>OY856409.1:161371323-162728823 GCA_963693085.1 Alisma plantago-aquatica
GTACTCTTAACATCTGTTTGGTCTCAATTCTCCAAATATTATACCTGAAAACATATGTCATTAAGTAGTATTATTCTCTAGATGTTCATAATGTTTCTTATAATCTCATAATTGAGTGAAACATAATGAATTTGAAGCTTACCTTTATAATTATTAATCCAATTCTTTATGGTTTATGCCATGTCAATCACCATATGATTAGCTCTCAGGGCATACCTTACCAAAAGGATATACCATTATGTGCTTCTAATGCCACCCTTGAGGTGAGTAACAATGTAATGACATTAATATTGAAATGTTTATTTTTATGTTGCTACATAAAGAATCTAATTGAAGTATCATACTTGAGAATTTAAAAAAAATCATCTTTTACATCGTACATATATAAGTGTTTGGATTGGATGTATTTATTCCTCAATTAATTAATGTGTGCCTTTCGTGTCTCCCTCTCTAATATATGGTATTAGAGCCAATGTCGTTAGCGAATCTAACTATTTCAAGTTATCCTCTATTGTTCCTACATATATTCTTTGAGTAGATAGTTAGGTGAGCCTATCTTGGTTGTTTTTGTACCTAATCTTAAGTCATGGATTCCCATTAGGGTTTCAATCGCATTCTAAGATGGTAAATACCACGCCATAAACAATTTTCATGGATGAGACTCAATTTTTGGAAGCCTTATCACTACTAATCTCTTTATAGTGGTAAAATTTTACCTAGCTGGAAGTTGAATGTTCTAGTGATTAACCGTCTATCTCATAATTTATTGAAAGCTAATCCAACAACTATGCAGTAGAATGCCGTGAATACCCATGGCTAGGTTTAAACCTAGTTTTCTCTATAATACCTTTCTGTGTTACCATTCAAGTGTGATTAAACTATATCTATGTTGATAGTGGACTCCCCAATGTATCATAATGAGGTTATGTTCCATGAATGGGACCGAGGATAGTGAAGTAGTATATAATGGATGAGGTAACTAATAAGGACATGGTATTAAATTGACATCATAATAAGAAAGATCACGCTGACTTGTCTACAAGTAGATATTCTTTTGTCGTGCTCACTATAAAAAATTAGACTTTGTTAATGGAATGAAATAGCTGTAAGATAACCAATATAGGTTCGATATGGTAGAAAGTTTGGACTTGGTTCTCATATTGATTTTTTGGCTATATTTTGTAATTTAAATCACAAAGTCTTCCTTACACAAATTATTTTCATTATTATACTATATGTACAAACAAATCTATTTTATACATCATTTCTTGAATTAAGTCACCCCCATATGAAGCTGCATGCAGTAAGAATCCCCTTAGATAAAATCCTTTGATTATTTACGTCAATCGTGAAACTCTAGACCTAAGTATGGATCAATAGGTAGGAAGAAGTCTTAGATATAATTTACTTTGTATATATCTGTAACATCCCTGACCTGAGTTATGGCCTAAACCTAGAAGTTTTGCTTAAGTAAGTTATTTACAAACTTGTTCCAATCTTTTGAAGTAATAAAGACTCTTAGTGAAGTTTATTTTCAAGTTTGATCTTATTTGTAAACTATGTGTGCATTATATGATAGTCTGTGTAAAGTGCAATTTACCCAAGGTGAGGGGCTATATTGCAAAATGTCACATGTTGAATGTATTGTAAGTGTTTTTGTAACGCCCGGGCCCACTGCCCAAGGCTCTAGTAGAGTTTCAGGAATAACGGCTGGCCCCACAGACCACCACTAGCCTTAACTGTGCACTTTGTCCACAGTAACGCGCAAGCCAAGATCAACTTCCCGACAGGTCACCCATCCTAGTACTACTCCAAGTTGAGCACGCTTAACTATGGAGTTCTTTAGAGATGGGCTCCCTGAAAAGGAGGTACACCTTGGTGATATGGGTAGTCCAATTATTCCTTTGAAGATCATGTTATCCGAGGCCTAAAATCCTGGGATGTTACAATCTCCCCCACTTAGACTCTTGACGTCCTCATCAAGGCTCAATTATATGGCCTCATAATCTGATCCCATTTCAGTGAAGACCCAGAATGACCCATGTACACCCAGCTCCCGATCACGGCTACCAGCGCAAGGGTGGCTCCATCTTGTCTCAACGGATAGCCCTTTCCAACTTGCCTAGACCGCACGGCTCAAGAACGGGATGCCACATGTCCATGTGGGCCCCACCTACTGGAGGGGTTATGGCTCTGATACCATTTGTAATGCCTGGGTCCACTACCCTAGGCTCTAGTAGAGTTTCAGGAATGACGATTGGCCCCACATACCACCACTAGTCTTAACTGCGCACTTTGTCCTCACTGACGCGCAAGCCAGAGAGACCGAGAGGTTGAGCCGCACCCATTAATCCTGGATCAGAGGTTCGACATATAACCATAAACAATTATAAAATTCTAACAGACTATACTGAAAATGGTAATAAAAATTTTCTTTACATACCTTTTGAAAACTTGGATCTCTATTCTTCTATCCACACCGATACTAATCTATCTAATCCTCCTTTGTACATTAGGAAACACTAATTATCCGAATAATTCACATTAAGGGTCTTTGGTACTCAATTTATGTTCGAATCATCATATCTCCATTTTATTCTTCGAATTGTACAATTAAAACCATTAGAATTCATATCAACATAAATTAGGGTTTCTAATCCCATTAAGGCATATTCATGTACATAGAACCCTAAGTTAAACCAACTATATCAAAAGATCATCTTTTTCAAATCCTATTTTCACTTTTATTAATCAACAGGTTAATATCAGCTTGAATTATCCATCTATTATCAAATCTAAGGGTTTTTCCTTAGTTAAATCATTAAAGAGGATAACTTTATGTATTCTTCCAATTTCAAGCATATACATTCTAAATTAAACTAATCATGTGCAAAGTTCTTCCTTTTTGAACTCAATGTTCTTTTTTTTTCATTTAACAGGTTAATATCAACCCTAATGATTCATTAAACCCTATTAATCACATTAATCATATCAAAGTAGGGTTTCTTTACCATTAATAGATTAAAGTTGATAACTTTTATTACTTTTCGAATTGCAAGTATAACCAGGCTCCAATTATATTTTTATTGGATTCCTTGCATTTTTTCTGATCAAAATTCATATATCACTTGTCCTAATCGGAGTTACGAATCTCGAGATATGAATTTTGTATGAATTACCTGTTTGAGCCAATGGCACGATGCCACGTCACCTATCCCATGCATGCGCTTGATTTGGGAAATATAACGATTTGACCATAGTGCCCCTACGTAAGTGGCTTAAGTCTTCATCCGTTGGGAGGGTATAACGGTCCAATGTCCAGAGGTTATCTTCAACCTCTGGATCGCGAGCTGCAGCCGCCCTAGCTGCGTCTGGCTTGGTTCCTCCTTCTCCTCTGGGCCCGATGGCGGCCACCGAACCCCTCCCTTAGCTCCGCAGCCCTCCGCCGCCCCTGGATCTCATCCCACTGCTGCCAACGCGTCCTCTACCATGCGGGAGCAACCCGCGATCGCTGCTGCAACTGCAGCAGACCGTCAGTGGTTGTAGGGAGCCTAGGTCGAGGGAGAAGCAACCGATTGGCCCGGTTGATCATGGAGGCTACCCGGCTCAAGCGAGATCACCAAAATGAACCTTTGTAGTTCTAGGAAGAGATCTCTACTCTCGGTTAGGGTTTTGGACATGTAAGAAGCAAGGAGAAGAAATGCGTGGAGTTTCTTCCTAAACTCGATCCCAGATCCTACCCCTCTTTAGGGGAGGGTATCCACGCCCCAAGATGAGCATACCAAGGGAAACAAGCCCTTCTCTATTAGGAACGGGAGTCCTTCTTGAAAAACTTGTTTCTTTCTCTCTCTCATAAATCTTTAATCTTCTTTATTCATTAGATATTAGGAATTTGAGAATCCCCTTTCCCTTTCTCTTTATTCTTAAATTTTAACTTATTTGCCACGAAATATATATATATATTTCCTTAAGAAAATACTTCCTTTTATCAAAATTACATAATTAATGGATTATGTATTCCCATTACCTCTTTATTTTATAATTAAGGTATTTTCTCTTCCTTTTCCTTTATTGGGGCTCCTTGGCACCCAAGAAATCTTATTATTTCGAAATCCTTTTCCAAGGATATTTATTATCCTTCTAGATGCATCTTTATGCCTTATTTCAAATTATCTTGTTTTATTTCTCTTTTATTTTCCTCATTAGCATTCCTTTTAATATTAGAAACCTCATGGATACGAAATCTCCCCAAGAAATCTCATTTATGTCTTTTTTCATTCATTTTCCACATTATATCATTATTTCCCAATTTCTTTCTTCATAAAGAAATACTTAATTAATCTTTTCTTTTTCTATTGCTTTCTTTTTGCAACCTTGGACTCCTTGGTACCCAAGGAACCCAAGAGGCACGAAATCCTCTTTGGATTTGCCTTCTAGAGGTTTCCACATATTTCTTTTCTTAAAATTCAATTATCCATTTACTAATTGAATTTCCTTTGTTATTTTCCTTTTATTGGGCCCAATAGACGATAAAGCCCACAAATCATACAACAAGGCTATTTTAACGAAATCCAATTATTCTCAACCAAAAATATGATTATTTGTTCAATTAACTTTAATATGAGAAATTACATTTCTCACTATTTGAACCCAAAAATTGGGGTTATAACATCCTTCCCTTCTTATAGGAATTTTGTCCTCAAAATTCAAGCAAGTAAACAAACAATTCCGGATAAGACTTTTCCATGTCCATCATTGGCCACTATGTGGCTTTACCGTACTCATGGTGTTTCCAAAGAACCGTTATCATCACATATTCTTTTCTCTGAGTTCTTTCATCCTGGCGTCTATAAACTACACAGGTGACTCAAGCCATTTCAGCCTCCCTTGGGGCTCATTAGGTTCATTGCTCAGCACATGGTCGGGGTACCTCACATAGTGCTCTAAATTGGACACATGGAAAACATCTCATATTACTTTATCCTGAGGGTAGGGTCAAAACCTAACCATCCCCACCCATCCATCTCTAATGGACCCATTTATCGGGGACTCAGCTTTCTCAGCTGCTGCTCACAGGGGTCGGATTTTCATATCACATTTTCTCCCACAGTAACTTGTATGTCAGTCTACTTTGCATCTGCTCACGACTCTCATAGTCTCTAGGCTCCTTTCAGCCCTTGCACGATCAAAGTGACTTCATCTACACGCACTGGGGTCCCTTTTCTAACCATCATGTGGTCCTTTCACCAACATCACCTTACTGAAGTGGTGACCGACACAACCTCCCTTACAGAGCTTCATATAAAACCCGATACTGGCTATGGTGGTCATTGTCATATCTTTCATAGGACAATAACTCTCTCTAGATATCACCCTGAACGAGCACACATGCCCTAATCAGACCCTTTAGTCTGGATCATACTAACCATAGTTAGGGGTGATAAACTATACTATCATTGAGTTTTTCATGTACCTACTTCCACTTTATGGAAGCGAACCTTTCAGTCAAACTCAAGAATCCTTTGAACTTGCTTCATGGTGTAATTGAACCATCTTTCTCATGGGTAGTTCAACTAGATCTGTCCCTTAACAGAACTCTTTCTTTCTCATGTCATTTAGGTAAGGCGACTTACCATAACCCATATTGCATCTCGACCTTCTTTGACCCAGGGAAGACCTATCACAACATCCATAGTGTTGAGCTCTCATTCCCTCTCAGGGATTCTTTTGTCCTCTATATCGATACACTGGGTTACTGGGGTTCGTCCTTTACCTCCTGGCTTGCATGGTCATAAACCACATGCAACTTCATCTTAAGCATCTAAAGTGCTATTGCCATTTTCCATGGTGTATGGTGATCTTCAAATCATGATCTCCTATATGTCATGTTTCCTCAAGTTTGATTCTTTAGAAACCCTAAACCACTCTAGTCGGGTTTTCATCACTTTCTTTTCCAAAGAAGTGCACTTGAGGTTCTACCACCATCCTTTCATCGTATCAAGGACTAGACGGGCTAACCAAACAACCCTTTGACTTTTCAATGCATCTTGTTACATCTGAGTGTTATCCAAACACCTCTCCTTTCCAAACTTAGGGTTAGCCAAACAACCTCTGCTAGCTAAACGAGGTAGCTATAACTCAACCAGTGCATCCATTATCACTTCACATCCTTAGGTATTATATAACATCGAAGACATACACTTCCCTTTATATTACTTATCATCTCACCTTAAACTCTATGTCCATCTTTATTAAGAATACTCTCTGATTTCATCATCATAGTGATCAACTCAACCTGGTAAAACTTGTAAGTTCTACTTAGCTCAGGATTAAAAAAAACATCCTCATAAGGTGACTACCTCATTTCCTCTTTACAAACCATCCATGTATCATTCACTTTACCAAGGTAGGTTATCCCATTTATCGTGGCAACGTTCCAACCTACATTATCTTTATCCTTGGTGTATGGCATGCGTAATGTCCTATCTCTCACCCCCATAACAAGAGGAAATAAGCATTTGGCTGCAGTCCAAATACAGATTCTTCCTATTTCAAGAGTAGAGATGGTACATCCCACCTTGCCAATACACTTTTTAAATCTAAGTTGGAATGTGCCACATATGTCTCTACATCATGGACTAATCTCAAACCTACTGAGATTTGCATCCTTGGTCATCTCCTCTAGGTCTATAGGGTACCAGATCTTTTGGGGTCATCCCTCTTCCTCATGCATCAAGAGAGTGCCCTACTCATCTGCCCTTTGGGTCCCATGAGTTCATGAAGGTGATCAATCTCCTAACACATGGCCCTCAGACAATGATAGCTGTTACCTCCCGACCCTATGGTCATGTGCAATTGGGGAAATAGGCAACTCCTACTTTCACCAGTCTTATCCCTACCTGACCCTAGGATAGACTTAGGATTCTTCATTATAGTACATGTTCACTTAAAACCTTACCCAAGCATTCATCATCTCTCTTTCTGCATTCATGGGCTGACTTTCATCCTTTCATCGGGTTCTTGGCAACCTACCTTCCTTGGTCAAGCCCCATACCGATTACCTCCATGGTAACTCATTCATATGCAATTAGAGATGGATATCTATGGGTCTATAGGTTCATCCTCATATCATGTACCTTTCACTTAGCTTCTCAAGATCCTGTGAGACCTCTCTAAGTTACCTTAAACAAGCAAAACTGATATACACCCTTCCAAAGGGGTCCCTCTCCCAAGATGGGAGGAAAACTATCTCTTGTCCACAAAATCACAAAAGCTCTTAGATCTAGGGTCTACGTCCACATGAGCCTACTTAACCCTAGCAAGCTATTAAGGCATAAGCAGATCACTTACTGTACCTTGCTAGGTCATACTTGTCCTCTTTCCTCATTGCTGGATCAAGATCATACCTTCCTTTATCATTAACCTAGCTATGAGGGGCTCATTACACATACCTTAAACTTAAGGGACTTCCCTTTTCCTTTATTCATGAGGCGTACCATGCTCGAAACTATAGAACTTAATTCTCATCATGAGCATTAGGTATACCACTTCCCCTCTTAGGCCTAGGGATCCTAGGTTCACTTTTAGGTGTCCAACTGCATGCTCTATCTCTTAACCACGAATCAAGCTTACAAAAGGCATAACGTACACTTCCTGTAATCCTTCAACTCGAACAACCCTTTAAGGTTGAGTCCTTCTCAAGGACAAACTACAAGGTACAAGGCCTGAAAACCTGTTACTATACCTCTCCAGGGTTTATGGAACTCTTCTTCTCATCTATACCATAGGTACAAAGGTATAACAGACTCATCCTCTCTCTAGGATTTGGGTGGCCAAAGGTACTCGGTCATCCTACCTCTCATGGATCATATGGCTCTAATACCATTTGTAACGCCCGGGACCACTGCCCAAGGCTCTAGTAGAGTTTCAGGAATAACGACTGACCCCACAAACCACCACTAGCCTTAACTGCGCACTTTGTCCACACTAACGCGCAAGCCAGGATCAACTTCCCGACAGGTCAGCCATCCTAGTACTACTCCAAGTTGAGCACGCTTAACTATGGAGTTCTTTGGAGATGGGCTCCCTGAAAAGGAGGTGCACCTTGGTGATATGGGTAGTCCAATTATTCCTTTTAAGATCATGTTATCTGAGGCCTCAAATCCTTGGATGTTACAATCTCCCCCACTTAGACTCTTGACGTCCTCGTCAAGGCTCAATTATATGGACTCATAATCTGATCCCATTTCAGTGAAGACCCAAAATGACCCATGTACACCCAGCTCCCGATCACGGCTACCAGCGCAAGGGTGGCTCCATCTTGTCTCAACGGATAGCCCTTTCCAACTTGCCTAGACCGCACGGCTCAAGACCGGCATGCCACATGTCCATGTGGGCCCCACCTACTGGAGGGGTTATGGCTCTGATACCATTTGTAACACCCGGGCCCACTGCCCAAGGCTCTAGTAGAGTTTCTGGAATAACGACTGGCCCCACAGACCACCACTAGCCTTAACTGCGCACTTTGTCCACACTAACGCGCAAGCCAGGATCAACTTCCCGACAGGTCACCCATCCTAGTACTACTCCAAGTTGAGCACGCTTAACTATGGAGTTCTTTAGAGATGGGCTCCCTGAAAAGGAGGTGTACCTTGGTGATATGGGTAGTCCAATTATTCCTTTTAAGATCATGTTATCCGAGGCCTCAAATCCTGGGATGTTACAGTTTTAACATGATAAGAGAGAGAATGATGCTAAGTGATTGCTTATGGAAAGCCTAAATTCTAAGTGATAACTTGCTAAGTTCTTTCTGCATCAATTATGATACAAATTGTAAATTTTTTAAATATAGTGTTGATGTGTAATTACCTCTTCTAAAGTGTCCACTCCATATTTGTATAAATTAGACAAGAAATAAAGAAGGAGATAGTTTGTTAGAATCATCTTTGAAGGATGATACTCTTAGTGATGAAAAGATCAAGGAAGATGTATAGTTGAAAGCTTTATATGGGGTACATCGAGTTGAAGACATGAAAAGGGAGCCCTATCAGACAAAGATCCTTTGGGGAAGTATTATATAGGTTTGTTGACTCTTGGCATGCCCATGATAGGCTAAGCACCTCAAGGAAGTCATATGTACCGATTTGCAACTTTTCTTTGGAAAAGGTTGTGTTGAATAAAACAATAAAGTGAGTGGGAGTAACTTTCCCTAGAAGATAACAAAGGGACTCGACCCTTATCTTTTACATTATCCTTCAGCTTTTTTTGCATAAAAAAGATAAAGATGGGATGCATGCAAATACATGTGTCATTCCATGCATGGCCATGTGGCACTTAGTAGCTTAAGGTAATGACACCTTTTACACTCTTTTTCATAAACCACAAATACAAAGTTTTGGTTCTTTTAGTATGAGTTTCCTAGAAAAGGATTTATGTGCAAAATGGTTTTAATTCTTAGTGATTTTTATTAAATCCACTGCTTATGGTTATTCCATAAATATAACTGGTGATTGCTTGATTTGTTATCGATTCATCACAAAGTTTTGGTATCAGAGCCTAAGGTTTGCTGAGCCTACAGAGACATAGGAATAAGTTTGTTGAGTCTGTTTTAGTGTCCTTCAATTTATCTTATAGTGACTTCTCCTCATATAGGAGAAGAAGTAAAATTGAAAGATGGCCGTAGCGCATGAAAAACATGCTGCTCAGACCAGTGTTTCTGCACAAGGAGGTGGTGCAAGGGATCAAGTTAGAGAAGAACCAGTGTCTGAGAATCCCCAGCTTGACCAAGATATGCTAGAAAACCCAACCTTTCATGCTCTCTTTGAGAAAATCATTAATACGATAATGCATATGGATGATGGAATATCAGCACCAGCCCCTAGGATACCAGTTCCTAGTGAGGAACATGGATATGGTAAGACCTTTGAGCAGTTGCGCCGGGTAGGAGTCATTGAATATGCTTGCACAGCTGACCCAACAAATGCAGAATCATGGCTTACTGAGATAGAGAAAGCCTTTACGATCCTTGATATTCCAGATGCTGATAAAGTTAAGCATGTTGTATACCTTCTGAAAGGAAGTGCTAGCCATTGGTGGGCCATTGAAGAAGAGAAAAGTCCTGGTGTTGAGGTCAGATGGTAGGAATTCTAACTAGAGTTTGTTTGTAGATACTTTCCTAAGACTTATCTGGATGAGAAGATCTCATAGTTTGAGTAGATTAAATGGGGACCGATGAATGTTAGTGAGTACAAAGATAAGTTTATGGAACTTATGTGGTTTTGTCCACACATGGCTACCACAGATGAGGAGAGAATTCAGCATTTCAAGAAGGGTCTGAATGCTAAATTAACCACACATGTATCTACTCGAGAGAATAGAGAGAGGATTTCCAACTTTATGGAGTCAATTAGACGGATAGAGTGGTCTGTGACTGAGAATCATTTGGTGAATAATAAGAAAGTACATGCACAGTTACAGGATCAGAGGTATGGCAATTTTGAGAAACCAAGATTTACTGCACTAGCAGAACCACAGAGGTTCAGTGCTCAGACGCAGTGGACGTCCAGCAGAGGTAGAGGTCATAGTTTTCCGCCAAGCGGAGCCATAGATCAGTATCGATGTTAGGGATAGGACCAACTAGGTCACAATGGGAAGATAGAATTTGTTATAGGTGTAGGAAGATGGGACATATGATAAAGGATTGTCCAGTTAGAGACGTGGAAGTAACCCAACCAGCGAGGTAGAGTCAGCAAGGCTCTCAAAGACAACAGTTTAGTAGTGGCACACGAGGATGTGGACAAGTGTCCCAAGCAGGATCATCTGCACCAACCAATAGAGCACGAGGTTAGAAACATGCAACTGCAATATTCTATGCTAATCCATGAGTCGTGACAAGTCAGATGGAATTGCTTCATTCTAATATGTCTTCATCATGTTTCATATATGTTTTGATTGATCTGGGTGCTACACGTTCTTTTATCACTTGAGAAGTGATTCATGACTGCAATATAACCGATAACCGTAGAATGGATAATTTGTTATTAGAAACTTTGTTAGTCAGATCTACAGTGTTGTGGGAGGTATGTTCTCCCTTTATTCTTTCTTTCTTAGAACATAGCATTCAAGTGGATTTAATACCACTTGAAATGCATGAGTTTGATGTAATTATTGAGATGCATACCTTATACAGGTATAAAGTTGTCTTGGATTGTGGTTTCAAGCAGGCTATGTTCACATATGGTGATAAGACATGGGTCTTTCAGGGGGACATAAATATTCTTCCAACCTGTCTAGTGACAGTAATGGTAGGAGAGAAGTTGATGTGACAAGGATGCTTCACATTCTTAGCACATGTGGTAGACACCAGAATAGAGAGTCCTAGTCTTTTCGAAGTTCCTGTTGTCAGGGAATTTGAGGATGTGTTTTTCGAGGAACTTCCATATATTCCTCCACCCTGAGAGATTCATTTTGAGATTAATCTAATTTTGGGTGTGCAACTCATAGCCCAAAGACCTTATAGGATGGCACTAGATGAGATGGAAGAACTCAAGAAACAGTTATAGGAATTTCTTGAGAATGGTTTTATTTGACCAAGTACTTTTTCATGGGTTGCTCCATTTCTTTTTGTTAAAAAGAAAGATGGGTCTATGAGACTATGTTTAGACTATAGACATCTTAACAAGGTGACAATTATTAACAAATATCCTCTGCCAAGGATAGATGGTCTGTTTGACTAGTTTTGTGGTGCAAAAGTATTCTCTATGATAGATCTAAGATCAGGATATCATCAATTATGCATCAAGGATAGTGACATGCCTAAGTCAGCCATTAGGACTAGGTATGGTCATTATGAGTTTGTAGTTATGTCATTGGACTAACTAATGCACCAGATGCATTCATGGAGTTGATGAATAGAATCTTATGATCATTCCTTGAACAGTTTGTAGTAGTTTTCATAGACGACATCCTAATTTATAGTAGAGATGGTCAACAACATAAAAAACATCTTTGTCAAGCCTTGACTTTGTTGAGATAGCACGAGTTATATGCTAAGTTTAGCAAGTACAAATTCTGGTTGTCAGAAATATCTTTTCTTAGACACGTTATATCTACTTTAGGTATTCATGTTGATCCTAAGAAAGTGGAGTTTATTATGGAGTGGGAACCACCAAAGACACTAATGGAGATTTGCAGTTTCCTTGGTTTGGCAGTGTACTACATAAGGTTTATTAAATACTTCAATTTTTTTGCATTACCTCTAACCAGATTGACTAGGAAGAAAGTTACTTTTATTTGGAATGACAAGTGTCAGTATTCTTTCCAGTTGTTGAAACAAAGGTTGACTAGTGCACATGTGTTGATTTTACCTGAGCAGGAAAAGGGATGCATTGTTTTCTGTGACACTTCTACGAATGGTCTAGGCTGTGTGCTGATCTAGAGTGATCATGTAGTTTTTTTTCTTCCCTGATGAATGCATATTCATCCTTATTTTTGGTCGCCCTTTTTACAACCAATCTGATTCAATACTTTCAATTTATCTCTTAAATCTCACAAATTGCAAGTTTTCTAAATAAATCTAATTACTATGATTTTTGATCAAATTTATATTGATTTTGTGTCGGACTAAATCAAGTTCTATCATCACATGGAATTCACCAAAGAACCTCCCACTATTGGTCTTGACCAAACGGTCTTCCCTAATGGTTTTGACCTTTTGGTTTTAGATTCACCCACATAGTCTCAAGACCATTTAAGCCCATTCAGTTTCAAGACCGCATGAGCCTAAACGTTCCCGAGACCGTTCGAGTCCATACGGTTTCAAGACCGAATGAACCCAAACGGTCTAAAGACCAGATGTCCTCCAACAGTTTCAAGACCGTTTGGACCTAGGACCGATTGGATACTCTAAACCGTTTGGGAAAAAGACTGTTTGAACAATCAAAACTGTTTGGGATGAAGATCATTTGAGACACACAAACAAAGACCATTCGGTCCCAAGACCGTTTGGAACCATTCGGTCCCTAGACCATTTGGAACCATTCGGTTCCAAGACCATTTGGAACCATTTTGTCCCAAGACCATTTGCTCGCAAGACCAAATGAAGCTGAGAGAATGATACATGAAAACCAAATGGAGGAAGGATCCAAGACCATTTGGTCATCAAATGGTCTCCAAGACCGAATGATCACTCAGACTGTTTGAAGCCAAAACCGAATGAAGATAGAGTCCAAGACCGATTGGATCGTAATGGTTTCAAGACCGTTTGGATCCATTCAGTTTGCAAAGATACGACCGTTTGATGTCAAACGGTCTCCAAAACCATTTGGCCATCAAACGGTCTCTAAGACCGATAGAACGCAAGACCGTTTGGTCATCCAAACGGTCTCCAAGCCGTTTGAAGACCAAACGGTCTCAAAACTGTTTGAAGACCAAACGGTCGCCAAACCGTTTAGAGTACTATTCACAGCAAACACTACTACAGAAATAGCTTATAACGTCACTTTTTAAGGTGTCGGTTGTATAAATATACCGACAACTAAACTCTACAACGTCGGTTGATAACATAAACTGACATCCAACCTATGAAGGGCGACCAGACACGGGTACCACTTTTATTCAGTGTCGGTTATTGAATAAAAAACCGACGCCTAAAAGTAACTGCCAAAAACAAAATTTCCAGCAAAAAAAATTGCCTCTAAAAATTGACATACAACGTCAGTTTTTAATGGTGGAACCGACAACTAAAGCTTTTCTGTGAGACAGAAATTTGCACAATTTTAGTTGTCGGTTTTGTGACAATAACTGATGTCGTTGTGTTTTCGCGCGATTAACCGCGAAAATTTTCTCTTCCCTTTAGTGTCGGTGGTTTGTTGAAAACTGACAATAAAAACCTTAAGTGTCGGTTCTTTTTAAAAACCGACACTGAATGTTAACTTAAATCGCGTGAGCGAGTCCGACTCTTCCCCTTTCTCTGTTTCATTCATTCTCGTGCTCAAGGTTTGGTCCTCCGGTGATTTCTCTTCTGCCGGCACCGCTCCTTGCTTGCTGCTCTCCCTTCCACCGCCGCTCCTCGCTGGCACCGCTCGCCGCCTGCTGCTGCAGTTGCTCGCCACCTCCACTCATTCTCTGCTCTCCGCCGGTGCCCTCTCGTTCTCTGCTCGACGCCGGTGCCTCTCCTTCTCTGCCGGTGCCCTCTCCTTCTCTGCTCGACGCTGGCGCCTCTCCTTCTCTGCTCGCCTGCCTCCGCATCGTCTCCTGCCGCTGGTGTGCTCACCGC
This sequence comes from Alisma plantago-aquatica, assembly GCA_963693085.1. Lineage (NCBI taxonomy): Eukaryota > Viridiplantae > Streptophyta > Magnoliopsida > Alismatales > Alismataceae > Alisma > Alisma plantago-aquatica. Next base: position 161,385,599 of record OY856409.1, read on the forward strand.
CGCCTCTGTCTCCACGCTGCTACCAACAGTAGGCCTCCTTTCTTCTTCTTCTTCTTCCTTCTCCCTCTCCTTACCAACAGCAGCCACAGTCGTGTGGGCTGGCACAGTCATGGCTGTGTTTGCCGACCACACGGCCGTGCTACCCAACACGGCCGTGTGGTTGGCCAACACAGCCATGGTCGTGCCAGCCCACACGATCGTGGTTGCTGTTGGTTATTACTCTTCTAAAATTATTCTTATATTGTTGAATCGGGTCAATGACCACACCTGCTATTGTGCCTGAATTATGCCATATATGTTTGTACAAAGTGAATCTTATCGCTCTAATTGTGAATTATTGCATGTTTGAAACTATTGAATTCTTGATTTATTATTTAATAATGCTCTAATTGTGAGTGATGCAATGTAAGTGAGAAAATACATGTAGTGGATATGTACTCATTAGCCTAGAAACCTGTCCAAGATTTACTCATTAGGAGTAAATCTTGGATAGTCCCCAGTTTGGGAATATTCTTGAACACCTAATCTCACTTAGGATGTAAGTGTATAATGTGTATTGCATTTTTGAGAAAATTTTGGTAGCATTTCCCTGTTTGTTCTCTAAGTACATATGTACTTAGAGAACAACAGGGAAATGCTGCCGAAATTTTCTCGAAAACCCAATACACATTATACACTTACTAGTGAGATTAGGTGTTCAAGAATGGGATAGGTGGTACACATTTATTATATATAAGAATGACAACACATGTATTTGTTGGCCTAAAGTTTGAACCATGTAAAAACTCTAATTTGTTAACCCTAGACCCTAATCTTGTTGTAATATATACTTGTTTTCTCTTTGATCATAGAATGGATAGATCATGGATGTCCGTTCGCAATCGCTGCACCCCAGAGTTTATATCTGGTCTTGACCAGTTTATTAGATTTGCCGAGGAACATAGGAAACAACCTGGAGATAGGTTCTACTGTCCATGTAGGCATTGCAGTAACAACTTGAAAGTCAGCATTGGTGACAAAATCAAAAGTCATGTCATGTGCAACGGGATTATACAAGGCTATACAGAATGGAACTGGCGTGGAGAGATTTCAAACCCGAAACCAGTGGATGTCAATAGCAGTTCTTGTGTGGAAGTAGAAATTGCAAACGATGACGTAGATGTGAATGAACCAGTTCCAGTAGACATCGTTGATGCGATGCTGGATGGTTGTGGGGTAGAGCACACCGATCCACCTCCCATTTTTAGAAACATTGTGCATGATGCTGAGATATCGTTATACACAGGTTGTACTAAGTTTACGAAGATTAGCGTTGTGTTGAGATTGTATAAGCTGAAAGCTAACAATAGATGGAGCGACAAAAGCTTCACATCATTGTTGTCTTTGTTGAAAGAAATGCTTCCTGAAGGAAACGAGCTGCCAATCTCAACATACCAAGTAAAGAAATTGTTGTGCCCAATGGGAATGGATGCCAAGAAGATACACGCATGCCTGAATGATTGTGTATTATTTCAAAAGGACTATGTGGATTTGAAAGATTGTCCAAAATGTGGTGCGCCACGGTATAAATTGACGACTTCGGGGGAGTCCAAGACTGGTTCTCCTGCCAAGGTGATGTGGTATCTACCTATAATATCACGGTTTCAGCGCTTGTTTCCCAATCCGATAGATGCGAAGAATTTGATGTGGCATGCAGATGTTATGAAAAATAATTATGGGATCCTATGACATGCGTCTAATTCCCCACAGTGGAAGAAGATTGATCTATTGTACCCTGAAATTGGTGAAGAAGTCAGGAATCTAAGACTTGGGCTTTGTACAGATGGGATGAATCCGTACGGGACATTGAGCAGCCAACATAGCACTTGGCCAGTCATGCTTGTTATATACAATCTTCCTCCCTGGCTGTGTATGAAAAATAAGTATGTAATGCTGTCGTTGTTGATATCAGGCCCTAAACAACCTAGAAATGACATCGATGTTTATCTTGAACCTCTGATTGATGATTTAAAGAATCTCTGTGGTGAAGGTGTATGACCTATGATGCTTCACGAAGAGAGACATTTCGTTTGCATGCTATGTTGTTTTGCACTATTAATGACTTTCCAGCATATGGGAATTTGTCTGGATATAGTGTCAAAGGAGCTAAAGTGTGTCCTATATGTGAAGAGAACACTGATTCAACAAGACTAAAACATGGCGGTAAGACTGTATATCTCGATCATCGAAGGTCTCTTACAAAATTCCATCCATATCATAGGAAGCGCAAAGCATTCAATGGATTGAATGAGGAACGGAGTGCACCTAAACCTATACCAGGGGAGGTTGTTTATGAAAGAGTAAAAGACTTTGTTAATGAATTTGGTAAGAGATCACAATGTACTATGTCCACACGGAGTGACAAATCTTTATTCAAGAAGAAGTCAATATTGCAGGATCTTCCTTATTGGAGTTCTTTGACAGTTAGGCATTGTATCGATGTCATGCATGTTGATAAAAATGTTTGTGATAGTGTCATTGGTACTTTGTTGAATATACCAGGTAAGACTAAAGATGGAATAAAATCCATACTGGACCTACGTGAAATGGGAATAAGGTCAGAATTAACAGAATTTCGTGAAATGGGAAATCGGAGAACATACTTACCTCCCGCTTGTTCCACATTGTCTAGAAAGGAGAAGAAAGCTTTTTGTGAATGTTTGGTAAATGTTAAGGTGCCACATGGTTACTCATCCAACATCCGTAGATTGGTATCAATGAAAGATCTGAAGTTGATAGGTCTTAAATCTCATGATTGTCACACTCTAATGCAACAAATATTGCATGTGGCAATTAGATCTATATTGCCGAAGCATGTAAGGTTTGCAATCACCAGACTTTGTTTCTTTTTCAACAGTCTGTGCAGCAAAGTTATTGACCCTGATACCCTCGATAAATTGCAAAGATAAGTGGTTGTTACCCAATGTCAGCTTGAGATGTATTTTCCTCCGTCGTTCTTTGATATCATAGTACATCTTGTTGTCCACTTGACTAGGGAAGTGAAAATGTTGGGACCAGTTTTCTTGCATTGGATGTAACCCTTTGAACGATACATGAGTGTTTTTAAAAGTGATGTTCGAAATTGTTATCGGCCTGAAGGGGGTATTATCGAGGGTTATGTGGCGAGAGAGGTTATGGATTTTTGCAATGACTTTCTCAGTGGTAATGACACTCCTGATAATGACAAGAATATTGACGAGCAATTTGGCTAAGGAATTTTAGGATCACGTGTGAAAGTAATCAACCGTGAGTAGTTGGTTCAAGGTCACTTGTTTATTTCACACAACATGGACGAAGTGAACGTTTATATCGAGGAACATACCAATTTCATCAAGAGACAATATCCTCGAGCCAATACAATGTGGCTTGCTAGAGAGCATAACAAGACATTTATTAAGTGGTTTGAAGATAAAGTCTTACAACAACTATCTCAAACACCATATGATATTACTGAAACTATCAAATGCCTCGCCTTTAAACCAAAATTGACTGTTATGTCTTATAAAGGGTATGACATTAATGGATTCACATATTACACAAAGCACCAAGATGATAAGAGTGTCATCCAAAACAGTGGGGTCACCCTTCAAGCATCGACTATGTTTTTTCAAGTGCAAAGGATAAGAGTCCACGTGAAGCTGAAATGTCATATGACGGTGTCATTGAAAACATATGGGAGTTTGACTACATAGATTTTAGAATTCCGCTCTTCAAATGTAATTGGGTTGATAACACCAAAGGAGTTATAGTGGATGAATTGGGTTTCACGTTAGTGAACTTTGAAAAGATTGGAGAGAAGGGTGAACCATTCATATTGGCATCACAGGCGAAACAAGTATTTTATATCAATGATCCTACAAATGATAAATGGTCGGTTGTTCTTCATGGTAAAAGACAGTTCATTGAAGATCCTATAGATGAAGAAGAGTATTATGATAAGTATGATGACTCCAGTCCATTCTCAGTTGGGTTGCCAACACCACCAAATATTGAAGCTAATGATGACTTGTATGTGCGCGGAGATCACAATGAAGGACTGTTAATTGATAAAAAATCACAATATTAGAGGCATGTTTATATTTTTTATATTTTTTATTTTTCTTAATGTGAACTTTGCAATGTGAATTACTTTACAATGTGAATGTGAACTTTACATTGTGAATTTTACAATGTGAATTACTTTACAATGTGAATGTGAACTTTACAATGTGAACTTTACAGACTGAATTACCTTACAATGTGAACTTTACAATGTGAATGTGAACTTTCAGATGGCTGAGCATTCTCCTGATGAGCGTGCTGATGATTACTGTGAGGGTGAGGACATGAATGCACTGCCTGACAATGTAAGTTTTAAAAATATATCATATATTTCTAACTATATGTCCATTTATTGTTATATCTTGTAAATGTGTTTATTTTGTCAAATTTTAGGTTGATGATGCACATGTACCACCTGAAGCACTTGAGGCACTTGATCAGTAGCACCAAAAAGTTAACAAGAGAAGGGGCATCACTATGATGAAGAAGTTAATAGCGCAAAAGGGCAATGGACCCAAAATTGTTGTGGATTTTGATAATGCAGGAAATGCATCTGGTGTGAATCGCAATTCATTTGTTTCATATCTTGGGTATGTTACTCCTAGACATTGCAGTTGTAAGATAGATTCTTGGCATAAAGTTCCTAAGGAGAAGAAAGATGAATTGATAGTTGCTCTGGGTAACCCAGAGCATCCTGGACGTGTTAGGGCTGTAGGCGCTGGTGTGGGCATCAAATCTTTTTTTGGGCCATCCCAGCGCAAACATGTCCCAAAAGCCAGACTTTCACAAGAAGAGGTAACATATTCTTTTTATAATGTTACTGTAATAGAGAATTCAATAATTAGAAGCTAACGTTTCTTTTATCCATGTATAGGTAGATAAGCTAGTTGATAGGAAACTCAAAGAAGCAATGAAAAAGTGGTAGGCATCTCAGACTGCCACTTACCAGACAGTACATATGGCGTCTCACACTACTCCTACTGTAGAGGTTGGGAGTAATCCTATAGACCCACCACCTAGCACATCCGTTGTAAGTATTTTTATGACATAGTAACTAGTTTTTAAATTCAAGATGATATGTTTTCAAGATGATATGTATATATGAAATTGTAGTTGTTTCAAAAAAAGATGATATGTATATATGTATATAACATTCTTTACACAAAAATTTGTAGGGCTTGAAGCCATGCCGTCTAAAAAGTAAAGTATATGTCGTTGCAGAGGCGTCGACTTACCCATCCCTACCAGGGGAAATGTTTCATGGGTCTCCATTATCGGATCGTTGGATTTGTGTGAGCCCGGTACGTATATTCTCCCAGTGGATTCATCTTCCATTGCCATATCCCCACCCAGATTGTGAAACGCTTGGTGAGGCAGAAGGCAGAGTGATATTATGGCTAAAAGTGGATGTCCTCTTTACTGAAACTGTATGGTAAATTTACATTACGTTAAATTGTTAGTGTGTGTATATGATGTCACTTGATCTGAAATATATATATATATATATATATATATATATATATATATATATATATATATATATATATATATATATATATGTACAGGTTAAAAAGAAGACACCCACAGCATCAGGCCTCCACCTCCACCTCCTACATTACCCAGTTGGGTTCCACAAGACCTACCTGTCCACTTAGGTCCTAACTGTAGGGGTATGGCAATATGGTTAGGCGAACATGATATAAATTGCCCTATAACTGTTTCTATAGATTCAGATGTTGCAGGTCAATCATACGAAAGCAAACTATTTATACAAGATATTTTGGAGTTGTTTCGATATGATTGGTTATGTACTAGTGTGATAGAGATATGGATAAGGTGAGATCTTCTTTATACATCCATATCCTTGTGTAGGATCTGGTGATCTGGTTTCTTATTTATTAATGCATGCATAATTAATAATATGTTGCAGCTACTTAGACAAGATATGTGCAGATTTTGCATTCGAACATGTAGGATTTTTGATTCCATCTTTAATTAGTATAGTAGCTAAAGACCCTACGTCAGTTCAACAATACTAATGTGAGGCTTTTACAAATTTTGCTCAAAATAAGAACACCGTGATAAAGGCTCCATTCAATGTAAAGTAAGTTTACTTTTCTTATTATAATTTGGACTTAAGAAAATTACATTTTTATTGTGGATTTTGAGTTATTAATTTTTAACTTTTTTACCTCCAGTGGTATGCATTGGGAGTTATTGGTTATTGTCCTCGAGACGTTCACTGTGTATTATCTAGATCCTGCGGGGAGTAAATTGAATTCAAAATATGGACACATAATGAAAATGGCATTATTCCGGTGAGAAATATTTCATTTTCATATCCGTTAACATATGCTATTACATTACTATTTAATTATGCAATGTACTGTGTTATATTAACATGTAGGGGTTTTGATGAGTTCAAAAAGGCTGGAGGAAAGGTCCCCGTGAAAAAGAACCAGCCAATAATTTGGAAGAACGTGAACGTAAGTTCCCGACTACAATATATGTATATATTATTTATGTGAACAGTGTTTAATTAGTTGTAATTTTTAATATTTTGTATGTTTGAATTTATAGTATGCTACACAAGACAACAGATGGGCATGTGCATACTATGTGATGCGATTTATGCACATGATTATCAAATATGCCGCATTGGACATCGATTGCATTGTTGAGGTATTATATAGTCTCATTAGATAATATGAAATATATCAATCATATTTATAGCTCATTAATTATATATATACATCATTCTCTTTACAGGTGTTTAAAACTGACCACACTATAGGAAAGGCCTTACCAGATGTACATGCTCCCTATACGACGGGAGAATTAAATGAAGTAAGAGAAGAATGGGCAACAGCCATATAAGTAGTGGGGGTTTTAAAATATAATTGGGATGTTGATAGTGAATAATGACTAAAGAATGATATTTTGTAAATGAATTTCTAAATTATAATATATGTGTGAATGTTTCTACATGTCTGGATGTTTCTACATGTGTCTGAGTGAAAATGAATGAAACTTTTGGTTGCTATATGAATGTTTCTACATGTGTGAATGTGAAAATGAATGGAACTATAGATTTCTAGCACATGAATGTTTCTAAATGTGTGAAAATCAAATGGAACTACAGGTTGCATTGCTAAATGTGTGAATATTTTTGTTGTTACTTTTGTAGGTTTGTGGCCTGTTGTTGGCTGATATCAATGGATGTCGTCAAACCTGCAGTTCATAACTAAACTGTAGGTTTCTCATCCTGTGACCAGCCATACAGCAGGTCTGCAGACTGACAGAAAAAAAACAAACAATAGGCGTCGGTTATTTGACTAAAACCGACACACATAGTTACAATGTCAGTTTCCATACTAGTAACCGACGTCTATTTCCTTAACACCACGGCCGTGCTGGCCAGCACGACCGTGGTAGCGGACCAGACAACACGGCCGTCAGTTATTTGTTTAAAACTGACACACATAGTTACAGTCTCGGTTTACCATCTCGTAACCGACGTCTATTTCCTTAACACCACGGCCGTGCTAGCCAGCACGGCCGTGGCAGCTAACCAGATAACACGGCCGTCCTGGCTAGCACGGCCGTGCTTGGATTGATATGGTGTCAGTTTTTTATCTAATAACCGACAGGTTTTGGGTGGTGCACGAAGGGTTTTGGCGTGTTTTCGGTGGCGCGTGAAGGGTTTTGGTGTCGGTTTTTTAATCGACGCATAACGGCTGGGCTTTTAGCGTCGCCCACATACGTGTCGCTTGGAAACTGACACTACAGGCCTTAAATAACCGACACTAAATGTTGTTCTGTACTAGTGAAAAACATGAACACCCCATTAAAGCCTATAAATAGGACCACAAGGGTCCTCATTTGGGCATCGACTCCAGCATGCCAATAGGCTGCCAAAGGTCCGATCCAACTTTAGCTTCTATACCATCTTCCACACCCACCTACTCCTCTTGGCACCAAGCAAGGGGAGAAGAAGAGAGAGAAGGTGAAAAAGAAGGTATGCCGTTACGACCCCACCTTCTAGTGACCCCCAATTAAGGGAGACCGAGAGGTCGAAGCCGAACCCATAATTTTCAGATCAAAGGTTCGGCAATTAACCAAGAACAATTATTAAATTTTAACAGACTAAACTAGAAAACTATAAGAAAAAAAGAACTTTTGCATATGTTTTTGAAAACTAGGATCTCTAAACTTCTATCCACTTATGGATTCTACTCTAACTAATCCTCCTTGTATTTTACTTCATGTATTTCATAATATGACGATTTACTGTTTGCCCTTTTGGCTTGTACCTAAAACGCCGACAAACAAAATGTCAGTCAACCGAAGCTGGTATGTGGGGGAAACAATAATCATGCAATTATTTACAACAATGTATTGCAATCAATTACCATTTGACAAAAAAATTTACGTTTTAAATATAACTGCGCGATCCATGCATTCCCTATCCTCTGTGTTGTCCCTGTAGTGGACTTGGATGCTACTTTCCTTATAGTAGATCCCCATTAAACCCCTCATGGTCCCACCCATAGGTGAACCAGTTTCTAGGGTTGAGTCACATGGCACTACCCGTATGTAGCCCACTCCTTAACTCATGGCATGCTAAAGGGTCTCATGGCACTACACTTGGTAGCCCAGTTTCTAACTCACGAAAACCTAGACCTTACTCTAGGTTACCCCCTTTTAGCCTTTACAAGCCACAGATGTGGATTCAGATCTACTCAAGTTATATATATACATTCATGGTGATAATCATAGTCACTTTATAGTTGCATGGAATAAAAGGCATCCAACAGTTATTTTCAAGCAACCGATAAAAAATTCGAAAATCGTCGTGACACTAAAGCAATTATTCATAAGCGTAACCACATACCTGATTTGATGATTTCATAAGCATTAAGCAAATCCAACCAAGAATGTGATCCAAGCAAGCAATTCAACAATCACATAATTCCTGAAAAGAATATGTACTCTATTTATTACACATTGTATCAATAATCTACTTTATTGACTTGGATCCACTTTTTAGGGTTTTTGTATCCATTTTATGGTTTCATTTTTCAATTAGGGTTTCCCTTCATCTTTTACCATATTAAACCCTAATTTTATGCCATTACTCATAAACCTTAATTATCTCATCTATTCTTCAATATTAAGGTTATCTTAACAACATATAACCCTATTTTTAGATTTAAAGGCACCATTAGTCATTAAATAATTTCATAAAGATTCTTTTACATTAAAGATACTATTTTTATCCTTTTAATCCATGACAAGATCATTATGCGCATCTATTATGGTTTAATCACATATGAACTCAATTTGCCATAATTCTACCTTTTATTCATGAGAAAACCCTAATTACTACATTTAGGGTTTTTATCCATAATTAGGAACTTTAATGCTCGAAATTGATTAGAACCATCATATAACAACATTTTTCAAATTAAACATGATCTTATCCTATTTCACCCTAAATTAGGGTTTCTAAGTACTTAATCAATCCAATCTCATATGGGGTAAAAACCCTAAATCATGCAATTTTACATCTAGATCAGGTTTTAATCTAACATTATCCTTCAACATGTTATTAATACTTCAATTAACCCATTAAGCATACTATATTCAACCTTTAATCGCAAATAGGGTTTTTAACTTAACTTTAATGCACTTTTCATCAACTTATTGGACTTTGGCAATGATGAATGGAATCAATCTTTAATATCATTTTTATTTGATTCCTCTCATTCTCTTGATCAAAATTCATATATTACACATACTAATCTGAGCTACCAATTTTTAGTTGTGAAATTCGCAAGAATTTACTTACTTGGCCAATCGGATTGCGCCACGTCACGCAATACATGCAACGTTGCTTTCTTTGGAAACATTTCGAAAATACTGTCCTGCCCTTGGTTAAGTGGTTGACGTTGTGTTGCACAGAGGGGCAAAGATGTCAAACATCCCTAGATCGTCTTCCTCCTTGCGAACCTAGCTTGGCCGCCTCCTGCAGCCACGTACGGCCCTTCCTTCTCCTCCCCCAAGGCATGAGGGTCACCGCCCATGGCCGCCCCAGCAATCTACAGACCTACGGATGGAGTGCTTCAAGACAAGAGTGTGGGTTTGATCCATGATCCCTCCTAGGTTGTCTTGGAGGCCTCCTTCCTCCATCAAGACCACCAAACAAACCTTCGTTGTTTCAGGATTAGATCCCTCCTTCCGATTAGGGTTTGCTTTCCAAGAAAGAGAAGAAGAAGAAAGGGATACATGGAACTCTTTTAAACTCGACCTTGGGCTCTACTCCTTATATAGGGGAGGGTATCCACGCCCCAAGGACGTTCATCCAAGAGGAAACAAGTCCCACTCTTAAAAGAAACCTACTCCTTTTTTGAGAAGAAATCTTCTCTCTCCTAACTTATTACTTTAATAAACCATATCTCTTGGATAATTAGAATTCTAAAATCCTCTTACTTATTTTCTTTTATACTTGCTTTTTAATCCTTTGGCATGAATTTCTATTTTCCTTTAGTTGAAAATACTTTCTTTTTAGCAATACCACATAATCCATTAATAATGTATTCACATTATATTTTTATTTTCTATTATTGGTATTTTATCTTTCTATTTTTTCATTGGGACTCCTTGGATCCCAAGAAACTTTAAGATTTTGAAATTCCTCATTAGGGATACTTATTATCTTTCTAGATGCATCTATTTCCATTACTTCACATTATCTTGTTTATTTCTTATTAAAATAGCTCTTTTTGAGGATTTCTCTTTATTTCTTGTTTATTTTCCTCATTGGTATTCCTTTTATCATTAGGAATCCTTGTGATACTATATTCAACCAAGGATAACTCAATTATACATTTTTCCACTTATTTCCAACATTTTAACATTATTTTCAATTTCTTTCTTACTAAAGAAATATTCAATTAAACTTTTCTTTTCTTATTGCTTTCTTTTTGCAACTATGGACTCCTTGGAACCCAAGAGGCATGAAATCCCTCTTTGGATTTGCCTTCTAGAGGTTTCCACATTTTTCTTTTCTCAAATATTCAATTATTCATTCACTAATTGAATTTTCTTGTTATTTGGGCCCAATAAGCAATAAAACCCACAACACAAACATCAAGGCTATTGTAAACAAAATCCATGTATTCAAAACAAATTATATCATTATTTTTTCATATATCTTTAATATGAGAAATTACATTTCTCACCAAATGAACCCAAAATCAGCGTTGTAACATCCTTCCCCTCTTATAGGAATTTTGTCCTCAAAATTATATCAAGCAAACAAACAATTCAGGATAAGACTTTTCCATGTCCATCATTGGCCCCTATGTGGCTTTACCGTACGCATGGCGCTTCCAAAGAACCTTTATCATTACATATTCTTTTCTCTGAGTTCTTTCATCCTGGCGTCTATAAACTGCAGAGGTGACTCAGGCCATTTCAGCCTCCCTTGGGGCTCACTAGGTTCATTGTTCAGCACATGGTCTGGGTACCTCACATAGTGCTCTAAATTGGACACCTGGAACATATCACACATTTGTTTATCCTGAGGGGTAAGGTCAAACATAACCTACTCCACCAATCTATCTCAAATGGACCCACGTATCGGGGACTCAGCCTTCTTAGCTATAGCTCAGAGGGGTCAGATTTTCATGTCACATATTCTCCAACAGTGAACTGCATGTCATCCTACTTTGCATCTGTTTACGACTTTAATCATCTCTAGGCTCCTTTCAGCCATTGTATGATCAAAGTAACTTCATCTACATGCACTATGGTCCTTTTCTAACCATTACGTGGTCCTTTCACCAACATCACCTTACTGAAGTGGTGACCGATGCAGCCTCCCTTATAGAGCCTCTTTAAATCACAATACTGGCTATGGTGGTCATCATCGCATTCTTCATAGGAAAAGAACTGTCTCAAGCCATCACTTGAATGATCACATATGCTCTCATCAGACCCTTTAGTCTAGATCATACTAACTATTAGTGAGGGGTGATAAACTGTACTAACATCAAGTTCTTCTTGTACCTACTTCCACCTTTTGGAAGGGAACCTTTAGGTTATACTTAAGAACTTTTGAACTCGTATCATGGTGTAGTTGAGCCATCTCTTTCTCTTATAAGTAGTTCAACCCGATCTATCCCTTGATAGTACTCTTTCTTTCTCATGTCATCTAGGTAAGGAGATCTATCCTAACCCATATTGCATCTCGACCTTCCTTGGTCCAGGGAGACTTTCAACATCCATAGTGATGAACTCCCTTTCCCTTTCGGGGACTCTTTATCCTTTACATCAATGCACGGGGTTAATGGTGTTCTTCCTTCACCTCAGCTTGCATGGCCATATACCACATGCAACTTCATCTCCAACATCCATGGTACTGCTACCACTCATTAACTCAGTAGAACCATAGTGTATGATGATCTTAAAATCATGATTTCATGCATGTCAAGATTCCTCAAGATCGATTTCTCAGAAACCCTAAACCACTCTTATCAGGATTTTATTACCTTCCTATCCAAAGAGTGCATTTGAGGTTCTACAACCATCCTTTCATTGCATCAAGGCCTAGGCTGGCTAACCAAACAACCATTAACTTGTTCAACAGATCTCGTTACATTTGACTGTTAGACAAACTTATCTCTTTTTCCAAACTTTAAGTTTAACCTAACAACCTCTTCTAGCCTCTAGCCATACTAGGAAGATATATCTCAACCAGAGAACCCCTTACCACTTCACATCCTTACGTATTAGGTAATGTTGATGACATACACCTTCATGTATTCCTCTTATCATCTCATCTCGACTCTAAGTCTGTCTTCATTAAGAACACTCTCTGATTCATCATCATGGTGAACAAACTCAACCAGGTATAACTTGTAAGTTCCAAATAGCTCATGATAAAACATTCTCATAAGATGACTACCTCATTCTAAACCATCTTTGTATCGTTCACTCCACTAGGGTATGTTATCCTCTCTATCCTCATACCTCGTAGCAACGTTCCAACTCACGTCATCTTTTATCCTTGGTGTATGGCATGCGTGTTGTCCTATCTCTCAGCCCCATAACAAGAGAAAATAAACATTTGTCTATAGTCCAAACACAGAGTTCTTCCTATTCCAAGAGTAGAGATGGTACATCCCACCTTTCCAGTAAACCTTTAAATCCAAGTTGGAACGTGTTGCATATGTCTCTACTTCAAAATCATCTCGATATTAAAGTTACCTCCATGAAAAATTGGTTTCTAACCTACTTGGGTCGCCACACAATCCTTGGTCATCTCCTCTAGGTCTATAGGGTGCCGATACTTTTAGGGTCATCCCTCTTCCCTTATGCATCTAGTGAGTGCCCTACTCATTTGCCCTTTGGGTCCCATGAGTTCATGAAGGTGATCAATCTCCTATCCCATGGCCTTCAGACAATGATAGTTGTTACCTGCCGACCCTATGGTCATGTGCAACTAGGGAATTAGGCAACTCCTACTTCCATCAGTCTTATCCCTACCTGACCCTAAGATAGACTGAGGATTCTATTATAGTACATGTCCAACTTAGAACCTTACCCAAGCCTTCATCATCTGTCTTTCTGCATTCAAGGTTGACTTTCATCCTTTCATAGGGGGTCATGGTGACCTATCCACCTTGGTCAGGCCCCATACCGGTTACCTCCATGGTAACGCATCCACATGCACTTAGAGATGGATATCTATGGGTCTACAAGTTCATTTTCATACCATGTACTTTTCACTTAGATTCTCAAGATCCTATGAGACCTCTTTAGGTTAACTTAAACCAACAAAACTGGTATACACTTTACCAAAGGGTCCCTCTCCCAGGATGGGAGGAAAAGTTCACCTCGATAACAAAGGTCACAAACGTCCTTAGGGTTTATATTTACATGAGCATGCTTGACCCTAGAAAGACATTAAGGCACAAGCGGACCACCTGCCAAACCATGCTAGGTTACACTTATTCTCATCCTCAACATTGGGTCAAGATTATACCTTCCCATGTCTTCAACTTAGTTATGAGGGGTTCATCAAACATACCTTAAACTTAAGGGGCTTCCCTTGTCCTCTATACATGAGGAGTACCATGCTCGAAACTATAGCAACATAATTCTTGTCATGAGCATTAGGTATACCACTTCCCCTCTTAGGCCTAGGAACCCTAGGTTTACTTTTTGATGACCAACTGCAGGCTCAATCTCTTAACCACGAATTAGGCATGTATAAGGTATGACACACACTTCTATTCATTCATCTACTCGAGCAACTCTTTAGAGTCAAGTCCTCCTTAAGGACAACCAACAAGGTACAAGGCCTCACAACATGTTACTAAACCTCTCTAGGTCTAAGGAACTCTTCTCCCATTCTCAGGAGGGTAACACCTTTACCAAAGGCACAGAGGTATCAGTAGATTCATCCTCTCTCTAGGGTTTCGTTCATCTCATGGCAACCAAGACATCATCAACCTCTAGGGGTCAATCATCTGGCGACTACTATCATCCACTTAGGTCGCATCATCCTCAACTCCCTACTTTTCCTCATATCTCGGAATCTAGGATTCAAACCTTCTTGCTTGGTTTCCTATTCTCTCTCTAGAGCTAACACTACAACCAACCTCACCATTAGAGGTCCTCTCTTCATGAAGGATCAACCTCAAAAGCATCCTCTACATGGGTGAAGCCTAGGATCAAACTTATGTTTGCTCAAGATCATCCATAGCCCTTTATGTTTATTTCATAAGTCATCCATCATGATTCCTTAACCAGGGTCTCATCCTACTGTCAGCACTATTGACGTACCCTAGGTGCAAGCTATACCCTACTTGCAGAAGTCCATAGGGTTCTATAGGATTTTCTCTAACCTCATTAATGAAGGAGTTAGCCTTCACTCTAACATGCATGGCCCTTCCCAGGGTTGGGTCGCCAAAGGTACTAGGTCATCCAACCTCTCATGGCTTATATGTCATCCAAGGCATGTCCATCTCAACATCTGGTTTTACTCATCATGCCATCTCTGCTTTACTTAGGGTTAGGGTTAACATCATCCTTAGAGGATGTGCCAGGTCTCTACTTGTAATGGAGATCTCTATCTCCAAGATTAACTCTCTTTATATATATCCACCTGACAAGAAGGTCTAGCCTCTGGTCTCTTATGAGGGCATGATAACTTATGTCATACGACCTAAGCATGTATCTATTCTTTAGTTTGTGCTTAATCTATTAAGCTTATGTCCATGACATCTTATTTACATGCTTTTCATTAATTTGATGTAGGATTCCTTAGACCTTATTAACCTTACTCATACCTCAAGAGGGTGAGGAGAAGAGAGAAAACCCTAATCCTTAAGGTCCTTAACAGAACTTTTGATGAAAAGGGATGAATAAGATGAGAAAGTCCTAAAGGTATCTTATTTCGATGCATACCCTAAGACTTTGGCCAGGCATTCACACTGATCCGAGAGTCCTCGCATTCCAACTAGCGGTGTGGAGGAAAATATTGCCAGCCCCCAGTCATGATCCTTTTCTAGACACCTCTGTCTTTTGAATAATACTCTAATAACTCCCTTGGGTTCTATGGAGTTCGTAAAATTTAATAATTATTAATGGTTAAGTGAGGAACCTATGCTCTATTACCAAATGTTACGACCCCACCTTCCAGTGACCCCCAATTAAGGGAGACCGAGAGGTCGAAGCCGCACCCATAATTTCCGGATCAAAGATTTGGCAATTAACCAAGAACAATTATTAAATTTTAACAGACTAAATTGGAAAAATGTAAGAAAAAAAAACTTTTGTATAACTTTTTGAAAACTTGGATCTCTAAACTTCTATCCACTTATGGATTCTACTCTAAATAATCCTCCTTGTATTTTACTTTCACGTATTTTGAATCTAACATTATCATTCAACTAGTTATTAATACTTCAATTAACCCATTAAGCATACTATATTCAACCTTTCATCACAAATAGGGTTTTTAACTTAACTTTAATGCACTTTTCAATAAGTTATTGTACTTTTGAAATTAGGAACAGAATCAATCTTTAATATCATTTTTATTGGATTCCTCTCATTTTCCTGATCAAAATTCATATATTACACATACTAATCCGAGCTACAAATTTTTAGTTATGAAATTTGCAAGGATTTACTTGGCCAATCGGATTGCGCCACGTCACGCAATACATGCAACGTTGCTTTCTTTGGAAACATTTCGAAAAGACCATCCTGCCCTTGGTTATGTAGCCGACACTGTGTTGCACGAAGGGGAAAAGATGT
Source organism: Alisma plantago-aquatica (assembly GCA_963693085.1). Taxonomy (NCBI): domain Eukaryota; kingdom Viridiplantae; phylum Streptophyta; class Magnoliopsida; order Alismatales; family Alismataceae; genus Alisma; species Alisma plantago-aquatica. Next base: position 161,402,012 of record OY856409.1, read on the forward strand.
AAAATATCCCTGGATCATCTTCCTCCTCGTGAACCTAGCTTGGTCGCCTCTTGCAGCCACCTATGGCCCTTCCTTCTCCTCCCCCAAGGTGTGAGGGTCACCGCCCATGGCCGCCCCATCCTCGCAGCACCTTGGCGCACGCATGGAGCCCCCAGGTTGCAACCACCATGGCCGTTCTTAAGGGAAAAACGGTCGTGTTTGCTGCTGCGTTTGCAGCAGTCTGCAGACCTACAGATGGAGTGCTTGAAGACAAGAGTGTGGGTTTGATCCCAGATCCCTCCTAGGTTGTCGTGGAGGCCTCCTTCCTCCATCAAGACCACCAAACGAACCTCCATTGTTTCAGGATTAGATCCGTCCTTTCAATTAGGGTTTGCTTTCCAAGAAAGAGAAAAAGAAGAAAGGGATATGTGGAACTCTTTTCAACTCGACCCTGGGATCTACCCCTTATATAGGGGAGGGTATCCACGCCCCAGGGACGTTTATTCAAGAGCAAATAAGTCCCACTCTTAAAAGAAACCTATTCCTTTCTTGAGAAGAAATCTTATCTCTCCTAACTTATTACTTTAATAAACCATATCTCTTGGATAATTAGAATTCAAAAATCCTCTTACTTATTCTCTTTTATAATTGCTTTTTAATCCTTTGGCACTAATTTCTATTTTCCTTTAGTTGAAAATACTTTCTTTTTAGCAATACCACATAATCCATCAATAATGTATTCACATTATATTTTTATTTTATATTATTGGTATTTTCTCTTTCTATTTCTCCATTGGGACTCCTTGGATCCCAAGAAACTTTAATATTTCGAAATTCCTCATTAAGGATACTTATTATCCTTCTAGATGCATCTATTTCCATTACTTCACATTATCTTGTTTATTTCTTATTAAAATAGCTCTTTTTGAGGATTTCTCTTTATTTCTCTTTTATTTTCCTCATTGGTAATCCTTTTATCATTAGGAATCCTTGGGATATGAAATTCCACTAATGATAACTCAGTTATACCTTTTTCCACTTATTTTCAACATTTTAACATTATTTTCAATTTCTTTCTTACTAAAGAAATACTCAATTAATCTATACTTTTCTTATTGCTTTATTTTTGCAACTTTGGACTCCTTGGAACCCAAGGAACCCAAGAGGCACGAAATCCCTCTTTGGATTTTCCTTCTAGAGGTTTCCACATTTTTCTTTTCTCAAATATTCAATTATTCATTCACTAATTAAATTTTCTTGTTATTTGGGCCCAATAGCCAATAAAACCCACAACACAAACATCAAGGCTATTGTAAAAAAAATCCATATATTCAAAACAAATTATATCAATATTTGTTCAAATATCTTTAATATGAGAAATTACATTTCTCACCAAATGAACCCAAAATCAGGGTTGTAACATATTTTAACATCCCAGGATTTGAGGCCTCAGATAACATGATCTTAAAAGTAATGATTGGATTACCCATATCACCAAGGTGCACCCCCTTTTTCGGGAGCCCATCACTAAAGAACTCCATAGTTAAGCGTGCTAAGCTTGGAGTAGTACTAGGATGGATGACCAGTCAGGAAGTTGACCCCGACTTGTGTGTGAGTGAGGACAAAGCGCGCATCTAAGGCTAGTGGTGGTATGTGGGGCCAGTCGTCATTCCTAAAACCTTGCTAGAGGCTTGGGCAGGCATTACAAATGGTATCATAGCCAATTCCCCTCCAATAGGTGGGTCCCACATGGGAATGGCATTCCAGTCTTGAGTCGTGCGGTCCAGGCATGTAGGAAAGGGTTGTCCATGGTTGACGTAGCCACCCTTGCACTGGTATTTCGTGATCGGGAGCTGGATGTCCATGGGCCATTGTGGGTCTGCGTTGAAATGGGGAAGAGATTATGAGGCCTTATAGTTGAGACTTGATGAGGACGTAAAGAGCCTAAGTGGGGGAGATTGTAACATCCCAGGATTTGAGGCCTCAGATAACATGATCTTAAAAGGAATAATTAGATTACCCATATCACCAAGGTGCACCTCCTTTTCCAAGAGCCCATCACTAAAGAATTCCATATTTAAGTGTGCTCAACTTGGAGTAGTACTAGGATGGGTGACCAGTCGGGAAGTTGACCCCGGCTTGCGTGTGAGTGAGGACAAAGGACGCAGCTAAGGCTAGTGGTGGCATGTGGGGCCAGTCGTCCTTCCTAAAACCTTTCTAGAGGCTTGGGCAGTGGGCCCAGGCATTACATCTACCCAGCCTACCTTGGTGGTTCTTCCTCCTCGTTCAAGATCTTCCCCGACACAACATAGAAGACCACATCATCTTCACCAAGCTGCGATCATCTTCTTCATCATGCTCATGGTGGAACCTTCCCTTTCTCTTATTCTTCTTATCTCTAGCATCATGAGCGAGTAGTTCCTTTTCACTGGGGTGCGGGGACTAGCCCCTCTGTCCATGCAAGCATGTTCGTTTGTTAAGCATTCCATGGCAATGTATATAACCTTTTATTTTGTTGTTAATTGATAATGTTTGTAGTTTGATTACCTGCTTGCTTTCATCTTGTTCTTCCTTATGTTGAGAGACCTCCATATGTATGATAGAATGTCATTTAACAAAATAGACTCCCAAACTAGAAATAAAATGGGATTCCTCAAGGTAGTAAGTGTATGATCCATGAGGAGATGAACCATCTTGCCCATGGTGATGCTTATGCGTTCATACCCGCAAAGGGGGGCCCGCAACTTAGTTGGATCTTGTATCTTCTTTGTTAATCGTCGATGTTTGCTTGCAGACAAATCATCTACATGCTTATCGGTTAGCGTGGTTGACACCTTGACTAGAAATAGAATGGGTCTCCAGTGCCGTAAGTATATGAACCGGTTGGTGACAAGACATCTGATACCTAAGGTGATACTTACGCAAGCCTAACGCCCGTATGGGGGGTTTTGTCGTAGCTCCACTTGGATAGTTATATCTTGCATGGATGTTTTATGTTTGGATGTGTTTGTATGTGTTGTGGTGGTAAAACCCGAGACCATCCCAGTGATCCCATATCATTGATATAAATCAAACTTTAATTTTGCTCTTTACTTTCTTGCAACTAGTGTAATCAACAACCAATCAACCAATCGTTCTAAATATTAGTCTTAACTTGAACTAGATACGATTGACAAAGATTCTTAAAAAGATTATCCTTTGGGTTCGATCCTTAACTATACTGCGATAAGACTCGTCCGCTTGCAGGTGGTATTATTGCGCTTTGGTTTTGGTAAAAACTCAGGGATCTCAACCCCGAGTGAGTTTGTTAGTGCGATAAAAATATCCACGTCAAATTCTGGCTGCGTTGTCGGGGACAACATAATCAGTTTAGTCAAATCTGGTTCTTTTAAGGCTAATCTAGGATTTTGATTTTTCTTTTTGAACCAATCGACCATCTACTTGAATTTTATTCTACTTTGTGGATCTCACTTTTAAAATCTTTTTATTTTTAGGTACAACCCAAAGCATAGTGTATGCACCGATCGGACAGCCCCGGACTAATAGCGAGCTTTGATCTAGAGATTTATAGAACCTTTTGTCTTCAGATCAGAGTGAATCAAGCAAGAATGGCTTAGGAGGAGGAAGTAGCCAGAAGGGTAGCTCAAGCCCTCAATGAACAAAGAGCAAGGCTCATGCAAGAAGCCAGAGCTATAGTCCAAGAAGAAATCCTAGCAGCACAAGCAGCAACACAAGCGACAGAGCTACAAAAGGATCTTAGGGAGTTCTCCATCCCTAAAGATTCTAATGTACATCACCCTGTACAACCTCCTCCCATCCACGCTCCCAACATTGAGATACGAGCACATTGGATAACCTTGCTTCAAAATAATCCATTTTATGGTAAACAAGGAGAGGATAGTAAAGAACATCTTTTGAGGCACATTGATCTATGTGCTATGACAAAATATAATGGAGTCACAGAGGATGCCATTTGACTCTGTCTCTTCAAGTATTCCCTTGCTGATAGAGCTATAAGTTGGTAAAATTTGCTACAAAGTGAAATACCCATCACCACCTAGGAACAACTCCAAAATGTGTTTCTAGAGAAGTTCTATCCTCCATCTCTCACATATGAATTTAGAGGCCGAATAACAAATTTCACTCAAGTCCCTGGAGAAACTCTTGTTGAAGCTTGGGATAGATACAAGGAGCTTCTATGCAAGTTCCCACACCATAGAATTCCTAAGAATCAACTCATCAAAAATTTTTATAAGGGTGTGGATGACGATATTAAGAGATTCCTAGACTCCTCATCTGGAGGAAAGTCAAATTTATGACAGTGCATGGAGGGTCATCACCCTTGGAGCTAAAAATCAAGCTAAGTGGGGTAGGTCAGTAGGTAAAGGAGTGTTGAAAGTAGTTATGCCTGAATCTACTCCTGAGTACAAGTCTATCGCTAAAACCCTAAAACTCCTAGTTGCCAAGCAAGACTATATTGAATCATCTCATGCTGCATTTGGATGAGGACGTTCACCCCCTCAACAACAAGAACAAGTCAAATCTACCACTTTGTTCTGTGAAGCATGTAAAGTAACTGACCATTCCACTTTAGCATGCAATGTTCTCTATGATGTGGTTTTAGGCAACATTTGCAGTCAAGGAGATAACAGTCAAGTGGAGAACCTGAATGTTGTTAATACCATCCCTGGTCAAGGTTATTACAATCCAAATCAGAACAGTAACCATCCTCATTTTCAATATGGAAATCCTTCTGGAGAGATAAACTCACATCAATTTGGTTCAAACAATCAACAATGAGTTTTGTCGGTGAGCCAGTATAACCAACAGTAGAATTTCACAAACCAAGGTAACTATAGGGGTAATTTTTAGAACAGGAATCAATTCCAAGACCCAAACCAAGTTCTTTACCAGAATCCTCAACAAGGACCTCAAGCCAGTACCATTCCTCCTGATGACAAGCTATCAGTCATTGAGAAGATGTTACTATCACAACAAACTATAATAGCTCAACTCGTAGCTTGTATGAAACCACCTGCTGAAGCTTTAGCTAGACAACTGGAAGACAATTAGATACATGTGGAACAGCTCAAGGCTGTAACAACTCATTCAGGCTTAGTCTTACCAGAACCCATGACTCCTGTCACTACGACAAATGTCCATGGTGTTGAGCATAGCACAGTGAAAACTCAAAAAGAGATGACTGACAAAGCAAGTTCTGAAGAACTGATTGATGTTGATGTAGAAGACTCGCTTGACCCAGTTGTTCTAGTGTACAAACCTCGCATACCATTTCCAAGTCGACTCGGTTTTACCCATCTCGATACTAGGTTCAACAAGTTCAAGGAAATCATGAAGAAATTATATATCAATATTTCGCTCTTAGATGCTATGGTTGAGATGCCCCAATGGTCAAAATTCTTCAAACTTCTTCTTAGTCGGAAATACAAAACTAAAGATCATCAGACAGTAAAACTGGCAAGAACATCATCTGATCTAGTGATGGATAGGATGCCACGCAAACATAAGGATCCTGGCTCTTTCAGAATTTCCTACTTGATAAGCGATTCTATCAATCGACCAGGTCTAGCTGATCTTAGATCCAAAATCTCTATCATCCCTCTTAGTCTATGCAATAGACTAGGTCTTACTAACTTCTCACCAACCATAATGTCCATCGAGCTTGCTGACTCTTCCATGACCAAGCCATTTGGCATAATAGAAGATATTCATGTAAGGCTTGGAAATTTGTATATCCCATGTGATTTTTTAGTTATGGACATCAAGGAGAATCCATGATGCCCCCTTATTTTTGGAAGACCATTCCTCTCCACTGTTAGAGCTCCAATAGATGTTGATGCTGGGATCTTGACCCTAAGAGTAGGAAACCAATCTTTTGATTTCCATGCAACCAAAAGTGCAAAGAAACGCACTGTAGAAGAAGAGGTGTATTTTGTAGAATGTGTCAACCAATTTACTCAGATGCAGCAAAAGCTCCATTCTTCAAAATCCGGTATTCCCTCAGAGGAAGATCGTGATGAAGAAAAGACTGAGAATAAACCACTGCATAAAAAGATGAAAGAAATATCACCAATCGTGAAGGAGTCACCTCACAACCCTACAGTTACACATTCTAATAGTCATTTCTCTATCAGTGAACCCTCTCAAACAACTATCTTCTAGGATGCAACGACTTCCCAACCAATGGAAACTATTGATTTCACTTCCCCCCCACATCGAGATTTGGACTACAGTTCATACCAAGAAAATCCCCCAGATCCATATCTGATGGATATTAGTGACCAACATTACCACAATGAAGGGATAGTGTATCAACAAGTGAACTCTCCCTCTGCACCAAAACAACACTACACCATCAATGAGGCCACTCAGACTCCCTACAACTATTCTCCACCTCTGATCGAGCAATAGAGAACTATTCAACATAACTCATGTTGCTTCCCTATGTGCTCTGACATCGCGTGTTCTGTATGGGGAAGAATACAAGAGACTCAAATCAAAGAAACAATAAATGAATGGTTAAGAAAGGAACCACCAAAAGAATATGATGATCCGGCTCAAGCTCCACTCAGAGCACCACCATTGTGATAATATCCACTTCGAGCCATCGGCGTAAAACCAAGGAGCTTGTCGGGAGGCAACTGATAAATAACTTCGAATTTAGTTTTAATTTTGAATAGATATTTTTCTTAATTTTGTTTTTAATTTTTATATAAATTTTACACCAAATAAAATTGCATCGCGAGATGCTATTTTAAGTACTGAATAGTCTTTTTGTTTGAGATTTTCAGATGGAGGAAACATGCTGATTGGAACGCAACCACATCCAGTGGTCCAAATGGCATGAACTTTCCCCTCCATCTCAGATTTAGAGTTTGCTCGAGATGAGTAAATTTTTAAGTTCGGGGTGGAGGGTGGGTGGTACGTATCTTACTTTCCACCTTCACCCATCTAATTCAGACATAAGATGGCATCGTTTCATTTTCGACCAAAATTTTCAAATTTTCAAAAATTTAAACTTTTTCAAAAGAAATTGAACAGATACTTGATGAAATTTTGAAATGTTTTTCTATCTTTATGCATTTATCATTACACTCTCCTTATTTGAAGCATATCCTCAAAAGGATCTTCTTATGAAAAGTAACCTTTTGATTGAAATCATCTTGTGAATCTTATGAATCCTAATATCATGATCTTTATGCAAAATGGCAAGTCTCTGTCGAAACTAATAGGGATCAAACACATCATGCTTCTTAACTGACTAATGGAACAATTACATGGAATCCCCATCAGATCCTCATCAAGTTATTTTTCAAGCAGAGTATGATAAAGAGAACAACCTGCTGCACGGAATTGTAAATCAAGTTGCATTCTGATCTGAACTCTTTTCTACAATTCTTCTATCATATTCATATCCCTCCATCCATCAAAAAGAAACAAAAATAGCCAATACAGTGCTAAATCCTAAGTTTGGGGTGGCACGCCACTTCCCTCTATATCCTCTTCTTCCATACCCCTCGCAAATTAATAGGGGCGTACCACCAAAAATACAATCTCGAGTCAAATAGAGGAGAGATTTGCAAATAAAAGATGCCAAAGTGCACACAAAAAAGAAATGCAATATCGAGTCGAATAGAGGAGAGATTTGCACAAAAAATATATGCAGTAAATGAAATTGCAAAAATAATAAAAAAACCTCGAGTCGAATAGAGGAGAGATTTACTTCTTCCTTCCATACCACCCTTCACTCCCTTTTCTACCTAAAGGCACAATAAAAGCCTTCAATGCCTTGAAAACACCAGTGTCAGATCAGATGCACACTTGTCATTCTACAGGTATCTTTAGACTCTTACAAAACTCTTTGACATGCTTGTTGCTGGAAAAAGTGAGAAGGAAGTGAGGTTGGAAAGCGAACTCAAGAATGAAGATATTATAAGATGTGTTCTGGGGTCTCATGAAGTGAGATGCTTAGTCATATTGAGCAGAAAAGAAATAATCATGATGTGAAAAGGAAGCAATCACACGATCAATAGTATTCATTTGGTGATTGTTTCAGATTTTGTGTTAATCGAGGACGAGCAACGTTTAAGTTCGGGGTGTTTGATGAATGCATATTCATCCTGATTTTCAGTCACCCTTTTACAACCAATCTGATTCAATACATTCAATTTATCTCTTAAATCTCACAAATTGCATGTTTTCTAAATAAATCTAATTACTATTATTTTTGATCAAATTTATATTGATTTTGTGCAAGACTAAATCAAGTTCTATCATCACATGGAATTCACCAAAGAACCTCCTTCTTTTGTTCTTGACAAAACTGTCTGCCCTAACGGTTCTGACCTTTCAGTTTTAGATATTCACTCACATGGTATAAAGAACGTTTAAGCCATACGGTTTCAAGACCGCATGAGCCTAAACGATCCCAAGACCGTTTGAGTCCATACAGTTTCAAGACCGAATGAACCCAAAATATCTCAAGACCAGATGTCCTCCAACAATTTCAAGACCGTTTGGACCTAGGACCGATTGAATAGTCTAAACCATTTGGGAAAAAGACCTTTTGAACAATCGAAACTGTTTGGGATGAAGACCATTTCAGACACACAAACAAAGACCATTCGGTCCCAAGACCGTTTGGAACCATTCGGTCCCAAGACCGTTTGCTCGCAAGACCAAATGAAGCGGAGAGAACGATACATGAAAACCAAATGGAGGAAGGATCCAAGACCGTTTGGTCATTAAATGGTCTCCAAGACCGAATGATCACTCAGACTGTTTGAAGCCAAAACCGAATGAAAATAAAGTCCAAGACCGATTGGATCCTGACGGTCTCAAGACCATTTGGATCCATTCGGTTTGTAAAGATAAGACCGGTTGATGTTAAATGGTCTCCAAAACCGTTTGACCATCAAACGGTCTCCAAGACCAATAGAACGCAAGATCATTTGGTCATCCAAATGGTCTCCAAACCGTTTGAAGACCAAATAGTCTCAAAATCGTTTGAAGACCAAACTGTCCCCAAATTGTTTGGAGTACTGTTCACAGAAAAAATGTAAACACCCCATCCAAGCCTATAAATAGGACCACAAGGGTCCTCATTTGGGCATCGACTCCAGCACGCCAACAGGCTGCCAAAGGTCTGATCCAGCTTTAGCTTCTACACCATCTCCCACGCCCACCTGCTCCTCTTGGCACCAAGCAAGGGGAGAAGAAGAGACAGAACATGGAGAAGAAGGTCTGTCCAGCCTGTCTTGGTGGTTCTTCCTCCTCGTTCAAGACCTAACCCAACATGATGTAGAAAACCATCCCAACGATCCCATATCATTGATCTAAATCCAACTTTAATTCTGCTCTTTACTTTCTTGCAATTAGTGTAATCAACAACCAATCAACCAATCGTTCTGAATATTATTCTTAACTTGAACTAGATACAACTGAACAAGATTCTTAAAAATGTTGTCCTTTGGGTTCAATCCTTAAATATATTGTGATAAGACTCGTCCGCTTGTGGGTGGTATTATTGCACTTTGGTTTTAGTAAAAGCTCGGGGATCTCAACCCCGAGTGAGTTTGTTAGTGCGATAAAAATATCCACATCATTCCCAACATCTCAAGAAACATGATAAATTTTTTCCAACACACGATCTAGAATTAGCTGCAGTGGTTCACGTGTTGAAAAATCGGAGGCATTATCTCTATGGAGAAACATGTCAGATTTTCACTGACCATAAAAACTTAAAATATATTTTCTCACAGTATGAGTTGAATATGAGACAACATCACTGGATGGAGTTAATGAAGGACTATGATTATACCATTCATTATCATCTAGGTAAAGCCAATGTAGTGGCAGATGCACATAGTAGGAGGTCTTCATCTCCACCCACAAATACAACACAATTGAATTTGTTAGTGTGTTGTAAATGGGATATGCTTGTCTCTTTCAGACAAATGAATGTGCAGTTAGAATTATCCTTGCTAGATGGATTGTTAGCTGAGATGTATATGAAACCTACTTTGAAAGAACATATTGAAGAGGCACAATAGGATGATACTGTGATTCAGCAGATTAGGTTAGAATTGGGCAGTGAGAAACATGATAGTTTCCATGAGTCAGAAGATGGGATAGTCTGTTACCATGGTAGAATGGTAGTTCCTGAAATTAGTAATTTAAGAAAGTTAGTAATGGAAGAAGATCACTCATCTATGTGTTCAATGCATCCAGGGAGTACCAAAATCTATCATAACTTAAAAGATATGTATTGGTAGCCTGATTTGAAGAAAGATGTAGCTGAGTTTGTTATACAGTGTCTGATGTGTCTAAAGTTAAAGCACAACACCAAAAGCCTATAGGAACATTACAAAGCCAATACCTAAGTGGAAATGGGATCATGTGACGATGGACTTTGTGGTTGGTCTACCTAGAATAGCCAAAAGTCATGATTCCATTTGAGTGATAGTTGATAGGTTGACTAAGACAGTACATTTTCTTCGTGTCAAAACAACCTATACTACTGAAAAACTTGCACATATCTATATAGATGAGATAGTGTGATTGTACGAAGTTTCAGCTATGATTGTTCCTGATAGAGTCCTCAGTTTACAAGTCATTTTTGGGAACGACTACATTAAGCTTTGGGTACGCAGTTGAAGTTAGTACAGCTTTTCACCCTTAGACAGATGGACAGTTTGAAAGGATTATACAAACTTTGGAAGACTTTCTTAGAGCATGTGTTCTTCAGTTTGTAGGAAGTTGGGACTTACATTTGAGCTTAATAGGGTTTGCCTACAACAATAGTTATCAAGCTAGTATTGATATGGCACCATATAAAGCATTATATGGTAGACGTTGTAGATCTCTTTTATGTTAGTTTGAGACAATAGAATACCAACTTTTGGCTCATGAATTAGTGCTGCAGACAACTGAAAAGATTAAAGTTATACAACAACAGTTGAAGGCTGCTCAAGATAGACAGAAGTCTTATGCCGATAAACAATGTAGACCTTTAGAATTCCAAGTTGGAGACAGAGTGTATCTCAAGGTCTCTCCTTGGAAAGGTGTTATCATATTTGGGAAGAAGGGTAAGTTAGCTCCTAGATTTATGGGACCTTACCCAGTGACAGCACAGATTGGAAAGGTAGCTTATAGGTTGAAACTTCCTCCTATGATACATAGATTACATCCAGTGTTTCATGTGTCTATGCTGAGAAAGTGTCATCCTAATGCATAAATGGTGTTGCAACCTGTGGAGGCTGAATTGAATGAAGATATAACTTATATGGAAGGTCCTATGATGATTCTTGATAAAATAGTCAAGAAGTTGAAAAAGAAAGACATAGTTTTTGTTAAAGTTCTTTGCATCATCATGGCATTGAAGAAGCCACATGGGATCTATAAGAAGAGATGAGGAGGAAGTACCATTCTCTTTTCTCTTGAGATTTCGAGGATGAAATCCTTTTTAGGGGTTGATAATTGTAACATCCCTGACCTAGGTTATGGCCTAACCCTAGAAGTTTCACTTAAGAAAGTTATTTAAAAACTTGTTCTAATCTTTTGAAAAGTAATTAAGACTCTTTGTGAAGTTTATTTTCAAGTTTGAGCTTATTTGTAAACTATGTGTACATTATATGATAGTTTGAGTGTAAAGTGCAATTTACCCAAGGTGAGGGGTTATATTGCAAAATATCACATGTTGAATGTTCTCTAAGTGTTTTAACATCATAAAAGAGAGAATGGTGCTAAGTGATGACTTATGGAAAGCCTAAATTCTAAGTGAGAACTTGCTAAGTGCTTTGTACATCAATTATGGTACAAATTGTAAATTTTCTAAAACATAGGATTGATCTGTAATTACCTCTTCTAGAGTATCTCTACTCCATCTTAGTATAAATTAGAGGAGAAATAAAGAAGGAGACACCATGCTAGAATCATCTTTGAAGGATGATACTCTTGGTGACGAAAAGATAAAGGAAGATGTATAGTTGAAAGCTTTATATGAGATATAACGAGTTGAAGACTTGAAATGGGAGCCCTATCGACCAAAGAGCCATAGGCAAAGTCTCCTATCAGTTTGTTGACTCTTGTCTTGCCCATGACGGGCTAAGCACCTCAAGGAAGTCATATGTACCGGTTTGCAACTTTTCTTTGGAAAAGGTTGTGTTGAATATAATAATAAAGTGAGTGGAGGTAACTTGCCCTAGATGATAGCTAAGGGGCACGACCCTTATCTTTTGCATTATCCTTAAGATTTTATTTTTTGCATATAAAGATAAATATGATATGCATGCAAATACATGTGTCAATCCATGCATGGCCATGTGTCACTTAGTAGCTTATGGTAATGATACCTCTTACACTCTTTTTCATAAACCACAAGTATAAAGTTTTGGTTCTTTCAGTAAGAGTTTCTTATAAAAGGATCTATGTGTGAAATAGTTTGAATTCATAGTGATTTTTGTTAAATCCACTGCTAATGGTTATTCCATGATTATTACTGGTGATGGCTTTATTTGTTATTGGGACGTCACAATATCAACTATTTCACCATTTTAAGTGGATAGTTTGTAAAGGTTAATCCTATTTAAGAGTTTGAGTCCTCTACGTTTGTCACGCCTGCATCCCACGATTAACACTAATCATGATATGTGCGCATGAGTTTGTGGATTTACTTAATACAAAGTTCACTCCCAACTTTTTCTTTTGATTTTTCCTTTATTTCAAACTCTTTGTTTACTGGAGTTCAATCACATAAACAAATTGTACAAGACAATTAAAATTTGATTACTCTAATATGATCTCAACATTAATGATACACATCCATACATTCATTCTATTTCTCAAATTTCCCTGTTGATACAACATGATAATCATACACGTTCTCTCTTATTAAGGAAACAAAGATACAAACATCATTTACAACTCTCTCACATCTATACAAGGGCCTAGAGTGACAGGGACCGACTGAACTTAACTAATCTCATACTTAACTCATGTGGTAGATATAATCTAATTCTTTGACCTTCTTCAAGTCCATGTGGTTAACCTTAAAAATTTTGAGTATAGGGGTGAGCCTACTCGCCCAGTGACTAAATAAAACAATAATACAGTCTAAAGCACTGAATTAGACATTAATATTTCTTGAATACCTGAAATAATAGCAAGATAATAATCCATATTAAAATACTAGATATTCATAAATTTACAAATAGCATTGAAGCCTTCATTATTAGAATAAAAAAGTATATAAACATAATCCTCACTATTTTCCTTTTGACTTGTCATTAACTTTAACTTGACATGACTACTAAACTCTTTATTTGAACTCAACTCTCTTTCTCTTTTACTTTGCCCCTGAACTCCCTTGGATTGTACCATCCAAGAAAAAACCACTACTGCGTGACTTATTTTATGTTTATTAAATAGGTATTAAAAATAGGAATTTACTGTACTGAGAAGATCTAGAACAATACAGTTAAATAACAGGGAATGCCAATATTACAGTTAAAGAACAACTGTTGTGAAACTATACTCGAATCTTTCTTAACTCTTCTTGCTTATAGGAAACTCTTTAAACTTATATCATCATATTTAAACTTATTCCTTGATCATATGCAGTGTAATCTTCATATGAAGACTCATAGAGAACTACGATCTCATCGTACAAGACTTAGCTGACACCTCGGGATGCTAAGCCTGACTAAGTCACTAGTCTGGAATAATGTAATGGAACTCCGGCCTCGGCACACCTGTGGGCTGTAAAACTGGACTCCTCCACTAACCTGAGCACACAGGTGGAGAGTCAAGCCACCTATTGGATTTTCTATACTCTAGTGCCACCAGGATCTTTGGTTGATGTTGGACACTACATTCTGTAATTTAAGTAGACTTCCATTGGGGCTTCATCCCCCGTACCACTAATAACCTCTCATTTTGTGGTGTTGTCTTACCTATTTTCCTCAGTTTTCCATACTCTTTCTTAAACAAAGTAGATGGAATCATTAACTTTCCTCTCTTATTGCAAATATACTGTTAGATTAACTTTTTCTCTTTCTACTTACAGAAAAAAAAAGACACAAAAAAATCACAAAAGCCTCACATAGTCTCAAGACCGCATGGAGGCACACGGTCTCAAGACCGCATGGAGGCACATGGTCCTGAGACCGCATGGAGGCACACGGTCCCAAGACCGCATGAAGCCAACCGGTCTCAAGACCGCATGAAGCCAACCGGTCTCAAGACCCCATGAAGCCAACCGGTCCCGAGACCGCATGGAGTCATACGGTCCCGAGATCGCATGAAGCCAGCCGGTCCCGAGACCGCATGGAGTCACACAGTCGCAAGACCGCATGAAGCCAACAGGTCTCGAGACCGCATGGAGTCATACGGTCCCAAGACCGCATGAAGCCAATCGGTCCCGAGACCGCATGGAGTCACACGGTCTCAAGACCGCATGAAGCCAACCAGTCTCGAGACCGCATGAAGTCTACCGGTCTTAAGACCGCATGGGACCAAATGGTTTCAGAATCCAAACAGTTTCACAGTCCAAATGGTCTCAAAGTCCAAACAGTTTCAGAGTCCAAACGGTCTCAGAGCCCAAACGATCTTCAAAACCATTTGGACCCAAAACTGACCAAACCGTTTGGACTTCACTTAAGGCCTATAAATAAGACCCAAAGGGTCCTTCCAAAATCATCAAGTTTCAGATGCCCAGAGGCTACCTCTACTACTCCAGAGCTATTCCAACCTCCATCCTCTGCCCCAAGGCTGCCAGTCTGAGATCCACACTCCATCCTGAAGTTGCTTTCTCTCTCATCAACCAAGAAGGTGGGAAGAGAAGGATTCATCATCAAGCAAGTTGTGAAGTGTGAAGATCGTCTCTCTCTCCTCCAAGGGGTTGACCTTCCTCCCTCCTTCGTGGAGATGATGTTCTCTCTCTCTCTTCTCGCCTCCTTCTTTGTTCTTGCCATGAGCGAGTAGTCTCATACACTAGGGTGCGGGGAGTAGCCCCGCTACCCATGTTTTCATTTCATGCAAAGTAATTCATGAGTTTGCAATATAAGTATTCTATATCTTTTTAGATCAACATCAGTCGTTTAATGAATGCTTGTTGCTTGATCACCAACCTGCGTTATCTATTATCTATTTGTGTGAATTGTCTACGTTTGTGCTTTTAGATTCGATTATCAATTGTATGTTGGTTCTTGATGCATGTAGTCACCATGCATCTGTTTCAGTATCCCAGAGTGTTCCTCAAAAGGTGGAGTGAACTCACTTTCAAGGTTGCACTTACTATGAAATGGAATCAGTTGGCGTGCAGAAGTACAACCTTGAAAAGTCGAGGTATACACTTTGCGAAGGGAATGATGCAAAGTAAGTGACCATTCGTTTGGGGATGTTTGGCATTGCATCATTCCCACACTTTCCATAGTTTAGTCTTCCGAAAGGAACCTAAATCTATAGGGTACTAACTGATTTAGACTTTATTGCAGGCCATCTTACAATGTTGCATGATTTGATCCATGGATAGTAGTGGTGAAACTCGACAAACATCCTAGTGGTTTCACAATTACTGTTTACAATCTTAAATTTACTTTCTTGCCTTTAATTTACTCATTCTTAGTTTAATCAACCAAAATCAACTTTTGATCTAAACATCAACCATTAAGTAGGTAAATAGAATTAAAATGTTTTCCATCCTATTAAACCCTTAATAGGACCGTTGTCTTGAGGATTGACCCTCAATTGTACTACAATAAGGCTTCCACGTACCTTGGCGTACGTGGGTGGAGACTTATTATAGCACACGCACGGATAAACCTAGAGTCTTTCTGCCTCTAGGATTGTTAGTGGTGCACGCAACTCCAAGCAAGTGGAAGCTCCATCAAAAATTGGCGTCGTTGCCGGGGACAACAGAACATTTTAATTTTATTTGCTAACTTATTGGTTGATTAGGATTTTACACTTTTCTTTAATAGATATCTCATATCTCTTCGATTTCACTATTCCTTTCCACCGCCTAAGTGCGACTTTTCTTCTACTCAGGTAGAAACCATGTATGAAACCTTCACATAACATTGGATTCTCCCCTGAACTGGAGTTTGACTCTGAGGTAGAACGAAACTTCCACAAATGCATTCGACTCAACCGCCAAAGAGCCAGACAAATAGCTGAAGAGCAACGCCTAGTTATGGATAGGGTCAATGCCGCGATAGCCACCCAAAGAGCACAACTCATTGCTAACACTCGTGCCCAGGTCCAAGCAGAGATCCGAGCCGAAGAACAGGCACACATTCGAGCTAAAAACGAAGCAGCTAATGAAGTTTCCCAGTTGGAGCTAAGAAACAAGAAACTTTGGGACTACGTTGTCCCAAAGAACTATGAAGACAACCATCCAGTCTGACCACCAATTATCAATATCCCCAACTTTGAGATCCGGACACAATGGATTTAGATAATGCAGGGAATCTCATTTTCTAGTGGTTCCGGAGATGACTTCATGGATCATTTAAAAAAATTCAAGGCGCTTTGCCGACTTGTCCCACAGGCCGGAGTTGCCTTTGATGCAATAATGCTACATATTTTTCACTTCACTCTATCTGGAAGAGCTTTAAGTTGGTATAACTCAATTGATAGGGAACCAATCATCACCACTTGGGCCCCCTTAGAGGAAAAATTCTTGGAAAAGTTCCCCCCCCCGTTAACCTATGAAATTAGGGGGTAGATCAACCACTTCGCTCAGCTTCCTGGGGAAACACTCGCAGAAGCATGGGAAAGATTCAAGGAACTTCTAAGGAAGTGTCCTCACCACGATATCTCCCAAAATCAATTAATAAAGACTTTCTATAGAGGGGTGAGTGATGATATCAAGCAATTACTGGATTCCTCATCTGGAGGAAATTTCATGAGAAAGAACTACAAGGATGCCTGGAATATAGTTACACTTGGAGCCGAGAACCAATCCAATTGGGGACAATCATCCACCAAGGGAGTCCTCAAGGTTTATAAAGTTGAGGAATCAATGGAAATGAAAGCTATTGCTGAAGCCTTTAAAACTATAGCTCACAAATAGCAGGCGCTTGAAACTTCATTCAGAGAATATGATAAGAAGAAAAGCTCCCAAGTCCAACAGGTTAAAGCCACTACAGGGACTTGTGAAGCTTGTCATGCTTCTGATCACCCTACATTATCATGTGGGTTACTCTACAATGTAATAATGGGTATGAAACCACCACAACCACAGTACGAGCTGATCATCGAGCATCCTGAAGATCAGATACTCGAGCAAGTAAATTCCATTCATTCTATACCAGGACAAGTTTACTATAACCCAAACCAGTCAAGAAACCACCCAGGGTTTCAGTACGAAAATCCTTACGAGACTGCCAACCCACAACATCAAATCCAAAATGGATACTCCAATAGATTGCCACCTGTATTTCAAAGCAATTACAATCAAAATCAAGGAAATTTCAGAAGTAACCTCCAGAGGTCCAATTACCCGAGAAATCCCTCTGCATACTACCAATATACCCATCCCCCTCTACACCCACAATTACAACAGCCCCAGCTGCAACCGTCGCAACAACCTCAGTTAATAGCACCCCCACAACAACCGTCCCAAGGGCAGCAACAAATCCCTCATTATCAATAGAAAAATGCTCCCTCCCAACCTACGGACAAGATGACTATGATTAGGCAGATGTTACAATCGCAACAGACTATGCTGGCCAATCAGCAAGCTCAACAGAAAGCAGTAGAAGCTCAACTAGCACAAATTGTTGCTCAGCTAAAACCACCAGCAGGCACTTTCACTGGCCAACCGGAGTCAAACCCAAGGCACGATCCAAATAGACCGAAGCAATTGAACGTCGTTTCCACAAGGTCCGGTCACGTCCTTCATGAAGCCACAAGAATCATTCCCAATGATGATAATACACCTTCTTTTACTCAAAATATGAGCCCAGATCTTGGAATTGGGAAACCTGCAGAAACTGCAAAGGATAAAGAAAAGGAACAGGTACCTAAAGACCCAGAAGTCCCGCAATATAAACCAAGGATACCATACCCAGAAAGATTAAGAGAGACCAAAATGGACACTAGATTCCAAAAGTTCAAGGAGGCCATGAAGAAACTTTACATCGACATTCCACTCCTTGATGCCCTTTCTGAAGTACATGCTTGGTCTAGATACCTAAAAACTATGTTATCAAGGAAATATATTACTGAAGAGCAAGAGACCGTCAAACTAGCTCAAACTACCTCCGATATCATTCTCAATAAGATGCCAAAGAAAAAGAAGGACCTTGTTTCCTTTGGTATTCAGTGCTGTATTGGAAATGCCTCAAGCAAAAAGGGATTAGCTGACTTAAGGGCTAGCATATCAATTATTCCCTATTCCATGTGTAAACGATTAAGTTTCACTGACTTGTTACCCACAACGATGACAATTCAGTTAGCTGATTCCACTATCACTGCACCCCTAGGAATTATCGAAGATATTCCAGTCAGGATAGACAAAGACGCCTATGTCCCGTGCGATTTTGTCATTATGGATATCAAGGAGGATCTGAGATACCCAATAATATTTGACAGACCTTTCCTTGCCACAGCCAAGGCGCTTATTGATGTGGAAGCTGGCACGATCATTCTAAGACTGGGAAAAGAAGCAATTCAATTCTGAGTTCTCAACAGCATGAAAGGACCCAACATTCAAGAGGAGGTCTTTCTCTTAGATGCAATACGTCAATGTCCCAATTAGAAATATTTGAGCCATCTGATGAGTTAGAGGATGTTCTAACAAATCCTGAAGTCGAATTCTCAGCCAACGAACTAGTTCAACAATGCTTGCAAAATTTAGAGAAAGTTGAAGAAGCACCGACAGCCACTTTTGAAGAGCTCAAATTTGTCACTATTTTAGAAACAACAGAAACACCTAAGGCTCCCGAAATGAAAACCCTACCAACGGGACTCAAGCACGTCTTCCTAGACAAAGAAAAGCTATGTCCAGTAATCATCAGTTCCACTTTGGAAGACGACCAGGAAGAAAAGCTTCTTGCTAAATTAAAGAAACATAAGAAAGCAATCAGGTACAAAATGACTGACCTGACAGGTATAAACCCAGCCCTATGCATGCATAGACTTCCCATGGTAGAAGAATTCAAACCTTCAAGAGAACACCTGAGAAAGTTGAATCCCAATCTTAAAGAAGTGGTTCGCCTTGAGGTCCTTAAACTGCTGAAAGTCGGTATTATCTACCCAATTTTAGACTCCCAATGGGTCAGCCCTGTCCAAGTGGTCCCCAAAAAGGGAGGAACCACTGTCGTACTAAATAATAAAAATGAGTTAGTTCCCACAAGGACCGTCAAAGGGTGGAGAATGTGTATCGACTACAGGAAACTAAACAAAACAACAAGAAAAGATCGCTAACCTCTATCTTTCCTTGACGAAGTCCTCGAACGCCTAGCCCATCAAAAATACTTTTGTTACCTCGATGGTTATTCTGGGTTCTATCAAATCCCCATACACCTGGAAGACCAAGAAAAACAACTTTCACTTGCCCCTTTGGAACCTACACTTTCAGAAGAATGCCTTTTGGCCTGTGCAACGCACCTGCCACCTTCCAACGGTGCATGTCAGCTATTTTCACATGACTAAACGAGTCCATAATGGAAGTATTTATGGACGACTTTTTGGTTTATGGTGATTCCTTTGACAACTGTCTACTCAATCTTGAACGAGTTTTACAAAGATGCGAACAAACGAACCTCATTCTAAATTGGGGGAAATGCCATTTCATTGTAACTGAAGGTGTCGTCTTAGGACATAGAGTGAGTGAAAGAGGAATTGAGGTAGACAAAGCAAAAATTGATGTCATCTCTAAACTGTCACCGCCAAAGGACGTAAGAGGAGTACGGGCATTCTTGGGTCACGCCGAATTCTACAGAAGATTTATAAAGGATTTCTCAAAGATAGAAAAACCAATGACCCACTTGCTGACCAAAGAAGCAGAATTTATCTTTGATCAAGAGTGTCTAAATAGCTTTACAACTATGAAAAACGCCTTAGTTTACGCTCCCATTCTGAGAGCCCCCGACTGGTCACAACCATTCGAAATAATGTGTGATGCCAGTGATTATGCTATAGGGGCAGTTCTAGGGCAACGAATTGATAAAAAACCTTATGTCATATACTATGCTTCTAAGACACTTGATGAGGCGCAAAAGAAATACACCACTATAGAAAAGGAGTTATTAGCAGTCATCTATGCATTTGAAAAATTCCTCTCTTACCTAATCGGATCAAAGGTCATAGTCTACACTAACCACTCCGCCATACGATATCTAGTTCAGAAGCAAGACGCGAAACCCAGACTCATCCGCTGGGTGTTGATGCTTCAGGAATTCGATTTGGAAATCAAAGACAAAAGTGGAGTGGAAAACATTGTCGCCGATCATCTCAGACGTATTGAAGTCAAGGATGAAGATAAAGTACCTATCCGAGACTCCCTTCCAGATGACCAACTAATGAAAGTTACCAATGGATTCCCTTGGTATGTCGACATTGTTAATTATCTGGCTACAGGAATCATTCACCCTTCCACCTCTCATCACGACAAAAGGAAATTCCTCCACGATGTAAAGCAATACTATTTGGATGAACCTTACCTTTTTCGCCTATGGGCAGACGGACTCTTCCGTCGATGCTTACGTGAAGAAGAGAGTACCCTTGTCTTAGAGCATTGCAATTCTGGCCCCACTGGGGGGACACATGAGTGCGAAGAAAACCTCTATGAAAGTTCTACAATCGGGTTTCTTTTGGCCAACAATAGCAAAAGATTCCCATGATTTTGTAAAAACATGCAACAAATGCCAATTTTCTGGCAGCATATCTAAAAGGAATGAAATGCCCCCACCATGTGGCAAGAGATTGAACTTTTCGACGTGTGGGGGATAGACTACATGGGCCCCTTTCCTTCTTCATATGTTTTCTCCTACATTCTGGTTGAAGTAGACTATCTCTCGAAATGGGTTGAAGCTATACCCACAGTGTCCAGTGATTCCAAACTAGTCATTAAGATGTTTAACGATATCATTTTTCCCAGATTTGGAATCCCCCAAACTGTCATATCCGACGGAGGAACCCATTTTCTGGAACGAAGCTTTGAAGCCCTCTTAAAGAAATATGGAGTTAACCATAAAGTTGCCATGCCTTACCACCCACAGACCAGTGGTCAGGTTGAAGTTTCAAATAGACAACTGAAGGCAATCTTAGAAAAAATAGTTAATAGACACCGCAATGACTGGTCCACCAAGCTTCCCGATGCCCTTTGGGCTTACCAAACAGCTTATAAAACACCAATCGAGACAACCCCATTCTGTTTGGTTTACAGGAAGTCATGTCATCTTCCAGTGGAACTGGAACATAAGGCTTGGTGGGCCATTAAACAACTGAATTTTGATTTCAAAATTGCCAGAGAAAATAGACAACTCCAACTACAAGAACTAGAAGAGCTCTGAATAACTGCTTATCAAAGTGTCAGGATCTACAAAGAACAAACGAAGATGTGGCACGACGGTCATCTAAAAAGAAAAGTCACTGCCATTGGAGATAAAGCCCTCCTTTTTAACTCCAGGCTCAAATTGTTTCCCGGAAAACTCCGCACGAAGTGGTTCGGGCCTTTCACCATCAAACATATATACCTGATTGGAGCTGTCATAATTGTTGACGACAATGGTGGAGAAAGGACAGTCAATAGCCATCAATTAAAAAAATACTACACTCCAGCAGATAAAATGCCAAGACAGACTATTGCAATCAGAGACACCACAACATCATCATAACAACATCAAAACCTCATCGAGCCAGCGACGTAAAACCCAGGTGCTACTTGGGAGGCAACCCAATATCTGAGTATCACTTTTTATTTTTCTGTTTCCTTTGTTTAATTTAGGATTATCATCTTTAATCTAAAAATATAAAACTTCAATAACTAAAACAATAATAAAAATATAAAAAATCAAAATACCCTTAACCCTCCTAAACGGTCTTGAAACCGTTTGGAGCCAAACGGTCCTGAAACTGTTTGGAGCCAAACAGTCTCAAAAACTGTTTGGAGACAAACGGTCTCGAAAACCGTTTGGAGTCCAAACGGTCGCTAAACCGTTTGACCTAGGGATTTTGTAAGGTCAACCCCCCGAATCCTATAAATATAACCCCTCCCCCCTTCTTCTTTCTTTCGACTCTGGAACTTTCTTAAACCCCCGCGCATCCCTATCTCCCCGGTTCTCGCTCCCGCGCAACCCACAGCGTCAGCTCACCGACACCACCTTAGCATCTGCGGCACCCATTCGTTACCAACACTCTCATCGTCGTCTTCCTCACCCACAGCAACAAGGTAGACTCGCCACCATCGTCAACGTCTGCAATGCCGCCGTGGCTCCCTGTTCTATCACACAATTGTCCTTTTCACCTCTGCAATCATGTTTATCATCGTCGAAATCTTCGGAGCTGCCGTGGCACCCCCGCCTTATCATCCTTATCGACGTACTTATCGTCGCCAGCCATCGTGGTCCTTATCGTCGTCGCCGCTTTCGCTGGCCGCTCCCCGAAGTTTTACCTTCCAATCGGTCTCCAAACCGTTTGGGACCAAACGGTCTCCAAAACATTTGGAACCAAACGGTCTTCGAAACCGTTTGGCCTTTCACAACCACCTGTATTTTGTTAAAACATAAAAACACATAAAATCTAATTTCAAACTTGTTATTCTAACACATGACTTTCCATTTTCAGAAATGGCATCACCAGCTAAGAAAGCCACAGGAACTGCCGACGCTCCTTTCTGGACAAGGGAGAAACTACGCGAAGAGTGTGACAGGCTCCAGCTGATCATCACAAACTATGAAAAGACCGGGAAGCTCACACCAAAGGTGGACCTGATCAAAGTAATAAACGAAGTTGGAAGACTCAATCGGTGCCTCACTGAAGACCCTGTCGAAGAAGAAGTGGAAGATATCTCATCATTTCATGATAAGGGCTCAGAATATGAGCCAACTCCCGAAGCAGAATCCCCCACCACAAAAACCAAAGGGAAGAGGAAGGCCCAGGAAGCCACTACAACTCAACCAACAAAGAAGCGGGCAAGAAAATAGGTTCACCCAGCAACTGCTAGGGAAGAAACCCTGGCAGACTTCATTCCACCAACCACTATTGTCACTACCACTCCCCCCACCATCATTGTCCCTGTTTTCCCTCCCATTACCACTACAACACCACCACCAGAAAACCGATACATCTCCACCCCGCTAACCATTAACAAAACCCTCAAACCTACAAAGTACGTCTGCTCTAACGTACTAATGAAGATGGTGATCTACAACAGAATCCTCACTTTACTCAATAACGCCAATCTAGCACGGATGTGCTTTGTTCACGAGATCTCCTACGTCGAACCCTCAACTGAATTCTTTACTTTTCCCAACAAAGGGGATGTCGACATTATGGATAGACCACGGGATGGAGGTGACTGTAGGTTGGTCACCAAGCTCTTTGGCAGTAAGGTTGTGATCACAAAAAATATGTTGAATGAAATTTTTATAGACAACCAGGAGCAGCTTCAGAAAGCCAAAGTTGTTGGAACAAAGAACTCCAGTTTCAACAGACATAACTTCTGGAAATCCCTGACAGGGATCTCCAGCTACGAGGAAAAGACGTGCAAGGCCTCGAACATACAGTCTGGATTAGTGCGCACGCTGCATAAAATTCTCACCGCGCACTATTCCCCAGGACAGAGGGTGGGAATGTCATAATTTTAGATCTCTTTGTTCTCTGGTCTATCCTACATGGGATGCCAGTCAACATTGGACGTCATTTGATCCAGAAGCTATCCTCTTACGCCCTGGGGAAGGAAATATGCATGGGGGTCATATCACATCCATCATCAAATATCTCAAGATGGATAGACTTTTACCCAGATGCAAGCAGATAAAGGGCGACATCCTTACCAACAAACAAACCTTGAAGAACTCCTACATCATCAAGGAAAATAATGCAAAAAGTTATATTACATCTTTTGCCCTACAGTCAGATCTTCCAAAACTCTCCTACAACTTCTGGAGCTTACAGATTATGACATAGAAAAGCTCCTCTTCTCTGACGAGGAGCTTACAAAACTCATAGCTTCGATTAAAGCAACCAAAAAGAAAATAAAAGCGGGACAGACAGAGCTGAGTATCACAACCCCGGCAGCTTGACCAACAAAAATTCCTTTGAAACGACCTTCCAGAAGGCATTCGTAGGAACAACAGCTGTCAGGGACACCGACATCAAGGCCAAATCCAGAGGCCGAACCCCTCCCTGAAGAAAACATCACCACCTCATCAATAGACTCTTTTATTAGGAGTCTGAATGTTGAGCTCGCCTCCACCACCCCTTCCACACTACCACCCACCCCCACCACACCTTCCACCTCTACCCCACCATCCTCCACCCTTCCACAATCCACCACTCTCCCATCATTTTCTACAATGATGTCCACATCCCCTTTTCCTGACTCACCCTTTTTCAGTTCTAGCATCCCCTTCACCACTTCAACGCCCGATTTCACCACATTCACCTCCATCCCCACCGATTTTCCCCCAACATCATCGATCCCACCATTCTCACCGGGAACGTCACCACCGTTCCCATCCACCACCACCGCGACACCACTGGTGATTCCATCTACATTCACCACGCAGTTCGCAAGACCATCCACCATGTCTTTTTCACAAGACACTTCTTTCCTGCCACCTCGACCCCAGCCACCCCACCCTTCCATAACTGGGGTCCCTTTTATAAATTTCGGTGAGGAATTCAGACATCAATTTGACACCATCTGAAACCTCCTCACTGATCCTTCTAACATAATGCATTCTATTTTTTCTTGTGTGCAGGGTTTGTCTAAACAAGTTTCCAAGATCGACGAGCAGAACCGCGCCTTGCCAAGCATCCTCCATGGGTTACAGCAACGACAAGACGTAGTAGCCAAGCAAGTTGATCATATCAATGACTACTACAAAAACATGCCCAAGCTGGTCCTTGGAGTTAAAAGCCAGCAAGAAGCGTTGGCCAAGCAAGTTGATGGGATCTCTACGCAGACTCAACCTCTACCCGAGACCCTCCGCGAGCTCAAGCAGCAACAACTAGCCTTTAGCATGCGCTTGGACGATATCAGCAACACCCTCACACAACTCAACTATCGCCAAGAGGAGTCAGCAAACAATGAAATCCAACAATTATGAGCTCAAGTAACAGATCTTACAGCATGACTCCTCTCTGCCGAGGGACGATATTCAGATCTCAAGGAAACACACGATGCACTACTCGAAACACACAAGCATGTACAAGTGGCGTTTGATGAGCTATAATCAATCCATCGACAATGCAAAAAGACAGCACAAAAGAAAACAGTTGACAAAGCAGCAGATGATGAAGAAAGAGAAGATGAATAAGAAGATGACTCTGATTCCTCAGTAGATTCAAATGATGATACCACCTCCTCATATGACAAATCTGACGGCCCAAACGATGCTGGGGAAGGCCTCAGTCGAGGAGCAGAGCCATCTTCAAAAGGAAATGAGAAAGACCACCAAGAAGGTGGACATGACCCCAAGTCCCCCACCCACAATGAGAATGTGAACATATCTTATGGGGACCATTCATCAACTACTCCACCATGGGATCCTTGGGGGAGACTGTAAAAGATGCATCTTTTGCTGAGTTCCATCAATTTATATTAGGAACCATCACAAGCCCACCAGCAGGAGCAGCTCAACAATTCTCCACACTTGAGCAATCGGTGCCCTTCTCCCCAAAACCAGAAGAATCAGAACGAGTACGCTTAGATATAGATGAAGAGCTCAATTCTGCCTCCGATTCTGACAAAGATGAAGATCTGCAAAATTACATAAACAACTTGGAGCAGCTTTCATCCCCCTTCTGCAAGAGCTCCCTCCACCGCCACCCCTACCTCACAAAATGATTGATCTAGATATGGTGGCCATCTCTACTTCAGATGCTCAAGACATCTTTATTCTGAACACTATCGTCGACGATGACAAACAGGGGAGAGAGATCATTTACCATAATACAAAGATTAAGCGCAAGTTGACACGCGAAGATTTTTGCAACATCCTTCGACCACGGTCAACAATGCCGATGGCAATATTCTGTGTCCTTCTTGCCAACTGCATTTAAACGTACAGAAGCTCAAGGAGGCAGTATCCAGTATTCAACACCTCACCTTCTCTATCTATAGGCTTGCTAAACAAAGAAATTCGAGCAAAGTCAATAGAGCGGCTTCGTGCTGGCCTAGCACGATGGGCACGCTACATAACCGTGCCCTTTCAAGTTTCCGGCCACTAGTTGTTTATGATTGTGGATACCGTGGCTCGCGACGCCAAAGTGTACAACTTCTGCGCTAGTGAGCTACCTGCCGAAAAGATAAATTTTGTTGGAGAAGAAGCAGGAGAGGCAAGACGTATACCTTTCAGGCTTCTCAAGCTAATCTGGGTTGCACACCCGTCCCTCCGCCAGGATTGGAGCCAACCCTGGTTCCAAATCGTAAACCCACAAGTCCAAACCACCGAGGGATCTGGGGATTGTGCATTTTGCACTATCCGTCACATTCAGGTGCTAAACCAAGAAATCCCATTCACCGAGCTAATCGTTGAAGATTTTCACTCTCTACGAGGGCGCTATGCCATGGAGCTCATCTCTGATAGAAGGTTCTTCAAGGACCCTACTATGGCACCAGATGACATACCTCGCTACCTTTTCTCAGCCATCCAACGTCCCCAAAGGTGACCCTTCAGACAAACATTAAGGGAGTTGGAGAAAGAAACACAACCCGCCACAGTCCCTGAGAAGAAACAATGGGTCCCTTACTCTTTCGACCTGGTGCAAGACAAAGGGGACATCGATCTGTTAACCGGGGC
This sequence comes from Alisma plantago-aquatica, assembly GCA_963693085.1. Lineage (NCBI taxonomy): Eukaryota > Viridiplantae > Streptophyta > Magnoliopsida > Alismatales > Alismataceae > Alisma > Alisma plantago-aquatica. The sequence goes on from OY856409.1 coordinate 161,428,990, forward strand.
AACCGTCAAGAAATCCTCATCTCAAACGGTGCCCCTATCTGCCATAGAGCCATCTTTTCCCAATTTTGACCTTGAAGCTTGCAAAAGTCTATCCGCCAATGAACTTCTCCTTATCATGTCTCGGCTATATGCCGACAACGATGAGCTGATTTTTCTTGCTGGAGATATCTTGGTTATGGCAGATACCCTTCGAGAAACTGTTTAATTTAAAGTATCTCTGTCTGTCAGTTTGATGGCTACCAATCAATATCTGCTAGGACGGAACTATCCTACGGTTTACATGGCATCCCCTTACATGAAGGATGATCTATTAAAGCTAAAGAACTTCATAACAACTGAGGCACTCATTTCCTTCTTACAACATACGACCCCGAAGTTCATCATGCTTCCCTTCCTTCATTCAGAACACTGGATGTTGTTGGCAACAAATCTTCACGAAGGAACAACAATCATATACAACAGTTCCGACAACTAGTACAATCCAGATCAACAACATTACACTACGACACCAAGAACGCCCACGGTGGAGGTGGCGAAGGAGTGTGCTGACCAACTTCATGTCCTTCTCAGCACGCATACACAAGCATACAACAAAGAACACTTTCATCGCCCCGCCTTCAGCCACAAGTGCCCACAGTAGCTTCGCGAGTCAAACGATTGTGGATTCCACGTCCTCCACTAGATATACACCATCATAGCACTTGGAAGACCAGTAGCAGATATGACAGAAGTGGATTATCATGCATTACGAGGGAAGTTTGCTGCTAATCTCCTCTGCACTCATGGAGCCAATAAAGGACTAACAAAAGCCTGATGCCCTTGTCCCTGTACTACTAAACCTATCACTTTGACACTCTGCGGACAGAGTGAGTGATAAGTTAGGGGGCGAGTACACCGGACAAGGGCGAGGTATCATTTCTAAATCCTTCCCTCTCAACCTTCCCTTTCAATTATGAACAAAACAATTTTTCTTTTCTTTCTTCACTTTCTTTACACATTTAGTCTTTGCTTTACACAAAAATTTTCTTAGCTTTCCTGATAATAAATCCCACTCATAAAGAATAGCATCCCTCTTAGAACAAAATCACCCCCAGCTGACTTAAGAATCCAGTAGTCCTCAAGAATAATAACAAAAATAGCACAGAGGCATGTAACGGTGAGTTAATAAATTACCTTCACACTTGACTTTCATGCCTTTGCTTTAGTTCTACATCAGACTCTTCAACAGGTCAATATTAAGGCCGAAGCAAGACAAATCTTCTCAAGGATGGGAGGGAAATCAGGTGAAATCCAAATCAAGGAACCTCGCAAGTGGACCACCAAACTGAAAATAAGTGCATGTCGGTAAACTCTAAGAACAGTTTTCTTCTTTTTAATAAAAGAGGCTTGGCCGCCCAACCAAAAACCCAAAAACCTAAATCCTAAGCCTACGAGTTTTCGAATAAAAGCCAGAGTGTTGAATAAAAACATGAGAGTTGTGCCACGCATAAGGACTTATATTAAGAGCAAATAAAGGTCTCTCCCGACCGGTACAATCAGCTGCCCTCACGAAAACAGATGTGTTGTGCCTGGTAGTTAGACCTTAAGGTCTCCAAATATATGAAAAGGTTGATAAAGGACTCGCCCGACCGATACATTCAGCTGCCCTCATGAAGGCAGATGTGTCGTGCCCGGTAGTGAGATCCTAAAAGCATAGATAAACCCTCTCCCACTAAAAGGGGGAGTTACACAAAAGCCTTTAGCCAACTGTTACGACCCCACCTCCCGATAACCCCCAATTAAGGGAGACCAAGAGGTTGAGCCGCATCCATTAATCCCGGATCAAAGGTTCGACATATAACCATAAACAATTATCAAATTCTAACAGACTATACTGAAAATGGTAATAAAATTTTTCTTTTCATACCTTTTGAAAACTTGGATCTCTAAACTTTTATCCACACCGATACTAACCTATCTAATCCTCCTTTGCACTTTAATTCTCTTATAGTATCACATGTGCCACTTTACTGTTTGTTCTTTTCATTGTACCTAAAACGCCGACAAACAAAACGTCGGTCAGCCGAAGCTGGTATGTGGGGGAAGCAGATAATCGTGCAACTATGATAACCATGTAATCATTCAATTAATCATTTAACAACCAAGATTACATTTAAAGCCAAACTACTCAATCCATCTTTTCACCACTCTGTGTTGTCCCTTTAGGACTTACATGGTACCTCTATAAGGTGACTTGATGGACCTGCCCTCTAGGCAGCCAAAGTCATTCATGACCCTACCCTCTAGGCAGTTAAAGTCATTCATGACCCTACCCTCTAGGTAGTCAAAGTCATTCATGACCTGATGTACCTACCCTCTAGGTAGTCTTTTATCAGGTCCACCATTACGACACAGAGGGAATCAAGGATTGAGCTAGATGGCATATACATTAAGTGATAGTCATAGTCACTTTATACTTTGCATGGCAGAAATAAACATCCAAACTGTTTAGTTGCATTCAATGTGATTAAACATTCGGAAAACGTCGGAAAACCTAAACGGTTAACCATAAGTTACCACATACCTTATTCCTTGTAGAAACCATGCCAAACATCATAGACTTTATGAGTGCATCCAAACATCCAGGTAACCAAGCATATAATCAACAATATCTGAAACATGTATACTACATATGTGTCACCATGTATTCACATTACATTACTCAGATCTAGATGTGCTCCTAAACTAGGGTTTAGGGTTATTTCTTGTTTGGTCTAAGGATTAGGGCTACGAACCCTAATTCCATCATATTATGATTTATAAGATTACAATCTCACTTTTGCATACTAGGTTAAACCCTAATTATCTTCTTAAGCATATTAGACTACTCATTACATCTAATACACATTATCAACATTAAGATCTTTGGTACTCAATTTATCTTCGAATCGTCATAATTCTATTTTATTCGTCGATTTGTACAATTAAAACCTTTAAAATTCATATCAACATAAATTAGGGTTTCTAATCCCATTAAGGCATATTCATGTACATAGAACCCTAAATTAAACCAACTATATAAAATGATCATCTTTTTGAATCCTATCCTCATATTTATCAACAACAGGTTAAAATTATCCTTTGAACAACATTAAATCCATCTATCTTCAAATCTAAGGGTTTTTCATTAATTAAAACACTAATGATGATAACTTTATGTACTTTTCCAATTTTAAGCATATAAACTCTAAATTTGACTAATCATAGGCAAAGTTCTTCCTTTTTGAACTCAATGTTCCTTTTTACATTTAACAGATTAATATCAACTCTAAAGATCCATTAAACCCCATTAAACACTTTAATCATATCAAAATAGGGTTTCTTAATCTTTAATTCATTAAAGATGATAATTTACACTACTTTTAGAATAGAAAGAGGAATTAACTTCTAAACATATTTTTATTGGATCCCTCTCGTTTTTCTGAGCAATTTGATATATAATTTTGCTATTTTCCGAGCTACAGTTGAGGAGATATGAAATTAACAAGATTGACTTACTTCAACCAATGGGGAGACGCCACATAGCCCATTACATGCAACGTTGCTACGGCTCTCTCTTTGGGAAACATTTCGAAAAGATGCCTATACCCTCGATTAAGTGGATCCGCTCTTCACATTATTTCCAATTTCTTTCTCTAATAAAGGAATACATAATTAATCTTTTTCTTTTCTCATTGCTTTATTTATACAACTTGTACTCCTTGGAGTCCAAGGAACCCAAGAGACATTGGAACCCAAGCACTTCAGAAAGAAATTGGAAACATTTCGAAAAGATGCCTCACGACTCTCATCGTCTCTAGGCTCCTTTCATCCCTTGCACAATCAAAGTGACTTCATCTACACGCACTGGGGTCCCTTTTCTAACCATCATGTGGTACTTTCTAACCATCATGTGGTCCTCGCACCAACATCACCTTACTGAAGTGGCGACCGACACAACCTCCCTTATAGAGCTTAATATAAAACCCGATACTGGCTATGGTGGTCATTGTCATATCTTTCATAGGACAAGAACTGTCTCTAGATATCACCCTGAACGAGCACACCTGCCCTCATCAGACCCTTTAGTCTGGATCATACTAACCATAGTTAGGGGTGATAACCTATACTAACATTGAGTTCTTCATGTACCTACTTCCACTTTATGGAAGGGAACCTTTAGGTCAAACTCAAGAACCTTTAAATTCACTTCATGGTGTAGTTGAACCGTCCCTCTCATGCGTATTTCAACCAGATTTGTCCCTTGACAGAACTCTTTCCTTCTCATGTCATCTAGGTAAGGCGATCTATCATAACCCATATTGTATCTCGACCTTCCTCGATCTAGGGAAGACTTATCACAACATCCACTGAGCTCTCATTCCCTCTCAGGGATTCTTTTATCCTCCATATCGATACACTGTGTTACTGGGATTCGTCCTTTACTCCTGGCTTACATGCAACCTCATCTTAAGCATCTAACGTGCTATTGCCTTTTTTCATGGTGTATCATGATTTCCTGTATGTCATGATTCTTTCAAGATCGATTCCTTCGAAACCCCAAACCACTCTTGTCAGGGTTTCATCACCTTCTTTTCCAAAGAAGCGCACTTGAGTTTCTACCACCATCCTTTCATTACATCAAGAACTAGGCTGGCTAACCAAACAACCCTTAACTTTTTAATGCATCTTGTTTCATCTGAGTGTTATCCAAACACCTCTCCTTTTCAAACTTAGGGTTAGCCAAACAAACTCTTCTAACTTCTAGTCAAACAAGTCTTAATCAGAGCATTCATTATCACTTCACATCCTTTGCACTTCCAGGTATTTTGCTTATCATGTCACCTTAAACTATAAGTTCATCTTCATAAGGACACTCTCTGATTCTATCATCATGGTGATCAAACTCATCCTGGTACAACTTGTAAGTTCCACATAGATCATGATAAAAACATATTCATAAGGTGACTACCTCATTCCCTTTTATCATTCACTTTACCAAGGTAGGTTATCTTCTCTGTCCCCATATCTCGTGGCAACATTTCAACCTACATCATCATCCCTTATCCTTGGTGTATGGCATGCGTAATGTCCTATCTCTCACTCCCATAACAAGAGGAAATAAGCATTTGGCTGCAGTCCAAATACAGAGTTCTTCCTGTTCCAAGAGTAGAGATGGTACATCCCACCTTGCCAATACACTTTTACATCTAAGTTGAAACGTGCCACATATGTCTCTACATCACATACATCATGATATCAAACTAGTCTTGAACTTACTGAGGTTTACATCCTTGGTCATCTCCTCTAGGTATATAGGGTACCGACCTTTTTGGGGTCATCCCTCTTCCCTCATGCATCAAGAGAGTGCCCTACTCATCTGCCCTTTGGGTCTCATGAGTTCATGAAGGTGATCAATCTCCTAACCCATGGCCCTCAGACAATGATAGTTGTTACCTCCCGACCCTATGGTCATGTGCAACTGGGGAATTAGGCAACTCCTACTTTCATCGGTCTTATCCCTACCTGACCCTAGGATAGACATAGGATTCTCCCTTATAGTACATGTTCACTTAGAATCTTACCCAAGTCTTCATCATCTCTCTTTCTACATTCATGGGCTGACTCTCATCCGTTCATAGGCATTATGGCAACCTGCCTACCTTGGTCAAGCCCCATACTGGTTACCGCCATGGTAACACATTCACATGCAAAAGAGATGGATATCTATGGGTCTGTAGATTCGATCTCATACTATGTACCTTTCACTTAGCTTCTCCAGATCCTATGAGACCTCTTTAGGTTACTTTGAACCAACAAAACTGATATACACCCTTCCAAAGGGGGTCCCTCTCCCAGGATGGGAGGAAACTATCTCTAAGGTCGCAAAAGCTCTTAGGTCTAGGGTTTACATCCACACGAGCCTACTTAACCCTAGCAAGCCATTAAGGCACGAGCAGATCACTTACTGTACCATGCTAGGTCATACTTGTTCTTCTTTCCTCGATGTTGGATCAAGATCAAACTTTCCCTTTATCATCAACTTAGTTGTGAGGGGTTAATCAAACACCTTTAACTTCAGGGGCTCCTCCTTTCCTCCATTCATGAGGATTACCATGCTCGCTTCTATAGGAGCTCAACTTCTCATCATGAGCCTTAGGTACACCACTTCCCCTCTTAGGCCTAGGATCCCGAGGTTCACTGCATGCCATGTCTCTTAACTATAAACCAAGCATGAAAAAGGCATGACACACACTCCTTGTCATCCTTCAACTCAAGAAACACTTAGGGTTGGGTCCTCCCTAAGGATAACCCACAAGGTACAGGGCCTTATAACCTGCTACTAAACCTTTCTTCTTCCTAACTCAGAAGGTGAACATTTCTACCATAGGCACGTAGGTACCAGAAGCTTCATCTTTTCTCAAGGATTGGTACCTCTAAAGGCAACCAAGATATCATCAACTTTTAGGGATTGATCATGAGGCAACCATTATCATCCATCGTTCAGGGTTTTAGGCTTCCAACCCTTTTTGCTGGGTTTCCTGCTCTCTCTAGAGCTAACCCTACATCCAACCTCACCATTAGAGGTCCTTTCTTCATGAAGGATCATCCCCAAAAGCATGCTCTACGTGGTTGAAGCCTAGGTTCGAACTTATGTTTGCTCAAGATCAATCCTAACCCTTTATGCTCCATCATAATTCCTTATTCAGGGTTTCATTCTTCTGTCAGCATTATGATGTGCCCTAGGTGCCAGCTATGCCCTATTTGCACAAGCCCATAGGGTTTCTGAGGTCCTTCACTAACATCATCATCTAAAGGACTATCCTTTATCCTAACATGCACGACCCTTCCCAGGGTTGGGTTGCCAAAAGGTGCTAGGTCACCCATGGATTGTATGGTATCCCAGAGGCATGTCCTTTTAGACACCTGGTCCAACTCATTTCTCTCTAATCTTCACTTAGGGTTAGGGTTAGCATCATCCTCAGTGGATTGATAGGTCTCTACTTGCAATGGAGATCTCTATCTCCAAGACTAACTTATCCTCCTGACAAGAAGGTCTAGCCTCAGGTCTCTTCTGAGGACATGACATCTTATGTCATACGACCTAAGCATGTATCTATTATTTATTTCACGCTTAATCTATTAAGCTTATGTCCGTGACATCTTATTTACATGCCTTTCATTAATTTAGTGGAGGATTCCTTAAACCTTATTAACCTTACCCATACCTCAAGAGGGTGAGGAGAAGAAAGAAGACCCTAATTCTTTAGGTCCTTATCAGAATTTTGTGATGAGAATGGATGAATAAGATGAGAAGTCCTAAAGGTATCTTATTTCGATTCATACCCTAAGACTTTGGCCAGGCGGTCACACGGGTCCGGGAGTCCTCGTATTCCGACTAGCGGTGCGGAGGAAAATCTTGCCAGCCCCCGGTCGTGATCCCTTTCTAGACACCTCCATCTTTCGGATACTCCTCTAATAACTCCCTTGGGTTCTATGGAGTTTGTAAAATTTAATAATTATTAATGGTTAAATGAGGAACCTACGCTCTGATACCAAATGTTACGACCCCACCTCCCGATAACCCCCAATTAAGGGAGACCAAGAGGTTGAGCCGCATCCATTAATCCCGGATCAAAGGTTCGACATATAACCATAAACAATTATCAAATTCTAACAGACTATACTGAAAATGGTAATAAAATTTTTCTTTGCATACCTTTTGAAAACTTGGATCTCTAAACTTTTATCCACACCGATACTAACCTATCTAATCCTCCTTTGCACTTTAATTCTCTTATAGTATCACATGTGCCACTTTACTGTTTGTTCTTTTCATTGTACCTAAAACGCCGACAAACAAAACGTCGGTCAGCCGAAGCTGGTATGTGGGGGAAGCAGATAATCGTGCAACTATGATAACCATGTAATCATTCAATTAATCATTTAACAACCAAGATTACATTTTAAGCCAAACTACTCAATCCATCTTTTCACCACTCTGTGTTGTCCCTTTAGGACTTACATGGTACCTCTATAAGGTGACTTGATGGACCTGCCCTCTAGGCAGCCAAAGTCATTCATGACCCTACCCTCTAGGCAGTTAAAGTCATTCATGACCCTACCCTCTAGGTAGTCAAAGTCATTCATGACCTGATGTACCTACCCTCTAGGTAGTCTTTTATCAGGTCCACCATTACGACACAGAGGGAATCAAGGATTGAGCTAGATGGCATCTACATTAAGTGATAGTCATAGTCACTTTATACTTTGCATGGCAGAAATAAACATCCAAACTGTTTAGTTGCATTCAATGCGATTAAACATTCGGAAAACGTCGGAAAACCTAAACGGTTAACCATAAGTAACCACATACCTTATTCCTTGTAGAAACCATGCCAAACATCATAGACTTTATGAGTGCATCCAAACATCCAGGTAACCAAGCATATAATCAACAATATCTGAAACATGTATACTACATATGTGTCACCATGTATTCACATTACATTACTCAGATCTAGATGTGCTCCTAAACTAGGGTTTAGGGTTATTTCTTGTTTGGTCTAAGGATTAGGGCTACGAACCTTAATTCCATCATATTATGATTTATAAGATTACAATCTCACTTTTGCATACTAGGTTAAACGCTAATTATCTTCTTAAGCATATTAGACTACTCATTACATCTAATACACATTATCAACATTAAGATCTTTGGTACTCAATTTATCTTCGAATCGTCATAATTCTATTTTATTCGTCGATTTGTACAATTAAAACCTTTAAAATTCATATTAACATAAATTAGGGTTTCTAATCCCATTAAGGCATATTCATGTACATAGAACCCTAAATTAAACCAACTATATAAAATGATCATCTTTTTGAATCCTCTCCTCATATTTATCAACAACAGGTTAAAATTATCCTTTGAACAACATTAAATCCATCTATCTTCAAATCTAAGGGTTTTTCATTAATTAAAACACTAATGATGATAACTTTATGTACTTTTCCAATTTTAAGCATATAAACTCTAAATTTGACTAATCATAGGCAAAGTTCTTCCTTTTTGAACTCAATGTTCCTTTTTACATTTAACAGATTAATATCAACTCTAAAGATCCATTAAACCCCATTAAACACTTTAATCATATCAAAATAGGGTTTCTTAATCTTTAATTCATTAAAGATGATAATTTACACTACTTTTCGAATAGAAAGAGGAATTAACTTCTAAACATATTTTTATTGGATCCCTCTCGTTTTTCTGAGCAATTTGATATATAATTTTGCTATTTTCCGAGCTACAGTTGAGGAGATATGAAATTAACAAGATTAACTTACTTCAACCAATGGGGAGACGCCACGTAGCCCATTACATGCACCATTGCTGTGGCTCTCTCTTTGGGAAACATTTCAAAAAGACGCCTATACCCTCGATTAAGTGGATCCGCTCTTCAGCTTGCAGAGGGTATAATAGTCCAATGACCGGGGATCTTCTTCAAGCTCTAGACGGACGAGCTGCGTGCGCCAGAAGCCCTAGGCGCGGCTTCCCCTCTCCCCTACTAGCCCCGATGAGCATCAGGAAGGGTGCCTCGACCTCCGCCCTACCCTTGCGCACTCAGGGCCGTCGAGATCCCTCGGCCAAGGTGTCTAGTTTGCGTGGGCCCGGTCTGAAATCCACGGCCCTGTTGCAGACCTCCGGTGGTCGCTGCACTTCGGTTTTGGTTTAGCCACGATGGCCATGCGACTCTCTGGCCTCCTGGGACATCCAGCGATCATTGTAACCTACTATGGCCGCTTCATGACTTCGCAATCACGTAGCCCCTCCTAGCTAGGTTTTAAGGATGAGATTATGGAAGAAGAAGATAAGGTGGTGTGCGGGGGCTCCTGGACTCGACCCAGAGGGTCTACTTTTATACAAGGATAGGTAAAGAAGCCCTAGGTCGGCTATCCTTGACTCAAAGAGTCCGTTTCCCAAAAAGGAACCTTATTCCTTCAAAGAGAAATATTCCTTCTCTCTCTTCCTAATCCTTTTTGATATTCCTTTTCTTTAAAGACTAGGATTTCGAAAATCCTTTATATTTCTCTCTCTTATGCTTGATTTTTATTCCATAAGCACAAAATTTCTATTTCCTTTAATAGAAATTATTTTCTTTTTAGCAAAACCTCCTAATTCCTTAATAATGCATTATATTATCCTCTTATTTTGCCTTTTTAGTATTTTCTCTTTCTTTCCTCTTTATTGGGACTCCTTGGATCCCAGTTTATTCCATTATTTCGAAATCTTTTTCTAAGGATATTTATTATCCTCCTAGATGCATCTTTATGCCTTATTTCACATTATCTTGTTTATTTCTCATTTAAATATTCCTTTTTGAGGATTTCTTTTATTTCTCTTTTATTTTCCTCATTGACATTCCTTTTATCATTAGAAATCTCATGGACACGAAATTCCACAATGGATCACCTACTTATACCTTTTTCCCACTTATTTCCAACATTTTCACATTATTTCCAATTTCTTTCTCTAATAAAGGAATACATAATTAATCTTTTTCTTTTCTCATTGCTTTATTTATACAACTTGTACTCCTTGGAGTCCAAGGAACCCAAGAGACACGAAATCCTCTTTGGATTTGCCTTCTAGAGGTTTCCACATATTTCTTTTCTTAAAATTCAATTATCCATTTACTAATTGAATTTCCTTTGTTATTTTGCTTTTATTGGGCCCAATAGCCAATAAAGCCCACAAATCATACAAAAAGGCTATTTTAACGAAATCCAATTATTCTCAACCAAATATATGATTATTTGTTCAAATATCTTTAATATGAGAAATTACATTTCTCACCACTTGAACCCAAAAATTGGGGTTATTAAGTTTAATAAGTGCATGTCGGTAAACTCTAAGAACAGTTTTCTTCTTTTTAATAAAAGAGGCTTGGCCACCCAACCAAAAACCCAAAAACCTAAATCCTAAGCCTACGAGTTTTCGAATAAAAGCCAGAGTGTTGAATAAAAACATGAGAGTTGTGCCACGCATAAGGACTTATATTAAGAGCAAATAAAGGTCTCTCCCGACCGGTACAATCAGTTGCCCTCACGAAAATAGATGTGTTGTGCCTGGTAGTTAGACCTTAAGGTCTCCAAATATATGAAAAGGTTGATAAAGGACTCGCCCGACCGATACATTCAGCTGCCCTCATGAAGGCAGATGTGTCGTGCCCGGTAGTGAGATCCTAAAAGCATAGATAAACCCTCTCCCACTAAAAGGGGGAGTTACACAAAAGCCTTTAGCCAACCCTCATAACCATTCTAGTTTCCGATAGGTTTTCAAAAGAAGTACAAAACTGATTAGAGTCAATGACATGCACATAATAACATCAAGAAAAAGGTGGTCCCAATGCGAGCTACGAGATTTAGAGGAAACCTGAGATCCACGCAACTCTCGATACCTGAAAGAGTTAAGACAAGCAGAAGCTCTAATAAAACCTCAAGAGATCTTTGAATTTAGAACTGAAGCAAGAGTATGATTTTCTTCACTAAATAATAACCTCGCCATTACTTGCCTCAACTCTATCTAGCTTGAGGACAAGATAGACTCTAAGTTTGGGGGGTGATAACCTCTCATTTTGTGGTGTTATCTTACTTGTTTTCCTCATTTTTCCATACTCTTTCTTAAACAAAGTAGATGAAATCATTAACTTTCCTCTCTTATTGCAAATATACTGTTAGATTAACTTTTTCTCTTTCTACTTACAGAAAAAAAAATGACACAAAAAAAATCACAAAAGCCTCAAATAGTCTCAAGACCGCATGGAGGCACACGGTCTCAAGACCGCATGGAGGCACACGGTCCTGAGACCGCATGAAGCCAACCGGTCTCAAGACCACATGAAGCCAACCGGTTTCAAGACCGCATGAAGCCAATCGGTCCCGAGACCGCATGGAGTCATATGGTCCTGAGACCGCATGAAGCCAACCGGTCCCGAGATCGCATGGAGTCACGTGGTCTCAAGACCGCATGAAGCCAACCAATCTCGAGACCGCATGGAGTCATACGGTCCCAAGACCGCATGCAGCCAACCGGTCCCGAGACCGCATGGAGTCACACGGTCTCAAGACTGCATGAAGCCAACCGGTCTTGAGACCGCATGAAGTCTACCGGTCTTAAGACTGCATGGGACCAAACGGTTTCAGAGTCCATATAGTTTCAGAGTCCAAACGGTCTCAGAGTCCAAACGGTTTTAGAGTCCAAACGGTTTCAGAGTCCAAACGGTCTCAGAGCCCAAACGATCTTCAAAACCGTTTGGACCCAAAACTGACCACACCGTTTGGACTTCACTTAAGGCCTATAAATAAGACCCAAAGGGTCCTTCCAAACTCATCAAGTTTCAGATGCCCAGAGGCTACCTCTACTACTCCAGAGCTATTTCAACCTCCATCCTCCGCCCAAAGGCTGCCGGTCTGAGATCCACACTCCATCCTGAAGCTGCTTTCTCTCTCATCAACCAAGAAGATGGGAAGGGTGAAAACTACTAGAGGGGGGGTGAATAGAGTTTTATAGAGATTTTAATAATTAATTAACTCAAACAACCACAATGAAAATATTGGACAAGGAGACATAGGGTTTAGAGTGGTTCCAACCTAAGCAAATACTAAGGAAGTCAGTCCACTACCCGGTTGCTTACCCAACCGGGATTTGAAAAGAAATTTATTTGATTACCTCGCAAGGACTTTACATAAAATACAATTTCTTTTCCCAAACCCTTCAAGCAGCCTTCACCTAGAAGTAATCGCCCAACCTTGAAGCAGCCTTCCCTTGAAGTAGGTGCACCAACTCCCGTTGCACCAGCCTTCTGAAGTAGCTTCCCGTGCGATAGCCTTCTTGAAGTAGCTTGAAGTCCCCTTCTCCACCTGAGAAGTCCACCCTCTCCGATCCGCAGCCTCCAACCCTAGGAGTAGCAAGGAGAGTACAAAGGATAAAAAGGAACAAGAAGGAAAATAGAAATTACAATACCGTTGTAAGCACAAGGCTTGATTTGTCTATATCAAGCGTATAGATCTCCTAACCAATGTGTATGACAATGTGATTGTAGTGGATAGGAGATACTAGCCTATAGGACACGAAATGGGAGCAATAGGAATGAATGGCAAGTGTAGGAATTGCTCTATTGCTCTAAAACAGATTGCAAGTGAGTATTCAAGCTCAAGTATAGCACAAGTATAGCTTAGTTGTGTTTTGGTTTCCTAAGGCATGTCCTATTTATAGGAGTGGCCTATGGATACTTAAGGACGTTCTAGACAACTTCTAGGGGCTTCTAAGTGCTTAACTAGCCGTTAGATATAAGTTAGGTGCATTAGTAACGGCTAGTTACTATATTCTGCAGTTGCTGTCAGAGACCATCTCGGTCGACAATTTGTCGACCGAGATACCTACTCGGTCGAAGTTTTGTCGACCGACAGGCTCTCTGGATCATCGTTCATTTGCAACTGCCAACTACTTTGTCAGCTGTGTCTAACGGCTACTTGGGTCATTCTCGGTCGAGAAGTTTGTCGACCGAGAGTGTCTCGGTCGAGGAGTGTGGTCGACCGAGATTGACCCTGTTTTCAATCTTTTAATTAAACCACTAAGTATGTGTATGAGTGTGCATATGTGATCCTTTTTGAAGGAGATGACCTATCTAAGTGTGGTGTTTAGCTAGGGAGATCTAACGCTTGATTTACATGAAGTCTAAGTACTTGTACATTATATATTTGTACAAGTTTACAATTGATTTACATTGCATGACATTTACAAGCATTCAAGCGTATGGATTCCCTATAACTTTGTCATCACCTTGTTCCTGCACACTTAAGTAGCTCGTTAGATTAACAAGAATGAAATGTTTGTCATCATCGAAACAAAGGGATTTATCATAATGTCCAATTTATCCAACAAAGGGAAGGATTCGTCATCAAGCAAGCTGTGAAGTGTGAAGATCGTCTCTCTCTCCTCTAAGGGGTTTACCTTCCTCCCTCCTTCGTGGAGATGATGTTCTCTCTCTCTCTCTTCTCACCTCCTTCTTTGTTCTTGCCATGAGTGAGTAGTCTCATACACTAGGGTGCGGGGAGTAGCCCCGCTACCCATGTTTTCATTTCATGCAATGTAATTCATGAGTTTGTAATAGAAGTATTCTATCTTTTCAGTTCAACATCAGTCGTTTAATGAATGCTTGTTGCTTGATCACAAACATGTGTTATCTATTATCTATTAGTGTGAATTGTCTACGTTTGTGCTTTTAGATTCGATTATCGATTGTATGTTGGTTCTTGATGCATGTAGTCACCATGCATCTGTTTTGGTATCCCGGAGTGTTCCTCAAAAGGTGGAGTGAACTCACTTTCAAGATTGCACTTTCGTACTATAAAATGGAATCAGTTGACGTACAGAAGTACAACCTTGAAAAGTCGAGGTACACACTTTGTGAAGGGAATGATGCAAAGCAAGTGACCATTTGTTTGGGGATGACTGGCATTGCATCATTCCCACACTTCCCGTAGTTTAGTCTTCCGAAAGGAACCTAAATCTACAGGGTACTAACTGATTTAGACTTTATTGCCGGCCATCTTACTATGTTGCATGATTTGATCCATGGATAGTGGTGGTGAAACTCGACAAACATCCTAGTGGTTTCACAATTACTGTTTACAATCTTAAATTTACTTTCTTGCCTTTAATTTAATCGTTCTTATTTTAATCAACCAAAATCAACTTTTGATCTAAACATCAACTATTAAGTAGGTAAATAAAATTAAAACGTTTTTCATCCTATTAAACCCTTAATAGGACCGTTGTCTCGAGGATCAACCCTCAACTGTACTACAATAAGGCTTCCACGTACCTTAGCGTATGTGGGTGGAGACTTATTATAGCACACGCAAGGATAAACCTAGAGACTTTCTTCCTCTAGGATTTTTAGTGGTGCACGCAACTCCACGCAAGTGGAAGCTCCATCAACCACCAATTAGTACGTTCTGACCCCCATATACTGGACACTGCTAGGGTTAGGTCATTACATCCCTAAGGCTCAGACCTCTCATAGGGATTCTACGGTGTTCAGGGCTCCTGGGTCTATTATAACTTGATTATATCTTTCACTTAGACTGATTTCTTTTAACATTGTATTGACTATGCTTAGACTGATTTCTTTTAACATTGTACTGACTACTCAAACTACTGAACTGAATTCACTGATAATACTTAACTAAATGCTTAACATATTTTTTACCCTTTTCTTATGGTTTCTCTTTACTCTTGCACATATAGCAGTTCTCATGTATTCAAACATATATCATGTCTACCAAACAAGAATTCTCATTAAACATTTCACACATATATGCATGGAATCAATAACATCCCTATCTAGGGCATGACATATTTCTCTACTCGCAATAGCATAATAACTTACGCATTTCATAACAAGTATTTGAATTTGAGAATTTGAATCTCATAAGAAAAGCATACATGCATATATCTACAATATAACATAAATCATTTCAATCGGCCATTTACTACTAAGTTAGATATGTATACTTCCAAAAGCATACTAGATTGAGTCTCCATCCTTGATTACTTGCTATTTTGAGGACATGTATTGTGAAAATCAGAAACTCAATTTGTCCATGTATCAAATCAAAGAAATCAAACATGTATAATTAAATACACTAGGCACATAAGTAAGATCATGTAAGCACTAATCTGAATTTCAACTATAATGTTGTTCCAACACTCGAATAACTTGAAATTTTAGATCATCAGAAGATTCTCAATAGACTTCCAAATTCTCTATTATTCAAGATACATGGATATCTATATCCATGTCACTATATAAATGTTTTCAGATCATAGTTAGAACATGGTTTGAAGTATACTATAAACTGAATTCAAAAACAATTCTTTTCATTTATTGTCATCTAGGCAGAAATCGAGAATATCAACTAAAATCATATAATTGAGTGAAATTGATTGAATCATTCTTTTACCCACTCATCTAAGCTATGAAAACATCTTAAAAAAGTATCCTACATCTGAAAATCTCAAATCCCTACCAAAACCCTAGCAAATCACCACTTTCTTCTTCCTTTCAATTCGGAAACCCTAAATATGAGGGATTATGAAGAAAGAATGAGAAAATGAGAAGTTTTGATACCATTTTGGATCAAATAAGAGTAGGGACGGAATATTGAAATGTGAGAGAAGATTCACCATGAAAGTATATGCAAAAAATCTAAACTTACTTGATTCCATCATATCTCGGATAGAGAAACCCAAAATCAGCAATTCCACCTTTTTCTTCTCTCAAACCCTAACTCTCCCTCTCTCTCTAGATTTCATTTCTCTAGATTGAATCAAAAATTATGAGAGATCCTTGTGTTCTAGGTTGACCATATAGAGCAATTGAGCTGCTTGGGTCAATTGCACATTGACCCCTCACTATACTTTCTCTTATTTCAATTGAATTTTCTGTCATACAAATGTTACAGTAATTCGTCTACTGAATAGCTAGCAAATACTCCAAAATTTTTGAAAATTTTATATGTTGTTTATGATTGAGTTTCAGATCCCCAGTAAAAAATTTCAGATCATTAGGATTTATTAATAAATAATAAAAAAATCAAATAGTACACTGCTATATCAATCTAAAAATATGATCAGTCGAGTTTGAAACTCAATCGACAAACATGTCAGAACATTCTCCAAAAATTCAGATATTTTTCAATAGTGTTCAAATTTAAGATTTCCAAATTATATCCAAATTTGAATTCAATAAGAGTTACACATAAAATACTAAAAATCATTTAGTGCGACATTATACTTATCAAATTTTGTATTCATATATCATCAAAACCCTAATTTGGGCCAATTAGGGTTATCTTTCTCAAAGTAAAAGAACACTTAAAGTTCTTATTAGGTTTAAAACATCATAATTGAATTATCATCATTAATTAGATTTAAGAAATGATCAATCCAATTAAGCATGTAATCATCCAGGTAAACCCTAGTTTACCAATTAAGCTCAGATGCGGTCATAAAATTCTTCCCCCCTTCAAATGTTTCATCCCCAAAACATAAACGTGCAAGAAAAGTATATTCAAGGTTTATTTTAAACTTCTAAAATCTTACATATCATTATATTCTTGTATTTCATACTTGAATGCAGTTATCAACATTAAGTCCTTTAATTCTTTACTAAATCACAACATGTTTGAAATAGTTATCAATGATAACAAACAAATTCTCTATGCCCCAGTCAATCATAGGATAGAGAGATAAACAACCATTTCAATATTTTCATACTCTTGATGTGTTACCTCAACATTGATAATCTGATCCAACTATCTCAATTCATACGGCTCAATATGTACTATTGTTCTATATTACCTTTAAGTCACAAAAGAGAATTCACCATGTTGTTTTAAATTTTACAATTGTGCTACTCAAATAGCAAAATAGTCTTGAGTTGGAAGACTAAATCCAACAACAATTTTACAATACCACTCATGACATCCCATTGGATCATGGATGCATAAGATGAAGCATCACCATCACATTCCATACTATGCTCAAGTATGAACCCACACATCATTCAAGGTGTAACCATCGGGTTAAAGCATACTAGGATTTCAACAATAGTAATAGAGTACTCCATGATTGTATTAGTCATTCAAGGACTATTCATACACAATTACCATCACTTAGTTATATTAAAGCAAGGTATAACAAGCTATACCTCATTAGGGTTACATATCAATACAATATGGTTATCATCCCTTTTATTCATATGAGTAATTAGGTCAGAATACCATATTTAGGGTAACCCTCCATTTGTTCCATCATCATTCAACCCATACCACCATACCACAATTGTACAATACAAAGATGGATTACTGGTGTGAATGGCTTAAACTATCAAACACCTTTAATTAACATATTGCTTGCACATGTACAACTGAAATCATATGTAAAACAAATTTACATACCTTAATATACCTTCAACAAATTATACTTCTTAAAACAAATTCTCATATTACCAAAAGCTATTATTTTCTCCTATATCTCTCCTCATTCATTACTACTTACTTTTTGCTACTTATCCTTCTCATTTTAATCATATACAATAATCATCCCTAACATTGAAACAGTCAAGGTAAGAATACATTATTCATCATTCTTTCTATCTCAACAAGAATTTATTTCAAATTACACTTTGCTCACGGTTCACTTCTCCTTTTGTTCAAATCACATATATTTCAAATATATTTCTTATCCTTTACTCTGAATCATTTCCATATTGTTTATCTACCTTTCAGATTAGCTACCATTAAAACCTGGATTACTATCAATGCTAGTTTACTCCTCATCGTGCAAATTTCATGACCTTGTTTTATAGAGATGCTAGTATTCAAGGTCAAATCACTAGTGACCTCCCTTGAACTACTATAAGTCTAAACATTCTAGGATTTGGTCCTTATTAGTAACATGACGTTATTGTGATATGACTTTATTCTCTTAATTTAAAATTCAAACTTTGGGTCTCACAAGTTTTACTAAGTCTTCCTTATCTTGTCAATTGAATTTCCTTTCTCTTACTTGATCATTCAAATAGATTACATTCTCAATTTACCCTACTAGGGTTTCATCATCATATTGTGTGTCACTATTATATTCACTAGATGTCCCTACCATGGTGGTTATGCATCATATATGATCCATTTTCTTATCACTTCTTTCCAATTGCTCTCATTAAGGAAGATATGAAAGAGAAGATGATTATGAGACTTATAATTCTAATATTCAAACATTCCCTTAATACATTTCTTGTATGTAGGCTTAATTAGTTATCAACAGGGATACTTGACTAATTACCACTTGCTTGAATTTCACAATCTCTTTTTTTTTATAATATATATTACTCAATCATGTTTCAAACCCTTCCTTACTTTATATAATCCTCTTACGATATACTACTCTTCCAACTGTCATCTTTGACTTCAAATTTTCTCTTATGACCATGTTGCTTATTCATGTGTATGATCATGTATACCATGGTGCACATATTTCTTTTTATCCTTCTACTAATGTGAAATTAAAATTCTAAATCAATATTCTCTCTATGAGTTTCACCTCATGTTTAATACATTACATATTCTTCATTTTAAATCAAATGGATCATGCATGGGTCAAACTAAGTTTCTCTTTCAATCAACTTTTCTCCTTCCTGAATATAGTCTACCTTTGTATGACTTATTCATTTCTTAAACTACACTTTTGTTCTTTTAGAAACTAGTTTGTTGTTCTATAGAGACTTGAAATCCAAAGTTAATAAGGATGAATGTATTAAGATTTATAATAAAGGTATACATTCTATGCTATCACTTGTATCATAATGTTCATTCCTTAATCAAGCTCATCATTTTTACATTTCTCTTTGTTTCAACTAAGTTTGTTGTTCTAGTCTTATGATTTACGTGTTCATCCAATTCTCTTTACTTTAACTCTTCCGAAGACTCTTCACTTCTATGTACTTATTGTATACTCAACTCTTTTCTTCTATTTTTCCTTTGCTTTGGAGTACATAAAAGCATTATACTCAATTATATGATCTGTTCCTCATGACTGATTCTTACTATCTTGGCCCTTACATTATTTTCTCATATCATTCCCATATTTCATATTTAGAGTTCATATAATACTTATCATTTAACTTAATCAGAACCTTATGTCGTGTTCCTTTATTCCCAATTAAGGGTTTTTCATATGAGGCCCCAAAATTGGATCTCATATATCAGTTATAATCAATTCTTAGCTATTCTAATATTTCCTATATGTTTCAACATCTTAGTGTATGTACATTCTCACTATGATGTGGGTCTAATTTTATCCAGAGTCTACTCTTATTATATTTTCAATAGGAGTCATTAGATCCCAATAACGCATATTGCTAGTCAGACCAGGCCGAACCTGCAGTCCTAAAGCCAAGAGCTACTCAAGATTAACCAACTCCTATTAATATCAAACATGTGGAAAGAATACCCACATAGGTAAACTCATTTAAACATAACTTCCAGTCTACTTGATACAAAGAATATAAATAATAACTGAATTACTTCATGATACACAACAATATAAAAGAACCGTATATATTCTACAAACTGATAATCTTAATTCATAGATATAAGAGGATTTCTATTGATCTCAAATCAAAGAAGCAATATAAAGCAAGAGTTGTATCACATTCTATGTTTAATCCCTTACTCCTTCATTACTTTTCGATCTCCTAACCCTAAGATTTCTAGGGTTTCTCTCTAGCCCATCCTTCCTCGTTATACCTGGCAAGGGCATCCAGAGAAGAATAGACAGTCAACCTAAGTATTCAGATATTGGGCCAGGGTATCTAAATACTCAGACCTCCCAAAGCTATAGATACATTACCCCCTATCTGCCACACTTATAACTCTGATTTTCTATCCTTATGGTCCTGGACGACTCAGCCTAAGCTCTGTTACCAAAGTTGTCATGCCCACATCCCACGATTACCACTAATCATGAGATGTGGGCATGAGTTTGTGGATTTACTTAATACAAAGTTCACTCCCAACTTTTTCTTTTGGGTTTTCCTTTATTTCAAACTCTTTGTTTATTGGAGTTCATTCACATAAACAAACTGTACAAGAGAATTAAACTTTGATTACTCTAATATGATCTCAACATTAATGATACACATCCATACATTCATTCTGTGACAACAGTTGCCAAACCGACAAACAAATCATCATTAATTAAGCGGAATTAAACATGAACAACAGATTAACAAAAATCACTAAAAATTAAAACCATTTTTGCAAAGAGATCCATTCCAAAGAAAACTCTTACTGAAAGGTCCAAAAACTTATATACATCATTATTCACATTGTACATATCTGGTACATCTCATCTCGAGAATAACATATTACAGTTGTTTTACCAAACTATACATGAGCAACATAAAACTCGAGGCACGTAAGACAAAATCTCTTATTGATTCATAAAACCAGTACGAACCAACTCCAAGGACCTGAGAGTACAAAGACGACACATAGGACTACTATCTACAAGACACGACAGGCAGTACACTCAACCTAAGCTGTCATTGATGTCCCTACTGTTGTCGATGTACCTCTGTAGAAAGGTCTTCACCTCCTCGTGCACGTCCACCTAAAAATTTGGATCCCACGGGGGTGAGACAATTGTGATTGTCCCAACGAGAGATATAACTCTCTGCTGACCATATTATTATCACAGTTAAATAGTATTAAACTGAGCAGAGGATAAGCAGTTCAGAACATTCTCAACTTTTAAAGCATTGCAACTATCTATGATGGAGCATTAAATCATCTATTCACTTTATGAGGATTAAGAAGAACATGGGTAACATTTACCCATCATATTATATCAACATCTCAAGCTTATCCTATGATGCTCATTACCATGGTATGTCATCCATGAATCATTCTCATTTCTATCTGTTGGCCTCATCCAATCTGCTAGCCAGGTATAGCATTGTACTAGTCATGTGAGTATACATCATCATATTCTGTTCAGGCATCGGTCTATACCAATCCTGTGCAACCATTCCAGACAATGGACTATACAAATCTTGTGCAACTATTCCAGGAATTGGGTTATTACCAATCATGTGCAGTTATTCCAAATATTGGGTTATGACCAATCCTGTGTAATTATTCCAGGTATTGGGTTATCACAAATCATGTGACATTATTCCAGGTATTGGGTTATGACCAATCCTGTGACTTTATTCCAGGTATTGGGTTATGACCAATCATGTGCATTCCAGGTATTGAACTTTGTCAAACCTGTGATATTATTCCAAGTATTGGGTTATTACCAATCCTGTCCATTCCAGGTATTGATCTATGTCAATCATGTGTTATTATTCTAGGTATTGGGTTATTACCAATCCTATGCATTCCAGGTATTGATCTATGTCAATCCTGTGTTATTATTCTAGGTATTGGGTTATTACCAATCATGTGCATTCTAGGTATTGATCTATGTCAATCCTATGTTATTATTCTAGGTATTGGGTTATTACCAATCATGTGCATTCCAAGTATTGATCTATGTCAATCATGTGTTATTATTCCAGGTATTGGGTTATTACCAATCATGTGCATTCCATGTATTGATCTATGTCAATCCTGTGTTATTATTCCAGGTATTGGGTTATTAACAATCCTGTGCATTCCATGTATTGATCTATGTCGATCCTGTGTTATTATTCTAGGTATTGGGTTATTACCAATCTTGTGCATTCCAGGTATTGATCTATGTCAATCCTGTATTATTATTCCAGGTATTGGGTTATTACCAATCATGTGCATTCCAGGTATTGATCTATGTCAATCTTTTGTTATTATTCCAGGTATTTGGTTATTACCAATCATGTGCATTCCAGGTATTGATCTATGTTAATCCTGTGTTATTATTCCAGGTATTGGGTTATTACCAATCATGTCCTTTCCAGGTATTGATCTATGTCAATCATGTGTTATTATTCCAGGTATTGGGTTATTACCAATCTTGTGCATTCCAGGTATTAATCTATGTCAATCTTGTGTTATCATTCTAGGTATTGGGTTATTACCAATCATGTGCATTACAGGATTTGATCTATGTCAATCCTGTGTTATTATTCTAGGTATTGGGTTATTACCAATCTTGTGCATTCCAGGTATTGATCTATGTCAATCATGTGTTATTATTCCAGGTATTGGATCATTACCAATCCTGTGCATTCTAGGTATTGATCTATGTCAATCCTGTGTTATTATTCCAGGTAATGGGTTATTACCAATCATGTGCATTCCAGGTTTTGATCTATGTCAATCATGTGTTATTATTCCAGGTATTGGGTTATTACCAATCCTGTGTTTACATGCATTGAGCCTCTGCTAGGTATTGGACTTTAACCAAACCTGATTACACCACTAGGCATCGGTCCGTAACCATTCTTGATTACATTATCATTATTGTATCCATTTATTATTATTATGTTACTGAGTTTCCATATCCCTGTTTACTTGAACATTGTAATTTCTTGCATGACATTTTTATAAATATCTTGTCACCTTTCACTAGGCATCAACTAACCACATGGCTCACAAGGCCCATTAAACGTCTTGTCACCTCTCACTAGGAAACAACTAACCACATGGCTCACAAGACCAATAAACATCTTGTCACCTCTCACTAGGCAACAACTATTCACATGGAATCACTAGGCCATTACATTTATTCTGTAGTGTATTGATCATGAGACATATATTTGAATTCTCCAACCATCATCAATTGATATGGACTCATCTCAGATTGAGACAATGTTGATATAGGATTAACCGTTATCAACCACTTTAGGTGTTTCACCTATCAAGGTATCAGTCATTCCATTACTTGGTGTTACACTCATTACTCCTAAGAGTGTCTTACTCTCACCTTTACAAGGTGTCTTGGGTTGGAGGTGTATGAACACTCATCATATCAGGTTAGGATTTGTACTTGTCTCCATATCGGCATGAGGTATCTTCTTGACCTCATATCCGGCACAAGGTGTACGTATGTGTCGCCCATGATACTTATGAGGTATCAACCCATCACCATGTTGGGCTAGAAGTACATTCAATCACCCTATTGGGCTAGTCACCATCTTGGGTTAGCCATGATGGATTAGGGTTATCATATCATCTAGGGTTGTGTATCGTGAAACCCTATCGTGCAACCATGTCGTGCAACCATGTCATGCAACCATGTCGTGCAACCATGTCGTTCATCCGTGTCGTGCAACTATGTCATGCAACCATGTCGTGCAATAGCACTTGTTATACTTCACTTGTATCGGGTTACCCAAATTAGGGTTTCATGTCAACTTAGAAGTATTCATTCAACCTTGTATCGTGTATGGAGTCTATACTTGACTCCCTATCATGCAAGAGGTGTATACTACACCCCCATATCGTTCAATAAGGTTTACAACCCTATTCATATCGTTTTAGTGAAGTAGGTGCATCATCATATCGGGTTAAGGGTGCTTGCTTATGTGCTTGCACCCGATATCACATTTATAAGGTGATACCATCATCTTCAAGCTCTAGACCTTAGTTCTAACTGTTATAGTTCATGGCAATAGGTATAAGCAACTACTATAACTCATAATTTCATCAACTATTTTAGGAAATTTTGGAATTAAAAGTAGATCATTAAATATAGCAATTTAGATGATGAATAATAACATGGCTGAGTTCAGGTTATATAACCCGCCTTAAGAACCACTTCAAAGCTCCAAGATCCAAAGCTCCATGATCCTAAGGTTGAAGATGACTTATAATAAGTCCAAGGCTCGTTCATAACTCCTTCATATACAAGGAATTACCATTGATAAGCAATTGGTGAAGAAGAAAAGAAAAGAAGATCAAAACCCTAAAATCATGCTTCAATTCAAGGTTGAAGATGATCGTTTTCTCACCTTAGGGTTAAGTATGAGCTTCTACTTGCTACTTAGCACCTTTAACAACCCTCATGCATGATATGTCACTCACTTGCACGATATGGCACTCAATACTTCACCCTATTGGTCGATATCACCTTATATGGCCAATTTCACCTACTTGGCCGATATGCTTTTGCCATGGGCGATATCCCAATGCCCATGCACGATACCATAGCCTCCCTTCATGATATGGGATCTCTATGCACGATACTTTAGTGAAGGAGGGTGGTAAGGGTCGAAAAATTGCACCAAGGGGTGAAACTATGGGTATATATACTTGTTGTTCATGAAGGAAAGCAAAAATGAGGTGTCAACATTTTGAGCTAGTAGGTGCCACGTGTCCATGCATGGGTGACACGTTACCGTACATGCATCATCATTTATCATGTCTTGAAAAACAGTTGAGGATCATCTAGAGATGCAAATTCTTCCATCACTTATCCATTTGGATAAGTTATCTAGGTTTAATCACTATTTTAAGTCAAGCCGATACACTTTTTCTAAAGATACTTGTTGGCCGGCACACCTCACCTCATTGAGGTGTTTTGCATGATATGGACTTTTCCAAGAGTTCACAAAACGATATGGGACACCTCCTTGGGCTCCATGGCCGATAGGCACTCATATATAAGCTTTTCAACTTGATACAACTCAAGTTAAGCTTTCAAATTCAACCCTTTTCTTGGTCATTTCATCACCAAGATTTCCATCATTCATAATGGAATCAAACATGGTGTCTCATTCATTATCTAGCCTCTAAATGATACATAGAGGAAGTATTAACACTTTAGAGGTGGTAATTTTCATAACAATCCCACATTTAGGGTGAATTGCAATTTGTACCAAAATGGGTGCAAAATGCACTAGCATTGTTCAAACAAGTTCAAAATTTGAATTTAGGCTTTCCACAAGACACCACTTAGCATAATTATCTCTCTTATGATGCTTAAGCACATGGGGTATATTCAACATGTGACATTTTGCATTATATCCCCTCAATTTCGATAAATTGCACTTTTGTCCAAAACAAAGGAAAATTGCTCAAACAACATTCAATCAGGACCAAACTTGTAACATAAGTGTGTCACATGATGACAAAACTCCTTAGAGGATTATATTAGAGTTCTAAACAACTTTTTTAGCCAAAACAAATAGGGTTACCTCATAACCCAGGTCAGGGTTGTTACAAGTTATAAACCCCTAACAAGGATTTCGTCCCCGAAATCCCAAGTAATAAGGGAGACAGATATTATTCCTTTATGATACATCAAGTCTCCATATAATACCTTAATGTCATGGAGATGCCATAGAACTTTGATCAACACAAAGTTATTCCATACAGGGTTATCATAAAATTGATCACACAGGACACATACTTCACTATCTTTTTCATTATTGACTGTAGAGTCCTCTCTGTGTCAGGTAACACTTTTCTTATTTAGAGAAACATTATACATACCTTATTTAACTCAGGTGTCAAACCTTACTGATTTGTCACCTTTTCAACTTACATCTTTTCTGATGTCATGTTTATGCGGGACATAAACCCCTAACATATGGTATCCATATTACATTATATAACCAGACTATTCTCGAAGTTGGTCCTTCTAGGTAACCAAACATTACTCCTTGTCAGTAATCATGTTCTCATTTTCTCATATCATTGAAAGTTCTTGGATACTAGGAATCTTTACCTTGGTATCCATTGTATGTGCCAAAAACACATTACACCATCATCATGATTACTAGATCTGGGTATTCAAACCCTTAGTTCATCACTGAACATTGTTACCTCTCATCAGGTAACTGTTACCTCTAGGTCTGAGGACCAGGGTATACTTTATACTAAACATCTTCTTTTGTTTATAAGTTGATTTATAATTAAATCAAATTCCTCTGTATATCAATTAGAATGTGGTAGAAATATCCATGCCACATCTCCTACCTGGCCAGGGTATTCAACAACTGAAATTAGGTGGTATGCATTTATTTTATTTTATGTTTTTATCTCTTTAAATATCTCAGATTTCCTCTGAGTTCCTTTTTCCTCTCTTCCCTTCCTTAATGAAGAGAGAGAAATTTCAAAACATATAATGGAATGTTGGATTGAATATAAGTTTTCATCCTTCTTATTTCTTCCTTATGTCCTCATAGGACTAATTAAAGGAAGCTCAACAACAACTACCTTCTTGTAATTATCAGATTAAATCTAGAGAAGATATATCAGAATGAGAAAGCTCTATTTGACTGTCACCCCTCGCAATCATCTACCACTTTAGGTTGACTCAATCATAGAGTCAAGTTGTTTCATATTATTACTTTTGCTCTTTTTTTTACACTTCTGGGCTATAACTTTCATAAGCCCTGTCGAGTCTTCCTCGGTTGTTGAGTCATTTCCTCCCTTCTTTTCAAAGAAAAGAGTTTAGTATGCTCAACATGTACACATTTATAACAAGTCTTGTCCTCATACCATGGTCTTATCAGTCTTATCACCAATGTAGAGACTAAGCCATGGGTTCTTACAGGTGGAAAGTTAGGACTTTTACCTTTACATAGTGATTATTGCCCTGGTGCACTAGGTATTTATTGCACTGGTGGCACCGAAAACTTTGGATTTTTAGAACAACTAGGCAAATGTCTCTAGTATTGTAGAGACCTTTCCTTAATTCTCAGCTTATTACCTCTCTTTGGGCACTTCCATCACAGATATATTATCTGTCTAAACTTATGGCAGAGTCTACTTTCTCGCCTTATGTTAATCTTTTCCACATTTTCTATTGTTCCAACATGACTATGTCATTTAGGAACCCTTTCAAAACCCAAAGTTTCTGTATTAAGGACTGGTAACCTAGGTTGTAATGCTAGTATCGAGTCTATTATATGCATAATTGTTGTCTTAACCTGCCCAACAGGAGCATAAACATATGATTGTTTATCCTGATCAGGTCATGATGGGAATTCTCAGGTTCTCATTCTTTTCTTTCTTGGTCCCTTGCACTCTCTCTTGTGCAACAACATTACTCTCAGCAACGTGTTCCTCATGTTCTCCAGTCATTTTTAAACTTCACCCTTTCTTCTGTACAAGAAGAAGTCACTATAGGGTATACTGGAGGACACTAACACAGACTCAACACATTAGTCCTATGTCTCTGTAGACTCAGCGAACCTTAAGCTCTAATACCAAACTTTGTGACGACAGTTGCCAAACCGACAAACAAATCGTCATTAATTAAGCAGAATTAAACATGAACAGTAGATTAACAAAAATAACTAAAAATTAAAACCATTTTTGCAAAGAGATCCATTCCAAAGAAAACTCTTACTGAAAGGTCCAAAACCTTATATACATCATTATTCACATTGTACATATTCAGTACATCTCATCTCGAGAATAACATATAACAATTGTTTTACCAAACTATTGGCTTTTCTATACTCTAGTTCCACCAAGATCTCTAGTTGATGTTGGACACTACATTCTGTAATTTAAGGAGACTTCCACTTGGGCTTTGTCCCACGTACCACCTATTTGTATGTTTGGACCCCCGTATACTGGACACTGCCACGTTTAGGTCATTTCATCCCTAAGGCACAAACCTCTCATAGGGATTCTACGGTGTTCAGGGCTCCTATGTCTATTATAACTTGATTATATATTCCTCTTAGACTGATTTCTTTTAAATCTGTGTCTTACTGACTACTCAGACTACTGAACTGAATTCACAAATAATACTGAACTGAATGCTTAACATATTGTTTACCCTTTTCATAGGGTTTCTTCTTGTTGGCAAAGTTGGATATTATTATAATCCCTTTGTTTTGATGATGTCAAACATTTCATTCCTATGGATCTAACGTGCTACTTGAGTGTTTCAGGAACAAGGTGGATGGCAAATATTTGGGAGATATATATGCTTGAATTGCTTTACTTTCATGATTGTAATCAAATGTAAAAACTTGTACAAATATATAATGTACAAGTACTTAGACATCATGTAAATTAAGTGTTAGATCTTCCCTAGCCATTCACAACACTTAGATAGGTCATCCCCGAAGATAGTGTCAAAATTGTACACTTATACACACACTTAGTACATAGTTCAAAAGATTGAAATAGAGTCATTCTTGGTCGACAATCTTCTCAACCGAGACACTCTCGGTCGACCAATTCCTCGACTGATAATTGACCAAATAGCCATTAGAACCAGCAGACAAGGTAATTGGGAGTTGGATTAGAACATTATATACACTTGCTCCAGACAGTCCCTCAATCGACAAATCCTTGACCGAGAAGGACTCTTGGTCGACAATTCTTCGACCGAGAAGAACTTTGTCTGCACTTTTTAGAGTTAATAAACTAGCCATTGCAAAAGTAATTAGTGGATACCTAACGGCTAGTTGAGCACTTAGAACCCCCTAGAAAGTGTCTAGAACGTCCTTAAGCATTCATAGGCCATCCCTATAAATAGGACAAGCCTTAGGACACCCAATACACACTTGTGCAATACTTGAGCATTCATACTTGCAATTGGAAATCCATTCTTGTGAGGAATTGAGCAACTCAAACATTTTCTATTCATTTCCATTGATCCAAATTCGTGTCCTATAGGCTAGCATCTCCTACCCACTGCACTTACACTTCCATATACATTGGATAGGAGATCAAAATGCTTGATATAGGAAATCAAGCCTTGTGCTACAACGGTATTGTAATTTCCATTTTTCCTTCTTGTTCCTTTATATTGTTTGTACTCTCCTTGCTACTCCTAAGGTTGGAGGCTACAGGTTGGAGAGGGTTTGTCTTCTCAGGTGGAGAAGGGTCTTCTCGGTGGAGAAGGTGGACTTTGGACTACTTCAAGAAGGTTGTCTCAATGGGAAGCTACTTCAAGAGGAAGGCTACTTCAAGGGGGAGCTTGAGGTTATTTCAAGGAAGGCTGCTTCGAGGTTGGTGAGACTACTTCTAGGTGAAGGTTGTCCAAAGGGTTTGGGAAGGTAGTTGTATTTATGTAACATCCTTGCGAGGTAATAAAATACAGGTGCTTTCAAAATCTCAGTTGGGTAAGCAAACGGGTAGTGGATTGACTGCCTTAGTATTTGCTAAAGTTGGAACCACTCCAAATCCTTGTCCCCTTGTCCAATATTTTGTGGTTGCTTGTTTTGGTGGAATTATTTTTGAAATCTCCATAAAACCCTATCCACCCCCTCTAGTATTTTTTCAATTGGTATCATAGAAGGCTTCAAGGAACTCTAATCGAGTCTTGAAGAATGGAGGGTGGTGGTGCCTACAACCGCAAGCAAAGGAGAAGCTTGGACAAATCTTCAACAAGGTGCAATTGGTGTTTAGGAACAAGCCACACAACACTTAGTTTCCCATGGAGGAAAAAGAAGGAAGATGTGCATAGATAATGCCTTATTACTACAATTAATGAAGAAGAAGAAGAAGAGGTAAGTCTTTTTTATTTATCTAAAGAAGAGTTGATTGCTAGCATTGAGGAATTACATGGTAAGTATATTGATTGCAAAAAGAAACTAAAAAGGGTTATTAAAACCAATGAGGATTTGTATGCTCAATTGAATGATCTTACTTCTAAAAAGGAAAGTATTATTTGTGAAAATTGTACCTTAAAATCATCTCTCAATGATTGCAATACTAAGTTGCTTACTCTAGAAACAAATCAGGATATTCTTTCTCAAGAAAAGATAAACTAGCAAGCTCGAGTAAATGATCTTCAAAAACATCATGTTTTGTGTACTCATCTAGATTATGATACTATTGTGAAAGAAAGAGATTCTTTATTATCTAATCTATATCAAGCAAAGTTAGATATCAAGAAGAGAATGGATGAGATTACTAAGTTGCAACAAGAAGTCAGTAGCTTGAGTAACAATGGTATTATTGATAAAATCTTAAATGATTCTTACTGTCAAATTGGAAGGAGAGGACTAGGTTACAAGCCTAAAGGAAAATCCTATCAAAAACCTAGTGGGGGAACGACACAAGCGCCAAAGACTCAATCTATGTATGTACCTAAAGGCAAGTATACATAAGTACCAAGAACAATCTACATCAAACTCATAGAAAGAGAAATGAGATTGATTCTATATGTTGCCATTATTGTTTGTGTCTTGGGCATTACTCCTTCTCATGTCCTTACAAGAAAAAGGATATTGAGTTGGTATGGGTTCCAAAACCCCCAAACTGAATTGATTAAATTAAGTTGAGATATGACCAAAGACTCCCATTTGCATATCTTTATGTCTATCTCAACTGAACACAATAGGATAACAAATTGATGCAACCAAAAAATACACATTTTTAAATAAACCTACAAAAACATATATTTAAATAACTTGATTTGTATCTCAAAACCTCAAACTTAGAAATCTTGAATGTAATCTAGCTGAGTTATGATCTAACACTTCATTTAAATATTCAAATGATCTCAACTAAAATAAGATTTAATTTGTAGATTTTAAGAATGTCTTATAATTTACCAGCAAAAAATTACAACAGATTCAATATCGATCGATAAAAATCTCGACCGAGACACAATTCGGTCGAGAAATCGTCGACCAAACCAGTTTCTGCTTCTAACCTGTAGAAACCTGAAACAACTGGCTAAATAGTAAATTTAGCAGTCGAACAAAACTTCGACCAAATGGGCATCCAATCGAACATTAATCGACCGAATTTTGACTGATAAAACTAAAGATACAGCAATATTCTTGGTCAAAAATAATCTCGACCGAAAAGATCTCATTCGAGAAAGAGTTTGATCGATCAAGGGTCTGGAGAACATGTTTACACTATTTTAAATTTGCTATCAATTCAGCAATAATAAGAATTGATTTATTGAGAATCACAATTCTTGGAGACCATTTTTTTAATCAAGATATATTGATCTTTTGCATCATGAATTGTTAAATAAAGGTATAACTTTATGAATATGAAATCCTTAAACATATTGCAAAAATGCTATATAAAATTGATATTGAACATACTTTCTTCATTGATTGAAAAAGTTTATTAAGCATGTTCATTTGAAAATCCGTGAACAATGTTCAATCAAGAAAATCATAAATTTGCTCCTTATGAGATTTTTTTGGTTCATCTTGTACATGGTTTACGTTGAAACTGAAAAATTGTGAACCGTGATGATTTTACTATTCTATCATTCACATGGTTTATCCTAAGTATTCCCTGGTCTATCTATATAGGAACCATGTGTATTGAAATTTAGTTTAAATGATCATGATCATTGTATTTCATGAAATTATATGTTTCTATCTTGATCATTGTATTGTGGATACGCTTCTACTGTTCTATCATAATCATTGTGATTCAACTCATTACAAATAAAGATGATGTTATCATTGAAAATGCCTTTTTGCATAACAGTAAAACTCTATGGCATAAATGCATCTTGACATAATAGATAATGATTATTGTGTGCATGGCTTGTAATAAATGAATGATGATGCTATGACAAGTCAAATAGTGTCTCTTAGAACAAGAATATTAATGTTTTATCTAGTTGTTTGTTCTAAGAAATTAAAAGCAAAATCTTGACTTTAAGATATTAATCTTGCTTTCAAGGATATATGTTTCTAAAGAATCTTATGATTAATCTGAAAATAAGGGTACAAGAAGAAATGGGAATTGATACTTCTGTACCCATAGAAAATCTTAGGAGACATCATTCAAAATGAATGTAAAACATACATTCTAGGGAAATCAAGGACAAAGACTTTATTTTGATGCCTATATTAAGTTTTGTAAAATGTCTTCATAATAGGTATCACTCAAAGTGCTTCAAATTGATATTTATTTAATCAAGTTACCTGCAGACATTATACTTCACATATGAGTGTTCAAATTGGAAATCTGTAGAAATTGCCTCTTAGTTGAAATCAAGTTTGACCAAGGGGCGCTATTGTAACAATCCTGACCTGGGTTATGAGGTAACCCTATTTTTTTTGGCTAAAAAATTTGCTTAGAACTATAATATAATCCTCTAAGGAGTTTTGTCATCATGTGACACACTTATGTTTCAAGTTTGGTCCTGATTGAATGTTGTTTGAGCAATTTTCCTTTGTTTTGGACCAAAGTGCAATTTACCCAAATTGAGGGGCTATAATGTAAAATATCACATGTTGAATATACCCCATGTGTTTAAGCATCATAAGAGAGATAATTATGCCAAGTGATGGCTTGTGGAAAGCCTAAATTCCAATTTTGAACTTGTTTGAACAATGCTAGTGATTTGTGCACCAATTTTGGTACAAATTGTAATTTACCAAAAATGTGGGGTTGTTATGCAAATTACCACCTCTAGATTGTTCATACTTCCTCTATGTATCATTTAAAGTAGATATAATTAATGAGACACCATGTTTGATTCCATTATGAATGATAGAAATCCAGGTGATGAAATGACCAAGAAAAGGGTTGAATTTGAAAGCTTAACTTGAGTTGTATCAAGTTGAAAAGATTATATATGAGTGCCTATCGGCCATGGAGCCCAAGAAGGTGTCCCATATCGTTTTTTGAACTCTTGGAAAAGTCCATATCATGAAAAACACCTCAATTAGGTGAGGTGTGATGGCCAACAAGTTTCTTTAGAAAAAGTGTATCGGCTTGACTTAAAATAGTGTTTAAACCTAGATAACTTATCCAAATGGATAAGTGATGGAAAAATTTGCATTCTAGATGATACTCAACTGTTTTGCAAGACAAGATAAATGATGATGCATGCATGTTCACGTGTCACCCATTCATGGACACGTGGCACCTACTAGCTCAAAATGTTGACACCTCATTTTTGCCTTCCTTCATGAACAACAAGTATATATACCCCTAGTTTCACCCCTTGGTGCAATTTTGTGACCCTTACCACCCACCTACACTAAGGTATCGTGCATAGAGATCCCATATCGTGAAGGGAGGCTATGGTATCCTGCATGGGCATTGGGATATCGCCCATGGCAAAAGCATATCTGCCAAGTAGGTGAAATTGGCCATATAAGGTGATATCGGCCAATAGGGTGAAGTGTTGAGTGCCATATCATGCAAGTGAGTGCCATATCGTGCATGAGGGTTGGCATATCGTGCAAGGACACTAGTGTATCGTGAAAAGGTGCTAAGGAGAAAGTAGGAGCTCATACTTAACCCTAAGGTGAGAAAACGATCATCTTCAACCTTGAATTGAAGCATGATTTTAGGGTTTTGATCATCTTTTCTTTTCTTCTTCACCAATTTCTTATCCATGGTGATTCCTTGTATATGAAGGAGTTATGAACGAGACCTGGACTTATTATAAGTCATCTTCAACCTTAGTATCATGGAGCTTTGGAGCTTGGAGCTTTGAAGTGGTTCTTAAGGCGGGTTATATAACTTGAACTCAGCCATGTTATTATTCATCATCTAAATTTCCATATTTAATGATCTACTTTTAATTCCAAAATTTCCTGAAATAGTTGATGAAATTATGAGTTATAGTAGTTTCTTAGACCTGTTTCCATGAACTATAACAGTTAGAACTAAGGTCTAGAGCTTGAAGATGATGGTATCACCTTATAAAAGTGATATCGGGTGCAAGCACATAAGCAAGCACCCCTAACCCGATATGATGATGCACGTACTTCACTAAAACGATATGAATAGGGTTGTAAACCTTATTGAACGATATGGGGGTATAGTATACACCTCTTGCACGATAGAGAGTCAAGTATAGACTCCATACACGATACAAGGTTGAATGAATACTTATAAGTTGACATGAAACCCTAATTTGGATAACCCGACACAAGTGAAGTATAACATGTGCTATTGCACGACATGGTTGCATGACATAGTTGCACGACACGGATGAACGACATGGTTGCCCAACATGGTTGCATGACATGGTTGCACGACATGGTTGCACGATAGGGTTGCACAATACACAACCCTAGATGATATGATAACCCTAATCCATCATGGCTAACCCTAGATGGTGACTAGCCCGATAGGGTGATTGAATGTACTTCTAGCCCGACATGGTGATGGGTTGATACCTCATAAGTATCATGGGCGACACATACGTACACCTTGTGTCAGATATGAGGTCAAGAAGATACCTCATGCCGATATGGAGACAAGTACAAATCCTAACCTGATATAATGAGT
Organism: Alisma plantago-aquatica; assembly: GCA_963693085.1. NCBI lineage: Eukaryota > Viridiplantae > Streptophyta > Magnoliopsida > Alismatales > Alismataceae > Alisma > Alisma plantago-aquatica. Next base: position 161,463,772 of record OY856409.1, read on the forward strand.
GTTCATACACCTCCAACCCAAGACACCTTGTAAAGGTGAGAGTAAGACACTCTTAGGAGTAATGAGTGTAACACCAAGTAATGGAATGACTGATACCTTGATAGGTGAAACACCTAAAGTGGTTGATAACGGTTAATCCTATATCAACATTGTCTCAATCTGAGATGAGTCCAAATCAATTGATGATGGTTGGAGAATTCAAATATATGACTCATGATCAATACACTATAGAATAGATGTAATGGCCTAGTGATGCCATGTGAATAGTTGTTGCCTAGTGAGAGGTGACAAGATGTTTATTGGCCTTGTGAGCCATGTGGTTAGTTGTTGCCTAGTGAGAGGTGACAAGACGTTTAATGGGCCTTGTGAGCCATATGGTTAGTTGATGCCTAGTGAAAGGTGACAAGATATTTATAAAAATGTCATGCAAGAAATTACAATGTTCAAGTAAACAGGGATATGGAAACTCAGTAACATTATAATAATAAATGGATACAATAATGATAATGTAATCAGGAATGGTTACGGACCGATGCCTGGTGGTGTAATCAGGTTTGGTTAAAGTCCAATACATAGTAGAGGCTCAATGCCTGTAAACACATGATTGGTACTAACCCAATACCTGGAATAATAACACAGGATTGACATAGATGAATACCTGGAATGCACATGATTGGTAATAACCCAATACCTGGAATAATAACACAGGATTGACATAGATCAATACCTGGAATGCACAGGATTGGTAATGACCCAATACCTGGAATAATAACACATGATTGACATAGATCAATACCTGGAATGCACAGGATTGGTAATAACCCAATACCTGGAATAATAACACAGGATTGACATAGATCAAATCATGTAATGCACATGATTGGTAATAACCCAATACCTAGAATGATAACACAGGATCGACATAGATCAATACCTGGAATGCACAAAATTTGGTAATAACCCAATACCTGGAATAATAACACAGGATTGACATAGATCAATACCAGGAAAGCACATGATTGGTAATAACCCAATACCTGGAATAATAACACAGGATTGACATAGATCAATACCTAGAATGCACAGGATTGGTAATAACCAAATACGTGGAATAATAACACATGATTGACATAGATCAAATCCTGTAATGCACATGATTGGTAATAACCCAATACCTGGAATAATAACACATGATTGACATAGATCAATACCTAGAATGCACAGGATTGGTAATAACCCAATACCTAGAATAATAACACAGGATTGACATAGATCAATACCTAGAATGCACAGGATTGGTAATAACCCAATACCTAGAATAATAACACAGGATTGACATAGATCAATACCTGGAATGCACAGGATTGGTCATAACCCAATACCTGGAATAATAACACAGGATTGACATAGATCAATACCTGGAATGCACAGGATTGGTAATAACCCAATACCTGGAATAATAACACAGGATTGACATAGATCAATACATGGAATGCACAGGATTGGTAATAACCCAATACCTGGAATAATAACACAGGATTGACATAGATCAATACTTGGAATGCACATGATTGGTAATAACCCAATACCTGGAATAATAATATGGGATTGACATAGATCAATACCTGGAATGCATAGGATTGGTAATAACCTAATACCTGGAATAATAACATAGGATTGACATAGATCAATACATGGAATGCACAGAATTGGTAATAACCCAATACCTAGAATAATAACATAGTATTGACATAGATCAATACCTGGAATGCACAGGATTGGTAATAACCCAATACCTGGAATAATAACACAGGATTGACATTGATCAATACCTGGAATGCACATGATTGGTAATAACCCAATACCTGGAATAATAACACAGGATTGACATAGATCAATACCTGGAATGCAAAGGATTGGTAATAACCCAATACCTGGAATAATATCACAGGATTGACAAAGTTCAATACCTGGAATGCACAGGATTGGTCATAACCTAATACCTGGAATAATGTCACATGATTGGTCATAACCCAATACCTGGAATAATTTCACAGGATTGGTCATAACCCAATACCTGGAATAATTGCACAGGATTGGTCATAACCCAATACCTGGAATAACTGCACAGGATTGGTAATAACCCAATGACTGGAATAGTTGTACAGGATTGGCATAGTCCATTGTCTGGAATGGTTGCACAGGATTGGTATAGACCAATGCCTGAACAAAATATGATGATGTATACTCACATGACTATTACAATGCAATACGTGGCTAGCAGATTGGCTGAGGCCAACAGATAGAAATGAGAATGATTCATGGATGACATACCATGGTAATGAGCATCACAGGATAAGCTTGATATGTTGATATAATATGATGGGTAAATGTTACCCATGTTCTTATTAATCCTCATAAAGTGAATAGATGATTTACTGCTCCATCATAGATAGTTCCAATTCTTTAAAAGTTGAGAATGTTCTGAACTGCTTATCCTCTACTCAGTTTAATACTATTTAACTGTGATAATAATATGGTCGGCGGAGAGTTATATCTCTTGCTGGGACAATCACAATTGTCTCACCCCCGTGGGATCCAAATTTATTGGTCGACGTGCACGAGGAGGTGAAGACCTTTATATAGAGGTACATCAACAGCAACAGGGACAGCAGTAACAACTCAGGTTGAGTGTACTGCCTGTCGTGTCTTTTAGATAGTAGTCATATGTGTCGTCTCTATACTCTCAAGTCCTTGGAGTTGGTTTGTACTGGTTTTATGAATCAATAAGAGATTTTGTCTTACGTGCCTCGAGTTTTATGTTGCTCATGTATAGTTTGGTAAAACAACTGTTATATGTTTTTCTCGAAATGAGATGTGCCGGATATGTACAATGTGAATAATAATGTATATAAGGTTTTGGACCTTTCATTAAGAGTTTTCTTTGGAATAGATCTCTTTGCAAAAATGGTTTTAATTTTTAGTGATTTTCGTTAATCTTCTGTTCATGTTTAATTTCGCTTAATTAATGATGATATGTTTGTCAGTTTGGCGACTGTCGTCACAAAGTTTTGTATCAGAGCTTAAGGTTCGCTGAGTCTATAGAGACATAGGACTAAGGTGTTGAGTCTGTGTTAGTGTCCTCCAGTATACCCTATAGTGACTTCTGCTTGTGCAGAAGAAAGGGTGAAGTTTAAAAATGACTGGAGAACATGAGGAACATGTTGTTGAGAGTAATGTTGTTGCACAAAAGAGAGTGCAAGGGACCAGGAAAGAAAAGAATGAGCACCTGAGAATTCCCATCATGCCCTGATCAGGATAAACAATCCTATGTTTATGCTCCTTTTGGGCAGGTTAGGACAACAATGATGCATATAATAGACTGGATACTAGCATTACAACCTAGGTTACCAGTCCTTAATACAGAAACTTTGGGTTTTGAAAGGGTACCTAAATGACATAGTCATGTTGGAACAATGGAAAATGTGGAAAAGATTAACATATGGCGAGAAAGTAGACTCTGCCATAAGTTTAGACAGATAATATATCTGTGACGGAAGTGCCCAAAGAGAGGTAATAAGCTGAGAATTAAGGAAAGGTCTCTACAATACTAGAGACATTTGCCTAGTTGTTCTAAAAATCCAAAGTTTTCGGTGCCACCAGTGCAATAAATACCTAGTGCACCAGGGCAGTAATCACATGTAAAGGTAAAAGTCTTAACTTTCCACCTGTAAGAACCCATGGCTTAGTCTCTACATTGGTGATAAGACTGATAAGACCATGGTACGAGGACAAGACTTGTTATAAATGTGTACATGTTGAGCATACTAAACTCTTTTCTTTGAAAATAAGGGAGGAAATGACTCAACAACCGAGGAAGACTCAGCAGGGCTTATGAAAGTTATAGCCCAGAAGTGTAAAAAAAAAGAGCAAAAGTAATAATATGAAACAGCTTGACTCTATGATTGAGTCAACCTAAAGTGGTAGATGATTGCGAGGGGTGACAGTCAAATAGAGCTTTCTCATTCTAATATGTCTTCTCTAGATTTAATATGATAATTACAAGAAGGTAGTTGTTGTTGAGCTTCCTTTAATTAGTCCTATGAGGACATAAGGAAGAAATAAGAAGGATGAAAACTTATATTCAATCCAACATTCCCTTATATGTTTTGAAATTTCTCTCTCTTCATTAAGGAAGGGAAGAGAGGAAAAAGGAACTCAGAGGAAATCTGAGATATTTAAAGAGATAAAAACATAAAATAAAATAAATGCATACTACCTAATTTCAGTTGTTGAATACCCTGGCCAGGTATTCATTTATTGAAGGCAAGGTAAGTATGACATACCTAGATTGTTATATTTCTCATTACCTTGATCAAGTAATCATTCTGAAATAATAAAAAATAGCCTAATGAAGCAGGAGATGTGGCATGGATATTTATACCAGATTCTAATTGATATACAGAGGAATTAGATTTAATTATAAATCAACTTATAAACAAAAGAAGATGTTTTGTATAATGTATACCCTGGTCCTCAGACCTAGAGGTAACAGTTACCTGATGAGAGGTAATAATGTTCAGTGATGAACTGAGGGTTTGAATACCCAGATCTAGTAATCATGATGATGATGTAATGTGTTTTTGGCACATACAATGGATACCTAGGTAAAGAATCCTAGTATCTAAGAACTTTCAACGATATGAGAAAATGAGAACATGATTCCTGATAAGGAGTAATGTTTCGTTACCTAGAAGGGCCAACTTTGAGAATAGTCTGGTTATATACTGTAATATGGATACCATATGTTAGGGGTTTATGCCCCGCATAAACATGACATCAGAAAAGATGTAAGTTGAAAAGGTGACAAATCAGTAAGGTTTGACACCTGAGTTAAATAAGGTATGTATAATGTTTCTCTAAATAAGAAAAGTGTTACCTGACACAGAGAGGACTCTACAGTCAATAATGAAAAAGACAGTGGAGTATGTGTCCTGTGTGATCGATTTTATGATAACCATGTATGGAAGAACTTTGTGTTGATCAAAGTTTTATGTTGTCTCCATGACATTAAGATATTATGTGGAGACTTGATGGTATGATAAATGAATAATATAAGTCTCCCTTATACCTGGGATTTCAGGGATGAAATCCTTGTTAGGGGTTTATAACTTGTAACAACCCTGACCTAGGTTATGCGGTAACCCTATTTTTTTTGGCTAAAAAAGTTTCTTATAACTCTAATATAATCCTCTAAGGAGTTTTGTCATCATGTTACACACTTATGTTTCAAGTTTGGTCCTAATTGAATGTTGTTTGAGAAATTTTCCTTTATTTGGTAACAAAGTGCAATTTACCCAAATTGAGGGGCTATAATGCAAAATGTCACATGTTGAATATACCCCATGTGTTTAAGCATCATAAGAGATATAATGAGGCTAAGTGGTGGCTTGTGGAAAGCCTAAATACCAATTTTGAACTTGTTTGAACAATGCTAGTGCATTGTGCACCAATTTTGGTACAAATTGTAATTTACCCAAAATGTGGGGTTGTTATGAAAATTACCACCTCTAGAGTATTCATACTTCCTCTATGTATTATTTATAGTAGAGATAATGAATTATACACCATGTTTGATTCCATTATGAATGATGGAAATCTTGGTGATGAAATGACCAAGAAAAGGGTTGAATTTGAAAGCTTAACTTGAGTTGTATCAAGTTGAAAAGCTTATATATGAGTTCCTATCGGCCTTGGAGCCCAAGGAGGTGTCCCATATCATTTTGTGAACTCTTGGAAAATTCCATATCATGCAAAACACCTCAATGAGGTGAGGTGTGATGGACAACAAGTTTCTTTAGAAAAAGTGTATCGGGTTGACTTTAAATAGTGATTAAACCTAGATAACTTATCCAAATGGATAAGTGATGGACGAATTTGCATCTCCAGATGATCCTCAACTTTTTTGCAATAAAAGATAAATGATGATGCATGCATGGACACGTGTCACCCATGCATGGACACGTGGCACCTACTAGCTCAAAATGTTGACACCTCATTTTTGCCTTCCTTCATGAACAACACGTATATATACCCCTAGTTTCACCCCTTGGTGCAATTTTGCGACCCTTGCCACCCTCCTACACTAAGGTATCGTGCGTACAACTCCCATATCGTGAAGGGAGGCTATTGTATCGTGCATGGGCATTGGGATATCGCCCATGGCAAAAGCATATCGGCCAAGTAGGTGAAATTGGCCATATAAGGTGATATCGGCCAATAGGGTGAAGTGTTGAGTGCCATATCGTGCAAGTGAGTGCCATATCATGCATGAGGGTTGGCATATCGTGCAAGGACACTAGTGTATCGTGAAAAGGTGTTAAAAAGGAAGTAGGAGCTCATACTTAACCCTAAGGTGAGAAAAAGATCATCTTCAATCTTGAATTGAAGCATGATTTTAGGGTTTTGATCTTCTTTTCTTTTCTTCTTCACCAATTGCTTATCCATGGTGATTCCTTGTATATGAAGGATTTATGAACGACCCTTGGACTGATTATAAGTCATCTTCAACCTTAGGATCATGGAGCTTTGGAGCTTTGAGCTTTGAAGTGGTTCTTAAGGCGGGTTATATAACTTGAACTCAGCCATGTTATTATTCATCATCTAAATTGCTATATTTGATGATCTACTTTTAATTCTAAATTTCCTGAAATAGTTGATGAAATTATGAGTTATAGTAGTTTCTTAGACCTGTTGCCATGAACTATAACAGTTAGAACTAAGGTCTATAGCTTCAAGATGATGGTATCACCTTATAAAAGTGATATCGGGTGCAAGCACATAACGAAGCACCCCTAACCCGATATGATGATGCACCTACTTCACTAAAATGATATGAATAGGGTTGTAAACCTTATTGAACGATATGGGGGTGTACTATACACCTCTTGCACGATAGGGAGTCAAGTATAGACTCCATACGATACAAGGTTGAATGAATACTTATAAGTTGACATGAAACCCTAATTTAGGTAACCTGATACAAGTGAAGTATAACAAGTGCTATTGCATGACATGGTTGCATGTCATAGTTGCATGACACGGATGAACGACATGGTTGCATGACATGGTTGCATGACATGGTTGCATAACATGGTTGCACGATAGGGTTGCACGATACAGAATCCTAGATGATATGATAACCCTAATTTGTCATGGCTAACCCTAGATGGTGACTAGCCCGATAGGGTGATTGAATGTACTTCTATCCCAACATGGTGATGGGTTGATACCTCATAAATATCATGGGTGACACATACATACACCTTGTGCCCGATATGAGGTCAAGAAGATACCTCATGCCGATATGGAGACAAGTACAAATCCTAACCTGATATGATGAGTGTTCATACACCTCCAACCCAAGACACCTTGTAAAGGTGAGAGTAAGACACTCTTAGGAGTAATGAGGGTAACACCAAGTAATGGAATGACTGATACCTTGATAGGTGAAACACCTAAAATGGTTGATAACGGTTAATCCTATATCAATAATGTCTCAATCTAAGATGAGTCCATATCAATTGATGATGGTTGGACAATTCAAATATATGACTCATGATCAATACACTATAGAATAAATGTAATGGCCTAGTGATGCCATGTGAATAGTTGTTGTCTAGTGAGAGGTGACAAGATGTTTATTGGCCTTGTGAGCCATGTGGTTAGTTGTTGCCTAGTGAGAGGTGACAAGACGTTTAATGGGCCTTGTGAGCCGTGTGGTTAGTTGATGCCTAGTGACAGGTGACAATATGTTTATAAAAATGTCATGCAAGAAATTACAATGTTTAAGTAAACAGGGATATGGAAACTCAGTAACATAATAATAATAAATGGATACAACAATGATAATGTAATCAGGATTGGTTACAGTCCAATGCCTGGCGGTGTAATCAGGTTTAATTATAGTCCAATACCTGGCAGAGGCTCAATGCCTGTAAACACAGGATTGGTAATAACCCAATACCTGGAATAATAACAAATGATTGACATAGATCAATACCTGGAATGCACAGGATTGGTAATAACCCAATACCTGGAATAATAACACAGGATTGACATAGATCAATACCTTGAATGCACAGGATTGGTAATAACCCAATACCTGGAATAATAACACAGGATTGACATAGATCAATACCTGGAATGCACAGGATTGGTCATAACCCAATACCTGGAATAATAACACAGGATTGACATAGATCAATACCTGGAATGCACAGGATTGGTAATAACCCAATACCTGGAATAATAACATAGGATTGACATAGATCAATACCTGGAATGCACATGATTGGTAATAACCCAATACATGGAATAATAACACAGGATTGACATAGATAAATACTGGGAATGTACATGATTGGTAATAACCCAATACCTGGAATAATAACACATGATTGACATAGATCAATACCTGGAATGCACAGGATTGGTAATAACCCAATACCTGGAATAATAACACAGGATTGACATAGATGAATACCTGTAATGCACAGGATTGGCAATAACCCAATACCAGTAATAATAACACAGGATTGACATAGATCAATACCTGGAATGCACAGGATTGGTAATAACCCAATACCTGGAATATTATCACAGATTTGACAAAGTTCAATACCTGGAATGCACAGGATTGGTCATAACCCAATACCTGGAATAATGTCACAGGATTGGTCATAACCCAATACCTGAAATAATTGCACAGGATTGGTCATAACCCAATACTTGGAATAACTGTACAGGATTGGTAATAACCCAATGCCTAGAATAGTTGCACAGCTGTGGCATAGTCCATTGTCTGGAATGGTTGCACATGATTGGTATAGACCAATGTTTGAATAGAATATGATGATGTATACTCACATGACTGGTACAATGCAATACCTAGCTAGCAGATTGGCTGAGGCCAACAGATAGAAATGAGAATGATTCATGGATGACATACCATGGTAATGAGCATCACAGGATAAGCTTGAGATGTTGATATAATATGATGGGTAAATGTTACCCATGTTCTTCTTAATCCTCATAAAGTGAATACATGATTTACTGCTCCATCATAGATAGTTGCAACGCTTTAAAAGTTGAGAATGTTCTGAACTGCTTATCCTCTGCTCAGTTTAATACTATTGAACTGTGATAATAATATGGTCAGTGGAGAGTTATATCTCTCGCTGGGACAATCACAATTGTCTCACCCCCGTGGGATCCAAATTTTTAGGTGGACGTGCACGAGGAGGTGAAGACCTTTCTACAAAGGTACATCAACGGCAACAGGGACAGTAGTGACAGCTCAGGTTGAGTGTACTGCCTGTCGTGTCTTGTAGATAGCAGTCTTATGTGTCATCTCTGTACTCTCAGGTCCTTGGAGTTGGTTTGTACTAGTTTTATGAATCAATAAGAGATTTTGGCTTACGTGCCTCGAGTTTTATGTTGCTCATGTATAGTTTGGTAAAACAACTGTTATATGTTATTCTCGAGATGAGATGTACCGGATATGTACAATGTGAATAATGATGTATATAAGGTTTTGGACCTTTCAGTAAGAGTTTTCTTTGGAATGGATCTCTTTGCAAAAATGTTTTTAATTTTTAGTGATTTTTGTTAATCTATTGTTCATGTTTAATTCCTCTTAATTAATGATGATTTGTTTGTTGGTTTGGCGATTGTCGTCACAGCTATGGTCGAATTCAAGGTTGACCTAAAATAAGCTTGACAAAATGCTTAATTGTAAATCATTTTCTTGCACTTAAATCTTAGTATATAGAAAACAAGTTTTTAATGCATAGCTCTCATAAAAGGTTAATTTAATATGGTCTAATGATTGTTATAACCTTAGAATCTTTAAATTATCTTGTTATAAGATTAAGGGGGAGCTTACAAAATTTTAAAAGCATCATTTGAAACTTGTTATGACCTTAGTATCCTTAAAAGTAATTTTGGTTATGAAAACAAAGAAATCTACAGTATTCATGAATATGACATATATCTTGTTCTTAATGGAATTCTCTAAACAAATTAGGTCTTAACATACTATGTATTTGATTAGAGATACATTCTACTATAAGATTAAAAGAATCTCATATAATTTCAGGGCTTAACATCCCTTGTAAATGGTTGAGAAACTATTCAATATATTCATGAGCTTAAAGGATTCTCATGTCATTTTCAGGGCTTAACATCCCTTGTAAAATGGATGAGAAATCAATGAATGTATCCATCATGAGCTTAAATGGATCTCCTATCATTTTCAGGGCTTAACATCCCGTGTAAAATGGATGAGAAATCAAAATACACATGCCATGGATCTAAGAGGATCACATATCATTTCAAGGCTTAACATCCTTTGCAAATGAATGAGAAACAAATTGTGGCTAAATTCGACAATAAATGGTTTACATTTATATTAATCCCATTTTTAAAACTGAAAATCTTAGTTAGGGGGAGCATAGAATAAAATTAAGGGGGAGAAATAAAAGTCATACTAAATGTTTATCTTGGATATCTTTTTGAAATGACAAAGTGGGAGAAATAATATAAAACCAAAAACATAAAGTAAAATGAGTTTCATAAATCTCGGGCTAGCACACACTTGCAAACAAGAGAATGGCTACAAAAGGTAAACTTCAGGTATGAAACTCATATGATTTATATTTCCTTATTTTATAATTAGGAAATGTTTGTCATCTTCAAAAAGGGTGAGATTGTTGGCTAAATTGGACATTATTATAATCCCTTTGTTTTGATGATGTCAAACATTTCATTCCTATGGATATAACATGCTACTTGAGTGTTTTAGGAACAAGGTGGATGACAAAGATTTGGGAGATCTATATGCTTGAATTGCTTTACTTTCATGATTGTAATCAAATGTAAAAACTTGTACAAATATATAATGTACAAGTACTTAGACATCACGTAAATCAAGTGTTAGATCTTCCCTAGACATTGACAACACTTAGATAGGTCATCCCCTAAGATATTGTCAAAATTGCACACTTATACACACACTTAGTACATAGTTCAAAAGATTGAAACAGAGTCATTCTCGGTCGACAAACTTCTCGACCGAGACACTCTCGGTCGACCAATTCCTCGACCGAGAATTAACCAAATAGCCATTAGTCCCAGCAGAGAAGGTAGTTGGGAGTTGGATTAGAACATTATATACACTTTCTCCAGATAGTCCCTCGGTCGACAAATCCTCGACTGAGAAGGACTCTCGGTCGACAATTCTTCGACCGAGAAGAACTCTGTCTGCACTTTTTATAGTTAATAAAATAGTCGTTGCGAAAGCAATTAGTAGACACCTAATGGCTAGTTGAGCACTTAGAACCCCCTAGAAAGTGACTAGAATGTCCTTAAGCATTCATAGGCCATCCCTATAAATAGGACAAGCCTTAGGACACCCAATACACACTTGCGCAATACTTGAGCATTCATACTTGTAATTGGCAATCCATTCTTGTGAGCAATTGAGCAACTCAAACATTTGCTATTCATTTCCATTGCTCCAAAATTTGTGTCCTGTAGGCTAGCATCTCCTACGCATTGCAGTTACACTTCCATATACATTGGCTAGGAGATAAAAATGCTTGATATAGGAAATCAAGCCTTGTGCTACAACGGTATTGTAATTTCCATTTTTCCTTCTTGTTCCTTTATATTGTTTGTACTCTCCTTGCTACTCCCAGGGTTGGAGGCTACGGGTTGGAGTGGGTTTGTCTTCTCAGGTGGAGAAGGGTCTTCTCGGTGGAGAAGGTGGACTTCAGACTACTTCAAGAAGGTTGTCTTAATGGGAAGCTACTTCAAGAGGAAGGCTACTTCAAGGGGGAGCTTGAGGTTACTTCAAGGAAGGGTGCTTTGAGGTTGGTGAGACTACTTCTAGGTGAAGGCTATCCAAAGTGTTTGGGAAGGTAGTTGTATTTTTTGTAACATCCTTGCGAGGTAATAAATACAGGTGCTATCAAAATCCCAGTTGGGTAAGGAACCGGCTAGTGGATTGACTTCCTTAGTATTTGCTAAGGCTGGAACCACTCTAAATCCTTGTCCCCTTGTCCAATATTTTGTGGTTGCTTGTTTTGGTTGAATTATTTTCAAAATCTCCATAAAACCCTATTCACCCCCCTCTAGTGTTTTTTCAATTGGTATTAGAGCAGGCTTCAAGGAACTCTAATCGAGTCTTGAAGAATGGAGGGTGGTGGTGCCTACAACCGCAAGCAAAGGAGAAGCTTGGACAAATCTTCAACAAGCTGCAATTGGTGTTTAGGAACAAGCCACACAATACTTAGTTGCCCATGGAGGAAAAAGAAGGAAGATGTGCATAGAGAATGTCTTATTGCTACAATTAATGAAGAAGAAGAAGAAGAGGTAAGTCTTTTTAATTTATCTAAAGAAGAGTTAATTACTAGAATTGAGGAATTACATGATAAGTATATTGATTGCAAAAAGAAACTAAAAAGGGTTATTAAAACCAATGAGGATTTGTATGCTCAATTAAATGATCTTACTTATGTAAAGCAAAGTATTGTTTGTGAAAATTCTACCTTAAAATCATCTCTCAATGATTTCAATACTAAGTTGCTTACTCTAGAAACAAAGCAGGATATTCTTTCTCAAGAAAAGATAAACTTGCAATCTCGAGTAAATGATCTTCAAAAAATCATGTTTTGTGTACTCATCTAGATTATGATACTATTGTGAAAGAAAGAGATTCCTTATTATCTAATCTAGATTAAGCAAAGTTAGATATCAAGAAGAGAATGGATGAGATTTCTAAGTTGTAACAAGAAGTCAATAGCTTGAGTAACTATGGTATTCATGATAAAATCTTAAATGATTCTTACCGTCAAATTGGAAGGAGAGGACTAGGTTACAAGCCTAAAGGAAAATCCTATCAAAAACCTATTGGGGGAAGGACACAAGTGCCAAAGACTCAATCTATGTATGTACCTAAAGGCAAGTATACATATGTACCCAAGAACAATCTACATCAAACTCATAGAAAGAGAAATGAGATTGATTCTATATGTTGTCATTATTGTTTGCATCTTGGACATTACTCCTTTTCATGTCCTTACAAGAAAAAGGATACTGAGTTGGTATAAGTTCCAAAACCCCCAAACTGAATTGATTAAATTAAGTTGAGATATGACCAAAGACTCTAATTTTCATAGCTTTATGTCTATCTCAACTTAACACAATAGGATAACATATTCATCTAACCTGAAAATACACATTTTTCAATAAACCTGCAAAAACATATCTTTAAATAACTTGATTTGTATCTCAAAACCTCAAACTTAGAAATCTTGAATGTAATCTAGTTGATATATGATCTAACACTTCATTTGAATATTCAAATGTCTTATCTCAACTAAAATAAGATTTCATTTGCAGATTTTAAGAATGTCTTATAATTTACCGGTAGAAAATTACAACAGAAACAATCACGGTCGACAAAAATCTCGAGCGAGACACAATTCGGTCGAGAAATCATCGACCGAACCAGTTTCTACTTCTGACCTGTAGAAATCTGAAATAACTAGCTAAACAATAAATTTATTGGTCAAACAAAACTTCAACCAAATGGGTATCCGGTCGAACATTAATTGATCGAATTTTGACTGATAAAACTAAAGATACAGCAATCTTCTCACTCGAAAATAATATGGACCGAAAAGATCTCGGTCAAGAAAGAGTTCGACCGATCAAGGGTCTGGAGAACCTGTTTACACTGTTTTAAATTTGCTATCAATTCAGCAATAATAAGAATTGATTTATTGAGAATCACTGTTATAACCCCAATTTTTGGGTTCAAATAGTGAGAAATGTAATTTCTCATATTAAAGCTAATTGAACAAATAATGATATGTTTTGTTTTGATTAAATGGATTCCATTCAAAATAGCCTTGATTGGTTGTGTTTTGGGCTTTGTTGGCTATTGGGCCCAAATACCGAGGAAATTCAACTAGTAAATGAATACTCGAAATTCTAAGAAAAGATATATGTGGAAACCTCTAGAAGGCAAATCCAAAGAGGATTTCGTTCCTCTTGGGTTCCTTGGGTACCAAGGAGTCCAAGGTTGTGAAAAGAAAGCAATAAGAAAAGAAAAGATTAAATAAGTATTTCTTATTGAAGAAAGAAATTGAAAACATTGATGAAATGTGGAAATTAAGTGAAAAGATGTATAATTGAGTTACCCTTTATGGAATTTCGTATCCCAAGGATTTCTTATAATAAAAGGAATGCCAGTGAGGAAAATAAAAGAGAAATAAAGAGAAATTCTCAAAAAGAACTATTTTAATGAGAAATAAACAAGATAATGTGAAATAATGCATAATAATGCATTTAGAGGGATAATAAGTATCCAATAAAAAGAATTTCGAGGTAATGGAATGTCTTGGGATCCAAGGAGTCCCAATAAAGAGGAAAGAAAGAGAAAATGCTAAAAAGGAAAACTAAGAGGATAATGTGTTGCCTTATTAATGAACTATGTGATATTGTTGAAAAGGATGATATTTTCTATAAAGGAAAATAGGAATTCGTGCCGAAGGATTAAAAAGAAACCATAAAGTAAATAAGGAAAAGGGAATTTCGGATTTCCTAATATCCATATAATAGAATATAACCATGATTAGAGAGAGAGAGAGAGAGAATATTAGTTCTCTTATGAAGATTTGACTTCCTACTTGGAAAAGGGCTCTTGGATTCATGAGTAACTGACTTGGGGCTTCCTTTCTCACCCCTATATAAAGGGGGAGATCCTCTAATTCAAATCCAAAGAACCCCACATTCCCTTCCTTCTTCCTCTTCCTCTTTTTCGTCCATAAAACCCTAACTAAGGAAAGCGGCTCGATCAGGGAACTATGTAGAGCCATGGAGGGTTTGAGACAGAAGCTTGTTGGCCCAAGAAGCTGGGCGATGCTTGGCCGATGTTCCTATACCCTAACTTGCAAGAAGCAGTGGTCGCACGGCTGCAAGAGCAGCCGCACGTCGCTGGCCAGAGGAGAGAGATAAGGACGTCTTCGGCTATGATCGCACGGCGCCCAGGTGCGCAGGGAGGCGGCGGAGCCAAGGGCATCACAGCCGTGGCTGCGCGAGGAAGAAGAAGGCCAAAGAGGCCTTTGACCGAAATGCCCCTCCGCGGGCTGTAGAAGACTTCACTTATGCAAGGGTATATCCGACTTATCGTTATAAATGAAGAGGGGGCGCGTTGCATGGCTATGCTGACGTGTCAGCATGCCATTGGCCAAGTAAGTGTTTTTCTTGCAAAATCCATAACTTAAGATTCGTAGCTCGGATGACAAAAAGTTATATATGAAAGTTGATCCTCAGAACGAGAGGAATCCAAATAAATTATGTTTGAAGTCTGATTCTATTTGCAATCCGAAAATTATTGGAAGTAATCATCTTCAGTACTTTAAGGAACCCTAATCTGATATGATTAATGTGTTTAATAGGCTTTAATGGATCTTTAGAGTTGATATTAATCTGTTAAATGTAAAAAGGGACATTGAGTTCAAAAAGGAAGAACTTTGCACGTGATTAGTCTAATTTATGGTTTATGTGCTTAAATATGCATGAAATCGGAAAAGTACATAAAGTTATCATCTTTAATGATTTAACTAAGGAAAAACCCTTAGATTTGATGATAGATGGATAATTCAAGCTGATATGAACCTGTTGTTAATAAAAGTGAAAATAGTATTTAAAAAGATGATCTTTTTATATAGTTGGTTTAATTTAGGGTTCTATGTACATGAATATGTCTTAATGAGATTAGAAACCCTAATTTATGTTAATATGAATTCTAATGGTTTTAATTGTACAAATCGAAGAATAAAATAGAGATATGATGATTCGAAGATAAATTGAGTACCAAAGATCTTTAATGTGAATTATTTGGATATTTAGTGTTTCCTAATGTATAAAAGTGGAAATAGTGATAAATAAGGTTCATATATGTGAGTTGAACTATAATGAAATATGATTTGTCAATTTGGAATAAATTGAAAATGATAATTAGCCTTAATGTTTTGGATATGACCTAAAAGGATAAAGATAATAGTTTTAGTGTAAAAGAAACATATTAGACTTAATTGACATTCAATTGTGCCTATGATGTAGAAATTAGGGTTTGTGAACTAAAAGAGCATTAAAAGTGATAAATGCGTAATGAAGGCTAAAACCCTAAAGTTGGCCTAGAAATCATAAGGTGGAATCCAAGTTGATCTTGAGGATGTTTTGAATAAAACAATGACACTTGGATGTTATGCATTATTTTCAGGATATTGTTGATTGCTTGTTAATTGTGTTGAATGTTAATGCATGGACATCAAGTTACTATGGATCGGGTATGTGGTTACGATTATGAATAATTGCTTTAGTTTCTCGATGGTTTCCCCGGATGTTTAATCGCATGGAATGCAACTAAACTGTTGGATGTTTATTTATTTCTTGCAACTATAAAGTGACTACGATTATCACATAAGATATGTGCCTACTAGCTCAGATCCTGGTCCTCTCTGTGGTATAATAGCTAACCTAGTACATGGCTGCCTATGGGTAGGTCCATCAGGTTAGAGAAAGGCCTAGTACATGGCTACCTATTGGGTAGGTCCATCAGGTCTATGGATGACATAGTACATGGCTACCTATTGGGTAGGTCCATCAGGTCTATGGTTGACTTAGTACATGGCTACCATGGAGGTAGGACCATCAAGTCATAATGAGTTAGATATTGGGCTATCTTCGGATAGTGCCATGCGACTCAATTACCTCAAAGAGAGGTGATATTCATGTCCACTGCAGGGACAGCCCAGAGTTCAAGAATAAGTATGGATTGAGTTGTATGGCTTAAAATGTAATCTTGATTGTTAAATGATTAACTGAATGATTACATGGTTATCATAATTTCAACTTTATTGTTTTCCCCCACATACCAGCTACGGCTGACTGACGTTTTGTTTGTCGGCATTTTAGGTACAATGAAAAGAACAAAAAGTAAAGTGGCACATGTGATACTAAAAGAGAATTAATGTACAAAGGAGGATTTGATATATTAGTATCGGTGTGGATAGAAGTTTAGAGAACCAAGATTTCAAAAGGTATGTAAAGAAAAAAATTTATTTCCATTTTCAATATAGTCGGTTAGGATTTAATAATTGTTTATGGTTATATGTCGAACCTTTGATCCGGGATTAATGGGTGCGCCTTCAACCTCTTGGTCTCCCTTAATTGGGGGTTATCGGGAGGTGGGGTCATAACATTTGGTATCAGATCTTAGGTTCCTCAGTTGACCATTAATAATTATTAAATTTTACAAACTCCATAGAACCCAAGGGAGTTATTTGAGGAGTATCCGAAAGGCGGAGGTGTCTAGAAAGGGATCACAACCGGGGGCTGGCAAGATTTTCCTCCGCACCGCTAGGCGGAATACGAGGACTCCCAGACCTGTGTGACCGCCTGGCCAAGGACTTAGGGTATGAATCGAAATAAGATACCTTTAGGACTTCTCATCTTATTCATCCCTTCTCATCACAAAATTCTGATAAGGACCTAAAGGATTAGGGTTTTCTTTCTTCTCCTCACCCTCTTGAGGTATGGGTAAGGTTAATAAGGTTTAAGGAATCCTCCACTAAATTAATGAAAGGCATGTAAATAAGATGTCATGGACATAAGCTTAATAGATTAAGCGCAAAATAAATAATAGATACATGCTTAGGTCGTATGACATAAGTTATCATGTCCTCAGAAGAGACCTAAGGCTAGACCTTCTTGTCTGGAGGATAAGTTAGTCTTGGAGACAGAGATCTCCATTTCAAGTAGAGACCTGGCACATCCTCTGAGGATGATGCTAACCCTAACCCTAAGTAAACGTTAGAGAGAGATGAGTTGGACCAGTTGTTTGAAAGGACATGCCTTTGGGATGCCATAATATCCATAGGTGACCTAGCACTTTTGGCAACCCAACCCTGGGAAGGGTCGTGCATGTTAGGGTAAAGAATAGTTTCATAGATGATAATGTTAGTAAAGGACCATAGAAACCCTATGGGCTTGTACCAGTAGGGCATAGCTGGAACCTAGGGCACGTCATAGTGCTGACGGTAGGATGAAACCCTAGATAAGGAATCATGATGGAGCATAAAGGGTTATGGATAATCTTGAGCAACCCTAAGTGCGAACCTAGGCTTCACCCATGTAAAGAATGCTTTGGAGGTTGATCTTTCATGAAGAGAGGACCTCTCATGGTGAGGTTGGATGTAGGGTTAGCTCTAGGGAGAGAAGGAAACCCATCAAGGAGGTTGGAAGCCTAAAACCCTGAACAATGGATGATAGTGGTTGCTTCATGATCGATCCCTGAAAGATGATGATATCTTAGTTGTCTTTAGAGGGACCAAACCCTAGAGATAGAAGATGAAGCATCTGGTTCCTATGTGCCTACGGTATAGGTGTTTACCTTCTGAGGTAGGAAAAAGAGTTCTTTAGACCTAGAAAGGTTTAGTAACGGATTATGAGGCCTTGTACCTTGTTGGTTGCCCTTGAGGAGGACCCAACACTAGGTGTTGCTTAAGTTGAAGGATGATAAGGAGTGTGTGTCATGCCTTTTTCATGCTTGGTTTGTAGTTAAGAGACAGAGCATGCAGTGAACCTAGGGTTCCTAGGCCTAAAAGGGGAAGTGGTGTATCTAAGGCTCATGATGAGAAAATGAGTTCCTATAGAAGCGAGCATAGTAATCCTCATGATTAGAGGAAAAGAGGAGCCCCTTAAGTTTAAGGTGTGTTTGATGAACCCCTCATAGCTAGGTTGATGATAAAGGAAGGTATGATCTTGATCCAATTGAGGAAACAGGACAAGTATGACCTAACATGGTTTAGTAGGTGATCTTCTTATGCCTTAATAGCTTGCTAGGGTTAAGTAGGCTCGCGTGGATGTAAACCCTGGACCTAAGAGCTTTTATGACCTTGCTGTCAAGAGATAGTTTTTCTCTCATCCTGGGAGAGAGACACCCTTGATAGAGTGTATATCAGTTGTGGTTAGGTTAAGGTAACCTAAAGAGGTCTCTTAGGACCTTGAGAAGCTAAGTGAAAAGTTATGGTATGAGAATGAACCTGTAGATCCATAGATATCCATCTCTAATTGCATATGAATGTGTTACCATGGAGGTAACCGGAATGGGGCTTGACCAAGGTAGGTAGGTTGCCATGATCCTGATGAAAGGATGAAAGTCAGCCCATGAATGCAGAAAGAGAGATGATGAAGACTTGGGTAAGGTTCTAAGTGAACATGTACTATAATGGAGAATCCTACGTCTATCCTAGGGTCAGGTAGGGATAAGACCGATGAAAGTTGGAGTTTCCTAATTCCCCAGTTGCACATGACCATAGGGTCGGGAGGTAACAACTATCATTGTCTGAGGGCCATGGGTTAGGAGATTGATCACCTTCATGAACTCATGGGACCCAAAGGGCAGATGAGTAGGGCACTCTCTTGATGCATGAGGGAAGAGGGATGACCCCAAAAGATTCGGTACCCTATAGACCTAGAGGAGATGACCAAGGATATAAACCCCAGTAGGTTCAAGATTAGTTTGATATCTTGCTGTTTAAGATGAAGAGACATATGTGGCACGTTGCAACTTAGATTTAAAGGTGTACTGGCAAGGTGGGATGTACCATCTCTACTCTTGGAACAGGAAGAACTCTATATTTGGACTGCATCCAAATGCTTATTTCCTCTTGTTATGGGGGTGAGAGATAGAGCATTATGCATGCCATACACCAAGGATAAGAGATGATGTAGGTTGGAATGTTGCCACGAGAAATAGGGATAGAGATGATAACCTACCCTGGTGAAGTGAATGATACATGTATGGTTTGCAAACACTAAGAGGAATAAGGTAGTCACCTTATGAGGATGTTTTTATCATGAGCTATGTGGAACTTACAAGTTATACCAGGTTGAGTTTGATCACCATGATGATGGAATCAGAGAGTGTTCTTATGAAGATAAACATATAGTTTGAGGTGACGTGATAAGTGAAATCCATGGAAGTGTAATGTTACCTAATACCTAAGGATGTGAAGTGGTAATGGATGCTCTGGTTGAGATACATCTGGCTTGTTTGACTAGAAGCTAGAAGAGGTTGTTTGGCTAACCCTAAGTTTGAAAAGGAGAGGTGTTTGGATAACACTCAGATGTAACAAGATGCGTTGAAAAGTTAAGGGTTGTTTGGTTAGCCAGTCTAGTCCTTGATGCCACGAAAGGATGGTGGTAGAACCTCAGATGCACTTCTTTGGAAGAGGAAGTGACGAAACCCCGACTAGAGTGGTTTAGGGTTTCAGAGGATCTGATCTTGAAAGAATCATGACATACAGAAAATCATGGTTGAAGATCATCGTACACCGTAGAAATGGCAATAGCACTTTGGATGCTTAAGATAAGGTTGCATGTGGTTTATGGCCATGCAAGCCAGGAGGTAAAGGATGAACCCCAGTGTATCGATATAGAGGACAAAAGAGTCCCTGATAGGGAATGGGAGCTCAACACTATGGATGTTGTGATAGGTCTTCCCTGGGTCAAAGAAGGTCAAGATACAATATGGGCTATGGTCGGTCGTCTTCCCTAGATAATATGAGAAAGAAAGAGTTCTGTAAAGGGACATATCTAGTTTAACTACCCATGAGAGAGATGGTTCAACTACACCATGATGCGAGTTCAAAGAACCTGAGTTTGACCTAAAGGTTCACTTCCATAAAGTGGAAGTAGGTACATGAAGAACTCAATGTTAGTATAGTTCATCACCCCTAACTATGGTTAGTATAATCCAGACCAAAGGGTCTGATAAAGGCATGTGTGCTCATTCAGGGTGATATCGATGGATAGTTTTGTCCTGTGAAAGATGTGAAGATAACCACCATAGCCAGTATCGGGTTTAAAAAGAAGCTCTTAAGGGAGGTTGTGTCGGTCACCACTTCAGTAAGGTGATGTTGGTGAAAGGACCACAGTGCATGAAGACGAAAGTCACTTTACTCATGCAATGGCTGAAAGGACCCTAGAGACGACAAGAGTCGTGAGCAGATGCAAAAGTAGACTAACATGCAGTGCATTGTGGGAGAATATAATGTGAGAATCTGACCCCTCTGAGCTGCAGCTGAGAAAGTTGAGTCCCTGATACCTGGGTCCATTAGAGATGGATGGGTGGAGATGGTTAGGTTTTGACCCTACCCTCAGGATAAAGTAATGTGGGATGTTTTCCATGTGTCCAATTTAGAGCACTATGTGAGGTACCCCGACTATGTGATGAGAAATGAACCTAGTGAGCCCAAGGGAGGCTGAAATGGCCTGAGTCTCCTGTGTAGTTTATAGACGCCAAGATGAAAGAACTCAGAGAAAAGAATATGTGATGATAAAGGTTCTTTGGAAACACCATGAGTACGGTAAAGCCACATAGGGGCCAATGATGGACATGGAAAAGTCTTATCCTGAATTGTTTGTTTGCTTGCTTGAATTTTGAGGACAAAATTCCTATAAGAGGGGAAGGATGTTATAACCCCAATTTTTGGGTTCAAATAGTGAGAAATGTAATTTCTCATATTAAAGCTAATTGAACAAATAATGATATGTTTTGTTTTGATTAAATGGATTCCATTCAAAATAGCCTTGATTGGTTGTGTTTTGGGCTTTGTTGGCTATTGGGCCCAAATACCGAGGAAATTCAACTAGTAAATGAATAGTCGAAATTCTAAGAAAAGAAATATGTGGAAACCTCTAGAAGGAAAATCCAAAGAGGATTTCGTGCCTCTTGGGTTCCTTGGGTACCAAGGAGTCCAAGGTTGCAAAAAGAAATCAATAAGAAAAGAAAAGATTAAATAAGTATTTCTTATTGAAGAAAGAAATTGAAAACATTGATGAAATGTGGAAATTAAGTGAAAAGATGTATAATTGAGTTACCCTTTATGGAATTTCGTATCCCAAGGATTTCTTATAATAAAAGGAATTCCAGTGAGGAAAATAAAAGAGAAATAAAGAGAAATTCTCAAAAAGAACTATTTTAATGAGAAATAAACAAGATAATGTGAAATAATGCATAATAATGCGTTTAGAGGGATAATAAGTATCCAATAAAAAGAATTTCGAAATAATGGAATGTCTCGGGATCCAAGGAGTCCCAATAAAGAGCAAAGAAAGAGAAAATGCTAAAAAGATAAACTAAGAGGATAATGTGTTGCCTTATTAATGAACTATGTGATATTGTTGAAAAGGATGATATTTTCTATAAAGGGAAATAGGAATTCATGCCAAAGGATTAAAAAGCAACCATAAAGTAAATAAGGAAAAGGGAATTTCGGATTTCCTAATATCCATATAATAGAATATAACCATGATTAGAGAGAGAGAGAGAATATTAGTTCTCTTATGAAGATTTGACTTCCTACTTGGAAAAGGGCTCTTGGATTCATGAGTAACTGACTTAGGGCTTCCTTACTCACCCCTATATAAAGGGGGAGATCCTCTAATTCAGATCCAAAGAACCCCACGTTCCCTTCCTTCTTCCTCTTCCTCTTTTTCGTCCATAAAACCCTAACTAAGGAAAGTGGCTCGATTAGGGAACTATGTAGAGCCATGGAGGGTTTGAGACAGAAGCTTGTTGGCCCAAGAAGCTGGGCGATGCTTGGCCGACGTTCCTATACCCTAACCTGCAAGCAGTAGTGGTCGCACGGCTGCAAGAGCAGTCGCACATCGCTGGCTAGAGGAGAGAGATAAGGACGTCTTTGGCTATGATCGCACGGTGCCCAGGTGCGCAGGGAGGCGGCGGAGCCAAGGGAACAGTTGGAAATGAGTACTGAGCCTCGTGGTGGAGGTGGCGGTTCATGGACCTCCACAGGGCGGCGGCCAGGGCATCGCAGCCGTGGCTGCGCGAGGAAGAAGAAGGCCAAAGAGGCCTTTGAATGAAATGCCCCTCCGCGGGCTGTAGAAGACTTCACTTATGCAAGGGTATATCCGACTTATCGTTATAAATGAAGAGGGGGCGCGTTGCATAGCTATGCTGACGTGTCAGCATGCCATTGGCCAAGTAAGTGTTTTTCTTGCAAAATCTGTAACTTAAGATTCGTAGCTCGGATGACAAAAAGTTATATATGAAAGTTGATCCTCAGAATGAGAGGAATCAAAATAAATTATGTTTGAAGTCTGATTCTATTTGCAATCCTAAAATTAATGGAAGTAATCATCTTCAGTGCTTTAAAGATTAAGGAACCCTAATCAGATATGATTAATGTGTTTAATAGGGTTTAATGGATCTTTAGATTTGATATTAATCTGTTAAATGTAAAAAGGGACATTGAGTTCAAAAAGGAATAACTTTGCTCGTGATTAGTCTAATTTATGGTTTATGTGCTTAAATATGCATGAAATCAGAAAAGTACATGAAGTTATCATCTTTAATGATTTAACTAAGGAAAAACCCTTAGATTTGATGATAGATGGATAATTCAAGCTGATATTAACCTATTGTTAATAAAAGTGAAAATAGTATTTAAAAAGATGATCTTTTATATAGTTGGTTTAATTTGGGGTTCTATGTACATGAATATGCCTTAATGAGATTAGAAACCCTAATTTATGTTAATATGAATTCTAATGGTTTTAATTGTACAAATCAAAGAATAAAATAGAGATATGATGATTCGAAGATAAATTGAGTACCAGAGATCTTTAATGTGAATTATTTGGATAATTAGTGTTTCCTAATGTATAAAAGTGGAAATAGTGATAAATAAGGTTCATATATGTGAGTTGAACTATAATGAAATATGATTTGTCAATTTGGAAGAAATTGAAAATGATAATTAGCCTTAATGTTTTGGATATGACCTAAAAGGATAAAGATAATAGTTTTAGTGTAAAAGAAACATATTAGACTTAATTGACATTCAATTGTTCCTATGATGCAGAAATTAGGGTTTGTGAACTAAAAGAGCATTAAAAGTGATAAATGCGTAATGAAGGTTAAAACCCTAAAGTTGGCCTAGAAATCATAAGGTGGAATCCAAGTTGATCTTGAGGATGTTTTGAATAAAACAATGACACTTGGATGTTATGCATTATTTTCAGGATATTGTTGATTGCTTGTTAATTGTGTTGAATGTTAATGCATGGACATCAAGTTACTATGGATCAGCTATGTGGTTACGATTATGAATAACCGCTTTAGTTTCCCAATGGTTTCCCCGAATGTTTAATCGCATGGAATGCAACTAAACTGTTGGATGTTTATTTATTTCTTGCAACTATAAAGTGACTACGATTATCACATAAGATATGTGCCTACTAGCTCAGATCCTGGTCCTCTCTGTGGCATAATATCTAACCTAGTACATGGCTGCCTATGGGTAGGTCCATCAGGTTAGAGAAAGGCCTAGTACATGGCTACCTATTGGGTAGGTCCATCAGGTCTATGGATGACCTAGTACATGGCTACCTATTGGGTAGGTCCATCAGGTCTATGGTTGACTTAGTACATGGCTACCATGGAGGTAGTACCATCAAGTCATAATGAGTTAGATATTGGGCTATCTTTGGATAGTGCCATGCGACTCAATTACCTCAAAGAGAGGTGATATTCATGTCCACTGCAGGGACAGCCCAGAGTTCAAGAATAAGTATGGATTGAGTTGTATGGCTTAAAATGTAATCTTGATTGTTAAATGATTAATTGAATGATTACATGGTTATCATAATTGCAAGTTTATTGTTTTCCCCCACATACCAGCTACGGCTGACCGACGTTTTGTTTTTCGGCGTTTTAGGTACAATGAAAAGAACAAACAGTAAAGTGGCACATGTGATACTAAAAGAGAATTAATGTACAAAGGAGGATTTGATAGATTAGTATCGGTGTGGATAGAAGTTTAGAGAACTAAGCTTTCAAAAGGTATGTAAAGAAAAAAAATTATTTCCATTTTCAGTATAGTCTGTTAGAATTTAATAATTGTTTATGGTTATATGTCGAACCTTTGATCCGAGATTAATGGGTGCGGCTTCAACCTCTTGGTCTCCCTTAATTGGGGGTTATCGGGAGTTGGGGTCGTAACAATCACAATTCTTGGAGACCATTTTTTTAATCAAGACATATTGATCTTTTGCATCATGAATTGTTAAATGAAGGTATAACTTTATGAATATGAAATCCTTAAACATATTGCAAAAATGCTATATGAAAACTGATATTGAACATACATTCTTCATTGATTGAAATAGTTTATTAAGAATGTTCATTTGAAAATCTGTGAACCATGTTCAATCAAGAAAATAATAAATTTTCTTCTTATGAGATTATTTTGGTTCATCTTCTACATGGTTTACCTTGAAACTAAAAAATTATGAACCATGATGATTTTATTAATCTATCATTCACATGGTTTATCGTAAGTATTCCCTGGTCTATCTATATAGGAACCATGTGTATTGAAATTTAGTTTAAATGATCATGATCATTATATTTCATGAAATTATATGTTTCTATCTTGATGATTGTATTGTGGATACGCTTCTATTGTTCTATCATAATCATTGTGATTCAAGTCATTACAAATAAAGATGATGTTATCATTGAAAATGCCTTTTTGCATAATAGTAAAACTCTATGGCATAAATGCATCTTGACATAATAGATAATGATTATTGTGTGCATGGCTTGTATAAATGAATGATGATGCTATGACAAGCCAAATAGTGTCTCTTACAACAAGAATATTAACGTTTTATCAAGTTGTTTGTTCTAAGAAATCAAAAGCAAAATATTGTCTTTAAGATATTTATCTTGCTTTCAAGGATATATGTTCCTAAAGAATCTTATGATTAATCTGAAAATAAGGGTACAAGAAGAAATGGGAATTGATACTTATGTACCCATAGTAAAGCTTATGAGACATCATTCAAAATGAATGTAAAACATACATTCTAGGGAAATCAAGGACAAAGACTTCATTTTGATGCCTATATTAAGTTTTTAAAATCGTCTTCATAACAAGTATCACTCAAAGTGCTTCAAATTGATATTTATTTAATCAAGTTACCTGCAGACATTATACTTCACATATGAGTGTTCAAATTGAAAATTTGCAGAAACTGCCTCTTGGTTGAAATCAAGTTTGACCAAGGGGCGCTATGGTCGAAGTCAAGGTCGACCTAAAATAAGCTTGACAAAATGCTTAATTGTAAATCATTTTCTTGCACTTAAATCTTAGTATATAGAAAACAAGTTTTTAATGCATAGCTCTCATAAAAGGTTAATTTATTATGATCTCATCATTTTTATAACCTTAGAATCTTTAAAATATCTTATTATTAGATTAAGGGGGAGCTTACAAAACTTTGAAAACATCATTTGAAAATTGGGCCATTATTCACAGGAGAGTCCTGTCACAAACCCCTCTCTACAGGCCCTCAGAAATAGGGACGGTTGTGGGTCTGGCCCTCACAAATGGTCCGTGAAGAGAACTCACATGACAAATACCAGTGGCCCTCACGAATACAATTATCACGGACCCACATTACTAAGAACACCCATTCGTTCTTGAGGCTTCTGCCTAGACTTCTCAACCAGAGCAGACCTCTGAGATGTTGATAATGACTTAGTGTGCCTCTGCAAAATGCAAAAACACCAGGCTATATTATACTTACAACCAAAAACAAAACATTCAAAAACAACACAGTGAGAAAGTTGAACAACACTCGTACAAGTGACCATAAATAGCAGTAAGAAGAAATCTTTTATCCCCGAGCAATTCAAATAGTATATTGATTATATTCCTTTCAGTCTATCTAGGTATTTATATTCCTTGATTATATATATATAAATAATCAAGTAACCTGATATAGGTCTGGATCAGTAAACCAAAGTCAATCTATTCTTGGATTTGGAGGAATCTGCTGTCTATACGGGATAGGCATATTGATAATTTTGAAATTAGAGTTGGTGAAGGTTGTAACAATATGATTTGGATTGATCCTTGGTGCTCAGGAGGTAAAACTCTTTCTAATATTCTAGGTAGCCATTTCTTAGCTAGATTTGGTGATCCCTCAAAGAAAAGGAGGCAACCAGAAACCGGAATACCAGATCCGAGCTTAAAAACAGCTTAAAAAAACCTTTGAGCTCATAGAGAACACAACCATAGGGCCAAAGTCCCAAAGTAGATATTCAACCTCCCAAACTTATCTGCAAGCACCACAAAAGTATGCTACCTATACTTGAAGCCCAGAAAGGACACCATCTCTTAACAATATATATGAGGAAAAACATATTTATCACAATAAACCATATGTTCTACCCTTCTATGCTCCCGTAATTGCAAGATCTTCATGTCTATTAAATTCTTATCTATGTGCATACATCCTTCCACTCAAACAGTTTCTAAAATCTCTTAGCATAGCTACTCATTCAAGCAGCAACACCTAGCCAGGAGGTCTAACACTAGGCAATATATACTACGGAAGCTATCAAGTTAGGAAGGAACAATAAATTAAAATTATATTTATCTAATATTCTATGCAAATTCAACAACAAATACTCAGGAAAAACAAAACCTAGTCCTGGCTATAGAGTTGATCTAAGGTAGTGACTATTTTTCCCATAAATGATGAAGAACACTAGTGTCGTCCATTGACTGAGAAAACTAGGTCATCCATTGATGAAGAACATATAATTCATAGAATGATCTAATCTAATAAGATGAGTTTAAATCATTACTAATTTTTTCCCATAAATTTCTAATTGCCAAAATAGATAGTGTGGAGTCAGGATTCTGGGCACTATGTTAGTGAAGAAAAGGGGTAAGAGGAGAGTGGCTTTGTCAACTAGATTATATATGATCAAATTTTCTATATATCAATTAAGTGGTGACTAGACTCTTACATATTCCATTTGACCCATATAATTTTAATAAATCATTACACTTAGATTACTACATGTCTATTTTAAAACATCAACCCATTCTCAGTCCATAGTAATATTACCCATTTATCAAACATCACAATGTGAGTTCCGAATGAAGGCTATAAGGTTTGAGATTTAATTTATATGGCTATTTTATGTAAAGAGGAGATACGTTATAGGAAACTCAAAATTTGGATATGCAAATGAAGAAAGAAGCAAACACTGGCAGTAATTAACAGATTACAGTAAACTATTGGGATACACATATGAAGAAATAAGCAAGCATTGGCAGTGAACAGTACATTACAGTGAACTCAAATCTGGGATACACATGAAGAAGGATGCACATTGGAATAATTACCTAAAACTAAATGACCAACACATGATTGAATCAAACAGCATAACAACAAGCAAGCACAACAGTTGCAACAGAATAATAAAACAAGTAGCACAGAAAAAAGATGCAGTTTTAGTAGCAATACCTTTTCCCACGCTTTCGGTCAATGGCAGCTTATGGGCTTCAGTTCAAGGAAAAGAGACCAGTAGCTTGATCCAAGGTTGAAGTAGGTTCAGAGCTCCTGTTGGGCGCCGCCTGAGTCGGGTGCCGCTGGTTTCGCTGGGATCCGACATGATATGGCTACTCCTGGCCGTGGAATTGGAAGCCGGCCAGACGGCCGACGATTGGAGTTACGACTTGCTGCAGTTGGGGTGGCAGGAGCAGTTGGGGCGCCGTTTGGGAGGTAGTTGGGGCGCTGTCTGGGAGGTAGGCGCGGTTGCAGCTGGGTGCGACCGGTGGGATTTGGGAAATGCTAAGCGACTGGGGTCGTGGGGTTGTTGAGGTTGGGCGGCATTAAGCTGGAGCAGACCCTGGCCGTGGAGTGATGGAGGCCTGGTCGATGGACTGAAGGCGTGGTCGATGGAATCAAGGAGGCGCCGAGGACGAGTGGCTAGTCGTGGCGGTTGATCAGTGCTTCCCTAGTTCATCATTGTGCAGAGGGACGAGTGGGGAGGGTTTTTCTTTTCCTTTTTAATTTTAATATCCAAATGTTGTATTTTAGAATGGAGGGAAGGGAAATGAGATGGAGGGAAGGGATATGAGATGGAGGGAAACATTTTTCATGGTATTTTTCAAGGGATGATTAGTGACTAATGTATTTGTGAGGGATTAGTAATTGTAAAGATGTTAAAAACACGGTTGAGGGATTTGGTCCCATATTTGAAGGATGAGCCCTCACAAATAGCCATCATTATTCACAATCTATGGTTCCTCACAAATGTTCTTCAACAAAGGCCAAATTTTTTGTAGTGTTAATTGAATGATTACATGGTTATCATAATTGCAAGTTTATTGTTTTCCCCCACATACCAGCTACGGCTGACCGACGTTTTGTTTGTCGGCGTTTTAGGTACAATGAAAAGAACAAACAGTAAAGTGGAACATGTGATACTAAAAGAGAATTAATGTACAAAGGAGTATTTGATAGATTAGTATCGGTGTGGATAGAAGTTTAGAGAACCAAGCTTTCAAAAGGTATGTAAAGAAAAAAATTTATTTCCATTTTCAGTATAGTCTGTTAGAATTTAATAATTGTTTATGGTTATATGACGAACCTTTGATCAGGGATTAATGGGTGCGGCTTCAACCTCTTGGTCTCTCTTAATTGGGGGTTATCGGGAGTTGGGGTCGTAACAATCACAATTCTTGGAGACCATTTTTTTAATCAAGACATATTGATCTTTTGCATCATGAATTGTTAAATGAAGGTATAACTTTATGAATATGAAATCCTTAAACATATTGCAAAAATGCTATATGAAAACTGATATTGAACATATATTCTTCATTGATTGAAAAAGTTTATTAAGAATGTTCATTTGAAAATCTGTGAACCATGTTCAATCAAGAAAATAATAAATTTTCTTCTTATGAGATTATTTTGGTTCATCTTCTACATGGTTTACCTTGAAACTACAAAATTATGAACCATGATGATTTTATTAATCTATCATTCACATGGTTTATCCTAAGTATTCCCTGGTCTATCTATATAGGAACCATGTGTATTGAAATTTAGTTTAAATGATCATGATCATTGTATTTCATGAAATTATATGTTTCTATCTTGATGATTGTATTGTGGATATGCTTCTACTGTTCTATCATAATCATTGTGATTCAACTCATTACAAATAAAGATGATGTTATCATTGAAAATGCCTTTTTGCATAATAGTAAAACTCTATGGCATAAAGGCATCTTGACATAATAGATAATGATTATTGTGTGCATGGCTTGTATAAATGAATGATGATGCTATGACAAGCCAAATAGTGTCTCTTACAACAAGAATATTAACGTTTTATCAAGTTGTTTGTTCTAAGAAATCAAAAGCAAAATATTGTCTTTAAGATATTTATGTTGCTTTCAAGGATATATGTTTCTAAAGAATCTTATGATTAATCTGAAAATAAGGGTACAAGAAGAAATGGGAATTGATACTTATGTACCCATAGTAAAGCTTATGAGACATCATTCAAAATGAATGTAAAACATACATTCTAGGGAAATCAAGGACAAAGACTTCATTTTGATGCCTATATTAAGTTTTTAAAATCGTCTTCATAACAAGTATCACTCAAAGTGCTTCAAATTGATATTTATTTAATCAAGTTACCTGCAGACATTATACTTCACATATGAGTGTTCAAATTGAAAATTTGCAGAAATTGCCTCTTGGTTGAAATCAAGTTTGACCAAGGGGCGCTATGGTCGAAGTCAAGGTCGACCTAAAATAAGCTTGACAAAATGCTTAATTGTAAATCATTTTCTTGCACTTAAATCTTAGTATATAGAAAACAAGTTTTTAATGCATAGCTCTCATAAAAGGTTAATTTATTATGATCTAATGATTGTTATAACATTAGAATCTTTAAAATATCTTATTATAAGATTAAGGGGGAGCTTACAAAACTTTGAAAACATCATTTGAAACTTGTTATGACCTTAGTATCCTTAAAAGTAATTTTGGTTATGAAAACAAAGAAATCTACAGTATTCATGAATATGACATATATCTTGTTCTTAATAGAATTCTCTTATCAAATTAGGGCTTAACATCCCTTGTATTTGATTAGAGATACATTCTACTATAAGCTTAAAAGAATCTCATATCATTTCAGGGCTTAACATCCCTTGTAAATGGTTGAGAAACTATTCAATATATTCATGAGCTTAAAGGATTCTCATGTCATTTTCAGGGCTTTACATCCCTTGTAAAATGGATGAGAAATCAATAAATGTATCCATCATGAGCCTAAATGGATCTCGTATCATTTTCATGGCTTAACATCTCGTGTAAAATGGATGAGAAATCAAAATACATATGCCATGTATCTAAGAGGATCTCATATCATTTCAAGGCTTAACATCCCTTGCAAATGATTGAGAAACAAATTGTGGATAAATTCGACAATAAATGGTTTACATTTATATTAATCCCTATTTTTAAAAACTAAATATCTTAGTTAGGGGGAGCATAGCATAAAATTAAGGGGGAGAAATAAAAGTCATACTAAATGTTTATCTTGGATATCTTTTTGAAATGACAAAGGGGGAGAAATCATATAAAACCAAAAACATAAAGTAAAATGAGTTTCATAAATCGTAGGCTAGCACACACTTGCAAACAAGAGAATGGATACAAAAGGTAAACTTCAGGTATGAAACTCATATGATTTATATTTCCTTATTTTATATTTAAAAAAATATTTGTCATCTTCAGAAAGGGGGAGATTGTTGGCTAAATTGGACATTATTATAATCCCTTTGTTTTGAGGATGTCAAACATTTCATTCATATGGATCTAACATGCTACTTGAGTGTTTCAGGAACAAGGTGGATGACAAAGATTTGGGAGATCTATATGCTTGAATTGCTTTACTTTCATGATTGTAATCAAATATATAATATACAAGTACTTAGACATCATATAAATCATGTGTTAGATCTTCCCTAGCCATTGACAACACTTAGATAGGTCATCCCCTAAGATAGTGTCAAAATTGCACACTTATACACACACTTAGTACATAGTTCAAAAGATTGAAACAGAGTCATTCTCAGTCGACAAACTTCTCGACCGAGAATCGACCAAATAGTCGTTAGACCCAACAGACAAGGTAGTTGGGAGTTGGATTAGAACATTATATACAATTGTTCCAAACAATCCCTCGGTCAACAAATCCTCGACCGAGAAGGACTTTCGGTCGACAATTCTTCGATCAAGAAGAACTATGTCTGCACTTTTTAGAGTTAATAAACTAGCCATTGCAAAAGCAATTAGTGGATACCTAATAGCTAGTTGAGCACTTAGAACCCCCTAGAAAGTGTCTAGAATGTCCTTAAGCATTCATAGGCCATCCCTATAAATAGCACAAGCCTTAGGACACCCAATACACACTTGTGCAATACTTGAGCATTCATACTTGCAATTGGCAATCCATTCTTGTGAGTAATTGAGCAACTCAAACATTTGTTATTCATTTCCATTGCTCCAAATTCATGTCCTATAGGATATAATCTCCTACCCACTGCACTTACACTTCCATATACATTGGTTAGGAGATCAAAACACTTGATATAGGAAATCAAGCCTTGTGCTACAACGGTATTGTAATTTCCATTTTTCCTTCTCGTTCCTTTATATTGTTTGTACTCTCCTTGCTACTCCTAGGGTTGGAGGATGTAGGTTGGAGAGGGTTTGTCTTCTCAGGTGGAGAAGGCTCTTCTCAGTGGAGAAGGTGGACTTTGGACTACTTCAAGAAGTTTGTCTCAATGGGAATCTACTTCAAGAGGAAGGCTACTTCAAGGGGGAGCTTGAGGTTACTTCAAGGAAGGCTGCTTCGAGGTTGGTGAGACTAATTCTAGGTGAAGGCTGTCCAAAGGGTTTGGGAAGGTAGTTGTATTTTATGTAACATCCTTGTGAGGTAATAAAATACAGGTGCTTTCAAAATCCCAATTGGGTAAGCAACCGGATAGTGGATTGACTGCCTTAGTATTTGCTAAGGTTGGAACCACTCTAAATCCTTGTCCCCTTGTCCAATATTTTGTGGTTGCTTGTTTTGGTTGAATTATTTTTAAAATCTCCATAAAACCATATTCACCCCCCCTCTAATGTTTTTTCGCTGCTTACTCTTATACATATAGCATTTCTCATGTATCCAAACATATATCATGTCTACTAAACAAGAATTCTCATTCAACATTTCACACATATATGCATGGCATCAATAACATCCCTATCTAGGGCATGTCATATTTCTCTACTCACTATAGAATAATAACTTACGCATTTCATAACAAGTATTTGAATTTGAGAATCTAAATCTCATAAGAAATACATACATGCATATATCCGCAATATAACAAGAATCATTTTAGTCGACCATTTACTACTAAGTAAGATATGTATACTTCTAAAAGCATACTACATTGGGATTCCATCCTTGATTACTTGCTATTCCGAGGACATGTATTGTGAAAATCAAAAACACTATTTGTCCATATATCAAATCAAAGAAATCAAACATGTATAATTAAATACACTAGGCACATAAGTAAGATCATATAAGCATTAATCTGAATTTCAACTGTAATGTTGTTCAAGCACTCGAATAACTTGAAAATTTAGATCATCAGAAGATTCTCAATAGACTTCTAAATTCTCTATTATTCAAGATACATGGATATATATATCCATGTCATCTTATAAATGATTTCAGATCATAGTTAGAGCATGGTTTAAAGTATACTATAAACTGAATTCAAAAACATTTCTTTTCGTTTATTGTCATCTAGGCAAAAATCGAGAATATCAACTAAAATCATCTAATTGAGTGAAATTGATTGAATTATTCTTTTACCCACTCACCTAAGCTGTGAAAACATCTTTAAAATGTATCCGACATCTGAAAATCTCAAATCCCTATCAAAACCCTAGCAAATCACCACTTTCTTCTTCCTTTCAACTCAAAAACCCTAAAAATTAGGGATTATGAAGAAAGAATGAGAAAAGGGGAAGTTTTGATACCATTTTGGATCAAATTAGAGTAGACATAGAATCTTGACATGTGAGAGAAGATTCCTTATGAAAGGTTATGCAAAGAAGCTAAATTTACTTGATTCCATCATATCTCGGATAGAGAAACCCTAAATCAGTACTTCCACATCTGTCTTCTCTCAAACCCTAACTCTCCCTATCTCTCTAGGATTTCATTTCTCTAGATTGAATCATGATCTATGAGAGCTCCTAGTCTGCTAGGTTGACCATATAGAGCAATTGAGCTGCTTTGGTTAATTGAACATTGACCCCTCACAATACTTTCTCTTATTTTAGTTGAATTTTCTATCATACAAATGCTATTGTAATTCATCTACTGAATTTCTAACAGATCCTCCAAAAAATTTGAAAATTTTAAATGTTTTTTATGAATGAGTTTCAGATCCCCAATAAATATTTCAGATCATTTGGTGTTATCATAAATAATAAAAAAATCAAATACTACATTGCTATATCAATCCGAAAATATGATCGGTCAAGTTTGAAACTCCACCGACAAACAGGTCAGAACCTTCTCCACAAATTCTGATATTTTTCAATATTGTTCAAATTTAAGATATAGAAATTATACACAAATTTTAATTCAATTAGAGTTACACATAAAATACTAAAAATCATTTAGTGAGACACTATACTTATCAAATTCTATATTCATATATCATCAAAACCCTAATTTGGGCCAATTAGGGTTATATTTCTCAAACCCTTATTTCTCAAAGAAAAAGCACACTTAAAGTTCTTATTAGGTATAAAACATAAAAATTGAATTATCATCATTAATTAGATTTAAGAAATGATCAATCCAATTAAGCATGTAATCATCCAAGTAAACCCTAGTTTACGAATTAAGCTCAAATGTGGTCATAACAATTCTTCCTCCCTTAAAATGTTTCGTCCCCGAAACATAAACGTGCAAGAAAAGTACATTCAAGGTTTATTTTAAACTTATGAAATCTTACATATCACTATATTCTTGTATTTCATACTTGAATGCAATTTTCAACATTAAGTCCTTTAATTCTTTACTAAATCACAACATGTTTGAAATAGTTCTCAATGATAACAAACAAATTCTCTATGCCCCAGTCAATCATAGGATAGAGATATAAACTTTCATACTCTTGATGTTTTACCCCAACATTGATAATCTGATCCAACTATCTCAATTCATACGACTCAATATGTACTATTGTTTTGTATTACCTTTAAGTCACAAAAGAGAGTTCACCATGCTGTTTTAAATTTTACTATTGTGCTACTCAAATAGCAAAATAGTCTTGGGTTGGAAGACTAAATCCAACAAAATTGTACAATACCACTCATGGCATCCCCATTGGATCATGGATGCATAAGGTAAAGCATCACCATCACATTCCATACCATGCTCAAGTATGAACACACACATCATTCAAGATCTAACCATCGGGTTATAGCATACTAGGATTTCAACAATAGTAATAGAGTACTCCAAGATTGCATTAGTCATTCAAGGATTATTCATCTACAATTACCATCACTTAGTTATATTAAAGTTAGGTATAACATGCTATACCTCTTTAGGGTTACATATCAATACAATATGGTTATCATCCCTTTTATTCATATGAGTGAATAGATAAGACTACCTTATTCAAGGTAACCCTCCATTTGTTCCGTCATCATTCAACCCATATCACCATACCACAATTGTACAATACAAAGATGGATTACTGGTATGAATGACTTAAACTATCAGACATCTTTAATTAACATCTTTCTTGCACATCTACAACTGAAATCATATGTAAAACAAATTTACATACCTTAATATACCTTCAACAAATTATACTTCTAAAAACAAATTTATGAAAATCTATTGTTTTCTCTTATCTCTCTCCTCATACATTACTACTTACTTTTTTCTACTTATACTTCTCATTTTAATTGTATACACTAAACATCCCTAACATTGAAACAATCAAGGTAAGAATAGATTATTCATAATTCTTGATATCACAACAAGAATTTATTTCATATTACACTTTGCTCGTATTGCACTTCTCCTTTTGTTAAAATCACACCTATTATATTTCAAATATATTTCTTATCCTTTACTCTGAATCATTTATGTATTGTTTATCTACCTTTCAGATTAGCTACCATTAAAACATGGATTACTATCAACGCTTGTTTACTCCTCATAATGCAAATTTCATGATCTTGTTTTATAGAGATGCCAGTATTCAAGGTCAAATCACTAGTGACCTCCCTTGAACTACTAAAAGTCTAAACATTCTAGGGTTTGGTCCTTATCAGTAACATGACGGTATTGTGATGTGACTTCATTCTCTTGATTTGCAATTCAAACTTTGGATCTCACAAGTTTTATGAAATTCTTCCTTATCTTATCAATTGAATTTCCTTTCTCTTACTTGGACATTCAAATAGATTACATTCTCAATTTACCCTACTCGGGTTTCATCATCATATTGTGTGTCACTATTATATTCACTACATGTCCCTACCATGGTGGTTATGCATCATATATGATTCATTTTCTTATCACTGCTTTCCCACATTTCTCTCATTAAGAAAGCTATGAAAGAGAAGATATTCTAAGACTTAAAATTCTTATATTCAAACATTTCCTTAATGCATTTCTCATATGTAGGTTTAATTAGTTATCAACAGGGATACCATACTAATTAGCACTTGCTTGAATTTCACAACCTTTTTCTTTTATAATCTATATTACTCCATCATGTTTCAAACCCTTCCTTACTTTCTATAAACTTCTTACCATATGCTACTCTTCCACCTGTCATCTTTAACTTCTAATTTTCTCTTATGACCGTGTTGCTTATTCATGTGTATGATCATGGATACCATGCTGCACATATTTCTTTTTATCCTTCTACAAATGTGAATTTAAAATTCAAAATCAATATTCTCTCTACTAGTCTCACGTCATGTTTAATACATTAAATATTCTTCATTTTAAATCAAACGGATCATGCATGGGTCAAACTTAGTTTCTCTTTCAATCAAGTTTTCTCCATCCTGAATATAGTCTACATTTGTATGACTTATTCATTTGTTAATCTACACTTTTGTTCTTCTTTTAGAAACTAGTTTGTTGTTCTATAGAGACTTGAAATCCAAAGTTAATAAGGATGAATGTATTAAGCTTTATAATAAAGGTATACATTCTATGCTATCAATTGTATCATAATGCTCATTCTTAATTAAGCTCATCATTTTTACATTTCTCTTTGTTTAAATTAAGTTTGTTGTTCTAGTCTTATGATTTACATATTCATCCAATTCTCTTTACTTTAACTCTTCTGAAGACTCTTCACTTCGATGTACTTATTGTATACTCAACTCTTTTCTTCTATTTCGCCTTTGCTTTGGAGTACATAAAAGCATTATACTTGATTATATGATCCATTCATCATGATTGATTCTTACTATCTTGGCCCTTGCATACTTTTCTCATATCTTTCCCATATTTCATAATTAGAGTTCATATAATACTTATCATTTAACTTAATGAGAACCTTATGTCGTGTTCCTTTATTACCAATTAAGGGTTTTTCATATAAGGCCCCAAACTTGGATCTCATATATTAGTTCCAATCAATTCATAGCTATTCTAATATTTCCTATATGTTTCAACATCTTAGTGTATGTACATTCTCACTATGATGTGGGTCTAGTTTTATCCAGAGTCTACTCTTATTATATTTTCAATAGGAGACATTAGATCCCAATAACGCATACTGCCAACCGAACCAAGCCAAACATGTAGTTCTGAAGCGAAGAGCTACTCAAGATTAACCCACTCCTATTAATCTCAAACATGTGGAAAGAATACCCACATAGGTAAACTCATTTAAACATAACTTCCGGTCTACTTGATACAAAAAATATAAACAATAATTGAATTACTTCATGATACACAACAATATAATAGAACCATATATATTCTACAAACTGATAATCTGAATTCATAGATATAAGAGCATTTCTATTGATATCCAATCAAAGAAGCAATATAAAGCAAGAGTTGTATCACATTCTATGTTTAATCTCTTACTCCTTCATTACTTTTCAGTCTCTTAACCCTAAGATTTCTAGGGTTTCTCTCTAGCCCATCCTTCCTCTACATACCTGGCCAGGGCATCCAGAGAATAATAGACAAAGTAGCTTGATACTGGTCAACCTAAGTATTCAGATACCTGGCCAGGGTATCTAAATACTCAGACCTCCTAGAGCTATAAATACATCACCTCCTATCTGCCACACTTATAACTCTGACTTTCTATCCTAATGGTCCCTGACGACTCAGCCTAAGCTCTGATACCAAAGTTGTCACACCCACATCCCACGGTTACCACTAATCATGAGATGCGGGCATGAGTTTGTGGATTTACTTAATACAAAGTTCACTCCCAACTTTTTCTTTTGATTTTTCCTTTATTTCAAACTCTTTGTTTACTAGAGTTCAATCACATAAACAAACTGTACAAGAGAATTATACTTTGATTACTCTAATATGTTTTTTTTTGGAAATAGGTAAATAGTATTGCCAAAAATTGGTATAGCAAGCTATACAAATACAAAGACAGGCACGAGGCCAACAAACTAACCGGGGGTATTATCTATAAAAAAACACCAATACAGTTTGGTATTCATACTAATGTTAGATGTCATCTCGAGTCTTGCAGCAAAAGCCCAACATATGTTCCTACTAATGGTTCTAATCAAGTCATTTTCAACCAGAGAATCATTGTTGAGGACTCTTCTATTCCTTTCCCTCCATAAATGATAAACGATGCAAGCAAGGAATAGCCCTCCAATGCTCGCATCCTTCTCCCTTTTGTCAAATCTTCTCATGATCCAGTTGATGGCTTCATAGAGGTTGTTAGGAACATGGTGTCCCCATTCATTTCTAAGGCATAGGATTTGCCAAATGCATCTGGAAAATTTGCACTCGAAGAAAATATGCTCATTTGTTTCAGTTCATGCATGACACAACAAGCAACCCGTCTCCATCTGGATACCCCAATCTGCCATTCTTTCTTTGGTGGGAAGCCTATCAAGTTTGGCTCTAAACAAGAGATAGCTCCACTTTGGGCAATGGTATCTCCCCCATACTACATGGAATCAAGGCACATCAGGTTCATCACTAGTGTTGATGTTGGGTAATATAGGTTTGACCCCTACATGACCCAAAGAATCAACAGAAGACTCCCTGTAATTTTCCCCATACAGCTTGCACATGCTTCTCCAGATCCTCGAAGGATTAGTACAACCCTCCAAAGTGATGGCAGGATCATATCTGTTTCTCATCCACTAGACCCATACATTATCGGGTTGGCTACAGAATTTGCCAATCCTTTTCAACGTACTGCTCTCCATGATTTTATGACCATCGCTAATCTGCAAGCCCCCTTTCCTGTACGATTTAGTCAGCTTATCCCAGGCGATGCCCAGGCTGCGCCCACCCCACAGAATAGATGTCGACATACTTTTGATTATGTTTATGCAAGCAAAGGAATATCACAGAGATCCCGCCAATATCTCAGCATGCTTTGAATGAGCGTTCTAATAAGCACCATGCGACCCGCCATCGATATATTAATACCCGACCATTTATCCACTTTGTCTTTAATCTTATCAATCATCCTACTAAAGTCTTTGACTACACCTCTACCAACTGTGATTATTGTAATATGATCTCAACATTAATGATACACATCCATACATTCATTCTATTTCTCACATTTCCATGTTTATAGGACATTATAATCATACACATTCTCTCTTATTAAGGAAACAAAGATACAAACATCATTTACAACTCTCTCACATATATACAAGGACCTAGAGTGACAGGGACCGACTGAACTTAACTAATCTCATATTTAACTCATGTGGTAGATCTACTCTGATGCTTCGACCTTCTTCAAGTCCACGTGGTTAACCTTAAAAAATTCTGAGTAGAGGGGTGAGCCTACTCGCTTAGTGAATGAGTAAAACAATAATACAGTCTAAAGCACTGAATTAGACATTTATCTTTCTTGAATAACTGAAATAATAGCAAGATAATTATTCATATTAAAAGACTAGATATTTAGAAATTTATAAATAGCATTGAAGCCTTCATTATTAGAATAAACAAGTATAGAAATATAATCCTCACTATTTTCCTTTTGATCTTTCATTAACTTTAACTTGACATGACTACTAAACTCTTTATTTGAACTCAACTCTCTTTCACTTTTACTTTGCCCCTGAACTCACTTGGATTTTACCATCCAAGCAAAATCCAATACTGTGTGACTTATTTTATGTTTATTAAACAGGTATGAAATACAGGAATTTACTATACTCAACAGATCTGGACCAATACAGTTAAATAACAAGGAATGCCAATATTACATTTAAAGAATAACTGTTGTGAAATTGTACTCGGATCTTTCTTAACTCTTCTTGCTTATAGGAAACTCTTTAAACTTATATCGTCATATTTTTACTTATGCCCTTATCATATGCAGTGTACTCTACATATGAAGACTCGTAGTGAACTACGATCTCACCGTACAAGACTTAGCTGACACCCCGGGATACTAAGCATGACTACGTCATTGGTCTGCAATAGTGTAATGGAACTCTGGCCTTGGCACACCTATGGGATGTAACACTGGAATCCTCCTCTAACCTGAGCACACGGGTGGAGAGTCAAGCCACCTATTGGCTTTTCTCTACTCTAGTGCCACCAGGGTCTCTGGTTGATGTTGGACACTACATTCTGTAATTTAAGGAGACTTCCACTAGAGATTCGTCCCCCATACCACCTATTAGTACGTTTTGACCCTCGTATATAGGACACTGCCAGGGTTAGGTCATTTTAACCCTAAGGCGCAGACCTCTCATAGGGATTCTACGATGCTCAGGGCTCTTGAGTCTATTATAACTTGATTATATCTTTCTCTTAGATTGATTTCTTTTAACTCTGTATCTTACAGACTACCCGGACTACTGAACTGAATTCACTGATAATACTGAACTAAATTCTTAACATATCGTTTACCCTTTTCTTAGGGTTTCTCCTTACTCGTGCACATATGTTATTTCTCATGTATTCAAACATATATCATGTCTACTAAATAAAAATTCTCAATCAACATTTCACACATATATGCATGGCATCAATAACATCCCTATCTAGGGCATGTCATATTTCTCTACTCGCAATAGCATAACAACATACACATTTCATAACAAGTACTTGAATTTGAGAATCTGAATCTCATAAGAAAAGAATACATGCATATATCCACAATATAACATGAATCATTTCAATCGGCCATTTACTACTAAGTTAGATATGTATACTTCCAAAAGCATACTAGATTGGGTCTCCATCCTTGATTACTTTCTATTCTGAGGACATGTATTGTGAAAATCAAAAAATCTATTTTTCCATATATCAAATCAAAGAAATCATACATGTATAATTAAATACACTAGGAACATAAGTAAGATCATATAAGCATTAATCTAAATTTCAACTATAATGTTGTTCAAGCACCCGAATAACTTGAAAATTTAGATCATCAGAAGATTCTCAAAAGACTTCTAAATTCTCTATTATTTAAGATACATGGATATCTACATCCATGTCATCATATAAATGATTTCAGATCATAGTTATAACATGGTTCAAAGTATACTATAAATTGAAATAAAAAACTCTTTGTGTTTATTGTCATCTAGGAAAAAATCGAGAATATCAACTAAAATCATCTAATTGAGTGAAATTGATTGAATTATTCTTTTACCTACACACCTAATCTGTGAAAACAGCTTAAAAATGTACCATACATTTGAAAATCTCGAATCCCTATCAAAACCCAAGAAAATTGCCACTTTCTTCTTCCTTTCAACTCGGAAACCTGAAAATGAGGGATTATGAAGAAAGAATGAGAAAATGGGAAGTTTTGATACCATTTTTGATCAAATCAGAGTAGGGATAGAATCTTGACATGTGAGAGAAGATTCACCATGAAAGGCTATGCAAAGAAGCTAAACTTACTTGATTCCATCATATCTCGTATAGAGAAACCCTAAATCAGCAATTCCACCTCTTTCTTCTCTCAAACCCTAACTCTCCCTCTATCTCTAGGATTTCATTTCTCTATATTGAATCATGAATTGTGATAGCTCCTAGTGTGATAGGTTGACCATATAGAACAATTGAGCTGCTTGGGTCAATTGCACATTGACCCCTAACTATACTTTATCTTATTTGAGCTGAATTTTCTGTCATACAAATGTTACTGTAATTCATCTACTGAATAGCTTATAGATCCTCCAAAAATTTTAAAATTTTATATGTTGTTTATGATTTAGTTTCAGATCCCCAGAAAAAATTTCAGATAATTTGTAGTTACCAATAAATATTAAAAAATTAAATACTACACTTCAAAATTAATCTAAAAATATGTTCGGTCGAGTTTGAAACTCGATCGTCAAATAGGTCTGAACATTCTTCAAAAATTCTGATATTTTTCAATAGTGTTAACATTTAATATATACAAATTATATCCAAATTTTAATTTAATCAGAGTTACATATAAAATACTAAATATCATTTAGTACTTATCAAATTATGTATTCATATTCATCAAAACCCTAATTTGGGCCGATTAGGGTTATATTTCTCAAACCCTTATTTCTCAAAGTAAAAGCACACTTAATGTTCTTATTTGTTCTAAAACATAATAATTGAATTATCGTCTTAAATTAGATTTAAGAAATGATCAATCCAATTAAGCAAGTAATCATCCAGGTAAACCTTAGTTTACCAATTAAGATCAGATGCGGTCATAACAATGTTAGTCGTTTAGGACAGTAACTAGACTTAAGGATTTTTTTTTGCTGAATAGAAAC
The DNA here is from genome assembly GCA_963693085.1 of Alisma plantago-aquatica. Lineage (NCBI taxonomy): Eukaryota > Viridiplantae > Streptophyta > Magnoliopsida > Alismatales > Alismataceae > Alisma > Alisma plantago-aquatica. The sequence goes on from OY856409.1 coordinate 161,506,837, forward strand.
ACACTAACTAACACTTCAGAAAGATCCTCTACCAATGTCATATAGATATAACTACTTCCTACTTAGGGAATTTAAACCTTGTTAACCTAAAAAATTGTTGGATACTTAAAAATAACATGTACTATCAAATTAAAGTCAGTTTTGAGATTTAGTAAACCCAATTAATAAATAGTTAGGAAGTAAATATGTTAGGAGGCAAATAATATGGTAATTTAACACATTAAAAGTTGTTCTTCATGGCCTTATCCACTAAATTCATTATAAGGTCTTTGGAATTAAGCTAAGCTTATTAATAAATGATAAACAAAAAAAATTCACATCACAACCCAACATGGTAAACAATAAAACCAAGTGATGAAAATGTATACAGCCCCTCTTGATGAATTCCATAGGAGTGGATATATTACTAAGTACCACAAAAAATTGATCTAAATATTCTCAAGCATAATTTTGGGTAAGGTTATGAATGGGTGGATTTTGGGGATAAAATCCCTCTTAACTGGTGGAGTGTTGTAACATATCAAACTCTAGTTACATGTCTTATCACTTCACTTTCCTTATGACTTTTTAACTAAAATAATAATTAGTTACTTTTTCCTTAGATCTAGATTATATAAGGATTTATTCCATTCAAATAACATCATGTGTCCATTTATATGGAGCATCATGATAAATTCACTAATTAACTTATCTATCGAATTAGTGACACAAACTACCAATAAAATATGTTTAATCTCAACATGGTCGGACCAGGTCTCATGTGATGTCCCCAGATTTTCTAAAACTTAATCTGGTGTGTGACGTCCAAATTGAAACCCTCACCTCATCGAGAATCCCAATTTAAACATCCCACACTAGGCTAAGAAGAAGAAAATCAAGGGAGTCAGAAGGACAACAATCAGTAGCACATGCACATGAACAATAATAAAACCATACACATATGTTCATCATTCAACATATAATTACAACATGAATTATTACCACATTTGGTATTACATATTGAACAGCAAACTTTAACATATACATGTACTACCACTAAACTACAGGTTCTTAAGACAACAGGTCCACCTGAACATCAGCTCACCACACAACTCTCACTATCCTAGATCTTCAAGAGCATAACCACAACCTAAACAAAAGATTACATATGGTACACGTCGCACAATATTCAAGAATATTGTACTGAGTACGCCTACGTGTCTTTTATATACCTCTCATCATATCTTGGCAATAAGATAAAACTAATATACTTGGCAGTAACAGAAGAATATAAGAAAATCATATACTTGCACAAAGATATTCATTAACAAAAGAGAACACATATTTTAAGCTTATTTTCCATTATATATCAAGGCCTTTATGATCACTACCAAAGAGTTAGATCATTTGTACATGGTGACCACTACCAAAGAGTTGGGTCCAAGCACACTGCCAAAGAGTTGGTGCTTCCATATGTACAATGTGACCACTACCAAAGAGTTAGGTCACTTCCAAGCAGACTGCCATAGAGTTGGTGCTTTCATATAATGGAACAGATATATTATGTTTGATGTGTTCATAGCAATACGTATGGAAATTCAAGCATCATATCATACAAGACAATCATTTCAATCAATACCATATGCCAAGTCTTTACTACCATATAACACAAGCATAATGTATAATAAGCCAAGCAAGAGGTAATGGCGTACCTTAGATCAAGACATCCTAACCATAAGATATCCCTCATGTCAACTATATCCTTGGTCAACCCTGATCAAGGCAAGGTCACATACTATCATCAGGTTCTCATCATCTTGCATCTCATCTTAACACTAATTGTATTCATTTTAGGGTTTACTTAGATCATTATATTATATAAATTATTACTTGTCTTATCTTCATCCTTATGTGGGATATGTTACTGATGTTATATTCCAGATTAGGATACATAATCTGAATATCAGGTTCCATATCATTATTTATACATATTAAACCTAAGTTACATGTATTACTCAAAGTAGGGTGTCATCACATGTATTATAGGTCATCTTCGTATAACATGAACTTTATGCATCTAATAGATATATGACCTACATCTTAGCTTCATATTAGTCATATGAACCTACTCTATAAATTTCACCATTTATTGAGCATGCATGTATTTATTACATTTTATTTAGGGTTATTATCCCTAATTAGCCATATGGAACAAATTACATGATTTTGTGCATCAACATCATAATCACTAACCTTATATAGATTCTAGACATCAAAAAGGATTTAGTGACATGTTATCATAGTTTTATGTCATCATTTGCTAAATAAGCATTACATATCTTACATGATATTGCTGATATTTAATCATCAAAAGCCTGATATTATTATTCCATCTTGTTTTAAGCATTTTTTTAGAATTCCGGTGCCTTATTCATATTTTTCTGATAATCGAGCTATTTACTATGAATTATACAAGATCTGGAAGTTTGCTAAATTATTTACCTTTAACGGCCAATTACGTTGTGCCATGTGTCCACTAGGGTTGGGCGCAACTCCAGCTCTTCTCACTGGGACCCGCATGGTTCGACTATGAGCTGGCCAGCCTTGGTCTGGGTTTCCTTGGTTCGATGGCTGGACCACCAACCCTTATGCCTCTCGTCCGATTCCATGCGATCCATTCGCGTGCGTCTGGAGCAGGGCCGCCGCTGTGAACCTCCCCTCCAGTGAGCGATCAACTGAGGTGTAGGGGTCCTCATCAGTTACTAAGACCACAGCCAGCTTCAGCATCAACTACTGGATCTCCACGGCTAGTGAAGCTTCCAAGTTGTCCACTGTAGATCCATGACCACGAGGTCACTGGAGATGGCGGCCACCGCGACGTCAGGAAAGGGGGAAAAACATCCATGGGCATAAAAACCATCCGGAAATCTTCCCTAAAGCACCGCAGTCCCTCCTTCAACTCGTCCATGTCCTTTATTAGAACGAGAAGCACCACTCGTGAGCCTCTGAGCTTTGTCGTGTCCTCCAGCAAAGTAGAGGTTGTCAGCCATGGAAGAGTTCACAGACGCCGCTAGCAATGCAAGCAAACTTCTACTATACCCTCTTTGTTTCCCTTCCTCATATTCCTCAAAACCACCTTCTGTCTTGCTCCCTACTCATGGGCTTCATAGCTACAGGTTGTGATGGAGAAAGCATGGTGTGGAGCTTCTCGTTCTCTCTCGGTAGTCTACTAAAACATCCGAGTGAGGGGTCATCTTGAACGTGCTTGGCGAGGCGAGATTAACCGCACTGTCGGTTCTGTTCTTAGACCACACCCATGATGAGGTGGTGGCCAAGATTCACGACTTCCAGTCATCCCCAAGATCCCCTATTCTGACGGAGGTAGGGGATGACGCTCCAAGTGTATGATTCTCATCTAAGGGTTAAAAGATAGCGTCCAATTAAGCCAATATGTGGCTTCTCCCTTGTAAGGGCCACAGTTGTCCGATTAGAGATCCAAGGCCAGAGAAGGGCCATACATCCGGCTCCAAACAAAAGGGGTGTGACACTCTCATTAAATCAACAACTTATGTCGAAAATCACCACTAAATCAATTATTCCACCAATTTCAAACCTAAAAATCTATCTCTAGGAATATCTGATCGTCCTCAAATTTTAACCATAGATTTTCTACCCCTCAAGGTACATTCTATTAAAATTTTGGTGCCAAAACTCAACTATTACACCATCCAATTAAATTCCTCAAAAGGCATTAAAAGAGATATCTTAATCATGATTTCAGCCTCACATCAACACACCAATTTTGTTAAAAGCTTGGAACTCTCAATATATCTCAACCTTATGCTTTCACTTAAATCATATGAATGTTCAAGAATTCCAAAAGTACACTCCATCACATCCTACACACCTTAAAAGAAATTCTGTCCTCGGAATTAAGCCAGAAAACTCACTTTGTCACATCATATACATCTTTAAAGAACTTTCGTCCTCAAAAGTACACCATGCTCATACTTCCAAGGAGAACCTTATCTTTCCTTCATCCACATGTAGGCACTATTCTATGTGTAACATATCACAAAGGTTACCTAAAACCATGTATCCCAAGCACTATTAGGAGGTTTTAACAGCATCAAGGATGAAGCCTCACTCCATTCAAGGTTGAACTTCAAGGTTTAGGAGCTTAGGTTATGTCATTACATATCTCATATGTTAGATTTGCTTCCTTATCCTTACCCATGCATTAGGGTTTCAACATCGTATTACCATGTTCTTAAGGAATTACATAGAGTTAACTCATCATACCAAGGTGTCATCAACATTTATTGAGATAATTGTTAGAACATGTTCAACATTAACATATGTAATTAGGTGGGAGTAAATCATAATTAATCCACGTTATCCATCTAGATCATATCAAGGTGTTATAATCATTAGGTTGTGCTAGATTTCAAGCTATATTTTCCATCTTTATTAAGCACTAAGATTAACACCTTGTGTAACATGTTTCATTCACATGATCTCATTTCATTACTCATGATAATTATAACATTTACTAGTGATTTCATCACAAAATTAGCCATCATTTTCACTTTATTCATGTATAAGGTTAACCATTTATGCTTTTATATCTATTAAGCCATCTAAAGGTTTTCATCATATCATGTCTATATATCACATCTCGAGATTAGATCACAAACCTACATATATTATATCATGGTTGTTCTAACAAACTTATACAAGTGGCTCGTGAAACATGTATCAAAACATTATATAGTCCAAATGAGGTTCCTCTAACCCATACCACGAGGGTAAAGCCATGCTCAATCTCTCTGAGCTCACTCATCTCTATGAGTATCACATATGCATATACTTTATCTTTCTTCTCTTAGTCTAGGATTAACAGTTCTACCTCATTGGTACTAGTTGATTTCTTTACAAGCTCTAGCCACATAAGCACAAACCAAAACATGCTACAACATCCTCTTCATAGGTCTCTACCCATGAAACATCTTACCCAAAACTTTCTTCTATACACCACTAGATTCCTATGTGGGAAACCACCAACCCGAGCATGAGGCTTCACAGAAACTAACATAGCTACCTCCTCCAGGGTCTTGGGCTCTCTCCCTCACCCAGATGGTAGGCACTCATATTCATGTTCACATGTTCATATAATCAGCCTCTCGCTGACTCTAGGGTTTGGTCCGCCCAAGGAAATCTAGGGTTCAGCAAGACTATAGGAATCATGCATAAAGCAACTCAACTCATTCACTCGGGAGTAGTCTAGTTTAGGACATATCATACCACATATCTCCTATTTCTCATATCGTGGAGTCTAGGTTCTCTGACCTTCTCCCAATGGGTCTCACTATCTTTGTAGTTAACCTTGAAACTAGTCCTAACACTAGAGGTCATCCTTTGTAAAAGAGACTGAGGCTCTTGCTGACTTACAACCTGTCTTAGCTTAACATATCTTATCTCATAAAAGCCTAGTTACTTGCATCATAAACACTTATCTCAAATCCTCAAAACTGAACTTAAGTCCTCAAAGACAAACATAAATCATCTTAAACCATCTTATATCATCTATATGAGACTTACATCATATCATCAAAACTTATATCATCTATTCCATCTATCATATATATTCCAACAAGGCTCTAGACATCTAATCTAGAACTACTCTCTCTTCTAGACTGATGTCATTCACTTTCACTTAGGTTGCATGACTACCTCCTACTTGCACATGTGTGGGGACACATTTTTGTAATACATATACATAATAAAATATTATATAGTTTTTATCCGATAAAACAAGCGTCAGAGAAAACTATTGAGGTTCGATCCGATTGGAATCCAAAACCAAATCCTGAAAACGAGTGTCCCACACATAGGAGAGAGTACAGTGTCATGAAAACTAAGGAAAGGGGTGAGAACATGGTGTAGACTAGTGTAGCTACTCTAGACAACGAGCGCTATATGTGTAGGGTTTCTCTTCCCTTGATGCACGTCATTTCCAAATAGTGCAACGTCCCATACTACTGCACTACAAGGAAAGAACGACATCTAAGGACTTGCTACTCAACAAGCACTAGTCTAGACCTAGTTCTCGGACATCTAGGTGCTAACCTAGAGGCTAGGTCAGATCTATTCTCTAAAAGACGACTAATCTAACTCTAAAGATTTGTTTTAAGTTCAAGATTCTTTAGTTTCAAGTTGCATAATGAGAAAATGTCAGGCTTTGCTATTGTTCATGCTCTGATACCACCTGTGACGTCCCCAGATTTTCTAAAACTTAATCTGGTGTGTGACGTCCAAATTGAAACCCTCACCTCAGCGAGAATCTTAATTTAAACATCCCACACTAGGCTAAGAAGAAGAAAATCGAGGGAGTCAAAAGGACAACAATCTGTAGCACATGCACATAAACAATAATAAAACCATACACATATGTTCACCATTCAACATATAATTACAATGTGAATTATTACAAAATTTGGTATTACATATTGAATAGCAAACTTTAACATATACATGTACTACCACTAAACTACATGATCTTAAGACAACAGGTCCACCTGAACATCAGCTCACCACACAACTCTCACTATCTTGGATCTTCAAGAGCATAACCACAACCTAAACAAAAGATTACATGTGGTACACGTCAGCACAATATTCAAGAATATTGTACTGAGTACACCTACGTGTCTTTTATATACCTCTCATCATATCTTGGAAATAAGATAAAACTAATATAATTGGCAGTAACAGAAGAATATAAGAAAAGCATATACTTGCACAAAGATATTCATTAACAAAAGAGAACACATATTTTAAGCTTATTTTCCATTATATATCAAGGCCTTTATGATCACTACCAAAGAGTTAGATCATCTGCAAGGTTCAATGCGCTAGACCTAATTGTCCAAATTGGAGTTTGACAAACACATCATATGGCATCAAGTTCACTCTAGAACCCAAGTCTAGAAATGCTTGGTCTATGTTGTGTGCTCCAATGTAACAAGAGATGATGGGAGCACTGGGGTGTTTCCTCTTTCTCGGCATGGTGTGTTGTAGAATTGAGCTCATTTGCTTGGTGAGCCTGACTTTCTTGGGCGTTCTCCCCAATTCTTTCTTTTAAAAGTGCACAAATCTTTCAGAAACTTAGCATAGGAAGGGATTTTCTTGACCGCATCAAGCAAAGGAATGTTTATATTCACTTGTTTGAAAGATTCCATGTTATCTTCAGTATGTTTCTTCTTTCTTCTCTCAAAGAAGGCTCCTTAAGAGCATCAGGAAATGGGGGAAGTTGGGCTCCCAAATGGTTCAGATGTACTGAATCATCAACTGGAATCATGGGAATCACGATATCATGGCTCGATATCACAGTATCAACGCCTGATGCCACGACATCAATAATAGTTCTTGTCATAGTATCATCACTTTGAATCTTAGTATCAACCTGTCTGATCACAGTATCACCTCTATCCTTACTGGATGCTCTATCAACAACAGTATCATGGGGCTGCTCCAAAATCTGAACACTCCTCAAAACTGTCACCGCCTTCATATGCTCATTGGTATAAGAAGAGGAAGCTTGTGGGTTCAGCTATGGCTGTTGAGGTGGTGGTGGCCATTGGTGGGGTGAGTTGGGATTTTGAAGGACGAATTGTGGTTGTGGTTGTAGTTGTGGTTGTTGTGGATGGGGGTGGTATTGAGGAAGTGGTTGTTGGTATGAGTGAGGTGGAGGTGGAGCATATTGATAGTTGATAGGAGTTTGAGGAGGTGGTGGAGCATACGGATTTTGTGGTGCTTGATATGAAGGTGGAGCATATGAACTTTGAGCATTTCCCATGAAAGTGCCATCATTGTTTGGATTTGGCATTGATTGGGAATCTTCCTTCCTCCCTCCTAGAAAGTGAAAGAGACATTTGGTCCAATCTTTTCTCAAGAAAGCTAATGGTACCCATGAGAGGATACATCTTTCTTTACCTTATCCAAACTTTTCAATCTTCCAAGCACTACATCTTCAAAACTTGGATCTATATCATGACATTGGTTGTCCTTGTCCTTGACCTTCTTCATTTTGTTATTTCCATGAAAAAATAGGATGGTTTCTCCAATTAGGAGAGCAAGTGTTAAACATAGGACCTTGATTGTTCTTGTTACCAAAAGAGTGTAAAGCATGAACTTCCTCTTCTTTGGCTTCAACCTCCATGGTGGATTGACCAGAAGAACTTCAAATCTTGCTCTTCATCATGTCTACCATCATCTTCATCATGTCGGGGTTGGCAGTGGTCTGGGCTAGAGCTACAGTACATGAGGAGGTGGAGGGACATAGTTTTGGCTGCATTGTTCCCCTTTAGTAGAAACCCAATGGTGAGAATTTTCAACAAGGTGTTCAAACAATGGCCACGACTCTTCAAGTGTCTTCTCCATGAATGTGCCTCCACATGATGAATCTACATTTTCTGGCTTAACTCTTCAAGCTCGATGTAGAAAGCTTGGACTAGCTGCCACAATGGTACCTCATAATGAGGGCATGCGAAAAGGAACTTTTGGAACCTTTCCCACGCCTCATGGAAAGATTCATTTTTCTTTTGGGCAAAGGTGGTGATACATTTTATCATGTGAGTAAGCTTGGAAATTGGAAAGAACTTCTTGGGAAACTCATTTTTGACCGCATTCCAAGTCGCCAGCTCCGGCTTTGAAATATACCATTATTTAGCCTTTTCCTTTAGAGAGAAAGGGAAGAGAGTCCTTCGGATGGAGTGATCGGTGGTAGCGGGGGTGCGGATGGTAGAACAAGTCTCAAGGAAGGCATCAATATGATAGTAGGGGTTTTCATTCTCCATTCCATAGTAGGTAGGGAGGAGTCTAAGGAATGTGGGTGGAATGGAAAACTGTTGACCTGACATTTGGTCAACAATGGTGGCAATGGGAGAACTGTAGTTCCCTGGGGTGAAATACTCGTGGAGGGGGCGGTTGGGTTGAGGTATCTATTTAGCATTTCCATGAGGGTTGTTTTCTACCTTGCCAGTTGCTTGGTGTTGCTTGTAGTGACTTTGGCATCTACTCCTACCTATCTTGGGGTCATACAACACCAAGTCCGTACAAGTAGAACATGTGTGGTGCATGCACAGTTGTCACCTGCAATATACACAAACAAACAACAAGAAACTAAGTTAGAATGTAAATATGCAAAATTGAACAAAGAATAAAGAATAACTATGATGAGGGCAACAGGAAATACTAAGCTACAGTAACTACCTAGGCCGAGTGCCTCTATCCTCAGTAACGGCACCAGAAAGCTTGGTGTGGCTCTGCATGCATGTGTGGTCTTTCAATATTTATAAGATTTTCCCTAACTAGGTTTACTCACAACACTAAAATACGCTCCTAAAAGTGCACGGGGTCATGTTATAGTATAGGTGAGAGGCAAGTAAAGGGGGTCACACCATAGGGATTGAGGGGGCACTAGAGCTTAGTCAGTGTTGGCTATGTTCCTAAAGTGGAGACTAGGGTTGAAGGGTTTAAAAGGGGTTTTGGTTTGATTACACTATGCAACAAGCACATAAAGGCAGTATGAAAACTAGATTACCAAAAACTAGGTTATGCTAAGCAAGTTAGGTCAAAGGGACTAGATTAAGCAATCAACTAAGCAAGAACAAGATGATATACTCTACTCTAGCAAAGCAATTATCAACCAAGAACTAAGCTAAACACTAAAGTAAGAAAGAATCTAATTTAACCCTAACTAGAAAGACTAAGAAATTGACTAGATGAAACAAAGGCAATAAAGCTAAGCCAGCCTTAACAAGCAGAAAGGCTAAAGTGGGTTTCAAGCAATGGATTAGGCAGGTGGGCCATTTGGGAATGTGATTTGATATTAGTTGGGGGTGTTAACATGGAATGCAATTATCACAATTCAATATTTATTAACAAACCAAACCCCAAGGAAAGTGCTATTAGAATGTACCCTATGCTACTAGTTGGAGAACTAGGGTTAGGTGTAATTCTAGTAGGACTTGTCACGTAAGGCCCCAAAACTTTCTTACTGAGTTGAATAAGATTAATTATCATAATTGAATAATTATAACCCTAATATAACCATTTTATATGCTTTGAAACAATAACATAAGCTTAATTTTCAAATCTGGTCCAATTTGGATATTGTTTGGGCAAGTTATGCAATGTTATGCACATTTTGGACTTTTCTACAATTTACCCAATTGAGAGGTTTTCTTTGCTATTTATCACTTCCATTATGTTCTTTTGATATTCTCTCATCATTATGGAGATTTTATCCTTGGTTTGGTGGTGTTTTCTCTAAGGGTATTTTAGGGTTTACCCATTCATGGATGAGCTACCTTTAGTAGCTATCAACTAATGAATTATTTGTTTCGCTTTGAAATTCAAGAAATGAGGGATAATAATGTCTATATGGATGGTGGGGAATCTTCATGTGTGTGTTCTTGTGTATTCTTAATAGTTTAAGGCCATGGACACTTGGAAAGATACTAGAACTTCAACTTTTTCTTTTTCTTTATCTTAAAGTTTCATATACTTATCCCTAAGCACCCAAACGAGCCATTTTCTCTCCACCACTTCCCTCCTTCTATGAACCTCATTCTACCTCTATTCTGATACGAATTTCATATCCAAGTAAGAAGAAAGATGGGATCTTCTTGGAAAAAGAATCTAGGGTTGCTATTGACTTCCTTTTTGGGTTTGAAAAGCTTCTTTCTAGTGATCTTGACCTAAAAGAGTAAGAATCTTCTTATTTGTTCCATTTATTTATTTTTTATCCTTCCTTATACCTTTCTCCAGGTTAGAACCTTACTGTTCCATGGTAGAAATTGCTCCAAATCTCTAAAACCCTACCTTTCTTGCTCCTTCTTCTTAGGGTCTGCTCATTTGATGAAGAAAGGTGCTAGATGGACAAGTTCAGAGCATATACTTGAATTTCCTACCCTCAAGTTTTATTCTATTTGGGATTTTATCATTTCATTAGAGGGCAATTTATATAAATTACTCCACTTTTATTGCTTACCATAAGCCTGTTAGCTCATGTTGCATGAAAATGATGATCCATGCACTAAAAAGCTATGCTTGACTTGGATTTTGATTTTTGTAATGTTCCATATTATGATTTTAGTTTTAGATGAACCTGTGATCATTTGTACGTTATTCCTAAGGTATAATATGACTTGGATCAGGTTTGGTTTCACAACCTATGGTGCTAAGCACCTATCAACCAATGGTCAATTTTTGGGTTTTAAGCTGATTTCTTCTATGAACCCATGACCTGATGATGCTACCATTGCAACAACCATATGGTGTTGTCTTCATGACAGGTGATGGTCAGGATCAAAGGTTTTAGATGATTTTGAAAACCTATAGTCACCCCTTAGTTTAGGTTTTGGATCAATTATAAGTTTAATGATTAACCATTAAGTACCCTACTGATGTTATCAATCAATGATGACATTAGCTTAATATTTGATGCTGATTAATGAATATAGTGTTGATCTAAGAGCCTATGGTGATTTAATGATCACTAATGATGGTGGATCAGGTCTCCAAAACCTATTCTAAATTAATCATATAGGTGTAGCATCAATTAATCCATAGACCAACGGTTTCTAGGGTCACTGGATGCAATTGTTGGACCTATACTGTAATTGATGGTTTTAACATATCAATTTGACCCAATAGTCCAGATATAATGTTTATTCCTCCAATAAAGTGGAATGATGGCTAATGTAAAATTTTGGTCCTAATAATGTGATTTAGATGGTTTCCTTTATATGATCAACCTTAAGGATCTTACTTATTGACAATGGATGGTTTGTTTTAAATGGACAGTCGGTTTTGGGTTTTCCCTACTCTCATGGAACTTTTGCGTTGTTAATTAAGGGATTTCTTTGGTTATATGGTGACTCTTTCTAGAGAACAAATCAATGACTTCATATGTGTTCCATCCAAGGTATTTACTTATGTAAAAAATCAACGGTCTTACCTTTTAAACATCCAATGGTTCTGGGTGACATTGTGGTATGGTGATATGGGTTGAATGATGATGGAACAAATAGAGGGTTACCCTTAATAAGGTAGTATTACCTATTGACTCATATGAATGGAAGAGATGACAACCATATTGTGTTGATATGTACCCCTAATGAGGTATATCTTGTTATACCTAGCTTTAATATAACTAAATGATGGTGATTGGGTATGAATAGTCCTTGAATGATTAATACAATCATGGAATACTATTTAATTGTTGTTTAAACCCTAGTATGCTATAAACTGATGGCTACACCGTGATTTATGTGTGGGTTCATACTTGAGAATAGTATGGCATGGGATGGTGATTCTTCACCTTATGAATCCAACATCCAATGGGGATGTCGTGAGTTAGGATTTGGGTATAAGTGCTAATTGTAGCATTAATATAATATATCTTGTTGAACCTAACTCTAATGCAAATATATAAAGATGAGTATTCATGTTTAACATTCTTATATGATGGAATGATGGTCAAATAACCTCCTTAATATAATCATAACCTTAATATGTTAATTGGTGTTTATCATATCCACATGGTTGATACTTGCTTATACTAAATGTGTGCACTACGGATATGATGAGGGTTAATCATATCTAGATTCCTTACATGTTGATGAGATAAAGGAATGTTCTTAATGTTAATATAACCCTGCTATGATTGTTTATGAATATATCTTAGCTCACTAATGTGATGTTTTGCTGATCCGGTGTATTATATATAAGTGAAGTTGTTGAGCCTTGTTATAAGGCATGCAAAGATACTGATGATCTTATAGGAAATAGTATGATGGTCTTAATGACCTTTGGGCATGGTTGAGACCTGAATGAGGTGTAATCCACTTGTGTTGATAAGGGTTGATACCCTATGATATTGTCAAAGGGAATTATATCATGTGATAGTATGATGGTCTTAATGACCTTTGGGCATGGTTGAGCCCTGAATGAGGTGTAATCCTCTTGTGTTGATAAGGGTTAATACCCTGTGATATTGTGAAAAGAATTTATATCTTGTGATAGTATGATGACTAATGTGGTCTCATGAATGGCAAGTGAATAGTACCATGTGATGATGAGATGAGAAATTATGTTTCACACATTTTATATCTTTCAAAAGTTATGATATTTATATGCTTGCTAGAAGTGAATTAGGGTTTGTTGTCCACTTGTTTGATGCAGCCTTAATTCACCCAATTGGCAAAACTAATCAAGTGAAACTCTAATCATGTAGTGCCATGTTCCATAGAGCCATCTTAGTGTCAGAACTTGCCGGATGGTAAAATGAGTATTCCTAAGGGAAACTCAGAGTGCATGGTGTTGAGTATTTGGGGGTGGCAGTTAAGGATATATCTTTCTCATCCACAATGTAGGTTGTGGAGTATGGCTATGGTCATGCCTCATACATCTGATGTGATTGAGAATAGTTGTGGTCGTGTCTTGGTGATTATATATGTGACGAGATTGGAGGACAACTATGGTTGTACCTTAGATGGTAGGGTATGTGTACCCACCTCCTTTTACTAGTGTTGTGACCTATACCAAGGACATACTAGGTTGTTAGCAGCTTGCCCTTATGTGTCATTGTGGCAAACCCGTACTGACTGGGGGTGGAGAAGATCTTAGGAGTACGGCTCTTCCTAGATCTTGTATGGTATTGAATTTGACTTAGAAGTGGTCAGCTGGATTTTGAGTGGTATCCTCAAATTTATCAAGGCATAAGAAAATATTTAAGACAGTCGTACATCGTATCTATTTAGGGTTATACACAATGCTTCATATTGGATGATAACGCTTGTTTGCTTTCTTTTCACTGAGATCATGTATAGTACAATAAGAGATAATGGATATGCTTATGTTGTAGTTATGCTCATGTTGTCAACATGCTTATGTTGTCAAAAATACTGACACTAATGGTTCAGATGTTGTTGGTAGCTATGTTTCATATTTCTAGCCATTCCCATGTAATTAGAAATGCTTAAACTACTAATCATGCCTATATAGTTCATTGTGTTATGATGTTAGTTCTACTTATGATATAGATTTGTACCCTTTATTTGAGATGCCAATATTGAGAGCCATGTTATGTTACTAGACATATTCAAGATGTCAGGGATGCTTATGCTACTAGATTGTTTTCTACTAGATTGCTTGTGTTGTTAGCAAGGAATATGATGATAGTTAGATTAATGATAAGGATTGTTATTAGATGTAATTTGAAGACATTTGAGTAGATATCTATCCAAAGAAATGGATTTATATGTTATCTATATATGCATTGATGATCATACTTGTTGATAAGATTAACTGCTTAATTTGTTTAGCATACTTGAACTGTTTAATCTGTTTAATTTATTATTAAATACTCCAACTGCTTAGTTATCTACTATTTAAAATGTTATAATCAATAGGCGATGTTGGAGGTTATATCTCTCGCTGGAACATGGGTCTCACCCTTATGGTTCGCACATCTTTTTAGGTAATCAGAAGTGATTAAAACAAACATGTGGTAGTAAAGAGGAGCTATAGTAATGAATCTATGAGAAAAGTTGATTAGATGTCTAGTGTGTCCTAGAGTCATCCATGTACTCTCATGTGTCCGAGCTGGAAAAGTTTGTATATGGTGTTTCAAACGAATCAGAATTTTGTTAGCATGTTAATGCTTGTTTGTGTGACATACACAAATGTTGTTCTCATGTGTATATATGTTGTGGCTAAGGTGATAGACCAATTTGTATCAAGTTCTTGGCATAGTATGGATACACGAAAGATGTTGGGCTCTTATGCAAATGTTTGAGCGGGTGTTGATGTTGAAATCATTTTATTTTACCCATATTTTTGGGTACGTGGTTAAATGGTGATTGATTGTGTTTTATTTTTTGAGTAATCTCATTTAGTGTAACAGGTTCTCACAAGTTGGTATTAGAGCTTTAGGTTCACTGAATCTATAGGGACACTAGGACTTAGGACTTGGATGAGGTCAAAATCAGGAATATGACATAAAAATATGGTGCATACCCTGGACATGTATTCAATTATTGAAGAAAGGTAAGTATGGAACTCTTAGATTGTTATATTTCTGATTACTTTGATCAAGTAGTCATTTTGAGACAATCTAAAGAGCATAATTTATAAGAAATTATGGTATGAGTATCTCAATCCTACCTTAAAGAAGATGAGAATTGCATCATAATCTATCAAAACTTAAATTTTGGTAACTATAAGAGAAAGATACAACACCACAAAATCTAAATCTAAATACAAATTAGAAAAAGAGGAGTTCATGAAAATGTGATTCAAGATGATAATAAAGTAAAAGATAGATAAGTCTATGCTTATAATGTGAATCAAGGTATGAAATCCACATAAGATGGAAAGAACTCCTATAACAAGTACAAAATGAGAAAATAAATGGGAAAAATGACAAAGGAATAAGGTGGAACCTGAGTTAATCTCAGAGCAACCTATGTGTGTAAAAAAGTGTTAATTTAAAATCATCATGGCATGTGAAAGAAATTAAGGGAGATGATCCCTACTTAATGAAGAAAATGAAGAATATGATGATTTACCTATTGATAAGTGGTTGAAAAAGCATAATAAAATCAGAGAACATACACTAGTGGGATAAATAGACATCAAGGGAGGAGTAATGAGATATGTTAATCATGATGATTCCTATGCTAATGGCAAGGAACCCAAAATGAAAAAGGTAAAATGATAAATCAGAAACTGTAACCTGCATAATGAAAATAGAATTGGTTACCTTTTTGCTAGTGACCCTTGAAAAATACTACTATGGTATGGGAAGTGTGTTTCCCTTTGTGTTTTTCCTTTCTAGGGAACATCTTGCAAGTGGATCATTGCCACTTGGTACATGTGGATTCTCTACAAACATGAGGATGGATAGCTTATTATAGCATAAGGTTGCTTGGACTATGGTTCCAAGATCATAAAGTTTGTGATGAGTTTTCTTTTGAGCCTTCCAATAATTTGGGAGAGTCCTCTTATCTATTTTGAAATTTATTATGTTGGTAAAGGTATATGAGATAAGGATGTGAGTTCCTTATAGCACATGAGGTGGATACCAAGGTAATGAATCCTAGTATCCAAGATGTATCAATAGTATGGGAAGTATGTGAAGGTTGGAGATGTTTACTAAATGAACATATTAAGTATTCCTCCCCCTTAAAGAGAGGAAGAGAGAGTTGATGATGACCCTCTAAATGTTTTTTTGAAAGGAAAAATAAAAGTGATTCTCTAATATTGTGTATGGTTTAGTGATAGTTGGGTAAGACCACTATCAAGGATAGATGATTTGTTGATACAATAGATATAATTTTAGGATGATAGAAAGAATTTAAAGTTGAAATGTACTATTAGATTTCTACATGTGGCACAACAAGTTTCTATGTTCCATATTTGCAAATGTCTTCTTGTGTGGGGGTTTTTGTGCTGACCCAAGCTGATATATGTATGAATGATGTGACATTACCATGATATGCAAGTAACAATGTGAAGGTAATAGGATGAGGTGCAAAGGAAGTACATGTTGACTAGAGGTTATACATTGTCCATATTTTGATAATGACTTAACCATTCCATTCATATGTATCTAATATGTGTATTTAAGATTGATTTTAGGTGTTAGGTACATGAAAAGGATCCAAAATCAAAAGTGCTAAGTTGCTCAAGTTCAATCCAAAAGCTATGCAAATGTGTAATTTTGGAAATCCATGTAAATGACCTTAGAATATTTCTGTAATCATTTGTATTGATGAATTGGCTTGTAACTAAGATGAGAAAATTGATTGGGACACTAAACTCCATGTTTTAATCACTTTAGATACAAATTAGAAAATTTATTACAGGAAGTCAATCGGTCGAGTTTGAATCTTGACCAATCCTCCTGGATCAATTCTCTAAAGATTGCATCGGTCAATTTGTGTTTTCATAGAACTCAACCGATCGAGTAACTGACTGGTTTGATTTTAAATGGCGGTCGAGTTTCCCCAGGACAAACTCGACCAATGATTTAAATATCAGCTTTATTTTTTACTCCATCGGTCGAGTTACTTTTATTGAAACTCAACTGATTGCACTGTACAAAATTTGTAAAAAAAGTGATTGTGACCGTTGGTGTGTTATTTGATCGAGAATAGAGTCATTTCTTTGAAGGAAAACGACTATATTTCCGCCCAAGTGTACCCCAAACCAAAGGGGTACCCTCAGCTATAAATAGGACCTCTTGGAGTTCATTCCAAGGCTGCTCATTCACTACATGCTTGGTCCTAGACTAGTTGAGAGTTTTCTAAACCTTTGAGCCCCTTTCTCTCTCTACATTCAAGTCAAATTTGTGAGTATGAGTGAGTTAGGTTCTTGTGTAAGAGAGCTACTCCATGTATTGATGAAAACATCTCCTCCATCATCTTCCTACCCCATTTCCTATTGAAGAAAATGTTGAAGATCTTCTCTAAGTGAAGGATAATGAGTTGTTGTACTTCAAGGTTGAGGAAGGCAAGGTGTTCCAGATATCCAAGTGAAGGAGATAGGAAAGGCAACACTCAAGAAAGATAGATAATCCCTTGAAGACTGAAGACTTGAAGGAAGGAGTGGATAAGTCCATGTTGATGGCTAAAGACTCAATGGTTCAAGTGGGTAAGCTCCTTCTATAGGTTGAAGATCTTTGCTTGAGGTACTAAGCCCTTGGATGTGTGGTTGTTGTGTATTGTAATCTTATGATGGAATATAAGAGTACCAAGATTGCAAATCCTAAAGATTAACCACCTCTAGGTAGTGGATTGACATTGCTCCTAGTTAGGATGTGGAACCACTATAAACCACCTGTCCAAGTGCTTGCTCTTCCTTGTCTCTCATCCTTGTGGTGCTTGCTAGATTAAGACATCAAATTGCTGCTTGTTTAAGTTTCTGCAATTAATATAATTTGGTGGTCTAATTAGTTTTCTGAGATTTGTGAAGCTCTATTCACCCCCCTAGAGCCCTTGATCCAACAAGTGGTCTCAGAGTGGGTCTTCTCCAAGCTACTTCTACAAGTGGGAGAATATGGGCGATTCAACACTTGGATCCCTCAACTTGGAAGGAAGCTTCTCCATTCGACCTTCGGTATTTGACGACACCAACTTCCTCTATTAGAAGAGAAGAATGCAGTTCTACCTCCAAGGTGTGAGCTATGAGATGTGGAAAATGGTGCACCTCTATTTGTAATCTTCAAGCCCATGAACTGAGGCTTGACAAGGAAGAGGCAGAAGAGAACAGAGAAGAGAAGGAATCCAAGAAGATCAAGGAGATAGCCTTCAAAGCTCAAATTGAAGAAATGGCTCGGCAGCAACCACTTGCACTCAAGTCTCCTACTCCCTCCTCAAGTGACGATGAAGGCCCAAATGAGTATGAAGCAAACTACTCCAAGGGAAAATACTTTAAGGAGAATCCTTCTTCATCAACTCCTAGATGCTATGAATGTGGCCAAAAAGGCCATTACAAGAGTGACTATCCCAAGGCCAAGAAGAGCTATCACAAGAGCAGCCACAAGAAGGACAAGGAGTACAAGAGAGAAGGCAAGTACAAGAGGAAGGAGAAGAAAGAAAGAAGAAGCAAAGATGTAGCTCATGCAACTTGGGAGGAGTCTTCCTCAAGCTCTTCAAGCTCTGAGGATGGAGAATGCCACCTTGCTCTCTTGGTCTCTACAAGTGAAGCTGTAGGTGAGGTAAGTGAGATAAGTTAAGTGAGTGAAGTCAATTTACATGAGTTGTCTAAGGAACTCTTATTGATATGCTTAATGCTTTCTGGTCATCTTTTACTCAATGCAAATCTAAAAAGAAAAGACTAGGTAAGATTATTGATGATCTTTAAGCTAAAATTGAAATTCTTGATCAAAATAAAAAGTTGCATCTTGATAGCATAGATTCCTTGCAAGGGCAATTTATTGACCTTGAGCTTTAATACAATGGAGTAGAGGTCGAGAATGGTGTTTATCTTAAGAACATTGAAAATCTTAAGATAGAAAACCAGAAGTGCCTACATGAGTGTGATGTTCTTAAAACTGAAAATATAGAACTTGAACTCATTGATGATGCAAAGAGGAATGAAGTTCATGCTTATCAAAGAGAAATTGTTTTACTTAATTATGAAAATGCAAAGTTTCTTGCTCAAGTAAATGATTTATCTTCTAGACCTATCTTGTCAAGTAATGAGGTAGCTAGCACTACTCTAGAACGTGATTCTTATCTTACTAAAGCCCTTTCTTTCGAGGCCGGCCTTTTGCATTCTAGATATGATCTTGCTAGTCTATCTTCTACTGTTATTAACCTTAGTGATGATAATGCTACGTTAAGAGCTTCTTTGTAAAAGTTTTTTATGGGAAAAAAATCCCTTAATGTTGTCCTAGAACACTCTGCCAAACAAATTGGTACCAATGGTTTGGGATATGATGGGACTGCTCCCAAAGGTAAGAACATGAACAAAGGTAAGGGTAAGAAGAAGAGTGTGTAACCTCCTATCTTCCATGGATAGACTTCCGGCTCTAAGAACCCTATGGTATGTGTTTATTGCAAATGTGATGATCATTACTCTACATATTGTCCTTACAAGCCAAAGGGGACCAATCCAAAGATGAAATCGGTCCCTAAGCTAACCCCAAATCTCAAAGTTTGAGTTGGGTTCTGACATTCTTCTTTCTTGCAGGTCAAAAAGAGGTGGATTGTTGATAGTGGTTGTTCTAAGCACATGACGGGTGAAATCAGCCATTTTAACAAATTCATGAAAGAGAAAGGAGGATCGGTGACCTTCGGGGATAACAAGAAGGGTAAGGTTATAGGTGAGGGTGATGTAGGCAATGAGATATGTATTAAGAATGTTTTTCTTTTTGATGGCCTACATCACAATTTAATGAGTGTAAGACAACTTTGTGATAATGGATATTTTATGTTGTTTACATCTTTAGAATGTTTGCTTCCAGATTCCCTCTCTTACAATGTTATATATAAGGGAACTAGAAATTATAATCTTTATGTTATTTTGCTTGATTCTCTGAAGCCTGTTCTTGATAGATGCTTGGTTGTGAATAAAACTGATATCTCTTTTTGGCATTGTCATTTGGATCATGTGAATATGCATCAAATGAAGAAATTGAGCAAAAAAGAATTGGTTTGAGGATTTCTCAAATTGGATTTTGAAAAGGATGAGGAATGCCAACTTGTACACAAGGCAAACAAACCAAATCCTTCTTCAAATTGAAAGGATTCATGAGTACCAAAAGATTTCTTGAGATTCTTCATATTGATCTATTCGGACCAATGAGAACGCAAAAGCTTCATGGTTCCAAGTATTTCCTTGTGATTGTCAATGATTTCTCTCGCTATACTTGGACCTTCTTTCTCATTTCAAAAAGTGATACTCTTGATGTTTTTCGAGCTTTTGTAAATGAGTTGAAAATGAAGCTTCTTGTCAAATTGTTTCTATCCGTAGTGACCATGGGGGAGAGTTTTAAAATGATCTTTTTGAGCATTTTTGTGAAAGATCTGGTTACTCACACAATTTCTCTTCTCCCCGTATGCTTCAACAAAATGGGGTAGTAGAGAGAAAGAATAGGTCGCTATAGGAGATGTCCAGGACCATATTTCTTGAGTATGACACTCCTAAGAAGTTTTGGTTTGAAGCTTTTAGTACCTCATGCTTTATGCAAAATCGAGTATTTACACATCCTTCTTTGAAGAAAACCCCCTATGAGTTATGGCATGGTAGAAAGCCATCCATTGATTTCTTTCGTATTTTCATATGTCCTTGTTTTGTTTTAAATATGAAGGATTCTCGCGACAAGTTTGATCTGAAATCTTACAAGGCTTTCTTCCTAGGCTATAGCACTACAAGCAGGGCTAATAGAGTGTTCAATATAGAATTGTCTAAAATTGAAGAATATATTAATGTCAAGTTTATTGAGACTAACCCTATTGTTGGCAAGATTGTTTTTGATAACAATGTTGTAGATGATCTAATTCCTATCTTGAAAGACCTCAACATCGACAACAAAGGTAAGCAGTGGTTGAAGTTGAAGATGAAGATGAAGAAATGAAGGATCCCACTCTCCACTTTGCTAAGAACCATCCCAAGGAGTTAATCATTGGCAACCCATTCAATAGAGTGAAGGCATGAGTTGCCTACAACAAAGAGCAAGAATACAGTGCCTTCTTCTCCTAATTAGAGCCAAAGAACATTAAAGAAGCCCTTGGTGATGATGAGTGGATCCTAGCCATGCAAGAAGAGCTAGAGCAATTCGAGAATAATCGTGTGCGGACTCTAATGACAAGACCAAGTGATAGAAAAATCATTGGCACCAAATAGATCTACTGCAACAAGCTCGACGAGAATGGTAAGGTGGTAAGGAACAAAGCTAGGCTAGTAGGACAAGGCTATAACTAACAGGAAGGTATTGACTTTGATGAAACTTATGCTCCTGTTTCAATACTTGAATCTATTAGAATGCTACTTGCCTTTGCTAGTTATTAAAAAAAATCTTTATCAAATGGATGTTAAAAGTGCATTTTTGAATGGTACAATCGAGGAGGAAGTATGTGTTGCTCAACCTCCAGGCTTTGAAAATGACAAGCTACCCAATCATTTTTATTTGTTGCAAAAAGCTCTCTATGAACTCAAACAAGCACCTGGAGCTTGGTATGAGAAATTAAAGAACTTTTTGTTAGACAATGGCTATGTCATGGGCAAAGTCGATTCTACTTTATTTCTAAAACACACTTCTAGCAATGTTCTTATAATTCAGATTTATGTGGATGATATCATATTTGGTGGGACTGGTCTTGATCTTTGCAAGGAGTTTAGTTCTCTTATGCAGAGTGAATTTGAAATGAGCATGATGGGTGAGTTGACTTTCTTCCTCAGCTTCCAAATCAAGCAAACTCCAAATGGAAATTTGATTAACTAAGGCAAGTACACGAATGAATTACTCAAACACTTTGGGATGGAGAATATGAAGCAGATGGACACACCCATGTCCAACACCGCCAAACCTAATAGAGATGAATAAGGTGAGAAGGTAGATGAGAAGCTCTATAGAGGTATGATTGGAAGTTTACTTTATTTAACTGCCTCTAGACCTGATATTATGTTTATTGTTGGCTTGTTTGCTCACTTTCAATCAAGTCCTAGAAAATTGTATCTTATTGCTGTTAAGAGGATTTTGAGGTACTTAGTCAAAACTCAAAACTTTGGTCTTTGGTACCTTAAGTTAAGGGACTTTACTCTTATAGCATATAATGATGCAGATTACACGGTTTGTTTGGTTGATAGAAAGTGCACAAGTGCACTTTCTTCCTTCTAGGACCATGCTTGGTGTCTTGGTTTCCAAGAAACGGAGCACCGTGGCATTATCAACTATAGAGGCTGAATACATTACAGTCGGGAGTTGTTGTGCTCAGGCCCTATGGATGAAGCAAATGCTTCAAGACTTTAGCATACATTTTGATGCTTCTCCTATCTATTGTGATAATACTAGTACAATCAATCTTTCTTATAATCCTATATTGCATAGTAGAGCTAAACATATAGAGGTTTTCCATCACTTTCTTCATGATCACATTGCCAAGAAGGATATTTATATCATGCATGTAGACACAAAAAATCAGTTGGAAGACATTTTCACTAAACCTCTATCTAGAGGGCAATTTAATTTTATTAGATCAAAACTACTCATAATTGCTTTTGATGATATTGACATGACATCAAGCTAATTGTTCTTATCATGTTTGTCTTGCTCATGCTTTACTCACCTTGCTTGCCTAAAATTGATGAAAATGTTCTTAATGTGTTTGACATGCTTAGTTTCTCTTATTTTTGGGTATTTTTGGCAAACGCTTGTTTTATCACAAAATTGTACCCAATGATGAGTGATATGTGCCTAAGTATGTTCAATATACAAAATGGACTTGAAAAATAAATTTAATTAGCATTCAAAAGGCTAGAAATTGATTTTGATGGTTTTAGGTCAGGTTGAGCCTCGGTCGAGTTTCCCCCAGGACAAACTCGACCAGTCAGTGGCCGAGAGTTGTTTCTTAAAAGAACCAATCAGTTGAGTTTTTGACTCACACAACTCGACCGATCCGCGAGCTGAAGCCAACTTAAAGTTAGGTTTGGCTGACTATTCTCCCTCTCAACTAGAGAATAGCCAATCAATTCCTCTTATCCTATCCCTAAGCTCTCAACCCCAACCCTAACCTTCCCTATCCTAGCCCTTTCCCGACCAAGGTAGCTCAACCTAGACCTTCCCGGGTGCTGCTTGGTGGTTTTTGGATGATTTTTTAGGTTTGTCTTGGTTGTTTTCTCATTTTCTTTCTCTTTCTTGCCTCCATGGCCTCCCAAAGGAGAAAATGACCTGCTCCAAGCCATGCACCTTCGTCCTCCTCCTCTAATCGGTTGATTCCCTTCAACGATACCTCATTTATCTCGATTGAGACTATTAATAGGTATAAGGACCTTCTTCCTAGGAGTCCTTTTCCTTTTCATTCCTTATTTAAGCCTAGTCCTAGGCATGAAGCGATCATAGATCAGGTTGTAAAGTTGCTAGCCATCCACCATCTTTCTGCCCTGGCCTTCAAACGTGATTGCTTTTTCAATTCGATGACAAGCACAAAAGTAGTTCACGAGTTCTACGCTAATCTGTGTTGGAACTATGACTCCCTCGTTCCCCCACCAAATACTCAAGTAATCCTCACATCGATGATCACCGATAAGTGATTCCAAATCTCTGAGGATATATTAAATGTCTTCTTTCCCGAAGATGAGGTAAATGATACTTGGCACAAGGATTATGGAGAGTATTTCGATCTTCTGGACCCAGAAGGTTTCTACAAGCAAAATGAATTAACTTTATTAGATATTCATCGTTACTTGAAGAAACTTGACTTCCCTTATAATAATAAGTACACCCTGCCTTCCTCCTCCCTCAACCATAGGAAGTACATTATGGCATTAGTGATCAACTTCAATGTTCATCCAAAGAAAAATCAAATGGACATTGTAGAGAACACCGTTGTCATTATGTATAGCATGTTAGAGAACATCGGTGTCAAGTGGGCCAGATACATTCTACACCATATGACCTACTTTGACACTGGAAAGAACAACAAAGGTACCCACCCTCCCAATCCAACCCTGATTTGTGGTTTGTTTTAGTTTGCTACTAAGAAATCACTCTTCTCTGACTATCATTACAAGGTAGCTAGAAAGGGTGTATGCATCAATGAAACCACGATTCAGAAGTTTGTACCTATGTTTTCCTCTTCTACCCCTGGTGCCTCTACCTCTACCTCCGCCTCTACAGCCCCTGCCTCCTCTACCCGTGCTCCACCTCGCCAGCCCCCTCCTAGACCTAGTCGTGCTTCGTTCTGTGTATCCAATGAAACCCTTATGGGCTACATGATGCACCAACAAGCATACAACCAACAGTTCAAGGAGCACCTACATTAAGATTTGTGTTCTATCTTGTCTACCATGAACCTATCTTGTGCTCACCCCTAACCCACCTACCAGCCTTATCTCGGTAGTGATTATGCTTCCTATGCATATGATCATTACAACCTCGCACTCAAGCCTTCCGCTGCTGCTCCTCCTCCATTTCCTACTGATGCTCCTGCTCCTACTCATGCATACCTCCTGTTTCCTACTGGCCCCCTGGCCACCCTGCTCACTTGTCTTGGAGATTCTACTCCATCCTTTCCTCATGCCAATGAGCTCCATGATCTTGGTATGACTTGGGATGAGTAGAATGCTCGTTGGTCTAGTCGTGGTTTTGGTCCTCCAGCTGATGAGGAGATGCCTTACCAGGCTGACGATGTCAAGGCTGTTGACGATGATTATGGTGATGTCGAGGACGCTTTTGATGATGGGATGGCTCTGATGGATTCGCTAGTGATTCTGGTGATGACGGCGTTGTTGTTGCACCTTCTTATGGAGATGAGGACAATGAGTGATGTTGACGTTGTTGATATAGATAGTTTAGATGTCTAGCGTGCTTCTTAGTTTTTAGTCTAGTATGCTGATCATATACATCTTTCTAGACTATTTTGTATAAGAAGCATCTGGGCACATTATCTGAGTTGTACTATTTTATCTTATGATTTTCATCGCTTTCTTGCTTGTAGTTGCTTTAATGAGACATGCATTTGAGTTGTAATATATGTGATGTGCACTCTTTCTATTTCCTTTATTATATCTTATGCGTTGGTGCCATCTTTTACCATATTTTGATTATGACTGATATTGTATGTTACTTTTGTCTTTGTTTGATATATGCTATGAGATTTATTATTTATATATGCGGTTGATTCTATTTTGGAGAAGACCTATATTTATGCTCTTCTACCCCCATACTTTTTGATATTGACAAAAGGGGGAGTGATATTTCAAGTCATTAAACTCAATCATATTGCTATTCATTGTTATATTGTTGCTTATTGCTTATGAGATCCTTTTCTTGTTTATTCATTGTTTTATCATGTGACTTGCAAAGGAGCACATAGTACATGTATGCTATTATTTCTCTGTGTAGATAGACTAACCATGCAGGTTAGAGGAAGCATAGATTGAGGGGGAGAAATTCACATTATTCACATCTTGAATCCCCTTAATTCTCAAGGAAAAGGTATAACTTTTGTATCCTTTTCAATATATTTGAGGAATGGTTTGTCATTGTCAAAAAGGGAGAGAATGTTGACCTAGAGGTTATACATTGTCCATATTTTGATAATGACTTAACCATTTCATTCATATGTATCTATTGATTTCAAGTGTTAGGTACATGAAAAGGATCCAAAATCAAAAGCCCTAAGTTGCTCAAGTTCAAGCCAAAAGCTATGCAAATGCGTAATTTGGGAAATCTATGTAAATGACCTTAGAATATTTTTGTAATCAATTGTATTGATTAGTTGTCTTGTAACTAAGATGAGAAAATTGATTGGGACACTAAACACCATGTTTCAATCACTTTAGTTGCAAATTAGAAAATTGATTACAGGCAGTCAATCGGTCGAGTTTGAATCTCGACTGATCCTCCTGGATTAATTCTCTAAAGATTGCATCGGTTGAGTTTTGTTTTCACAGAACTCGACCGATCGAGTAACTGACCATTTTGATTTTGAATGGTTGGTTGAGTTTCCCTAGGAAAAACTTGACTGATGATTTAAATACCAGCTTTGTCTTTTACTCCATCATTCGAGTTACCTTTATTGAATCTTGATCGATTTCACTATAGAAAATTTGCAAAAAAAAGTGATTGTGACATTTGGTATGTTATTTGATAAAACATAGAGTCATTTCTTTGAAGGAAAATGGCTATATATTGGCCCAAGTATACCCCAAACCAAAGGGGCACGCTTAGCTATAAATAGGACCTCTTGGAGTTCATTCTGAGGCTGCTCATTCACTACATTCTTGGTCCTAGCCTAGTTGAGAGTGTTCTAACCCTTTGAGCCCCTTTCTCTCTCTACCTTCAAGTCAAATTTGTGAGTATGAGTGAATTAGGTTCCTGTGTAAGAGAGATACTCCATGTATTGATGTAAATATCTCCTCCATCATCTTCCTACCCCATTTCCTATTGAAGAAAAGGTTGAAGATCTTCTCTGATTGAAGGAGAAGGAGTTGTTGTTCTTCAAGGTTGAAGAAGGTAAGGTGTTCCAAATCTCCAAGTGAAGGATATAGGCAAGGCGACACTCAAGAAAGATAGGTAATCCCTTGAAGGTCGAAGACTTGAAGGAAGGAGTGCGTAAGTCCATGTTGATGGTTGAAGACTCCATGGTTCAAGTGGGTAAGATCTTTCTATAGGTTGAAGATTTTTCTGTAATAACCCAATAATTTGAAGAACTTATTTTATTTATTTTTGGTATTTTTAGATTTGGAACAGAAAATAAAACCAGTTTGGGTGATGATTGGTTACACTAAGGAAGGAAATTGCTGAAATTAAAATTGTAGTTAAATAAAATATTTTTTTTTTATAATTGACCATTCATTCATCCCGTGGCCGGGGAGTTTCGAACCTGTTATAAATCTGTGATCACTTCAAAATCTCTGTGTGAATTGGTTTAATCATTCTAAATCTGGATTTCCATGGCCATTTCCATCTGGGTTAACATATATATCTAAGTGAGTAATTAGTTCTCTAGATCATCGATTTACTAAACCAATCGCCATCTAAGAAAGTCAATTAAAGTTGTTCGATCAAACCATGACTAAGGGGAATAAAAAGCACAAAAAGGTAAACAAAGATTGTTGTTAGCACAAAAAGCAATTATAAATTAAAAAGACTAAAAACTAAGGCAAACAAGACAATCGGTGATTGAAATCAAAGGGAGTGAATCGAGGCTTTAGAGGTTTTCACCACCTTAGCCATGGTAAGAATATGAATCAACTCTTAATCAACAAATACGTGACGGCATGTGAATCACAAGAAACCCATAAAAGATGAACTCCACATAAGCCCATTGGTCCTGGTGCTCATGTTTCCTAGTTCGTCATCTGAAAAGAGATAAATCTGTGATCACTTCAAAATCTTTATGTGAATTGGTTTAATCATTCTAAATCTGGATTTCCATGGCCATTTCCATCTGGGTTAACATATATATCTAAGTGAGTAATTACTTCTCTAGATCATCGATTTACTAAACCAATCGCCATCTAAGAAAGTCAATTAAAGTTGTTTGATCAAACCATGACTAAGGGGCTATTCCCCTTGTCTCGATATAGAACTACTCGCTCATGGTTTAGGAGAAGGGGGAGACGAAGGAAGAAAGTACCTTGTCCATAGTCTAGCCCAAAATAGGAAATTAATCCATATGCTAGATACAATAAAATGGCCAGGTTCTTAATCCCTTGCTCAGAACTAAAGAAGGAGGAAAAGGAGTTCTAGATCTAAAAGCAGAATAAAAGAGTCGAGGAACAATCTAAGAATGAACAATGCTTCAAGAAATAAAACTACTTTATTGCTGAAATAGAAGAATACAAGAATAAGATGCTCCGAGAATGCTAGTACAAAAGTGAAATCTAAGATGCCCCAAGGAGGAGGAAGTGTCCCTCCTTTTATACGAGAAGGAGGAGAGGAAGCCCTAAGAGAATACAAAGATTTTGAGGCTATAGGAAAGACTTAATTAAAAGAAAAATATTTGTCAATCCTTGATTGCTCTCTCTAGTATGTTCTGAAAATTTCCATAATTGGACTTTATAACATATGTATCTTTTGTAAAATGATCAGAATATGTCGAAAAATATGTAATAGTAATTATATTTCCAAAACATATTTATATTGTAAATTTGAAATTTATATGTGGAAGTTATGACTGTTTTGGTGAAACGTATATCAGACTCTACGGGAAAATGTGAGGCTACTTTCACTGGTTAATTGCACAGTCAAATAAATGCCAAAATCACAGAAAAATATGCCTTTTTTTATCCAATAAAATTCTCTTTTCATTCCATACTTGACCTTGAAATCAGCCTTTAGACGCAAAAGATATGGCTATTTTGGTGACGAGTATCTCAGGCACTGTGGGAATATTTGGAAAGCCTCATATCTTCATCTTTTATTTTCTTGATTTAAATACATAGATAATTCCTAAAAATTAAGACAAATCTCATAAGAATTTAGGAAGAGAATATTGAGAAGATGAAAGTGCTATTTATTTCTGAATTAAGCTAAAATTAACAAAAACATCCTAATTAATTATTCTAAATGAAGCAAAAACGAGAGATGAATATGCATTCATCAAAATACCTCAAATATAAACTTTGCTCATCCCAAGTAACAATAAAACAAGAAATACTTCCAAGACATACTCTCAACCTATCATCCTCACTCTCCTAACAACCACTTGATTCCTTCCACCAAAATATGGCCAAGCAACCCTGACTTCCTGAATTCAAGAAAAGTGACTTTTACATTTCTTACTTCACAAACTTGCATTTATTCAAGACCTGCAATAAAATAGATTTTCATTTCACCTTTGCATTTGGTACTCCATAAATTGTTTTTTAAAGTTCTATGCAAGAACAGGGCTGATTTTGGATGGTTGGGGTTTTTGTAATTTTCCCCTGGGTAGAAAATTGGAGTGAAGGAGGTATGGAAGAATAACGATCTCTCCTTTATTTGACTTGAGACCTTTTTTATTTAGTGGACATGCAGTTACATTGACCGCATTTTTTTCTTTGATTTTTGGTGATACACCTAATTATGTGGGTATGAAAAAAGAGGAAGAGGGGGAAGGGGTGACACCCCAAATGTAACATACTGAAATCCAGGGTCTTCCCTGCAATTTTCCCACTTTTGAACTTTTCTTGGCCTTATAATCCATTTGGACCTTTTCCATAAATTTCCCATCCTTTTGAATCATTTTTTGGGCTTTATTTGCAATTTGAGCATTGATGATGGTGAAATTCCATTTTTGCCCCCATTCATGATTATAAAAGGGTATTTGCAAAAATAACCCACTTAATGTAATAATTGAGGACTAATAATGCAAAATGGAGTTTTATGAGAGATATAGGTAGATAATGTAAATTTGGAGCTTTTTCGA
Organism: Alisma plantago-aquatica; assembly: GCA_963693085.1. Classification (NCBI taxonomy): domain Eukaryota; kingdom Viridiplantae; phylum Streptophyta; class Magnoliopsida; order Alismatales; family Alismataceae; genus Alisma; species Alisma plantago-aquatica. The sequence continues at coordinate 161,536,470 of OY856409.1, forward strand.
TAAATATATTAGTAATAATGTGTATATAAGTTAATGTATGAGAACATTAACCATAATTGTTTCTCTCTCCTCAAAATATGATTTTAATCCATGAAAATATGTTATTTTGTTGTGAAATTATTATTGAAATCTTAATGTGTTTAATATCTCGAAATTTACTCACACGTTTCATGAAAAGAAGTCTTTTCATATAATTCATTCATTTTAATATATTAATATACACTTTAATGAGAAATATATTTATTAAGGGCCTTACTGGATAAAAATATGAAATCTAATTTTATGGCATTGTTCTAAATGCTAATCAGAACCATCCAAATTTGGTGGCTTTTGGACCTCATTTGACCCTTCAAAACCATTTTATAAGCTTTCAATATAGAATAAATAGAGTTCATGCATCGAATCAATGACATTGGAATGTAACGCTAAGATTTGGTCGATTTTCCTTGTCATGCAACCCGGTCCATCATGGACACATGATCGGACAGCTCTGCATTGATCACCCTTTGATATAACGGCCCAGACACCTTCTTCCACCTCCGACAACTGAACAAACAAGCCGCTCTAGTTCCTTCGACCTGTTCTTCCTCTCCACTGAACCATTTTGTGTTATTCTTGTCTTGTTGGCTTCGTCTCCTGCCGCCGGTTCGAGTGAACCCTAACTCATCACCTACATCACTAATTTGGCAAAACGCCCAACTTGGGCCGCCTCCTCCTCTCCACCATGGAGTTGCAGAGCAAGCCTCGACCTTCCCCACGCCTATTTAAGGGCTCGTCGAGCACCCTCAGGCCCCGAGCCTTCCTCCTCTCCCTCTAATTTCTTCTTATCTGGCCCGAGGACCCCGGACCTACTCACTTCTCTTTTCCAGTGACTCTGGCCTGCTGCTCATGGCACCGACCGCCTCGCTTCGATTCCTTCCAAGGTGAGCATCCTCGATGCTCATTACTAATTTCCAATTTATTTCTTTGCCTCGCGGATCCCTTTTTCTCGGCCCTATAGAGTAGTTTTGAGTCTGCACCAGCGTCGTGCTCCTTCCTTGTTTGGTGTTTCTCTTCCCACGCCATGGCCTGATTTCGACTCGTCTCAGCCCAACGAAGAACTACTTGAGCTCTGTTTTGATTTTTGTAATAGTTCTTTTGGTTTTGACCTTGGTCTTCTCTCCTCTGTTTCCTCCGGCCATCGTCGATTAGTTTCACATCTTGTGTGGTCCTCGCTTTGAGGTTGATGCACCGCCATCTTCGCCGGACCTCAGAGGTCCTTTTTGCATTGTTCCTTGTGTGAGGGTTAGCCCTGTGAGGCGAGTTGAGCAAGGACCTTGAGCTCCTGTGTGCCTGCTCGTGCCATGACCTTGGCTGGAAAAAGTCAGGTCATGGAATGACCAAGAAGGTCATGCACGGGCAATGTGACGATTTATGTTGCTTGGGCAATCTCATCTTTTCATCTTTTGTTTTGTTTCTCGACTGCAGGTAATCGAAATGTGAGAATGGCAATGGTGTCCTTGCTTTTTTTAATCGAGTTAAACAAACGACCTTGGGCATAATGGTAATTTTCCCTTCTTGCTCATCCTCTATTGACCGAGTCCATGTAAGGGAGGATTGGCTGACTGGGCCAAATTTGATTGGCCCATGTCAGCGTGAGTCTGGCTCTGTGGCCCGCTCATTGGATTTCCTTTTTGCCTATGTGACATTTCCCTGAATTCTGATTGGCTGAGATGATTTAATTCATAATAAATCATTCCCATGTCAAAAAAAATCGAATAAATAGTCAATGGAAAGGATTTTAAATGAAGAATTTGGTTTTGAAGTATTTGAGTCATGATTATGATTCCTTTTTCAAAGTTTTCTTTGAATGCCTTTTTAAGTGTATAAAATGTTCTAAAATACATAATTAATTCATTTTAACTCCAAATTGGAAAATAAAATATGTTTTATTATTTGGGACAATATGACTAATCGATTGGACTTAGTTTTAAACCTTAAATCGTGGTTTTGTAGATAAGTCCAAAATTAGGGTTTTTCCTATGCTTTATGTCTTTATATATAGTAATTCATGTGTAATGTTTATAACTAGGGAATATGGATTTGGATAACAAGCTTTTGGTGAATGTGATGAATATAAACTAAGGTATGTGACACCTATTTATGTATGTGACCCCTATGTATGTGGACCCTACTCATATATGTGATCTCTATGGATGAATGTGAATGAATATTGTGCAAACAATCCTAATCTCTCAGTTGGGTCTTTTCCAACCCCACAATCACTATTGTGCTAGCCTTGTTATTTCCCTAAATGCATTTTTTTTGCTCTTTTACTTATTTCATGAATCAATTGCCTTTGTGGCTCACTTATTTGAAATGTTTAATCTTGTTATGGCCAGTGTTGGCCCCTCCATTTATTTATTTCTTGGGTTTTATTCCCATGCAAAGTTTATTTATATTTCTCACTACTGCCAAGTGAACTATAAGCATGATGTATTTTAGGCCAAATGACAATGTAGTGTACATGAGTACAAACCACCCATAGGGCACTGAGGTTTTAGTCCTCCTGTCGGGCACTGGGGTTTTAGTCCCCCTGCCATTTTATATTAGGCACTGGGGTTTTAGTCCCCCTACCACTTTTAGGCACTGGGGTTTTAGTCCCCCTGCCACTGGTGAGGTCCGATAGGTGCCTCACCCTATATTGAGATGACTTTGTGTCTTAATATATTCATGCTATGTGATTATTATTGTGGTGAATGTTTATGGCAGTTTTTCTCTCTCTTATTCATATACTTGCCTCATTTCTTTTAAAATCTCTTGGTGTAGAGAATCATTTATATTGCAATGCTTTAGATTATTTAATTGTCCTATTTCTCTTGATTGACACATACTTTTATCTTTCTCTTGTTGGATGACCCCAACCATCCAAGCTAGGATCAGAGTGTGCAATCGAAGATTGGTGAACCTGTCTAAGGCTAAGGAGTATCTTGCACATCTAGATAGCTTTAACTAGTTGCCTAAAGTTTTGTTATGTTGTTTGTGGAGATATGTTGTATTAGTTTAAGTTTTCCTCTACCTAGTTCCTATGCTTGTATAAAGTTGTACTCCCATTTGGGAAAAAAATTATAATGTACTCTTTATACATTTTGAATAAAGTCAAGTTAAATTTTCTTCCACAACCACACTTTTTATGAATTTGTGTATCATGTTTAATAGTAGAGACCTGGTCTTTATAGCATGGTATCAGAGCATCAAGGTAGTCGGATTTTTGACTAATTCAAAATTGTCTCCTAGATAAGAACCCTAATCTTATATAGTTTCCCTATGGTAAGTTTTTCACCTTAGAGTTGACCTAAATGAAAGTTTGATTTAGGATCATAATAATTTCATAATAGAAATAAAAAATTTCAACTTTTTGGTGAATTGTCTATTGAGTAGCTATTACAGCAAGAAGTTGAAGTGATGGTGTCTAGAAAGGGTCAGAACTTGGGGGCTGGAAAAATTTTCCTCCGCATCACTAGCTTGGTTTACGGGGACTCCCATGCTCATATGACTTGGCCTGGCCTGATCTGATACGGACAGCTCAAAATATTCCACCCTTAGACATATTACCTTATTGTTGAGTAACCTTAAAAACCCTTATATGATGATTTGACTTTTTCCAAAAGCAAAAATCATCTTGTGATCCCTAAGTATCTTATATGAGCCTTAGATTTCCATGTTTAGGGTTTAGTGTACCCTATGCTATACCTTGAGTTTGGAAGATAGAGTTAGTAAGACTTTTAATGTTGGATCTTATACCCATAAAATAGTTTGACTTAGTCAACCCTTTTATGTGAGGTGGCAGTGTTAGATTTTGGAGTTGCTGATTTTGAGGATGAAATCCTCTTTAAGGGGGTGGAGTCCCTCAATGCCTTGAAATCCAGAAAACCCTAACTCCTTGGATATGGGATTAGAGAGTTTATATGTTTAGTGTTAAACAAACATAATATAATTGTAATTCATCTTGTTTGGTTATAAACAAATTAATAAGTCATATAGTTCATATACTTGAACCATAATATATTCTTGATGCAAATAATAATTAGTAATTCATTAGTATTTGTGGATATACATAATTTTGGACTAAGTTACCCTAATGACATATTAAGGCATAATATGTAATGGTCATGTTGACCTAAACCCTAAGATGTAATCACCTAGCCTTAATAATGTGTATACACCCTTAATGCCTTGCATGATACATTAGTGACATTAAGTGTCACCATCACATAATATACCTTGGTACATATAAGTGGATCAAAATCACCTAATCATAACTGTGGTCAAGTTATCGACATATGTTAGGCATATCACCTTATTCACTAAATACATCACATTAATCATCTTATCATAAATTGGTTTATGAATCAAATTAGTCATATGAAAAAGAGTATTTTGATTCATATAATGTGATGTATAATTCATATTAATTAGTGTAATAAGAGAAAATGATTAATGATGTCATGGATATGAGTATGATAGATGTTGTGACAATATGTAACTTAGAGATAAGCCATTAATGTGACACACTTGGATTGTTATAGGTTTAATAATTTCTGGGATAATATTATATGGTTCTCACCAAAATAACATGTGATAATCCAACTTGATGTAGTTAATGGATAATAATATTGAGTTGTTAAGGTTTGTGATCTAATGCATTATTATATGTTGAATGGCTTAGTAAACCCTAATTCTATTTAAAACCCTTGATGAGGGAAATACATAAGATATAATATTGAGATGTAATTGTGAATAAAATGTGATCTAAGTGAGGGGATAATAGATATGCTGCCTTTTCATGATAGAGCTTGTGCTAATAAGGAAAAAATGTTAATTATGTTGAGTTTGATAAAAGACTATAGGTTTTGTGGAAACCTTAGTAAGGCTTGGCCTATGAGTAAAGATTTTAATACCCACCTATTTGTTTAAGGTTGGGATGTTGCACACTCACCCTCTATTCCCTCTTATTGTGATTTCGGGGATGAAATCCTCCTTAAGGGGTGGAGTGTTGTAACATATTGAAATCCAGGGTCTTCGCTACAATTTACCCACTTTTGAACTTTTCTTGGCCTTATAGTCCATTTGGACCTTTTCCATAAATTTCCCATCCTTTTGTATCATTTTTTGGGATTTATTTGCAATTTGAGCATTGATGATGGTGAAATTCCATTTTTTCCGCCATTCATGATTATAAAAGGGTATTTGCACAAATAACTCACTTAATGTAATAATTGAGGACTAATAATGAAAAATGGATTTTTATGAGAGATATAGGTAGATAATGTTAATTTGGAGCTTTTTGGATAAATATATTAGTAATAATGTGTATTTGAGTTAATGTATGAGAACATTAACCTTGAGTGTTTCTCTCTCCTCAAAATTTGATTTTAATTCATGAAAATATGTTATTTTGTTGAGAAATGATTATTGAAATTTTAATGTGTTTAATATCTCGAAATTTACTCACATGTTTCATAAAAAGAAGTCTTTTCATATAATTCATTCAATTCAATATATTAATATACACTTTAATGAGAAATATATTTATTAAGGGCCTTATTGGATAAAAATACGAAATATAATTATATGGCATCATTCTAAATGCTAATTAGAACCTATGGTCCAAATTTGGTGGCTTTTGGACTTCATTTGACCCTTCAAAACCATTTTATAAGCTTTCAATATAGTATAAATAGAGTTCATTAATAGAATCAATGACATTGGAATGTAACTCTAAGATTTGGTCGATTTTCCTTGTCACGTGACCCGGTCCATCGTGGACACATGATCGGATGGCTCCGCATTGATCGCCCTTTGATCTAACGGCCCGGACACCTTCTTCCACCTCTGACAACTGAATAGACAAGCCGCTCTAGCTCCTTTGACCTGTTCTTCCTCTCCTCTGAACCATTTTGCGCGATTCTTGTCTTGTTGGCTTCGTCTCCTGCCGTCGATTCAAGTGAACCCTAACTCATTGCCTACGGCACCATTTTGGCAAAACGCCCGACCTGGGCCGCCTCCTCTCCACCATGGAGTTGCAGAGCAAGCCCGACCTTCCCTACTCCTATTTAAGGGCTCGCTGAGCACCCTCAGGCCCCGAGCCTTCCTCCTCTCCCTCCAATTTCTTCGTATCTGGTCCAAGGACCCCGGACCTACTCACTTCTCTTCTCCAATGACTCTGGCCTGCTGCTCATGGCACCGACCACCCCGCTTCGATTCCTTCCAAGGTGAGCATCCTCGATGCTCATTACTCATTTCCCATTTATTTTTTTGCCCCGCGGATGTCCCTTTTGCTCGGCCCTATAGAGTAGTTTTGAGTCCGCACCAGCACCATGCTCCTTCGTTGTTCAGTGTTTCTCCACCCGCACCAAGGCTTTATTTTGACTCGTCTCAGCCCAATGAAGAACTACCTGAGCTCAGTTTTGATTTTTGTAATAGTTCTTTTGGTTTTTGACATTGGTCTGCTCTCCTCTGTTTCCTCCGACCATCGTCAATCAGTTTCACAGCTTGTGTGGTCCTCTCTTTGAGGTTGATGCACTGCCATCTTCTTTGGGCCTCAAAGGTCCTTTCATTGTTCCTTGTGCGAGGGTTAGCCCTGTGAGGTAATTTGAGCAAGGACCTTGAGCTCCTGTGTGCCTGCTCGCGCCATGACCTTGGCTGGAAGAAGGCAGGTCATGGAATGACCAAGAGGGTCATGCGCGGGCAATGTGATGATTTATTTCGCTTGGGCAATCTTGTCTTTTCATCTTTTGTTTTGTTTCTCGATTGCAGGTAATGGTGTCCTTACTTTTTTTAATCGAGTTAAACAAATGACATTGGGCATAATGGTAATTTTCCCTCCTTGCTCATCCTCTGTTGACCGAGTCCATGCGAGGGCGGACTGGCTGACTGGGCCAAATTTGATTGGCCCATGTCAGCGTGAGTCTGGCTCTGTGGCCCGCTCATTGGATTTCCTTTTTGCCTATGTGACATTTCCCTGAATTCTGATTGGCTGAGATGATTTAATTCATAATAAATCATTCCCATGTCAGAAAAATTCGAATAAATAGTCAATGGAAAGGATTTTAAATGAAATATTCGATTTTGAAGTTTTTGAGTCATGATTATGATTCATTTTTTGAAGTTTGCTTTGAATGCCTTTTTAAGTGTATTAAATGTTCTAAAATACTTAATTAATTCATTTTAACTCCAAACTGGAAAATAAAATATGTTTTATTATTCAGGAGAATATGACTAATCAATTGGACTTAGTTTTAAACCTTAAATCATGGTTTTGTAGATAAGTCCAAAATTAGGGTTTTTCCTATGCTTTATGTCTTTATATATATTAATTCATGTGTAATGTTTATAACTAGGGAATATGGATTTGGATAACAAGCTTTTGGTGAATGTGATGAATATAAACTAAGGTATGTGACACCTATTTATGTATGTGACCCCTATGTATGTGGACCCTACTCATATATGTGATCACTATGGATGAATGTGAATGAATATTGTGCAAACAATCCTAATCTCTCAGTTGGGTTTTTTCCAACCCCAAAATCACTATTGTGCTAGCCTTGTTATTCCCCTAAATGCATTTTTTTGGCTCTTTTACTTATTTGATGAATCAATTGCCTTTTTGGCTCACTTATGTGAAATATTTAATCTTGTTATGGCCAGTGTTGGCCCCTCCATTTATTTATTTCTTGGGTTTTATTCCCATGCAATGTTGCAAAGTTTATTTATATTTCTCACTACTGCCAAGTGAACTATAAGCATGATGTATTTTAGGCCAAATGACAATGTAGTGCACATGAGTACAAACCACCCATAGGGCACTGAGGTTTTAGTCCTCCTACCGGGAACTGGGGTTTTAGTCCCCCTGCCATTTTATATTAGGCACTGGGGTTTTAGTCCCCCTGCCACTTTTTAGGCACTGGGGTTTTAGTCCCCCTGCCACTGGTGAGGTCCGGTAGGTGCCTGACCCTACATTGAGATGACTTTGTGTCTTAATATATTCATGCTATGTGATTATTATTGTGGTGAATGTTTATGGCAATTTTTCTCTCTCTTATTCATATACTTGCCTCATTTCTTTTAAAATCTCTTGGTGTAGAGAATCATTTATATTGCAATGCTTTAGATTATTTAATTGTCCTATTTCTCCTGATTGACACATACTTTTATCTTTCTCTTACTGGATGACCCCAACCATCCAGGCTAGGATCAGAGTGCGCAATGGAAGCTTGGTGAACCTGCCTAAGGCTAAGGAGTATCTTGTACATCTAGATAGCTTTAACTAGTTTCCTAAAGTTTTGTTATGTTGTTTGTTGAGACATGTTGTATTATTTTAAGTTTTCCTCTACCTAGATCCTATGCTTGTATAAAGTTGTACTCCCATTTGGGAAAAAATTTATAATATACTCTTTATACATTTTGAATAAAGTCAAGTTAAATTTTCTTCCGCTACCACACTTTTGATAAATTTGTTTATCATGTTTAATAGCAGAGACCTGGTCTTTACACAAAACTTAGCATTTTAGGCACTATTGGCTTTTGATTTTTTTTTATGAATGGAAAGATTTGGAAGTGGTGGAAAAAGAGTAGAAGAGGTTGTTCTTGTGCAACTCTTTTTTATTTTCATCTTTTTTTAGAGTACCATGCATTGGTTCAACTATTACCGAATCATGCAAAAAATTAAGAAAATTTATACAAGTTGTACATGATAAGAAAGCATCACTCTTGAATCCTGTCAGTCCTCTATGGCTTGCCATCTTTTTGAAGGAGTGATTATTATTTAAGGTCCTAAGTGATTGGAGGATTTCTAGTCATGAAAGTTTCAAAATTTTTTTTGCAAGACAGTCACATCATTAAGGGGAGTATTTTGACAAATGATCATATAAAGGCTGACTAAATAAAGGCCAAACTAGAAAATTGAAATTTTTAGCAAATTTTTGAAAAACTAAACTACATAACATGATGAAAATTTGCAAAAAAGTAACATAGATTGGGTGGAAGGAGTACGTACCACCCACCTCCACCCTAAACTTAAGATTTTGCTTGTCTTGAGCAAAACTTAAATCTAGAATGTAGGGAAGAAAATTACTGGAGAGTGATGCTTTCTTATCTATAGAGGACTGACAAAAGGATCCACACATCTTCCTTTAGCTATAAAGGAAATGTCAAAGATGGATGTGTATTGGAGGAGGTTGGTGGGTACCCGATTGGTAACACTTACAGTGTCAGATGTGCAAGGTCAGGTGGAGGATCTGGCTCAGGTTTCCCCCGGTCATATTGACCTACATATAGGATAATTTGTGGTGATATGAAAGATAGAACTACATTTAAATCAGCATGATATGTATTTTTACTTTGCTCAAAATTTATGCAGTCAACCTTGGGATAGATGGGATTCATGGTTGATATAACATGTAACTCTAGTTCCTCTATGCAAGAGTTCCCATGGGTTCATGAGGGATAAAAATGGGGACATATTCCTTGTAGCCAATGGAAGTGGGCATGTGGACCTCTTCTAAGGGTTTTGTCTCTTCTTCTAAATTAGTTGTGCATATAATGGGAATTGGTTGTGACAGAATGTGAGGAATCATTTTGTCAAAGGGGGTTGGATGCTTATTATCCAAAATAGACTCAAAATAAGTGTATTGATTGTTGTAAGTGGTGGAAGGAGTTGTTGGATTTCTAGATTGACTCTCGTTCTTTGACTTTTCATATTCAAGTAGTAAAGTCTGTAAAGGAAAGATAGGTATACCCATGTCTTCACCACATGCAAAATATGGCTCCATTGTTTGTGTTATTTCTTTAGGATCCGACATATATGACATAAAAATAGGATCATCATCGTCGTCATCGCTAGCAAGAACCATCTTGGGTTGCTCAATATCTATAGGGGGAGTTTGTGATTGGTCCTCTAGTAAGGTAGCTAACATGGATTGACTAGATTCATGTTTTGCTTGTCCTTCTACTGCCATATTTTCTAGGGCCTTAAGTCTCTCTTCCAGTTCAAGATTAAATTGCATTTCACCATAGGATTTATACACCCCAAAAAAATTTCCATCCTCACCACACTCCCAATAGTTTCCTTGACCATAGTACCCCTCGTATTATTTTGGGTGGCATTGCTCCTCATAATAATCTCCAGAAGATGGTGGATAGTAATTTCCATTGTGTTCATCTTGGTAGGAAAATTCAATATTATAAGGTGTCACAAATTCAAGAGGAAACATATTTGAACAATCTATATTTTGGGTTTGGGCTTCTAGCAGGGTGGTTAACAAGGCTTGGTTGGTTTTTAGTTTTGTTTCTCCTTCTACTGCTATCTTCTCCAGGGCCCTAAGTCTCTCTTCTTGTTGAGGATTATATTGGGTTTCATAAACATGTTCATAACCCCCAAGGGTTTGTTGGTTATACCCCATAAAATTTTGTTGATCATATCCCCCATTAGAATATGGATAGTAAGGTTCCCCATAATGGTTCTCAGAAAAATGTAGATTCACATTGTACCCACCAAGATGAAAGGGATCACAATTAAAAGGGGTGCTATCATAAACATGGGGTAGAGTCGGGCAGGAAAGAGATGCATGGTGGTAAAGACCACAATAATAACATTGTGGGGGACATTAGGATGCCCACTCCATCTAAAAAGTTTTTTTACAATTTAAAAAAGAACTAAATATTTATACAATATCATAAATTAAAAGAAAAGGCTAAGGGATTATGACACGAGGTTAAAAATTACAAAACTAAAATTTTTTTACAAACTAGCTGCATTTGTAGAAAAAATAGATAGTCAGAATGGAAACTCGGCCGAAGGAGGAGTAGCTCTTCTAGAATGTTACTCAGAAGTCATAAAAAATAAAAAAAAGTTTTTCAAAAGGTTTTTGGGGGTTCGAGAAAATAATCCATTGTCCCCGACAACGGTGCCAAATTGATATGCGACACTTAACACGCCATTCACTAAGATCGTTAATCCTACAGTTTAATACTTTTAACTCTCCAGTTAAGGCTAGTACAGAAAGGGTCGAATCCCAAAGGACAAATTTTAAAGATTGTTTCTTAAAAACCCAAATATTTGAAGAACGTATTTTATTTGTTTTTTGTATTTTCAGATTTGGAACAAAAAATAAAATCAGTTTGGGTAATGATTGGTGTAACATCCCAAGATTTGAGGCCTTGGATAAGTTGATCTTAAAAGGAATGATTGTACTACCCATATCACCAAGGTGCACATCCTTTTCTGGAAACCCATCACTAAAGAACTCCATAGTTAAGCATGCTCATCTTGGAGTAGTACTGGGATGGGTGACCAGTCTGTAAGTTGACTCCAGCTTGCGCGTGAGTGAGGACAAAGTGCACAGCTAAGGCTAGTGGTGGTCTGTGGGGCCAGTCATCATTCCTGAAACCTTACTAGATCCTTGGGCAGTGGGCTCGGGCATTACAATTGGTTACACTAAGGAAGGAAATTGCTGAAATTAATTTTGTACTTAAACAAAATATGATTTGCCCTGCAAAAGGTAAACAAAGGTTGTTGTTATGACAAAAAGCAATTATGAATTAAAAAGACTAAAAACTAAGGCAAACAACTCAATCGGTGATTGAAATCAAAGGGAGAGAATTGAGGATTTAGAGGTTTTCACCACCTTAACCATGGTAAGAATATGAATTAACTATTAATCGACAAATAGGTGACGGCATGTGAATCACAAAAAACCCACAAAAGATGAACTCCACACAAGCTCATTGGTCTTGGTACTCATGTTTCCTAGTTTGTCATCCGAAAAGAGATAAATCTGCGGTCACTTCAAAATCTCTATGTGAATTGGTTTAATCATTCTAAATCCAGATTTCCAATGTCATTTCCATCTAGGTTAACATATACATCTAAGTGAGTAATTATTTCACTGGATCATAGATTTACTAAACCAATCAACGTCTAAAAAAGTTGATCAAAGCTGTTAGATCAAACCATGGCTAAGGGGCTATTCCCCTTGCCTTGATATGGAACTACTCACTCATGGTTGAGGAGAAGGGGGAGACGGAGGAAGAAAGTACCTTGGCCATAGTCTATCCCAAAATAGGAAATTAATCCTTATGCTAGAGATAATGAAATGGTCAGGTTCTTAATCCCTTGCTCCAGAACTAAAGAAGGGGGAAAATGAGTTCTAGATCTAAAAGTGGAATAAAAGAGTCGAGCAACAATCTAAGAATGAACAATGCTTCAAGAAGTAAAATTACTTTATTGCAGAACTAGAAGAATATAAGAATAAGATGCTCCAAGGATGCTAGTACAAAAGTGAAATCCAAGATTCCCCAAGGAGGAGGAAGTGTCCCTCCTTTTATAGGAGAAGGAGGGGAGGAATTCCTAAGAGAATACAAAGAGTTTGAGGCTATTGGACAGACTTAATTAAAATAATAATATTTTTCAATCCTTGATTTCTCTCTCTAGTATGTTTGGTAGATTTCTGTAATTGGACTTTAGAACATATTTCTCCTTTGTAAAATACTTACAATATGTCAAAAAATATATTTTTCTTGTATCACTTACAATTATATTTTCAAAACATATTTCTATTCCAAATTTGGAATTTATATGTGGAAGTTATGACTATTTTGGTGAGAGGTATATCAGACTCGGCGGGAAAACGTGACACTACTTTCATTGATTAATTGTGTAGTCAAATAAATGCCAAATTTACAGCAAAATATGTCTTTTCTATAGCCAATAAAATTCTCTTTTCATTTCATGCTTGATTTTGAAATTCTGCCTTTAGGCATAAAATATATGGCTATTTTAGTGAGGAGTATCTCAGACACTACGGAAATATTTGGAAAACCTCATTCTTTATCTTTTATTTTCTCAATTTAAATACATAGATAATTCCTAAAAATTAATAAAAATCTCATAAGAATTTAGGAATAGAATATCGATAATATGAAAGTACTATTTATTTATGAATTAAGCTAAAATTAACAAAAAAAGTTCTAAATAATTATTCTAAATGAAGCCAAAAAAGAGATGAATATGCATTCATCAGGGCACCTATTTAATCTTTGGTTTGAAGGTATTTTCTACAAGGGTATTTTAGGATTTACCCCTTAATGGATGACCTACCTTTAGTAGCTATCAACTAATGAATTATTATTTTTTCTTGGAAATTCAATAAACGAGGGATAAGAATGTCTCTATGGATGGTGGGGGAGCTTCTTGTGTGTGTGCTTGTATATTCTTAATAGTTTAAGGTCATGGACACTTGAAAAGATACTAGAACTTCAACTTTTTGTTTTTTCTTATCTTAAAGTTTTATATACTTATCCCTAAGTACCATTTTCTCTCCACCACTTCCCTCCTTCTATGAACCTTGTTCTCCCTCTGTGTTGCTACCAATTTCCTATCCAAGGAAGAAGAAAGAGGGGATCTTCTTGGAAAAAGAATCTAGGGTTGTAATTGACTTTCTTTTAGGATTTGAAAAGCTTCCTTCTAGTGATCTTGACCTATAAGAGTAAGAATCCCTTCTTTCCTCCATTTATTTGTTTATTATCCTTCATCTACCTTTCTCCATGTTGGAACCTTGCTGTTCCATTGTATAAATTGCTCTAAAGCTCTAAAACCCTACCTTTCTTTCTCCTTATGCTTAGGGTTTTCTCATTTGATGAAGAAAGGTGCTAGATGGACAAGTTCACAGCTTATACTTGACTTTCATGTTGGATAAAGGGCTCTAGAGGGGTGGTGAATAGAGTTTCACAATTCCCATAAAATATATTAGACGACCAAATTATATTAAGTGTAGAAACTTAAACAAGCAGCAATTTGATTTCCTAACTATCAAGCATAGCAAGGGAGAGAAATAAGGAATAGCATGCAATTGGACAAGGTGGTTTATAGTGGTTCCACGTCCTAACTAGGAGCAATGTCAATCCACTATCTAGATGTGGTTAATCTCTAGGATTTGCAATCTCGATACTCTTATATTCCATCATAAGATTACAAGACAAAACCACAACATCTAAGAGCTTAGTACCTCAAGCAAAGATCTTCAACCTATAGAAGGATCTTACCCACTTGAACCATGGAGTCTTCAGCCATCAACATGGACTTACCCACTCCTTCTTCAAATCTTCGGCCTTCAAGGGATTACCTATCTTTCTTGAGCATGTCCTTGCCTATCTCCTTCACTTGGAGATTTGGAACACCATGCTTTCTTCAACCTTGAAGAATAGAAACTCCTTCTCCTTTACTCGGAGAAGATCTTTAACCTTTTCATCAATAGAAAAGGGGGTAGGAAGATGGAGGTGGACAGCTTTACATCAATACATGTAGTATCTCTCATACATCAGAACCTAACTCACTCGTACTCACGAATTTGACTTGAAGGTAGAGAGAGAAAGGGGCTCAAAGGGTTAGAACACTCTCAACTAGGCTAGGACCAAGCATGTAGTGAATGACCAACCTTGGAATGAACTCCAAGAGTCCTATTTATAGATGAGGGTGCCCCTTTGAGTTGTGGGACATTTTTTTCAAAGAAACGACTCTATTTTCAATCAAATAGATCACCAACGGTCACAATCACTTTTTCTGTAGATTTTGTACTGTGCGATTGGTCGAGTTTCAATAATGTTAACTCGATTGATGGAGTAGAAGACAAAGTCGATATTCAAACCATCGGTCAAGTTTTTCTGGAGAAACTTGACCGACCAATGAAAATCAAATTGGTCAGTTACTCAATCGGAGTGTTGTGAAAACACAACTCAACTGATGTACTCTTCAGAGAATTGATCCAAGATGATCGGTCGAGATTCAAACTCGATCGACTGACTGCCTGACATCAATTTTCTAAATTGCATAAGAAGTGATTAAAACATGGTGTTAAGTGTCCCAATCAATTTTCTCATCTTAGTTACAATCCAATTCATCATTACAAGTGATTACAAAAATATTCTAAGGTCATTTACATGGATTTCTTGAATTACACACTTGTATAGCTTTTGGTTTGAACTTGAGCAAATTAGGGATTTCGAATTTTGATCCTTTTCATGTGCCTAACACCTGAAATTAATCTTAAATACACGTATTAGATACATACAAATGGAGTGGTTAAGTCATTATCAAAATATGGACAATGTATAACCTCAACGTCAATATTCTCCCCCTTTTTGATAATGACAAACCATTCCTCAAACATATTGAAAAGGATATAGAAGTTATATATTTGCCTTATGAATTAAGGGGATTCAAGTTGTGAACAATTTGAATTGCTCCCCATCAATCTATGCTTCCTCGAACCTACATGGTTACTCTATTTATACAAAGCAACTATGGAATACATGTATTATGTGGTCGTTTGCAAGTCACATGATAAAATAGTAAATGAACAGGAAAAGGATTTTTAAGCAATAAGAAATAGTATAACAATTAATAACAATATGATTGAGTTTCAAGACATTAAAATTTTCTCTCCCCCTTTTGACATTATCAAAATGAAGGAGGGTAGAAGAGATATATCTAGGTCTTTGCTAAAACACAAAAAACCAGATAATCATACAGGCAATCTCATATCATATGCAAAAAGTGACAAAAGAATCATACAATCTCAGTCATAATCAAATATGGTGAAAGATGGAACCAACTCAAGATATATAGCAGAGCAAAGAGAACGAGTGCATATAAAATATATTACAACTCAGAATCATGTTCTCATGAAAGTAACTACAAGCAAAAAAATGATAAAAAATAGAAGATAAAATAGTACAACTCAAATAATGTGCCCAGATGTTTCTTATACAAAAAAATCTAGAAAGATGTATATGATCCGCATACTAGACTATAAACTAAGAAACAAGCTAGACATATAAACTATCTATATCAACAGTGTTGTCATCATCAGCTCCAGGCTCATAGTCCTCGTCTCCATCAGAGGGTGCAGTTGTACTGCCTTCATCACCAGAATCAGTGCCATCACCATCACCATCATCATCATCAGCATCCTCAACATCATTATTCTAGTCAGGCATCTCCTCGTTAGTAGGAGGACCAAAACCATGACCGGGCCAACGAGCATTCTGCTCATCCAAGTCATACCAAGAGCACAGAGCTCATTGGCCTAAGGAAAGGATGGTGCAGAGTTTCCAAGAGAGGCAAGGAGGGCAGACAGGGGGGCAGAAGGAAATGATAGGTAGGCAGGAGTAGGGGAAGGACCACCAGCAGCAAAGGGTGGAGGAGCAGCATCAATCGAAGGCTCGGGTGTAGGGTAGTCATGATTATATGCATATGAAGCATAATCACTATCGGGGTATGGATGGTAGGTGGGGTAGGGGTGTGCACAAGATAGATAGATGGTCGACATGATAGAACACAAATCCTGATGCAGGTGCTCCTGGGCCTGTTGGTTGTATGCTTGTTGGTGCATCATGTATCCCATAAGGGTTTCATTGGATGCATAGAATGAAACATGACTAGGTCAAGGAGGAGGCTGAGGAGGTGGAGCTCAGGTAGAGGAGGTAGGGGTTGCAGAGGTAGAGAGAGAAGCACTAGGGGTAGAAGAGGCAAACACTGGCACAAACTTCTAAATTGTGGTTTCACTAATACATACACCCTTTCTGGATGCCTTGTAATGGAAGTCAGAAAAGAGTGATTTCTCAGTAGCAAACTGAAACAAACCACAAATTAGGGTTGGGTACGGGGGATGGATGCCACGAGTGTTCTTACCACTGTCAAAGCAGGTCATGTGGTGTAGAATGTATCTGGCCCACTTGACACTGATGTTCTCTAGGATGCAATACATAATGATAGTAGTGTTCTCTGCAATGTTCGTTTGATTTTTCTTCAGATGGATGTTGCAGTTGATCACTAAAGCCAAAATGTGCTTCCTAAGGTCGAGGGAGGAGGAAGGTAGGGTTGACATCTTCTTATATGGAACATTAGGTTTCTTCAAGTAGCGATGAATATCAGGGAGAGTCAATTCATTCTGCTTATAGAAACCTTCAGGATCCAAAAGATCAAAATACTCCCCATAATCCTTGTGCCAAGTGTTATTTTCCTCATCTCTAAAAAAGAAGACATTTCAAATATCCTTGAAGATTTGGAAACATTTACCGATAATCATCAAGGTTGGGATTACTTGAGCATTCAGTGGGGGTACGAGGGAGTCGTAGCTTTGACGTAAGTTAGCGTAGAACTCATGAACTACTTTCATGCTAGTCATCAAATTGAAAAAGTAATCACATTCAACGGCCAAGGCAGAGAGATGGTGAATGGCAAGAAACCTACATACTTGGTCTATAACCGCTTGACGCCTAGGGCTTGGATCAAACAAGGTGCAAAAAGGGAAGGGACTCCTAGGAAGAAGTTCCTTATACCTATAACAGCCTCTATCGAGACAAATGAGGTGTCATTGAAAGGAATCAAGCAATTTGATGAAGATGACGAAGGAGCGTAGCTAGGGGAAGGTCGTTTTCAGCTTTGAGAAGCCATGGAGGTGAAAAAGAAGAGGAGAAATGAACAAAAGCACAAAGCAAACCTCAAAAATCAGTCAAGCACCACCAAAGAGAAATCGGGAAGGTCAAGAACCACCTATCTAGGTCGGGAAAGGGCTAGGATAGGGAAGGTTAGCGCTGGGGGTGAGAGATTAGGGTTAGAAGAGGAGGAATCGGTCAGCTATTCTCTAGTTGAGAGGGAGAATAGTCGGCTGAACCAAACTTAAGTTGGCTTCAGCCCGTGGATCGGTCGAGTTTTGTGAGTCAGAAACTTGATCGATTGGTCCTCTGAAGAACAGCTCTCGGCCACAGTTCAGTCGAGTTTGTCCTGGGGGAAAATCGACCGATGGTCAACCTAACCTAAAACCATCAAACTTAATTTCTAGCCATATGAATGCTAATTAAATTCAGTTTTCAAGTCTATTATGTATATTGAGCATACTTAGGCACATATCACTCATCATTGGGTACTATTTTGTGATAAAACAAGAAATTCGAGAAAATGCCCAAAACCAAGTGAAACTAAGCATGTTAACAAGAAAATTAAGCACATTTTAAACAATTTTAGGCAACCAAGGTGAGTACGGCATGATAAAGACATATATGATAAGAACAACTAGCTAGATAGTATGTCAATATCATCACAAGTAATTATAAGCAGTTTTGATCTAATAAAATTAAATTTCTCTCTAGCTAGAGGTTTAGTGAAAATGTCCACCAACTGATTTTCTGTGTCCACATGTGTGATATAAATATCCTTTTTGGCAATGTGATCACGAAGAAAGTGATGGCCAACCTCAAAATGTTTAGCTCTACTATGTAATATAGGATTATAAGAAAGATTGATTGCACAGTATTATCACAAAAGATAGGAGAAGCATCAAAATTTATGTTAAAATCTTGGAGCATTTGCTTCATCCATAGGACCTGAGCACAACAAATCCTGACTACAATGTATCCAGCCTCTGTAGTTGATAACGCCACAATGCTATAATTTTTGGAAAACCAAGACACTAAGCACGGTCCTAGAAGGAAGCAAGTGCCACTTTTGCACTTTCTATCAACCAAACAGCCCGCGTAATCCGCATCACTATATGCTATAAGAGTAAAGTCCCTTGACTTAGGGTATCATAGACCAAAGTTTTGAGTTTTGGCTAAGTATCTCAAAATCCTTTTAACAACAATAGGATGTGATTTCTTAGAAGTTGATTGAAAGTGAGCACACAATCTAACACTAAACATAATATCAGGTCTAGAGGCAGTTAAATAAAGTAAACTTCCAAACATACCTCTATAGAGCTTGTCATCTACCTTCTCACCTTCTTCATCTCTATCAAGTTTGGTGGTATTGGACAATGGGTGTGTCCATCGGCTTCATGTTCTCCATCCCAAAGCATTTGAGTAGTTCATTTGTGTACTTGCCTTGGTTGATGAAGTTTCCATCTTTAGTTTGCTTGATTTGGAAGCTGAGGAAGAAAGTAAGCTCACCCATCATGCTCATCTCAAATTTACTTTGCATAAGAGAACTAAACTCCTAGCAAAGATCAAGATAAGTCCCGCCATATATGATATCATCAATATAAATCTGAATGATAAGAAACTTGCTAGAATTGTGTTTTAGAAATAAAATAGAATCGACTTTGCCCATGACATATCCATTGTCTAACAAAAAGTTCTTTAATTTCTCATACCAAGCTCAAGGTGATTGTTTGAGTCCATAGAGAGCTTTTTGCAACAAGTAAACATGATTAGGTAGCTTGTCATTTTCAAATCTTAGAGGTTGTGCAACAAATACTTCCTCCTCGATTGTACCATTTAAAAATGCATTTTTAACATCCATTTGATAAAACAAGAATTTTTTATAACTAGCAAAGTCAAGTAGCATTCTAATATATTCAAGTCTAGCAATTGGAGCATAAGTTTCATCAAAATCAATACCTTCCTGTTGGTTGTAGTCTTATGCTACTAGCCTAGCTTTGTTCCTTACCCCCTTACCATTCTCATCGAGCTTGTTACGGTAGACCCACTTGGTGCCAATGATTTTTCTGTCACTTGGTCTTGGCACTAGAGTCCACACACGGTTCTTGTCGAATCGCTCTAGCTTTTCTTGCATGTCTAGGATCCACTCATCATCTCCAAGAGCTTCTTTGATGTTATTTGGCTCTAATTATGAGATGAAGGCATTGTCTGCTTTTTCTTTGTTGTAGGCAACTCCTGTCTTCACTCTCTCGAATGGGTTGCCAATGATTTGCTCCTTGAGATGATTCTTAGCAAAGCGAGGAGTTGGATCCTTCTTCTCTTCATCTTCAGCTTCAACCACCTTCTTACCTTTGTTGTCGATGTTGAGGTCTTTTAAGATAGGAATTAAATCATCTGCAACATCATTATCAACAACATTCTTGCCAACAATAGGGTTAGTATCAATAAACTTGACATTAATAGATTCTTCAATTTTAGACAATTCAATATTGAAAAACTCTATAAGCCCTACTTCTAGTGCTATAGCCTAGGAAGAAAGCCTTTTAAGATTTTAGATCAAACTTTTCGAGAGAATCCTTCGTGTTTAAAACAAAATAAGGACATCTGAAAACATGAAATAAATCGATGGAAGGCTTTCTACCACGCCATAACTCATAGGGGGTTTTCTTCAAAGAAGGATGTGAAAAAACCTAGTTCTGCATAAAGCATGAGGTGATAATAGCTTCAGCCCAAAACTTCTTTGGAGTGTCATATTCTAGAAGCATGGTCCTAGACATCTCCTATAGCGACCTATTCTTTCTCTCTACTACCCCATTTTGTTGAGGTGTATGAGGAGAAGAGAAATTGTGCGAGTAACCAGATTTTTCACAAAAATGCTCAAAAAGATTATTTTCAAACTCTCCCCTATGGTCACTATGGATAGAAACAATTCGGAAAGAGGCTTCATTTTCAACTCGCTTACAAAAGCTCGAGAAAACATCAAGAGTATCACTTTTGAAATGAGAAAGAAGGTCCAAGTTTAGCGAGAGAAATCATCGACAATCACAAGACAATACTTGGAACCACAAAGCGTTTGAGTTCTCATAGGTCTAAATAGATCAATATGAAGAATCTCATGAGCTCTTTTGGTGCTAAGGACTCTTTTGTATTTGAAGGAGGACTTGGTTTGCTTGCCTTGTATACAAGGTTGGAATTCCTCATCCTTTTCAAAATTTAATTTGGGAAGTCCATGAACCAATTTCTTTTTGCTCAATTTCTTCATTTGATGCATATTCACATGACCCAACCAGTGATGCCAAATAGAAATATCATTTTTATCCACAACCAAGAATCTATCAAGTATGGGCTTTAGAGCATCAAGCACAATAACATAAAGATTACCATTTCTGGTTCCCTAATATATGACATTGTAAGTGAGGGAATCTAGAAGCAAACATTATAAAGATGTAAACAAAACAAGATATCCATTATCACAAAGTTGGCTTACACTTATTAAATTGTTATGTAGGCCATCAACAAGCAAAACATTCTTGATACATAGCTCATTTCCTACATCACCCTCACCTATTACCTTACCCTTTTTGTTGTCCCCAAAAGTCATCGATCCTCCTTTCTTTTTTCATGAATTTATTGAAATGGCTGATTTCACCTGTCGTGTGCTTAGAACAGCCACTATCAACAATCCACCTTTTTTTGACTTGCATGAAAGAAGGATGTTGGTGCCCAACTCAAACTTTGGGATCCGGGGTTAGCTTAGGGACCCATTTCATCTTTGGGTCGGTCCCCTTTGTCTTGTAAGGACAATAAGTAGAGTAATGGTCATCACATTTATGATGAACACATACCATAGGATTCTTAGATCCCAAAGTCTCTCCATGGAAGATTGGAGGTTCCACACTCTTCTTCTTACCCTTACTCTTATTATTATTCTTACCTTTTGGAGCAGTCCCATCATATCCCAAACCACTAGTACCAATTTGTTTGGTAGAGTGTTCTAGGATAGCATTAAGGGATTTCTTTCCCAAAAGAAACTTTTGTAAAGAAGCTCTTAACTTTTCATTATCATCATTAAGATTAATGACAGTAGAAGATAGACTAAAAAGATCATCTCTATCATGCAAAAGGTTAGCCTCTAAATAGAGGGCTTTAGTATGATAAGAATCACATTCTAGAGTAGTGCTAGCTACTTCATTACTTGGCAAGATAGGTCTAGAAGATAAATCATTAACTTGAGAAAGAAACTTGGCATTTTTAGATTTAAGTAAAAGAATTTCTCTTTGATAAGAATAAACTTAATTTCTCCTAGCATCATCAATGATTTTAATTTCTACATTTTTAGTTTTAAGAACATCAATCTCATCTAGGCACTTTTGGTTTTTTTCCTTAATATTTTCAATGTTCTTATGGTAGACACCATTCTCTCCATTGTATTGGAGCTCAAGATCAAGAAATTGCCCTTGAAAAGAATCAATACTATCAAGATGTAACTTTTCATTTTGATCAAGAATTTCAATCTTAGCATAAAGATAATCAATAATCTTACCTAGCCTTTTCTTTTTAGATTTGCATTTAGTAAAAGACAAATGTCTAGCATTAAGCATATCAATGAGAGTTTCTTTGGACAACTCATGTGAGTTGACTTCACTTACCTCACTTACCTCACCTACATCATCACTTGTGGAGGCCATGAGAGCAAGATGGCATTCTCCATCTTCGAAGCTTGAAGAACTTGAGGAAGATTCCTCCCAAGCTGCATGAGTTGTGTCTTTACTTCTTCTTTCTTTCTTCTCCTTTCTATTGTATTTGCCTTCTCTCTTGTACTCCTTGTCCTTCTTGTGGCTTCTCTTGTGATGGCTCTTCTTGGCCTTGGGGCAGTCACTCTTGTAATGGCCTTTTTGGCCACATTCATAGCATCTAGGAGTTGATGAAGAAGGCTTCCCCTTAAAGTGTTTGCCCTTAGAGTAGTTTGCTTCATGCTCATTTGGGCCTTCATCTTCACTTGAAGAGGGAGTAGGAGACTTGAGTGCAAGTTGTTACTGCCGAACCATCTCTTCAATTTGGGCATTGAAGTTTGTGTCCTTGATCTTCTTAGACTTCGTCTCTTGACTCTTATCTTCTTCCTCTTGCTTCTCAAGCCATGGTTCACAGGCTTGAAGATTACAAACCAGCTCCTCAGTTGACAATTCACTTAGCTTGTACACTTCTTCAATGGATGTAACCTTGGGCTCCCATCTCTTTGGAAGAGATCTCATGATCTTGGAGTTGATAGTGCCTTTGTCCATCACATTACCAGGGGTTTCCAATCCATTTATGATGACATTGAGCCTTATGTACATATCAGCCACTCTTTCATTCTTACCCATCTTGAAGTTCTCAAGTAGACCACCAAGCATGTGGATTTTGTCTTCCTTCACTTGCTTCGTTCCTTCATAGGTGACACAAAGCTTGTTCCATATCTCATGTGTGGTGTCCCAAGAGGAGATCTGGTTGAACTTAAATGGAGTGAGGACTGCAAAGATGATGCTCACGACTTTGGCATTGAGTTGAGCTTGCTTCATTTTTTCTTCCATCCATGTGAAGATTTCCCCCTTTGGATCTTCATATTTGAGGTGCACCACCTTCCACATCTCATCGCCCACACCATGGAGGTAGAATAGCATTCTTCTCTTCCAATAGAGGATGTTGGTGTCGTCAAAGACCAGAGGTCACATGGAGAAGCTCCCTTCTAGGTTGAGGGATCCAAGTGCTAAATCGCCAATCTTCTCCTACTTGTAGAAGTAGCTTAAGAAGAACTTCTCTGATACCACTTGTTGGATCAAGGGCTCTTGTGGGGGTGAATAGAGCTTCAAAATTCTAACAAAATAGATTAGACCACCAAATTATATTAAGTGCAGAAACTTAAACAAGTAGAAATTTGATGTCCTTACTAGAAAGCATATTAAGAGAGAGAAACAAGGAATACCATGCACTTGGATAAGGTGGTTTAGAGTGGTTCCACGTCCTAACTAGTAGCAATGTCAATCCACTACCTATAGGTGGTTAATCTCTGGGATTTACAATCTTAGTACTCTTATATTCCATCATAAGATTACAAGATAAAACCACAACATCCAAGGGCTTAGTACCTCAAGCAAAGATCTTCAACCTATAGAAGGAGCTTACCCACTTGAACCATATAGTCTTCAGCCATCAACATGGACTTACCCACTCCTTATTCAAGTCTTCGGCCTTCAAGGGATTACCTATCTTTCTTGAGCATCGCCTTGCCTATCTCCTTCACTTGGAGATCTGGAACACCATGCTTTCTTCGACCTTGAAGAACAACAACTCCTTCTCCTTCACTCGTAGAAGATCTTCAACCTTTTCTTCAATAGGAAAGGGGGTAGGAATATGGAGTTGGAGAATTTTACATCAAAACATGGAGTATCTCTCATACATCAGTACCTAACTCACTCATACTCACAAATTTGAGTTGAAGGTAGAGAGAGAAAGGGGCTCAAAGGATTAGAACACTCTCAACTAGGCTAGGACCAAGCATGTAGTGAATGAGAAATCTTGGAATGAACTCCAAGAGGTCTTATTTATAGCTTAGGGTACCCATTTGAGTTGTGGGACACTTAGGGCCAAAATATAGCCTTTTTTCTCAAAGCAACGACTATATTTTTGATCAAATAGCTTACCAACTGTCACAATCACTTTTTCTACAAATTCTATATTGTGCAATCGGTAGAATTTCAATAAAGGTAACTCGATCGATAGAGTAAAAGACAAAGTTAATATTCAAAATATCGGTCGAGTTTGTCCTAGGGGAACTCAATCCACAAATGAAAATTGAATTGGTCAGTCACTCGATTGGTCGAATTCTATGAAAAATAAAATCGACCGATGCACTCTTTAGAGAATTGATCCAGGAGGATCGGTCAAGATTCAAACTCGACCGATTAACTTCCTGTGATCAATTTTCTAAATTGCATCAAAAGTGATTAAAACATGGCGTTAAGTGTCCCAATCATTTTTCTCATCTTAGTTATAAGCCAATTCATCACTGTAAGTGACTACAAAAATATTCTAAGGTCATTTACATGGATTTCCTAAATTACACAGTTGTATACATTTTTGCTTGAACTTGAACAAATTAGGGCTTTCGAATTTTGATCCTTTTCATGTTCCTAACACCTGAAATCAATCTTGAATACACATATTAGATACATATGAATGGAATTGTTAAGTCATTATCAAAATATGTACAATGTATAGCCTCTAGGTCAACATTTCCTACCCTACCTGCTCTAGTTTTTTTTGTTTGGGATTTCATCTTCTCATTAGAGGTAAGTTTTATAACTTTCTCCATGTTTATTGCTTACCATAAGCTTTCTAGCTCATGTTCTTGCTTGAAAATGATGATCTATGCACTAAAACGCTATGTTGACTTGGATTTCGATTTTTATAATGTTCCTTGTTCTAATTTCAGTTTTAGATGAACCTGTGATCATGTATACATTATTCCTAAGGTATAATATGACTTGGATCAGGTTGGTTTGACAACTTATGGTGCTAAGCACCTACCAACCAATGGTCAATTTTAGGGTTTTAAGTTGATTTCTTCTATAAACTCATGACCCGATGATGGTACCATTGCAACAACCCTATGATGTTGTCTTCATGACAATTGATGGTCGAGATCAAAGGTTTCAAATTATGGTGACAACCTATGGTCACCACTTAGGTTAGGTTTTGGATCAATTAGAAGTATAATGATCAATCATTAAGTACCCTACTGATGATATCAATCAATGATGACATCAACTTAATATTTGATGCTGATTAATGAATATATTGTTGATCTAACAACCTATAGTGATTTAATGATCACTAATGATAGTGGATCAGGTCTCTAAAATCTATAGTGAGTTAATCATATAGTTGTATCATCAATTAAGCCTTATACCAATGGTTTCTTGGGTCACTGGATGCAATGGTCGAACCTATACTGTAATTGATGGTTTTAACATATGAACTTGACCCAACGGTCAAGATCTAATGTTTATTCCTCCAATAAAGTGGAATGATGGATAATGTAATATGTTGGTCTTAATAATGTGATTTAGATGGTTTCCTTTATATGATGAACTTAAGGTGCTTACTTGCTGACAATGGATGGCTTATTTTAAATGAACAGTCGATTATGGATTTTACCCTACTCTCAATGGAACTTTTATGTTGTTAATCAAGGGATGTCTAGGGTTAGATGGTGACTCTTTCTGAGGCAACACATCCCATTATCACACAGATAACGAGGTGTTACGCGAAAACGTGCGGAAAACACCATAACCACAGATTATCAAAAACACGGGTTAATTAAAACCGATTGCGTAAAACTGATAAACTGTGAAACTATTACTTTCCAGTCCTCATCTTGCACAAAAACATGTCATACACGTATATATACACATACGCAAGGTCTGATACGTGTCCACAGCTCAGGAATAGTTGTTCATCCATCACATGAGTTTACCACCTGTTCATATACATAAAGGCCTACATCCGGCCAACGGCAGGATATACAGACATCATCGATCGTTCATCGTGAAACATCGTCAAAACACTGCCAAGGACCTGAGAGTACAGGGATGACTCTAGACTCTACTACAAAACATCCAAAACAGCAGAACGTCCAGCGCTTGCCTTCTACTGCTCCTCAAGCTGCTCGTCCGCAACACCACAACAACGACCACGTCTACCTCGACCACCTAAAAAGGGTGTAAACCAGTGGAGTGAGACAATTGAACAATTGTCCCAGCGGGAAACATAGCTCCCCACCGCAACTTACAGAACCTCAGCAAGATAAACTATAGCAGCAGATAACTAACAACAGGTATAACAAGAGCAGTTATATATAAAGCAAGATCACTCTTACCGGCAAGCATACCAGCTGTACCAAAGCATATAACCAGATGTCTTTCAATGGAACATGATTAACAAGATTAGATATATCACTATGTAACATGATTATTAGAACAGGATATAATGCCATATAACCTGATTATCAAGATAAGATAGATTGACACATAACCTGCAAGATATAATAGAGATATTACACAAACAAGGCCTCAACCAATGTTTCGTGTTTGATTTGATCAGTAAATACTAAACGGCTGTATTACGTTTTATTATGCCCTGAGGATTTGAACCGTACTGTTCAAGTCCAACCTTCGGTTATGATACCCGAGCTGGTGCCATACAAGGTCAATGGAAGAGCCGGACTCCACGACCTCCCACCTCATGGTCAGTACACGAGTATAACACAAGCAGGACCGCAGTCACATGCTGAAGTGGTCTAAGCCACAGGATCAGCTCCGTAGGCTACCCTCTCTCTAGCCCGCCTTGGTACAGGTCTCGGCGCTAGTAAAACTGAGCCACGGGCCTGTTCACCGTGCTCTGAGCCATGAACACATTCATGCTCCATACATCACATATCCTGAGCCATGGGCCTGTTCACCATGCTCTACATACATATCTGAGTCTGCAACCTAAGTTACACTCTTACCTCCTCATTTTCAGGCTAGGAGCAACCTACACATGTTCAACAATATGCGCTTCCAGGTTAACCCGTAGGAGAACCCGTTTCACCATCACCAAGTCCTGACGATGATGGATCTATGGCCAGGGCAAACTACATGATATATTTCACTGTGATTAATTAGTACCTTATAGATGGATTGCAAGATTCATCCAAGTTGTATAGCATGCAAGATATAACATAAAGTAAACGACCTATATTATAATCTGATCACATCAACCTAACCCATCTCAAGGGTCCATCATCACAAGTTACCACTTGGCCTCTTGCCAACCATCCAGATCCATCTCAAAGATCATCACATACCACGGGGTCTCAATCCTTCATCAGGCACTGCCATTGCCTCTTAAGGCTCACATCATCATCATGGGACATACATATATCATTCATACTCTTCTAGAGCAATTATCAAAGTAATGTTACTCATCACATATGTCATATAGACATTTCATGGCTAAAACATCACCTGCAAGGTTAGGGTACGCAATAATTGTAGATTCAACATAAGGAATATGCTCACTATCAGGGAATATCATTCCAGATAATCTATTTATCAGTATTACGCTTATTTGGTAACCAAGTGTATTAATTACATCATTATCAACCATACTGATGCTTACCCTCAATCTCAGGATTATACAAATAATCAAGGCATATAGGATTCATGTTGAGTATACAGAACCAACATTATTATTACCAATGTCATTATTGTTGCCATCAACTATTGTCATCTTTATCATGAAGCAACCATTAACGTAACTGTCACTTAGCATCATTATTACCAACATTATTATCATTAAACAAACTACTAGTGTAATTATCATCATTCTCATTATCATTTAACAATTAAGCATAAGGGTCACATCATGCATCAATTCATTAGGGCTAACATCATTGTTACTAGCATTAGCATTCTTATTATTTGCAAGGCATCATATACATAGAGGATATCACAAACACCACCATCGTTTATTGGCTTATGCATAAGCATCCACTTCCATCACATATGAGACCGTCACCAAAGGAACTCATACCCTCACTAAAACCTCACAACCCTCACTAAAACCTATCAAGACCTATCACCCAACATGGGTATCGGCCACCACACTAACCCTATCGGCCATCGCACACTACTAACCCTATCGGCCATCACATCATGCAACATAGGGTAGGGGTATCGCCCAACATGGCTATCGCCCACCATGGCTATCGGCCACCATGGCTATCGGCCATCAGGGTACATAGCCTATCGTCCACCACATGGACAAGGAGGGGTAACCCAACACAAGAACATCCACTCTATCGTCCAACTCAAAGACACCCATGTCGCCCAACACCATCAGACCATATCGCCCAACAAGAGAGAAGGTATCGTCCATCTCCAAGGGTACTCACATATCGGCCAACAAAACCCTAGCTCACCCTATCGCCCAACTCATGGGCAATGGTATCGGCCAACCCCAAGGACTCATCATGTCGTCCACCAAGGTACCATATCGGCCACCAAAGATAGCACCCTACCACCCAACTCAAAGACAAAGGTGCCATGTCGCCCAACATGGTCACCATGTCGGCCAACTCAAGGGCAAGGGTGTCATGTCGCCCAGCACACCCACAAAGAAAGGGATATCGACCAACCCTAGGTCACCATAAACCTCCAACTCAAGGTAGCACAAACCCTAATCCACAAGGAACACTAGAAACCCTAAACCCTAAGGGGGATATCGGCCACCAAAGGAAACTAAAGCAAGGTACACAAGCAATGAACTAATCTAGACTACTAACATGTAACAAGGTTATAGCTAGAGGTAAAAGAGTTAGGGTTAGAAGATATGCAACCCGCCTTAAGCTCCAAGCTTCAAAGCACTCCAGGGTCCAAAGCTATCGTCCACCAAGCTACTCCATGAAGGTGTATCGGCCACCACTTCAACTCCAAGGAAGTGTATCGGCCAACACAAGCAAGATGGAGAGGGATATCGTGCACTCAAGGGTGGAGGGGAGACCAAAGGACCAAAGGAGACTAAGGCAAGGAGAAGAGCTACCTATATAGGAAGAAGGGGGAGGAGAAACCAAGGTAGAGCCATGCTATGTGTTGTCCACCCAAGGGACACTTGTCCTAGGGTTCAAGCCAACACACTAGCAAGCCAAGAGACACTTGTCCAAGATAGGCACCAAGTGTCACCAACCAAGGTCAAAGCTGGACCAAGCAACATGGGCGACACAACTAGCAGCTCTACTGGGTGACACACCACCTCTAGGTCGACACAAACCAACCTAGGGTGACACACACAACTCCTTGGGTGCCACAAGCTCCTCTGGCCGACACAAGGCTCAAGCAAGCCCAAACAAAGCATCTCAAGGCCCAAACAAGCTCAAGCAAGGCCCAAGAAACTCAAACAACAAGCCCAAGCCTTCCTCTCAACCGTAGAGGAAGCAAAGAGGGGAAAACATCTCAAAAGACGGAAAACTTGCACACAAAACCCTAAACTTAGGTTATTTGCAAGTAGCCCCTCGAACTCTCAACAAATCTCAACAAAACCCTAATCACCACTTAAGGTGATTAGCAAGCATCAAACCACCAAGGATAAGCAAAACAAACAGGGTAAACCCTAATCGCAGGTCAGGGTCCTTACACTTTCTAGAGCACAAATCAAGGACTTCATAGGTGATTTATCCAAAGTGTTTACTTATGAAAACAACCAATGGTCTTACCTTTTAAACATCGAATGGTTCTGGGTGACATTGTGGTATGTTGATATGGGTTAATTGATGATGAAACAAATGGAGGGTTACCCTTAATAAGATAGTCTTACCTATTCACTCATATGAATAGAAGTGATGAAAACCATAATGTGTTGATATGTAACCCTAATGAGGTATAGCTTGTTATACCTAACTTTAATATAACTAAATTATGGTAATTGGGTATGAATAGTCCTTGAATGATTAGTACAATCATGGAGTACTCTCTTATTTTTGTTGAAACCCTAGTATTCTATAACTCAATGCTACACCTGGATTTATGAGTGGGTTCATACTTGATAATAGTATGAAATGTGATGGTGATGCTTACCTTATGCATCCATGATCCAATGGGGATGTTGTGAGATAGGATTTGGATATAAGTGCTAATTGTAACATTAATATAATTTATCTTGTTGAACCTAACTCTAATGCAAATAGATAAAGATGAGTAGTCATGTTTAACATTCTTATATGATGGAATGATGGTGAAATAACATCCTTAATATAATCATAACCTTAATGTGTTAATTGGTGGTTATCATAGTCACATGGTTGATACTTTCTTATGCTAAATATGTGCAATATGAATATCATGAGGGTTAATCATATCTAGATTCTTTGCATGTTGATGTGATAAAGGAATGTTCTTAATGTTAATATGACCCCGCTATGATTGTTTATGAATATCTCTTAGCTCATTAATGCAATATTGTGTTGATCCAGTGTAATATATATAAGTGATGTTGTTGAGCCTTGTTATAAGACATGCAAAGATACTGATGATCTTGTAGGGAATAGTATGATGGTCTTAATGACCTTTGGCAAGGTTGAGCCCTGAATGAGGTGTAATCCTCTTGTGCTGATAAGGGTTGATACCCTGTGATATTGTGAAAAGGATTTATATCTTGTGATAGTATGATGGTCTTAATGACCTTTGGGCATGGTTGAGCCCTAAATGAGGTGTAATCCTCTTATGTTGATAAGGGTCGATACCCTATGATATTGTGAAAAGAATCTATATCTTGTGATAGTATGATGATTAGTGTGGTCTCATAAATGGCAAGTGAATAGTACCATGTGATGATGAGATGAGAAATTATGTTTCATAGTACCATGTGATGATGAGATGAGAAATTATGTTTCACATGTTTTATATATTTTAAAAGTTGTGATATTTATATGCTTTCTAGAAGTGAATTAGGGTTTGTATGTCAACTTGTTTGATGTAACCTTAATCCACCCAATTGGCATAACTAATCAAGTGAAACTCTAATCATGTAGTTTCATGTGACATAGAGCCATCTCTGTGTCAGAACTTGTTGGATGGTGAAATGAGTATTTCTAAGGGAAACTCAGAGCACATACGGTTGAGTATGTGGGGGTCGCAAGTTGAGGATATATCCTTTTCATCCACAATGTAGGTTGTAGAGCATGACTATGGTCACGCCTCATACATCTGATGTGATTGAGAACGGCTGCATTCGTGTCTTGGTGATTATATATGTGATGAGATTGAAGGAAAACTACGGTCGTACCTCAGATGGTAGGGTATGCGTACCCACCTCCTTTCACTAGTGTCATGACTTGTACCAAGGATAGACTAGGCTGTTAGCAGCTTGACCTTATGTTTCATTATAGCAGACCCGTACTGGCTGGGGGTAGAGAAGATCTTTGGAGTCCGGCTCTTCCTAGATCTTGTATGGCATTTATTTTGACTTAGCAGTGGTCAGTTGGATTTTGAGTGGTATCCTCAAATTCCTCAGGGCATAATAAAAGATGTAAGACAGCTGTGTAGCATATCTTTTTACGGTTATACACAACACTTCATATTGGATGATAACCCTTATTTGCTTTCTTTTCACAAAGATCATGTATAGTACAATAAGAGATAATAGATATGCTTATACTATAGTTATGCTCATGTTGTAAACATGCTTATGTTGCCAAATATACTGACACTAATGGTTAAGATGTTGCTTCTAGCTATGTTTAATATTGCTAGCCATGCCTATGTAATTAGAAATTTTTAAACTACTAATCATTCCTATGTAGTTCATTGTGTTATGATATTAGTTCTACTTATGTTATAGATTTGTTCCCTTTATTTGAGATGCCAATATTGATAGCCATGTTATGTTACTAGACAATTCATGATGTCAGGGATGCTTATGCTACTAGATTGGTTGTGTTGTTAGCAAGGAATGTGATGATATCCAGATTAATGATAATGATTTTTATTAGATGCAATTTGATGATATTTGAGTAGATATCGATCCAAAGAAATGGATTAATTTGTTATCTATATATGCATTGATGAACATACTTGTTGCTAAGATTCATTACTTAATCTATTTAGCATACTTGAACCATTCAATATGTTCAATTGATTATTAAATAATCCAACTGCTTAGTTATCTACTATTTAAAATGTTGTAATCAGTAAGCATTTTTGGAGGTTATATCTCTGTTTGGGACATGGGTCTCACCCTTATGGTTCGCCACATCTTTTTAGGTAATCGACAGTGATGAAAAAAAACATGTGGCAGCAAAGAGGAGCTATAGTAATGAATTTGTGAGAAAAGTTGATTAGATGTCTAGTGTGTACTAGAGTCCCCGTTGTACTCTCAGGTTTGGGTTAGAAAAGTTTGTATATGGTGTTTCAAATGAATCAAAATTTTTTTAGCATGTTAATGCTTGTTTGTGTGACATGTACGAATATTGTTCTCCTATGTATATATGTTGTGGCTAAGGTGATAGACCAATTTGTATCAAGTTCTTGGCATACTATGGATACAAGAAAGATGTTGGGCTCTTATGCAAATATTTTTGAGTAGGTGTTGATGATGAAATTGGTTTTAATTTACCCATATTTTTGGGTATGTGGTTAACTGGTGATTGGTTGTATTTTTTTAACAAAAAAATTGGTCATTCTATTCATCTCGTGGCCTGGGCTGGATCCTAGGACCTCTCACTAACAAACTGAGTGTCTAGCCATCTTGGTGTCTTCTGTTAGATAAATTAGAACTCATGACCTTAATTACATTGAATGTGTTTTATGTTTTGAGTGATCTCGTTTAGTGTAATGGGTTCTTACATGTCAAGTCAAGGTTTCTAAGGTAAGTGGTGTTAGGGAAATTGTGAACCAAGGGTAGGAATCAGAGTAGATATGAGGGTTTTTCCCCTCATCCTACTAGCCATCTAGCCTTTAGAAAGTCCTAGGAAATTGCATTAATAACAGTTACACTAGCTACTTAGATCTCACACTCACTTGTAGAAGGAGGGATATGTATGTAGGAACAAAGGGGGCTAGCTTGGGATCTACTAATCGGACCTAGGAGCCATTCCTAAGATTGCTACACACATTCTAATTCCTTCTAGAGGCTAAGTGTCATTAAACATCACAAAGCAAGTAATTTATGTTTAAGAGTAAAAACTACATGCAAGATAATGGGAAATGAGATAGAAGTAAAGGCAATCATCATAGAATGAAATTATGTTCATTACAAATTATTCTCCCCCAACATGGTATCAAAGTCACATTTTTACTCTAAACAAACCCACCACTAGGGGCTTAGCTAGACATAATTAAAGAAAAGGTAAAAGAAATGAGAAGAAGGGGGATAGGACTCAATGGAGCTCGAAGTAGATCCTCTTTCTTCACCTCCTAGCTGCTGTAGGGAGACCTCCTTGCTCCAAGATGGCCGATGGGCATGAAAATGGAGGGGGTTATGGTAGAAAACCTAGAAAACTAGGTTTCTATGGTAAAAATGGTGGGTGGAGAGCATTAAGGCATAGGGAATGCAATGAATGATCAAGAGAGGATGAGTAGGAGTAATGGCAGCTGGGGGAGTGTAACCTTTGTGCTCCATCCACCACCTATGTATATATAGGTGGTAGGGAAGCACTAGGGTAAGTAGGTCAAAGTAGGAAAAATAGTGGTGAAAATATATAGGGTTAGGTGGTCACCACGGTCGTGTTGAGGTTCCACAACCTTGTTGGGGGTTGCATGGCACGATCGTGGGGGTATGGAATGGATGAGGTGTGAAATGTAGTGGAAATGATAAGTATATGTGGTGACCATAGCCATGGTTGGGTGCCACGGTCGTGCTGTGTAAGGGGTACCACAGCCGTGTTCGGTACCACGACCGTGTTGGAGGAGGAGTCCATGGGCAAGGCAGGTTGGGGGTCATCTTGTCTTCAGTTCACCTCAGGTGTGGGGAGCACCATAGACGAGGCGGTCTTCAAGGGCCATGGTTGTGGTGATGTCCACGACCCAGGTCATTCACGTTTAAAATGAACCACTTCTATGTGATCTTGGAAAACTTGTGTGACACCCCGCTATCACACAGACAACGAGATGCCACATGAAAACGTGCGGAACAACATATTACCAACAACACAAGTTAATTAAAACCGATTGCAGAAGCATGCTTAAGGGAACTTTTACATTCAGGACATGCAAGGAAACATGTTACATATATAAATTACAAGCCTGATATATATCCAAAACTTTTTAAAACCAGCTGTCTTGTCAACATATGAGTTCACCACATGTTTATACATATATTACAGGCCACCTCAGACCAACATTAGGGTATACAAAATTACAACAGACAACCATCGTGAAACATCGTCAAACACCTCCGAGGACCTGAGAGTACAAGGATGACTCTAGGACTCTATCATAAAAGATCAAAACAGCAACATATCCACCTCTTGCCTTCTAGTGCTCTTCTTGCTTCTCAGCTGCAACACTAAGGTCACCACCACCACCAACACGACCACCTAAAAAGGTTGTAAACTAGCGGGGTGAGACACACAGTCCCAGTGAGAAACATAACTCCCCACCATAACTATAAAACCTCATAAAGATAGAAGCAGATAAAGCAGGTATATGATGACAGCAGATTACAAGAGTAGTATACTGAGCAAGACTATTACTCCCATCAATCTTACCAAGATATTCATGAGGCCTGCATCCAGATTTTTATTTATGGAACATGATTGACAAGATAAGCTTTTTAAGAACTTATCGCAAGATATCAAGATCGTACAAGTAACTCAAAAGGATAACTAGATTATCTACATAAGCAAGGCCTCAAACAATGTTTCGTGTTTTGCTCTATGCAATATGTACTATTAGGTTGAATTACATTTTATTATGCCTTGAGGAAGTGAGCTTTCCTTGCTCAAATCCAACCTTTGGTTGTGAAACCCAAATCAGGTGCTATATAAGGTCAAAGGGAGAGCCGGACTCCATGACCTCACATTCTTATGGTCAGTACACGAATACTAAAGCAAGACCGCAGTCTCATGCTTATGTGGCCTCAGCCTCTTGGTCAGCTCCGCAAGCTACCCATATCTCTAGCTCACATTCACACAGGTGCTAGTATATACCTTTGAGCCATGGGCCTGATCACCGTGCTCTTGAGCCATGAGCGCATTCATGCTCTATCTCGACGAGTGATGGGTCTGTTCACCATGCTCTTATGTATCCTGAGTCTGCACCCATAGTTGCACTCAAATCCTCCTATTTTAGGCTAGGGGAAACCTTGCATATTCAGCAATATGCGCTCTAGGTAATCCCACAGGAAAAAAACATGTTTCACCATCACCAAATTCTGACGATGATGGATCTATGGCCAGGACAAACTACATGATATATTCCACTGTAATTAATTAATTAATTTCAAGGGGATTGTAAAGACAACCTAGTTATAAGCATAACAGCATTGAGTTACATTATTACTGCAATCATCGCATTATCATGGGATCTCAATCCCTTATCATAGATGACAACTGCCTCTCAAGGCATCATCATCATCTTACATCATCACTTGGGATATCAATCCCTTATATCATCATCAAGAGGATAACACCTCAACTAGGCACTCAGCCTTTATCAAGTCCTCAAACCTATCTCATCATACGGGTGATGCATTTTATCTCTTCAACAAGAATTATCATGATGTAGTGTTATTCAAACATATTTACCTCATAGCTCTTACCTGGATAAGAATCCAAATAATACACCTGCATGGTCAGTATACATATTAAGAGAGATAACTTAAGCCACTAGACATAAACCTTCAGGATTATCATGCTATCATGTTTAGAACAACATCCATGATTATATGAAATACAAGTTGTATCAATCTCATTATTATTGAGCATACACCATGCCTTATACTAGGGATCAAAACTGTGTATCATCTCATCATGTGTAGCAGCATCTTAGATTCCCAACATACCTTGGTTCACAACCTATCATCATATCCCATTATTAACATAGATGTGGGTTCAAGGTAAACAATCCATTTAATTAAGATTTCCGAGTTAACATAACCCTCACCAAGGATCCCTACATCCCTCACTATAGGTGAGGTGGGTAGTGCCAACCCTCACTCAAAGGGGTATCGGGTAAGACCATAACCCTTACTATAGCTTATCGGCTAGGGTTTCAAACCCAAAAGCACATGTCACCATATCGGCCAACCAAACTACACCCCATCATGCACTAGAGAGAAGCTAGCACAGAGTTGTGTCGTGCAGCTAGAACTAGAGGTGTGTGTTGTGCACAAGGGACAACCTCCATCGACCATGACACTCTATCGCCCAAAGCATCAAACCATATCATCCATCAGCATGGTAGCCACTTTAAAGCATCATATCGGCCAACCTACTTAGGGTGTGTCAGGCAAACACAAACCCCATGCCCGACACAAGGTTAACCCATCCTACTCATATCACTCAAGGAAAAGTCTAGGGTGTCGCCCACCTATAACAAGTAACACCCTAAGAAGACCTATCATCAAAATAGGTTAAACACCTCATATTGGCCACCACTAAGGCACCTATCAGGGTTCCACTATGCAACCACCTTATCGGCTAACTCAAGACCAACTCATGTCGTCCAACATAGAGGTAGCTCACTAGACACCATATCGACCAAGGAACATCTAAAGCAAGGAATCATCTCGGCCAAGGCATATTGTCCAAGAATACTAACAAGGTGAAGGAGGGTCATATAAGGCACCAAGCCATCAGGGTTCAACTCATCATATCGACCAACCAAACTTAAGACAAGAGGGTATCGAGCAACCACTCCACAAGAGTGTATCGTGCAAGGGTACAAAACCTAAAGGTCGTCTTCAACCTCAAGCACTTAAGCAACAAACCCTAATTGATCAAGATAGTTGGCTCACCTCTCAACAACCAAGAGAGAGGGGTTTTGCACAACTTCCATCACAAATCGGGCAACCATCAAGGATCAACTTCAACTTTGATCATCACTTATCCAAAAGCTCACCTCTCAAATCCATGGTGAGAGAAGGGTGTTGCCTAAGCAACTAGAGTATAGGCTCACCCCTCAACAACCAAGAGAGAGGGGTATTGCCTATATCACTAGGGCTCAAACTCACTTCTCAAAACCAAGGAGAGAAAGGGGTATTGCCCCAAAGGAAACCCTCATCTATGGGTTCAGCCAACTAGGTCCAAAGGTACATATCCAACAACAACATCATCAACAACATGATCACTATCTCCATATGATTAAACGTACGTGCTAGAGCAAGAAACATAGCATGCATGGCCGATCATGATCATATACTAACATGCAACATTAAAGAAGGTAGAATAGTTAGGGTTAGAAGTTATGTAACCCGCCTTAAGCAAGCTCTTCAAGCTCCAAAGCTCCAAGCTTTAAGCTTTAAGCTTTAAGCTCCTATCTCCAAAGCACACCACCTATGGTTCGGCCACCAAACTAGAGGAAGAAGCGAACTCCTCCAAAGGGATCGGCCACCAAGAACACCAAGGGAAGGTGTATTGTGCATCAAAGAAGAGAAAGGCAACAAAGATCTAAAGGGATCCTAAGCAAGTGTAAGGAGATGCATATATAGAAGAGGATGGAGGAGAAGACAAGGCAATGTGTTGCCCACCAAGGGACACTTGTCCAAGGGTAATGCCACCTCCTTATATCACTTTATACACATTTCCAAGGCTATTGCCACATGCAAGCACTATGCACCAAGTGTCCACTAGTGGTGACACAAACGAAGTCAATAGGTCAAATATGGTCCATGGTCGATACACTCCACCTCCATGCCCAATATACCCCATGGGAGACACCCCCATGGGCGACACAAAACCCACCTGCCCGATACAAGGTTCAACTAGGCAAGGAAAGGCCCAAACAAGGTAAAACAAGGCCCAAACAAGGTAAAACAAGGCCCAACATAGCTCAATAAAGCCCAAGGCAACTCAAGCAACGAGCCCAACCCTTCCTCTCAACTCTAGAGGAAGCAAAGAGAGAGAAGTCATCTCTCCTGGTGACAAACTTGCTCTTCAACCCTAAACATGGGCTATTTGCAAGTAGCACCACCAACTCTCAACAAGCACAACCAAACCCTAATCACCACTAAAGGTGATTAGCAAGCAACCAAGCACCAAGGTTAGGCAAAGCAAACAGGGTAAGCCCAAAATGAAGGTCAGGGTCCTTACAAGCCATAAACCTCTTCAAAGGGATTTTTCCCCCAAAATCCGAAGAGAAGAGTGAGGGGTACTTCCTTCTCATCTCTTCCTCAAGCTCCCACGTGTCTTCCTCAACACCACAATGATGCCAAAGAACCTTCACAAGAACTAGGTCCTTCCTCTTCAGCTTCTTTACTCTTCTGTCAAGGATCATCACTGGACCTTCTTCATAAGTCACATCTTCATCAAGCTCAACCTCAACTGGCTGTATCATTGTTCCTGTATCTGGGTAACTTTTCTTCTGGATGCTGACATGGAACACCGGATGCAACCTATGCAACTCTGGAGGTAGCTCTATCTTGTAAGCTACCTTCCTGACATGTGCTATTACCAGATATGGCCCCATATACATGGGTGCCAACTTACCCTTCCAGTGAAACCTTAACACACCTTTTGATGGTGAGACCTTGAGATACACTTTGTCTCCCATCTGGAACTCTAAAGATCATCCGCAATTATCTACATATGACTTTTATCTGTCCTAAGCTACTTTCGACCGTTGTTGTATCACTCTAATCTTTTTTATTGTCTGATGCACTAACTCTGGACCCAAAAGCTGATACTCGCCAGACTCATACCAACATAAGTGAGATTTGCACTTCCTTCCATATAGAGCCTCATAAGGAGCCATGTCAATGCTCTGTTGATAACTATTGTTGTAAGCAAACTCTATCAAACTGAGATGCACGTCCCAACTACCTAGGAACTGCAAAACATAAGCTCAGAGAAGATCCTCCAAAGTCTAAATATTTTCAGACTATCCATCCATCTGCGGGTGGAAGGCGGTACAGAACCTCAACTGTGTTCCCAATGCTTTGTGCAACTGCTCCCAAAAATGATTCGTGAATTGGGGACCTGTATCGGAGACTATCGTTGTGGGTACACCATGCAAACGCACTATCTCATCTACATATACCTGAGCCAGCTTCTCTGTTGTATACGTTATCCTTATAGGTATGAAATGAGCAAACTTTGTCAATATGTCCACTATCACTCAAATGGAATCATGATTC
This sequence comes from Alisma plantago-aquatica, assembly GCA_963693085.1. Lineage (NCBI taxonomy): Eukaryota > Viridiplantae > Streptophyta > Magnoliopsida > Alismatales > Alismataceae > Alisma > Alisma plantago-aquatica. The sequence continues at coordinate 161,575,815 of OY856409.1, forward strand.
TTAGCTATCTTTGGCAGACCAACTACGAAATCCATGGTTATATGATCCCACTTCAACTGTGGTATTGGCATGGGTTGCAACGTACCTGCCGACTTCTGATGCTCAGCCTTAACTTGCTGGCATACCGCACACCTAGCTATAAACTCAGCTACATCCTTCTTCAAACCAGGCCACCAATACAAGTCTTTCAGATCATGATACATCTTGGTGACTCCTATATGCATGGCATACATCGACGTGTGCGCTTCCTCGAGTACTAGCCTCCTTAGATCATTAGCGTCAGGGACCACCATCCTACCATGATAGCAAACTAGTCCATCCTCAGACTCATGGAACCCATCACTCTTGTCACTACAGAACTCTGATCTGATCAACTGTACTGAAGTATCTGCCTATTGTGCATCTTTGATCTGCTGCCTCAGTGTAGGCTTGACTTGCATTTGTGCCAACAATCCTACCAATAGGGAAACATCCAACTATACATTCATTTGTTGTAAGGAGACAAACATATCACACTTATGGCATACCAAGGAACTCAACTGTGCCTCCTTTGTGTAATGGGAAGAAGATTTTCTGCTAAGCGCATCAGCCACCACGTTTACTTTGTTAGGATGATACTCAACGGTGTAATCATAATCATTGATTAGCTCCATCCAGTGACGTTGTCGCATGTTTAGCTCACTCTGTGAGAAGATGTACTTCAAGTTCTTATGATCTGTAAAGATCTGACATACTTCCCCATAGAGATAGTGTCTCCAAATCTTCAATGCATGCACCACCGCTGCCAGCTCTAAATCATGTGTAGGATAATTTTCCTCATATTTCTTAAGTTGTCGCGAAGCAAAAGAAACCACATGATCCTCCTACATCATCACACATCCCAAGCCCTTCTTGGAAGCATCGCATAACACAACGTAGCCTTTCCCAGGTTCTGGAAACACCAACACTGGAGCACTAGTCAGCTTCTCCTTCAAACCTTGGAAAGCTTGCTGACAAAGATCATCCCAAATAAATGGTACATCCTTCCTGGTCAACTTTGTCAATGACAACGCGATCACACTGAAATTCCTTATGAACCTTCAGTATCCTACTTAACCTAGAAAACTATAGACTTATTTTGGCATCTTCAGTTGCTCCCAATCTGTAAATGACTCCACCTTCTTGGGGTCTACTCTGACTCCTTCAGTAGATATCACATGCCCCAAGAATGTCACTTCCTTCAACCAAAACTTGTACTTACTGAACTTGGCATACAGCTGGTGTTGGCGAAGAAGAGTCAACGCTTGTCGAAGATGTTGTTCATTCTCTTGACTGTGTCGACTATAGATCAAAATGTCATCTATAAAAACTACAGCAAACTGATCTAGAAATGGATAGTACACCATGTTCATCAGATCCATGAAAGCAGCAGGCGCATTGGTTAACCCAAACGGCATAACCACAAACTCAAAGTGACCATACCTCATCCTAAATTCTGACTTTGGTATGTACTCATCCTTAATCCACAATTGATGATATCCAGACTGTAGGTCGATCTTTGAGAAAATGGTGGCACCTCGTAACTGATCAAACAGATCATCTATCCTTGGCAACGGGTACTTGTTCTTGATTGTGACTTTGTTCAGCTGTCGATAGTCTATACACAACCGCATTGATCTGTCCTTCTTTTTAACAAACAAGACCGGAGCACCCCAAGGCGATGTGCTTGGTCAGATGAAACCCTTATCTAACAACTCCTGTAACTATTTCTTCAGTTCTGCCATCTCGGCTGGAGCCATCCTATATGGTGGTTGTGCAACTAGTTGTGCTCCTTGTATTAGATTAATCTTGAAGTCAATCTCTTGAGATGGGGGAACATTGGGGAACTCATCAGGAAACACATCTAAAAATTCTCGAACAACTGTAACCTCCTCAAGGCTAGGACCTTTCTCCTTGGTATCCACAACATGAGCTAAGAACACCTTACAACCTTGTCGCAGCAACTTCTCTGCCATCATAGCAGACACCAAACAAGTCAAAAGAATCTTCCTATCTCCTTGGAAGATCCACTTCTCACCACCATCATCAAACACTTCCTGCTTAGAACCACAGTCCAACACAACCTTATACTTTTCTAAGGTATCCAACCCAAGGATCACATCGAATCCATGCATATCAAGTGGTATAAGATCCACTTGTATATTGTGTCCTGAAAAAGATAAGACACAAGATGGACACTCCTCTCGAAGCATCGAGGAACCATCAAGAGTGGTTTTTAACAACAGGCTATCTTTCTTACAGCTAACAGGTAAAGGACATCTATCAAGCAAACTATGTGTGATAAAAGAGTGTGTAGCACCGGGGTCAACCAGAACAGATATAAAGCAAGAAGAAGACAAATTAGAATGAAATAACTCCATCTGACCTACCACCACTCACAGGTTGACTATCGCCTCCGGCTGACTCATAGCATAGAATCGAGCTGTTGCTTGTTGTCGTCCTCACCCTCTGCTTCCTTGAGCAGACGATCCTGCCTACGATGCTTGACCACGTCCTTGTCTACTAGGATGTTGTCTGCCTGACACTTGTTGACTCTATCTTGGTTGATGTGTTACTTCAACGTCTCTCTTTGGGTAGTTTGACCTCAGATGCCCAGTCTGTACACAGTGATAACATGACCTGCCTTCTATCTACAGCCTAGAAGGCCCTATCACTATCACTGAAGCTATGTTGTGAGCTTTGGATGGCGAAAATCCACACCCTCTTACCTTGGAGACCATGGAGACGGTGCACAAGAACTCTACATCACGGAAGGTGCCAAAAACCTTGGCTTTTTGAAGCCACCAAACCTCTGCCTCTGGAACTGAGCAGGCCTCTTCTTGGTCATGTTCCCTTTTCCCCCTGACAGACTGTTCAATCCTGTGGATGAACTCCACGAACGTGGCAAACCGCTCCCGATTTTCCAAGGCAACAGTGGGTGTCGACAGCTCAGCACTCAAACCCTTTTCAAACCGCCTGATTTGCTCATCATCTGTCGATGCCATATGAGGACAAAACCTCAGTAGGACCATGAAATTGGCTTCATAGTCAGTGACACTCATCGATCCTTGGCACAGACACTCAAATTGGTTGATCTTTTCATTTGGATACGTCTTTGGAAAGTATCTGTTGATGAACTCGTGCCGAAAAACCTCCCAACAAATCTCCTCACCATGTCGCTTCTCCTCCTCGATGGCTCACCAGTGGCCAACACTACCTTTCAAAAGGTAGACAGCGTGCTTTACTTTGTCTGCTTTGGGGATTTCGAGGATTTGGAAGGCCTTCTCAAGACCTATCAGCCACAGATCTGCATCCGCTGGATCAGTCATTCCAGCATAATCTGAAGCCTCAACTCAGTGAAACCGCTCAAAGGTCTTCCCAATGCCCGATGATTCACCATGGGGAGCTTGTGCTCTTGGCGGAGGCACTAGCACTCGTTCCACCATGTGATTCATTATGGTCGTTAACTACCCCATAAGTTGCTGGTAAGAAGGGTTTTCTAGAATGGCTGGGTCAAGTTGGGGGACCTCAGGCACCCAATCTTCATGTGCATGCACTCTAGCTCCATCAATTGATGCAGCCTCACTTCTCTCGGCAGCATGTTCTTCATGGTTTCCAGACATCTTTAAGCTTTTTCTTCTACTGAGGGTAGAAGATCATTATAAGAAAATCTGGAAAACTCACAATAATAGACACAAACCTAGTCCTATATCCCTATAGACTCAGTGAACCTAGAGCTCTGATACCAAAACCTATTGTGACACCCCTCTATCACACAGACAACGAGATGCCACACAAAAATGTGCGGAACCACATATCACCAAAAACATGAGTTAATTAAAACTGATTGCGGAAACATGCTTAAGGGAACTTTTACATTTAGGCACTGCAAGGAAACATGTTACATATATAAATTACAATCCTGATATATGTCCACAGCTTATTGAAACCAGTTGTCTTGTCAACATATGAGTTCACCACCTATTTATACATATATTACAGGCCACCTCAGACCAACAACAGGGTATACATAATTACATCATATAACCATCATGAAATGTCCTCAAACACCTTTGAGGACGTGAGAGTATAGGGATGACTCTAGGACTCTATCACAAAAGACCAAAATAGCAGCATATCCACCTCTTGCCTTCTACTGCTCTTTTTGCTGCTCAGTTGCAACACTAAGGTCACCACCACGACCAACGCGACCACCTAAAAAGGTTGTACACTAGCAGGGTGAGATACACAGTCCTAGTGAGAAACATAACTCCCCTCCGTAACTATAAAACCTCATAAAGATAGAAGCAGATAAAGTAGGTATATGATGATAGCAGATTACAAGAGCAGTATACTGAGCAAGACTATTACTCCCATCAATCTTACCAAGATATTCATGAGGCCTGTATCTAGATTTTTCTTTATGAAACATTATTGACAAGATAAGATTTTTAAGAACTTATCACAAGATATCAAGATCGTACAAGTAACTATAAAGGATAACTGGATTATCTACATAAGCAAGGCCTCAAATAATGTTTCGTGTTTTGCTCTATGCAATATATACTATTCGGCTGGATTACATTTTATTATGCCCTGAGGAAGTGAGCTTTCCCTGCTCAAATCCAACCTTCAGATGTGAAGCCCAAATCTGGTGCCATACAAGGTCAAAGGGAGAGATGGACTCCATGATCTCACCTTCTCATGATCAGTACATGAATACCAAAGCAAGACCGCAGTCTCATGCTTATGTGGCCTCATCCTCTAGGTCAGCTCAGCAAGCTACCCATATCTCTAGCTCACCTTGACACAAGTACTAGTATATACCTTTGAGCCACGGGCCTGATCACCGTGCTCTTGAACCATGAATGCATTCATGCTCTATCTTGATGAGTCATGGGCATGTTCACCATTCTCTTATATATCCTGAGTTTGCAACCATAGTTTCACTCAAATCCTCCTATTTTAGGCTAGGGGAAACCTCACATATTCAGTAATATGCGCTCCAGGTAATCCCGCAGGATAAACCTATTCCACCATCACCAAATTCTGACGATGATGGATCTATGGCCAGTGCAAACTACATGATATATTGCACTGTAATAAACTAATTAATTTTAAGGGAATTGTAAAGACAACCAAGTTATAAGCATAACAACATTGGGTTACATTATTACTGCAATCATAGCATTATCCTGGGATCTCAATCCCTTATCACAGATGGCCACTACCTCTCAAGGCATCATCATCATCTTACATCATCACTTGGGTTATCAATCCCTTATCTCATCATCAGGAGGATAACACCTCAACTAGGCACTCAACCTTTATCAGGTCCTCAGACCTATCTCATCATACGGGTGATGCATGTTATCTCTTCAACAAGAATTATCATGATGTAGTGTTATTCAAACATATTTACCTCATATCTCTTACTTGGCAATGAATCCAAATAATACACATGCATGGTTTGTATACATATTAAGAGAGATAACTTAAGCCACCAGACATAAACCTTCGGGATTATCATGCTATCATGTTTAGAACAACATCCATGATTATATGAAATACAAGTTGTATCAATCTCATTATTATTGAGCATACACCATGCCCTATACTAGGGATCAAAACTGTGTATCATCTCATCATGTGTAGCAGCATCTCAGATTTCCAACATACCCTGGTTCACAACCTATCATCATATCCCATTATTAACATAGATGTGGGCTCAAGGTAAACAATCCATTTAATTAAGATTTTTGGGTTAACATAACCCCCACCAACGATCCCTACATCCCTCACTATAGGTGAGGCGGGTAGCGCCAACCCTCACTCAAAGGGGTATCGGGTAAGACCATAACCCTTACTATAACTTATCGGCTAGGGTTTCAAACCCTAAAGCACATGTCACCATATCGGCCAACCAAACTGCACCTTATTGTGTACTAGAGAGAAGCTAGCACAGAGTCGTGTCGTGCATGTCGGGACCCGTTACACTAAATGAGATTACTCAAAACATAAAACACCATCGATCGTTAATTAATCACATACCCAAAAATATGGGTAAATTAAAACCGATTTTAACATCAACACCACTAAAAAACATTTGCATAAGAGCCAACATCTTTCTTGTATCCATACTATGCCAAGAATTTGATACAAATCGTTCTATTGTCTTAACCATAACATATATATACAGGTGAACAATAATCATATATGCCACACAAACTAGCATTAATATTCTAATAAAAGTCCGTTTTATTTGAAACACCATATACAAACTATTTCTGACCGGACCTGAGAGTACAAGGACGACTCTAGGACACACTAGACATCTAATCAACTTTCTCATACATTCATTACTATATCTCCTCTTTCTGCCACATGTTTGTTTTCATCACTTCCGATTACCTAAAAAATGTGGCAAACCACAAGAGTGAGACCCATGTCCCAGCAAGAGATATAACCTCCAACAATGTTTATTGATTACAACATTTTTAAGTAATTAAACAATTATGTAGTTTAATCAGATATAACAAATATGATTAATAGGATTGATGATTAACAAAATACATAAAGCAGAAGATAATAACTATCATTATTAACCATACTATCATCCTTTATCTTGTAAACAATATAAGCAGTTAAGTAGCATATGCAGTTCTAGCATCATGAGCAAGTCTAGTAACATAGCATAGCTAACAACATGAGCATGTCTAATTGGTTGAACATATCAACATCATAAGAAGAGCAAGAAACATAAACATAACTATTTGGATAAGCATGATTTACAGTGTATGCATCTCTAGTTACAAAGGCATGGCTAGTATGCTAAACATAACTAACAACATGAGATATCTAGCATCATGATTATAATCAGCAGTAGTAGTACAGTTATTGTAACATCCCTGACCTGGGTTATGCTTTAACCCTAGGTGTTTTTCTTAATAAAGTTGATTAGATGCTTTCTCTTATATTTTGAAAAATAATTAAGTCTCAAGAGGAACTCATATTTCAATTTTAGTTCTTTTTGAACAATGTTAAAATAATGACTGTGTTCGTGTTGGACTAAAGTGCAATTTACCCAAGTTGAGGGATTAATTTGCAAATGTTGCATGATAATATGTTCCTCATGTGTTGAAGCATCATTAGAATGAATATGATTCATAGGTATGGCTTGTGGTAGCCTGAGTACCAAGAAAGAGGTGATAAAGCAATGAATGTGCATTAAAACCTAGTTTTGGTGTAATGTGCAATTTACCCAAAACCTAGGGTTCAATATGAAAATTACCACTTCAAAATAGTGCCTAATATGTCTTGGCATCTAGTAGAGGCAATAAAATGAGAAGGGCATCTCATTTGAGCTACTTTCAAGGAGAGAGAATCTTAATATTAAAATAATCAAAGTTTAAGCATAATTGAAACCCTAATTCAATTTAATGCAAAAATAAATTAAATAATTGAAGGAATTTCAACCAAAATTATAATGGTTGAATTTGTGCCAGTGTGAACGTCCTTGTGCCTTGAAAAGGCACGAAAATATCTCAAGGAGGTGAAAATTCCACTCACTTTATTATATGAAAAAGAAATATCCACTCACTTATGGATATTAATATAAAAAGGGTTAAGGTGCTTAATTTGCTTTTCTTTAAAACATGGATAATTGAGAGGAATAAGAGGCAAAGAGGATATCCTCGTCCCTAAGTAAGGAGAGGGGGCAAGTGGCAAGAAATTGGAGAGGATAATTCCTACTTTCTCTCTCCTAATTGAATTTTTAATAAAAATTGCATATAAGCTCATTTATCCATAGAGTAAAAGGAGAAATTTCAAATTAACTTCCACCCTTTGATTGAAAAATGACCTTGGGAGCTTTGAAGGACCAAGAGGACGACTCCCAACCTGTTGGTAAGTTTCTTGATCATTTTTCATCTTGAATCCATGGTGGAAATCGAAAATAAATGCAAGATTTCTTCTTATCTCGATTCCCTCTTCAATCCTAGCCAATCTTTTCACTCCAAAACTTGAGGACGAGCCTTGGGAGAGTTGCAAGAGCTTCATCCACCATTGTTTATGTGAAGTAAGAAGCTTTGAAGCTCAATTGAAGGCGTTTTATCTAACTTGAACCCTTAATCATTGCTATTGAACTCAATTTTTCAATTCAATTGATTCAATTGTTCTTCTTGAAATACCTTTGATTAATTGATGCAACTTCCATAAAGATGGTAGTAGATTTCGTGGGTTTTAAGGTAGATGATGATGAAATTTTCACAAGCAACCACCTCAACTAAGGAAGTGGGCAAATGGTTTGCAAAACTGAATGGGTTAATTCGGTTTCAAAACTGATTGAGTGAATTTGGTTTCAAAATCGAATGGACACTTAAGTGCTAGACCGAATGGGTAAAAATGCACAAGACCGAATGGGTAATTATACCCAAGATCAATTGGATAATTCCTTCAAGATCGATTGGGTATTGATTTCAAAATCGATTGGGTAATTGAGTCCAAAACCGAATGGGTAATGGATCTCAAAACCGTTTGAGGTCAAGCACCTCATAACCGTTTGAGGTTGAGCACCTCAAGACCGTTTGAGATGGTCAAAGCACCTCAAGACCATTTGAATGGTCAAGGGTGAGGATTCAAGGATTAAAGATCCAAGGTTCAATCAATTTTGAACTTCAACAATTCACTCGATTGAAGGCTTCAATGTAACCAATCATGTCCAATTGATGGATGATTTTAGCTAATAAACCCTTGCAGTTTTGAGACCAATTTGGGCAAAAGGTCTTGAGACCGTTTGGGCCCAAACGGTATTGAAACCGTTTGGGGTCAAACGGTTTCAAAACTATTTGGGATCAAATGGTTTCAAAACCGTTTGGTGTTGAAACTTCAAAACTGATTAAAGGTCAATTGTGGTTCATCAATTGTAAGTCGTAGATGATGATTGTTCCATTGATCCAGTGATTGATAGTGATGTCAATCAATGTTAGGTACAAGGTTGAATCCCTAAAGTACCTATCTGATTAATATATTTAAAGAGATAAACCTTAATTTGCTTATAAAAGCAATAATTCTATACACTATGTCAATCATAGTTGTATGCACTTGATTTGAAGGGACGATGTAACCTAATCAAGTTGAGAGGATGATAGAGATGAATTCATACATGAATATGATTCATGTGATGATTAAGGGCATGATCCTCAACAAAGAGATCATAAAACCCTAATCTTGAATATAAACCCTAATTGAGAAGGTTAATGAATCTTAACCCTAAGTCAGGACAATTCTTGGTGAAACCCTAATCTAGGGTAATAGTATAACCCTATTCAAGGGTGATGACATGAATAACCCTAATTCAGGGTAATGTGATGCAAAACCCTAATTGGGATGAATAGTAAACCCTAATTGGAGATAATTGCACATCAATCCCTATTATGGGTAATTGATTATGAAATCCTATTTGAGATGAATAGTAAACCCTAATTGTGGGTTATTGAATGAAAACCTTAATTTAGGGTGATATGATGTGAAACCCTGATGTTTTGATATGATGTGGAACTCAAGCCCAGGGTGATGCTATGAAATGCTATATGAAACCCTAATCTTGGGCAATATGGTGATAAACCATAACCCTGATCTGGGTGATGGGATGAGTATTCCCAATTGAAAGGAAATGGAAAACCCTAATCTGAGAAAGGAAATAGTGGTGTTATTCTTGAATAATAATGACATATTTGTTTTGCAAGGTGCTGGTATGTATTTGATGTAACTATTATCATCTGTGCTAACCAATCAGGTATCATGAGATGATGAGCATATCCAGGTATGGGCTATGATGCTTTATTCATTGAAAGTGTTCAATAGGCCTTGTGAGCCATTATATGCAGTGTTACCTAGTGAGAGGTGACATGATGGCCTTGAGAGCCATGTGGCATGCTTGTGTAACAAGTGCCATGATTACCTTGGTCAGATGACCTGAAGGTATTAAAATGATGAGGGATGATAATTCCCAGAGCTGAGATAAGGGATTGAGATCCCAATGTTTTATCAAGCTTTGAAAAGTACTTGATGGAAGTATACAACATTCTTTGTAGCATTGTTTTAATAAATTATGTTTGAAAACATGACTGATGCTAAAATAATATGGTAATGTACTTAATTAATCAAGTGAAATCTTATCATGTAGAGCCCTGACCATAGATCCATCATCGTCAAAAGTTGGTGATGGTGAAACAGAATTTCCTTCGGGAATTCCTAAGGAACACATATTTTTGAATATGTGGGGGTAAATGTGAGACGATCCGATCCATAAATCACGATTTATTTTTTAGCAAAAGCAATCGATTAGCGGCGGAATACGAAAAATCATCGGAAATTAAAACTTTTTGAGTCAAGATCTTGAAATCATAAAACTTCTTTTATAAGAAACAAGGTAAACAGATTACATCCTTGTGAAATCACCTCTCGAGTGATTATATACATCCAGATACAAAATCTCGAGGCTTAAAGAAAAAAACCTCAGTTCTACTATCTCCTAGGACCTGAGAGTATAGAGACGACATAGGACTATCTAACTACAAGACTCAGCAGTCAGTATCTCCACCTAAGATTCACTGCTGCTCCTGGTGCTGCTGTTGTTGATTCTGATCACCTGCAGACTGGTTCCTTCGTCCTCGACGACCACCTAAAAAGTTGAAATCTACGGAGTGAGACAATTTTAAATAATTGTCCCAGTGAGAGTTATAACTCTCCACCAGAAACTTTATTATAGCAATCAGAGAAAAACATAAGTAATAACAGCTTTTTAAGATAATCCACAACAGATTTGACATTAAGTAGAACAACAGCATTTAAGGAATATGAAGAACATGTATACTAGGCAGTATAACTTCAATCAATGTATTTCGTAGTTCAATCTAAGCAGATATCCTACGCGGTTGATTATGTTTTACAATCATTATTATGCCCTGCGGAGATGAGGTCTATCGCTCATACTCCAACTGATCACTATTAAGTCGCATCGGTATCATACATAGGTCATCAAAAGAGTCGGATTCTTATGACCTCATCTTCCCCAGTCAGTGTGAGGATCCACATGCAGGACATCTAGTGTCTCTGCTACTATAGCTTACCAGGGTATTCTGGTACTTCGCTATTAGAGTCACAGCGGCATTTTGTACTCTCTTCGCCATCGAAAGATTTCTTGTTTATCTCTCATCAATGCAGAAATAAAAGATTTCCTCAGGATAATAGTGTTACATCACCCCGGCATAAACACATAGTGAAGGATTGATAGATTAAGGTACATCTACATCAATTCCTACACCAGGATGTAAGGGTATTCACATCCATATTCCCCCACATACTCAAAAGTATGTGATCCAGGAGTTTCCTTAGAAAAGCCTGTTTCACCATCATTTAGCTTCTAACAATGATGGATCTACGATCAGGGCTCTACATGGTATGATTATACTTGCTTAGTTAGGTACATTTCAGTATTCTTTTAACATCATATATGTTCTCAAACATTAATCATTAGAACAGCAGCTATGAGAGTAGAATACTAAATGTATCAAGTCTAACTTACATCAGTTATCATTTATTAATCATCTCATCACAATTCGTCTAATTAGCATGATCTTGATGGTACTCATGGCTCATTCAGCCTATCATCTCATAAGATGCCACTTAAACTCAGGAAACATAGCATATTACTATTTATAAAGCTAATAACATGCTTTTAATGAATATGATATCATAATCCTTACCTGGATAGGATTATTCTCTTATAAGAACCTGCACGGTTAATTCTATTATCAACAATAAACAATTCATATCAAGAGTTTTACCTTTCTTCTTAACAGCATAACCTGAAATTAGGGTTTATTGTACATTTCATCACATCACCCTCAATTAGGGTTTACTATTCATATACATGTTATTACCCTAGAATTAGGGTTTACTATTCACTTCATAGTGAATAGAACTCATAGCATCATCATGTATGAGAAACATCATCATTGATGTCTTCCAATTAGGTTAAAACTCATCAATTATCATAATTAGGGTTTTCATGATCTCACATAGATGGTTCATACTCTAATCATGCACATTCATATATTTTGGAAGTATTTTATTTGATTTTCAACCATAAGTGGTATCTTCTCTCTCCTCTTACTAGGAGATGGTGATTTCATCACCCTAAATTAGGTTAAGTCAAGTCCTAATTGATTAACATAAGCCAATTCCACTATCAAGTCATTAGGGTTTGGTTGATCAAGTGTGTCATCTACTTGAACCCTTCAAGGCACATTGGTAATGTACACCTTCAATCACCACATGGTTCAATCTATTAGACACTTAGCCCCTTAATGTATTAGGGTACCATTAGAGTTTAGATTAGACCACCATTGGACCAATTACACCTTCAAACGATTAAGCAAAAACAGCCCTAAAAGTCTCCAAACGGTTTCACCCCTCAACCTCCAAACGGTCTTGAGACCGTTTGGGGGCGTTGACCGTTTGGGCACTTTTGACCTTCAAGACCGCATGGGTCACCAAGACCGCATGGGTGTGTTGACCATTTGAGCAAAGTTGACTTCCAAACCGTTTGAGGTTATGCGACCTTGAAACCGTTTGATCTTAAACAATCTTGAGATCGATTGGACCAAACGACCTTGAGATCGTTTGAGCCCAAACGGTCTTGAGACCGTATGGCCCCAAACGGTCTTGAGACCGTTTGGCCTCAAATGGTCTTGAGACCGTTTGGCCTCAAACGGTCTTGAGACCATTTGGATCCAAACGGTCTTGAGACCGTTTGGTCCAAATGGGCTCAAACCGCATGGACCTCAAAGGTGCATCAAATGTTATAATCGAATATGGTTATCTATGTTGAAGCCTTCAATTGGCCATATCCTTGTTAACCACTTATAAATTGAGTCAATTAGGGTTAGCCTTAATCAATTGGAAACCAATTGACCCTCAATTGAAAGCCAATTAGGGTTGAATCCAACTTAATTAGGGTTTGTAATCGGATAATCCTCAATGCTCATCAACATGAATCTAATTGAGGTTGAACCCATCAAATGACATCCAATTGGGCCCAAACTTGGCCCAAACGGTCTTGAGATCATTTGGAAACCCTCCAAACGGTCTTGAGACCGTTGCCCAAAGTTTCATCAAAATCTAAGTCGATTTGATAAGGGTTGAACCCTAATTAGGTCTAAAATCATCACTTTTAATCAATTCATCAACCTATTGTGATTGGACCCTCAATCCATCAAATTTCCTTAACCCTAGACCTCCAAACGGTATTGGGGTGTCACCAAACGGTCTTAAGACCGTTTGGGTGAATCCCAAATGGTTTTGAAACCGTTTGGGCCCTTCAACCCAAAGTTCACCCAAATTGGTCATTGAAATCAGCAATTTCACCCGATTAGGGTTTGGGGGGGGGTTGAAGTGCCTTCAACTTGTGATTGGTTTGCAATTAGGTTATGATTCCTTGTAGATATTAAATTCAACATGTTTACAACAGACCTATAAATGTTCTTCCCTTGGTCAACCCTATCAAACGGTCTTGGAGACCGTTTGAATCTAAACGGTCTTGCAAGACCGCATTTGATCAAACGGTTTGAGACCGCATTTGATCAAACGGTTTGAGACCGTTTTGATTTCAAACGGTTTGCAAACCGTTTAGGCCAAATGGTCCAAGGTCGTTTGAGAAAGTTGCCTAGGAATTCACGCCCATTGTCTTCAACCTCTTTTCAGGTCGGTTACTCCACGGATTTCTTGCAAAAGTGCAAGGAAGAATAGAGAAGAAGAAGAACTAAGTACTAGTTTGTAAGAACATAGATATGCATAATAAAGCAAGAGGTTTAGAGTTATAAAACCCGCCTTAAGGTTGTTCCTAGAGCTCCAAGCTTCCAAGCTTCAAGCCTTTAATGGCATCTTGAGCTCCACAGGTCGGCCAAAGGAGTTTCTCTAAGAAAAGGTTGGGGAAGATCGGCTAGAACAAGAAACCTAAGTGAGATAACCATGAAACCAACCTTGTAATCCACTTTCCTTCATGAATTCGAGCAAGAAGATGGTCCAAGCTTACCTAGATTCTCCTTGGTCATTCTCCTATGCTCCATAGCTCTGCCTTAGTTGGTCCAAGCAAGGTGATAAGTGATAGAAGAAAGGAAATGTTCCTTTTGCAAACAAAGGAAGGGTGTATATATATCTTGGGGTCATTTCCAACATAAGGACAACTAGTTTCTCCTTTTCTCAACTAGGTCCCTCCTTTCTTTTAGGCACGTCCCTCCTCCTCATTTCTAAGGTAAAACTCCTTCTAAAACCAAGAACTAAAGGCAAGGAAGGTCAACTTATCACTAAGGTGCACATATACATAAGGGTCTCCTTACTTATAACTTGGTGATTTAATTACAAAGGTGTTCCTTATTATATGATTATTCAAATGAAGTGCCCCCTTCATCATTATTACTTTAAATGATGTCAAAAGTCATAGAAGATATTCTAAAAGGTGTATTTTACAAGTTGCACCCCATATTTTGGGTAAATTGCACTTTTCACCAAAACTAGGGTTTCAAGCACAAGGATTGCCCCACAAGCTGTATCTCAGTGCTCAAGCTTGGGGAATCCATCATACTTCATAATATTCCTTCTTATGATGTATCAAAACCAAAGGATCATATTAACATGTGTAAATTTCAAGTTAACCCCTTTAATTGGGTAATTTGCACATAAGTCCCTATATTACAAAACAATACTACAACATTGTTTAAAAAGGACAGAAATGAAAATGTATGTTCCTCAGGAACTTAATTACATGTCAAAAGATAATCACAAGTATTTAATTACATATTTAGGCAAAACACTTAGGGTTAATTCATAACCCAGGTCAGGGATGTTACAAATTCTCCACCCCTTACAAGGATTTCGTCCCCGAAATCGATAAAACATATTAAGAGAAAAGAGCAGGGTATTTCCTTGTCATCTCATCCTCTAGTTCCCAAGTGGCTTCTTCAACACCACGATGATTCCAGAGGACTTTTACAAGACTTATGTCTGTCTTCTTTAGCTTTTTAATTCTGTTATCAAGGATTGACACAGGTTCTTCCTCATAAGTTATATCATCTTTCAATTCTACCTCCATAGGTTGTAGAACTGACTCGGTGTCAGGGTGACATTTCCTTAACATAGAAATGTGAACACAGGGTGTAACCTCTGCAACTCTAGTGGTAACTCTAGTCTATAGGCTACCTTTCCAACCCGTTCAATGATTGGATAAGGCCCCATAAATCAAGGAGCTAACTTCCCTTTCCTTCCAAAGTGAAGGACTCCTTTCCAAGGCGAGACCTTGAGATACACTCTGTCTCCAACCTGGAACTCTAAAGGTCTACGACGTTTGTCAGCGTAAGATTTCTGCCTATCCTGTGCGGTCTTAATCTGTTGTTGTATCACTTTAATCTTCTCTGTGGTCTGCTGCACAAGATCAGGACCTAACAACTGATGTTCACCAGTCTCATACCAACTTAAGGGTGATCTACAACGTCTACCGTACAAAGCTTCATAAAGTGCCATATCAATACTATGTTGATAGCTATTGTTATAGGCAAACTCTATTAGGCTTAGGTGTAGATCCCAACTCCCGGTAAACTGAATAACACACGCTCTCAGCAAGTCTTCCAAGGTCTGTATAGTCCTTTCAGACTGTCCATCAGTCTGTGGATGAAAGGTTGTACTAAACCTTAACTTGGTGCCTAAGGCTCTATGCAACTGCTCCCAAAAATGACTTGTAAACTGGGGACCTCTGTCAGAAACTATAGTGACAGGTACTCCATGTAGTCGCACTATTTCTTGAACATATAGCTGTGATAACCTTTCAGCAGAATAGGTTGTTTTGACAGGTAAGAAATGCACTGTCTTTGTCAACCTATCAACAATTACCCAAATGGAATCATGTCCTTTGCTTGTCCTAGGTAGGCCAACAACAAAATCCATGGTCACATGGTCCCACTTCCACTATGGTATGGGTAAAGGTTGCATTGTTCCTGCGGGTTTTTGGTGTTCATCCTTAACTTGCTGACACACAGGACACCTCATCACAAACTCTGCAACGTCCTTCTTCATCCCGAGCCACCAATACATATCTTTCAAGTTTCGATACATTTTGGTGCTCCCTGGATGCATAGCATACATCGAAGAATGAGCTTCTTCCAGGACTAACTTTCTCAAGTTATCCACTTCTGGTATTATCATCCTTCCATGATAGCTTGCTACTTGATCATCTGAGTCATGGAAACCATCTCGTTTCTCATTACCATACTCCAATCTAATCTGTTGAACTGCTGCATCTACTTGCTGTGCCTCCTTGATCTGCTCTCTTAGGGTAGGTTTTATGTGCATCTCAGCCAACAATCCGGCTAACAATGACACCTTCAACCGTACATTATCTTGCCTTAAGGAGATAAGCATATCTCTTTTAGAGCATACTAAGGAGTTTAGTTGTGCTCTATCCATGGTTGATGTTGTTGATTTTCTACTCAAGGCATCTGTAACAACATTGGCCTTCCCTGGATGACAATCAATTGTACAATCATAGTCCTTGATTAACTCCATCCAGCGACGTTGCCTCATGTTAAGTTCATGTTGAGAGAAGATATACTTAAGGTTCTTGTGATCAGTGAAAATCTGGAATGTCTCTCCGTAGATATAATGTCTCCAGATCTTCAAAGCATGAACCACAGCAGTAACTCCAGATCGTGTGTCAGATAATTCTTCTTGTGTTTCTTAAGCTGTCGGGAAGCAAAAGAAATCACTTGTTTATCCTGCATCAACACACATCCGAGTCCGTTCTTGGAGGCATCACAGAAAACTATGTATCCTTTGCCTTGCTCAGGTAGCACAAGTACAGGTGCACTTGTCAACCTCTCTTTTAGCAGCTGAAAAGATTGTTGGCACTTATTGCTCCAGTCAAAAGGAACTTCTTTCCGGGTCAACTTAGTTAAGGGTAAGGCTATGGAACTGAAGTTCTTGATGAACCTTCGGTAATAGCCGGCCAACCCTAAGAAACTACGAATCTCTGTCGGTGTCTTCGGTTGTTCCCATTGTAGTGTATAGCTTATGTTCTCTTAGCAAAGTTAGAGCTTGACGAAGATGTTGTTCATGCTGCTGAGCATCTCTACTGTAGATCAAAATGTCATCTATGAAGACATCAACGCACTGATCGAGGAAAGGTCGGAAGATTCTATTCATGAGTTCCATAAATGCAGCTGGTGCATTAGTTAGTCCAAACGACATAACTGTGAACTCATAGTGACCATACCTTATTCTGAAAGCAGACTTGGGTATGTCACTATCCTTAATACGAAGTTGATGATATCTAGACCTCAAATCTATCTTTGAGAAGATGGTTGCACCACGCAACTGGTCAAAGAGATCATCAATCCTCGGCAAAGGGTACTTATTCTTTATTGTTACTTTATTTATTTGTCTGTAATCAATGCACAACCGCATTGATCCGTCTTTCTTTTTAACAAATAAAACTGAAGCACCCCAAGGTGAAGTGCTCGGTCGGATGAAACCCTTCTCAAACAACTCTTGAAGCTGCTTCTTGAGTTCTGCCATCTTAGCAGGCGCCATCCTATACGGTGTCTGGGCTATAGGTTGTGTTTTTGGGATCAAATCGATCTCGAAATCAATTTACCGAGGCGGTGGCACACCTGGAAGTTCTTCAGGAAATATATCTTCAAATTCCCTGACTACAGGAACTTCAGCAGGGTTAAGACTCTTCATGGTAGTATCTACCACATGGGCCAAGAATGCACAACATCCTTGTCTCATCAACTTATCAACAACCATAGCTGACACAAGACAGGTGGGTAGAATCTTTCTCTCTCCTTGGAAGATCCATGTGTCGCTTTCATTAGCAAACACAGCTTGCTTGGATTCACAATCCAAGACAACCCTATACCTTTCCAAGGTATCCATCCCAAGGATTATATCAAATCCTTGCATCTCAAGTGGTATTAGATCCACTTGAATGCGATGATCAGAAAAGAAGAGGATGTAGGGAGAGCATACCTCTTGCAACACAGCAGACCATCTCAACGGAGTCTCAAGCAACAAGCTATCTGTCCTATGACTGACTGTCATATTGCAGTTACGAATCATTCTTTGAGTGATAAAGGAGTGTGTAGCACCCGGGTCAATCAAAACAGATACAACACAAGATTTAGACATATCAGAATATAGTAGTTCCATCTGACCTGCCACAACCCGTGGGTTGATCCCTGCATCAGGTGAGTTCATTGCATAGAACCTTATTGTCGCTTGAGGTTGAGTTGGTGTTGACGATCCAGCTTGAGACGTTTGTCCACGTCCTCTAGATGCTCCTTGAAACTGTCTTTTCTGTGATCCCTGTTGACTCTGCCTCTGAGGCTGTGTCATACTAACAGGCTTAGACCTGCAATCCTTCATCAAGTGTCCCACCTTTCCACAGTTGTAGCAGCTTCTTTCCAGTTGTTGTGGTCTTGGTGGTCCTATGACTGACATTGATGCTGAACTGCGAGTCTCTTGTAGTGGTAGGCTTCGTCCCCTGCCTCTACTCGGTGTCCATTGTGTCTGAGCACTAGATCTGGGTGGTGGAGGTGTGGGTGCAGAGAATCTAGGCTTCTTAAAGTCTCTTGATGAAGAACCCTGGAACTGCGGATATCTCTTATGGGTTTGCCTCTTCTCAGCTACGGATTTCTCTATCCTTCGGACTGACTCAACGAAGGTAGCGAACCTCTCCCGGTTCTCTAGGGCAGACATGGGAGTAGTCAAATCGGCATTTAAACCCTTCTCGAACCTTCTGATCCTCTCTTCTTCTGTGGCAGTGTTGGCTTTTAGGCTAACGAGTTTCAATCAAACTAATGATCTTTTACCCGGTTAAACCAACTCTGCAAGTATACGGAGGCGATGTAGTCGGGATCGAACATAAGGAGCTTAAACAAATTAATTGAACGCAACAGTCCTAGCTTTCATCAATCTAGATCATTTTTTTAAAAAGAGTTGGTTGTTTAATGTCTAAAACAGGAAAAGTTAAGAATAAACTTTACACAAGTTCAAGCGGATTAATAAGGTTTTAGTCAAATGTTTAAGGATCCTGTACATTAGGGGATTCATTCACATACCATAGCAATTAGGTAAACTTGGCAATCTAAACATATCTAAGTTCTTATCTCAAAAGGTCGATGTGTTTCATTATTATCTCCCGGTGCAAATGCAACGATCGCAACATCAAACAACATTCTCATGTTAATTTTCATTTTTTGATCACAAACAACCTTTCAACTATTTCTAGCTACTCTCATAGACTAGAAAGAGTTGTTATAAAAGATACCATCCATACATTCATGTTTATCTTCTCAAATCAAACATAAATGCAGAAAACATGCACACAACATGGCCAATATCATATGCAAGAAGGGAAGAACCGGTACTTTTATAAAGGGAGACAAGAAATATAGATATTTAGTACGAGATTACATAGTTTTACACATGCTATGCCATGGGAACTACTTTCCCATGCCCAGGAAAAAGGAAATTACTCGTCCATAGCTATGCCTTGCATGAATTCAGCAGAATATGAAGTTTTTGACATGAAAAAGAGAAAGAAAAAGCTAGAAGAAACAAGGTGTAACCAAGAGAAGAAGGAATTTCGGCTAAGGGACAAAATTCCTCTTCTAAAGATCCTCCAAAACGTACTAACTCCTTGCCAAGAAAAGCTTCACGGAGATGGGGGAGCTCTGCTGCACCTTGCTGCTGCAATGGAGAAGGAGAAGAAGAGCAATGGTCTTCTTTCTCAAGAAGACCTTTGGAATCCTTCAAAATCGCCTCCTCTCTTCTTTCCTCTGTGTCTGGGACGAGCAAGAAGTCGCAAATGACCAGTCATAACCGTCCCTCGACTTCCCTCCTCCCTTTTAATTCAAAAATCTCGAATTTCCAAATTCTGAAACTGCCGGCTGAACGGCGTGCAGATTGATTGCACGCCGTGCACTTCACAAAAATCGGCAGTTATCAGTAGTCTGAACGGCGTGCAAAGGGGACTTGCACCCCGTGCAAGTTTCCAGAAGAGTCTGTAAAATGTGTGTTCCATCTGAACGGCATGCAAACAGCTTTGAACGCCGTGCAAACTTCTTTGCAAGCTATAGAAAAGTTGAACGGCGTGCAGATTGAGTTTGCACCCCGTTCAAGTTTCCAGAAAGGTCAGCAGGAAAACGAGTAAGATTTTTGGGAACTTGCACGCCGTTCAAACAAGTTGAACGCCGTGCAAGTTGCTGTTTCTGCACAAAAAAGCATTGAAATGAGTTGTTTTTAAACCAGAAAGACAAGGCAAGTTATGGTAAAGCATTTTTGACGAAATGATGGCAAAAGTAATATGAAAAGAGACTAAATTAAATCAGAATGAATCAAAATGTTGTGTGAAAACATGTGAAAATATGATATATAAATCACACAACAAATCCCCCTAAGCTTGAATTGTTGCTTGTCCTCAAGCAAAGAGAAACATGGTTATGTGAAAGAAAGAAATTTTTACCCATGTGTGAATGAACAAAGAAACAGATATGCAATAAGCTCCAACATGTATGCAATGAGTTCGTGTTTGTAGAAGATATCTCCAAAATTTCAACATCAAAGGTAGAAAGAATTAGTTCATTAAGGTTGATTCCAAAACCAAGCAAATACCTAACTAACAGCACTAATAAGAATATGGATACTTAAATCAAAAGGTTAGTGCATTTGCATAACAGAACTTTCAGCTATATGGATTTTTGAAGACCAAAAGAATGTTGTCCTTAACCAACTTCATTGAACTCTTTTCCAAAAGATATAGCAATAAGATTTTTGGGTTTCCAGCATTCGGCTGCTAATTTAGGCTTATGCTCACGTGGAATGCTGTTTGGGGTGTTTTTCTTACCCTCTTTTCATTACTCATATCACCTAACCATCGTTGCCAGATCGGGCTTACACTAGGCTAGCATAATATGTGGGCCATAGGGCCATCTTTTATTGGGTAAAGGTATGAAAACAAAAAGTCAAATAAGAAGGTTAAAGACAATAAGGTTTTTGTCATTCTTTTTAAAGGTTTTCACTGTAAAATTCGTTTTCAATTGCACTAACAGTTTGATAAAAGTATCCTGCATTTTCACTAGTGTTGCAGGTTAAATGATTTGCCAAAAATTTTCGAATCATTACATGTTTTGAGTATTCCATGATGCAGAAAAAGGGAGATATCAATCACAAACACATTCTCATCAATGTACATGGGAAATTTTCAGTTTCCATTTCATTCAACATGTTTTCAAATTTTTCTCTTACATATAGCCAATCATAACTCATTGAGGAACAAAATAAAAGGGGTTTCATTCTAACAAGGTAGTCTCCGATCATATGGAATTTTGCCATCAAAGAACAAAACAAACTGACATGAAAGAAAAAGAACTGACACAACAGACTCAACTGAAAGAAAAACTGAAATAAAGATACAACTACCAAATACCAAATACCGGTCGGTTGTGTCCCCCCTAAGCTTGAAATCAGCAGTGACCTCACTGCTTCATTCAAAACTCAAGAGGTACACAACCGGGTACCTGTCATCGTGGATGAATCAGAGAAAAGATCTGTCGGCCCCTTGGTCAGGGAAGAACTGGTTGACAATATCTGGAACGTCCATCGGCTGTGTGGATGGATCATGCCGCTGCTGTGAAGACTGGTGTGGCTTCTCTGAGAAATCAGGCTGTGGCTGGGGTTGCTCGTAGAACTCGTGTTGTTGCTCAAAGGGTTGCTGGAATGGCTGAGGTGGAGGGTAGTGGCCCTGAGAGATGTGCCAACTGTCCATCCGGTTGACCATATCATATGTAGATGTATATTGTGCGGCCAAGCTGTCAAACCGGGTGTCGAAGTGGGCGCTCATCTGGTCAAAGCGCGTCTCAACGTGATCAAACCTCCACTGAACATACCCATAAAGATGATGCATGTCCGAGTTCTCCCAAGAGTATCCAGTTTGAGTGCCGGTAGAAGGAGGAAGTGGCAGTGCGTCTGTAGGAGCAGGTGCTGGCGTAGAAGAGCTAGCACCATGAGTAGCAGGCTCCTCATCTGGATCTGGCCCAACCCATTTCCAATTTGCCTTGTTCCTGATGTCATTCTTCGATGTGTTGGGAGGAATGAGAAACTGCTTCTTGGTTATATGAAACCTGAACTTCTCATCATTATTGCCATGTCGATGCAAAACACCACAAGAGATAAGATAAGACATGTCCAAGAGGTTCTTTCCAGGAGTTGGCTCTAAACGGGAAAGATCAAGATTAAGGTTCATAGCAAGCAGAGTAATCATGCCGCCACACATGATGTCACCTCCTTCTTTTCCCTCCCTCTTCTTGATAGTGTTTAAGAGTTTTTGTATAATGTAGAAGCCAGTAGATATATCCTTGTCATGCGCCATACACCATAGGAAAAAGAGGTCGATCTTACCCACAACCCCTTGTGTTTCTTTCTTAGCGAACGGACCCACACTAAGAATACGATGTAAGATTCTGAAAACGGGATTGTGGATGGAAGTAGCACGTGCCTTATTGGCATGGTGATGCATTTCAGAGGAAATTTCAGTCCAAAAACGGTCACTTTGGAAGGCCGGAGGGAAATCTATGTAGCCAGCGTAGTTGCAGTTAAGTAACTCATAAAATCGGCAAAGATCCATAGTGTAAGGCTTGTCCAAAAGCCGAAAACTAATGTGCGGATATTGTGTCATTCGACGCTCAGGATCTTGTCTTGCTTTGAAAGTAGTTAAAAATTCATATACCAGCCGAGGATATGTCTTGCATACTCTTGTGCAAAGGGTATGAAGACCAGTAAAAGTCAGGTGAGAGTATACCTCATCTTTGATTTTCAGCCTGTTGAGTGTGTCTTCACAAATATAGCGGGTTGGGAGAACCCGTCTTGAGATGAGATATTGATAAGCGGGATCCTCCTCTGGCGTTACCCTAAATTGGGTAGACGGAATGAAATTCCCTTGGGCGGATTGAGAACCCTCGCCCTGTGCTCCTGAAGATGAGGGCATGGGCGGGTGCTTTGATGCCCTCTTGATTGGTGCCATGGAGCCGATGAAGAGGGTGAAGAAATCTGAAAGTTGCTTGTGTCTACAGATTTTTCACGGCGTTCAGCAGGTCTGAACGGCGTGCAACCTGGTCAGTCTTGAACAGCAGAGTTGGGCGAGAATTTCTGCATGGCCGGAAGTTGGCGTGCAGCTGTGGGCGCGATTTGCACGGCTGGTTGTTTCTTCTTTGAACAACGGAGAGAGGAAGATGATCGGCTGCTGCTCGTCGTGCACAGCACGTGGAACAGGTTGCACGGCTGCGGGGTGTGTACGGCTCGAGGAGAAGGAGCAGCGAGCACAGAGGAGAGTTGGAGATGCACGGCGGCGGAGAAGGTTGCACGGCTCGAGGAGATCTTGTCTGGTACGGCGGCGTGCAGATTGCACGGCTCGAGGAGAGCTCCTCTTATACGACGGTTGGAGCTCGAAGGAGGGCTGCACAGACAAGAAGGAGAGTGTGCGGAAGTGCAGGATTCCTTGCACGGTGGACGGTGGACGGCAGACGCTTCTTGCACGGGCGGCGGTGAAGAAGAACTGTTGCACGGCTGGTGAGGCGGCTGCACGGTCGGGTAGCTGAGAGACAAAATTAGGGTTGGCTATTAGGGCACACACGCAGCCCACTTTTGTTCAAACTTTTCGAACAAGTGCACGCCGTTGAAACAGTTGTACGCCGTGCAAAAGCTCTTAAACTTGGTTCTCTGCATTGCCCAGATGCACGCCGTTCAAGCTTATTGCACGCCGTTCATTTATTTCCAATAAGTTCTGCTGAAATTTTACAATCAGTTGAACGTCGTTCAGATGGGTTGAACGCCGTGCAAATCTTATCAGTTAGGCATTCTGCAAACGTATGCCCAGATTGCACGGCGTTCACAAGGGCCTTGCACGCCGTTCAAAATTACAGAAAGATATTCAGTAAAGTTCTTTTGAATCTGCACGCCGTTCACGGCTTTTGCACGTCGTGCAAAATGGAATTTCTGCAGAAAAATTGTAGATGTAAGCACAAATAGCGGCGGAATTTAGTCTAAATTAGTCTACTTATTACATTCATCTGTGACAACTTATTGAAATGTTCTTGACTCAAAAACTCAAAAGAAATCTATCCTAATGTGGGGTCAACTCCCACAAGGTCCTCCGTTTAGAGTCCGGAGTAAGACTATTCAATCATTCATGCGTCATGGAGGGAGCAAGAGGCTCCCTTGTCTAGAATCTCAGAAGATGAATACAGCTTGCATCTTTGTCCATTCACTTTGAAACTCCCATCTTTTCCTTGTAATTCAACAGCTCCATATGGAAAGATCTTCAATACAAGAAAGGGGCCGGACCACTTTGACTTTAGCTTTCCCGGAAATAACTTCAGCCTTGAATTGAACAATAAAACTTGGTCTCCTTATGGAATATCCTTCCTGCGGATTCTTTTGTCATGCCATGCCTT
Organism: Alisma plantago-aquatica; assembly: GCA_963693085.1. Classification (NCBI taxonomy): domain Eukaryota; kingdom Viridiplantae; phylum Streptophyta; class Magnoliopsida; order Alismatales; family Alismataceae; genus Alisma; species Alisma plantago-aquatica. The sequence goes on from OY856409.1 coordinate 161,600,399, forward strand.
TGTTCTTTCCTTGTACAGCTTCGCATTTTCATAAGCATCGAGGCGCAACTCTTCAAGTTCTTGCAATTGTAGAAGGCGTTTCTCTCTAGCTTTCTTCATATCAAAATTTAAAAATTTGATAACCCACAATGCGCGGTGCTCAAGTTCAAGTGGAAGGTGACAAGACTTCCCATAGATAAGCTTGAAAGGAGTGGTTCCTATGATGGTCTTGTAGGCTGTGCGGTATGCCCAAAGTGCATCATCAATCTTCAAAGCCCAGTCTTTTCTTGAACTAGAGACGGTCTTCTCAAGAATATTTTTCAGCTGCCTATTAGAAACCTCCACTTGCCCGGATGTTTGAGGGTGATATGGCGTAGAAATCTTGTGAGTGACACCATACTTGGAGAGAAGGTTGTTGAATTGTCTTTCAGCAAAGTGTGTTCCTCCATCAGAGATGACAGCACGTGGAACACCAAACCTAGGAAAGATGATTTTCTGAAAGAGCTTGATTACTGATTTGGCATCGGGTGATTGGGTTGGAATGGCCTCAACCCATTTAGACACGTAATCAACAGCAACAAGAATGAACTGATACCCGCATGAGGATGGGAATGGTCCCATGTAGTCAACACCCCATACGTCAAACACCTCAACCTCTAGGATAGAGTTGAGTGGCATGTCATCACGGCGGGATATACCTCCAGTTCTTTGGCATTTGTCACAGGATTTAACAAAAAGATTTACATCCTTGAAGAGCGTAGGCCAATAGAAACCGGCTTGGAGTATTTTTGCAGTAGTCTTTTCTCCTCCAAAATGGCCTCCATAAGAAGAAGCATGGCATTCAGCAATGATGGCAGGAATTTCTTCTTCAATCACACAACGGCGTATTAACCCATCACTCCCATGTTTGAATAGGAAAGGATCATCCCAATAATAGAACTTTACGTCATGAAAAAACGTTTTCTTTTGTTGATATGTCAAGTCGGGTGGAAGCTGCCCTGTAGCAAGAAAATTTGCAATATCGGCAAACCATGGTGCTTGAACAGATGATAGAGCATAGAGTCTTTCAATGGGAAGATGATCTTCAATAGGTAATGAGTCTCCCGCTGTAGTGGATAATCTAGAAAGATGGTCAGCAACGCTATTTTCAGTTCCTTTCTTGTCCTGAATCTCTAGATCATACTCTTGTAGAAGCAACACCCAACGAATAAGGCGTGGCTTTGCATCCTTTTTGCTCAAAAGATATTTGATTGCAGTGTGATCAGTATAGACTATCACTTTGGAACCCACAAGATATTGTCGGAATTTCTCAAAGGCATATACATTAGCAAGCATCTCCTTCTCTGTAGTTGTGTAGTTGATTTGCGCATCATTGAGGGTCTTGCTTGCATAATGAATGGCATGGAGTTTCTTGTCTTTCCGCTGTCCTAGAACAACTCCTACCGCAAAATCACTTGCATCGCACATTAACTCAAAGTGGGCATCCCAATCCGGAGGTTGAATGATGGGGGCTGAAATGAGAGCTTCCTTGAGTGTAGTAAAGGCTTTATGGCATTCTTCATCAAAAACAAAATTTGCATCTTTAGCAAAGAGAGAACACAACGGTTTTGCAATCTTTGAAAAATCTTTTATGAATCTCCTATAGAACCCTGCATGTCCTAAGAAGCTTCTTATGTCCTTGACTAAAGATGGGGTAGACATTTTCTCAATAGCTTCCACCTTTGCCCTGTCAACTTCAATGCCCTTGTTAGAAATCACGTGTCCTAGTACTACACCGGATTGTACCATAAAATGGCACTTCTCCCAGTTTAGCACTAGGTTAACCTCTTTACATCTGGCTAAGACTAAGGACAAATTAGACAAGCATTGATCAAATGAATCGCCGTAAACACTAAAATCATCCATGAAAACTTCCATAATATTTTCAATGAAATTCAAGAAAATGGCCATCATGCACCGCTGAAAAGTGGCGGGTGCATTACAAAGACCAAAGGGCATGCGGCGATAAGCATAAGTGCCATATGTGCAAGTGAACGTGGTTTTTTCTTGATCGGGCGGGTAGATAGGAATCTGGTAAAACCCGGAATATCCATCCAAATAACAAAAATAAGAGTGTTTAGCAAGGCGTTCCAACATTAAATCAATGAAGGGTAAAGGGAAATGGTCCTTGCGAGTTGCTTTGTTTAGACGCCGGTAGTCAATACACATACGCCAGCCTGTGACCATGCGTGTCTGTATCAACTCATCATTGTCTCCCTTTATGACAGTTGCACCCCCCTTCTTAGGTACTACATGAATAGCACTAACCCAGGGGCTGTCACTAATGGGATAAATAATTCCGGCATCCATTAGTTTTAAAATCTCTTTCTTTACCACGTCAAGCATGTTTTGATTTAAACGTCTTGGTGGTTCAACGGTTGGTTTTGCATCATCCTCCATGTTTATTCTATGCATACAGATTTTAGGGTGAATGCCTTTCAAGTCATCAATGGAATAACCAATCACATCTTTATACAAGCGCAATTTAGCAAGTAATTTATTTTCTTGTTCCTTGGTTAATTCATCATTTATTATAACAGGAGATGAAGAATTTGGGTCTAGAAACGCATACCTCATCCCCGGTGGAAGGGCTTTAAGTTCTACCTTCTTCTTTGAAGCTTCTTCATCAACCTCGTCTTCATCACGTGGAGTTTCTTCTTGATTTGCTTGAGCTTTATAAATAGGAATAGTTCCAGGATTTTTAGAATTATCATTTTCAGCAATGACGTCATCACAATAGTTTATCATGAAATCTACCATATCATCAACATAATCACAAATTGGATCAGCAGTATCAAATAAACAAATCTCCTTTACTTGTGCGGGTGCTTTCATGGCATCGGAAATAGAGAATTCAATTTCTTCTTCTCCCACCCGTAGGGTCAACTTTCCTTCCCGAACATCAATTAGACAACCAGCAGTCCTCAAGAAAGGTCTCCCAAAAAGAACTGGATTGCGAGGGGTCTCTACCATGTCAAGCACTACAAAATCACATGGTATATAGAATTTGCCAATCTGTACAAGCACATCTTCTAATACACCTTTAGGGTGTTTAAGAGAATGATCAGCTAGTTCAATAACCATTTTTGTTGGCTTTAGATCTCCAAGATCTAGCTCTTTCCATAGAGTGGTTGGAATGAGGCTAATGCTAGCCCCCAAATCCACTAAGCCTTTTTCAAAAGTGACATTATTGATCTTGCATGGCAATGTGAAAGGTCCCATATCATCCAGCTTTTCCGGAATAGAAGGAATGCAGTTTTGAATAATGGAGCTTACATGTTCAGAAAGTTTGACAGTTTCTACTTGATCCACTCTTCTCCTTTTAGATAAGATGTCTTTTAAGAACTTGGCATAAGAAGGCATCTCAGCAATAACATCGGTAAAAGGAAGATTAACTTGCAACTTGCTAAGAATGTCCATAAATTTCTTGAACTTGACATCATCTTTATTGTTGACAAGCCTATGAGGAAAAGGTGCGGTAGCTTTGAAAGAAGGCGGGTTTTCAGATTTACCTTGCTCTTTGTTGCAATTAGGAATGTGAGATTCTTCCTCATTAAGTACCCCCATGTCCTTCTCCTTAGGTGGCGAAGGTCTTTCAATTTCAGCTCCACTCCTTAGAATAATGGCATTGGCTTGCTGTCTTGGATTGACTTCCGGCACACTAGGGAGAGAACCGGATTGTTGTCCTTGTTGAGAAAGAGCTTGTTGAACTATTTGATTCTCCAGCATCTTTGTATGGGTGGATATGTTGTCTACCTTGGCTGAAAGTTGAAGAATAGCATCCTTAAGTAGCTTATCATTCCCCCTAAACTCTTCATTTTGCTGCGTTTGTGTGTTAATGAATTTCTCCATCATAGCCTCAAGAGAAGATCCTTGGGGATGTTGTTGCTGCCCTTGATAACCTCTATTGTTGTAACCTTGCAGATTACCTTGGCGGTTGAACTATGATTGCTGCGGTGGTTGTTGTTGCCCTTGCTGAAAATTTTGAGCATTGCTAGTATTCTTGTAAGAGAAGTTGGGGTGATCCCTCCACCCTGGATTATATTGATTTGAATAAGGATTATATTGCTTGTTCCTCTGCATATCAATAGCATTAACCTGTTCAAGACCTCCATCCATAGTGTTGGGAGCAAAACATTGTGAAGAAGTATGTCCTGGATTACCACAAGCTTCACATGTGGCTTCAGCAGATTGAACCGGCAATGTAGTCAGCTTCTCAAACTTTTGAGTAAGAACATCTAGTTTTGCAGCTATGAGATCAACGGCATCAAATGTGTATTTTCCTCCTTGCTTTGGTGTTGAAGAACTTGCGGTAGATGATGATGATTTAGATCCCCTATCACCTCCCCACTGGCAGTGGTTGAGTGATATGTCTTCAATGATGTCAAAGGCTTCTCTATAAGATTTGGTCATAAGAGCACCATCAGCTGCAGCATCAAGCGTCATCCGGGTGTTATAGAACAGCCCGTTGTAGAAAGTCTGAAGAAGTAACCAATTAGTAAGACCGTGGTGAGGGCAAAGACGTTGAAGGTCATTGAACCTCTCCCAAGTATCATAAAGAGTTTCACCATCATTTTGAGAAAAGTTAGTGAGCTGATTTCTCAAATGGGCAGTCTTGCTTGGAGGAAAATATTTGGCAAGAAAAACATTAAGTAGCTGGTCCCAAGTTTTTATAGACTTCTTCGGAAGAGAAAAAAGCCAAGTTTTGGCCTTATCCCTTAGAGTGAAAGGGAAAATCATCATCCGTACTCCATCTACAGATACGACATTAATTTTGAAAGTATTTAAATACTCCAGAAATTCTGCAATGTGAAGACTTGGATCTTCATTAGCAGTACCCCCAAAGCGGTTTTGTTGGATCATCTGCATCATAGAAGGAGCAATGGAGAAATTGTTCGCTTCTATGGTTGGTAGGTCGATGGCTCCACATATGTTTGTGGCCACCGGCATAGCAAAGTCCTTGAGCGGGCGGTCGTCTTCCATGATTGGAAGGCTTGGTGAAGTTTCCTCAACAGATGAAAAAGACGGCATGGATGACGATGGAGATGGTGATGGTGGCGGAGTAGTATCCTCTAGCAGTGATTGTTCTTTTCTCCTTGATCTTCTCAAGCTTGAGAGTCTTCGCTCTATCTCAAGGTCTAACAACGGGGTTGTTTGAAGACCTCGTTGCGAGCGACGCATGCAACCTGAAAATAACGAGAAAATGTAAGAACACAGCTAGAAAATATATGAAAATTTCGAAAATGAGGATTGTGATCTAGTCTCAAATACTTGTTAGTTCTTATTACTCCAATTAATTTATCGTAGCTCCCCGGCAACGGCGCCAAAAACTTGTTGGCTTTTAGGCTAATGAGTTTCAATCAAATTAATGATCTTTTACCCGGTTAAACCAACTCCGCAAATATATGGAGGCGATGTAGTCGGGATTGAACACAAGGAGCTTAAACAAATTAATTGAACGCAACAGTCCTAGCTTTCATCAATCTAGATCGGTTTTTAAAAAGAGTTGACTGTTTAATGTCTAAAACAGGAAAAGTTAAGATAAACTTTACACAAGTTCAAGCGGATTAACAAGGTTTTAGTCAAATGTTTAAGGATCCTGGACATTAGGGGATTCATTCACATACCATAGCAATTAGGTAAACTTGGCAATCTAAACATATCTAAGTTCTTATCTCAAAAGGTCGATGTGTTGCATTATTATCTCCCGGTGCAAATGCAACGATCGCAACATCAAACAACATTCTCATGTTAATTTTCGTTTTTTGATCACAAACAACCTTTCAACTATTTCTAGCTACTCTCATAGACTAGAAAGAGTTGTTATAAAAGATACCATCCATACATTCACGTTTATCTTCTCAAATCAAACATAAATGCAGAAAACATGCACACAACATGGCCAATATCATATGCAAGAAGGGAAGAACTGGTACTTTTATAAAGGGAGACAAGAAATATAGACATTTAGTACGAGATTACGTAGTTTTACACATGCTATGCCATGGGAACTACTTTTCCATGCCCAGGAAAAAGGAAATTACTCGTCCATAGCTATGCCTTGCATGAATTCAGCAGAATATGAAGTTTTTGACATGAAAAAGAGAAAGAAAAAGCTAGAAGAAACAAGGTGTAACCAAGAGAAGAAGGAATTCCGGCTAAGGGACGAAATTCCTCTTCTAAAGCTCCTCCAAAACGTACTAACTTCTTTTGTTGTGTGATTTATATATCATATTTTCACATGTTTTCACACAACATTTTGATTCATTCTGATTTAATTTAGTCTCTTTTCATATTACTTTTGCCATCATTTCGTCAAAAATGCTTTACCATAACTTGCCTTGTCTTTCTGGTTTAAAAACAACTCATTTCAATGCTTTTTTGTGCAGAAACAGCAACTTGCACGGCGTTCAACTTGTTTGAACGGAGTGCAAGTTCCCAAAAATCTTACTCGTTTTCCTGCTGACCTTTCTGGAAACTTGAACGGGGTGCAAACTCAATCTGCACGCCGTTCAACTTTTCTGTAGCTTGCAAAGAAGTTTGCACGGCGTTCAAAGCTGTTTGCATGCCGCTCAGATGGAACGCGCATTTTACAGACTCTTCTGGAAACTTGCACGGGGTGCAAGTCCCCTTTGCACGCCGTTCAGAGTACTGATAATTGCCGATTTTTGTGAAGTGCACGGCGTGCAATCAATCTGCACGCCGTTCAGCCGGTAGTTTCAGAATTTGGAAATTTGAGATTTTTGAATTAAAAGGGAGGAGGGAAGTCGAGGGACGGTTATGACTGGTCATTTGCGACTTCTTGCTCTTCCCAGACACAGAGGAAAGCAGAGAGGAGGCGATTTTGAAGGATTCCAAAGGTCTTCTTGAGAAAGAAGACCATTGCTCTTCTTCTCCTTCTCCATTGCAGCAGCAAGGTGCAGCAGAGCTCCCCCATCTCCGTGAAGCTTTTCTTGGCAAGGAGTTAGTACGTTTTGGAGGAGCTTTAGAAGAGGAATTTCATCCCTTAGCCAGAATTCCTTCTTCTCTTGGTTACACCTTGTTTCTTCTAGCTTTTTCTTTCTCTTTTTCATGTCAAAAACTTGTTGGCTTTTAGGCTAACGAGTTTCAATCAAACTAATGATCTTTTACCCGGTTAAACCAACTCTGCAAGTATAAAAAAAAAAGGAGTTAGTATGTTTTGGAGGAGCTTTAGAAGAGGAATTTCGTCCCTTAGCCGGAATTCCTTCTTCTCTTGGTTACACCTTGTTTCTTCTAGCTTTTTCTTTCTCTTTTTCATGTCAAAAACTTCATATTCTTCTGAATTCATGCAAGGCATAGCTATGGACGAGTAATTTCCTTTTTCCTGGGCATGGGAAAGTAGTTCCCATGGCATAACATGTGTAAAAATATGTAATCTCGTACTAAATGTCTATATTTCTTGTCTCCCTTTATAAAAGTACCGGTTCTTCCCTTCTTGCATATGATATTGGCCATGTTGTGTGCATGTTTTCTGCATTTATGTTTGATTTGAGAAGATAAACGTGAATGTATGGATGGTATCTTTTATAACAACTCTTTCTAGTCTATGAGAGTAGCTAGAAATAGTTGAAAGGTTGTTTGTGATCAAAAAACGAAAATTAACATGAGAATGTTGTTTGATGTTGCGATCGTTGCATTTGCACCGGGAGATAATAATGCAACACATCGACCTTTTGAGATAAGAACTTAGATATGTTTAGATTGCCAAGTTTACCTAATTGCTATGGTATGTGAATGAATCCCCTAATGTCCAGGATCCTTAAACATTTGACTAAAACCTTGTTAATCCGCTTGAACTTGTGTAAAGTTTATTCTTAACTTTTCCTATTTTAGACATTAAACAGTCAACTCTTTTTAAAAACCGATCTAGATTGATGAAAGCTAGGACTGTTGCGTTCAATTAATTTGTTTAAGCTCCTTGTGTTCGATCCCGACTACACCGCCTCCGTATACTTGCGGAGTTGGTTTAACCGGGTAAAAGATCATTAGTTTGATTGAAACTCGTTAACCTAAAAGCCAACAGGCAGCCATGTGCGGACAAAACTGTAGCAACTCCATGAACTTAGCTTCGTACTCGCTAATGTTCATCATGCCTTGTCTCAATCTCTCAAACTGAGAGATCTTCTCGTCCAGGAATGTCTTTGGAAAGTATCTGTTGACAAATCCCCGACGAAAATCTTCCCACGAGATCTCCACTTCAGGCCTCTTCTGCTCTTCCATGGTCCACTAGTGACCAGCACTCCCTTTGAGAAGATAGACGACATGTCTAACCTTCTCAGAAACTGGGATGTTCAAGATTCTGAAAGCTTTCTCTAACTCAGTTAACCACAGATTGGCATCTGCAGGATCAGCTGTTCCAAAGTATTCGGTTACTCCGACACGACGAAGTCGCTCGAACGTCTTACCGATACCTTGTCCTTCAAGCTGGGCAGGTGCCCTAGGTGCAGGCATGGGCATCCTGTCGGTGATGTGTGTCATGGCAGTCATAAATTGCCCGAACATGGTTTGAACAGCTGGGTTACCCATGTCAGCTGGGTCAAACTGAGGTGGCTCCCTGGGTGGCTCAGGTACAGGTTGTTCTATTTCTGGGTTCCTTGCATCTTCTCGAGGTGCAGCGACGCTACTTTCTGCCACGTATTCCTCATGTGGTTCATACATCCTTAATTATCTTCTTCTCCTGAGGAGCAGAAGACTCTATTAGATACAAAAGAAACACTAAGGATAGACTCGACATCCTAAGTCCTATGTCTCTGTAGACTCAGCGAACCTAGAGCTATGATACCACTAAACTGAGACGATCTGATCCATAAATCACGATTTATTTTTTAGTGGAAGCAATAGATTAGTAGCGGAATACGAAAAATCATCGGAAATTAAAACTTTTTGAGTCAAGATCTTGAAATCATAAAACTTCTTTTATAAGAAACAAGGTAAACAGATTACATCCTTGTGAAATCACCTCTCGAGTGATTATATACATCCAGATACAAAATCTCGAGGCTTAAAGCCAAAAACCTCAGTTCTACTGTCTCCTAGGACCTGAGAGTACAGAGACGACATAGGACTATCTAACTACAAGACTCAGCAGTCAGTATCTCCACCAAAGATTCACTACTGCTCCTGGTGCTGCTGCTGCTGATTCTGATCACCTGTAGACTGGTTCCTTTGTCCTCGACGACCACCTAAAAAGTTGAAATCAACGGAGTGAGACAATTTTAAATAATTGTCCCAGCGAGAGTTATAACTCTCCGCCAGAAACTTTATTATAGCAATCAGAGAACAACATAAGTAATAACAACTTTTTAAGATAATCCATAGCAGATTTGACATTAAGTAGAACAACAGCATTTAAGGAATATAAAGAACATGTATACTAGGCAGTGTAACTTCAATCAATGTATTTTGTAGTTCAATCTAAGCAGATATGCTACGCGGTTGATTATGTTTTACAATCATTATTATGCCCTACGGAGATGAGGTATACCGCACATACTCCAACCGATCACTATTAAGTCGCATGGATATCATACATAGGTTATCAAAAGAGTCGGATTCTTATGACCTCATCTTCCCCAGTCAGTGTGAGGATCCACATGCAGGACATCTAGTGTCTCTGCTACTATAGCTTACCAGGGTATTCTGGTACTTTGCTATTAGAGTCAGAGCGGCATTCTATACTCTCTTCGCCATCGAAAGATTTCTTATTTATCTCTCATCGATGTAGAAATAGAAGATTTCCTGGGGAGAATAGTGTTACATCACCCCGGCATAAACACATAGTGAAGGATTTATAGATTAAGGTACATCTACATCAATTCCTACACCATGATGTAAGGGTATTCACATCCATATTCCCCCACATACTCAAAAGTATGTGATCCAGGAGCTTCCTTAGAAAAGCCTGTTTCACCATCATTTAGCTTCTGACAATGATGGATCTACGATCATGGCTCTACATGGTATGATTATACTTTCTTAGTTAGGTACATTTTAGTATTCTTTTAACATCATATATGTTCTCAAACATTAATCATTAGAACATCATCTATGAGAGTAGAATACTAAATGTATCAAGTCTAACTTACATCAGTTATCATTTCTTAATCATCTCATCACAAGTCATCTAATTAGCATGATATTGATGGTACTCATGGCTCATTCAGCCTATCATCTCATAAGATGCCACTTAAACTCAGGCAACATAGCATATCACTATTCATAAAGCTAATAACATGCTTTTAATGAATATGATATCATAATCCTTACCTGGATAGGATTATTCTCTTATAAGAACCTGCATGGTTAATTCTATTATCAACAATAAACAATTCATATCAAGAGTTGTACCTTTCTGCTTAACAGCATAACCTGAAATTAGGGTTTACTATACATTTCATCACATCACCCTCAATTAGGGTTTACTATTCATATACATGTTATTACCCTAGAATTAGGGTTTACTATTCACTTCATAGTGAATAGAACTCATAGCATCATCATGTATGAGAAACATCATCATTGATGCCTTCCAATTAGGTTAAAACTCATCAATTATCATAATTAGGGTTTTCATGATCTCACATAGATGGTTCATACTCTAATCATGCACATTCATATATTTTGAAAGTATTTTATTTGAGTTTCAACCATAAGTGGTACCTTCTCTCTCCTCTTACTAGGAGATGGTGATTTCATCACCCTAAATTAGGTTAAGTCAAGTCCTCATTCATTAACATAAGCCAATTCACCACTATCAAGTCATTAGGGTTTGGTTGATCAAGTGTGTCATCTACTTGAACCCTTCAAGGCACATTGGTAATGTACACCTTCAGTCACCACATGGTTCAATCTATTAGACACTTAGCCCCTTAATGTCTTAGGGTACCATTAGAGTTTAGATTAGACCACCATTGGACCAATTACACCTTCAAACAATTAAGCAAAAACAGCCCTAAAAGTCTCCAAACGGTTTCACCCCTCAACCTCCAAATGGTCTTGAGACCGTTTGGGGGCGTTGACCGTTTGGGCACTTTTGACCTTCAAGACCGCATGGTCACCAAGACCGCATGCGTGTGTTGACCATTTGAGCAAAGTTGACTTCCAAACCGTTTGAGGTTATGCGATCTTGAAACCATTTGATCTTAAACGATCTTGAGATCGATTGGACCAAACGACCTTGAGATCGTTTGAGCCCAAACGGTCTTGAGACTATTTGGCCCCAAACGGTCTTGATACCGTTTGGCCTCAAACGTTCTTGAGACCGTTTGGATCCAAACGGTCTTGAGACCGTTTGGTCCAAATGGGCTCAAGGACCTCAAAGGTGCATCAAAGGTTATAATCGATTATGGTTATCTATGTTGAAGCCTTCAATTGGCCATATCCTTGTTAACCACTTATAAATTGAGTCAATTAGGGTTAGCCTTAATCAATTGGAAACCAAATTGACCCTCAATTGAAATCCAATTAGGGTTGAATCCAACTCAATTAGGGTTTGTAATCGAATAATCCTCAATGCTCATCAACATGAATCTAATTGAGGTTGAACCCATACAATGACATCCAATTGGGCCCAAACTTGGGCCAAACGGTCTTGAGATCGTTTGGACACCCTCCAAATGGTTTTGCGACCGTTTTCCCAAAGTTTCATCAAAATCTAAGTCTATTTGATAAGGGTTGAACCCTAATTAGGTCTAAAATCAGCACTTTTAATCAATTCATCAACCTATTGTGATTGGACCCTCAATCCATCAAATTTTCTTAACCCTAGACCTCCAAACGGTCTTGGGGTGTCACCAAACGGTCTTAAGACTGTTTGGGTGAATCCCAAACGGTTTCACCCAAATTGGTCATTGAAATCAGCAATTTCGCCCGATTAGGGTTTGGGGGGGGTTGAAGTGCCTTCAACTTGTGATTGGTTTGCAATTAGGTTATGGTTATTTGTAGATATTAATTCAACATGTTTACAACAGACCTCTAAATGGTCTTCCCTTGGTCAACCCTATCAAATGGTCTTGGAGACCGTTTGAATCTAAACGGTCTTGCAAGACCGCATGAGATCAAACAGTTTGAGACCGTTTTGATTTCAAATGGTTTGCAAACCGTTTAGGCCAAATGGTCCAAGGTCGTTTGATAAAGTTTCCTAGGAATTCACTCCCATCGTCTTCAACCTCTTTTCAGGTCGGTTACTCCACGGATTGCTTGCAAAAGTGCAAGGAAGAATACAGAAGAAGAAGAACTAAGTACTAGTTTGTAAGAACATAGATATGCATAATAAAGCAAGAGGTTTAGAGTTATAAAACCCGCCTTAAGGTTGTTCCTAGAGATCCAAGCTTCCAAGCTTCAAGCCTTTAATGGTTTCTTGAGCTCCACATGTCGGCCAAAGGAGTTTGTCCAAGAAAAGGTTGGGGAAGATCGGCTAGAACAAGAAACCTAAGTGAGATAACCATGAAACCAACCTTGTAATCCACTTTCCTTCATGAATTCGAGCAAGAAGATGGTCCAAGCTTACCTAGCTTCTCCTTGGTCATTCTCCTCTACTCCAGAGCTCTGCCATAGTCGGTCCAAGCAAGGTGATAAGTGATAGGAGAAAGGAAACGTTCCTTTGCAAACAAAGGAAGGGTGTATATATATCTTGGGTCATTTCCAACATAAGGACAACTAGTTTCTCCTTTTCTCAACTAGGTCCCTCCTTTCTTTTAGGCACGTCCCTCCTCCTCATTTCTAAGGTAAAACTCCTTCTAAAACAAGAACTAAAGGCAAGGAAGGTCAACTTATCACTAAGGTGCACATATACATAAGGGTCTCCTTACTTATAACTTGGTGATTTAATTACAAAGGTGTTCCTTATTATATGATTATTCAAATTAAGTGCCCCCTTCATCATTATTACTTTAAATGTCATATAAGATATTCTAAAAGGTGTATTAAGTTGCTCCCCATATTTTGGGTAAATTGCACTTTTCACCAAAACTAGGGTTTCAAGCACAAGGATTGCCCCACAAGCTGTATCTCAGTGCTCAAGCTTGGAGAATCCATCATACTTCATCATATTCCTTCTTATGATGTCTCAAAACAAAAGGATCATATTAACATGTGTAAATTGCAAGTTAACTCCTTTAATTGGGTAATTTGCACATAAGTCCATGTATTACAAAACAATACTACAACATTGTTTAAAAAGGACAGAAATGAAAATGTATGTTCCTCAGGAACTTAATTACATGTCAAAAGATAATCACATGTATTTAATTACATATTTAGGCAAAACACTTAGGGTTAATTCATAACCCAGGTCAGGGATGTTACAAAATGGGCGAAAATATCCTTACGTCTGGGTGAAGAGATTGATGGAACGTAAACATTAAACCTCTCAATCCTTCATGTGTCGGAATGGATGTATCACAAGTCTCCCGATGGTTGGGATGGATGTATCACTAATATCACAATGATATTTAATGTCGGGTCGAGGAGATAAACATTAAATCTCTCAATTGTCGATGAGAGTGCAGTTGTCGTTGTAACTCTATAGCGAAGTTTCTAGTATACCCTAGAACGCTATGTTGAGCAGTTAACTTAGTTCTGCTTGTTGTCTCGCACTAACTGAGATGTGATAGGTCATGGAGCCTAGTTCTTCCTTTGACCTTGTATGGTTCCGATTTCGACTTCACAGTGGTCGGTTGGAGGATGAGCGGTATACCTCATCTCCTCAGGGCATTAATGCATAAGTATGATTGAAAAATGTAATCAGCCGTGTAGTATATTTGTTAAGGTCAAAATGTGAGAATCACTGGTTGATGTTACATTGCTTAGTATATCCTAGAATAAATGATATTCATGTTTCTTCAATATCTTGTTAAATAGTGACATGCTGCTTTATCAAGTTAAAGCTGAATTGCTCTGAATAAGCACATTGCTTTAGTCAGTTTAGATACTGATTTATCTGCTGCTGGACATTTATGAATAATCTGCTCAATTTACTTTTATTAAACTGCAATAGCAATGTTTTGGTGGAGAGTTATATCTCTCGCTGGGGCAATTTACATATTGTCTCACCCCCCGTGGGATCCAACATTTTTAGGTGGACGCGGATGAGGTAGAGGCAGAAATCCCATAACTAGGGAAGAGCAGCAGCAATAGAAACAAGAAGAACAGTAGTAATACTATAGGTGGAATTACTGGCTGATAAGTTTTTTGTAAATAGTCCTATGTGTCGTCTCTGTACTCTCAGGTCCTAGGAGTTAGTGTTTTTGATAAGTTGATCTGAGGTTTTTGCTTTAAGCCTCAAGGCTTTATACTTCTTTTGTACAGCAAAGACAGAGTAGCTGAGGCTTATATTCCTCGAGAAAGGATGATACATGTTATGTATATATGAACCAGGATGTAAAAGTATTACTTTGGTTCTGAATGAAAGAGTTTCCTGTGAATGGATCTCTTGATAAAGGGTTTTAATTTTTAGTGATTTTCAGTAATCCGTTGTTAGTAATCATTTTTGTGTGTTTGATTTACCGTTGACGACACTTGTTATCCTGATGATGGCGGGTGTCATCACTGTTTAGTTAGTATTAGAGCCCTAGGTTCACTGAGTCTATAGAGACATGGGATTAAGGTTGTTGAGTCTGTTCTAAGTGTTTTCCAATTTATCTGATAGTGTCTTATGCTCATATAGGAGAAGAAGAACTTGAAGATATCTGGATCACATGATGAACATGCTGCTGAGAGCATTGTTGCTGCACCAGGAGGATGTGCAAGGGATCAAGCTAGGGAGGAACTAGTACTTGAGATTCCTCATCTTAATCAAGCTGCATTAGAGAACCCAACCTTCCATGCTTTGTTCGGGCAGTTCATGGAGACTATGACGCATATGGCGGATAGGATGCCACCACCTGCACCAAGGGAACCCACCCACCATGAAGGACAAGGAGCCGACAAGACTTTTCAGAGACTTCTCTGAGTTGGAGCCACAGAGTATGCTGGCACAGCTGACCCAGCAGATGCTGATTTATGGTTGACGAAGCTAGAGAAAGCCTTAAGAATCCTTATGATTCCTGATGATGAGAAGGTGAGGCACGTTGTCTACCTGTTAAAAGGGAGTGTTGGTCACTGGTGGACCATTGAGGAAGGCAAGAGACCTGGTGTTGAAGTCGGATGGGATGAATTCTGACGTGAATTTGTCGCTAGATACTTCCCCAAGACATATCTAGATGAGAAGATCTCTCAATTCGAGAGATTGAGGCAAGGTCAGATGAACATTAGCAAATATGAAGCTAGGTTCATGGGGCTTTTGCAGTTTTGTCCGCATATGGCAGCCAATGATGAGGAGAGAATCATGTGTTTTGAAAAAGGGTTGAACGTTGATTTAACCACTCCTGTGTCTGCTTTAGAGAACAGGGAGAGGTTTGCCACCTTTGTGGAGTCCGTGAGAAGGATTGAGAGGTCTGTGATTGAGAAACGACAGACCAAAAGTAAGAAAGTGTATACTCAATTCCAGGGACAGAGTTCTGGAAGTTTTAAGAAACTGAGGTTTTCTGTGCCTACACCACCACCAAAGTTCAATACCCAGATGCAGTGGACGTCAAGCAAGGGTAGAGACCATAGCTTACCACCGAACGGAGCTCATAGCTCAGTGTCGATGTCAGTAACAGGACCACCTAGGCCACAGTGGGGAAATATAACTTGTTACAGATGGGGGAAAGAAGGACATATAGTGAGGGATTGTCCTGAGAAAATCAGGACTACAACCCAACTATCGAGGCAGAGCCAGCAAGGTTCTTAAAGGCAGCAGTTTGGCTGCAGTGCTAGAAGACGTGGACAAGCGTCTCGAGCTAGTTCGTCAACGTCCAACAATCGAGCACAGGGTCAACCACAGGCAACGACTAGATTCTATGCTATGAATCATCCTGTAGCAGTAGTCAACGCTCAGGTTGTGATAGGTCAGATGGAACTATTTTATTCTGATATGTCTTCATCATGCTTCATATCTATTTTAATTTATCCGGGTGCTATGCATTCTTTCATCACTCGAGAAGTGATTCATGACTGCAACATGATTGTCAGTCATAGAGCAGACAGTTTGCTGCTAGAAACACCTTTGCTGGGGTCTGTAATGTTGCGGGAGGTGTGCTCTCCCTGCAATCTTTCCTTTTTTGAACATCGCATTCAGGTGGATCTTATACCACTTGAGATGCAAGGGTTTGATATAATCCTTGGGATGGACACCCTAGAAAAGTATAAGGTTGTCTTGGATTGTGGTTCCAAGCAGGCTGTGTTCACAAACAATGGTGACACATGGATTTTTCAGGGAGACAGAAAGATCCTTCCAACCTGTCTAGTGTCAGCTATGGTATCTGAGAAGTTGATGAGACAGGGATGCTTTGCATTCTTGGCACATGTGGTAGATACCACAATGGAGAGTCCTCATCCTTCTAAAGTTCTAATAATCAGGGAATTTGAAAATGTTTTCCCTGAAGAACTTCCAGGTGTTCCTCCATTCCGAGAGATTGATTTTGAAATTAATTAAATCTCAGGAACACAACCAATAGCACAAACGCCGTATAGAATGGCACATGCTGAGATGGTAGAGCTCAAGAAACAACTGCAAGAGTTGCTTGAGAAAGGTTTTATCCGACCGAGTAGTTCACCATGGGGTGCTCTGGTTCTCTTTGTCAAGAAGAAAGATGGGTCAATGCGTTTATGCATCGACTATAGGTAGTTGAATAAAGTAACCATAAAGAACAAGTATCATCTACCAAGGATTGATGAACTATTTGATCAGTTGTGTGGTGCAACTATCTTTTCAGAGATAAATTTGAGGTCGGGATATCACCAGTTGCGTATCAAGGAGAGTGACATATCTAAGTCTGCTTTTAGGACAACGTATGGTCACTATGAGTTCATAGTTATGTCGTTTGGGCTAACTAATGCACCAGCTGCATTCATGGAACTCATGAATAGAATCTTTCGACCTTTTCTTGATCAATGTGTGGTCGTCTTTATAGATGACATCCTGATATACAGTAGAGATGCTTAACAGCATGAGCAGCATCTTTGTCAAGCCTTGACTTTGCTAAGAGAGCATAAGCTGTATGCTAAGTTTAGCAAATGTGATTTTTGGTTACCAAAAGTTTCTTTTCTAGGACACGTAATATCTGCCTCGGGTATTTGTGTTGATCCTAAGAAGGTAGAATTTGTCCTACAATGGGAACAGTCGAAGATACCGATGGAGATTCACAGTTTCCTAGGACTGGTAGGCTATTACAGGAGGTTCATTAAGAACTTCAGTTCTATAGCTTTACCCCTAACCAAGTTGACCAGGAAGGAAATTCCTTTTGTCTGGAATGAAAAATGTCAACATTCTTTCTAGTTGCTGAAGGAAAGATTAATAAGTGCACCTGTGTTAGTGCTACCTGAGTCGGGAAAGGGGTACATAGTCTTTTGTGATGCATCCAAGAATGGACTAGGATGTGTGTTGATGCAGGATAAGCAAGTGATTTCTTTTTCTTCTCGACAGATTAAGAAACACAAGGAGAATTATCCGACACACGATCTATAGAGCTAGCTGCTATGGTCCATGCCATGAAGATCTAGAGACATTATCTTTATGGAGAGACATTCTAGATTTTCACAGACCATAAGAACCTCAAATATATCTTCTCTCAGCATGAGCTAAACATGAGGCAACGCCGCTGGATGGAATTAATCAAGGACTACGATTGTACAATTGATTATCATCCAAGGAAGGCTAATGTGGTGGCTGATGCATTAAGTAGAAAATCAGCAACACCAGCCTTAGATAAAGCACAGTTGAACTCCTTAGTGTGCTCTAAGAGAGATATGTTTATCTCCTTGAGGCAAGACAACATAAAACTTAAAGTATCGTTGTTAGCCAGGTTGTTAGCTGAGATGCAAATCAAACCTACTCTGAGACAATAGATTAAAGAAGCACAGTAAGCTAATACTTTATTCAACATATCAAGTTAGAGTATGGTAGTGAGAAACGAGATGGCTTCCATGATTCAGATGGTCAGGTAGTCTGTTACCATGGTAGGATGGTAGTACCTGATACTGATAATTTAAGAAAGTTAGTTCTGGAAGAAGCTCATTCTTCAATGTATGATATGCATCCAGGGAGCACCAAGATGTATCATAACTTAAAAGATATGTATTGGTGGCCTGGATTGAAGAAGGATGTTGCTAAGTTTGTTATGTGGTGTCCGGTGTGTCAGCAGGTTAAAGTTGAACATCAAAAGCCTATAGGAACAATGCAACCTCTGCCTATACCGCAGTGGAAATGGGATTATGTAACATCGACTTTGTGGTTGGTTTGCCTATAACAGCCAAAAGTCATGATTCCATTTGGGTGATAGTTGATAGATTGACAAAGTCAGCACATTTCATTCCTGTCAAAACAACCTACACTGCTGAGAAGCTTGCACAGGTATACATAGATGATATAGTGCGTTTGCACGGGGTACCAGCTACTATTGTATCAGATAGAGGTCCCCATTTCACGAGTCATTTTTGGGAGCGACTCCATAAATCTTTGGGTACGCAATTAAGGTTTAGTATAGCCTTTCGCCCACATACAGATGGATAGTCTGAAAGAACTATACAAACTTTGGAGGACTTGCTTAGGGCATGTGTCCTTCAATTTGTAGGGAGTTGGGATCTACACCTGAGCTTGATAGAATTTGCTTATAATAATAGCTATCAGCTCAGTATTGAGATGGCACCATATGAGGCATTATATGGTAGACGTTGTAGATCTCTGTTATGTTGGTATGAAATAGGGGAATATCAACTTTTGGGTCTAGAGCTAGTGCAGCAAACAACTGAGAAGATTAAAGTAATACAACAATAGTTGAAAGCTGCCCAGGATAGACATAAATCTTATGCTGATAAGCATCGTAGACCCATAGAATTCCAAGTTGGAGACAGAGTGTACCTCAAGGTCTCACCTTGGAAAGGTATCCTTAGATTTGGGAAGAAGGGCAAGTTAGCTCCTAGATTTATGGGGCCTTATCCAATCATTGAAAGGATGGGAAAGGTAGCCTATAAGCTGGAGTTTCCACCTGAGCTGCATATATTGCACCCAGTGTTCCACATTTCCATGCTAAGGAAGTGTCATCCTGACACAGAGTTAGTTCTACAACATTTGGAGGTTGAACTAAATGATGATATATCATACGTTGAAGGACCTGTGTTGGTTCTTGACAGAAGAATTAAAAAGCTGAAAAAGAAAGACATTTGTCTTGTAAAAGTTCTCTGGCATCACTGTGGCATTGAAGAAGCTACGTGGGAGATAGAGGAAGAAATGAGGAAGAAGTATCCTTCTCTTTTCTCTTAAGTGATTTTGGGGACGAAATCCTTGTAAGGGGTGGATAACTTGTAACATCCCTGACATGGGTTATGCTTTAACCCTAGGTGTTTTGCTTAATAAAGTTGATTTGATGCTTGATCTTATCGTTTGAAAAGTAATTAAGGCTCAAGAGGAACTCATATTTCAATTTTAGTCCTTTTTGAACAATGTTGAAATAATGATTGTGTCCGTGTTGGACTAAAGTGCAATTTACCCAAGTTGAGGGGTTAACTTGCAAATGTTGCATGATAATATGTTACTCATGTGTTGAAGCATCATTAGAATGAATATGATGTAGAGGTATGGCTTGTGGTATCCTGAGTACCAAGAAAGAGCTGATAAAGCAATGAATGTGCATTAAAACTTAGTTTTGGTGTAATGTGCAATTTACCCAAAACCTAGGGTTCAATATGAAAATTACCACTTCAAAATAGTTCCTAATATGTCTTGGAATCTTTTAGAGGCAATAAAATGAGAAGGAAATCTCATTTGAGCTATTTTGAAGGAGAGAGAATCTTGATATTAAAATAATCAAAGTTTAAGCATAATTGAAACCCTAATTCAATTTAATGCAAAAATAAATAAAATAATTGAAGGACTTTCAACCAAAATTATAATGGTTGAATTTGTGTGAGTGTGAACATCCTTGTGCCTTTCAAAGGCACGAAAATATCTCAAGGAGGTGAAAATTCCACTCACCTTATTATATGAAAAAGAAATATCCACTCACTTATGGATATTAATATAAAAAGGGTTAAGGTGCTTAATTTGCTTTTCTTTAATAAGAGGCAAAGAGGATATCCTCATACCTAAGTAAGGATAGGGGGCAAGTGGCAAGAAATTGTAGAGGATAATTCCTACTTTCTCTCTCCTAATTGAATTTTTAATAAAAATTGCATATAAGCTCATTTATCCATAGAGTAAAAGGAGAATTTCGAATTCATTTCCACCCTTTGCTTGCAAAATGACCTTGGGAGCTTTGAAGGACCAAGAGGACGACCCCCAATCTGTTGGTAAGTTTCTTGATCATTTTTCATCTTGAATCCATGGTGGAAATCGAAAATAAATGCAAGATTTCTTCTTATCTCGATTCCCTCTTCAATCCTAGCCAATCTTTTCACTTCAAAGCTTGAGGACGAGCCTTGGGAGAGTTGCAAGAGATTCATCCACCATTGTTGACGTGAAGCAATAAGTTTTGAAGCTCAATTGAAGGCGGGTTATATAACTTGAACCCTTAATCATTGCTATTGAACTCAAATTTTCAATTCAATTGATTCAATTGTTCTTCTTGAAATACCTTTGATTAATTGATGCAACTTTAATAAAGATGGCAGTATATTTCGTGGGTTTGAAGGTAGATGATGATGACATCATCACAAGCAACCACCTCAACCAAGGATTGCAAAACTGAATGGGTTAATTCGGTTTCAAAACTGATTGAGTAAATTCGGTTTCAAAACCGAATGGCCACTTAAGTGCAAGACCGAATGGGTAAAAATGCACAAGACTGAATGGGTAAAAATGAAAAAGACTGAATGGGTAATTATACCCAAGATCAATTGGATAATTCCTTCAAGATCGATTGGGTATTGATTTCAAAATTGATTGGGTAATTGAGTCCAAAACCGAATGGGTAATGGATCTCAAAACCGTTTGAGGTCAAGCACCTCAAGACTATTTGAGGTTGAGCACCTCAAGACCGTTTAAGATGGTCAAATAACCTCAAGACCATTTGGATGGTCAAGGGTGAGGATTGAAGGATTAAAGATCCAAGTTTCAATCAATGTTGAACTTCAACAATTCACTCGACTGAAGGCTTCAATGTAACCAATCATGTCCAATTGATGGATGATTTTAGCTAATAAACCCTTGTGGTTTTGAGACCAATTTGGGAAAATGGTCTTGAGACCGTTTGAGCCCAAATGGTCTTGAAACCGTTTGGGGTCAAATGGTTTCGAAATCGTTTGGTGTTGAAACTTCAAAACCGATTAAAGGTCAATTGTTGTTCAATCAATTGTAAGTTGTAGATGATGATTGTTCCATTGATCCAGTGAATGATAGTGATGTCAATCAATGTTAGGTACAAGGTTGAATCCCTAAAGTACCTAGTTGATTAATATATTTAAAGAGATAAACCCTAATTGCTTATAAAAGCAATAATTCTGTACACTATGTCAATCATAGGTTTATGCACTTGAATTGAAGGGATGATGTAACCTAATCAAGTTGAGAGGATGATAGAGATGAATTCATACATGAATATGATTGATGTGATGATTAAGGGCATGATCCTCAACAAAGAGATCATAAAACCCTAATCTTGAATATAAACCCGAATTGAGAAGGTTAATGAATCTTAACCCTAAGTCAGGACAATTCTTGGTGAAACCCTAATCTAGGGTAATAGTATAACCCTAATCAAGGGTGATGACATGAATAAGCCTAATTCAGGGTAATTTGATGCAAAACCTTAATTGGGATGAATAGTAAACCCTAATTGGAGATAATTGCACATCAATCCCTATTATGGGTAATTGATTATGAAATCCTATTTGAGATGAATAGTACACCCTAATTGTGGGTTTAGGGTTTGAATGAAAACCCTAATTTAGGGTGATATGATGTGAAATCTTAATGTTTTGATATGATGTGGAACTCAAACCCAAGGTGATGCTATGAAATGCTATATGAAACCCTAATCTTGGGCAATATGGTGATAAACCATAACCCTCATCTGGGTGATGGGATGAGTATTCCCAATTGAAAGGAAATGGAAAACCCTAATTCGAGAAAGGAAATAGTGGTGTTATTATTGAATAATAATGACATATTTGTTTTGCAAGGTGCTGGTATGTATTTGATGTAATTGTTATCATCTGTGCTAACCATGCAGGTATCAGGAGATGATGAGCATAGCCAGGTATGAGCTCTGATGCTTTATTCATTAAAAGTGCTCAATAGGCCTTGTGAGCTATTATATGCAGTGTTACCTAGTGAGAGGTGACATGATGGCCTTGAGAGCCATGTTGCATGCTTGTGTAAAAAGTGCCATGATTACCATGGTCAGATGACCTAAAGGTATTAAAATGATGAGGGATGACAATTCCCAGAGCTGAGATAAGGGATTGAGATCCCAATGTTTTATCAAGCTTTGAAAAGTACTTGATGGAAGTATACCACATTCTTTGTAGCATTGTTTTAATAAATAATGTTTGGAAACATGACTGATGCTAAAAGAATATGGTAATGTAATTAATTAATCAAGTGAAATCTTATCATGTAGAGCCCTGACCATAGATCCACCATCATCAGAAGTTGGTGATGGTGAAATTGGATTTCCTTCGGGAATTCCTAAGGAACACATATTTTTGAATATGTGGGGGTAAATGGGCAAAAATGTCATTACGTCTAGGTGAAGAGATTGATGGAAGATAAACATTAAACCTCTCAATCCTTCATGTGTCAGGATGGATGTATCACAAGTCTCCCGATGGTTGGGATGGATGTATCACTAATCTCCCAATGATATTTAATGTCGGGTCGAGGAGATAAACATTAAATCTCTCGATTGCCGATGAGAGTGCAGTTGCCATTGTAACTCAGTAACGAAGTTTCCAGTATACCCTGGAACGCTATGTTGAGCAGTAAGCTTAGTTTTGCTTATTGTTTTGCACTGACCGAGATGTGAGAGGTCATGGAGCCCGGTTCTTCCTTTGACCTTGTATGGTGTCGATTTCGACTTCGCAGTGATCGGTTGGAGGATGAGCGGTATACCTCATCTCCTCAGGGCATTAATGCATAAGTATGATTGAAAAATGTAATCAGCCGTGTAGCATATTTGTTAAGGTCAAAATGTGAGAATCACTGGTTGATGTTACATCGCTTAGTATATCCTAGAATAAATGATATTCATGTTTCTTCAATATCTTGTTAAATAGTGACATGCTTCTTTATCAAGTTAAAGCTGAATTGCTCTGAATAAGCACATTGCTTTAGTCAGTTTAGATATTGATTTATCTGCTGCTGGACATTTATGAATAATCTGCTCAGTTTACTTTTATTAAACTGCAATAGCAATGTTTTGGTGGAGAGTTATATCTCTCGCTGGGGCAATTTACATATTGTCTCACCCCCGTGGGATCCAACATTTTTAGGTGGACGCGGACGAGGTAGAGGCAAAAATCTCATAACTAGGGAAGGGCAGCAGCAACAGCAACAAGAAGAACAGCAGTAATACTACAGGTGGAATTGCTGGCTGATAAGTTTTGTGTAAATAGTCTTATGTGTTGTCTTTGTACTCTCAGGTCCTAGGAGTTAGTGCTTTTGATAAGTTGATCTGAGGTTTTGTCTTTAAGCCTCAAGGTTTTATACTGCTTGTGTACAGCAAAGATAGAGTAGCTAAGGCTTGTATTCCTCGAGAAGGGATGATACATGTTATGTATATATGAACCAGAATGTAAAAGTATTACTTTGGTTCTGAATGAAAGTGTTTCCTGTGAATGGATCTCTTGATAAAGGGTTTTAATTTTTAGTGATTTTCAGTAATCCGCTGTTAGTAATCGTTTTCGCGTGTTTGATTTACTGTTGATGGCACTTGGTATCCTGATGATGGCGGGTGTCGTCATAGTTATCAACATAATCATGTCTACCGTATGTATGCATCTACAATCTTAAGCATATCCACAACATAAGTATATCTACTATCTCTTCATTGCACTAAGCATCACCTATATGTAAAGAGAACAAACAAGGGTTATCATCCAATGTGAAACGTTGTGTATAACCCTAAACAATATGCTACACTCTTGTATTACATCTTTTATTATGCCCTGAGGAAATTGAGGATACCACTCAAAATCCAACTAACCACTACTAAGTCGAAATCAGTGCCATACAAGATCTAGGAAGAGCCAGACTCCTAAGATCTTCTTCACCACTGGTCAGTACGGGTCCGCCACAGTGACACAAAAGGTCAAGCTGCTAACAGCCTAGTCCATCCTTGGTATAGGTCACGAAACTAGTGAAAGGAGGTGGGTACACATACCCTACCATCTGAGGTACAACCACAGTTGTCCTCCAATCTCATCACATATATAATCACTGAGACACGACTGTAGCCGTTCTCAAACTAAGGGCTTGGTATGACCGCAGTCATCCTCCCTAAACACTTGAATTTAGGATGACAAGCACCCCGCATACTCCTCAGTATGCGCTCTGAGTTTCCCATAGGATTACTCGTTTCACCATCTGGCAAGTTCTGTCACTCAGATGGATCTATGGCACAGGGCACTACATGATTAGAGTTGCACTTCATTAGTTATTCCAATTGGGTGAATGAAGGCAACATCAAACAAGTGGACATACCAACCCTAATTCACTTCTAGCAAGCATATAAATATCAAAACTTTGAAAAGATATAAAATGTGTGAAACATAATTTCTCATCTCATCATCATCACATGGTACTAATCACTTTCCATTCATGAGACCACACTAGCCATCATACTATCACAAGATAATAATATTTTTCACAATATCATAGGGTATCAACCCTTATCAACATAAGAGGATTACACCTCATTCAGGGCTCAACCATGCCCAAAGGTCATTATCATATTATTCCCTGCAAGATCATCATTATCTTTGCATGTCTTATAACAATGCTCAACAACATCAATTATATATAATACACCAGATCAACACAATATTGAATTAATGATCTAGGAGATATTCATAAGCAATCATAACAGGGTTATATTAACATTAAGAACATTCATTTATTATATCAACATGCAAGGAATCTAGATATGATTAACTCTTATCATATTCATTATACACATGTTTAGCATAAGAAAGTATCAACCATGTGGCTATAATAACCAACAATTAACATACTAAGGTTATGATCATGTTAAGGAGGTTATTCCACCATCATTCCATCATATAAGAATATTAAACATGAATACTCATCTTTATCTAATTGTATTAGAGTTAGGTTCAACATGATAAATTATATCAATGTTACTAATCAACACTTATACCCAAACCCTAAATCATGCCATCCCCATTAGATCATGGATGCATAAGATGAAGCATCACCATCACATTCCATAATATTCTCAAGTATGAACCCACACCTAAATTAAGGTGTAACCATCAGGTGATAGCATACTAGGGTTTCAACAATAATAGAGTACTCCATGATTGTATTAATCATTCAAGGACTATTCATACCCAATTACCATCATTTAGTTATATTAAAGCTAGATATAACAAGATATACCTCATTAGGGTTACATATCAACACAATATGGTTACCATCCCTTCTATACATATGAGTGAATAGGTAAGACTACCTTATTAAGGGTAATTGTCCATTTGTTTCATCATCATTCAACCCGTATCACTATACCACAATGTCACCCAGAATCATTGGATGTTTAAGAGGTAAAACTATTGGTTGTTTACATAAGTAAACACTTTGGATATACCACCTATGAAGTGTTTGATTTGTATTCTATAAAGAGTCACCATCTAACCCTAGACATCCCTTGATAATCATCACAAAAAGTTCCATTGGAAGTAGGGTAAAACCCACAATTGACTGTTCGTTAAAACAAGCCATCCATTGTCAACAAATAAGATCCTTAAGTTGATCATATAAAGGAAACCATATAAATCCAATTAACATATTACATTATCCATCATTCCACTTTATTGGAGAAATAAACATTAGACCTCGACCATTGGGTCAAGTTTACATGTTAAAACCATCAATTACAGTATAGGTATGACCATTGCATCAAGTGATCCAAGAAACCATTGGTCTAAGGATTAATTGATGCTAAAACTATATGATTAACTCACTATAGATTTTAGAGACCTGATCCACCATCATTAGTGATCATTAAATTACTATAGGTTGTTAGATCAACAGTATATTCATTAATCAGCATCAAATATTAAGTTGATGTCATCATTGATTGATATCATCAGTAGGGTACTTAATGATTGATCATTATACTTCTAATTGATCCAAAACCTGACCTAAGGGGTGACCATAGGTTTTCACCATAATATAAAACCTTTGATCTCAACCATCAATTGTCATGAAGACAACATCATAGGGTTGTTGCAATGGTACCATCATCGGGTCATGGATTTATAGAAGAAATCAGCTTTAAACCCTAAAGTTGACCATTGTTTGATAGGCTCTTAGCACCATAGACTGTCAAACCAACCTGATCTAAGTCATATTGTACCTTAGGAATAACATACACATTATCACATGTTCATATATAACTGAAATCAGAATAGGGAACATTATAAAAATCGAAATCCAAGTCAAGCATAGCTTTTTAGTGTATGGATCATCCTTTTCAAGAAAGAACATGATCTAGAAAGCTTATGGTAAGAAATAAACATGGAGAAAGTTATAAAAATTTCCTCTATAGTGTAGGTCATATATCTAACAGCAAGAATCTTGAGCAAATAGGGCAAGGAAACCTTGGATTCAGATCTAAACTTGGCCAACTATGCAATTCTCTCCACAAATATGCAAAACCCTAGAAAAGAAACAAGAAGGAAGGATTTTTGAGTTCTAGGGCCACGTTCACCATTTAAAACCATGGCTCCGACCTGGAGATATGTAGGAGGAAGAGGAGAAAAGAATTAAATGGAGGAAATAAGGAAAAACTTACACTTTTATGTCAATATCACTAGGAAGAAGCTTTGTAGACCCAAAAAGGGAATCAATTGCAACCCTAGAATTTTTTGCCAAGAAGATCCCCACTTTATTCTTCCTTGGGCAGAAAAATTGTAGCTTAACAGAGGGAGAACATATCTGGGAGAAGAAGAGAGGTGGTGGAGAGAAAGTGGCTCGCTTTGATGCTTGGGGATAAGTATATGACACTTTAATATTAAGAAAAAGAAAAAGTTGAAACTCTAGTATATATTCAAGTGACCATGACTTTTAATTATAAATAATATACAATCACACACACAATAAGCTCTCCCACTATCTTTAGGGACCTACTGGGCTTGCCTTTGTTGAAATTCCCAGCCAATCACATAATTCCTTAGTTGTTAGCTACTGAAGGGGAAAACCCTAAAATACCCTTGATCAAAACACCTTCAAACCATGGCTCAACTAGGAGCCCCATGGTTAAAAAATGTTAAGAATGATAATATAACATCCAAGGAACATAATGTATGTAACAAATTGCAAATAAAACCCCTCAATTGGGTAAATTGCATAAAAGTCCAAAATCTACAGAAAATTGCATAACTTTCTCAAACAGTGTCCAAATTGGATCAAATTTGAAACTTAAGCTTGTCTTATGATTTCAAAACATATAAAAATGTTATATTAGGGTTATAAGCATTCAATTATGGTAACTAAGCTCATTCAACTCACTAAATAAGTTCAAGGGTCTTACAACTATAAACCCCTAAATGGGATTTTGCCCCCGAAATCCAAGGTAAACAAAGATGGGTACTTCCTATACCCCTCATACTATTAACTTCAAATGGTTACTTGAATATCATGGTGATGTCACATCATTCATACATATCTCATCTTGGGTCATCAAAAAAACCTCCACATAAGAAGACATTTGCAAATATGGAACATAGAAACTTGTTGTGCCACATGTATAAATCTAATAGTAACTTTCAACTTTGGGACTCGATTGTCATCTTGAACTATTCTATATGTTGTATCACACATCACACAAAGGCCACACTCACTGGATCTTACCAAACATAAAGCATCATGTATCTATTATCATATGCAACTTTACAAGGTTTCATCTCTATGCTCCTTTAATGGTTGTTGTAATCAACAACTCAATCAACCATGTAGGCACCCCCTAGTTTTCAAGAAATTATGAGGAATATGTTTTTAAAGGATTCTCAAATCATATCAATGGTGGACTGACCATCTATTTGGTTGAAGAATCATACACTTGTATATAACTGTTAACAAAAATAACTTCCTGATTGACCTTGTTAGGGGTGGAGCAATGACATTGTCTTCATCTTATCAGGACTCACATAACATAGTTAACATAGGTATGATAACTCTTAGAGGATACTCTAGTCAAACCCCAACTCACTCTTGTTCAACTTATCTCATAGCTATTGCTACTTCAACAACCCTAAGGTTTTGGAGGAAATATTGATCATATTTTTTACCATATTTGAAATAGTTTGACATGTCAACATTCAAAGCTTGATATAACTCATATGACATGTCTGGAACACTTTGTACCTCATATTCATAAATTCTATTTGTACATTGGTTAGTCTATAGGACATAACTCTAAACACATCATGGTCATGTGGATTATGTCACCCAATCTAACTCGTATGCATTGATATTTGATCATAGGTTTATCTAAAAGGAATACAGTATCACATATCTATTGACCAACAAACCATCTATCCTTGATAGTGGTCTTGTTCAACTATCACTGAACCATACACAACATTATAGAATCACTTTTTTAAACAACATTTAGAGGGTCATCATCAACTCTCTCTCTCTCTCTCTCTAAGGGAATGGAATACTTGGAATGTTCATTTAATAAACATCTCCAACCTTCACATATTTCTCATATTATTGATACATCTTAGATACTAGGATTCATTACCTTGGTATCCACCTCATGCGCTATAAGCAACTCACATCCTTATCTCATCTACTTTTACCAGCATAACAAAGATCAAGACATATAACAGGAGTCTTCCCAATTATTGGAAGGCTCAAAAGCAAAATCATCACAAACTTTAAGATCTTGGAACCATAGTCCAAACAACCTTATGCTATAATAAGCTATCCACCCTCATGTTTGCAGAGAATCCACATGTACCAAGTGGCAATGATCCACTTGAAATTTGTGCCCTAGAAAGGAAAGACACAAATGGAAACCTACTTCCCACATCATAGAACCATTGTTCAGGGGTCACTAGCAAAAGGTAACCAATTCTATTTTCATTATGCAAGTTACATCTTCTTATGTATCATTTTACCCTTTTCATTTTTGGTTCCTTGCCATTAGCATAGGAATCATCACGATTAATATATCTCATTCCTTCTTCCTTGATGACTATTTATCGCACTTGGGTATGTTATCTTATTTTATTATATTTTTCAACCACTAATCAACAAGTAAATCATCATATTCCACATTTTCTTCATTAAACATGGCTCATCTTCCTTAATTTCTTTCACATGCCATGCTGATTTTTCATTAAAATTTTCTTACATACATAGGTTGGTCTGAGATTAACTTAGATTCCACCTTATTCCTTTATCATTGTTCCCATTCATCTTCTCATTTTGTACTTGTTATAGGAGTTCTCACTATCTTATGTGGATTTCACACCTTGATTCACTTTATAAGCATAGACTTATCTATCTTTTAATTTATTATCTTCTTGAATCACATATTCAAGAACTCCTCTTTTCCTTATTTTATTTAGATTTAGATTTCATGGTGTTGTATCATTCTCTTGTAGTTACCAAATATTCAAGTTTTGGTAGATAATGATGCAATTCTCATCTTCTTTAAGGTAGGATTGAGATATTCACACCATTATTTCTTATTCATTATGCTCTTTAGATTGTCTCAAAATGACTACTTGATCAGAGTAATTAGAAAGATAACAATCTAAGAGTTCCATACTTACCTTTTCTTCAATAATTGAATACCTGGCCAGGGCATCCAAGTACTGAGATTAGGCAGTATGCACCATGTTATTGTGTCACGTTCCTAACTTAGACATCATCCTAGTCTTAAGTCCTAGTGTCCCTGTAGACTCATTGAACCTAATGATCTGATACCAACCTGTCGGGACCCGTTACATTAAACGAGATTACCCAAAACATAAAACACAATTGATCATTAATTAATCACATACCCAAAAATGTGGGTAAATTAAAACTAATTTTAACATCAACACCCACTCAAAAACATTTGCATAAGAGCCCAACATCTTTCTTGTATCCATACTATGCCAAGAATTTGATACAAATCGTTCTATCATCATAAACACAACATATATATACAGGAGAACAATAATCGTATATGCCACACAAACCAGCATTAATATGCTAACAAATGTCTGATTTATTTTAAACACCACATACAAACCTTTTCTGCCCGGACCTGAGAGTACAGGAATGACTCTAGGACACACTAGACATCTAATCAACTTTCTCATAGATTCATTACTATAGCTCCTCTTTGCTGCCACATTTTTGTTTTTGTCACTTCTGATTACCTTAAAAAATGTGGCGAACCACAAGAGTGAGACCCATGTCCCAGCAAGAGATATAACCTCCAACAACGTTTATTGATTACAACATTTTTAAGTAATTAAACAATTAAGTAGTTTAATCAGATATAACAAATAAGATTAATAGTATTGATGATTAACAAAATACATAAAGGAGAAGATAATAACTATCATTATTAACCAGACTATCATCCTTTATCTTGTTAACAATATAAGCAGTTCAGTAGAATATGTAGTTCTAGCATCATGATCAAGTCTAGTAACATATCATAGCTAACAACATGAGCATGTCTAATTGGTTGAACATATCAACATCATAAGAAGAGCAAGCAACATAAACATAACTATTTGGATAAGCATGATTAACAGTGTATGCATCTATAGTTACAAAGGCATGGCTAGTATGCTAAACATAACTAACAACATGAGATATCTAGCATCATGATTATAATCAGCAGTAGTAGTATAGTTATCAACATAATCATGGCTACCGTATGTATGCATCTACAATCTTAATCATATCCACAACATAAGTATATCTATTATCTCTTAATTGCACTAAGCATATCCTATATGTAAAGAGAACAAACAAGGGTTATCATCCAATGTGAAACATTGTGAATAACCCTAAACAATATTCTACACTATTGTATTACATCTTTTATTATGCCCTAAGGAAATTGAGGATACCAGTCAAAATCTAACTGATCACTACTAAGTCAAAATTAGTGCCATACCAAATCTAGGAAGAGCCAGACTCCTAAGATCTTCTTCGCCCCCGGTCAGTACGGGTCCGCCACAGCGACACAAAAGGTCAAGATGCTAACATCCTAGTCCATCCTTGGTATAGGTCACGACACTAGTGAAAGGAGGTGGGTACGCATACCCTACCATCCTAGGTACAACCGCATTTGTCCTCCAATATCATCACATATATAATCATCGAGACACGACTACAACTATTCTCAAACTAAGGGTTGGGTATGACCGCAGTCATCCTCCCTAAACACTTGAATTTAGGATGACAAGCACCCCGCATACTCATCAGTATGTGCTCTGAGTGTCCCATAGGAATACTCGTTTCACCATCTGGCAAGTTCTGACACTCAGATGGATCTATGGCATAGGGCACTACATGATTAGAGTTGCACTTCATTAGTTATGCCAATTGGGTTAATTAAGGCTACATCAAACAAGTGGACATACAAACCCTAATTCACTTCTAGCAATAATATAAATATCAAAACTTTGAAAATATATAAAATGTGTGAAACATAATTTCTCTTCTCATCATCATCACATGGTACTAATCACTTTACATTCATGAGACCACACTAGCCATCATACTATCACAAGATAATAATCTTTTTCACAATATCATAGGGTATCAACCCTTATCAACATAAGAGGATTACACCTCATTCAGGGCTCGACCATGCCCAAAGGTCATTAAGACCATCATATTATTCCCTGCAAGATCATCATTATATTTGCATGTCTTATAACAATGCTCAACAACATCAATTATATATAATACACCAGATCAACACAATATTGAATTAATGAGCCAGGAGATATTCATAAGCAATCATAGTAGGGTTATATTAACATTAAGAACATTCCTTTATTACATCAACATGCAAGGAATCTATATATGATTAACTCTTATCATATTCATTATACACATGTTTAGCATAATAAAGTATCAACCATGTGGCTATAATAACCACCAATTAACATACTAAGGTTATGATCATGTTAAGGAGGTTATTCCACCATCATTCCATCATATAAGAATATTAAACATAAATACTCATCTTTATCTAATTGTATTAGAGTTAGGTTCAACATGATAAATTATATCAATGTTACTAATCAACACTTATACCCAAACCCTAACTCACACCATCCCCATTAGATCATGGATGCATAAGATGAAGCATCAACATCACATTCCATACTATTCTCAAGTATGAACCCACACCTAAATTAAGGTGTAACCATCAGGTTATAGTTGTGGCATCCAACTTATAAAACACAAGATTAACTAATGCGGAAGCGAATCATTAGCAGCGGATTACTAAAAATCACTAAAAATTAAAACTTTTTGCAAAGAGATCCAAACATAGGAAACTCTTATAACAAAAACATAGCATTACATAAACATCCTTGTTTGTAATTACACACCATGTAACATCTCTTCTCGAGGATTACATACAACAGTTGCTTTACTCTACTAAACATAAGCAACATAAAACCTCGAGGTATTCAAGTCAAAATATCAAGTCGAAGATAAAAGCACTATCTACTGACTCCGAGGACCTGAGAGTACAGAGACGACACATAGGACTACTAACTATACAAAACATGGCAGCCAGTGCCTCCACCTGAGTCATCACTGCTGTTTCGGATACTGCTGATGCTTTCCTTTTCCTGCAAAAGAGTCTCTGCTTCTTTGTCCGCGTCCACCTAAAAATGTTGGATCCCACGGGGGTGAGACAATTGAAAATTGTCCCAGCGGGAGATATAACTCTCCGCCAAAACATTGTTATTGCAGATTATTATATTAGAATTGAACAGGAGTACTTACATATGTACAGCAACATTATTCATTTTATGAACAGAGAAAGGTAATCTCCTATCTTATGGAGAACATTGTATCTACTCATGGTAGATTCATAATCCATACTTCTAATTGCAAGGAATGTAAAGAGACATGAATAACATTTATCAACTAACATTGCATATCAGAAGTATAACATCAGCCAATGAATTTCCGTATTCAATCTTATAGCAAACATTCTAGACGGCTGATTACATTTTACAATCACACTTATGCCCTGAGGAGATGAGGTATACCGCTCATGCTCCAACCGACCACTGCGAAGTCGAAATCGGTACCATACAAGGTCAAAGGTAGAGCTGGCTACCAAGACCTCCCATATCTCAGTTAGCGTGAGATTACATGCAGGACATCTTGTGTCTCTGCTATATATATAGCTTTCCAGGGTATACTGGCAACTTCGCTATCAGAGTTACAATGGCATGCTGCACTCTCTTCGCGATCGTGAGATTTCATGTTTATCTCCATCGATCCGGCATTTTCATTATTGGGAGATGTGTACGGCATCTTCCCAATCATCGGGGGATTAGTGATACATCCTTCCCGGAATATATAATGAAGGATTGTGGGATCTCGTGTTTATCTACCACCAATCCTGCATTAGGGCGTAAGGTATTCGCGCCCATCACCCCCACATACTCAAAAGTATGCCCTCCGGGTTTTGCCGCGGAGCACCCATTTCACCATCACCAGTTTGCTGACGATGATGGATCTATGGTCAGGGCTCTACATGATATGATTTCACTTGATTAATTAAGTACATTGTCATGTTCCTTTAGCATCAATCAAGTTCTCAAACATATTTTATTCATACAAATGCTATAAAGAAACATGTACTATTTTCATCATTCACTTCTCATTCTTTATGAGGCATTGGGATCTCAGTCCCTCATTTCAATACTGGGATTTCTCATCCCTCAACCATATCATTATCATGCTTATCAAATCTGGGTATTCATACCCTCAATTCATCATTGTCACTATTACCATTTGCTATGTAACTATTATCTCCAGGTCCTTAGACCGAGGTATGAATGATACTTGTTACACAAGTATCTCACATGGCTTTCAAAGCCTATTAAATATTTTATCACCTTTCACTAGACAACAACAACTTATTCATGAGAATCATAAGATCCATATACCTTTTGTTACTTTTACTAAGCAACAATAACATTAGGCACATAAGGTCATTCAACATATTTGTTATATGAATGTCATAGCTCAGGTCTGGCTATGCTCTTCATCTCATGATGTCTACATGATTAATAGACATGATAACAACCATACAAGTCATTGACCACATCATGTGATACCTTAGTAACACCACAATTCCTTTATCAGGGTTATGGTTTATTACTCATTAGGGCTTTTCACTCCCTTTACCCCAAAATTAGGGTTAGGGTTTCCCAACTGACATCAATTAGGGTTTTATGCTCATGTAGTTAGATCAACCCTAATGTATTGCTCCACACCTCTAGGTGCATTCAAAGATATCATAAGTGTATGCTTATGATCACCATTCTCATCATATATCATTAATGATCATCAATACAAGGTACACATTCACTTCTCATTCTTATTATGGTATGATTTCCTCATACCCATTAGGGTGGCTCATCCCTTTCTCAATGTCTATAAGTTTAAACTCATCAAAGTATATCAATTCATTACAATTTCATTGTAATAACTACATAACACACACCCTTCATGTGTTTCTCATCCAAGCATGTTGGATTGAGATGCATCAAGGTATTTCAGTCCTGAAATGCTGAATGTGATATCTACCATATCTTGATGTATCACTTTCTTGTCATTTCTTTCTTATTTAGGTTAATCAACTAACCTTGTATTAAGGTATTTTCCCTCTTAATACTTTATCCACTAACATGTTACTTCCATCATATGGTGCATAAGTTACACATTGGAATTGTCCATCTATCTTTAATGATATGGACTTATTCAATGGTTAGACATTGTTGAATATAGGATAACCCATTATTCATCACTTTAGATATTTCAACTCTTAGGATGTTATCCATAGCATTATAAGGGTAGCATACATCATTCCTAAGAGTTTCATATCCTCATCTTTATAGGGTATATAGGGTTGATACATATGAGTCAAGATAAATACATGTATTGAGTTAGATGCATGATGATCTAAGCATCATCTTACCTTTTATACCCTTATTCATCAAATTATGTCAACTTCAATTCAAGTATAGAACACCATGGCCGTGCAGCCTTGCACGGTCGTGCAAAGTGGAGCCACCACGGCCGTGCTACCTTGCACGGTCGTGCAAAGGAAAGATACCACGGCCGTGCTGCCTAACACGGTCGTGCTACAGGAGTTCATTTTTTTTTGAATCATATTCAAGTATGCATTCTATTCTTTTATTAGGGAATTATGGTTCCACATACCATTTCCCATCATTAGAAAAGGGATTGCATATAGTATCACCCTTCATTAGGGTTTCATATCACATTGTCCATAATTAGGGTTTATTACTCATTCCCAATTGAGGTTTCTCATAGAATCACCCTCAATTAGGGCTTATCATGGATACACCTTCAATTAGGGTTTCATATAGATGCCTCCTCAACTAGGGTCTCACATGGATGCACCCTCAACTAGGGTTTGAGTTCAATAACCCTGTCAATTAGGGTTTATGTTCATATTTAGGGTTTCATGATCTCTTTGCTTAAGGATCATAACCCTTAATCACCACATGAATCATATTCATGTATGAATTCATGCTATCAACTTCTTAACTTTATTAGGTCATATCAACTCTTCAGTCAAGTACATACAACTATGATTAACATAGTGTATCAAGTCATTGATCCTATAAGCAATTAGGGATTCATCCCTTAATTGGCACTTAATCACTTAGGTACTATTAGGGTTTCAACCTATGTACCTTCATTGATTACCATTACTAATCATCATTGGATTAATAGAACATTCATCATCTTAATTCCCAAAAATTCAATCACATTGGACCTCCATTACATAATGTATCCAATTGAATTAGGGTTTCCAATGTTGATTCCTTCAATCATTGGATTCATGGAATCAATCATCAATTGGACCTACCCTCATACTTCAATTGAGTTTAATAGGTCAACCTTCAACTGATTTGACACTCAATTAACCCTCAATTGACCCTCAATTAGGGTTAGATTCAATTGAATTAGGGCTTGGAATCGATGATCCAACAACACTAATCAATGCAGAACTAGTTGCATTGAAACCATTGAACCATCATCCAAATTGGGTATGACCTGACCCCAAACGGTCTTGAGGTCATTTGGATGACCTCCAAACGGTCTTGAGACCGTTTTCCCATCAAATCACTCAAATCTAAGTCAACCAATTAAAGTTTGGTTCATTGGATTGATCACCAAATCAGTATTGCATTGTATAACAGCTCGGTACCTTTAGACCTTCAAACACCTAACCATACTCAACCCTAGACCTCCAAACGGTCTTGGGTGACCACAATGAGCTCCAAATGGTATTGAGACCGTTTGGCTCATCCAACCTTTGGACTTTAGTGAAAAATCATCATGGATTGGTCTATCGAGTTGATCAACAAATCAGCACTACATTGCAATATGATTAGTACATTTAGACCTTCAATTGGTCAACTATACTTGACCCCAGACCTCCAAACGGTCTTGGGGTGATCCCCAAACGGTCTTGAGACCGTTTGGGTGATCCCCAAACGGTCTTGAAACCGTTTGGGCTAATCAACCCAAAATCTCAACTTAACTCATTGGAATTTCAGCACTGTTTTCAATTAGGGTTTGCCTATTTGATTAGCCTTCAACTCATGATCCATTTATAGTTAACCCCTCAAATTTGTAGGGTCATTAACCAACATCATTATGAACAGTAATCTCAAACGGTCAACGCTTGGTCAACTCCACCAAACGGTCTTTAAACCGTTTTCCCAAAAAGTACAATTAAATCAGATTGAAAATCAGCACTTAATCCAATTAGGTTTCCCTAATTGATTAGGCTTCAAATCACGATTCCTTGGGAGTTAATCCCTCAAACTTGGTGAGTTATTAGACAACATAATTAGGATCAATAATATCAAACTGTCAACGCTTGGTCAATGCACTCAAACGGTCTTGAAACCGTTTTCCCAAGAAGGTCAAGTTAATCAGGTTGAAAATCAGCTCTTAATTCAATTCGATTTGCCTAATTGATTGGCCTTCAACCTATGATTCCTTTGGAGTTAACCACTCACATTGGGAGGGTCATTATTCTACATAATTAGGAACAAGATTCCCAAACGGTACACGCTTGTTCAACTCAACCAAATGGTCTTGAAACCGTTTTCCTCCAAACGGTTTGCAAACCGTTTGGTCACCAAACGGTTTTGATGAAACCATTTGGTTCCCACCTTTAGAAAACGTTTTCTCCCAAGATATTTGGTGAGGTGCTAGCTTATGATGATGTCATCATCACCTTCCTTCGTGCACCCAAGAACAGCAATCGTTTTTGATGGAAATTGCAGCAAAGGATCAAGTATGAATCAAATTGAAGAAATCAATCAACAAAGCTTAGAGAATTGATACAATAGCAATGTTTAAGGGTTTAAGTTATAAAACCCGCCTCAAATATGATCTCCAAGCTTCAAGATCCGTGGCTTTAATGGTGGATGAAGCTCCAGAAGCTATCCAAGGTTCGTTCTTGAGCTTTTGGATGAAATGGATGGCTAGAAATGGAAATCGAGTGAAGAAAACCTAGAATCAAGCATTGATTTAGGGTTTTCACCATGAATCCGAGGTAGAAGATGATCAAACCTTACCTACAGGTGGTGTTCGTCCTTCTCCTGCTCCTGAGCTCTCCTTAGGTCGGCCAAAGCAAAAGGAATAAGGAAAAGGCTAAGGAAACGTGCCTTATGTGTTGTTGAAATAAGGTATACATATATGATATGTATATGGGTATTTTATGAAAGAGAAAATGAAATCATTTTCTTTTAATTCCATACTAATTTCCCCCTAATCCTCCTCCGTTACTTGATCAAGAAACCACCTTCAAACTTTCGTAAAAGCTCTTCATTATCCAAGAATTAATGGAAAAGAAATTAAGCACCTTAATCCATTATAATAATAATATATCTTTTTGAGTGGGAATTCTTTTCCTTATAATAAGGTGAGTGGAATTTCACCTCCTTAGGATATTTTTGTTCCTTATCTTGGAAAAGGAACGTCCATCCTTATTCAAAATCAACCCAAAACATTTTTGTTGAAAGCCCTTCAATTATTTTTATTCATTTTTGCCCTAAATCGAATTAGGGTTTCAATTAGGCATTATTCTTGATTATTTTAATGTCAAGATTCTCTCTCCTCCAAGATAATTCAAATGAGGTGCCCTTCTCATTTTATTTGCTCTACATGATTCCAAAGATTATTAGGGACCTTATTAAAGTGTTAATTTGCATATTGAACCCTAGGTTTTGGGTAAATTGCACTTTACACCAAAACTGGGTTTTAATGCACAACATTGTCAATCAAGCTCGATCTTGGTGTACAGGCTTGTAGAAACCTTACCACTACATCAATTTCATTATTATGATGTCTCAACATCAGAGGAACATGTTATCATGCAACATTTGCAATTTAACCCCTCAACTTGGGTAATTTGCACTTTAGTCCAAAACAAAAAAACATTGCTTCAACAGTGTCCAAACAGGACCAAAATTGAAACATAGGTTCCTCATGAGCCCTAATTATTTTTCACAAGATAATATTAAGCATCTAATCAACCTTATTAGGAAAAACATCTAGGGTTAACTCATAACCCAGGTCAGGGATGTTACAATAGCATACTAGGGTTTTAACAATAATAGAGTACTCCATGATTGTATTAGTCATTCAAGGACTATTCATACCCAATTACCATCATTTAGTTAAATTAAAGCTAGGTATAACAAGCTATACCTCATTAGGGTTACATATCAACACAATATGGTTACCATACGTTATATACATATGAGTGAATAGGTAAGACTACCTTATTAAGGGTAATTGTCCATTTGTTTCATCATCATTCAACCCATATCACTATACCACAATGTCACCCAGAATCATTGGATGTTTAAAGGTAAGACTATTGGTTGTTTACATAAGTAAACACTTTGGATATACCACCTATGAAGTGCTTGATTTTTATTCTATAAAGAGTCACCATATAACCCTAGACATCCCTTGATAATCATCACAAAAAGTTCCATTGGAAGTAGGGTAAAACCCACAATTGACTGTTCCTTAAAACAAGCCATTCATTGTCAACAAATAAGATCCTTAAGTTGATCATATAAAGGAAACTATATAAATCCCATTATTAGGACCAACATATTACATTATCCATCATTCCACTTTATTGGAGAAATAAACATTAGATCTCGACCATTGGGTCAAGTTCACATGTTAAAACCATCAATTACAGTATAGGTATGACCATTGCATCAAGTGACCCAAGAAACCATTGGTCTAAGTCTTAATTGATGCTAAAACTATATGATTAACTCACTATAGATTGTAGAGACCTGATCCACCATCATTCGTGATCATTAAATTACTATAGGTTGTTAGATCAACAGTATATTCATTAATCAGCATCAAATATTAAGTTGATGTCATCATTGATTGATATCATCAGTAGGGTACTTAATGATTGATCATTATACTTCTAATTGATCCAAAACCTGACCTAAGGGGTGACCATAGGTTGTCACCATAATCTGAAACCTTTGATCTCGACCATCAATTTTCATGAAGACAACATCATAGGGTTTTTGCAGTGGTACCATCATCGGGTCATGGATTTATAGAATAAATCAACTTTAAACCCTAAAATTGACCATTGTTTGATAGGTGCTTAGCACCATAGATTGTGAAACCAACCTGATCCAAGTCATATTGTACCTTAGGAATAACATACACATTATCACATGTTCATAAATAACTGAAATCAGAATAGGGAACATTATAAAAATCGAAATCCAAGTCATGCATAGCTTTTTAGTGTATGGATCATCATTTTCAAGAAAGAACATGATCTAGATAGCTTATGGTAAGCAATA
This sequence comes from Alisma plantago-aquatica, assembly GCA_963693085.1. Classification (NCBI taxonomy): domain Eukaryota; kingdom Viridiplantae; phylum Streptophyta; class Magnoliopsida; order Alismatales; family Alismataceae; genus Alisma; species Alisma plantago-aquatica. The sequence goes on from OY856409.1 coordinate 161,640,821, forward strand.
AAATGGAGAAAGTTATAAAACTTGCCTCTATTGAGTAGGTCAGATATCCAAAAGCAAGAATCTCAAGCAAATAGGGCAAGGAAACCTTGGATTCAGATCTAAACTTGGCCAACTATGCAATTCTCTCCACAAACAAGCAAAACCCTAGAAAAGAAATAAGAAGGAAGGATTTTTTAGTTCTAGGGACACTTTCACCATGGAAAACCATGGTTCCGATCTGGAGAGATGTAGGAGGAAGAGGATCAAAGAATTAAATGGAGGAAATTAGGGAAAACTTACACTTTTATGTCAATATCACTAGGAAGAAGCTTTGTAGACACAAAAAGGGAATCAATTGCAACCCTAGATTTTTTTCCCAAGAAGATCCCCACTTTCTTCTTTCTTCTTCCTTGGGCAGAAAAATCGCAGCTTAACTGAGGGATAACGAATCTGGGAGAAGGAGAGAGGTGGTGGAGAGAAAGTGGCTCGTTTTGATGCTTGGGGATAAGTATATGACACTTTAATATTAAGAAAAAGAAAAAGTTGAAACTCTAGTATATATCCAAGTGTCCATGACTTTTAATTATAAAGAATATACAAGCACACACACAAGAAGCTCTCCCACTATCTGTAGGGACCTAATGGGCTTGCCTTTGTCGAAATTCCCAGCCAATCACATAATTCCTTAGTTGATAGCTACTAAAGGTAGCTCATCCATGAAGGGGAAAACCCTAAAATATCCTTGATCAAAACACCTTCAAACCATGGATCAACTAGGAGCCCAATGGTTCAAAAATCTTAAGAATGATAATATAACATCCTAGGAACATAATGTATGTAACAAATTTCAAAGAAAACCCCTCAATTGGGTAAATTGCATAAAAGTCCAAAATGTACAGAAAATTACATAACTTGGTCAAACAGTGTCCAAATTGGACCAAATTTGAAATTTAAGCTTGTCTTATGATTTCAAAACATATAAAAAGGTTATATTAGGGTTATAAGCATTCAATTATGGTAATTAATCTCATTCAACTCATTAAATAAGTTCAAGGGTCTTACAGTGCAGCTAGAACTAAAGGTGTGTGTCGTGCACAAGGGACAACCTCCATTGACCATGACACTCTATCGCCCAAAGCATCAAACCATATCATCCATGAGCATGGTAGCCACTTTAAAGAATCATATCGGCCAACCTACTTAGGGTGTGTCGGGCAAACACAAACCCCATGCCCGACACAAGGTTAACCCATCCTACTCATATCGCTCAAGGAAAAGGCTAGGGTGTCGCCCACCTATAACAAGCAACACCCTAAGAAGACATATCGTCCAAATGGGATAAACACCTTATATCGGCCACCACTGAGGCACCTATTAGGGTTCCACTATGCAACCACCATATCAGCTAACTCAAGACCAACTCATGTCGTCCAACACAGAGGTAGCTCACTAGACACCATATCGACAAAGGAACATCTAATGCAAGGAATCATCTCACCCAAGGCATATTGTCCAAGAATACTAACAAGGTGAAGGAGGGTTATATCAGGCACCAAGCCATCAGGGATCAACTCATCATATCGGCCAACCAAACTTAAGACAAGAGGCTGTCGGGCAACCTCTCCACAAGAGTGTATCGTGCAAGGGTACAAAACCTCACCAAAAGGTCGTCTTCAACCTCAAGCACTTAAGCAACAAACCATAATTGATCAAGATAGTTGGCTCACCTCTCAACAACCAAGAGAGAGGGGTTTTACACAACTTCCATCACAAATCAGGCAACCATCAAGGATCAACTTCAACTTAGATCATCACTTATCCAAAAGCTCACCTCTCAAATCCATGGTGAGAGAAGGGTGTTGCCTAAGCAACTAGAGTATAGGCTCACCTCTCAACAACCAAGAGAGAGGGGTATTGCCTATATCACTAGGGCTCAAACTCACTTCTTAAAACCAAGGAGAGAAAGGGGTATTGCCCCAAAGGAAACCCTCATCTATGGGTTCGACCAACTAGGTCCAAAGGTGCATATCCAACAACAACATCATCAACAACATGATCACTATCTCCATAAGATTAAAGTTACGTGCTAGAGCAAGAAACATAGCATGCATGGCCCAACATGATCATATACTAAGATGAAACATAAAAGAAGGTAGAATAGTTAGGGTTAGAAGTTATGTAACCCGCCTTAAGCAAGCTCTTCAAGCTCCAAAGCTCCAAGCTTTAAGCTTTAAGCTCCTATCTCCAAAGTACACCACCTATGGTTCGGCCACCAAACTAGAGGAAGAAGAGAACTCCTCCAAAGGGATCGATCACCAAGCACACCAAGGGAAGGTGTATCGTGCACCAAAGAAGAGAAAGGAAACAAAGATCTAAAGGGATCCTAAGCAAGTGAAAGGAGATGCATATATAGAAGAGGATGGAGGAGAAAATAAGGCAATGTGTTGCCCACCTAGGGACACTTGTCCAAGGGCAATGCCACCTCCTTATTTCACTTTATACACATGTGTAAGGCTATTTCCACATGCAAGTACTATGCACCAAGTGTCCACTAGTGGTGACACAAGCGAGGTCAAGAGGTCAAAGATGGCCCATGGTCGATACACTCCACCTCCATGCCTGATACACCCCATGGGCGACACCCCCATGGGCGACACAAAACCATCATACCCGATACAAGGTTCAACTAGGCAAGGAAAGGCCCAAACAAGGTAAAACAAGGCCCAACAGAGCTCAACAAAGCCCAAGACAACTCAAGCAACGAGCCCAACCCTTCCTCTCAACTCCAGAGGAAGAAAAGATGGAGAAAGTCATCTCTCATGGTGACAAACTTGCTCTTCAACCCTAAACTTGGGCTATTTGCAAGTAGCACCACCAACTCTCAACAAGCACAACCAAACCCTAATCACAAATAAAGGTGATTAGCAAGCAACCAAGCGCCAAGGTTAGGCAAAGCAAATAGGGTAAGCCCAAAATGAAGGTCAGGGTCCTTACAACTTGAGTAATTAATTCCCACGGCCGTGGCGGGAGGCCACAGTCGTGATATCTTCAGTTGGCCATGACCATGCTATTGGCCACGACTATGGTACTTTTATTGCAAAAGTACTGACGTCCCTGTGATTCTTGGCTTTAATTCCCACGACCATGGTTGATGCCCACGGTCGTACTGGGCTTCTTACTACTGATTCTGAACTTGGAAAATATTCAGTTCATCTCTTCTTGGTTTGGGTTGATTCTTGTGCATCCATGGATAGATCGGGGAAGATTGGGAGATGCTCCTCGAGCTCAGGAACCCAAAGGACTCCTTCATCTCCTTCCTCACATCAAAACATGCATAAGTGCCCTGAAAAAACATATAAGAGGATACATAAGCATATTTGACTTTGAATTCAAAATTAGGGGAATATGATTGTAATCTAACATGTTTGGATGTACATAAAGTGCAATATGACACAAGATGAAGCCCTAAAATAGGGCTACATTAAGGTATGATCGAAAGTCTACTTTACTTAACTACTTCTAGACCTGATATAATGTTTAGTGTTGGCTTGTGTGCTCGCTTTCAATCAAACCCTAAAAAATTGCATCTTATAGCTATTAATAGGATTTCAACATACTTAGCCAAAACCAAAAATTTTGGACTATGGTATCCTAAGTCAAGGGACTTTACTCTTACTGCTTATAGTGATGCAGATTATGCAGGGTGCTTGATTGATAGAAAGTGTGCAAGTGGCACTTGCTTTCTCCTAGGACCATGATTGGTGTCTTGGTTTTCTAAGAAATAGAGAACAGTGGCATTATCAACTACCGAGGCTAAATATATTACAGTCGGGAGTTGTTTTGCCCAGGTCCTATGAATGAAGAAAATGCTCCAAGACTTTAACATTCATTTTGATGCTTCTCCTATTTATTGTGATAATACTAGTGTAATTAACTTGTCATATAATCCTATCTTGCATAGTAGAGATAATCATATAGAAGTTTTCCATCATTTCCTCCGTGATCACATTGCCAAGAAGGATATCTATATCATGCATGTGGACACAGAAAATCAGTTGGCAGACATTTTTACTAAACATCTAGCTAGAGAGAAATTTAACTTTATTATATCTAAAATGCTCATAGCTTCTTTGAATGAATCTGATATGCCTTCTAGCTAGTTGTCATCTATCCTATTATGCTTTGCCTAAGTTTTGATCACTATTGCTGGATAATATGCTTAAAATTCAGTTTTTATGTTCGATTTGCCGTGTTTTTCTCTTGTTTTTGGGTATTTTTCACAAACACTTGTTTTATCGCAAAGTAGTACCCAATGATGAGTATGTTTAAAATACATAATGGACTTGAAAAATAAATTTACTTAGCACTCTAATGGCTAGAAATTAGGATTTATAAATGTAGAATAGGTTGACCATCGGTCGAGTTCCCAACTCGACCGATCAGAGGCTGAGAGCTTTTTTTAAAGAGCTGTCGGTCGAGTTTTTGAGTCACAAAATTTGACTGATGGCCAGGCTGGAGCAAACTTAAGATAGGTTTAATCGATTATTCTCCCTCTTAACTAGAGAAAAGTCGACCGATCCAACCTCCAACTCCCCCTAGCTCTCAACCATAGCCATGAACTTCCTCTCCCTAGCCCTAGTTCGACCTAGCTCAACCTCCTTTGACCTTCCCCCTTGCTAACCTAGGTATGTGGATGAGTTTTAGTGATGGTTCTATAGATTTTGCTCTCTCCATCCTCTACATTTTGTCTATATGGCATCCAATAGGAGGAAGAGGGCCACCCCAGCTAATGCACCTTCATCTTCGTCCAAAACAGCTTGATTCCTTTTGATGACACCTTCTTTGTCTCAATGAGGCTCTAAATAGGTATAAGGAGCTCCTTCCTAGGAACCTTTCCCATTTCATTCCCTATTTGAGGCAAGACCACGAAGATAAGAAGTCATAGATTAAGTAGCAGCGTTGATGTATGATCACCGTCTCTCTTCTTTGGGTGCTATAAAAATTCCATCACAAGCACCAAAGAGGTTCACGAATTCTACACAAATTTGTGTTGGAATTACGACACCCTCATACCCCCGCCTAATACTCAAGTAGTCCTCCCATCTATGATAGCCGGGAAGAAAATTCAAGTCATTGAGGATACCCTGAACATCTTCTTTTTGGGTAATGAAGTGACTGATACCTGGCATAAGGACTATCACTACTACAGAACCGACATTTAGTGTCGGTTATTTAAGTCATGTAGTGTCGGTTTCCAAGCGACACCTATGTGGGAGATGCTGAAAGCCCAGCCGTTACGCGTCGGTTCCAAAATCGACGACCAAACCCTTCGCGCGCCACCGAAAACGCGCCAAAACCCTTCGCGCGCCACCCCAAACCTGTCAGTTATTAGGTAAAAAACTGACACCATATCTATCCCAGCACGGCCGTGTGGTATGGTCAGCTGCCACGGCCGTGCTGGCCAGCACGACCGTGGTGTTCAGGAAATAGACGTCGGTTACTAGTATGGCAACCGACACTGTAACTATGTGTGTCAGTTTTAAACAAATAACTGACGACCGTATTGTCTGGTCTGCTGCCACGGCCGTGCTGGCCAGCACGGTTGTGGTGTTAAGGAAATAGACGTCGGTTACTAGTATAGAAACTGACACTATAACTATGTGTGTCGGTTTTAGTCAAATAACTGACGCCCATTTTTTGGTTTTTTTTCTATCAGTCTGCAAACCTGCTGTATAGCTGGTCGCAGGATGAGAAACCTGCAGTTCAGTTATGAACTACAGGTTTTATGACATCCATTCATATCAGCCAACAACAGGCCTCAAACTTGCAAAATTAACAACAAAAATATTCACACATACATTTAACAATGCAACCTACAGTTACATTTGATTGTCACACATTTAGAAACATTCATGTAGCTAGCAATCTATAGTTCCATTCATTTTCACATTCACACGTGTAGAAACATTCATATATCAACCAACAGTTTCATTCATTTTCACTCATACACATGTAGAAACATCCAGACATGTAGAAACATGCACACATATATTATAATTCAGAAATTCATTTACAAAATATCATTCTTTAGTCATTATTCTCTATCAACATCCCAATTATATTTTAAAACCCCCACTACTTGTATGGTTGTTACCCATTCTTCTCTGACTTCATTTAGTTCTCCCATCTTATAGGGAGCATGTACATCTGGTAAGGCATTTCCTGTAGTGTGGTCAATTTTAAACACCTGTAAAGAGAATGATGTATATATATAATTAATGAGCTATAAATAAGATTGATATATTTCATATTATCTAATGAGACTATATAATACCTCGGTAATACAATCGATGTCCAGTGCGGCATATTTGATAATCATGTGCATAAATCGCATCACATAGTATCCACATGCCCATCTGTTGTCTTGTGTAGCACACTATAAATTCAAACATACAAAATATTAAAAAATACAACTAATTAAGCACTGTTCACATAAATAATATATACATATATTGCAGTCGGGAACTTACGTTCATGTTCTTCCAAATTATTGGCTGGTTCTTTTTCGTGGGGACCTTTCCTCCAGCCTTTTTGAACTCATCAAAACCCCTACATGTTAATGTAACACAGTACATTGCATAATTAAATAGTAATGTAATAACATATGTTAACGGATATGAAAATGAAATATTTCTTACCGGAATAATGCCATTTTCATTTTGTGTCCATATTTTATATTCAATTTCATCCCACTAGGATCTAGATAATAGACCGTGAACGTCTCTGGGACAATAACCAGTAACCCCCAATGCTTACCACTATAGGTAAAAAAGTTAAAAATTCATAACTCAAAATCCACAATAAAAATGTAATTTTCTTAAGTCCAAATTATAATAAGCAAAGTAAACTTACTCTACATTGAATGGAGCCATTATCACCATCTTCTTATTTTGAGCAAAAATTGTAAAATCCTCACAGCAGTATTGTTGAACTGACGGAGGGTCTTTATCTACTAGACTAATTAAAGATGGAATCAAAAATCCTACATGTTCGAATGCAAAATTTGCACATATCTTGTCTAGGTAGCTGCAAAATATGTATTAATTACGCATGCATTAATAAATATGAAACCAGATCACCAGATCCTACACAAGGTATATGGATGTATAAAGAAGATCTCACCTTATCCATAGCTCTATCACACTAGTACATAACCAATCATATCGAAACAACTCCAAAATATCTTGTATAAATAGTTTGCTTTCGTATGATTGACCTGCAGCATCTGAATCTATAGAAACAGTTATAGGGCAATTTACATCATGTTCGCCTAACCATATTGTGATACCCCTACAGTTAGGACCTAACGGGACAGGTAGGTCCTGTGGAACCCAAGTGGGTAATGTAGGAGGTGGAGGTGGAGGCCTGGATGATGTGGGTGTCTTCTTTTTAACCTGTATATATATATATATATAAATATATATATATATATATATATATATATATATATATATATATATATTTTTCAGATCAACTGACATTATATACACACACTAACAATTTAACGTAATGTAAATTTACCATACAGTTTCAGTAAAGAGGACATCCGTTTTTAGCCACAATATCACTCTGCCTTCTGCCTCACCAAGCGTTTCACAATCTGGGTGGGCATATGGCAATGGAAGATCCATCCACTGGGAGAATATACGTACTGGGCTCACACGAATCCAACCAACTGGTAATGGAGACCCGTGAAACATTTCCCCTGGTAGGGATGGGTAAGCCGACGCCTCTGCAATGACATATTCTTGACTTTTTAGACGGCATGGCTTCAACCCCTACAAATTTTTGTGTAAAGAATGTTATATACATATACATATCATCTTGAAAACATATCATCTTGAATTAAAAAACTAGTTACTATGTCATAAAAATACTTACAGCGGATGTGCTGGGTGGTGGGTCTACAGGATTACTCACAACCTCTGCAGTAGGAGTGCGAGACGCCATAGGTACTGTCTGGTAAGTGGCAGTCTAAGATGCCTGCCACTTTTTCATTACTTCTTCGAGTTTCCTATCAACTAGCTTATCTACCTATACATGGATAAAAGAAACGTTAGCTTCTAATTATTGAATTCTCTTTTACAGTAATTATAAAGAAAGAATATGTTACATCTTCTTGTGAAAGTCTAGCTTTTGGGACATGTTTGCGCTGGGATGGCCCAAAAAAAGCTTTGATGCCCACACCAGCGCCAACAACCCTAACACGTCCAGGATGCTCTGGGTTACCCAGAGCAACTGTCAATTCATCCCTTGTGCCCTCAGGGATGAACTTGCCTTGTTTTCTCATCTCGTGCAGCAATCGCCAAAAGAAAAATTTGTAATTAAGTAAACACCACAAATAATCAATATTCAAACGATTGTTGTAAGAGTTTTACCATTTTTGCAGCCGCCTCAGTAGTTGCGGGCTTCCTTATTTCTCCCTTCTTATTTTGTCTCCCAGCTATCCAAACATCATGTCGAGGAAGAGGTGTGCTACCTATAGTAGAGGATTCCTGAGTAGCAGCAGACTGAGAAGTAGCCTCAGACTGTAGTCTTTGGTGAATGCCTGCATACCCCTTTGGACCCATTGTGTGGTCATGCACATTCAGTGCACACCTTGATTTTTGTGCCTCACTGAGGGCCTAGTTAGTATGCATATTAATGATTTGGTTAGTAACACTAAATGTTAATCTTGAATAGGTGAAAATAACATATATTAATGAGATTGGGATTGACGCCTAATACCTTGAATTCATCAGTTTGTCTTGAAGCAACAAACGCGTCCCATTCTTCTTTATCCAGGAAGTTCCACTGTTCAGTGGTTGTCTTCTTCCTTTTGTCACCTTCTCTTATGTATTCTTGGGTGAGATTTGTCCTATAGTTCCTTAGGACTCTCCCACAACGTTGCATCATGCATTTACGATGCAGCTTTTCATCCAATTCAAACATACTCTACAAAATAGAATTGCTATTAACTAGTATCCAAGAAATTAGTAATCTACAAAATAGAATTGCAAATTAATAATAACTCATGCATAAATCCTTCCATATTACATCTTTCTTCTCCTTAGGAACTTTATGCTAAGAATCTATCTTACAACCGCAATGACTACGAGTAACATACCCAAGATATGAAACAAACGAATTGCGATTCACACCAGATGCATTTCCTGCATTATCAAAATCCACAACAAGTTTGGGTCCATTGCCCTTTTGCGCTATTAACTTCTTCATCATAGTGATGCCCCTTCTCTTGTCAGCTTTTTGGTGCTGCTGATCAAGTGCCTCAAGTGCTTCAGATGGTACATGTGCATCATCAACCTAAAATTTGACAAAATAAACACATTTACAAGATATAACAATAAATGGACATATAGTTAGAAATATATGATATATTTTTAAAACTTACATTGTCAGGCAGCGCATTTATGTCCTCACCCTCACGGTAATCATCCACACGCTCATCAGGAGAATGCTCAGCCATCTGAAAGTTCACATTCACATTGTAAAGTTCACATTGTAAAGTAATTCAGTTTGTAAAGTTCACATTGTAAAGTAATTCACATTGTAAAGTTCACATTCACATTGTAAAGTAATTCACATTGTAAAGTTCACATTCAGAAAAATAAAACATATAAAAAAATATAAACATGCCTCTAATATTGTGATTTTTTATCAATTAACAATCCTTCATTGTGATCTTCGCGCACATACAAGTCATCATTAGCTTCAATTATTGGTGGTGTTGGCAACCCAACTGGGAATGGATTGGAGTCATCATACTTATCATAGTACTCTTCTTCATCTATAGGATCTTCAATGAACTGTCTTTTACCATGAAGAACAACCGACCATTTATCATTTGCAGGATCAATTATATAAAATACTTGTTTCGCCTGTGATGCCAATATGAATGGTTCACCCTTCTCGCCAATCTTTTCAAAGTTCACTAACGTGAAACCCAATTCATCCACTATAACTCCTTTGGTGTTATCAACCCAATTACATTTGAAGAGCGGAATTCTAAAATCTATGTAGTCAAACTCCCATATGTCTTCAATGACACCGTAATATGACATTTCAGCTTCACGTGGACTCTTATCCTTTGCACTTGCAAAAAACATAGTCGATGCTTGAAGGGTGACCCCACTATTTTGGACGACACTCTTATCATCTTGGCGCTTTGTGTAATATGTGAATCCATTAATGTCATACCCTTCATAAGACATAACAATCAATTTTGGTTTAAAGGTGAGGCATTTGATAGTTTCCGTAATATCATCTGGTGTTTGAGATAGTTGATGTAAGACTTTATCTTCAAACCACTTAATAAATGTCTTGTTATGCTCTCTAGCAAGCCACATTGTATTGGCTCGAGGATATTGTCTCTTGATGAAATTGGTATGTTCCTCGATATAAACGTTCACTTCGTCCATGTTGTGTAAAATATACAAGTGACCTTGTTCCAACTGCTCACGGCTGATTACTTTCACACGTGATCCTAAAATTCCTTTGCCAAATTGCTCGTCAATATTCTTGTCATTATCAGGAGTGTCATTACCACTGAGAAATTCATTGCAAAAATCCATAACCTCTCTCGCCACATAACCCTCGATAATACTCCCTTCAGGCCGATAATGATTTCGAACATCACTTTTAAAAATGCTCATGTATCGTTCAAAGGGGTACATCCAATGCAAGAAAACTGGTCCCAACATTTTCACTTCCCTAGTCAAGTGGACAACAAGATGTACCATGATATCAAAGAACGATGGAGGAAAATACATCTCAAGCTGACATAAGGTAACAACCACTTCTCTTTGCAATTTATCGAGGGTATTAGGGTCAATAACTTTGCTGTACAGACTGTTGAAAAAGAAACAAAGTCTGGTGATTGCAAACCTTACATGCTTCGGCAATATAGATCTAATTGCCACAGGCAATATTTGTTGCATTAGAGTGTGACAATCATGAGATTTAAGACCTATCAACTTTAGATCTTTCATTGATACCAATCTACGGATGTTGGATGAGTAACCATGTGGCACCTTAAGATTTACCAAACATTCACAAAAAGCTTTCTTCTCCTTTCTAGACAATGTGTAACAAGCGGGAGGTAAGTATGTTCTCTGATTTCCCATTTCACGAAATTCTGTTAATTCTGACCTTATTCCCATTTCACGTAGGTCCAGTCTGCATTTTATCCCATCTTTAGTCTTACCTGGTATATTCAACAAAGTACCAATGACACTATCACAGACATTTTTCTCAACGTGCATGACATCGATACAATGCTTGACTGTCAAAGAACTCCAATAAGGAAGATCCAAAAATATTGACTTCTTCTTGAATAAAGATTTGTCACTCTGTGTGGCCATAGTACATTGTCATCTCTTACCAAATTCATTGACAAAGTCTTTTACTCTTTCATAAACAACCTCCCCTGGTATAGGTTTAGGTGCACTCCGTTCCTCATTCAATCCATTGAATGCTTTGCGCTTCCTACGATACGGATGGAATTTTGTAAGAAACCTTCGATGACCGAGATATACAGTCTTACCGCCATGTTTTAGTCTTGTTGAATCAGTGTTCTCTTCACATATAGGACACACTTTAGCTCCTTTGACACTATATCCAGACAAATTCCCATATGCTAGAAAGTCATTAATAGTGCAAAACAACATAGCATGCAAACGAAATGTCTCTCTTCGTGAAGCATCATAGGTCATCACACCTTCACCCCAGAGTTTCTTTAAGTCATCAATCAGAGGTTCAAGATAAACATCGATGTCATTTCCAGGTTGTTTAGGGCCCGATATCAACAACGGCAGCATTACGTACTTATTTTTCATACACAGCCAGGGAGGAAGATTGTATATAACAAGCATGACTGGCCAAGTGCTATGTTGGCTGCTCAATGTCCCGTACGGATTCATCCCATCTGTACAAAGCCCAAGTCTTAGATTCCTGACTTCTTCACCAAATTCAGGGTACAATAGATCAATCTTCTTCCACTGTGGGGAATCAGACGCATGTCATAGGATCCCATCATTATTTTTCTTAACATCTGCATGCCACATCAAATTCTTCGCATCTATCAGATTGGCAAACAAGCGTTGAAACCGTGATATTATAGGTAGATACCACACCACCTTGGCAGGAGAACCAGTTTTGGACTCCCCCAAAGTCGTCAATTTATACCGTGACGCACCACATTTTGGACAATCTTTCAAATTCACATAGTCCTTTTGAAATAATACACAATCATTCGGGCATGCATGTATCTTCTTGGCATCCATTCCCATTGGGCACAACAATTTCTTTACCTGGTTTGTTGAGATTGGCAGCTCGTTTCCTTCAGGAAGCATTTCTTTCAACAAAGACAACAATGACGTGAAGCTTTTGTCGCTCCATCTATTGTTAGCTTTCAGCTCATACAATATCAACACAGCGCTAAGCTTCGTAAAATTAGTACAACCTGTGTATAACGATATCTCAGCATCATGCACAATGTTTCTAAAAATGGGAGGTGGATCGGTGTGCTCTACCCCACAACTATCCAGCATCGCATCAACGATGTCTACTGGAACTGGTTCATTCACATCTACGTCATCGTAGGCAATTTCTTCTTCCACACAAGCACTGCTATCGACATCCACTGGTTTTGGTTTTGAAATCTCTCCATGCCAGTGCCATTCTGTATAGCCTTGTATAATCTCGTTGCACATGACATGACTTTTGATTTCGTCACCGGTGTTGACTTTCAAGTTGTTACCGCAATGCCTACATGGACAGTAGAACCTATCTCCAGGTTGTTTCCTATGTTCCTCGGCAAATCTAATAAACTAGTCAAGACCAGAAATAAACTCTGGGGTGCAGCGATTGCAAATGGACATCCATGATCTATCCATTCTATGATCAAAGAGAAAACAAGTATATATTACAACAAGATTAGGGTCTAGGGTTAACAAATGCATGTGATGTCATTATTATATATAATAAATGTGTACCACCTATCCCATTCTTAAACACCTAATCTCACTAGTAAGTGTATAATGTGTATTGGGTTTTCAAGAAAATTTCGGCAACATTTCCCCGTTGTTCTCCAAGTACATATGTACTTAGAGAACAAACGGGGAAATGTTGCCGAAATTTTCTTGAAAACCCAATACACATTATACACTTACATCCTAAGTGAGATTAGGTATTCAAGAACAGACCCAAACCGGGGACTATCCAAGATTTACTCCTAATGAGTAAATCTTGGACGGGTTTCTAGGCCAACAAATAATGTGTTGTCATTCTTATACCTAAAATCCTAGTTCTTCAAGTTAGGGTGATTATTGATGTCTTTAAAAGCATGATTGGCAATTTAGGGAAAAGTTCATCATTTACATTCCAAGCATGTCACATGTGTGCATTACTAGTTCATCATTAAGCAAGAAGGGTGATTAGGATTCTCACCAAGAACGGGTTTTGATTTTCTATACAATTTTATAAAAAAATGCACATGTATGCATATATATACTATACTTTTTGGAACCTTTATACATATCTAAACACCCTAAATAACCATACTAAACACACAAATACTTTATAACACAACTATAAAACAATGATTATAGCTAAACTATTAAACAATAGACTTGTCACACATAAAACACCCTATACAACTATAAAACAAAAAGTATTAAGATATGCATGATACAATAACTATTTTGCATCACATTACAGCAGACTTATCATTGATACCTTACTAACTTATTGCTACATTTACATATCATCACTTGATCAAAAATTACAGCAGTACATTTAACCAAAGTATGCATTCTAAAATCTATGTCATGATTAGTTACATGTAATTTACTTGGATATACAGCAGTACCCGATTACTATGTCTTACATACAAAGTATGTATATTAAATTAACTAAGGCTTATCATAGAACATGTCTTATTTATCAAGTTACCAATAAGTAAATAACTTAAAAAAAATGCCCAGCAGCAGCCTGGGCGTGCATTGGCACCGCCCAAGCAGCCGCCTAGGCGGAGGAAGGTAGGAGGAAGAAGGAGGAAGGGCGTACCTGGCCTGGAGCATGGAGCGCCGACGAGCACAGAGCACCGACGAGGAGGAGCCTTCCGATGAGCACGGCCGCCGGTGAGAACAGAGGGTCGACGAGAAGAGGGCCGGTGAGCACAGAGGTCCGGTGAGCACGGAAGGTAGAGGGGCGGCGTGCCAGCGGAGCACGGAGCGGCGGCGGAGGAGCACGGACGGCAGGGAGCAGTGGCAGGGAGCGGCGGCGGCAGAGCAGCGGGGGCGAGCAAGAAGTCGTCGTACCTAACTGAAATTGGGAATGAAACAGGGAAAGGGGAAGAGTCGCTCGCGCTGGTGAGCTATTAAGTTGAGAATAAGCGTCGGTTATTCAAAAAAACCGACAACTAAACCAACAGTGTCGGTTCTTTCAACCGACAGCTATTCCTATCCTGTGAATACCCTTTACTCGTCGGTTATTTATTTATTAACCAACGCCATATGTCAAATTTTGGAGGTAATTTTTTTGCTGGAATTTTGGTTTTGGCGGTTGATTTTCGGTGTTGGTTTTTTATTAACTAACCGACACTTAATAAAAGCGGTACCCGTGTCTGGTCGACCTTCATAGATTGGATGTCGGTTTGCGTTATCAACCGACACTGTAGAGTTTAGGTGTCGGTTTATGTATACAACTGACACCTTGAAAAGTGACTTTATAAGCCATTTCTGTAGTAGTGTATCCAGAGTACTTTGACTTAGTTGATCCTGAGGCATTCTACAATAAATATGATCTTACTCTCCCTGATATTCATAAGTTCTTGAAGAAGCCTTAATTCCCATATAGAAAGAAGTGCACCCTTCCCTCCTCTACCTTGGACCTCAAGACACACATCCTTGCCCTAGTCGTTAACTGCAATATTCACCCAAAGAAGAATCATATTGAGATTGCAGAAAACACTATGGTAATCATGTATTGTCTCTTGAAGAACATCAAAGTCAAGTGGGTGAGATATGTTCTCCATTATATGACCTTCTTTGACTCAGCCAAGAACACCCGTGGCACCCACCCTTCCTAC
The DNA here is from genome assembly GCA_963693085.1 of Alisma plantago-aquatica. Taxonomy (NCBI): domain Eukaryota; kingdom Viridiplantae; phylum Streptophyta; class Magnoliopsida; order Alismatales; family Alismataceae; genus Alisma; species Alisma plantago-aquatica. The sequence continues at coordinate 161,655,948 of OY856409.1, forward strand.
CCAGCCCTAATATGTGGTCTATTCCAGCTTGCCATTGGAAAATCTCATTTTCATGACCTTCACTACAAACCTACCCAGAAAGAAGTTTACATCAGTGAGACCACTCTTCAGAAGTATGTGCCCATCCTATCGTTCACCACACTAGGTGCCTCTACCTCTGCTCTACCCAAGTACCTCCTCTACCTCATCCTACCCGAACTGCATGTGCCTTGTTCTATGTGTCAAATGAAACCCTTATGGGCTACATGATGCATCAACATGCATACAACCTTCAGGTTCAGGAGCACATGCATCAGGACCTATATTCCATCATGTCCAACATGAACATGTCCTATGCACACCCCTACCCTTCCTACCAGCCCTACCCAGGTGGTGACTATGCATCCTATGCATATGATCACTTTTACCTTTCCCCTCCACCTACACCTTCTGCTGCTACACCCTCTTCTATTGGTGGAACTACCCCTGGTATGCTACCTATGATAGATGGCCCCTTGGCCACTATGCTTGCTAGTCTTGGTAGTTCTACTCCTTCCTTCCATAGGCAAATGAGCTCCATGCTCTTGGTATTTATTGGGATGAGCATAAGGTACATTGGCCCGATCATGGTTTTGGTCCCTCTGTTGATGAAGAGATGTCAGACCAGGCTGATGAGGAGGTTGTTAATGATGAGGGTGATGAGGATGATGGTGATGCTTCTGATGATGTCTCTGATGGCTTTGTTGGTGACTCTGGTGATGAAGGTGATGTTGTTGAACCTTCAGACAAAGATGACGACTATGAGCCCGAAGCCTCTGATGTTGATGATGATGTGGATGATGTAGACATAGATGACCTAGATGTTTAGTTTTTCTCATTTTTAGTCTAGATTATGATCATATCTATCATTTTAGGATATTTTGTATTACAAACATTTGGGCACATGTTCTTATTTGTACTATTTTATCATCTAGCTTTCATCGTTTTGGTTTGTAGTTGTTTTCTGAGAACTTTCTTTCTAGGTTGTTGTGACGACACATCAATATTAACTTAAGCAGAAGCAAACATTAATAGCGGATTACTAAAAATCACTAAAAAGTAAAACCATTTGCAAAGAGATCCATTTCCAAGAAACTCTTATAATAAGAACCAAAGTATTACATATACATCCTGGTTCATAAAGTACATTCTATGTACCATCTCTTCTCGAGGATTACATACAATAGTTACCCCGTTAAATCTGTACATAGGCAACATAAAACCTCAAGGCATTCAAGCCAAAATCTCAGATCGATCATTAAACCACTAACTACTAACTCCAAGGACTTGAGAGTACAGAGACGACACATAGGACTCTTATCTACATAACATGACCAAATAGTATCTCCACCTGAGATATTACTGCTGTCCCTACTGCTGTTGTCCTTCCTCTGCTATATGATTTCTGCCTCCTCGTCCGCGTCCACTTAAAAATGTTGGTGACCAACGGAGTGAGACCCATGTCCCAGCGAGAGATATAACTCTCTGCCAAAAACATTATCATTGCAGATAAATAGTATAAAATTGAGCAGAGGATTCTTTTATATTAATGAATAGGATAAATCACTATTAATCATATCAGAACAATATCATCTTCAAAAGCATCACAGCTATGAATGATAAAGTAGTAATTCATCTTATTAATAAGGAATATGAAAAACATGTATAACATCTATCCATTTTAGGATACATTAAGCAATGTAACATCAACCAATAATTTCCGTATTTCATCCTTAAGCAAATACGCTACACGGCTGATTACATTTTTCAATCATGCTTAATGCCCTAAAGAGATGAAGTATACCGTTCATGCTCCAACCGACCACGATTACATAAAGCATCGGTACCACACAAGGTCAATGGAAGTGTCAGACTCCAAGACCTTATCCTTCTCGGCCAGTACGAGATTATTTAGTAGAGACATCATAAGTCAAGCTATAATTAGTTTGCCAGGGTATAGTGGCATCTTCGCTATAGAGTTATAGCCCGTAGTATATACTCTCTTCAGGATTATGGCCCGTAGCCAATGTCTGGTATCATTTTGAGGAGTCATAGCCCGTAGCCATACTCTTATTGGGGTATGGTCCGCAACCAATCCCATGCATAGGACATGGCCCGCAGCCATTCCTATGGGGCATAAGTATATATTTGCCCATTACCCCCACATATTCAAAAATATGCACTCTGAGTTCACCATTCAGCAATTTCTAATGTTGATGGATCTGTGGTCAGGGCAACTACATTTTATGATCTCATTTGATTAATTAAATGCATTATCATATTCTTTTAGCATCAATCAAGTTTTCAAACATAAATTACTATAACAAATGCTACAAAGAATGTGTAATACTTCCATCAAGTATTTTTAAAGCTTTATAAAGCATTGGGATCTCAATCCCTTATCTCATCATGGGAATTCTTATCCCTCAACAAACTCATCATTATGATGATTGAATATGGGCATTCAAACCCTCAGATTCATCATTGAACATTGTTACCATTTATCAGGTAACTAATACCTCTAGGTCATCTGACCAAGGAAAACATGATACTTGCTACACAAGCATCTCACATGTCTCACAAGGCCCATTTAACTTCACAAGATTCATTAAACATTGTCAACAAATAATACATCATAGCTCATACCTGACTATGCTCATCATCTCATGATACCTGCATGGTTAGTATATATATTAACAGCCATTTTAGTTACATATCAACACCCTGTAATACAAGGGTAACACCACTATTCCCTTATTAGGATTAGGGTTTCCTATTTCATGTCAATTAGAGTTTCTCATCCCATTACCCGAGATTAGGGTTAGGGTTTTTCATTTCATTGCCCAAGATTAGGGTTTCATATATTATAACCCAAAGTTAGGGTTTCACATTCCTTCACCCTATATCAAGGTTAGGGTTTCTAATTAGGGTTTCACAGAATATCACATAGCATCACCCTAGATTAGGGTTTCACATAACCTCACCCTGTATTAGGGTTTTACATATCATTATCTTAAATTAGGGTTTATTATAACATTTCCCTAAATTACCTTCACCCAAAATTAGGGTTTCATATAGCATTGCCCTAAATTAGGGTTAGGGTTCATCAACCTTCTCCATTAGGGTTTCATGATCTCATTGCCAAAGATCAAACCCTAATTTCATATTCTACTCATATTGAAAGTATCAAGGCTTATTCACTACATGTATATCACACATGTATGAGTTCATCTCTCTCATCCTCTCTAGGATGTTGTTTACTCCATACTTTATTAAGTTGGCTCAGCCTTTCACTAAGGTACATGCACCTATGCTTATCATAGTGCATTGAGTTATTTGTATTCATAGGCATCAAATGTCAATTACTCTAAGTGTACTTATTCACTTAAGTACCTTAGATGTACTTCCATTGTAACCAACCTTGAGATACCTTTCAACCACTTATGGGGTTATTAGTCTTTATATGATTTGAAAAAATTGGTTCTTCAAAAGGTTTGGATTTTAGACCTTCAAACGGTCTTGTAATCAGACCTTCAAACGATCTTACAAATTGACCTTCAAATGTTCTTGCAAATAGACCTTCAAACGGTCTTGCAATAGACCTTCAAATGGTCTTTCAAATAGGCCTTCAAAAGGACTTGCAATAGACCTTCAAATGGTCTTGCAAATAGACCTTCAAACAGTCTTGAGACTGTTTGGTCTCAATCGGTCCTGAGACCATTTGAACCGATTGGGGTTTTCTTCAATCAATCAATTTAGGGTTTGCAATCAAGGAACCATCTTTGGAACTAGATCAATTGTAACCATTGGATCTCCATCCAACCATGACATCACTTGACCTCAAACAGTCTTGAGACCATTTGACCTCAAACGGTCTTGAGACCATTTGACCTCAAACGGTCTTGAGACCGTTTGCCCTCAAATGGTCTTGAGATCGGTTGGTCTCAAACGGTCTTGAGACTGTTTGGTCAGCAAAAGGTGAAATTGTTTGCTCATGATATTTATTGAGGTGTGTGATAAGATGATGTCATCATAATCAAGCTTCAGACCTTAGAAATATATTGCCATTCATATGGTGATTTCATCAATTATCCAAAAGAAATTTTAAGGAGAAAGAAATGATCAACATGTAATGAAGAATTGAATTCAATAATAACATTTAAGGGTTCAAGTTATATAACCCGCCTTCAAAGTTATTTCCAAGCTTCAAGATTCACGTCTTCAATGGTGAATGAAGCTTCCTCAACTGTCCAAGGTCCGTTCTCAACTCTTTGGATGCAACGGATGATCAAGGTTGAGCACTGAATGGAGAAAAGAAGAGAATGAGTGTTGAAATTTGATTTCCACCATGAATTCAAGGTTGAAGATGACCATGGAGCTTACCTACAGGTTGGGGCACATTATCCTTTTGCTCCTAATCTCCTTAGTCTTTGGCCCAAGCAAAGAAAGAAAGGGAATTCGAAAAAGAGTCTTTTAAGTGAGTGGAAAATGGGGTATATGTATGTGAATTTCAAGAGAGAGAAAGTAGTAGAAAAATCCTTCAACTCCCAAATTAGGTGCCACATACTCCCCTATCTTCCTTGCCTATGAATACATCTTTCCCTCCTTCGTAAACCTCTCAATTATCCTTGAATTAAAGCAACCATTTTAAGCACCTTAATCATTATAATAATAATATCCATTTTTTAGTGGACATTTCTTTTTAATTAACAAATGTGAGTGGATTCTCCACTTCCTTTGGATATTTTCGTGCCACTCAAGACCTTAGGACGTCCTCACATTATAGTATTTCAACCATCATATTTTTGGTTGATGGCACTTCAATTAATATATATATATTTGTATCAAATATTCAATTATGCTTAAATCTTGATTATTTTATCATCAAGATTATCTCTCCTCAAAAGTAATTCAAATGAGACTCTCCTCTCATTTTATTTTCTTTAAATGATACCAAGAAACATTAGAGACTCTATAGAGGTGGTATTTTTCACATTCAACCCTAGGTTTTGGGTAAATTGCAAATTACACCAAAACTAGCAATCAATGCACAAGTATTATTCAAACAAGCTCCTTCTTAGAACTTAGGCTTCCACAAGCCATACCTCAGCATCATTCTCATTCATATGATGATATAGCATTTGAGAAACATTTATCATGTAACATTTTTAAGGTAACCCCATCAAATTGGGTAAATTACACTTTAGTCCAAAATAGGCAAAATATTGTTTCAACATTATTCAAAAAGGACCAAATTGAAACATAAGCTCCCCTTGAATCGTAATTACTTTTCAAAAGATAAAGACAAGAAAATAAATGACTTGCTTAAGCAAAATATCTAGGGTTAAGGCATAACCTAGGTCAGGGATGTTATAGTTGTAATCTTAATCCTTGGTACACTTACTCTTTGATTTGCTATATATCATGAGTTGGTGCTATGTTTTACCATATTTTGATTATGACTTAGATTGTTTGTTTCTCTCATCTTTTCTAGGTGTATGCTTTGATATTTCATGTTGTACATGTGTGCTTGGTTGTACTCAGAGAAGACTTGTTTATGTTCTCTTCTACCCCCTTCCTTTTTTATAATGTCAAAAGGAGGAGAGAATTTCAATGTTTTAAAGCTCAACCATAACATTTTTATTGTCTATGTGGTCCTTTTCTTGTTCATTATATGCTTTATCATGTGACTTGCTAAAGGACCATGTAGTATATATCTCATGTTTCTTGTGTAGATAGACTAACTATGCATGTTAAAGTAAGTATAGATTGAGGGGGAGCAATTTACATTGTTCAAAATCTTGAATCCCTTTGCAATTCACAAGGCAAAGATATAACTTCAATATCCTTTTCAATATGATTGAGGAATGGTTTATCATTGTCAAAAAGGAGGAGAATGTTGACTTGAGAGTTATACATTGTCCATATTTTGATATTGACTTAACCATTCCAATCCTATGTATCAAATATATTTGTTCAAGATTGATTTCAGACTTTAGGTACATGAAAAGGATCAATTTACACAAGCCCAAGCTTGTTCAAGTTCACGACAAATGCAATGCAAGTATGCATTTTGGGAAATCACTCCAAAATGACCTTAGATGATTTTTGTAATCACTTGTATTGATGATATGACTTGTAACTAAGATGAGAAAAAATCAGAGACTCTTAATTCTAAGGTTTAATCACTCAAATGTCAATTTAGAAAATTTGTCACATGTGTTCATCGGTTGAGTTGGAAACTCGACCGATCCAGTGATGGATTTTGTGAAGTTGACCCATCGGTCGAGTTGCACACTCACAGAACTCGACCGACCGACTCACTGAGAAAAATTGATTTTAGCTCATCGGTCTAGTTTCTCAGAATAAACTCGACCAATAGTTTGAAAATTGGCTTTGTCATTTAGTGGATCGGTCGAGTTACCTTTATTAAAACTCGACCGAATGTACTATTCAAAAAATGCAGAAAAAATGATTATGCACGTTGGTGAGTTGTTTTGAGTGAGAATAGATCTGTTGCAACTTGGAAAATGGATATATTTCACCCTTAAGTGATCCCACACTCAAGGGAACACCCCCATCTATAAATAGGACCCATTGGAGTTCTTTTCAAGTTTGCTCATTCTTGCTATTCTAAGTCCTTGCTATAGTTGAGTGTGGCAACTCCTTGAGCCCATTTCTCTCTCTAGTTTACACTTCATTTCGTGATTATGAGTGAAATAGGCCAGTTGTAAGAGAGCTACTTCCTTGTGCTTGTACATCTCTCATTCTATTCCATCTTCGTACCATTTCCTAAATGAAGAAAATGTGAAGCAAGCTACTCTGAGTGAAGGTGGAGTTGCTATTGTTCTTTTTCAAGGTTGAAGAAAATGTGAAGATCTTCTCCAAGTGAAGGAGAAGGCAAAGATTGAAGATCTAAGAAGAGTAAGTAATCCCTTGAAGGCTAAAAACTTGTGCAAGAGTAGGTATGTCCTTGGAAGAAGGCGGAAGACTCTAACAAAGTGGGTAAGTCCTTGGTAAGGTGGAAGACTCTTTATATTTGGATGGGTAAGTCCTTTGGTGGTCTTGTGATGCAACTCTTATTGGTGAATATATAGAGAAAAGTACTTACAAAGTCCTAGAGGTTGACCTCTCTAGGTAGTGGACTGACTCTCTCCTAGTTTGGAGAGTGGAACCATTCTACATGACCTTGTCAAGTGCTTGTTCTAATTTCTCTCATCCTTGATATGCTTGTTAGTTAGGACTTCAAATTGCACTTAAGCTACTAGTTTTGATTGATATAATTTGAAGGTCTAATCTATCTTGTAAGAATTGTTGAAGCTCTATCCACCCCCCTCTAGAGCCCTAGATCCAACATACTCAACTGTCGACTACTTGAGTGCATAGAAGGATAACTCACTAGGAGATGCCACCACGGTAAATGGTGAAGGTGAATACATATGTAGCGTGGAAACTTGCGTCAGGCTGTAGAATCAGAGTGGCTATCAGAGACCTCAAGGGGAAGTTTCTCTTGACTTTATAGACATTTATATCATCTTGTTCATCGACATTAATGGTGGAAGTACTCGCCAAGAGGGAAGCAGCTCACACTTATATACATCTCAATTTTACAGAATACAGTTTGAGTCATATTGTGAGAGTCTCGTTAGGACTATCAAATGAGGAGCTGAAGGAAGATGACACGTGGATCTGGATATTGTTGAGCTTCTACGCATGTTGGAGGGTTTGGAAGTCGTGAATGTCAACCACGTCTTCAGAGAGTGCAACTAGGTGGAACATGCCCTAGCCAATCAGGTTGTAGGCCTCCATGCACCTCGTGTGATCTAGGGTCCTTTTGATCAAGATATCCTTGTATTAGTTAACAAAGGCTTGACTTAAGTAGTGAAAGTTTATTTTCCTTAAAAAATATCATGTGTGGATATCTCTTATTGCTATTTTTGAATTAGGTGTGGTTTAACAAAAATATGGAATCCATAGATATAAGTATATTCAAAACCTAAATTGACCCGACTCACACGTACAAACCCAACTTGATGCAAACTAGACCTTACCTGAACCCAACTCAAGCGAACCCAACCCAAGCTTAAAATTTTGAGTTTTAAGTAGTATGTTTGGTTTTTCTATTACAATTTTGAACATATCAATATTTGTCATGTCTACTTTGACTCAGATCTTGCCGGATCTCATTCGGCTTAGACAATATATGAATTATATATAATTTTTATAATATTTGTAAGTTATTTTTTTTCTATAGCATGATACATTACCATGTGTGATGTGTAGGTACCTCTTATTGATAATTTTGAAATAGGTGTGTTTTAACAAAATTTTGCACCCGATAGATATAAGTAGACCTAAAATCTGAATTGACTCGACTCACACACAAACCCATCTCGATCCAAACTAAGCCTTACATGACCCCAACTCAAGCTGACCCAACTCACGCTTAAAACTTTGCGTTTTAAGTGGTATGCTTGAGTTTTGATCATATTTTTATATGGTTAGTTGTGCCATGTCTACTTTGGCTTCGGTTCAACCATATCTTGTTTGGTTGAAACAATATATGTATTATACATTTTTTAAATATTTATAAGATATTAAATTTTGTTACAACGTGATATGTCACCATGTGCCATGTGTAACAAAAATTCACGACCCGTAAATTTTAAAATATACCCAAAATTTGACTTGACTTGACACACACAAAAATCCAACTCAATCCAAACTAGACCTTACCCGATCCCAACTCATACAGACCCAACCCAATCTTAAAATTTTAGAGTTGATCAGAATTTGAATCAAGTCGGTCCATGACGTGTTTACTTTGGCTTTGATCTTATTATTATATGACATATCACCATGTGTCAGGTGTAGGAACATATAATTGCTATTTTAGGATTTGTTACAAGTCACGTGTAGGTACATATTATTACTATTTTAAAATTATGTGGTGTGTGGCAAAAGTTCATAGCCAAACACAACCTAATCAGACACGACACAAAACACACCGAAATTTTAACGATTGCTTCACGCCCTATTTGAAAACTGCTCAATCCATGGTAGAATTAGGTTATGCTATGTCTTAGATTGGCCAAATGGATGGTTTGGCATAAAATTGGACTAGGGATCCCATTAAGCCTAACTAAGCCCCTTTTTTTTTAATTTCTCACCCTTGCCTCCCCATGATTAGGATTCTATATTGGCTTTGGCTTGTCCTTTGTAGAATGGAGGTTTGTCTTTTATATGGTTTTTAAGCTTGGAAACTCCTGCCGTTTGTTAGGCTTATAAGTTTGATTTGTAATGAGATTATACTCTTGAATTTAGGTAGGATATCCGGGTAGAATATGGGTTTTAATGCCAAATAGAGACTAATGCTTCAATAATCTGGTTCGTTTTAGGAGTTTTACCACAAATTCTGGAAAAATAGGGGGTTCAGGTGAGATTAACCCAAACTTGCGCCTCAAGGCTGGCAGACCCTTTTAAAGGGTCGCTGTCCCTTTACAAGGTTGCTCCGTCGCCGTTTTCTTAGTGGTAGACCAAGTAGGATGGCGGTATCACCTGCATCCGTAGCCTTTACCCTACTGCGTAGGCCTTCCAACCCTGACGCCACCATCCGGCACCGAGACCTAGGTCATTTCAAAATCATGTGTCGGAAGCAGCTCGGGGGAATGCTTGACCCCATCCCGGCAATTGTCATACCTCTACCTCGTAGGCCGCTATTCCCCGGCTTCCAGTCATTCGCTTACCTCAGGAATCAGGAGGCACTTGCGATGGCCCTCAAGATCAACGCCGCAGCTGGAAAGACACTGCATATCAACGGTGACAAGAGAGAGCTACCCGTCGTCGTCAACAGAAAGTACGTTGCTATGCAGGAAAGCTCAAAGATCCAAACGATTATAGAGGATGCATCTTGCGCCCAGGAATCGAGGGAGCGGTCCTCTTCGACCGTCTGTACCACATCGGGACGCTGGCTCACGTCAAGTCGATTACTGATACCGGAGTGAGCCTGGAAGGCTACTCGCGTGTGCGATCAGTCGATCCCTTGACAGTCATGGTGCAACCTTTGCACGAACATGTGGACGAGTATGGTTTGGACTACGAGGGACGACTGGAACCCCTCATCAAAGAAACCATCGGGAGCCATATGTGGCAGGTTTTGGGTATGGATCACAAAAGAGCTTTCCTAGCTAACTTTGGACCGGCGGTTTTGCCAGTTTACGACCGGCCAATGGCTCAGATAGCACTCAAAGAGCCGAGTGTACATAGCCGAGTGGACCTCACCGCCGCTGCCTTGAGGCGGGAGATGGATCTGGATAAGGAGATCACAAGGCTACAGGTTGATAGGGAGCTCTTATCGGTTGAGGAGGAAGAACTGCTTGAGTTCTTGAGGATTACAGGTCCTGCGGAGGGAGCACTACTGGGCTGGCAGCCGCTAGACATTGACAAGGGAGAACTCATACTAGCTCCGTCCGACAGAGGTAATGAAAGGGAAGACGCCTGAACATATTATGGAAGATCTGAAGCGAATGCTGTCAGGGATTCGTTCCTTTGAACATACATATGGATACTGAAGATTAAGTTACTTTAGTTTCTGATGAATCAAGTGGAAGCTTATATGATAGATCTGACTTTAGATTTTATTTAGTTTCTGATCAATCAAGTGGAAGCTCTTAGTTAACATGTTATATACCTGAGCTTAGATACTTACTATTTAGATTAGATGAAGTTTATTTCCAGTAAAAGCCTGGGATGCATGGCAAGTGGATATGATCAATATTAACTTTGTAAGAGCATGGGATTTTGTTTCTTGTTATCAATTTGCTCTAATTGAAAATATTGTTGCCCGTTAGAATATAGTATGACAATCACATAATGTGTCTTATTTTGTTGCCTCAAAGTACTCTCAGCCCGTCATCGGAAAATTAGTTGTGCAGGCAACAGCTCAGAGCCACAACGCCGAACACATAGAGCGCAGTGAAAAACTAATGCGTGACACCGTCTCTTTGTGGGCAGACGCGTCCATACACTGAGAGAGAACTTTCACCGCCCGCCACCTCTTTTTCTCTTCTTTCCATTCCACCCTGCCATGTGCCAAGATGATGGCGGCCAGGAACTGGGGCGTGCAGCACCGATGCAGGGGCATTCCCCGGAGCTGCGGGGGCTACCTGACAGGGACGACTACCGCAGGCGCATGATGGCAGTGAGGCAAGATTGTGCTTGCTTATTACTGGAGGGAAGAAGAGGAGCTCCTATAGATCCGCCCCTTCTGTGATCGCTGCGGAGAAGGGGAGTGGTGAGGACGAGAAGGGGAGGATAGCTAGGAAGCATGTGGAAGGGGCGGTGATCCAAGATGGAGCAATGGACGACTCTGTTATTGCCGACGAGATTGAGATGCCAGCCGGGTATGAGAAGCGAGCAGGAGGAGTTGGGAGGAGCAACGTCAGCAGCAGCGAGATCATTCATTACTACTTATAATAATTTCGCATAATATGACATGACGCCACGTCTCATTTGCTTCATCTTCCTCCCCCCTATTCTTTCATGTCAATTCCAATCAGAGACCATGTGCTACCCGTGCGGGCTCTGCTACTCATCAACCATGCCCTCGGGGAGGACCAGGAACAGGCGGCAGTCCCGCAGTGGCAAAGGAGGTGGAAGTTGGGCCAGTGGCTGCTCCTACTGAAGAGGCACAAGTTCGAAGCCCTGTGCAGGTAGGGGACCCTTGACGAGCCGTTCTTGCTCATGGTGCTCTCTTCCCGGCTCTTCTCGCACCGCCAGTCATTCGTCGTCGTCATCATCCACGCGCTGCTGACGATTAATACAAAGCGACAGTTCTGGCGTTTACTGTGACATCCATCCATCCATTTCTTCCTTACTACCACAACCACAACACCTCTTCGTCGTTGTCCATTACCACGATCCATGGTTTTTTAGCCATTCCAGAAGAAACGGAACATGGTCCATCGATCTTGTTAGTTCTATTTCCTGTGTAAGCAGTATCACCCCCACAACAGAGGTAACACGACCCGCCTCCTCTGTCTTTCATTCGCTGACTCACGCTCACTCGCATCATTTAGGGACCGTTTGGGTGCTGCAATTGGCGGCTTTATTGTATTTAGATTAGGTATTCTAACGGCTTCGTTTATATTGATGTTGTTTGGATAATGGCATGTGATTTATGTCTGTCGTATTCAGAACGCCGTATTTTCGGCCCTACTACAAAAAAAAAAAAAAAAAAAAGTTTCCGCTCCCGACCGGACCCAATCTCTCCCGATCCGGCACTTCTCTATCAGCGATCGCCTCCCTATAATCCTGCCTCCGACCCCGGCCACACACATCATTTCCTCTCTTCTTGCACCTGCAGAGCGCTCCCCTCTCCGTCTATTCCTTGCTTGCTGCCTCGTTTTCCTCCTTGCTCTATTCCTGCTTGCTCGTACTAATCTTTCCGCCACGACACTTTGCTCTGCAGTTCCTCCGCTTCTTCCCTTACGGAGAGCGCTATGGCATCCTTGCTCTGGTCATCATACCTGCAATTTGTTCTTGTCAGTTCATTCAAACTCCAGTCCATAAACAGCTTCCTCCCCTGAGTGCCTCTAGGGCTCTAGGCCTTTCAAGACCCAATACTTAGCAGTTGCCATCATAGTTGAAGGCATAAGGGACGAACCCGGTGTTGTCCTTCATGCAAGGGAGAACTCGCAATGAGTAATTGTATGCCCGTCCACTACTCTGCTGATGCATCCCTTCTATCTATCTTCAGGATATTCTTTACTGAGTCAAATTTGAATTGGAATCAACTGTCAGCGGTCGAAGAGGTTTCATCCTATCTACATGTCCGTTGTTCATAAGTGTTACATCTGTTGCAGCCATCCTCGAGGATGAGCGGTGGTAGTACTTCAGGGGGAGTCTTCCTTCTCACTATCTAACTCTAATAATGAACACTATTATCTCTTTTAATTCCTGCCAACGATGGTAACTGTTAGTTTTATACTGTTACTTTTATACCAATTTGTCATCATTGATATGTCATGCCTTCTTTGTTCAATTACTTTCTGATTTTCAATGGGTTTCGTGACAGTTACAAACTCTTCGTTGTATTGTCTTTCCTTATTATTAACGAGCCTAGCCACGATGGTTTGGATAGAGTGAATATTTTATATGCGGAAAAGTTGTTACTGACTAGGAAAATGCCTTGACATATAGCTGGGTATCTTTTATACTCGCAGACATAATATACCTTCGGGAAGCATCACACTTGTTGGAGCATGTGATGTTTCCTTTATGTTGTTTGTATTTAAGACACAAGTAATTACGGACGATGTGTAGTTCTGTACGATACTTATTTTCTAAAAACAATCCAACTATTTCTACCACATGTCAAGAGACGTTGTTTGGCTTTCTAATATGACACAACAAAAATAAGGTTCATATGTTCTCAAAATGACTAAGCTCTCCATAATATCTAAAAGTCCTGCCTTGGTGTATTCCATGGTCGACTCTTTGTGAGTTATTATACATGTTCTATGAACAAATAATTTCATCAGTCATTTACTAATATTTCTAAAATATTGCAACTTGTGTTTCAACATCACTTTATTCTATAAAAAAAATTAGTTTTTACATGCCTTTTCAAACACAATTTTAAAATAAATAAAAATCGGTATACATCATAGCTCACTATTGGTTCAACTTAATGTTAGTCTGACATTTTTTTACATTATTTTACCATCTATCGGTCCATATATCGTGTGTACGTTAGCGGGTATGAATTTGTATCGGTACCTGTGAATTAAATTGATAATGTTATGAGTATGACCTTGCCTCGCACTTTGTCATGGATGTTTATATTAAGAAACTATCCCGTGGGATACGTCATCTGCTATCTTAATTCTACTAGCCATAAACCTCATTTCTACGGAAGTGTACAAAATTTCATTGTATGGGTGTCTTCCAAAGAGTTGGTCTTACGAAGAACAATACTGTGTTGTCTTCCCTATTTTGAACATCTACATCTCATAGTCTTCATTGTCTAGCTTCGTTTCATATACGCTTATGGAATAAATATGTGCAATCAATTGCTTCTAGAATCATGAACCAATTTATGGGTTCCTTCTCCATAAGTTTTTCAATATACTCTCCTATGATCTCTCATCTTTTCTACACTAGCCTCTAGATATCTTTACCCAACACATCTTATCAGATCCATTATAGTCCTTGTCACAGGAAACTACATTACAACGATCATTTGACAAGTAATGATTCTCGTACAATCCTCATGTCCTATGATAATTCTTGTCTTTCTCATCACCCAAAAGAGCTCATATATTAAAAGAAGTCTTGACTTTTTGGCCCATTGTCATCAACATAATGAAATATATTCTAGATTACACAAGTTATCGTTAATTTTTTCCCTTTTGGAGTGGTTGAAATATATTCTGACTTTTCAGCTTCCTTGAATTCTCAGCATAGTTGAAGAAAATTCACAACACCAAAAACACCAAAGTCAATCTTATGTATTGATACACAAGCCTTAGCTACATCAATACATCCAAGAGTCATTTATATATTTAAAATATAAACATCATGTTATATTTGAGTCATTTATTTTTTTACAAAACATGCAATAAGTTATTATTCTTATGATGAACTGATTCCTCAGAATAAGAACATTTCCTATGAACAAGTAAATATAAAGATTATAATAAGATAGATTTACACATTAAATTTACATTTATATAACATAAATAATTTACTTTTTGTAACATGAGCCCCAAGATATGTTTGTAAATGTTTAAATTTATATAGAAACAACCATTTATTTTAAATACAATGGATTATGAAAATTGCTAGCCACATCTATCAAGGTACTACATTTTTCTCAAGAAAAATGGTATACCTCTATTAGAGTGGTTCATTAATCTCCATCTTGTAGGTTGTGACCATTAAAAGACATATTTCTGAAAAGGAAGTTCATTTTCCAAGTACTAGGATAATTCTTTGTCCATTATGAACTTCATGAACACACATTGATTACAAATATAAAATATTTAGGAAATAGAGAAATGGGTTTATTAATGACTAAAAAATACTCACTTACATTATATGCATATCATGTAGGGAATAGCCATGAATTAACATTTTTTTGGAAAATATCCATTCACTTGGTATCTATTTACCCATTACTACTTATAGTAGGATAATAACACAAATATATATATATATATATATATATATATATATATGATACATTTAATCTATCTATATAAGTATGATATCTTAATTTTCTATACTAAGAGTGCAACATGAAAATTTCAAATAATTTATATGTGACTCTAGTATGTGTTTCTAAAGACTATAGTATCACATCCTCTCCTAATACACAATATCTAAAAATTACAAGTACATGAACTTGAACCTAATACATACCACTCTACACTATGAAATAACTAGTTACATCGGTGATGGAGTATGTTAGATATTGCAACATGTTGATTTCAAGAAGTACTAGTAATAAGATATCTTGTATCTCATGTAAATCATAACCTAAAATTGACACTTCCCCATTTCCTTTCATGTTTACTAAATGGGTTTGTTAAAAGGTTGTAATTCAACTTTTACCTTATCTTACTACTCTTAGTGAGTAAGCATAATCTATCAAAAATAATTTACTAAGTCTAATATAATATGAACAGAAACAATTAGTTATAGTATTGAAAATAAAATCATAAGTGTGGACAATTTTCCAAGATTAAAATATATGACATTTGTCTCTCCTTTGTTTGGGACATATAGATACTACAATATACAAATATTGAAGGGTTACATTATGATGAGTTGCACCTTAATAATATAATCACTTCTATAACAACAAGATAGATGAGATATGATAATAACTACCACTACAGGAATATACAACAATAACAATGGAAAATGTTTATCGTAATTGTGGAAAAATTCATCTTTATAACTATTAAGGATGGAAAAAATAAGTCATAGTATGTGGTTGTTGTTGGTCTTGCCGCTATTATTAATGACGACAAAAAAATTCATTCCATCATTATTATTAACAAAGACAGATAATAAATATTATCACTAATGGATATAATGTCAGCTTAAATTGTCTGCCATAATTGGTATTTACGACAGCAAAGTTCTATCGTAATTACCAATGGTGATAACTTTATCAGTACTCTCAACAAGGTTAATTGGGACATAAAATTTCCATCATAAATAGTTATAAGGATATACAATATTTTTTAAATTCCTGCACCATATCTAATATAACATTTACATTCGATATCCAGGATACACAATTGGACAACTACATAGAAAATCCAAAAATCCTTACTTTTATTGCATTGAACAAAATGTTGATGTACATAGTGGAGAACACTAGCCTTTGCCACCTTGAATAAATTACCAAATAAAACATAAAATGTAACCATTTGCTTCTACAAGAGTTCTTACAATTGTATATTAGGAATCATTGGCCACAATCATACAGCCGTAGTTGTTCTTTATACAAGAACATGTAAAGAAGAACCATAAACCCAACTACATCAAACCTCCAGCTGGGAAACAAGATAAACCCATAGATCCCTGCAATAACAAATGTTGTCAGCCTTTAAGATAGTTTGGCATAAGCCTAACGTGTGGCTCAATAAGTACATTTAAGCACCAAGAAACATAGGAGGGCTAAAAACTATATGTTTCAACTCTAGAAATTAGAAGCATTCCTATAGATCCACACAGAAGACTACAACAACATAAGCATAATGGATTTCAAGCATCAACTATCTAAATCAGCACCATCAGTTGATTCTCGATCCAGTAATCGGTGAAGACATACCACAAAACCAGCTATATCAAAGGTTGCTCCAGGAAGGATTAAGTATAAGAACCTCCAACAACTATGAAACAAGTAAAAAGAAAGTATATGAGCACATCTAAACATAACACAAACTTTGAGTCACTTCTTTTTTGAATGTAATAGACTAGTCCTCTTATTGGGTTTTGAAAGAACAAATGAAAACTACTCAAAGGTCAGTGCATATAACTATTGGCTGGCCTAAGTATATGTAATAATGTAAAAGCATCAATATAAAGAAGGAAAAACATATACACACAGGAACCAGGGAGCATCATTCCATGGGTCAACACGAAAACGAGTAATTCAAAAAGAAAAAGCCTTCAACTCATGATCTAACCATCACCTCATCTCTCAACATGATACATTTGTAATAATTCACTTAATAATCCAACCTCAATGGTTAAGTAGAAGCCATCATGCAACTTTAGGAAGGAGAAGCTATTAACCTTGACCTCATCACAGAAAACATCAAACAACACACCACCTACCAAATCCATAAGCCGGCATCACATTAAAAGGCTATAAGAAAAGAAATGAAGACCCATTTTCCAGAACTCATGCTGATATTTAATGCAAACTAACAAAGAACACAACCATTCAAAAAATGAATGTAAACCAACAAGCAACACCTTCAGCATAAGAGAATAATGAACATGTCAAATTTGAGTATTCAGATATTCTGCAAATATTAAATTCGTAATCATAGCATTAACTTTTAAAAAAACTCCACATGGCCATGGATCCTCATATCAGCTACAAAATAAAGTACCCTACAACTGAGTATCACAAATGCATAATCTCAACAAGCATGTCTCAATTATGGATTTGGATTTGAAGAGAATTAGAACAACAATCAACAAGATCTGACTTCTTAATGCAGCTGAAATGAGAAGGCACATTCTTCATTCACAACACAATGAAAAGCAAATAACATAATATAAATACCACGAAACCAATCTGCAACTACCCACAAAGAGTCATCCCTAAAACTCAAGCACATCAACAACTTCATAGTAGAGTCTGCCAACATTATATCTTTGATAAACACCACCAACTATAAGACAAATTTTAAGACAAGAAGAACCAAGAAAAGAAGCAGTTGTCTCTATTGAAGCTGAAAACATAAAAGAAACAAAAAGTTTATATTTTCTTATAATTAATTCAACAAAGAAGAAAGATCAGGCATGCCTATATTTCCATTGAGCAAACTTTCCTTGAATCTGCTTATTGTCGATGCTTATAAACTGTGGATGATTATGGGAAAATATAGCAGTTTGTTCACATTTGAATGTTCATTCACGAATTTATGCATTATGCATCATAGATATGCAAAATGGGTTGAATGAGGGATGCAACAACGTCGAAACACTTGCATTAGACCATAATTTTTAGTGATTATTCCCCAAGTACATGCATTGAGAAATTCTCCAACAAAACTGAAATTAGTAATAAGGCTCTCCTACCGAGAGGGAATTCCCATTGAATCTGAATAGAGGGGCCAATGAAGGACAAGATCATCATTGTCATGGCCTCGGTCACCCACCCGGACCTGACATAAGAAAATACAAGGGTTTGAAACTTTCCCAAACCAGTAGAGTAAGGAATAGATGTTTCACTATAATTGCCTGTTTGGTAGGGTGTAATAGGAGTGAATTATGTATTTTTAAAAGTATAAAACTCAAATTTATATGTTTAGAGCGTCATGAATGCTATTTGGTAGAGTGTATGCCAAACTTTAGGAGTTTATTTTCATCTGTTTGATACACATCTATATGTGTTTGCATCTACGGTTTGTTGTTATACGCATAGAGCTTATTCATCTAAAAGTGCACATCTTAAAGGTAATCTACTTCCGTCGGCACTGTTTCAGGAAGTTTTGGTACGTAAGAAAGAGAGGTATCACTTTAGTTTTTATTCTTTTTACATGGTGACAGGCTGTCGATCAAATAGTTGTGTCTAAAAAAGCATGAACTACACCCAACCACTTCGGTTTTAGGCGCACTACCTTTTCAAGGAGCTCAAGTAAAATAAGTGATAACACCCAAATCTACGCATATTATCAGTGCATTTTATCTATAGTTCCATATCACCTTGGCCTTAATATGCCCCTCTTTGCTCATGTTTTAGTCCTTATCCTATTTACTTAGATAAAGTAACTAATTATCCAATAATGTAGCTAATTAGATAATGTTGGACTTGCATGCACCGAACATAGATGAACAACCGATTCATACTCCCTCTCTGCCAAACTGAGGACCAGTGAGTTGTGTTGATTGATATATAACCTTATGACATATACATTGTCATCACTGTCTTGTCCTTAATTCTGGGCTCAGTTTGGCTATCATTAATTGCTTTCACTATCTAATTCTCTATATACACCCATATGATATTAATTCCTATTTTAATTGGATTTCTATCTTGTTTGTGCAGGTCATTTGGAGCTTGTGGGCTCAATTTCCAGGACCAACAACTCTCTTTGGGCCTTGGATTAGGCCTGGTCAGAGTAGGTCCCCAGATCCGCCTCCACTCCTTCTCACGGGTACAGCCTTCGCTCCCTATTTGGTTTGCTAGCTGCGGACCCCACACTCCTGTATAGCCTTCCACCCAGCCCTCATCTGCCCTAATACCAGCGCCTGCGGCTCCCACTCCCACCTTCCATGTCTTAGGCCCAGTTTGGCCGCCAACATTGTGAATACAGGTATTCTGTTGCATTTTTTAAGTGGCCGGGAGAGCCGAGCTGTAGGTTGCTTGCAGAACTATGTGTCCGAGAACGCTGGCGTGTGCAGAGAAAAGATAAATCGGGGAAGGTGATGGCTGTTGTAAGTACCTCAAAATTTGGCGTGCTTATTAAAGGATGCATTTTCTATTATGCGGCCGGTAGAACTGTAGTTACCAATGCCTCATATCATATAATAGGCTAATAAATTTTACATAAATTACCGGAATTCACAAAGTTTGCGGCCAAACTGGGCCTAATTAGCCTCTGCCCCACGTAGACCGCGGGCAACAAAAGCCCAGATCGCAACCGTGACTCCATTAGCCGTGATCGCGATTCCATTTACCGCAACTGCAGTTCCACATCCGCCACCTACCCCGATCCCTCAAACACCGCGACCAAGTTTCCCCACGACCGCGATCCACAAGCTGTGACCGCGACAATCCGCTAATGCAACCGCGACCTCCAGCGTGATCTTCGGCATCAACTCGTGCTCTCACCCGTGACATCTCGCAGTCTGGTTCGATAGTGCCACACCTCCATCACAGATGACGCCCTGCGCGCCGCGACCAAGGACAGGCCGCGATCTTGATTGCGACCGCAGTCTTGATCGCGTCCTCAACGTCAGCCCACGGTCTCTCCCGCTGCACTTCCAACTTCGGTGCGACAGCAGCAGCCATGCCTCGATCGCGACTACCTCTCTGCAAGATCGCGACCCCCTCTAACTAACCGTGACCTCAACATTGCGACCACGCAACCGAGAGGAATCACGACCTGCTACGTCTTCCACCAAACCGCGGTCATCCGCCTCTCTATTTCCTCCCACCGCGACCTCTCCACCTTCCCACCAGGTCGCGACTCAACCCTCTCGACCATGGCTTCGCCTCCATCACCACAGTCACATCTTCAACACCAGCAGGTCGCAGCCTACACCTGCCGCTACTATCCGCGACCATCACCTCCAACCACCATCGCGGTCTACACCTGCATCAACACCGCACCCTATCCTCCATCACCTGCTACCTCCGCTTCTCCGCTTCCTCGACCTGGCTCCCAACACAGACCGCGGGCGGGCCTCTCATGCCTTAGACAGATCGTGACCTCCCCACAAAGATCGCGACCTCCTCTGCCCTCTCCAGCCCACGGTCGAGGCGCAAGGGAATCGCGACCGGGCCAAAAAGATGGCGACCAGGCCAAGAAGAGATCGCGATCGTGAAAAAGATCGCGACCTGAAAGGCAACTAATCGTGACCTCCTGTAAACCGACTTAAAACGCACATGTCGTGCACATGCCGAGGCACCCAGCCGTGCCTATAAATTGGCCCACACCCCGGCCATTCAAGGCATCCAGTCTTGAGACCAAAAAACTGTCGGATCAAATCCAGACACCGGAGGGCTGCCGGGTTGGAACTAGAGCCTGGGGGAAGCATCCCAAGGTCTGAGAGGACCAAGGCAGTCAGTCTACGTGCTCCAGCAGCCACCAGCCTCCACTCTCTCTCTCCTCCGTCTCCATCTTAGATCTACTCTCTCCAAGGGTGGAAACCAAGGACAGAGCATATCTATGCTACGTTCATCCTCACCACTAAGGAGAGAGAAGATCCGCATCACTGCCCTCCTCCACTACAGGTCTACAATCTCCATAGGCGGAAGCTGAGGAGAGAGAAGATCAGTTTACACCAACATCCTCTCACCTCCACCGGGCTACTATTTGGAGTAGATCTAGAGAGAGAGAACCAAGGAGTCCATATCTAATCAGGGAGAAGGATCAAAAGATGAGATCCAGTCTATGCGAAGGCAAAGGAGCGAGAGCCACCTCTCCTCCACGGGCTATATCTCTTTCTTCTTCTCTTTCATTCTAACGTGTTCCTCAGTTTGTTGCACAATGTTGTTTTTCCATCTTTGTTCACTGCTAACCATGCTTGTCTATGGCTAGATAGTTCATTCTTGGCTATGTAGCCTGATCTGGGCATGTTTATGTACTTTTTCCTTAAGCAAGTAGATTCATATCAGATCTAGTATGTTGCATGTTCTATTTTCTCTTTTTAAGTTATGATTGCTAGTTTGATTGATCTCTTACTCGCTTGAACTGCTATTTCTGCCTATAACGGGAGATCCATTGTAGAGATAGCTAAGAGACGATAGTTTGGATCTAAACCCGAGAGGAGGATGATCCGGGGTACTCTGTTCCTAACATTCCAGAATACTCTAAGACCCGAGAGGAAATCTTAGAATATCCAGGGTTGTTGATTTGTCATCCTCGAGAGAGGTTAGATGACATATCGTTGATGGTTTTTGTCACACTTCGTGAAAGTGAGTGGGATGACCCCACAGGACAGATGCCACTGTGCGTACTAGATGCTTGCTTAGGTGTTCGAGGGTTGTCTACACCCGAGAACGAGTGCATAGACTTTCCCGTTTGTAGTTACATAGCCAGGAGCTCTCTTTCTCTAATTAGTAGAACCACAAGCTCTGTTTTGTTTTCTTTTCTTTTCTTTTCTTTGTTTTGTTTTATATCGTGACAACCCGCTAGACTAGTTCTAGCACTTACTTTTATCGAATATCG
The DNA here is from genome assembly GCA_963693085.1 of Alisma plantago-aquatica. Classification (NCBI taxonomy): domain Eukaryota; kingdom Viridiplantae; phylum Streptophyta; class Magnoliopsida; order Alismatales; family Alismataceae; genus Alisma; species Alisma plantago-aquatica. Next base: position 161,678,114 of record OY856409.1, read on the forward strand.
TCTTGGCTTATCTGACTCAAGAACGAGATATGTGGCGTCCTAAACGTCACCACGTCCCAGTGTTCGACCCCGCATATCTACTTTGAATCTGTAATAAAAGTTGCGGGGGCCTAGGAGGTTTCGAGTTATAAATTTAAAAGCTTGATTCCTTCCTTTGTCCCGCATTCATTTCCGGATGCGAGAAAAGGACCGATCAATAAGGTAGTCCTGTGTAATACCAATTCAACGAACTGCACAACACTATGTCGTACCAAAATGAATTTCAAGCTGGAAATGGTTACGTTCAAACTCAATGTTTATATTCTACACCCTACCAAATAGGGCCTAAGGGGTGAATATGAGTGTTATAGTTGGAGTGCAAAGCTTATTGTTGATTTCTTAAGGATTTTGTATTACAAGTTGGCATCTCTTCTTTTTAGCAAAACTCTAGCAATTGATATGATAAAAGTATATTAGCGTATTTAGTTAATAGGTTAATTAGTTAGTGGGCTTTAGTGTCTCGGCCCATCTAGTTTATTTGTGTTTGAAGTCTTCAGGGTTTCCCCTTTATCCTATATATAGGAGAGGGGTGTTCAGTCTTTCATATCAATTCAATATACACCAATATTTTTTTATTTCTTTGATGGCATTATAGAGATATGTTGTGTTATGTTGTGTTTTGTTGAGTGTCATGTGCATATCATGTGCCTCGCTTATGCTTTCACTTCAGTAGTTTAGTCCCATATTGCTCATCTCTGCTTTAGTTTCTATTCCCTTCTGTTATATAAGAGACAGTATTGTACACTGGTTTTTTCATTCAATAAGCAATTCCCAGTTTCTCTATAGGCATCAAAGTTGGCAAATCCAAGGGAAGCGTAGTCAGCCCTAACCTAGTCGTTGCCCCTCTTCCCTCCCCTCATCACCCTAGCAGGCGCCACTCCACTTTCCAGAGAGAGCAACAGAGGCTCTGCCTCTGCCTACAGGCTACGACCTCCGTAGCCATGGTTTAGGGTGACCGCCCACTAGGCATATCCCAACCTCCACGGTCATCTCTATTCTCAATTCATAACAACAATCTTCTTCCTGTACATCGATGTCATCCTTTCCGAAAATCTCCATCTGTCATCGTCACCCTTTATCCTTCCTCCGTTGCTACCTGTATCCCACATGACCAACAAATAACAGCAGTCGCTGACAAACAGCGGCAGCACCACTGCCACCAAACAGCAAACATTGTCACTGATCGGCCAATCACAATAGCCGCAACCGCTACCAATCCCAGAAGCAGCCGCATCAACAACAGCAACACCACCATCGCTGGCAACATCCAACAGCAATAGTTGCTGGCACCGATGACCTTCCTATAGCAAATAATAGTGATTTCATCTCTGACAGCCATCATTGTTGTTGTTGTTGATCACCAACAACAGTAGCTGCTACATCACATCGATGTTGTATCCAGTAGCAAGGGCCGACCCGCAATCACACCAACCAGTCTTCGGCCATTAATAACCAGTAGAAACATCATAATTTTATGAGATTTTGCAACTAGGAGACCATTAATCAGATCGAGTAGTCAAAACTAGTTTCTTTGGTTCCATTTTAGGTTGTTTCTTCCCAATAAACCTTATGTTCTCACCTCCTCTCCATATGTGGACAACATGGAAGCAATGGTGATGCTTTCATAATTGTCTCTATGCCATCATTGTTACTCCATCATTGCCACCATCTTCACCAATTGCCATCACATCCACCATCAACTTCACCATCTCCAACACAACACACCTGCATTATCCTAAAACCCAACAACCGCTTTCACCTCCACTATCCCTCTGAAAACATATACCTCCATGGCAAGCTTGTAATTGTAGCAAAAGAAATAAAAACAAGATGGTACAAGTGGAGGTAGTAGCGATGGAGTAAAATCATCCTTAGATGCCAACATGGTGGCAGTCACAACATGGTCAGGTAGGAGGTCATGATTAAGGTGGCTGAGTTGTCCATCGTGACACTCATGATATCTCCCACACTGGTACAAAATAGTAACAAAAAAATCACAACTCACAAGTAGCAACTTCTAAAATCTATATTGAGTGTTTTGGTTTCCCTTCAACGTAAACTAAAATTTATAAGTTTTTTTGTAAATTACTTCAAAGTTGAAAGGTACTTGACTGGAAGATAGGAAGAAGCGAAAAACTAATAGTTGCCACAAAGGTTGAGGTTAGAACCTACCGTTTGAGAAGGAATTTATGTCTTATCATGCTAAAATATAGACTAACATTTCATGTAGCAGCAAGACATCTATTTTAGATTCTATATGATGTAAATTGCTTCCCAACTTTGTCAATACAAAGAAGACGTCAAAATCCAAAGAAAGTCTCTCCAAAAAAAAGGCATAAACAGTTAAACATTCAAAGTGTTTGTGTGCTAAAACATCATTGGTTTCTTAAGAAGCTTCAATAAATTCAAGAAGTTCTAAGATAGGAAACATTAAGAAAATTGGTTTGCTAAAAATAGTCAAAAAATGTGCGTGGTAGGAAATCCAAGGAATATTTCTAGGATGACACTCATTAAAAATACATCATATATCTATATTGGGTTCCAAAATCAGACATTGTTGTTCAATATAAATACTTCATGGATCAACACACTTCGGTAAGGGTTTATAATTGGCCAATGCTTACTTGAAAGACATATGAATGGTAAGCTAGTCGCACCAACAAGGTGGAAGAAAATACTAATACTACAAACACAATAAGATTTTTAGCCATAAGATATTATTGAGACACATCTTTGCAATTTAGTGGAGTTGACAAGGACATGTAATGCTAAAAGAAGCCCATGCCACTTCTTGTTCAAACTCTATACTCATTAAGAAATACAAATCGGGGTTGGATTACTTACGAGGCTATAACCATAGAACAACATTATGAATGGTGTCTCTATGAAGTTTAGGTTTTCAATAGAGAAGAGATCACTAGAGAGGATCTTGAGTGCATCCTCACTACACATAAAGAAGTAACTTTGTTGACACCTAATTGTAGAAAATCTTGGTTATTAGTATTAAAGCTATGTACATAGGATATGATCTACATCCATAAGTCTTAATTCATTAGGAAATATCCCATAAGAATTAACATACCTAGATAGTGTACCATTTGTATCTTCTTCGAATATGGCATGACAAGTGTGTGTCTGGTCTTCTCTTCCACATTGAGTAGTAGATATTCCTACAAAAAGGAATGTTCATAGCAAAAGGATCCCTGAATATTTTGAATTGTTAAAATGTCTCGCTACAAACATCAACATTTTATTTTGAGATGATGGACATATTCTAAAACATACAGATCTGAACAACATAAAAAAGATGGCCGAGATAAACTAGATGGGCAACAAAATCCCATATGTTGGGTCTATGATAAGGCAGAAGATATAGGATGTAGAATGGAGGGACATTATCCTTCTACAACAGTGGGATATATCATCAATCTCACCATGATAGCTACTCAGTAGACCTTTAATTTTTATTGGTAACATACTTTGTGTTGCAGAGAGCACCAGAGTTGTCTATAGTCAAAATTCAGGGTGCTAACATGTACTTTCACCTTCAATGACAACTCACTATATATGTGGATAGTGGAAGGGAATAGACTAGTGTTCAAGTCGTAGCTCCTCACCGTCCTACTTTAGCCCACTCTCCTCCTCATGAAAGTGCAATTCTGAGTACCAAATCCTAGATACAAAGTCAAAACCACTAGCATTAAAATATAAAAACTTAAGAGTAATAAAATTTCCTTGAAAAATATCGCATTGGTTCCAATGTTGCGTCCCTGAGGATGGATGCATGGTGCATGTCTATCAAGGAGGATGGATTCATGCGAAGATTTGGTTAAAATAGGAGAAAGATTGGGAAATGAAAAATTAGAAGAAGAGAAGGGGCCAAAATCTATAGGGTATACCTGAGCAGACATGTGAAGGTGATTCCAAAAAATTAAATCTGGGATTTTGAAGTCAATCCTTGTGTACCATCCTTCCATATCATTACAGTAGCAGAGAGGGCAGCATGTCATGTAGAGATGAATAAGAAGAAGTCACCATGGTAACTACTCCCACCTTCCTAACATCTACGTCAATGTCCTTACCTAGGTCTCAAAAATATAGCTCCAGTGAGAAACCATGGAAGGTCACGACAGGGGTTGATAAAAAGAGAGGGAAAAGCTTTTCTCCAGTCATTGTTGTTACATAGGTGGAACCTTATATGCAACTCTAGGACCTAAGAAATTATATAGTTTGTTGCAAGGCAGAAATTAATGATATACCTTATATATGAGCCCTTATTCACATTGTTTGTGGAGTCTTCACAAGTTAAGGGATTGTACTTCTATCAGAACCTTCCTCATGCAAGGTGGGATGTAAGATCCTATTGTAGCTCCACCAGGATGAAAATATGAAGCTTATCCACCCAAGGACTATCAACAAATGACTCTTACTATGTTGTGAGACCTTTGTATGGGCATTTTCATGTGTAATGATCACCCCTGCTACCGCAAGAATCATGCAGACAATGACAACTGCACCTGGTTGCTTTGTAAGCATGGACAAATTATTAGGCACCATTTTGTATGAATGTTAGCTCCAATCTTACAAACTAAGTGGAGTATCATTAACATATCCAATATTGTAACATAATTTCGATAAGAAGTACCAAATAGTTCTATATATATAACTGAAAGTGGTTAAATGAAACTAAGAAAAAAGGATTGAAAGCGGTCATTACTAACCACTTCCAACACATCTCAAAGAACAAAGAAGAATGTGTACGTTTATTAAAACATAACCCAAACCCCAAAATGAAACTACATGTATAGACCCTATTTTAGTTAGAATTATCTTTTAATTTATATCACAACCCTAACAATGATCTCATCTTCAGTAGTGGATTCTATGATATACAAAGATATATATGCATGAGCCTCAGGAATAAAGACTCGGCTTGCTTCATGGTAAGTTGTCAGTATATTTGGTAGAGCAGGAATACCTATGCTTTTGAAAATGAAGATAGACCCTATTGGGTTTTAGGGGAGGCAGAGAAGGCGGCAGAAACAAAAAAAAATTCTCCTCCCCCGAACCCAAACCGAGGAAACACGTCAACGTCTATACAATAGGAAGGAAAGGTTTGTGGAATCATACCTTGTCCCGAGGCTTGCTCGGTGACAATACCTCATGCTTTGCACGGTCTTCACCTCCGATCTTGGACGGTGTCTGTGCAGCTCCTGGTCGCACTGGGACTGACGATTCCTAGTCGCACCGGGACTGTCGGGATTGACAGTTGTCCTCCTAAGCGGCAGAAACCTCCCGCCTCTGTAGTAGTCCACACGGACCACCTGGAACTCCAATCTCCTTGTCCCACAAGGAATTGGAAGGAGTCAAACCCTCCTGTTGGCGTACTAGTCGCCAACACACTCTCCTGCTACCAGTCGCTTTCTGCAGTTGTCTTTCCCTTGCTGTGCCTCCCTTATCGGGTAGCACTTGCTCGGGCTCTCTCGGTTACCAAAACCAAAGAGAACGACAACTTTACAGAGCAATTGGTTGCACTGAGTTGTGTATCCAGAGAAGCCCCCAATACCCCTATATATATAGGAGGGTCATGGGACAGGGTTCTCTATCCCGGGAAATGCAGGACTAAAGCAGGAGTAGAAGGGTTCGAGAATTTTCCACAAAAAAACCAACTACGTGACCCGAACCGATCGTTTCACAACTGAACCGATCGTTTCGGCCACCTGAGCCAATCGGATGGACCTGAGCCGATCATTTGGGGATCCCAACCGATCATCTGGTACTCTGAATCGATCGGTTCACGGTCCTGATCCAACTCAAATTGACTTTCCATCTTTTGTTTCTAATTGGTATCAAATACCAATCCTTATTCCAATCGTATTGGACAAGTAAAATAAAAAGAATTTTCTCACCAATCTTATTTTCCCAACTCGCTCGGTTGCGCCAATCGAACCGATCGTTTCAACACTTGAACCGATCGTTTCATCCTGTGCATGAGCCGATCGACTCACCACCTGAGCTGATCGGTTCACCCAGCTCAGCCGATCGGTTCATCACATGAGCCGATCGGTTGGGAGTGCAGATTGTGCATAAATTGTCAATTGCACTTCCAATCAATCCGACACTCTAATCAATCGATCCAACACCTTGAATACTATGATTTTGAGCTATCAATTAATTGAGTGTTTAATTGAACTACTAAACTCCTTTAGTAATCAATCTAAACATATGTTGTGGACAAAACTCCTCTTCCAGGTTAAATCCTATGTGTGTGACCCTACATGCCCTTTTTCACGTTGGCAGTGAAAGTCCATAACACTTATGACTTCACAAGCAATGAGCGGTGCCTAGTCACACATCAGTGCTACCCAAGTGAAATAGAAAGTTGGAGAACAACTTTCAATCCTACAATCTGTGAATGGTGTTACAACGAATGTATAATTCCTTTGTCACTGATATCCCAAATGAACTTGAGGCATGGAACAATCATCCTATCAACGTTCATTCACTTTCTTGATCTCAAAGTAGATTGGAAGAGATATGTATGACATCAATATCATATACTGATTCACACATGCGTGCATGCCTTTCTCAATCCTACTCATCAAGTGGCCATGGATATCAAGCTCCCTCAAGAGGGACAAATCCCATATCTATCACTCACCCCTCAAAAGCCCCATGTGTCAAAGCCACCCAATCATCACCTTTATAACAACCCATGTTTCAGGACTGCGTTTGATGATGTCAAAGTGTACCCAACGACATGTGTTGAGTGTAGTGATTTCAGTTCAAAGAATCACATTCACCACCATCACTGTGAGTACTGACTGTGACTACCATGTCATGGTTCCATGTGTCAAACTCACAGTGGGTCTGTCCGGTACACTTGTTCTCTAACAAGTACCTATGTGTTTGGTTTGATATCTCTATATCATGACTAATGAGATTCTATCATCAACCAACACCACAATCCAGTCTTGTGTGTCATTTCTGTCTATCTACCTTCCACAATGACATCCGACTAGGGACATAACAAGAATGTACAAACTCTTAGCATCTGTATGATCTCAACGTTCAGGAAATACTGTCATTCTCTAGACATTCAATCTGTTCTATCACTATCTCATATGACTGAACCAGAAAGAATTGGAAGCTTGCCTTTGATGTTTATCAAATCAATCTCAATGTATCCCATCAATCATCCCATTATTGGCTCTCAGGGCATACATACCAACAGACTCCCACTTGCACTGCGAGCCAATCACCTTTGAATCATATTCATAGTGATCTTCAAACATGTCCCACATGTTATTATGCTCTAGTGCGAACATAGTGAGTAATGGCAACACCTTGCCAAAGTCAGTACAAATTGCATGTCTCACATCTCTTCACTGTACGTCACACGTATGAGATGGAGCTGTTGTAATATGTGATCCAGTATTCCTTTGCTAACCTTTAGCCACATTGCATGATCAAGGATTCCATACTTGTCATCAATGATAAGAATATCTATAAGTTCATCTCATGAACTTCCAGATCCATATAGTATCCACTGCTATTCTCTAACACACAGATACTCGACATTTCCTTTTAAATGGATTTATTGAAACACTTCCAATTATCAACAAACTTTCACTTTATATATCCCATATATATTTTGTGATTAATTTTCTGTCCTTTTCAGAAGTTCGCATCAATGTAACTCTTTACATAGAACTCTTCTTTATCTCCATAGAACTAGTACTTCATAAGTACTTATCAAGTTCTCATGGTTTTTTCAGTAACCTTTACTGAAATAGATATACATCCACTCGTCATGTCCCACATACGAGTTATCAGGATGAGCATATCATTTTGTCATGTCCTACATACAAGATGATAAATGCATTTTACTCTTGCCATGTCCATACATGCAAGTTAATGGGATGATTACATACATGATAGATCCATATCTATTCTTAGTGTTCACATTCTTCATAAGAATTGGACACTTGGCCTTGGGATACTTACTCCATAAAGCATGGACATGTTTTCTCCCACTGAATCTGTGCATACTGAACCCTTCAGTACAGATTGCCAATGTATGCTCTCTCTTTTCCAGGTCAAGAGGTTTTCGAGAACTATCTCTATAGATCTCTATTCCTATCACATAGGAAATGCCTCTATCTTCCCTAAAGATAATTTCCACTTGGATTTCCATTCCAGAACATTTCCATTTCACATCAACATGTGGAATGTAAATACACTCCCACTAAATCACATATCCCTTCTTTATCTTTGACATATCAGTCAAAACCCTTTGACTGTATCATCAAAGTAAAGATCCTATTCTGAGTTTCTTGTACTCAATCAATCATATTGATTAGTCCATTGTAACTTATTGACTTCATTTGCATTAGTGGATTCATAAACCTTTATAGGTTGTGTCACATACACATCCTTGTTTTATTCCTCATAGGAATGCGGTTTTAGTATCCATATGCCAAATGTCTTAGTCATTAAGTTGCAATCACAAGCATCATCCTTCTCAAAATGTTATCCATGTATCTTAACACTTAAGACTTATTTGCACTTACGGATTTCCATCCAATGGGTGCTACCATCAAGGTCATACCTTATGGTTTACATGGAAGTCATTTAGGATGTAATGGTCATATACCATAACTCAAAATCCGGTTCCTCATATTCATCTAGATAGTTGACTCATCATATGACCAACTCATCACATAGATAATTGAGGTGCATCTGTCAAGAATATAAGAACTCACAACTCTTTGTGATTCTTAATGTCCTTTATCAGTATGGGGTATTCTTTTTTATTAAGAAGAATTTGGTTATTTGATAATCATTCTCTAACTCCTTAGAGTATGATTCCTTCTGGATTTAGACATCACCATGCCTTAATCATGAGATCACTATGATTCATTATCATAATCACTCATAAGGATCTCAAACATTTGGTCCAAGTATTTCATTCATTGATCTCATCAAGAATTAACACTTTACCAAATTCATACTTCATCTATGATATCCTTGAATATTTCAAGATATTCATATTGGTATTTCTCTAAACACCATATGAAGTATTATCATTCACTCCAATAGGTATGTAAATACATCACATGTATTATACCTAATAGGATAATCATTCTTCCACTACCATTAGTGAAGATTGATTAATCATGTCTAAGATATTCATGTCTCTTACTGGTTCTCTAACCAAAAGAGTCTAGTTCTATCCATCACATGGAAACTAGAAATGAATCTCTCATGATTGATGATATTTTGATTGTTTGAATTATCAATAACTTTTAGGTATCATTTTATCTTATGTGTATCAAAATACCACAAGATAAACAAGGCATTTCCACAAAGATCATATCTTTTAAAGAATGAAACATCAACTTTATTGATTGCTATCATTGTCATACAATATGCAAAAATAAAGTGTTTCTATCTATTGGCAAGTATGAAATAGCAGTTTATAACTGTATTACATGCCTTTATGGCTAAAAAATAAACTAAAGTACTCCTATCTATGGCGGCAACACTTGCCCCATTTATTGAGTGCTTTACACTTTACATCTTGGTATCATATACCTCAAAAAGTGTTACAAGTTTATTTTCATGGCACCTTTATGTGGAGACGGCAGTTGCCTCCTTCTTCTTTTGTTCTTCCAGATAGAGAGGACAATTCCTTTTCCAAATGTCCTGGCTTTTGACAATGGTGGCAATTGCCTTTCTTGGTCACACCTCCCTTGGCCTTGAGAGCTGAAGATGACTTGGGCTCCTAGCTAGCATCAGAACCTTTCTTAGCTTTGCCCTTGCCCTTGCGCTTGGACTTGCCTTTCTTGCCCGTGATCACCATCACAGACTTAGGCTTGTCCTTCTTCATTTGTGTCTTGACTGTCCTCAACATGACCAACAACTCTGACAGTGGCCTATCAAAGTTGTTCATGTTGTAGTTCATCACAAACTGACTGTAGGATTCTGGCAACGATTGCAGTATCACATCAGTAACCAACTCTTGGCTCAGTGGAAATCCCAGTCTTTGCAGGTTCTCCACATACCCAATCATCTTGAGTGTGTGAGGACCAACTGGATCTCCTTCTGTCATGACGCACTTGAACAGTGCCCTTGAGACATCGTATCTCTCTTGCCGTGCTTGATCTTCATACATGTTCCTGAGATGCTGAACCATCTCAATGACACCCATGTTCTCATGTTGTCTCGGAAACTCTTGGTTCATAGAGAAAAACATCAAGCACTTTGCATCAATGGCATCATCAGAATGCTTCTTATAAGCATCCCTTTCTGCCTTTGGTGCATTGGGAGTAGGTTCCTCTGGAACTGGAGTATCCAGGACATAGAGCTTTCGCTCTTGAGTGAGAACAATTCTCAATGTCCTATACCAATCGCGGAAGTTTGTCCCATTCAGCTTGTCCTTGTCAAGGACCGATCGCAAAGAAAAAATGTTGTTGTTTGTTGCCATTTGTACTACAAAAGGAAAATATGCAATTTTAGTCCAAAACTCATTTTTGACTTATTTGATTGATTTGAAAAGTTGACGATAAAATTAGGCCTTTAATTAATTATCGCTCCCACTATTTTATTTCAAATTGATAGCCCTCACCATCAATTCAGAAGATTGCAGCGTACAACCTTCTAGTGGGCAAGATCCTGAAATCATCTAAGTAATGGACCAGCTAGGGCTGTCACCCACAACTTAGATCTCTCAGGTAGGCAACACTTGCCAATTGCATCATATGCAACTCTTGATAAGATGTCATATGCAACTCCTTGCCATGATCATATCCATGCCTCAAGGTGCTAGATCCCATCTAGGTCACCTTGTTAAGTCCGACCCAAAGCAAACATGATGAATATGCACCCTGCTAGGGCAGACCCACACATTCATCCTTCACGCTTCTATGAGATAGACGGTGCACCACGCTAGGGCGTGCCCACACTTGGTCGATCAATCTTTTCATGTGTGTTGCATTTGAAAGGCATCTAAAACTTAATATTTAATGAGGGATTTGGTTTTTATATACATATACATATCCAATCACCACAATATATAGTATGTATCATATACATGCTATATCCCACAGAAAACATGCGAAATGATAAAAGCGATGATTATGGCCATCCTAATGTGATTCCTCGAGCCAAGAGGAATCACGGTCATCTAGGTCTACATCACATGCAACCTATACAAGATGAACTTTGTGCTTTGCCTTTCTGGGTTTGATCAATTCATCATATGAATGATCGGCTCGTCATCAGACTGGTCGACTGGGTGCCACCAGCCGATCGGTTGGATCCTCCAACCGATCGGTTCGACTGGTCATCGTGCATCTCCTTCTGGCCGCCACCCGCTCGTCTCGCTCCTCAAACAGGGAATCAACCGATCAGTTCACTCCTTGAACAGATCGTCTGGAATGTCAGCCGATCAGTTCACTCCTTGAACCGATCGTCTCAGCTGTCGTCTAGATGTCCGTCGTTCTTCGACATAACAGGAAATTAAATCTATCCTATTTTACATCATTAAAAGAGGAAACCTCGAGTTACATTCGGGGGGAGCAAAGGTAGGAAAGAAATCTCGAATTATTTCGAGTTACATCAGGAATAAGAGAAAGGGAAGATCGGTGCGCAGACTGAGATGCAAGCAACCACATACAACCATACACAGATAGGGTTTATTGGCCATAACCACACTATACATCCACCACAAAACTCGTTTAAGGGTGACGCGTATCGAGTGTATTAATATTACATATCATATATATAATATTGGGATTTGTGGATTTAGGATTGGACATGAATAAAGCCAATTTTATTCGCATCGTATACAATAAATAAAGGCGACAAATCAAAATCGATCACATCGATAATCCTAAAGTATAGAGCAGTTGATGTGGCTCTGATACCACTGTTGGGTTTTAGGGGAGGCAGAGAAGGCAGCGGAAACAAAAAAAATTTCTCCTCCCCCGAACCCAAACTGAGGAAACGCGTCAACGTCTATACAATAGGAAGGAAATGTTTGTGGAATCATACCTTGTCCCGAGGCTTGCTCGGCGACAATACCTCGCGCTTTGCGCGGTATTCACCTCCGGTCTTGGACGGTGTCTGTGCAGCTCCTGGTCGCACCGGGACTGAAGACTCCTAGTCGCACTAGGACTGTCGGGATTGACAGTTGTCCTCCTAAGAGGTAGAAACCTCCTTCCTCTGTAGTAGTCCACACGGACCACCTGGAACTCCAATCTCCTTGTCCCACAAGGAATTGGAAGGAGTCAAACCGTCCTGTTGGCATACTAGTCGCCAACACACTCTCCTACTACCAATCACTTTCTGTAGTTGTCTTTCCCTTGCTGTGCCTCCCTTATCGGGTAGCACTTGCTCGGGCTCTCTCGGTTAGCAAAACCAGAGAGAATGACAACTTTACATAGCAACTGGTTGCACTGAGTTGTGTATCCAGAGAAGCCCCCAATACCCCTATATATATAGGAGGGTCATGGGACAAGGTTCTCTATCCCGGGCAATGCGGGACTAAAGTAGGAGTAGAAGGGTTCGAGAATTTTCCACAAAAACAACCAACTGCGTGACCCGAACCGATCGTTTCACAACTGAACCGATCGTTTCGGCCACCTGAGCCGATCGTTTGGGGATCCCAACCGATCGGTTGGTACCCTGAACGATCGGTTCACGGTCCTGATCCAACTCAAATTGACTTTCCATCTTTTGTTTCTAATTGGTATCAAATACCAATCCTTATTCCAATCGTATTGGACAAGTGAAACAAAAAGAATTTTCTCACCAATCTTATTTTCCCAACTCGCTCGGTTGCACCAATTGAACCAATCATTTCAACACTTGAACCGATCATTTCATCCTGTGCATGAGCCGATTGACTCACCACCTGAGCCGATCGGTTCACCCAGCTCATCCGACCGGTTCATCACATGAGCTGATCGGTTGGGAGTGCAGATTGTGCATAAATAATCAATTGCAGTTTCAATCAATCTGATACTCTAATCAATCGATCCAACACCTTGAATACTATGATTTTGAGCTATCAATTAATTGAGTGTTTAATTGAACTACTAAACTCCTTTAGTAATCAATCTAAACATATGTTGTGGACAAAACTCCTCTTCTAGGTTAAATCCTTTGTGTGTGACCCTACAGGTCCTTTTTCACGTTGGCAGTGAAAGTCCATAACACTTAGGACTTCACGAGCAATGAGCGGTGCCTAGTCACACATCAGTGCTACCCAAGTGAAATAGAAAGTTGGAGAACAACTTTCAATCCTACAATCTGTGAATGGTGTTACAGTGAATGTATAATTCCTTTGTCACCGATATCCTGAATGAACTCGAGGCATGGAACAGTCATCCTGTCAACGTTCATTCACTTTCTTGATCTCAGAGTAGATTGGAAGAGATATGTATGGCATCAATATCATATACTGATTCACACATGCGTGCACGCCTTTCTCAATCCTACTCATCAAGTGGCCATGGATATCAAGCTCCCTCAGGAGGGACAAATCCCATATCTATCACTCACCCCTCAAAAGCCCCATGTGTCAAAGCCACCCAATCATCACCTTTATAAAAACCCATGTTTTAGGACTGCGTTTGATGATGTCAAAGTGTACCCAACGACATGTGTTGAGTGTAGTAATTTCAGGTCAAAGAATCACATTCACCACCATCACTGCGAGTACTGACTGTGACTACCATGTCATGGTTCCATGTGTCAAACTCACGGTGGGTGTGTCCGGTACACTTGTTCTCTAACAAGTACCTATGTGTTTGGTTTGATATCTCTATATCATGACTAATGAGATTCTGTCATCAACCAACACCACAATCCAGTCTTGTGTGTCATTGTTGTCTATCTACCTTCCACAATGACATCTGACTAGGGACATAACAAGAATGTACAAACTCTTAGCATCCGTATGATCTCATCGTTCAGGTCCTGAACCTGAAGGCATACGTCATTGAGTATTGTAATTCTCTAGACATTCAATCTGTTCTATCACTATCTCATATGACTGAACCAGAAAGAATTGGAAGCTTGCCTTTGATGTTTATCAAATCAATCTCAATGTATCCCATCAATCATAACATGATTGGCTCTCAGGGCATACATACCAACAGACCCCTCAAGCACCATGTTAGGTTCATAAAGGAAGTAACTGGAGGCATCCATAATACATGGAGCAAGAAGAAGGAGACACACAACTAAGGAGGTCACCTCATTTCCATTTAATGGGAACCTCAAACTCATGGGAAAATAAAGTACAATGTGAACACCAGTTACCCTAAGATGAAGGTTGTATCTGTCTTGGTCACTAGGGATATCATAGCAGGTACAACCACTAAGATAGATATTATAGTCATATATCTAGATCTGGAGGTTGCATGGAAGGGGGGGGGTAGGCATGTCCTCGTTGAATTTGACAATAAGGTTTTTGTCCAATATACTAACGGGGGGATAGTAGAACACCCCACCCCTACAAGATGCAAGGAAAAGATCCTCAATCTTATAATGAAAGACAAGGATGTGAACATCATATATGCTAGAACAGAAGTTAATGGAACCTTACTAGTTGCTTTCAAATAAATCTCAATGATCATGGAACAAAGTAATAGGTAGAAAAGAAGGGAAATGGGCAACATGGATGAACAATCTTTTCCTTGGAAATGATTATTGGAAAGGAGTTTTTCCACTTGTTATACAATCACAATTAGTTATTATTATCCACATATCTCTAATTTTTAATAGAAATTAGAGGCTTAATAGATGTTAAAAAACATTATCTATAGAGTTCATGAAGACATACATAAAGGGTCAACAATTTTAGGACATTGAAAAAATACTGCCCATGCCAACAAACATCAACGAGAACAAGGGACATGTTCCTAAGGCATGATAAACAAAGGAAAATCTTAACTAGTATCTTAAGTTGCATGGAAGATATCTAGGATCTTTAGTTGCATGGAAGATGTAAGTGAGACTCAACATACCTAGAGGATGACAAACATGCTTAAACGAGTTATTCACTTGCTTGGTGTTATATCAAAACATCCTAATGAACTGTGTATATGATTTAGAAATAGAAAATATAGATTTTGACTGCTTGTATATGGTCAGGTTACCGGTAAGATGCTCTTTTGGTTTATCTTCTGAAGATGCATTCTATATATAATTGCAAATGAGTTTTCTTGTACAGATGACTTCTTCTTGGAAATAGCTAAAGATATAGATAAGGTCATGTACACTCTGTATTTTCCCCCTCCCTTCTATACTTTTAATTGGACTTGAACTTTTCTTTTAGGTTTGGTGTTGGACCCACCTTCTGAAAGTAAATAAAGAAGAAAATAACACACTAAGTGACCAAATCAACAAAGAGTGGCTTACTGAACAAGGGAAATATAGCTAGACTGCAAAGAGCCAAAGTCTAATGGTAGGAGTTCAACCAATTTTATTCATGTCTATACTTCTGATTTAGAAGTTTGTGTAGGTATAACTATATACTAATATGTGTGTAGGTAACACTACAGAGCATTACCAAAATATAAAAAAGAAATAAAAAGTCTTTATAAAACAGGATAACAAAAATACCGGATGACAAAACATATCAAATGAACCATCTCTTAGCATAAATTGCATATGTCTCAATTATACATATGACACTTATGTCATGGTATTCTAATTGAATCATATGGAACTTATTTGGAGGGTAGAAAAAAGTTAGTGATATCCAACATACCTCCCAGTTGTAGAACCACAACATCTGAAATAGCTTCAATAAGCATATGTAGCTAAAATTGCCATTCTCTCTAGATGCAATTGAGCGTTGTTGACTGGGAAGGTGAGGCATAGTTTGTCCAATCTCTAAAGGTCACATTAAACACAAGGCCTACTCAGTTAGTATAAAAAATTCGTGCTTACCTATTCTCTATCATCATGCATCAATATTATTGTAGTGACATTTTGCACCTACAAATATGCAACCAAACAGAAAGCCAATAGGGGAGTGGAACTCCAAAGCAATGTATATTCTGATTTCTTGTCATGTACTTACACCATACCAGCTGTAGATAGACATCCATACAAACAATTTGTGGAAAAACCAATTGCTATTGCAATGTTTATGACACATCATTTTATTCTATAAGCTAAAGTATCCACGTCATGAATCAACTAGACGACCAAGAGATCTTAGGGTCATTATAATCCCAGAAAACAAAATGAGCTTCATAGGTTAGTATGTCGTTAGATTTCTACACTAGTAGCAAGCTTTGTGTATCTAGGATAGGAAGCAAATGATCCAATCACCCTAGAATATAACTAGGGGAACACAATTGGGAAAACAAATATAATTGATAACACAACACATTGTTCACAAGGGGGGGAACACAATGGGAAAACAAATATAAACAACAAAGATATATTGGAAACATATTGAAATATTTCAATATCATAAAGCATTCTTCCTTCATTCATATTGAAGAAGAGCATTGCCCAAAGATGCAATCCAGATGGATAAAGAGCATTGACTCTCCTTTGCCTATAATAAATCAGTAAAACAGTTCATAAATATCTCATAAACATCAAAACAGTTCATAAATATATCATAAGTTTTGAACTAACCTCATAACTATTTTTAAATAACACCATCAGAAGTGGCTGGAGAAAATGAACACTCATCATCATCCTCACTCATTTCCAGTAGTTGTTGAAATTTTTGATTGTTGACTATCCTATCTAGTAGATTTTCAACATTCTCTAAACACTTTTGTGTGGCACGCTTTACATCTTCAACTATTTTAAGAGCTACCTCTTGAACTTTCAAAGCTTCCTCTTTCTCTTTAAGTGCTTGGTCTTTTGATTTGAGTTCATTGAGTAAGGCATTCTTTGTTTTGTATGGTCCTCTAACATCTATTGGTTTTACTCCTCCACCATAAGCAGATATGTATTTCTTTGTCCTTGATTCTCCATAAAAAATTTTCACAACCTCAACAGGACGAAGGGATGGCGCAGCTTGTAGGATGTTTATAATTTTTTCCTAAAACAAAAGGTAGATATTTATAACTAATAGATAACAACATTCAAATTTTGCAATTGTTACATGAACTTGGGATGACTCCATAGTAGCTAAGGTATCACCCTTCTTGTGGCTTTCAAAGTACATCACTCCCAAATCAGGTGGATTCCCATCATTTCCTCCCTGTAGTTTCACCAACATAACTTATATACATATCAATGACATAGCATAAAAAATAAATCTAAATATTAGAAACCTTTTGCCATGATATATCTCTAAGAGTCTTGATACCTACGCAATGAAGTAATTTATTGTTCAATCCTTCTCTATTTTTGGAATTTCTCTTACTCGATGCCTACATTTGATATAATGTGAGCATTAATAGAAAAAGAAAACTTTAAAACTAATATGAGTAATTTAAAATGATTTAAAGCCATATTATTTATAAATTACCATAAACTTTTCACTATTAAAATTTTCTTTCACAAGTCATTCCCAGTCAGTATCAATTTCAATTTCCATAGGTTTCTTTGATAGTTGTTGTTGCATGTCCAACCCCTTCACTGTTTGATACATTGATGCCCTCCACTTCAGCCATAATTCTTTCAAATGTTTTAAAGTGTGAGCTTTATGACCTTCCATGTTGTTACTTGAGAATTTGTCCTAATACATGTATAATAGCAGGGCATTCATGCATCATTGATGTTTACAAATGAAGATAAGAATAAGGGTCTGACGAGTTTACCATAACAACAACCCACATGTGGTCTTTTTGTCTATCTATAATATCATTCCATGAACGCACTTTTATTGGACAAATGTTCCGATCACGAACAATCCTACCGAAATGTCTACATACTTTATGATTTTTCCCAACAAGATGACCTTGATAGAAAGTGATATCTATCTTGGCACCTTCTCTTAGTCTTGCAACGTTTTTGCAATTGTTACGTCCTCGACGTTTGACTACTTTTTTAATGTCATTGGTTGTAAAAAAATTAATAAATTAGTAAGTATTTAGATAGCATTGTTTAAAAATAATGGGGGTGGGAATCAACAACCATTGTATAAGAAATATCATTTTTAAATCATCTAACATTAACAAAATATAGACGACTACTTTATGAATAAGGGAAAGTAATCACACACATTGATATATGATTACTAGCATGAGATTGCACCACTTCAATATCCATTTACTCTTCTGGTGTTGCATGAGCTTCTTCATGAGGTGTAGGAACATTTTCAATTTGTGGTGAAGGAGCATTTTCATTAAGAGGAGCATCACAATCTTGTACTGAAGAAGGATCATATTCAGTTGGTGGAGGAACATTTGTTTTTGGCATGTGAACAATCATAACTCGAGGGAGAATATCAGTTTGTTTGGAAGATAGTCTGTTCAAAAAGGACAAATGATTATCACTCAAATCAGTGACACCATGGGTTCTCCCTTCTTTATGATTCAACAAATTACTCTTGATCTATAAACCATGAGCATGACCCTTCCCAATAACACTTAATTACTGTGGCGAGATAAAATTCTTAGACTTGGACTTCGGCATTGGATATTTCTCATTTGTTGAAGTGCTTGCAGACAACTTCCTGTATCATCATCAAGATACTTGTAAATATTTATTTCTTACACGTAAAACTATATGAAATACAGTGCAAAATATATAAAAGACAAAAATTATGTTGACAATCATTACAAGAATGACGTGCTTCTGACCATTTTCCTGCATCACCATCAATCATTGGTTAGAAATAGAATTTCTTACAAAAATAAACAAAAATGACAACATTATGATTAATAGAATAGCATAAAGATCTCCATAGAATTTGAATATCAAAATATCATATTGAGATATGAAAAACATGACTTCTACTAATAAATATGTTACATGTTCCAAGTACTTATAGGGGAAAAGTATTCTAGTTAATGTCATCAAATAATAATTGGATCATCATGTGCGTCATCCGTATCATCAACTAGCTCCAGCTTGTCATGTGGATCAACCTTTGTCACAATATGCCACCCGTTATTAATGTGATCTTTCACATAAAAGACTTGGGATGCTTGAGTAGCTAATATAAACGGCTCAACAATTTTCCAAATACATTTGCAATCAACACTCATAAATCCATACTCAACATTCTTGAGTCCTTTAGCAACATCAAACCAATCACATTTGAATAACACAACTCACTTATTGCCCAAGTATTGCAATTCTATAATCTCAGACAATTGTGCATAGTAATCTCTACTAGTTCTACTACCTTCATCACCAACCACAGTGACCCCACTACATTGAGACCTTGATCTTTCCTCGTGAGACTTAGTGTGGAACCGATATCCATTAACTACATAGCCATAGAAACATGTCATGCATTTTAGTGGACCACGTGATAATGAAAGTAACTCCTCTGTCTTCTCACTTTTATCATTCTCATATTGATCTCCAATCTAAAAAGGATAGTTTTTAGAAAAATTGAATCAACACTAGTGTATATGATCAAAATGTTGAACAAAGTAGACCAACTTACTATCATCTTAAACCATTCAATGAAATCCTCATTTAAATCTGTAATGGATATTTGATTTGGATCAACTCCTTAGCTTTGATAGTATTCTCTATGAAAATTAAAAAAATACCATTTTGTTAAATAGACCATAAAATTTATCAAATAATGACTCACATATATATTATAAGAATCACTTACTCAATAAAAGGCTTAACTTCTTCGTAATTGTTCAAGATATATATATGAGCTTTCTCCCACTCAAGTGCATCAAGGTCTCTTGTTGTTCCACATCCTAGTCCTCTTCCCTTGTATGCAAAAATAGATAAATTTGCATATTCATTGACATCACCATCATAATTTCTATCAAGGCGATTGAACTTTGTCTCTACAATATGTAAATATCTTGAACAAAGATTCATGCATTCTTCTTCTATGTAACCTTCTGCCATTGAACCCTCTAGGCAACATCTATTGCAAACATATGATTTTAATGTGTACACATATCTCTCTATTGGATACATCCAATGTTCTTGAACATGCCCACATAGCATAGCCTCATGTGACAAATGAATAGACAAATGTAACATCACATTAAAAAATGATGGTGGAAAAATTTGCTCCAACTTACAAAGTGTAATTGGAATTTTGGCTTCAATTTTCTTTAGATCCTCCACATTTAGGCATGTATTACCCAAAACCTTGAAAAAACATGACAACTCAATAAGTGGTTCATAGATATCCTTGGGAAGATGGCCACACAATGCAAGAGGGAGTGTGTGATGTAACAGAATATGATGATCATGACTCTTCCATCCTGAAAGTTTATTTTCTTTAAGGTTGACACACTATGAAAAATTTGACGAAAAGCCATCTGGTACCTTTAAATCCTTCAAAAATTTTAGAAACTTATGTTTTGCATCTCGAGAAAATGTGAATGATGCATCAGGCAACAATGTCTTCCCTCCATTTATCTTTGGGTACAACTCTTGTCTAATATTCATGGCTTGCAAATCAAGACAAGACTTATAATTGTCATTTGTCTTATTTTTCACATTCATAAGAGTCCCAAGAATACTATCACAAATGTTTTTTTCTATGTGCATCACATCTAAAGTATGACATATCAATAGATCTTTCCAGTATGGAAGCTTAAAGAAAATGCTTTTCTTGTTCCAGTTATCTCCCCTGCTCTTGTGAGATACCCTTTTTGAACATTTACTTAAAACATTCCCGTCAAGACTTTGAATTTGAATAAGGACATCATCATCGCTTAATGGTGTAGATGGTATGCCCTTCTCAATAGAGCCATCAAATGCAAATTTATTCTTTCTCCATCGGTGATTTAAAGGCAAATAGAGTCTATGGCCCATAAAGCATTCCTTTCTACCATTAACCAACCTAATTGAATGAGTACCTTTATGGAAACACGGGAAAGCAAGTTTTCCCTTGGTACTCCATCCAGATAAAATCCCATATACAGGAAAATCATTAATGGTCCACAAAACTACAGCAAGAAGATTAAATAAATTTATGTGTAGTTGCATCAAATGTTTGTATACCACTATTCCATAACTCCAATAATTCATCTATAAGAGGTTGCAAATAAATATCAATACAATCACCTGGACCATCTGGACCTGGAATGAGCATTGATAGAATGAGATTATGTTGCTTCATGCACAACCAAGGAGGCAAGTTGTATGGAATTAGAATTACGGGTCAAATGCTATATGATGACTTAGAATTATTGAATTGTTGAAAATCATCACTAGCAAAGCCTAGTCTAACATTCCTCGGTTCTGCAGAAAAAGTACTATGAAGGTCATTAAACTTTTTCCACACCAAAGAATCAACACGATAATGCAAATCTCCATCACCTCCCTTATCATGATGCCACTTCATTAGTGAAGATGTTTTGGAGGACATAAATAGAATTTCAAGGCGATGCTTTAGTGGAAAGTAACGCAAAATCTTTATTGCTACTTTCTTTCCATTTTCTTTTAGTTTCTCTTCCCCATTATGCTTGTCATACTTCCATCTTGAAGCATTGCGAATTCTACATTTATCAAGGCCATATCTTCCTTCCAGAACAACATACAATCATTCACACATGCATCAATCTTTTCATATGAGCAACCGAGATCTTTGGTTATCTTCTTTGCTTCATAATAAGAGCTAGGCAAAGTTGACTCATCTGGAAATAGTTCATCTTTCAACAAATCAAGTAGCATTGTAAAAGAATGATTACTCCATCTTCCAAGTCTCTTAAGATGAAGCAACTTTAACAGGGTAGATAATTTTGATCCCTTAGATCCCTTATACAGAGGTTGATTGAGGTCATCCAACAACCTAAAAAACTTTTTAGCCTCATTATTAGGTTCCTCATCATGATCATTTTGGTCATAATATCCAATGTATTCATCATTCCTCTCAAGATTATGTGAACGTGGGTGCATTTCTTTAAGAAGATATAGCATTTTATCATCCGGTTCATTGTCTGATTCAACTTCATGTGGTGTCTCTCTATGATTATACCAACATGTGTAACCCCTCATGATACCATAAACCATCAAGTTTGTTTTCACCACATTACGTGGGATAGAAGAAGTGTTGACACATCGAACACACGGACATCTGATTTCATTTCCACCAATTCTATGACATGCGTATATAAGGAACTCTTCAACACCAATTCCATATGTTGGATCATCGAGTCTGTCATCAACAAGTCTAATCCATTCTTTGTCTGGTACCATTTTCTACAATGAAGAATTCATGTTATTGTTCATAAATCATATAATATGAAGATGTTTTGTTGAATTTCATGTAAGCATTTTATCTTATATGATTACCTTTCCAAAAAAGATGCACAAGAATAGCACACAACTCCAATATTGTGGGCATCCAATTCAGTATTCTAGCACTTGGGTTATGCAAGGACCTTGAAGAAACCTAAGGCACTCCTTTAGTAGAAAGGCCTAATAGGAAATGTTTGTATTGAATTAAGAAAGTTACATTATTGCATGTGTATATATTTTCAATCCTTACTATTTTAAATTTATAAAAAGGAAATGGAGGAAGACTATCACCTCGCAGCTAAAGAGAATCTAGTTTTTTTTAAACTACCCTTCAATCTCGCTCATAGAACTAGATGAATAGCATACCCAAGTGACTATGAACAGAGAGTCAAACTATCATAAACATATTGTAAACATATTGGGTTCAGAAGAGTCAAAGAAATTCCCTAGTTCTTCTCACGTGAAGACACCACTATGTACCTATCTCTTGTAACTGCCTGCATGCCTTGAATGTTACTACTCAGATTCACAATATGCTATCAAGCTTCCAACAAAGGTGATGTTAGGATGTGCATATATAAAGGTGTACTGGAAATGATTGATCTTGCAACATATAAACTGCTTGTGTTTGCTTAAAGTTTGTACAATAATGGGATCATTTGTCCACATGATCCATATTATGCCACACAAACAATTTGCATCTCTACTCTATCGAAGCCCAACAACTTAATAGTATTTGTAGCTTTTACTCAGCTATTGTATGGTAGTTTTACTTAGCTATTGCATGGTAGATCTTTTAATTATTAAATCATTATGTTCATAATTTTTTTGGAAAATAATCTCTCTCTTGACTTTGTCCAACACCCTCGTCAAAGGTTTTATCATTATAACAAAGGCAATCATAGGACTACTTTTTTTATTCTCCTCTCTTAGTAAAGTAAACCAATACAAGAAGATATGTTGAATAATTCATACAATGCAAAAAAGTGGTTAAGAATGTTTAAATAATTAATATTGACAGTTGCATGCTTAGAACTCCCAAATAAACATTAAGTATTATACATATTTTGAAAAGTAAGTTTCCATGTCTAGATCATGGGCTCTAGATCACCCAAAGTTTTGATGAGCCTTATTTTCAACCTCTGTCTCTAGCAAAGTTGCATATTTCTAAATTTTCCCAGCTTGACAGTCGGTACCCTCTATATTTTAGATTCTCAATTCCCCTCCCTTTCCATCATTGATAAGAGAATCAGTTTTAGCACAAACATTAAAATTGGGATTGAATCCATACTTCTATACTAGTGAATTTTAGGGCTAAATATTAAGAGGAGGAATAACAAGAAAATTAAGGCAAAACTGACTTGGGAGTTTTTTAGAGCACTATATGCTTGCAAATATTCATTTCAAATAATCACATAACAGTGTACGCCAAAATTGTCTTTATAAATTTATATGATAATCATCAATAGTCATTCCTATACATATCAAATTAATAAATTGTAAATTCATCAATTCTCTATTTATTTTTGTGCCATTGTCATATTTTTTGGTGATAGAATCCTTGTTTTCCATTAAGATATAATCAACCCTTTTTTTCCCTTCCAACGAGAAACTAATTATAGAATTATTTAGATGCTAAATACCTTTTTGTTCCCAACCCATTCTTCCGTTGCAAAGATGGTTCAGCTCATATATTTTCTGAATAATAGTACAAGCCAAATAAATCGTAATAGAATGCATCTTCATGTACACACTAAGAATAACAATGAGAAGTTATTAGTGTGATATGTTTTGTCTAGAAATTGTCTTATCTCCTTAATAACCACAAAACAAACCTTAAATGTGCAATGAATCTTATTTTCTTATTTTACAGGATATCATTCAATTGCCTTTCTTTACCCAACCAGATGGTCCAATAGTTGGTAACTGTGCATTTAAATCTTCACTTTTGGTAGCAGGGTATGCTCATCTTAGGTATATTTACTTTAAGTGAATATCTAGTTCATCTTAGATATCTTTACTTTAAATGGATATTTATTCAAAATATAGTATGTTCTGATATCTTTCCATATAGGGAACTTGAAGCATTCTATGTTGGCCCACCAATGAAAGATAAGATTCCAAAGGTATGTTTCTCCTAGGGTAATCCCTAGAAGATATATTTTAAGTAATGATATAGACATGTCAGTTGAAATTTAGATTTTCATTCATTTTTTAGGCAATTACTGTAAATAATTTATTTTTATTTGAGAGTAATCGTCGTTCGACATAGAAAAATATAGTGTTTCTATGATCACATAAACATTGCATTAAGATGTCTCATACTATAATTTATATAAATGAAAAGGGACTTGAAAGAGGAGAGATGTTCCATGGCCTAGTTCATAAATTGTGTTGAATTGTGTTAACTTACATCAACTTGAATTTTCAAAATAAAATCAATTTATAAATAGGTGAGTAATTGTAAAACAAAAAATATAAGTAGCTCTAGTATATAGAACAAATAATTTTTCCAAATTGTGAATCTGTTACTGGCTCATGTGTTGCTATCCATCAAGCCCTTAATTTTTTTGTACATCTATTTTGTAGGTGGGATGTTAAAATAGAACTGGAAACATGCATGATCAACATCAGACTTGTGGCTCTGATTCATCCAATGGATGTTGCATGATGTTTACCTTTGTGCAAGGTCAATTTCATGTTTTGTTTTAAGATTGGGCTTTATCTCAGATTTCAACTTCAAATCCTGAACAGATAGTAAACCATGTTTCCTTTAAGTTTTCAGGTATAACCATCCTCGAGTAGTTTTCCAATTCTACCCAAATCAATGAAGGCTTAATTGTGTAGGACACGATGGGTGCTCAGATGGCTTTGGTTATAGCAAGAAACCCAAAATTGAACCATCAATGTTGCATCATTCATATAATTCTACATTTCTATCATAACGAATGTGGCAACATGGGAGTGCCGCATCTAGGCTGGTTCATTTACTTTGTCACAATGAATTTACCATGTTAACTATGCCAAGTCCTTGAATATGAAGCATGATACACTGAAACTTGGAATTCTTGAATGCATGTACCCCAATCACATAGATATTTTGTATATACATTTTAGCCCAGTAATGGCTTTATCCAGACCAAGAAGAACAACAATGATGCCTCACAAAATAGAGGACTGTTGTTTTGGTTGAAGGACCACCTGATAATGTTGGCAAGTGGCAATTGTATGCTCTCCTCATCATCTATGATAGGACACGGTTGATTGATACCAGGTGATAATTAGTGAGATCTCCCATGTTGATCTTTGAATTATCTTAATGTAAATAAGATCTAGGGTCTCCCATACTATGTTCAATTTTTTTTCCGACCGAGTAGTATCACCTAAAAATTAAGGTGATAATTTATGTGGAAGCTTTCATGTTCTACATTTTTAATATAATTTGTCTTTCACACAGAAAGTAAAACACTCAGAGTGTTAATTTGTTCACTTGGTTGATGACCTGTATTAGTTTATCAAATACTCCCATCTATTTGTTGAGAACTGCATGACTTCTGAGGATTGTACAATTACATTTGTAGAGTGAAGTGCAATGTATCAGTGAAAAATTACTATCAAAGCAATATCATCAGTTTCTAGATATCACCTTGGGGATAAGAGAATGGTATATATTGGTAAAAAAACTGATTCTTTTAAATTTTCACCAGCATGCATGCTAGTCATAGCCCATAATACTAACACATATATAATCTTAGGCGATATAAATGAATTGATATGGGTATATTAGATCACAGTTGTAACACTGGTAGTATAACTATTGAAGGACAGAAGCTCCCTAGAGAGCCCGAATATCAGAAAACAAATTTTCGTTTATCAAAATTCGTCTCTAGACCGTCGACATTAAGACAGACAGAAAGAAAAAGAATTACCCTACTGCTGCGCTTGAAGTCGACATCAATCTGGCTGTCCTGTGGTCTTCCGCCTTGCCCCTTATTATTTCCTTCCCTGGACCTGCAGTCTGTGTAACATCCTTGACCTGGGTTATGAACTAACCCTGGGTGTTTTGCCTAAATATGTAATTAGATGCTTGTGATTATCTTTTGGTATGTAATTAAAGCTTCTGAGGAACATATATTTTCTTTTCTACCCTTTTTAAACAATGTTGTAGTATTGTTTAGTAATGCAGGGACCTATGTGCAAATTACCCAATTAGAAGGGTTAACTTGCAATTTATATATTTTGGATGTTCCTATGATGATGAGACATCATAAGATTAAAAATGATGAAGTACGATGGATTCTCCAAGCTTTGGCACTTAGATGCAGCTTGTGGAGCAATCCTTGTGTTTTAAACCCTAGTTTTGGAGTAAAGTGCAATTTACCTAAAATGTGGGGTGCAACTTGTAAAATACACCTTCTAGATTATCTTTTATGACTCTTGGCACCAATTAGAGTAATAATGATGAAGAGGGCATTTCATTTGAATAATCAAATAAAGAAAGGTGATCCTTGTAAATAGATAATCAAGTTGTAAGCATAATAACCCTTTTATATGTACACCTTAGTAATAAGTTGACCTTCTTTGCCTTTAGATATTGGTTTTAGAAGGAGTTTTGTTTTAATTTGGAGAAGGATAAACGTTCTTAGAAGGAGAGAAGGACATAGATGAGAAACTAAGAAACTAGTTGTCCTTATGATGATGTTTTGCCTAAAGTACATATACTCCTTTCTTTGCAAACCAAGGAACCATTTCCTTCACTTCTTCACTTATCCCCTTGCTTAAACTAACTAAGGCAGAGCTCTGGAACAGAGGAGAACGGCTAAGGAGTTCTAGGTAAGCTTGGTTCATCTTCTTGCTCGGATTCATGGAGGAATTCATGGTACAAGGTTGGTTTTATGATCTTTCTTACTTGGTTCCTCGTTCTAGCCGACTTTTCCCAACCAATTCTTGAGGAAGCGACCTTGGACAACCTGTGGAGCTCAAGCCAAAATTAAAGCTTGGAAGCTTGGAGCTCTAGGGACGACCTTAAGGTGGGTTTTATAACTCTAAACCTTTATGTTTTGTTATGCAAATCTTCTTTCTTGCAAATAGTAGTTTGTTTTTCTTTCCCCTACCTTCCCTTGCATTTTTGCAAGTAAAACCGTGAAGAACAGGCCTTAATCTCGAGGTAGGAGATGATGGGCATTAATATCAATGTTAATCCTTATCTTACTTTACCAAACGATCTTACACCTTTGGTCTAAACGGTTTGCAAAACCGTTTGAAACCAAACGGTTTCAAAACCGTTTGATTTCATGCGGTTTGCAAGACCGTTTAGAATCATATGGTCTCTAAGACCGTTTGGGAAGTTTGACCATGCATTGACCATTTAGAGGTCTTCTGGATACATTATGAATTAATCATCTACAAAGAATCATTATCTAATTGCAAGTAAATTCCAAGTTGAAGGCACTTTAATCACTTAAACCCTAATCGGGTTCAATTGCTGATTTTATGGACCAATCATGTTGAAGTTTGGGTTGAGTGGCCCAAACGGTTTCAAAACCATTTGGGGATCAACCAAATAGTCTCAAGACCGTTTGGTGATCACCCAAGACCGTTTGGAGGTCTAGGGTTAAGGTAATTTGATCAATTTAGGGTCCAATCACAATAGGTTGTTGAATTAATCAAAAGTGCTGATTTGTGACTTAATTAGGGTTCAACCCTTATCAAATGGACTTAGATTTTGATGAGACTTTGGGCAAACGGTCTCAAGACCGTTTGGAGGATGTCCAAATGATCCCAAGACCGTTTGGGGTTAGGTCATGGCCCAATTGGATGATAGTTGATGGGTTCAACTTTAATTAGACTCATGTTGATGGATGTTGATGGTTGATCGTTTATAAACCCTAATTCAATTGGTTCCAACCCTAATTGGCTATCAATTGAGGGTCAATTGAGTGTCAAATTGGTTAAGGATAAACCTAATTGTCTCAATTGATAAGTGGTTAACTTGTATGAGGTCAATTGAGGGGTTCAACCTTGAAAACCCTAACCAATTGCAAGTGTTGATGCACCTTTTAGGTCCATGCGGTTTTGAGGCATTTGGACCAAACGGTCTCAAGACCGTTTGGGCTCAAACGGTTTCAAAACCATTTGGTGGCCATGTGGGTTTCAAAACCGTTTAGGCTTAGGCGATTTCAAGGTGATTTGTTCAAACGGTTTCAAAGTCAACCATGTCCAAACGGTCAACATGATCAAATGGTTTCAAGACCGTTTAAGGGCAAACGGTCTTGAGTGTGAATTGTCCATGCGGTCTTGAAAGTTAAAGGTACCAAATGATCAATCCTTCCATGCGGTTTTAAAACCGTTTGGAGGTTGAAAGTTCAAAACCGTTTGGGGTCTTTTTAGGTCAAGATTGCTTAATGCTTTGAAGGCTTAGATGTTTCAATGGTTGAATAAATCAAACCCTAATGTTACCTAAAGACATTAAGGGGTTAAGTAATTAGTAGCTTGACCCATCTTATGGTTAATGGTGAACATTATCAAGGAACTCATGAAGGGTTCAAGTAGACAAACACACCTTAATCAAACAGACCTTAATAACCATAGTGGTGATAACTTGACCTATGTTAATCAAGTTGAATTGACTTAACCCAATCTAGTGTGATGTAAACATCATCTAGTAGTGAAAGGAGAGAGAAGGCTCCTAATATGTATGAGAATCAAGTAACATACCTTCAATATGTAAGTATGTACATGATTAGGGTATGATCCATCAAGGTGAGATCATGGAAACCCTAATTATGATGATTAATGAATTTTAACCTAATTAAGGGCATCAATGATGATAATTTTCATACATGATGATGTTATGAGCTCAATTCACTATGAAGTGAATAGTAAACCCTAATTCTAGGGTAATAACAAGTAATGTGAATAGTAAACCCTAATTTAGGATGAATTGATGAATGGAGTAATTCTGGGTTATACCATTGAGTATGAAACCCTAATTATAAGTGGAAACACGAGGAATCTTTATGCCTTATAAGATAAAGGGGTTTAATATTCCTAATTGAGGTAAATCAACCCTAACCCTAAAAACCAGCTGTGGTGATATGACACAGTCATGGTGAATATACTATGGTACGACCGTGTATTGAAGCACGACCGTGGTCGTTTACTCTTGCACGAACGTGTACTGAAGCACGACCATGGTCTTTTACTCTTGCACGACCGTGCAAGGAAGCACGGCCGTGGTGTCTTATAAAGAAATTGAAAAGTTTTGGTATTGTGATGATATTGTTATATATGCATATCCTCAATTATACTAATCATGCAGGTGGTTAGCAAAAAGTAATCATAGCCAGGTAAAGGTTATGATATCATATTCATTGAAAGCATGTTATTAGCTTTATGAATAGTGACATACTATGTTGCCTAGTTTAAGTGGCATCATATAAGATTGATAGGCTGTAAGAGCCATGAGTA
Source organism: Alisma plantago-aquatica (assembly GCA_963693085.1). NCBI lineage: Eukaryota > Viridiplantae > Streptophyta > Magnoliopsida > Alismatales > Alismataceae > Alisma > Alisma plantago-aquatica. Next base: position 161,708,006 of record OY856409.1, read on the forward strand.
ACATCAAGGTCATGCTGATTAGATGATTTATGATGAGATGATTAAGAATTGATATCCATTTGATAACTGATGTGAGTAAGAATTGATACATTTAGTATTTTTCTTATATAGCAGTGTTTTAATAGTTAAATGCTTGGAAACATGCTTGATACTAAAAGAATGCTGAAATGTACCTAACTAATCAAGTATAATCATATCATGTAGAGCCCTGATCATAGATCCATCATTGTCAGAAGCTAAATGATGGTGAAATAGGTTTTCCTAAGGGAACTCCTGGAACACATACTTTTGAGTATGTGGGGGTTTATGGACGTGAATATCCTTACATCCTGATGTAGGAATGGATGTAAGATGTATTTTAATCCATCAATCCTCCATTATGTGTGAATGCTGGGGTGATGTATCACTAATCTCCTGAGGGAATCTTTAATGCCGCATCGATGAGAGATAAACAAGAAATCTTTCAATGACGAAGAGAGTACAGAATGTCATTGTGACTCTGATAGCGAAGTTGCCAGAATACCCTGGAAAGCTATCTTAACAGAGACACGAGATGTCCTGCATGTTGATCCTCACACTGACTGAGGAAGATGAGGTCATAAGAATCCGACTCTTTTGATGACCTATGTATGGTACCGATGTGACTTAGTAATGATCGGTTGGAGTATGAGCGGTATACCTCATCTCCGCAGGGCATAATAATGTTTGTTAAACATAATCAGCCACGTAGCATAACTGCTTAGGTTGAACTACGAGAAACAATGATTGATGTTACATTGTTTATAAATGTTCTAATCAAGTAACTAATATACATGTTCTTCATATTCCTTATTGATAAGATTGCTTAAGTAGAAGTGGCTTTACTTAATCCTAAGCCTGCTATTGAATGTTTTAAGTTATCTTGCTTATGATATTCTTTCATTGCTATAACAAAGCTTCTAGCGGAGAGTTATAACTCTCACTGGGACAATTATTCAAATTGTCTCACCCCCATGGGATTCGACTTTTTAGGTGGACGTCGAGGACGAAGGAACCAATCCAAGAGTGGGCAGCATCAGCAGCAATACCAAGGGCAGCAGTGAATCTCAGGTGGAGATACTGGCCGTCAGGTCCTTTAGTTAGTATGTCTTATGTCGTCTTTGTACTCTCAAGTCCTAGGAGTCAGTAGGTTTGAGGTTTTTGGCTTTAAGCCTCGAGATTTTGTATCTGCATGTATATAGTCACTCGAGAGGTGATTTCACAATGATGTAGACTGTTTATCTTGTTTCTTATAAAGAGTTTTATGGTTTAAAAATCTTTTCTTTAAAAGTTTTAATTTCTAGTGATTTTTCATATTTCGCTGCTAATCAAACGCTTCCGCTTTAGTTGATCTTGTTTTTCCGCAACGGATCGTCTCTATTTAGTGGTATTAGAGCTCTAGGTTTGCTAAGTCTACAGAGACATAGGACTTAAGATGTCGAGTCTATTCTTAGTGTCTTCCGGTATATCTAATAGTGTCTTCTGCTCCTCAAGAGAAGAAGATAAGTAAGGATGTCTGGACCACACGAGGAGTATGTGACAGAGAGTAGTGTTGCTGCACCCCGAGAAGGTGCAAGAAACCCGGAGATAGAGCAACCTGTACCTGAGCCACCCCAGTTCAACCCAACTGACATGGGGAACCCAGCTGTCTAGACTATGTTTGGGCAGTTTATGACTGCCATGACACACATCACAGATAGGATGCCTATGCCTGCACCTAGGGCACCTACCCAGTCAGAACGACAAGGAATCGGCAAAACATTCGAACGACTTCGCCGAGTCAGAGCAACCGAATACTTTGGAACAGCTGATCCCACAGGTGCCGACCTGTGGTTAACAGAACTAGAGAAGGCCTTTAGAATCCTGAACATCCCAGAAGCTGAGAAAGTTAGACATGTTGTCTATCTTCTCAAAGGGAGTGCTGGTCATTGGTGGACCATGGAAGAGCAGAAGAGGCCTGGTGTGGAAGTTGCATGGGAAGTCTTTCGACGGGAATTTATCAATAGATATTTCCCTAAGACGTTCCTAGACGAGAAAATCTCTCAGTTTGAGAGGTTAAGGCAAGGTCTGATGAACATTAGTGAATACGAAGCTAAGTTCATGGAGTTGTTATGGTTTTGTCTGCATATGGCTGTTACAGATGAAGAGAGGATCAGACGGTTTGAGAAAGGGTTGAATGCTGAGTTGACTACTCCCGTGTCTGCCCTAGAGAACTGGGAAAGGTTTTCTACCTTCATTGAGACAGTCCGAAGGATAGAGAGGTCCGTAGTAGAGAAGAGACAGACCCAGAACAAGAGATATCCTCAATTCCAGGGATCTTCATCTAGAGACTTCAAGAAACCTAGGTTCTCTGTGCCTACACCACCACCACCTAGACCTAGTGCTCAGACACAGTGGACACCGAGTTGAGGTAGAGGATGAAGCCTACCAATACAAGAACTCATAGTTCAGCATCTATGTCAGTCACAGGACCACCAAGACCACAACAACTGGAGAGAAGTTGTTACATATGTGGGAAGATGGGACATCTGATGAAAGACTACAGAGCTAGACCAGCAAGTGTAACCCAACCACAGAGGCAGAGTCAGCAAGGATCCCAGAGGAGGCAGTTTCAAGGAGCAGCTAGAGGACGTGGACAGGCATCCCAAGCTGGATCGTCATCACCAAATCAACCACAGGCAATAGCAAGGTTCTATGCAATGAACCCACCTGATGCAGTGATCAACCCTCGGGTTGTGGCAGGTCAGATGGAGTTGTTATATTCTGATATGTCTACATCCTATGTTGTATCTGTTTTGATTGACCCGGGTGCTACGCACTCTTTTATCACTCAAAGAGTGATTCGTAACTGCAATATGACAGTCGGTCATAGGGCAGATAGCCTGTTGCTTGAGACTCCGTTGAGAGGGTCTACTGTGTTGCCAGAAGTATGCTCTCCCTGCATCCTTTTCTTTTCTAATCATCGCATTCAAGTGGATCTTATACCACTTGAGATGCAAGGATTTGATATAATCCTTGGGATGGATACCTTGGAAAGGTATAGGGTTGTTTTGTATTGTGAATCCAAGCAAGCTGTGTTTGCTAATGAAAGCGACACATGGATCTTTCAAGGAGAGAGAAAGTTTCTACCCACCTATCTTGTGTCAGCTATGGTTGCTGAGAAGCTGATGAGGCAAGGATGTTGTGCATTCTTGGCCCATGTGGTAGATACTACCATGGATAGTCCTAACCCTGCTGAAGTTCCTGTAGTCAGGGAATTTGAAGATGTATTTCTTGAAGAACTTCCAGGTGTGCCACCACCTCGGGAAATTGATTTTGAAATCAATTTGATCCCAGATACACAACCTATAGCACAAAAACCGTATAGGATGGCGCCTGCTGAGATGGTAGAACTCAAGAAACAGCTTCAAGAGTTGCTTGAGAAGGGTTTCATCCGACCGAGCACTTCACCCTGGGGTGCTCCGGTTCTTTTTGTTAAAAAGAAAGATGGATCAATGCGGTTGTGCATTGATTATAGACAACTAAATAAAGTAACAATAAAGAATAAGTACCCTCTGCCGAGGATTGATGATCTCTTTGACCAGTTGTGTGGTGCAACCTTCTTCTCAAAGATAGATTTGAGGTCTGGATATCATCAACTTTGTATTAAGGACAGTGACATACCCAAGTCTGCCTTCAGGATAAGGTATGGTCAGTATGAGTTCACAGTTATGTCGTTTGGACTAACTAATGCACCAGCTGCATTTATGGAGCTCATGAATAGAATCTTCCGACCTTTCCTCGATCAGTGTGATGTTGTCTTTATAGATGACATTCTGATCTATAGTAGAGATGCTCAGCATCATGAACAACATCTTCGTCAGGCTCTAACTTTGCTAAGAAAACATAAGCTATACGCTAAGTTTAGCAAGTGTGAGTTCTGGTTACCGAAAGTATCTTTTCTTGGATACGTGGTATCTGCTTCGGGTATTTGAGTTGACCCTAAAAAGGTAGAATCTGTTCTACAATGGGAACAGCCGAAGACACCGACAGAGATCCGTAGTTTCTTAGGGTTAGCCAGCTATTACCGAAGGTTCATTAAGAACTTCAGTTCTATAGCCCTACCCTTGACTAAGTTGACCCGGAAGGATATTCCTTTTGTCTGGAGTGATAAGTTCCAGCAATCTTTCCAGCTGTTGAAGGAGAGGTTGACAAGTGCACCTGTACTTGTGCTACCTGAGCAAGGCAAAGGATACATAGTTTTCTGTGATGCCTCCAAGAATGGACTCGGATGTGTGTTGATGCAGGATAAGCAAGTGATTTCTTTTGCTTCACGACATCCTAAGAAACACGAGGAGAATTATCCGACACACGATCTGGAGTTAGCTGTTGTGGTTCATGCCTTAAAAATCTAGAGACACTATCTCTATGGAGAGACATTCCAGATTTTCACTGATCATAAGAACCTTAAGTATATCTTCTCTCAGCATGAACTTAACATGAGGCAACGTCGCTGGATGGAGTCAATCAAGGACTATGATTGTACAATTGATTACCATCCAGGGAAAACCAATGTGGTTGCAGATGCTCTAAGTAGGAAATCAGCAACACCCGCCTTGGATAGAGCACAACTAAACTCTTTAGTATGCTCTAGGAGAGATATGCTTATCTCCTCAAGGAAAAACAATGTATAGTTGAAGGTGTCATTGTTAGCCAGGTTGTTGGCTGAGATGCATATAAAACCCACTCTAAGAGAGAAGATCAAGGAGGCACAACAAGTTGATGCTGCAGTTCAATAGATTAGATCAGAGTATGGTGATGAGAAATAGGATGGTTTCCATGACTCTGAGGATCAAGTAGCCTGTTATCATGGTAGGATGATAGTGACGGATGTGGATAACTTGAGGAAGTTAGTTCTGGAAGAAGCTCACTCTTCGATGTATGCTATGCATCCAGGTAGCATGAAGATGTATCGAAACTTGAAAGATATGTATTGGTGGCCTGGGATGAAGAAGGATGTTGCTGAGTTTGTTCTGAGGTGTCTTGTGTGTCAACAGGTTAAGGCTAAACATCAGAAGCCTGCAGGAACAATGCAACCTTTACCAATACCACAGTGGAAGTGGGATCATGTAACCATGGACTTTGTTGTTGGCCTACCCAGGACAAGCAAAGGGCATGATTCCATTTGGGTAATAGTTGATAGGTTGACAAAGACAACCCATTTCTTACCTGTCAAAACAACCTACTCTGCTGAAAGGTTAGCACAGTTGTATGTTCAAGAGATAGTGCAACTGCACGAAATTCCAGTCACTATAGTTTTAGACAGAGGTCCCCAGTTTACGAGTCATTTTTGGGAGCGACTGCACAAAGCTCTAGGCACACAGTTAAGGTTTAGTATAGCCTTTCATCCACAAACTGATGGACAGTCAGAAAGGACTATATAGACCTTGGAGGACTTGCTGAGAGCATGTGTTCTCCAGTTTACAGGGAGTTGGGATCTACACCTAAGCTTAATAGAGTTTGCCTACAACAATAGCTATCAACATAGCATTGACATGGAACCTTATGAAGCTTTGTATGGTAGACGTTGTAGATCACCCCTATGTTGGTATGAAACCGGTGAATATCAGCTTTTAGGTCCTGATCTTGTTCAGCAGACCACAGAGAAGATCAAAGTAATACAACAACAGATTAAGACTACACAAGATAGGTAGAAATCATATGCTAACAAATGTCGTAGACCTTTGGAATTCCAAGTTGGAGACAGAGTGTATCTCAAGGTCTCACCTTGGAAAGGAGTTCTAAGATTTGGAAGGAAAGGGAAATTAGCTCCTAGATTTATGGGGCCTTATCCAATCATTGAACATATTGGAAAGGTAGCTTATAAGCTAGAGTTGCCACCAGAGTTACAGAAGTTACACCCTGTGTTTCACATTTCTATGCTGAGGAAATGTCACCCTGATACCGAGTCAGTTCTACAGCCCATGGAGGTAGAATTGAATGATGATATAACTTATGAGGAAGGACCAGTGTCAATCCTTGATAACAGAATTAAAAAGCTAAAAAAGAAAGATATAAGTCTTGTGAAAGTCCTCTGGAATCATCGTGGTGTTGAAGAAGCCACATGGGAACTAGAGGAAGAGATGAGAAGGAAATACCCTGCTCTTTTCTCTTAAAATATGTTTTGTTGATTTTGGGGGACGAAATCCTTGTAAGGGGTGGATAATTTGTAACATCCCTGACCTGGGTTATGAACTAACCCTAGGTGTTTTGCCTAAATATGTAATTAGATGCTTGTGATTATCTTTTGGTATGTAATTAAAGCTTCTGAGAAACATATATTTTCTTTTCTACCCTTTTTAAACAATGTTGTAGTATTGTTTTGTAATACAGGGACCTATGTGCAAATTACCCAATTAGAAGGGTTAATTTGCAATTTACATATGTTGGATGTTCCTCTAATGATGAGATATCGTAAGATTAAAAATGATGAAGTACGATGGATTCTCCAAGCTTTGGCACTTAGATGCAGCTTGTGGAGCAATCCTTGTGTTTTAAACCCTAGTTTTGGAGTAAAGTGCAATTTACCCAAAATGTGGGGTGCAACTTGTAAAATACACCTTCTAGATTATCTTTTATGAATCTTGGCACAAATTAGAGTAATAATGATGAAGAGGGTGTTTCATTTGAATAATCAAATAAAGAAAGGTGATCCTTGTAAATAGATAATCAAGTTGTAAGCATAATAACCCTTTTATATGTACACCTTAGTAATAAGTTGACCTTCTTTGCCTTTAGCTCTTGGTTTTAGAAGGAGTTTTGTTTTAATTTGGATAAGGAGAAACGTTCTTAGAAGTAGAGAAGGACCTAGATGATAAACTAAGAAACTACTTGTCCTTATGATGAAGTTTTGCCTAAAGTACATATACTCCTTTCTTTGCAAACCAATGAACCGTTTCCTTCACTTCTTCACTTATCCCCTTGCTTAAAATGAATAAGGCAGAGATATGGAATAGAGGACAATGTCTAAGGAGTTCTAGGTAAGCTTGGGTCATCTTCTTGCTCGGATTCATGGAGGAATTCATGGTGCAAGGTTGGTTTTATGATCTTTCTTACTTGGTTCCTCTTTCTAGCCGACTTTTCCCAACCAATTCTTGAGGAAGAAACCTTGGCCAACCTGTGGAGCTCAAGCCACCATTAAAGCTTGGAATCTTGGAGCACTAGGGATGACCTTAAGGTGGGTTTTATAACTCTAAACCTTTATGCTTTGTTATGCATATCTTCTTTCTTGCAAACAGTAGTTTGTTTTTCTTTCCCCTACCTTCCCTTGCATTTTTGCAAGTAAAACCGTGAAGAACAGGCCTGAATCTCGAGGTAGGAGATGATGGGAATTAATATCAATGTTAATCCTTATCTTACTTCACCAAACGATCTTACACCTTTGGTCTAAACGGTTTGCAAAACCGTTTGAAACCAAACGGTTTCAAAACTGTTTGATTTCATGCGGTTTGCAAGACCGTTTAGAATCAAATGGTCTCCAAGACCGTTTGGGAAGTTTGACCATGCGTTGACCATTTAGAGGTCTGCTGGATACATTATGAATTAATCATCTACAAAGAATCATTATCTAATCGCAAGTAAATTCCAAGTTGAAGGCACTTTAATCACTTAAACCCTAATTGGGTTCAATTGTTGATTTTATGGACCAATCATGTTGAAGTTTGGGTTGAGTGGCCCAAACGGTTTCAAAACCATTTGAGGATCAACCAAACTGTCTCAAGACCATTTGGTGATCACCCAAGACCGTTTGGAGGTCTAGGGTTAAGGTAATTTGATCAATTGAGGGTCCAATCACAATAGGTTGTTGAATTAATCAAAAGTGCTGATTTGTGACTTAATTAGGGTTCAACCCTTATCAAATGGACTTAGATTTTAATGATACTTTGGGCAAACGGTCTCAAGAAAATTTGGAGGATGTCCAAATGATCCCAAGACCGTTTGGGGTCAGGTCATGGCCCAATTGGATGATAGTTTATGGGTTCAACTTTAATTAGACTCATGTTGATGGATGTTGATGGTTGATCGTTTATAAACCCTAATTCAATTGGTTCCAACCCCAATTGGCTATCAATTGAGGGTTAATTGAGTGTCAAATTGGTTAAGGATAAACTTAATTGGCTCAATTGATAAGTGGTTAACTTGTATGAGGTCAATTGAGGGGTTCAACCTTGAAAACCCTAACCAATTGCAAGTGTTGATGCACCTTTTAGGTCCATGCGGTTTTGAGGCATTTGGACCAAACGGTCTCAAGACCGTTTGGGCTCAAATGGTTTCAAAACCATTTGGTGGTCATGCAGTTTTCAAAACTGTTTAGGCTTATGCGGTTTCAAGGTGATTTGTTCAAACAGTTTCAAAGTCAACCATGTCCAAACGGTCAACATGATCAAACGGTTTCAAGACCGTTTAAGGGCAAATGGTCTTGAGTGTGAATTGTCAATGCGGTCCTGAAAGTCAAAGGTACCAAATGGTTAACCCTTCCATGCGGTTTTAAAACCGTTTGGAGGTTGAAAGTTCAAAACCGTTTGGGGTCTTTTTAGGTCAAGATTGCTTAATGCTTTGAAGGCTTAGATGTTTCAATGGTTGATTAACTCAAACCCTAATGTTACCTAAAGACATTAAGGGGTTAAGTAATTAGTATCTTGACCCATGTTATGGTTAATGGTGAACATTATCAAGGCACTCATGAAAGGTTCAAGTAGACAAACACACCTTAATCAAACAAACCTTAATAACCATAGTGGTGATAACTTGACCTATGTTAATCAAGTTGAATTGACTTAACCCAATCTAGAGTGATGTAAACATCATCTAGTAGTGAAAGGAGAGAGAAGGCTCCTAATATGTATGAGAATCAAGTAACATACCTTCAATATGTAAGTATGTACATGATTAGGGTATGATCCATCAAGGTGAGATAATGGAAACCCTAATTATGATCATTAATGAATGTTAACCTAATTAAGGGCATCAATGATGATAATTTTCATACATGATGATGTTATGAGCTCAATTCACTATGAAGTGAATAATAAACCCTAATTCTAGGGTAATAACAAGTAATGTGAATAGTAAACCCTAATTTAGGATGAATTGATGAATGGAGTAATTCTGGGTTATACCTTTGAGTATGAAGCCCTAATTATAAGTGGAAAGATGAGGAATATTTATGCCTTGTAAGCTAAAGGGGTTTAATATTCCTAATTGAGGTAAATCAACCCTAACTCTAAAAACCAGTTGTGGTGATATGACACAGTCGTGGTGAGTATACTATGGCATGACCGTGTACTGAAGCACGACCGTGGTCGTTTACTCTTACACGACCGTGTACTGAAGCACGGTCGTGGTCTTTTACTCTTGCACGACCGTGCAAGGAAGCACGGCCGTGGTGTCTTATAAAGAAATTGAAAAGTTTTGGTATTGTGATGATATTGTTATATATGCATATCCTCAATTATACTAATCATGCAGGTGGTTAGCAAAAAGTAATCATAGCCAGGTGAAGGTTATGATATCATATTCATTGAAAGCATGTTATTAGCTTTATGAATAGTGACATACTATGTTGCCTAGTTTAAGTGGCATCATATGAGATTGATAGGCTGTAAGAGCCATGAGTAGCATCAAGGTCATGATGATTAGATGACTTATGATGAGATGATTAAGAATTGATATCCATTTGATAACTGATGTGAGTTAGAATTGATACATTTAGTATTCTTCTTATATAGAAGTGTTTTAATAGTTAAATGCTTGGAAACATGCTTGATACTAAAAGAATGCTGAAATGTACCTAACTAATCAAGTATAATCATATAATGTAGAGCCCTGATCATAGATCCATCATTGTCAGAAGCTAAATGATGGTGAAACATGTTTTCCTAAGGGAACTCCTGGAACACATACTTTTGAGTATGTGGGGGTTTATGGATGCGAATATCCTTACGTCCTGATGTAGGAATTGATGTAAGATGTATTTTAATCCATCAATCCTCCATTATGTGTGAATGTCGGGGTGATGTATCACTAATCTCCTGAGGGAATCTTTAATGATGCATCGATGAGAGATAAACAAGAAATCTTTCGATGACGAAGAGAGTACAGAACGTCACTGTGACTCTGATAGCGAAGTTGCCAGAATATCCTGGAAAGCTATCTTAGCAGAGACACGAGATGTCCTGCATGTTGATCCTCACACTGACTATGGAAGATGAGGTCATAACAATCTGACTCTTTTGATGACCTATGTATGGTACCGATGCGACTTAGTAGTGATTGGTTGGAGTATGAGCGGTATACCTCATCTCCGCAGGGCATAATAATGTTTGTAAAACATAATCAGTCGCGTAGCATAACTGCTTAGGTTGAACTACGAGAAACAATTATTGATGTTACATTGTTTATAAATGTTCTAGTCAAGTAACTAATATACATGTTCTTCATATTCCTTATTGATAAGATTGCTTAAGTAGAAGTGGCTTTACTTAATCCTAAGCCTGCTATTGAATGTTTTAAGTTATCTTGCTTATGATATTCTTTCATTGCTATAACAAAACTTCTGGCGGAGAGTTATAACTCTCACTGGGACAATTATTTAAATTGTCTCACCCCCGTGGGATTTGACTTTTTAGGTGGACGTCGAGGACGAAGGAACCAATCTGAGAGTGGGCAGCATCAGCAGCAGCAATACTAAGGGCAGCAGTGAATCTCAGGTGGAGATACTGGCTGTCAGGTCCTTTAGTTAGTATGTCTTATGTCGTCTCTGTTCTCTCAGGTCCTAGGAGTCAGTAGGTCTGAGGTTTTTGGCTTTAAGCCTCGAGATTTTGTATCTGAATGTATATAATCACTCGAGAGGTGATTTCACAATGATGTAGACTGTTTATCTTGTTTCTTATAAAGAGTTTTATGGTTTAAAGATCTTTTCTTTAAAAGTTTTAATTTCTAGTGATTTTTCATATTCCGCTGCTAATCAAATGCTTCTGCTTTAGTTGATCTTGTTTTTCCGCAACGGATCGTCTCAGTCTGTCCTGAATCCTAGTTGTCTTCCTACAGTGATCGACCGTCTTCCTTCTGGCGCCCTAGGTCGGCCGCTCTAATTTCATCAAGCCCTAGATTTGTTGTCGGAGCTCGGCTTCTTGATCGATAACTAGATGGCCATCTTCGGATGCTATGCGAAATAGGCAAGGGGTCGGTCAGTGTGCAAGTAGAGCTTAGTTCTTCGCTTGTATGCTGGAGGTGGGGGGTCGATCGGAGTGGGAGACTGAGCTAGTGGGGGCCGAAGTGGAGAACTGAACGCACATGGATCGGGCGTGCGCAATGACTGCGCGGGCTTCTCTCCTCGTATTGGAATTGGGGGGGGGGTTGCGGGCGTGTGGAGTGAGGGGAGGGAGTGGATTTTGACCAAATTTTTATAAGATTTTTTTTATAAAAATTGGTATTAAGACAAATTTGCATAGTAGGAAGACAACTTTAAATAAATTATAGTAGTATAAATAAAGAGAGAAAATTTAGTGACGGAATATATATACTAATTGAGATGGCTCAAATAATTTGTCGCTATTAACTGCACCGATTGCGACGATAAAAATTTATGGTCACATTTTGGGTAGCAATTACGGCAAATAATTTATGTTATCGTTATTTTGGTCGTTAAAGCCTTCTTTTCTCGTAGTGTACATATATGAGAAAATAATAATTTTGATAGTATAACTGATATAAAAGAGGTCAAAAGAACATAGAGACAAGTCTACAAGAAAACCAAAAAGAGTATTATCAAAATAAGTATTAATAAATATCAAAAGTTGGATGACATGATGATAATTAGGTACCAATCTAATGTATATTAAATATAAAAACTGTGATTTTTCATATTTGTCTCTAATCTAATTTTGTTTTTCTAATATTTTATATTTTTACACTTCAGACTAAATAATTTGACGTGCAACGCACGTGCATTAACTAGTATGTTTATAAAATTGTACACAATAGTATATGATAATATGCATGTGTACCAAGAAAAAAAAGACACATGGAAGTGCCCATGTCAAAATGGCAATGCACATGTATAAACATAGTTGTACACGTCTATACCAATATGTGTGCACTAGTAGTACACATGTGTATATATGTATACACATATCAATAAACATAACAGTAGGCATGTATACAAAAAGTAATACACATGTGTACACATGACATATAACATAGTGGGACGAAGAGATCAAAGTAAGAGAAGGGGACGAAAGTTGGTCGTTGAGGGGGTGTCATTTACCGACCTCCCGTTGTTCAAGAGGGTGGAGGGACCAGGAGAAGAGGACCGCAGAAGGAGCGTCCGGCGTCGGCCTACCTTTGTTTAGTTAAATTGTAGCAAAGGGCAGACTTTTGATAGTAGGCAAGCGGGGTGTAGCTATAGACTAAAAGGTATTGGGCTCAATATAAATTGCACGTTATTTTTTGTTTGCTTACGTATTCGGATTTGGAACCAGTTTTGAACCAGAATGGAATTCCAGATTTTCAATTCCTGTTTAACAGCTCAGTATAAATATCAGGACTAGCCCGGTTAAGATCGAGTCTAATTTATTTTTAAACTCAATTTGGGTTGTCCGGATTGTTCGACAACCTGATCTTGTTCTGATTTAGTTTCCATTAAACAATATTTAATTTAAAATAAAAGATAATATAGATTTCAAATTTTGAATTCTTCTTAGAAGCTAGATTATAATTATCTTAATATTGGAATCACAAAACACGAGACGAACTAGTCCAGTTTTTACCAAATCTGGGGTTGAAAATGAACTTTATTGTATGATAGACGTCAACTAATAATGTCCTTATATTGCCGGGTACGTGCTCATTTGTCTGCCTGGTGCATTTTAGTAAGAAAATAAATCCACAACAGATATAAGATCCTAGCTGACAAAACAAACCTGAATCCGACCAGCCGTCGACGACCCTTCAGCTTATCATAAAACAAATTACACTCAGATGCATATGGCTATGTAGGTACATGCACACAACTTATTTAAGGGTATATGTATACAAATCCACTATTCGTATATGATGTGTACTATACATATCACTTTTTACTTTCTGTTGTATATACTTTTCGATCTATTACTTCTTTAGCTTCCCTTAAATCATGTCACATTTTTTACTGTATTGTTATTTTTACTTGATCTATGGTTTCCATTGTAGGTCAATATTTTGGCATCACAACAGAGAGAGAAAGATTACATATCATCCACCAACTCATACCAAACAATCCATAATTTTAAAAGATCAATATTGTAGAAGTAGTCAGAAACACGTCGTGCTGAGATAGCAGTACTTTGTGTAGTAATGCAAAATCTGGAGCAACATATCAACAACACGACATGTTGGATTTTGACGCGGCATGTCGAGATCAGCAACACTCCGTCTTGAGATTCCAACACACGGTGTCACAGTTTAAAGTTTGTTTCAGAATTTATCACAAGTTGCTGACTTTCAACATGTCATGTTGAGATATACACACATTGTTTTTCTCTTAGAAGATTAGTTAGGAGTGAAGGATTCACAAGTGACACGCCATGTAACTCAACCTACACACTGTTTCACCTATTGTAGCATATCAGATTTTGAGGCCTCGAATAAAATGATCTTAAAAGAAATGATTGGACTACCAATATCACCAAGATGCACCTCTTTTGCGCGGAACACATCACTAAAGAACTTTGTGGTTAAACATGCTCAACCCAGAGTGGATGTGTGACCAGTTGGGTAGTTTATCCTGGCTTGCGCGTGAGTGAGGACAAATCATGTAGTTAAGGCTAGTAGGTGGGGCCCACATGGGCATGTGGCATGCCAGTCTTCAGTTGTGCGGTCCAAGCAAGTTGGAAAGGGCTAACTGTTGAGATGAGATGGAGCCACCCTTGCACGAGTAGTCATAGATGGGAACTGGGTGTCCATGTGCTATTCTGGTCAGTACTGAAATGGGGAAGCGATTACGATGTCGTATAATGGGCCTTTTGATGAGGACGTCAAGAGTCTAAGTGTGAGAAATTATAACATCTCAGGATTTAAGACCTCAGATAAAATGTTCTTAAAAGGAACGATTGGACTACCCATATCACCAAGGTACACATCTTTTTTAGGGAGGCCATCACTAAAGAACTCTATGGTTAAGCATGCTCAACCCATAGTAGTACTAGGATGGGTGACCAATCGGGAAGTTTATCCTGACTTGCGTGTGACTGAGGACAAAGCACACAGCTAAGGTTAGTGATGGTATGTGGGGCCAGTTGTTATTTCTAAAACTCTACTAGGGACTTGAGAAGTGGGCCTAGATGTTACACCTGCAAATTTCACTTAAACACGAATGTTGTTGTCACACACTTATATATCAACCCAGTTGAAGGCGCTCTAAAGGAGAAAAAATTACTATCTTGAGAGAGAAATGTCTTTTTCTCCAACAATTGTAGCAGGGATCTCTGTTGTGTTCTTCTATCTACTCTGGAGTGAAGTTTTCTATAGAGTTTTTATCTGTAAGGACGGAATTATGGCTGTTTGACCAAAGTTCCAACTCCATACTATGGACATTCAAGTTCATTTTCTCTTTTATAATGTCTAGTTCTATTTTCTACAAGTTTTATCTACTTTCTACAGACACATATGAGTATAACTCTTTATTCATGAATATGGCGAAGCAACTCTCAATTCATGACCATAGAATATAAATTTCTTATATAGTGCTAGTTTAATCACTAAATTCATGTTTATTTCTTCTGACATGCTTGATTGGTCGTCTTATATGTATGTTTTATGCTCCTTGTGTAATATGGGAAGATATGTATAGGAGTAAGAAGACCTTACTTAGCTCCACTGTCTTGGCCATAGGTGCGGTGGGAAGTGTTAGGGAACAAAGATTCATAGTTCAAATCTTAAGTATATGCACGAGGTGCTATATAAAGTTTGGAATATTTTGCACCACCATGATGGGTGTAGGAAATAAATGTCCCTTTGTGTTATTGCCAGTATTGCTGATTTTCGTTGTTTTTCATGATTATTATGTAGAACTAAAACTCTATTCTCAAGAATCCCCAATCCTATTTGATCCTTAATACAAGTTATTTCTGCTTTAGTTTGTTTTCTTCTAAATTTGTTAGTTAACGTTACAAAACATCTCTTGCTAAAAAAATCTAGATTGTTGAAGTCCATCGCTCTTGCATTTACTAGTACCTTGCTCCTTGAACGATCTTGAATATACTACACATACTCATATACTTCTTGGCTTAGTGCTCAAGTTATAAATTTAACACTTGTGCAAACAACTAACAAAATTTTGGCACTGTTGTCGTGGAGCATGGGTATTTTTATTAGAGCAAAAAGTGATAATTTTTAAGAGAGACAAGATCACACCACAACCACATAATACCACCATCATTTCTTTCATCATCATGATCATCATCATTATTATCATATATTTATATCTTCCATTTTTATTTTTGTACTTCACTTGCCTTCTTTACTTGTAGGACGATATGCAATGATTCAAAAGGGATTTTGAACCTTCCATATGTCTAGTCCTAGAAATTGAAAAAACTATTAGAAGCCTTCAAAAAGTAAGGAGGATTGAATGTCAATCATATTTGGAGGAATCACTGACTTCATAGTCTTCATCATAGTTGTGGTATTGAGATGGTAGTTAGAACTATTTTTTAGTATCTCAACACTTTGAAGATAGATGATGTTCATACTGATGGGATATGCGATCTTCTTTTTCTCTTCACCTTGAGAGATAGAGCCAAAGAATGGCTCTCTTCTTCGACAAGGAACTCCATCAACATTTAGGAGGAAGTTTGCTAAGATGGCAGGGCTAAAAGGGCCTTTTTGGTGATGAGTTTCCCTCATGTCCATGCTCCTACTTGCTTGTCGCATGTGTGATGGTAGCCTATAGAGGTAAAGATCGATTTTTGTGACTGATTGGAGTGTCATGGAGAGAAGGTTTCTAGAGATCATGAGTCATCAACCTGTCATCACTACCTATATTTCCATCTACAGACCACCATCACACATACGAAAAGCAAGGAGGAGCATCGACATGAGGGAAACCCCCCACCAAATAGATCCTTTTTTGTCCTCAACATTTCATCAAACTTCCTTGATCTAAAACCCACCTTCTGACCCTATCTCTCCTGGTTGATGATAACCTAGTTTCCTCAATTCCTCTCTCACCAATCTTGACCATAGTCTAGAATACACGATGCAATAGCTCACCCCAACACCTTGAACTCCACCAATACCACTAGATCATCTTCTTATTATTATAATAGTCCACCAAGCAAACTTATCTATATATGATTTCATATATCCTTATTTTGAAATACATTAATAATTGAGTTTAATACCAGCCTTGTTGACCTATATTTTCCCTTCTTGGGATCCATGTATGGTTCCTTTCCCTCTCAGAAATCATGGATAGGTGATACAAAGAAGGACTAGAAGAGACGTGTAGGAGTTGTTCCCTATTAAAGAATATATATATGACTTATTCATATCTTTCCTTTATAGTCCTATATATAAATAAGCTTCCATTACTCTAATGATAAGATAAAATACTCATTTATATATTTTGATACATTTTGTGAATGTTTGATCTAAAGATCAAATCTTTACAACATGAATTAGACCCATAACCCTTCTAGTAGGTGAGGCCCACAAAGGCATGCGACATGCCATTCTTAGGCTATGCAATCCATACAAGTTGGAAAGGGTTGTCCATGGTGATGTAGACACCCTTGTGCTGGTACTTTGTGATCGAGAGCTAGGTGTCCATTTCTCATTTTGGGTCTGTACTGAAATGGGGCAATATTTTGTGGCCATATAGTTGAACCTTGACAAGGACGTCAAGGAGTCTAAGTCGGAGAGATTGTAACATCCTACAATTTGAGGACTCAAATAAAATGATATTAAAAGAGATGATTGGACTACCCATATCACCAAGGAGAACCTCCTTTTTAGGGAGAACATCACTAAAGAACTCTGTGGTTAAGCGTGCTCAACCTAGACTAGTACTAGGATGGGTGCCCAACCAGCTCAACTAGTCAACTTAGTTTTTAAAGTAAGTGAAGCTCCTGGGCATGCATCTTCTACATGCTATTATTCTTTTGTTCCATCTGAGGAAATCTTTTGAAAATGTAATGTGAAAGGGAATTATGGGAACAAACAACCCTACAATAAATATTCAAATAATTTAAATATGAGATGGAGAGGTCATCCAAACTTCTCCTACCACAACAACAACGCTTAAAATAATCAACAAAAAAAATTTATGGGGAACTTGACACCCATGGGTTATAATCCATCAAGCTTCAGCACCAATGCATATAGGATTTTCAATCAACAACAACAACAAAAACAATCAAACTTCAACTTTGAGTCCCTCCTAGATGAATTTTATTACATCTCAAATGAAGAAAAGTGACAAGTTCTATCAACAATGACAACTCATGAAGGATTCCATTAACCAACTCTCTTCTAAGGTGGATCAGATTCCTATTCACACAAGAATGTTGAAGAACCAAATTGCTCAACAAGATTTTGCATATCAAAAACTACCTTTTTGTTCCTTGCCTAGTCATCCAGAAATGAATCCAAGGGAGACTTGCAAGTTGTTTACTTCGAGGAGTGTGGTCTTCATAGTAGAATATTCTTCACCATGAAAGAAGATATCATATACAATTGTTGACACCAATGAATATAATGAAACTAAAGTTAAAAGAAAGAAATATGTAAGGCTCCTAAACTTACTTAATGAGTTAAATAAGCTTAACTATCATAATTGAATTATTATAACCCTAATATAACATTTTTATATGCTTTAAATCATAAGACAAGCTTAAGTTTCAAATTTGATCCAATTTGGACACTGTTTGAGCAAGTTACACAATTTTATGCACTTTTTGGACTTTTCTGCAATTTACCCAATTTAGAGGTTTTTTTTGTAATTTATCACTTGCATTATGTTCCTTGGATATTATCTCAACATTCGTGAGCTTGTTGAGCCATTGGGAACCTATTTAAACCTTGGTTTGAAGGTGTTTTCTCCCAGGGCATTTTGGGGTTTACCCCTTCATGGATGAGCTACCTTTAGTAGCTATCAACTAACGAATTATTTGTTTTGCTTGGGAATTCAAGAAACAAGGGATAATCATGTCTCTATGGACGGTGGGAGAGCTTCTTGTGTGTGTGCTTGTATATTTTTAATATAGCTGTGGGTTCTGATCTCCAAAACCTGAGATAAACACGATTAAATTCAGTGGAAGCGATTCGATTAACAGCGGAATACTAAAAATCATGAGAAATTAAAACTTTTTGAGATAAGACATTGAAACCATAAAACTTCCTTCATTAAAGAGGGTAAACTATTTACATATCTGTCAAATTACTTCTTGAGTAATTATATACAACAAGATACAAAATCTCAAGATTTAAAACAAAATATCAGACCATAACTCCAAGGACCTGAGAGTACAGAGACGACATAAGACTTTCTAACTATACGACTCAGCAGTCTGAATCTCCACCTGAGATTTACTGCTGCTCCTGGTGCTGCTGCTGCTGGTATTGACCACCTGAAGATTGATTCCTTCGTCCTCGACGACCACCTAAAAAGTTGAAATTCTACGGGGTGAGACAATTTTAAATAATTGTCCCAGCGAGAGTTATAACTCTCCGCCAGAAGCTTTATTAAAGCAATCACAGAATAATATGAACAATAAAATCTCTTAAGGTAATCAACAGTAGATTGTTATCAATTAGAACAACAATATTCTAGGAATATGAAGAACATGTATACTAAACAATGTAACTTCAACCAATGTATATCGTAGTTCAACCTAAGCAGAAATGCTACGCGGTTGATTATGTTTTACAAACATTATTATGCCCTGCGGAGATGAGGTATACCGCTCATACTCCAACCGATCACTGCTAAGTTGCATCGGTATCATACCTAGGTCATCAAAAGAGCCGGATTCTTATGACCTCATCTTCCTCAGTCAGTATGAGGATCAACATGCAGGACATCTCATGTCTCTGCTGCTATAGCTTACCAGGGTATTCTGGTACTTCGCTATTAGAGTCACAGTGGCATTCTGTACTCTCTTCGCCATCGAAAGATTTCTTGTTTATCTCTCATCGATGCGGTATAACAGATTCCCTCGGGGGATTAGTGTTACATCACCCCGGCATAAACATACAGTGAAGGATTGATAGATTAAATAAATCTACATCAATTCCTACACTAGGATGTTAGGGCATTCACATCCATATTCCCCACATACTCAAAAGTATGTGATCCAGGAGTTCCCTTAGGAAAACCTGTTTCACCATCATTTAACTACTGACAATGATGGATCTATGATCAGGGCTCTACATGGTATGATTATACTTGATTAGTTAGGCACATTTCAGTATTCTTTTAACATCATTCATGTTCTCAAACATTTAATCATTTGCATAGAAGTTATGAAAGTAGAATACTAAATGTAACCAGTCCAACTCACATCAATTATCATTTCTCAATCATCTTATCACAAGTCATCTATCAAACATGACTTGATGACATTCATGGCTTTCACAGCCCATTTAATCACATAAGATGCTACTAACAAGGCATCAGGATATTTCACTATTCATAAAGCTAAAGCATGCTTTCAATGAATATAGTATCATAATCCCTACCTGGATATGATCATCCTCTCATAACAACCTGCATGGTTAATTTAACTGATAACAGTAAAGAATTCATTATAAAAGTTATACTTTCAAACTCTTAGAAGAGTCAAATCTCCCAATATTCATCAATTAGAGTTTACTATTCACATTACATGTCATCACCCTAGAATTAGGGTTTACTATTCACATTACATGTCATCACCCTAGAATTAGGGTTTACTATTCACATTACATGTAATCACCCTAGAATTAGGGTTTACTATTCACTTCATGGTGAATTGAGCTCATAACATTATCATGTATGAGAAACATCATCATTAAAGCCCTCAGATAAGATTAAGATTTATCAATTATCATAATTAGGGTTTCCATGATCTCACATAGGTGGATCATATCCTAATCATGCACATTCATGTGTATTGAAGTTCTTTACTTGAATTTCCATCATAAAAGGGTACTTTCTCTTTCTTAAGATACTTTCTCTCTCCTCATACTTGTAGATGGCGATAACACCAATCTAGATCAGGTTGGGTTAAGTCCTCTTTGATTAACATACACCAAATCACCACTATTGAGTGATTAGGGTTTGATTAGAACAAGGTTTCACTCAATTGAACCTTTCAAGGGTATTATGGTAAATTACACATTGATCATCATCATGGGTTAATTTACTAACCACTTGACCCTTAATGTCTTTTGGCATCATTTAGGGCTTAGGATGAACAACTATTAAACCATTTAAGCCTTCAAGGCATTAGGCAGACTTAACTTCAAAAGTCTCCAATAGGTTTCACACCTTCAACCTTCAAACGATCCTGAGATCGTATAAGGTTGTAGACTGTTTAAGCTTTGTAGACCGTTTAAGGTTGTAGACCGTTTAAGTTTTGGTTGACTTCAAGACCGTATAACACTCAAGACCGTTTACCCTCATTCGGTCTTGAGGTCGAATGGTCTCATTCGGTTTTGAGGTCGAATGAACTCATTCGGTCTTGAAGTCGAATGGTCTCATTCGGTCTTGAGATCGAATGGACTCATTCAGTCTTGAGGTCGAATGTCCTCATACGGTCTTGAGGTCGAATGACCTCATACGGTCTTGAGGTCGAATGCCCTCAAAAGCTCAAGATCGTATGGACCTCCAAGGTGGTTCAAAGGGTAAACTCGATTAGGGTTTCCTATGTTGAAGCCATCAATTGGTCTCAAACTTGCTAAACACTTACCAATTGAGACAATTAGGGTTAGACTTAACCAATTGGTCACTCAATTGACCCTCAATTGATATCCAATTAGGGTTGGAGTTGGTTCAATTAAGGTCTATAAACGTTCAACCATCAACACTCATCAATGTGAATCAAATCGAAGTTGAACCCATCAATTGACCTCCAATTGGGCTCAAACTTGGCCCAAATGGTCTTGGGATCATTTGGATATCCTCCAAACGGTCTTGAGACCGTTTTCCCAAGAATTCCTCAAAATTTAGATTGATTTGATAGGGGTTGAACCTTAATTAAGTCACAAATCAGCAATTTGATTATTTCAATAACCCATTGTAATTGAGCCCTCAATTGATCAAATTACCTTAACCCTAGACCTCCAAACGGTATTGGGTTGTCACCAAACGGTCTTGAGACCGTTTGGATGATTCCCCAAATGGTCTTGAGACCGTTTGGGCTAATCAACCCAAAATCTCAAATTAGCTCATTGTGATTTCAGCACTGATTTCAATTAGGGTTTGCCCTAGTAATCAACCTTCAACTCTTAACTCGTTTGGAATTAGTCCATAAAATTTGGTGAGTCATTAATTAACATCATTATGAACAGTAATATCATACGGTCAATGCTTAGTCAACCATGTTATACGGTCTTGAGACCGTTTGCCCAAAAAGGGAAAATTAAGCAGATTGAAAATCAGAACTAAATTCAATTGGATTTGCTAATTGATTTGCTTATATCTCACGATCCCTTTGGAGTTAACCTCTCAAATTTTGTGGGTGATTCCTCTAGTTCCCAAGTGGCTTCTTCAACACCACGGTGGTTCCAAAGGACTTTCACAAGGCTTATATCTTTCTTCTTTAACTTTTTAATTCTGTTATCAAGGATTGACACTGGTCCTTCCTCATAAGATATATCATCATTTAATTCTACCTCCATAGGTTGTAGAACTGACTCAGTGTCTGGGTGACATTTCTTCAGCATAGAAATGTGAAACACAGGGTGTAACCTCTGTAACTCTGGTGGCAACTCTAGTTTATAGGCTACTTTTCCAATCCGTTCAATGATTGGATAAGGCCCCATAAATCTAGGAGCTAACTTCCCTTTCCTTCCAAAACGAAGGACTCCTTTCCAAGGCGAGACCTTGAGATACACTCTGTCTCCAACCTGGAACTCTAAGGGTCTACGACGCTTGTCAACATAAGATTTCTGCCTATCCTGTGCAGTCTTAATCTGTTGTTGTATTACTTTAATCTTCTCTGTGGTTTGCTATACAAGATCAGGACCTAACAACTGATGTTCACCAGTTTCATACCAACATAAGGGTGATCTACAACGTCTACCATACAAAGCTTCATAGGGTGCCATATCAATACTATGTTGATAGCTATTGTTATAGGAAAACTCTATCAAGCTTAGGTGCAGATCCCAACTCCCTGTAAACTGGAGAACACATGCTCTCAATAGGTCCTCCAAGGTCTGTATAGTCCTTTTTGACTGTCCATAAGTTTGTGGGTGAAAGGCTGTACTGAACTTAACTGGGTGCCTAAAGCATTATGAAGTTGTTCCCAAAAATGACTAGTGAACTGGGGACCTCTATCAGAGACGATAGTAGCCGGAACCCCGTGCAAACACACTATCTCATCTATGTATGTCTGTGCAAGCCTCTCAGCAGTGTAGGTTGTCTTGACAGGTAAGAAATGTGCTGACTTAGTCAACCTATCAACTATCACCCAAATGGAATCATGACTTTTGGCCGTTCTATGCAAACCAACCATAAAGTCCATGGTTACATGATCCCATTTCCACTGAGGTATGGGTAAAGGTTGCATTGTCCCTACTGGCTTCTGGTGTTCAGCCTTAACCTGCTGACACACCGGACACCTCATTACAAACTCTGCCACATCCTTCTTCAAACCGGGCCACCAATACATGTCTTTCAAGTTTCTATACATCTTGGTGCTCCCTGGATGCATTGCATACATCGAAGAATGAGCTTCTTCCAGGACTAACTTTCTCAAGTTGTCCACATCCGGCACTATCATCCTACCATGATAACAAGCTACTTGATCATCTGAGTCATGGAAACCATCTCGTTTCTCATTACCATAATCCAATCTAATCTGCTGAACTGCAGTATCACCTTGCTGTGCTTCCTTAATCTTCTCTCTAAGGGTAGGTTTAATATGCATCTCAGCTAACAACCTGGCTAACAATGACACCTTCAACTGTACATTGTCTTGCCTCAAAGAGATAAGCATATCCCTTCTAGAGCATACTAAAGAGTTTAGTTGTGCCCTTTCCATGGTTGATGTTGCTGATTTCCTACTCAAGGCATCTGCAACCACATTGGCCTTCCCTGGATGATAATCAATTGTACAATCGTAGTCCTTGATTAACTCCATCCAACGACGTTGCCTCATGTTTAGTTCATGCTGAGAGAAGATATACTTAAGGTTCTTATGGTCAGTGAAAATCTAGAACGTCTCTCCATAAAGATAATGTCTCCAGATCTTCAGGGCATGAACTACAACAACTAATTCTAGGTCGTGTGTTGGATAATTCTCCTCGTGTTTCTTAAGCTGTCGGGAAGCAAAAGAAATGACTTGTTTGTCCTGCATCAATACACATCCAAGTCCATTCTTGGAGGCATCACAGAAAACTATATATCCTTTGCCTTGCTCAGGTAACACAAGTACTGGTGCACTTGTCAACCTCTCTTTTAGCAGCTGGAAGGATTGCTGGCACTTATCACTCCAAACAAAAGGAACTTCCTTCTGGGTCAACTTAGTCAAAGGTAAGGCAATGGAACTGAAGTTCTTGATGAACCTTCGATAATAGCCGGCCAATCCTAGGAAACTTCAAATCTCCGTCGGTGTTTTCGATTGTTCCCACTGTAGAACAGATTCTACCTTTTTAGGGTCAACACGAATACCCGAGGCAGATATCATATGTCCAAGAAAAGATACTTCCGGCAACCAAAACTCACACTTGCTAAACTTAGCATATAGCTTGTGTTCTCTTAGCAAAGTTAGAGCCTGACGAAGGTGTTGTTCATGCTGCTGAGAATCTCTACTATAGATCAGGATGTCATCTATGAAGACAACCACACATCGATCCAGGAAAGGTCGGAAGATTCTATTCATAAGTTCCATAAATGCAGCTGGTGCATTAGTTAGTCCAAACGACATAACTGTGAACTCATAGTGACCATACCTTGTTCTGAAAGCAGACTTGGGTATGTCACTGTCCTTAATACAAAGTTGATGATATCCAGACCTCAAATCTATCTTTGAGAAGATGGTTGCACCACGCAACTGGTCAAAGAGGTCATCAATCCTCGGCAGAGGGTACTTATTCTTTATTGTTACTTTATTTAATTATCTGTAATCAATGCACAACCGCATTGACCCATCTTTCTTTTTAACAAACAAAACCAGAGCACCCCAGGGTGAGGTACTCGGTCAGATAAAACCCTTCTCAAGCAACTCCTGAAGTTGTTTCTTGAGTTCTGCCATCTCAGCAGGCGCCATCCTATACGACGTCTGTGCTATAGGTTGTGTATCTGGGACTAAATTGATCTCAAAATCAATTTCCCGAGGCGGTGGCACACCTGGAAGTTCTTCAGGAAATACATCTTTAAATTCCCTGACTATAGGAACTTCAACAAGGTTAGGATTTTCCATGGTAGTATCCACCACATGGGCTAAGAATGCACAACATCCTTGCCTCATTAACTTCTCAGCAACCATAGCTGACACAAGACAGGTGGGCAAAATCTTTCTTTCACCTTGAAAGATCCATGTGTTGCTTTCATCAGCAAACACAGCCTGCTTGGACTCACAATCCAAGACAACCCTATACCTTTCCAAGGTATCCATCCCAAGGATTATATCAAATCCTTGCATCTCAAGTGGTATAAGATCCACTTGAATGCGATGATCAGAAAAGAAGAGGTTACAGGGAGAACATACCTCCTACAACACAACAGACCCTCTCAACGGAGTCTCGAGCAACAAACTATCTGCCCTATGACTGACTGTCATATTGCAGTTATGAATCACCCTTCGAGTGATAAAGGAGTGTGTAGCACCCGGATCAATCAAAACAGATACAACACAGGATTTAGACATATCAGAATATAAAAGTTCCATCTGACCTGCCACAACCCGTGGGTTGATTACTGCATCTGGTGGGTTCATTGCATAGAACCTTGCTGTCGCCTGAGGTTGATTTGGTGCTGACGATCCAGCTTGGGACGCTTGTCCACGTCCTCTAGATGCTCCAGAAGTCTGTCTCCTCTGAGATCCTTGTTGATTCTGTCTCTGGGGCTGTGTCACACTTGCTGGTCTAGCCCTACAGTCCTTCATCAAATGCCCCACCTTCCCACAATTGTAACAACTTCTGTTCTATTGTTGTGGTCTGGGTGGTCCCGTAACTGACATTGATGCTGAACTGCGAGCTCCTTGTAATGGTAGGCTGTGTCCTCTACCTCTGTTCGATGTCCATTGTGTCTGAGCACTAGGTCTAGGTGGCGGTGTAGGCATAGAAAACCTAGGCTTCTTAAAGTTTCTAGATGAAGAACCTTGAAACTAAGGGTTCATCCTCTTATAGGTTTGCCTTTTCTCAATTACAGATCTCTCTATCCTTCGGACTGACTCAACGAAGGTAGCAAATCTCTCCCGGTTCTCTAGGGCAGACACTGGGGTAGTCAACTCGGCATTCAACCCTTTCTCAAATCGCCTGGTCCTTTCTTCATCTGTAGCAGCCATATGCAGACAAAACCGCAACAGCTCCATGAACTTAGCCTCATATTCGCTAATGTTCATCAAACCTTGTCTTAACCTCTCAAACTGAGAGATTTGCTCATCTAGAAACGTCTTAGGGAAATATCTATTGATAAATTCCCGTCGAAAGACTTCCCAGTCAATCTGCACTCCTGGCCTCTTCTGCTCTTCCATGGTCCACCAATGACCAGCACTCCCCTTGAGAAGATAGACAACATGTCTAACCTTCTCAGCTTCTGGGATGTTCAGGATTCTAAAGGCCTTCTCTAGTTCAGTTAACCATAGATCGGCGTCTGCAGGATCAGCTGTTCCAAAGTACTCGGTAGCTCCGACACGACGAAGTCGCTCGAATGTCTTGCCGATACCTTGTCCTTCAGATTGGGTAGGTGCCCTAGGTGCAGGCATGGGCATCCTATCTGTTCTGTGTGTCATGGCAGTCATAAACTGCCCAAACATAGTTTGAACAGCTGGGTTTCCCATGTCAGCTGGGTCAAACTGAGGTGGCTCCCTGGGTGGCTCAGGTACAGGTTGTTCTATCTCTGGGTTCCTTGCACCTCCTTGGGGTGCAGCAACACTACTTTCCGCCACGTACTCTTCATGAGGTTCAGACATCCTTAACTTATCTTCTTCTCCTGAGGAGCAGAAGACTCTATTAGATACGAAGGAACACTAAGATTACACTCGACACCCTAAGTCCTATGTCTCTGTAGACTCAGCGAACCTAGAGCTCTGATACCACTTAATTGTGGGCTCTGATCTCCAAAACCCGAGATAAACACGATTAAATTCAGTGGAAGTGATTCGATTAACAGCGGAATACTAAAAATCACGAGAAATTAAAACTTTTTGAGATAAGACATTGAAACCATAAAACTTCCTTCATTAAAGAGGGTAAACTGTTTACATCTCTGTCAAATTACTTCTTGAGTAATTATATACAACAAGATACAAAATCTCAAGATTTAAAACAAAATCTCAGAACATAACTCCAAGGACCTGAGAGTACAGAGATGACATAAGACTTTCTAACTATACGACTCAGCAGTCTGAATCTCCACCTGAGATTTACTGCTGCTCCTGGTGCTTTTGCTGCTGGTATTGACCACCTGAAGATTGATTCCTTCGTCCTCGACGACCACCTAAAAAGTTGAAATTCTACGGGGTGAGACAATTTTAAATAATTGTCCCAACGAGAGTTATATCTCTCTGCCAGAAGCTTTATTATAGCAATCACAGAATAATATGAACAATAAAAGCTCTTAAGGTAATCAACAACAGATTGTTATCAATTAGAACAACAATATTCGAGGAATATGAAGAACATGTATACTAAACAATGTAACTTCAACCAATGTATATCGTAGTTCAACCTAAGCAGAAATGCTACGCGGTTGATTATGTTTTACAAACATTATTATGCCCTGCGGAGATGAGGTATACCGCTCATACTCCAACTGATCACTGCTAAGTTGCATCGGTATCATACCTAGGTCATCAAAAGAGTCGGATTCTTATGACCTCATCTTCCTCAGTCAGTATGAGGATCAACATGCAGGACATCTCGTGTCTCTACTGCTATAGCTTACCAGGGTATTCTGGTACTTCACTATTAGAGTCACAGTGGCATTCTGTACTCTCTTCGCCATCGAAAAATTTCTTGTTTATCTCTCATCGATGCGGTATAACAGATTCCCTCGGGGGATTAGTGTTACATCACCCCGGCATAAACATACAGTGAAGGATTGATAGATTAAATACATCTACATCAATTCCTACACTAGGATGTTAGGGCATTCACATCCATATTCCCCACATACTCAAAAGTATGTGATCCGGGAGTTCCCTTAGGAAAACCTATTTCACCATCATTTAACTACTGACAATGATGGATCTATGATCAGGGCTCTACATGGTATGATTATACTTGATTAGCTAGGTACATTTCAGTATTCGTTTAACATCATTCATGTTCTCAAACATTTAATCATTTGCACAGCAGTTATGAAAGTAGAATACTAAATGTAACCAGTCCAACTCACATCAATTATCATTTCTCAATCATCTTATCACAAGTCATCTGTCAAGCATGACTTGATGACATTCATGGCTTTCACAGCCCATTTAATCATGTAAGATGCTACTAACAAGGCATCAGGATATTTCACTATTCATAAAGCTAAAGCATGCTTTCAATGAATATAGTATCATAATCCCTACCTGGATATGATCATCCTCTCATAACAACCTGCATGGTTAATTTAACTGATAACAGTAAACAATTCATTATAAAAGTTATACTTTCAAACTCTTAGAAGAGTCAAATCTCCCAATATTCATCAATTAGGGTTTACTATTCACATTACATGTCATCACCCTAGAATTAGGGTTTACTATTCACATTACATGTAATCACCCTAGAATTAGGGTTTACTATTCACATTACATGTAATCACCCTAGAATTAGGGTTTACTATTCACTTCATGGTGAATTGAGCTCATAACATTATCATGTATGAGAAACATCATCATTAAAGCCCTCAGATAAGATTAAGATTTATCAATTATCATAATTAGGGTTTCCATGATCTCACATAGGTGGATCATACCCTAATCATGCACATTCATGTGTATTGAAGGTACTTTACTTGAATTTCCATCATAAAAGGGTACCTTCTCTTTCTTAAGATACTTTCTCTCTCCTCATACTTGTAGATGGTGATAACACCAATCTAGATCAGGTTGGGTTAAGTCCTCTTTGATTAACATAGACCAAATCACCACTATTGAGTGATTAGGGTTTGATTAGAACAAGGTTTCACTCAATTGAACCTTTCAAGGGTATTATGGTAAATTACACATTGATCATCATCATGGGTTAATTTACTAACCACTTGACCCTTAATGTCTTTTGGTATCATTTAGGGTTTAGGTTGAACAACTATTAAACCATTTAAGCCTTCAAGGCATTAGGCAGACTTAACTTCAAAAGTCTCCAATAGGTTTCACACCTTCAACCTTCAAACGATCCTGAGATCGTATAAGGTTGTAGACCGTTTAAGCTTTGTAGACCGTTTAAGGTTGTAGACCATTTAAGGTTGTAGACCATTTAAGGTTTGGTTGACTTCAAGACCGTATAACACTCAAGACCGTTTACCCTCATTCGGTCTTGAGGTCGAATGGTCTCATTCGGTTTTGAGGTCGAATGAACTCATCCGGTCTTGAAGTCGAATGGTCTCATTCGGTCTTGAGATATAATGTACTCATTCGGTCTTGAGGTCGAATTTCCTCATACGGTCTTGAGGTCGAATGACCTCATACGGTCTTGAGGTCGAATGCCCTCAAAATCTCAAGATCGTATGGACCTCCAAGGTGGTTCAAAGGGTAAACTAGATTAGGGTTTCCTATGTTGAAGCCATCAATTGGTCTCAAACTTGCTAACCACTTACCAATTGAGACAATTAGGGTTAGACTTAACCAATTGGTCACTCAATTGACTCTCAATTGATATCCAATTAGGGTTGGAGTTGGTTCAATTAAGGTCTATAAACGTTCAACCATCAACACTCATCAATGTGAATCAAATCGAAGTTGAACCCATCAATTGACATCCAATTGGGCTCAAACTTGGCCCAAACGGTCTTGGGATCGTTTGGATATCCTCCAAATGGTCTTGAGACCGTTTGCCCAAGAATTCATCAAAATCTAGATTGATTTGATAGGGGTTGAACCTTAATTAAGTCACAAATCAGCAATTTGATTATTTCAATAACCCATTGTAATTGAGCCCTCAATTGATCAAATTACCTTAACCCTAGACCTCCAAACGGTCTTGGGTTCTCACCAAACGGCCTTGAGACCGTTTGGATTATTCCCCAAACGGTCTTGAGACCGTTTGGGCTAATCAACCCAAAATCTCAAATTAGCTCATTGTGATTTCAGCACTGATTTCAATTAGGGTTTGCCCTAGTAATCAACCTTCAACTCTTAACTCGTTTGGAATTAGTCCATAAAATTTGGTGAGTCATTAATTTACATCATTATGAACAGTAATATCATACGGTCAATGCTTAGTCAACCATCTTATATGGTCTTGAGACCGTTTGCCCAAAAAGGGAAAATTAAGCAGATTGAAAATCAGAACTAAATTCAATTGGATTTGCTAATTGATTTGCTTATATGTCACGATCCCTTTGGAGTTAACCTCTCAAATTTAGTGGGTGATTAACCTACATAATTTTGAACAGAATTCCCATACGGTCCACGCTTGTTCAATGCGGCCATACGGTCTTGAGACCGTATGCCTTCATACGACCTTGAAACCGTTTGCCCACCAAACGGTTTTGTAAACCGTTTGGGCAATTGGTTGAGGTCGTATGGTAAAGTGGAAAACTGTGGATAAGCATAGGAAATAACGCCCTCATGTTCTAGCTCAAGAACAGCAACAGTTCCTCATGGATTTGCTTGCAAGGAAGCAAGGGAAGATAGGGAAGAAGAAGAACTATCAACTACATGCATAGAAAAAGATGTATAATCAAAGCATATGGTTTAGAGTTATAAAACCCGCCTAAAGCTTGCTCCTTGAGCTCCAAGCTTTCGAGCTCCAAGCCTTTAATGGCGTCCTTGAGCTTCACAGGTCGGCCAAGGTGAAAACTCCAAGGAAAAGTTGGAAAGAAAAGGCTAGAAAGAAGAAGCTAGGTGAGCTAGCCATGAATTTGACCTTGAATCCGAGTTTCATCCATGAATTCGAGCAAAAAGGAAGGATCCAAACCTACCTTGCACTCCCCTGGTCGTTCTCCTGTGCTCCTGAGCTCTCCTTAGTCGGTTGAGCAAGGGGGAACAGTGAAGGGAACGAAAGAAACATTCCTTTGCTAAGTGAGGAAAAGGGCTTATATACTTGGGTGGAATTTCAACATAGGCACATAGGTTTTCCTCACTTTCAACTAAGTCCCTCCTTTTCTTCTTTGCTCGTCCCTTCTTCTTATTTCTAAGGACAACCATCTTCTAAGGTCAAGAAATGAAGGCAAAGAAGATCAACCTATTACTAAAGCACACACATAAAAGGGCTATAGTACTTACACCTTGATTATTCAACCACAAAGGTGTTTTTCATTATATGATTATTCAATTGAAGTGACTTCTTCATCATTTCTTCTCTAAATGATGACAAGAGTCTTACAAGATATTTTAGATGGTGTATTTTACAAGTTGCACCCCTCAAATTGGGTAAATTTCACTTTACTCCAATTTAGGGTTTCAAGCATAGGGATTGCTTCCACAGCTGCACCTTGGTGCTCAAGCTTGGGAAATCCCTCAAACTTTACCATAATCATTCTTATGATGTCTCAAAATTAGAGGAACATCTCAACATGTGCAAGTTGCAAGTTAACCCTTCTAACTGGGTAAATTGCACATAGGTCCCTGTATTACAAAACAATCAATTCAATCATTGTTTAAAAAGGACAGAAAAGGAAAAGTATGTTCCTTAGGAACTTAATTACATGCCAAAAGATAATCACCAGTATCTTAATTACATAATTAGGCAAAACACCTAGGGTTAACTCATAACCCAGGTCAGGGATGTTACAATTTAAGGCCATGGACACTTGGAAAGATACTAGAACTTCAACCTTTTCTTTTTCTTTATCTTAAAGTTTCATATACTTATCCCTAAGCACCCAAATGAGACATTTGCTCCCCACCACTTTCATCCTTCTAAAATCCTCATTCTCCCTCTGTTCTTTTGCAAATTTCCTATCCAAAGAAGAAGAAAGAGGGGATCTTCTTGGAAAAGAATCTAGGATTGCAATTTACTTCCTTTTAGGGTTTAAAAAGCTTCCTTCTAGTGATCTTGACCTAAAAGAGTAAGAATCCCCTTCTTTCCTCTGTTTATTTCTTTATTATCCTTCCTCCTACCTTTCTCCAGGTTGGAACCTTGCTGTTCCATGGTAGAAATTGGTCTAAAGCTCCAAAAACCTACCTTTCTTGCTCCTTATGCTTAGGGTTTGCTCATTTGATGAAGAAAGGTGCTAGATGGACGAGTTCACAACTTATGCATGGATTTTCTACCCTACCTGCTTGAGTTTTATTCTGATTGGGATTTCATATTCTCATTAGAGGCAAGTTTTATAACTTGCTCCATGTTTATTGCTTACCATAACCTTGCTAGCTCATGTTCTTGCTTTTAAATGATGATCCATGCACTAAAAAGCTATGCTTGACTTGGATTTCGATTTTATAATGTTCCCTTTTCTGAATACATCTCTAGATGAAACTATGATAATGTGTAAGTTATTAATAAGGTATAATATGACTTGTATCAGGTTAGTTTGATAACCTACGGTGCTAAGCACCCATCAACCAATGGTCAATTTTAGGGTTTAAAGCTGATTTCTTCTATAAGCACATGACCCAATGATGGTACCATTGTAACAATTGATGGTGTCACCTTCATGACAAATTATTATGGTGAGAAAGGGTGTCAATTGACGTTCACCCCTTAGGTTAGGTGTTAGTCTAATTAGAAGCCTAGTGATTAAGAACTAAGTACCCTAATGATGCTATCAATCAATGGTGATATTAGTTTGATATTTGTTACTGATTAATGAATATAGTGTTGATGTAACAACCTATGGTGACATAATGTTCACTAATGATGGTGGATCAGGTCTCTAAAACCTATGATGAGTTAATCATATAGTTGTGGCATCAATTAAGCCTTAGACCAACGGTTTCTTAGGTCACTTGATGCAATGGTCGGACCTATACTGTAATTGATGGTTTTAACATATGAACCCGACCCAATGGTCAATATATAATGTTTATTCCTCCAATAAAATGGAATTATCGCTAATTTATTATGTTGTTCTTAATAATGTGATTTATATGGTTTCCTTTATATGATCAACTTAAGGAGCTTACTTGTTGACAATGGATGGCTAGTTTTAAATGAACAGTCGATTGTGAATATTACCCTACTCTCAACAGAACCCTTATTATTGTTAATCAATGAATTTCTAGGGTTAAATGGTGACTTTTATAAATCACAACTCAATAACATCATATATGATTCATTTAGGGTGTTTACTTATGTAAACGACCAATGGCTTTACCTTTTCAACATTTCATGGTTAGAAGTTGATGCCTCAACATTCCCATTATTTTGGGTGAAGCATGTAGTGTAATGTTATGATTCTAATGATGTGAATTTGATGGTTCAATGAATTAAACTAGTAGTGTTACCCTTTACCTCATATGATTATGATTTATAATCACCATAATGAATTAATGGATAACCCTAATGAGGTATAGCTTGTTATACCTAGCTTTAATATAACTAAATGATGGTAATTGGGTATGAATAGTCCTTGAATGACTAATACAATCATGGAGTACTCTATTACTATTGTTGAAACCCTATTATGCTATAACCCGATGGTTACACCTTGATTCATGTGTGGGTTCATGCTTGAGAATAGTATGTAATGTGATGGTGATGCTTCACCTTATGCATCCATGATCTAATGGGGATGTCGTGAGTTAGTGTTGGTTTATTACACTAACGAGTTTCAATCTTAAGAAAGATCTTTTACTCAACAAACCAATTCTCGCAAGTATAAAAAAAGTAGTTGTAGTCGAGATCGAACACAAGGAGCTTTAGTAATCAATTAAACACATTAGTGCTAAGGTTCAATAATCTAGACCGTTTGAAAGGTGATTTGGTTGATTAATCTAAAATTTTTAGAATTAAGCAAACAGTGAATGGATTACTAAAAGAGATTAAAATTTAGATATGGAAGTATCTTGGACTTAGGATTTCACCCACATATCACATAATAGAATAGGAGCACGAAATTTAAACATACTAAGCACTTCTTTTAAAGGAGAGTTGTATGTTGCACTTCACCTCTTGGTGCAAGTACAATGATCCTAACTTAATTCAACATCCCCATGTATGAATTTCATTTTGGATCACAAACCTGCTCCTCAACTCCATAATTTCCACTCTCATGGTAAAGAAGGAGTTGCCAAGAGAGTACCTCCTTACTCTCTGATCTATCTTCTCAGATCAAGCAAAAGAGCATAAAATATACACATAAGGTAGCCAACCATACATGTAGAAAAGAAGAAATCGGTACTCACAAGGTGGAAAAACAAACAACATAGAATTTTGTACGAAATTATCATGTTCCATACATGCTATGACATGGGAGCTACTCTCCCATGTCCAAGAAAAGGAAACTACTCGTCCATAATAGTGTATAGCAGAAAATGCACAAAAATTTCAGAGTTCAACATGATTTATAGAAGGAAAAGCTAAGAAAACCCAAGGTGTAACCCAAGAGGAGTAGAATTCCGACTTGAGGATGAAATTCCACTCCTACAGCTACTCCAAACCAGACAACCCTCTGTCCCAAGAAGCTTTGTGGAGTGAAGAAGCTCTGTTGTACCTTGGAGAAGAAGATTGGAGAAGAAAAGAAGAAGAATGGGGTTATTTTGTAAGAAACCACCTTCTTCCACCTCCAAAATCGCCCTCCTTACTCTAGCCTTTCTCTTGGATGAAAGAGTTTTAAATTATGACCAAAGATAACTACAACTTAGAGTGGTTTCATCTTTTAAAATGAAAGGAGTCGTATTTGAAAATTGTTGAAACTGACAGGCACATGACGTGTCTTTCTTTGGACACGACGTGCCCTGTCTCTGGCAGTTGTTTTAAGTGTAAAGCACACGGCGGGTTTGAATTAAAACACATTGTGTACTTTACCAGAAAGGCAAGGCTTGGTTCTGAATTCCCATGTACACATTGTGTCTTTTGTGGACACACTGTGTACTTTTCTTCAGTGGCTGGAGTATTAGGCCGTCTGGAAATGCGCACGTTGTGTCTTAAATAATACACATCGTGTGCATTGCTGTTTCAACATAATTAAAGTTCTGAATGTCTACTAGGAGTGGAGAAGTCCTGATAATGATGAATTTGAGTTGTGATATCTCCAATTTGATCCATTTGATGCAAATATACAATATACATCATGTGATAAACAAAATAACAAAAAGGTGGCAAGAGTAATATGAATAGAGGTTAAATGAGAATAAAATGAATTGAATTTGTGTGTGAGAACATGTGAAAAGTTGACGTGGAAACCACACAACAAATCCCCCTAAGCTTGAACCATTGCTTGTCCTCAAGCAAAAAGAGCATAGCCACACAAATGAAGGAATATTCAAGCTCATGCATGGATTAAATGAAATGAAGATATGTAATAAACTCAATCAACCATGTACATTAGATTTCTTTTCATAGCACCTAACCATCATCTCAATTTAAACATCCAAGATAGAGAAGTTTTAGTTCAGGAATGGTGGTCACAAATTAAGCGAAACAATCAACTAAACAACACTAAATAGGATTTGGATAATCAAGCCAAAAAATTAGTGGATGTACAACACAAAATTTTGAGTTATTAGGGATGTAAATGATGAAATCTTAGCTAACTTTAACAATCCTAGTTGAGCTCTCTTCTCAAAAAGATATGACAATTGATTTTTGGGATTTCGGCACTCAGCCGCTAATTTAGGCTTACGCACACTTGGAGTGTCAGTTGGGTGTTATTTTACCCTCTTTTGATTTTCATACCACCTAACCATCGTTGTCAGATTGAACTCACACTAGGCCAGAATGATATGTGGGTCGTTTGCCATCTTTTATTGGGTAAAGTGAGGAAAAGATAAAAGAGATTTTTGCACAACATAGAGAGTCAACGAGAAAGTTAAGTTAGCAAGATTCCATTCATTGTTTTGTAAAATTCTCACTAAAAAATCGATTGTATATGCACTAAAGGTTTGGCAAGAGTATCCTGTATTCTAAACAGTGTTTTAGAGTTGGTTTATTTGCTAAAATGTGAGACCGTTACATGTATTTAGCAATAAAAGATGTGAAAGTTGAGAGTTCAAGCTACAATTACAAACCAAGATCATGTACATGGGGGATTTCATTTTGCATTTGATTCAGGCATGTTCTTTACTAATTCATTCATATGGAAAAAAGAAGTAAAAGTTACAAGATGGTTCAAGCAATCAAGGTATAAAATTTCATTCCATTTCACTAGCCTCATTTCATATTAAAATTGCCATGAAGGGAAATACAGAACATGAAACAGGATGAAATAAAGACTGAAATAAAAGACTGACATGACTAAAAAAAGCAAATGACGAAAGCAAATGAAATAGAAACTACATTACGGGCTAGTTGCACCCCCTAAGCTTGAAATCTGTAGTTTACTCACTACATCAATCGAACTCATGGAGGTAACAATTGAAATCTTGCATGGGTGAAATCAATAAGACGGGCCAGCGCCCCCGTGGTCTGTCGGGAAGAATTGGCTGACAAGATCATCATCTGGAACATCCATCGGAGTAGGCTGTAGGAAAAACTGTGACTGCTATGGTGGCGGTGGCTAATACGGCTGTGGGATGGAGTAGTGGCCCTGTGAGATGTGCCACGAATCCATGCGGTGGACCATGTCATGCATCGTAGTATACTGTGTGCCCAGCTGATCCAGGCGGACGTCGATGCGATCAAACAAATGTTGCATGCAGCTATACAAATGCCTGACATCAGGCATCGCCCAGGAGTACTCCGTCTGGGTGCTGTTGGAGGGAGGTGGTGGACCGTTTAAGGTTGTAGACCGTTTAAGCTTTGTAGACCGTTTAAGGTTGTAGACCATTTAAGGTTGTAGACCATTTAAGGTTTGGTTGACTTCAAGACCGTATAACACTCAAGACCGTTTACCCTCATTCGGTCTTGAGGTCGAATGGTCTCATTCGGTTTTGAGGTCGAATGAACTCATCCGGTCTTGAAGTCGAATGGTCTCATTCGGTCTTGAGATATAATGGACTCATTCGGTCTTGAGGTCGAATGTCCTCATACGGTCTTGAGGTCGAATGACCTCATACGGTCTTGAGGTCGAATGCCCTCAAAATCTCAAGATCGTATGGACCTCCAAGGTGGTTCAAAGGGTAAACTAGATTAGGGTTTCCTATGTTGAAGCCATCAATTGGTCTCAAACTTGCTAACCACTTACCAATTGAGACAATTAGGGTTAGACTTAACCAATTGGTCACTCAATTGACCCTCAATTGATATCCAATTAGGGTTGGAGTTGGTTCAATTAAGGTCTATAAACGTTCAACCATCAACACTCATCAATGTGAATCAAATCGAAGTTGAACCCATCAATTGACCTCCAATTGGGCTCAAACTTGGCCCAAACGGTCTTGGGATCGTTTGGATATCCTCCAAATGGTCTTGAGACCGTTTGCCCAAGAATTCATCAAAATCTAGATTGATTTGATAGGGGTTGAACCTTAATTAAGTCACAAATCAGCAATTTGATTATTTCAATAACCCATTGTAATTGAGCCCTCAATTGATCAAATTACCTTAACCCTAGACCTCCAAACGGTCTTGGGTTCTCACCAAACGGCCTTGAGACCGTTTGGATTATTCCCCAAACGGTCTTGAGACCGTTTGGGCTAATCAACCCAAAATCTCAAATTAGCTCATTGTGATTTCAGCACTGATTTCAATTAGGGTTTGCCCTAGTAATCAACCTTCAACTCTTAACTCGTTTGGAATTAGTCCATAAAATTTGGTGAGTCATTAATTAACATCATTATGAACAGTAATATCATACGGTCAATGCTTAGTCAACCATCTTATATGGTCTTGAGACCGTTTGCCCAAAAAGGGAAAATTAAGCAGATTGAAAATCAGAACTAAATTCAATTGGATTTGCTAATTGATTTGCTTATATGTCACGATCCCTTTGGAGTTAACCTCTCAAATTTTGTGGGTGATTAACCTACATAATTTTGAACAGAATTCCCATACGGTCCATGCTTGTTCAACGCGGCCATACGGTCTTGAGACCGTATGCCTTCATACGACCTTGAAACCGTTTGCCCACCAAACGGTTTTGTAAACCGTTTGGGCAATTGGTTGAGGTCGTATGGTAAAGTGGAAAACTGTGGATAAGCATAGGAAATAACGCCCTCATGTTCTAGCTCAAGAACAACAACAGTTCCTCACGGATTTTCTTGCAAGGAAGCAAGGGAAGATAGGGAAGAAGAAGAACTATCAACTACATGCATAGAAAAAGATGTATAATCAAAGCATATGGTTTAGAGTTATAAAACCCGCCTAAAGCTTGCTCCTTGAGCTCCAAGCTTTCAAGCTCCAAGCCTTTAATGGCGTCCTTGAGCTTCACAGGTCGGCCAAGGTGAAAACTCCAAGGAAAAGTTGGAAAGAAAATGCTAGAAAGAAGAAGCTAGGTGAGCTAGCAATGAATTTGACCTTGAATCCGAGTTTCATCCATGAATTCGAGCAAAAAGGAAGGATCCAAACCTACCTTGCACTCCCCTGGTCGTTCTCCTGTGCTCCTGAGCTCTCCTTAGTCGGTTGAGCAAGGGGGAACAGTGAAGGGAACGAAAGAAACATTCCTTTGCTAAGTGAGGAAAAGGGCTTATATACTTGGGTGGAATTTCAACATAGGCACATAGGTTTTCCTCACTTTCAACTAAGTCCCTCCTTTTCTTCTTTGCTCGTCCCTTCTTCTTATTTCTAAGGACAACCATCTTCTACGGTCAAGAAATGAAGGCAAAGAAGATCAACCTATTACTAAAGCACACACATAAAAGGGCTATAGTACTTACACCTTGATTATTCAACCACAAAGGTGTTTTTCATTATATGATTATTCAATTGAAGTGACTTCTTCATCATTTCTTCTCTAAATGATGACAAGAGACTTACAAGATATTTTAGATGGTGTATTTTACAAGTTGCACCCCTCAAATTGGGTAAATTTCACTTTACTCCAATTTAGGGTTTCAAGCACAGGGATTGCTTCCACAGCTGCACCTTGGTGCTCAAGCTTGGGAAATCCCTCAAACTTTACCATAATCATTCTTATGATGTCTCAAAATTAGAGGAACATCTCAACATGTGCAAGTTGCAAGTTAACCCTTCTAACTGGGTAAATTGCACATAGGTCCCTGTATTAC
Organism: Alisma plantago-aquatica; assembly: GCA_963693085.1. Taxonomy (NCBI): domain Eukaryota; kingdom Viridiplantae; phylum Streptophyta; class Magnoliopsida; order Alismatales; family Alismataceae; genus Alisma; species Alisma plantago-aquatica. The sequence continues at coordinate 161,746,831 of OY856409.1, forward strand.
AAAACAATCAATTCAATCATTGTTTAAAAAGGACAGAAAAGGAAAAGTATGTTCCTTAGGAACTTAATTACATGCCAAAAGATAATCACCAGTATCTTAATTACATAATTAGGCAAAACACCTAGGGTTAACTCATAACCCAGGTCAGGGATGTTACAATTTAAGGCCATGGACACTTGGAAAGATACTAGAACTTCAACCTTTTCTTTTTCTTTATCTAAAAGTTTCATATACTTATCCCTAAGCACCCAAATGAGACATTTGCTCCCCACCACTTTCATCCTTCTAAAATCCTCATTCTCCCTCTGTTCTTTTGCAAATTTCCTATCCAAAGAATAAGAAAGAGGGGATCTTCTTGGAAAAGAATCTAGGATTGCAATTGACTTCCTTTTAGGGTTTAAAAAGCTTCCTTCTAGTGATCTTGACCTAAAAGAGTAAGAATCCCCTTCTTTCCTCTGTTTATTTCTTTATTATCCTTCCTCCTACCTTTCTCCAGGTTGGAACCTTGCTGTTCCATGGTAGAAATTGGTCTAAAGCTCCAAAAACCTACCTTTCTTGCTCCTTATGCTTGGGGTTTGCTCATTTGATGAAGAAAGGTGCTAGATGGACGAGTTCACAACTTATGCATGGATTTTCTACCCTACCTGCTTGAGTTTTATTCTGATTGGGATTTCATATTCTCATTAGAGGCAAGTTTTATAACTTGCTCCATGTTTATTGCTTACCATAACCTTGCTAGCTCATGTTCTTGCTTTTAAATGATGATCCATGCACTAAAAAGCTATGCTTGACTTGGATTTCGATTTTTATAATGTTGCCTTTTCTGAATACATCTCTAGATGAAACTATGATAATGTGTAAGTTATTAATAAGGTATAATATGACTTGTATCAGGTTAGTTTGATAACCTACGGTGCTAAGCACCCATCAACCAATGGTCAATTTTAGGGTTTAAAGCTGATTTCTTCTATAAGCACATGACCCAATGATGGTACCATTGTAACAATTGATGGTGTCACCTTCATGACAAATTATTATGGTGAGAAAGGGTGTCAATTGACGTTCACCCCTTAGGTTAGGTGTTAGTCTAATTAGAATCCTAGTGATTAAGAACTAAGTACCCTAATGATGCTATCAATCAATGGTGATATTAGTTTGATATTTGTTACTCATTAATGAATATAGTGTTGATGTAACAACCTATGGTGACATAATGGTCACTAATGATGGTTGATCAGGTCTCTAAAACCTATGATGAGTTAATCATATAGTTGTGGCATCAATTAAGCCTTAGACCAATGGTTTCTTAGGTCACTTGATGCAATGGTCGGACCTATACTGTAATTGATGGTTTTAACATATGAACCCGACCCAATGGTCAATATATAATGTTTATTCCTCCAATAAAATGGAATTATGGCTAATTTATTATGTTGTTCTTAATAATATGATTTATATGGTTTCCTTTATATGATCAACTTAAGGAGCTTACTTGTTGACAATGGATGGCTAGTTTTAAATGAACAGTCGATTGTGAATATTACCCTACTCTCAACAGAACCCTTATTATTGTTAATCAATGAATTTCTAGGGTTAAATGGTGACTTTTATAAATCACAACTCAATAACATCATATATGATTCATTTAGGGTGTTTACTTATGTAAACGACCAATGGCTTTACCTTTTCAACATTTCATGGTTAGAAGTTGATGCCTCAACATTCCCATTATTTTGGGTGAAGCATGTAGTGTAATGTTATGATTCTAATGATGTGAATTTGATGGTTCAATGAATTAAACTAGTAGTGTTACCCTTTACCTCATATGATTATGATTTATAATCACCATAATGAATTAATGGATAACCCTAATGAGGTATAGCTTGTTATACCTAGCTTTAATATAACTAAATGATGGTAATTGGGTATGAATAGTCCTTGAATGACTAATACAATCATGGAGTACTCTATTACTATTGTTGAAACCCTATTATGCTATAACCCGATGGTTACACCTTGATTCATGTGTGGGTTCATGCTTGAGAATAGTATGTAATGTGATGGTGATGCTTCACCTTATGCATCCATGATCCAATGGGGATGTCGTGAGTTAGTGTTGGTTTATTACACTAACGAGTTTCAATCTTAAGAAAGATCTTTTACTCAACAAACCAATTCTCGCAAGTATAAAAAAAGTAGTTGTAGTCGAGATCGAACACAAGGAGCTTTAGTAATCAATTAAACACATTAGTGCTAAGGTTCAATAATCTAGACCGTTTGAAAGGTGATTTGGTTGATTAATCTAAAATTTTTAGAATTAAGCAAACAGTGAATGGATTACTAAAAGAGATTAAAATTTAGATATGGAAGTATCTTGGACTTAGGATTTCACCCACATATCACATAATAGAATAGGAGCACGAAATTTAAACATACTAAGCACTTCTTTTAAAGGAGAGTTGTATGTTGCACTTCACCTCTTGGTGCAAGTACAATGATCCTAACTTAATTCAACATCCCCATGTATGAATTTCATTTTGGATCACAAACCTGCTCCTCAACTCCATAATTTCCACTCTCATGGTAAAGAAGGAGTTGCCAAGAGAGTACCTCCTTACTCTCTGATCTATCTTCTCAGATCAAGCAAAAGAGCATAAAATATACACATAAGGTAGCCAACCATACATGTAGAAAAGAAGAAATCGGTACTCACAAGGTGGAAAAACAAACAACATAGAATTTTGTACGAAATTATCATGTTCCATACATGCTATGACATGGGAGCTACTCTCCCATGTCCAAGAAAAGGAAACTACTCGTCCATAATAGTGTATAGCAGAAAATGCACAAAAATTTCAGAGTTCAACATGATTTATAGAAGGAAAAGCTAAGAAAACCCAAGGTGTAACCCAAGAGGAGTAGAATTCCAACTTGAGGATGAAATTACACTCCTACAACTACTCCAAACCGGACAACCCTCTGTCCCAAGAAGCTTTGTGGAGTGAAGAAGCTCTGTTGTACCTTGGAGAAGAAGATTGGAGAAGAAAAGAAGAAGAATGGGGTTATTTTGTAAGAAACCACCTTCTTCCACCTCCAAAATCGCCCTCCTTACTCTAGCCTTTATCTTGGACGAAAGAGTTTTAAATTATGACCAAAGATAACTACAACTTAGAGTGGTTTCATCTTTTAAAATGAAAGGAGTCGTATTTGAAAATTGTTGAAACTGACAGGCACATGACGTGTCTTTCTTTGGACACGACGTGCCCTGTCTCTGGCAGTTGTTTTAAGTGTAAAGCACACGGCGGGTTTGAATTAAAACACACTGTGTACTTTACCAGAAAGGCAAGGCTTGGTTCTGAATTCCCATGTACACATTGTGTCTTTTGTGGACACACTGTGTACTTTTCTTCAGTGGCTGGAGTATTAGGCCGTCTGGAAATGCGCACGTTGTGTCTTAAATAATACACATCGTGTGCATTGCTGTTTCAACATAATTAAAGTTCTGAATGTCTACTAGGAGTGGAGAAGTCCTGATAATGATGAATTTGAGTTGTGATATCTCCAATTTGATCCATTTGATGCAAATATACAATATACATCATGTGATAAACAAAATAACAAAAAGGTGGCAAGAGTAATATGAATAGAGGTTAAATGAGAATAAAATGAACTGAATTTGTGTGTGAGAACATGTGAAAAGTTGATGTGGAAACCACACAACAAATCCCCCTAAGCTTGAACCATTGCTTGTCCTCAAGCAAAAAGAGCATAGCCACACAAATGAAGGAATATTCAAGCTCATGCATGGATTAAATGAAATGAAGATATGTAATAAACTCAATCAACCATGTACATTAGATTTCTTTTCATAGCACCTAACCATCATCTCAATTTAAACATCCAAGATAGAGAAGTTTTAGTTCAGGAATGGTGGTCACAAATTAAGCGAAACAATCAACTAAACAACACTAAATAGGATTTGGATAATCAAGCCAAACAATTAGTGGATGTACAACACAAAATTTTGAGTTATTAGGGATGTAAATGATGAAATCTTAGCTAACTTTAACAATCCTAGTTGAGCTCTCTTCTCAAAAAGATATGACAATTGATTTTTGGGATTTCGACACTCGGCCGCTAATTTAGGCTTACACACACTTGGAGTGTCAGTTGGGTGTTATTTTACCCTCTTTTGATTTTCATACCACCTAACCATCGTTGTCAGATTGAACTCACACTAGGCCAGAATGATATGTGGGTCGTTTGCCATCTTTTATTGGGTAAAGTGAGGAAAAGATAAAAGAGATTTTTGCACAACATAGAGAGTCAACGAGAAAGTTAAGTTAGCAAGATTCCATTCATTGTTTTGTAAAATTCTCACTAAAAAATCGATTGTATATGCACTAAAGGTTTGGCAAGAGTATCCTGTATTCTAAACAGTGTTGTAGAGTTGGTTTATTTGCTAAAATGTGAGACCGTTACATGTATTTAGCAATAAAAGATGTGAAAGTTGAGAGTTCAAGCTACAATTACAAACCAAGATCATGTACATGGGGGATTTCATTTTGCATTTGATTCAGGCATGTTCTTTACTAATTCTTTCATATGGAAAAAAGAAGTAAAAGTTACAAGATGGTTCAAGCAATCAAGGTATAAAATTTCATTCCATTTCACTAGCCTCATTTCATATTAAAATTGCCATGAAGGGAAATACAGAACATGAAACAGGATGAAATAAAGACTGAAATAAAAGACTGACATGACTAAAAAAAGCAAATGACGAAAGCAAATGAAATAGAAACTACATTACGGGCTAGTTGCACCCCCTAAGCTTGAAATCTATAGTTTACTCACTACATCAATCGAACTCATGGAGGTAACAATTGAAATCTTGCATGGGTGAAATCAATAAGACGGGCCAGCGCCCCCGTGGTCTGTCGGGAAGAATTGGCTGAAAAGATCATCATCTGGAACATCCATCGGAGTAGGCTGTAGGACAAACTGTGACTGCTATGGTGGCGGTGGCTAATACGGCTGTGGGATGGAGTAGTGGCCCTGTGAGATGTGCCACGAATCCATGCGGTGGACCATGTCATGCATCGTAGTATACTGTGTGCCCAGCTGATCCAGGCGGACGTCGATGCGATCAAACAAATGTTTCATGCAGCTATACAAATGCCTGACATCAGGCATCACCCAGGAGTACTCCGTCTGGGTGCTGTTGGAGGGAGGTGGTGGAGTAAAAGTAGCAGAAGGAGGTTCCCCGGTATCATCAGCAGCTCTAACTGCATCAACTTCCTCATCAATGTTCAACACGCATTTCCAATTATCCTTGTTCTCCAAAGTGATATTCTCAGGATCTGGAATGTCAATATACAGATCATCATCGAAGAACTGCCGAAACTTGGTGTCACTGTTGGCAACTTTCGAGAGAAACCTTGAAGAGAGAAGGTATTGGATGTCTACTAGGTTTCTACCTGGTGCTGCCTCTAAACCTATCAAACCAACATCAAGCTTCTGTGCAATCAGAGTAATCAAGCCACCACACATGATGTCACTGACGTCCCTCTTCTTTATCTTCTTAATGTCCAGGAAACATGTATGAATGTAAAAAGAAGCATTAATCAGGTGTTCATACATCATCCCCAATAAGAAGAAAAGATCTTGCTTCCCAACAACCCCCTGAGTCCTTCTTGCCAAACACTCCGATACTAAGAAGGCGGTGAATGTACTAAAAGATAGGGCTATGGATAGAGGATGCTCTAGCTTGCTTCACCTCATGGTGTTCCTCATTAGATATTTCAAACCAAAACTCATCACTGTGAGAAACCAGCTGGTAACTAATCACCCCGTCATAATGACACTCCAACAACTTACAAAAATGCCTAAATGTGAGCTCAAAAGTGCGACCCAAAAGCCTAAAATGAATAATACCATAGGGTTGGAGCTTCTTCTATGGGTTTTACTCAGTAGAGAGGATCGTCAAAAACTCATAGACAAGGTGGGGTTAAGTGTTAGATACCGTAAGGCAGATGTAGCTTAACCCCAAGTCCTGTAGGCGCATGATAACGTCGTCCTTGAAGCCCAGAGCCGTCATTGTCTATTGGCAAGAAAAATGAGTCAGAAGTACCCTCTGTGCAATCAAGAACTGGTATGTCGGGTCTTCTTTAGGGGTGACCCGAAACTGAGTAGTAGAGACATATGTTGGAGCTTGGGAGGAACTGGCTTCGTGCTTGCGGTTGCTAGTTTTCTTGAATGGAGCCACTTGTGTCGCTGACAGATTAACACACGTCATGTGCTAGGACAGACACGTCGTGTGTCCGAGGCAGAAGTTCGGCTGAAATTGCAATGCACATGTCATGTGTAGAAAAGTACACACTGGGTGCCTGGAGATCTACGACAGTGTGCAGATAGAGATGAGGGAAATTTTAGGGAAGAATTGGAGGAGGATGATGATGGCGCTTGGATGTTTTCTTGGTTAAGTACTATGCGTGATGAAGGAGAGCTGCAACACTTCTTCTTGGCGTTGATGATGGTGCTTGGAGATGAGGAAGGCAAGTTCTCTCTCACATTCTCAGCGGAGAAGATGATGGTGCTGTGAGGTAGAAGAAGATGATAACTGTGAGATCAAGATGAAGACAACGACGCTTGCTGCTATCTACTGCTTTGGGGGTGACGACCCAAATCTTAACGAAAAGAGCACCACCTTGTGTTAGGGTACGCCGTGAGCAAGAAAAGAACATGGCGGTGGTGCTTACAGCTCGGGGTAGACACGCCATGAGCAAGAAGGCTGATAGCTTGAGGAAGGAGACATGGCCAACGAAAACGGCACAACGGTGGCACTTGGGGTTGCTAGGGAACACGGCAGATCTAGAAGCAAAGACTAGGGTGCAAGGAAGCTCTGGAGTCTCACACAGCTCGAATGAGAGTGTGAGTGAGAGGGGCGGCCATGTGCTAGGTTATAAACTTGCATTTTCATCAAAAGACACGACATGTACAAATAAAGACGCACAATGTGTCTTTTTAGAACTTCCTTTCTGTGATAAAGGACACATAGTGTTGAATAAAGTACACAACGTGTACTTATTCAGAATTTTGAAATGACCATTTTCACTGATAAATATAATTTCGAAAAAAATAATAATCAATGTTTCGATTCCAACCTTGTTTTTTTTTTAACAATTTTTTTTGTTTTTCTAACAAATGGGCTTGTTCTTCTATTTTTCTTTTCAAGAAGTATAAGGTTTTTCCACTTTCTCTATAAAAAAAAAAGAAGTGTACTGGAGTTTTTGAATTAATCTTTCATTGATGTATTATTTCATCAAGGTTCCAATTTTGATGTTATTTTCTTATTCCTAAATGGGCCCTTTCAATTTTTTAGGTTCACGTTCTACTCCGGGTAAAGATCCACCCGATTCTGCACTGTTTCGGTGCGGGCCGCGAGAGCAGTACCAAAACGAGGCAAACTTTGAATACTAGATATGACCCCAAAATAACAGGAGTCAAAGTCGGCCAGTGAGATGATGGTGGATAAGCTTCATCGTCGAGAGGGAAACAACCCGGATCACCAGCTAAGGCCCCTAAATGATTGCTCAGAGATAAAGGAGGTAGGGGTGCAGAGATAGCCAGGAGGTTTGCCTAGAAGCAGCCACCCTTGAAAGAGTGCGTAATAGCTCACTGATCGAGCGCTCCTGTGCCGAAGATGAACGGGGCTAAGCGATCTGCCGATGCTGTGGGATGTGAAAAAGCATCGGTAGGGGGCTGGGAGCCACAATTTTTCTTAATGTTGGAAACTCTTAATTCTAATCTATTCTATGGATCTATTGAAAAAAGAGGGGACATTTTTAATTCGTTTTAATGTAATTAGTTTGAATTGTTATCCATATTGAATTTGAATTATTATAAAAAAAATAAAAATAGGAATTATTATCTATTGTTATATATTTGGACTATTATTATGAATTCACGACTTTAATTAATCTAATACAAAATGAGGATTTTTAGTAAAAAAAAGCATATTTTTAGAAATGATTTCTATTCCATATTTTATTTCATCTATATTGATTATTCTATATTCATTATTGAATGAATTTGGACGGCGTGTTCAAATAAAGACACGTCATGTACTTTTCCAGAATACTTGATCCTTCCTTTTCTGCTTGGGAACACATACTGTCTATATTAGAACATGTCGTTTACTTTTCCAGGTCGAGGAGAACTTTGTATCTGCTGATCAGTGACACAGCGTGTCAAATAAAGACATGTCGTGTACCTGGAGATGTAACCCATATGCTATATTTCTGGAAGTAGAGACACGCCGTGTATTAAATGAGACACGCTGTGTCTTAAATGAGACACGCTGTGTCTTCTGTAGTTTGTACAGAAAATAGCTTTTTTCAGCACAAAATTAATAATAGATATGGCAATAGAATTGTCTAAATTATTACATTCATCCATGACAAGCTAGTTTATGAAACTAAAGAGTGTTCTTGACTCAAATGACTTGAAAATAAATCTATCCTAATGTGGGTTCAATTCTTACGAGTGTTGGTATGTATGCCCTGAGAGCCAATCATGGGATGATTGGTGGGATACATTAAGATTGATTTGATAAACATCAAAGGCAAGCTTCCAATTCTTTCTGGTTCAGTCATATGAGATAGTGATAGAACAGATTGAATGTCTAGAGAATGACAGTACTCAATGACGTTTGCTTTCAGGTTGAGGACCTGAACGATGAGATCATACGGATGCTAAGAGTTTGTACATTCTTATTATGTCCCTAATCGGATGTCATTATGGAAGGCAGATAGACAACAACGACACACAAGACTAGATTGTGGTATTGGTTGATGACAAAATCTCGTTAGTCATGATATGGAGATATCAAACCAAACACATAGGTACTTGTTAGAGAACAAGTTTATCGGACAGACCCACCGTGAGTTTGACACATGGAACCATGACATGGTAGTCATAGTTAGTTCTCATAGTGATGGTGGTGAGTGTGAGTCTTAGACCTGAAATCACTACACTCAACACATGTCATTGGGTACACTTTGACATCATCAAACGCAGTCCTAAAACATGGGTTGTTATAAAGGTGATGATTGGGTGGCTTTGACACATGGGGCTTTTGAGGGGTGAGTGATAGATATGGGAGTTGTCCCTCCTGAGGGAGTATGATATCCATGGCCACTTGATCTGTAGGATTGAGATAGGTGAGCGCACATGTATGAATCAGTATGTGATATTGATGTCATACATATCTCCTCCAATCTACTATGAGATCAAGAAAGTGAATGAATGTTGAAAGGATGACTGTTCCATGCCTTGAGTTCATTTGGGATATTAGTGATAAAGGAATTATACATCCACTGTAACACCATTCACGGATTTTAGGATTGAAAGTTGTTCTCCAACTTTCTATTTCACTTGGGTAGCATTGATGTGTGACTAGGCACCGCTCTTTGCTTGTGAAGTCATAAGTGTTATGGACTTTCACTGCCAACATGAAATGGACCTGTAGGGTCACACACATAGGATTTAACCTGGAAGACTATGATACTAAGCTATCAATTGATTGAAACTGCAATTGACTGATTTTGCATAGTCTCCTGCCCCAACCGATCGGCTCATGGGATGAACCGATCGGCTCAGGTTGGTGAACTGATCGGCTCAACTAGTGAACCAATCGGCTCATTGCAATGCGACAATTGGCTCAATTGTTGAACCGGTTGATTCATGTGACCAACCGAGATCGTTTGGAAAGTCAGAAGACTATTTTGCAAATACAATTTGTTTCACTTATACAAATTCGATTTGGACAAGGATTAATATTTGATTAATAAGAGACAAATTTGAAAGTCAATTTGAGTTGGATCAGGACCATGAACCGATCAGCTCAAAGCTCCAGCCGATTGGCTCAGAGCCCCAGACGATCAACTTAGGTCCCAAACAATCGGCTCAGGACCCAAAATGATCATTTCAGGGTGTGAAATGATCAGTTCAGGTGGCACAGTTGGTTGTTTTGTGGAAAATCTCGAACCCTTCTACTCCGGTTTAATCCCACATTGCCCAGGGTAGAGAACTCTATCCCATGACCCTCCTATATATATAGGGGTATTGGGGGCTTCCCAGAAATAACAACTTAGAACACCAGTTGCTCTGCAAAGTTGTCGTTCTCTCTGGTTGTGGCAACCAAGAGAGCCCGAGCAAGTGCTACCTGATAAGGGAGGCACAACAAGGGAAAGACAACTGGTTGCAGGAGAGTGTGTTGGTGACTAATATGCCAACAGGAGGGTATGACTCATTCTGATTCCTTGTGGGACATGGAGATCGGAGTTCCAGGTGGTCCGTGTGGACTACTTTAGAGGCGGGAGACTTCTGCTGCTCGGAGGACAGTTGTCAATCCCGACAATCCCAATGAGACCAGGAGCTGCACAGACATCGTCCAAGACCAGAGGTGAAAACTACGCAAGCCGCGTGGTAACGTCACCGAGCAAGCCTCGGGACAAGGTATGCCTCCACAAACCATCCTTCCAATTGTATAGACGTTGATGCATTTCCTTTGTTTTGGATTTGGGAGGAGAAAATTTTTGTTTCTGCTGCCTTCTCTGTCTCCCCTAAAACCCAACAGTGGTATATGAGCTACGTCAACTACTCTATACTTTATGATTATCGATATGATCGATTTTTGTTTGTCGCCTTTATTTATTGCATACGATGCGAATAAAATTGGCTTTATGTATGTCCAATCCTAAATCCACAAATTACAATATACATATATGATATGTAATATGAATGCACTCGATACGCGTCTGGTGTGATTCCACTAGAGGTGCAACACACAAGATGATTTGACCCGACTAGATGCGGCCCACGAGGTCGGAACACAAGGGAGTGTTCACTTTTGATATTTATAAACCTAAACTAACACACCTACGTCTATTAAAACACTACACCCGCAAGCGCACGGGGTCGTGTCGTAGTATAGGAAGGTGGCAAGTATAGGGTCGATCTACAAAGAAAAGTGGGGGAACTAAAGCTAGGTTTAGTTTTGCTGGGTTCCTATTACGGAGACTAGGGTTAAGGGTTTAAAGGTGATTTGATCATTAAACTACTATGAGCAAATGAGGAATTAAAGGCAAGAATGAAATCTACGTTAACCCTAGACTAGATTAAGGCTAAACAGGCAAGAAAGGATTAAGCTAGGTATGAAAATGCAAATTACACTAAGGCAAGCAAGAGAGAAGCAAAAGAGCAATTAAAGAGCTAAGCTAGCATGAACAGGGCAAGAGCAAGGAAAGAAGCTAACTAAGCAAGAAAAGAACTAATTAAGCTAAGCAAGCACAAAACTAGGGTTTTAAGTAGTAAAGAGAGGTATGGGCTATTTAGGGGTATGAACTTATCACTTAAGTTGGGGGGCGACATATGAACATTATGAATCCATTTAGACTATCCAAACTAAACAACAAGTTAGAGTCTAATGATCTAACCTAAGCTACTAACTGGCCATGGATATTCTAGGTTGTGTATAGGGGAACTAGTCCCTAACACCCCCTACTACCCTTACGAGGCTCAATCGGATTAGGGATTAGGTTCAAATAAATTAGAGTCTAATCAAGTCTAGGTTTCTAGAGTAGGCATTCCTAGGGCAATTAGGGGATGAGGGTAGTAATGGGGAGGTGAAATTAGGGCTTTGGACCCCAATTCCCCCACATTCTAGCCTTGAGAAGGATCCATGCTAATTGCACTAGAATTATCTAATCTAGATACTTAGATCTCTCACTTAGGCTTAGGGAGATTGATTAGGATGTAGGAAGATGGGGGCAACCTAGGGGTAAATCCCAAAATTCACACATATAAGCAATTTGCCTGAATTCCTAGGTGATTTCACACACAAACCAACAAGCAATCGATGGAGAATGAGATAGAAATATAATATAATCATTAACAAATGGAATTACAATGTTTACATGCCACTTTCCCCCAACATGGTATCAAAGTAACATAATTTCCTCCAAACAGCCCACCCAAGAGGCCTAGCTACTCATAGCAAAGCAAAATACAAAAAGAAAGATGATAGAGGAAGAAGTAGCCATGGAGCTCGATGTAGATGAGGAATTTCCTCCCTCCGGCTAATGCAAGGACGTCCTCCTTCTTCTCCTTGGATGGAATGGAGTGGGATGATGGTGAGAAGTGGATGAAAGGCTTAGATATGGGGGGTTATGTGGTGGAAATGGTGAAATGGGGTGGATTTGAGGTGGAGGTGAAGTGGAATGGAGTGGAGGTGACAAGGGAGTGAAAATGGGACTCTAAGAAGCCAACCCCTGACCCCCAACTGCCACTAGGGCTTATATAGGGATCTAGGGGGTCTAGGGTTAAGTTAGGAGTAAAATAGGTAAAACAATGAAAACTAGGTGGGTTTTGTGAGTAGCACGGCCGTGGTAGGTCACCACAGCCGTGATGGGTAGTGTAGACCACGGCCGTGGTGGATGGGGCCTTTTGTGGGAATTAAAATGTGGAGATCACATGGATATGTTCATGGATGGCCATGACCGTGGGGGGTCACCACGGTCATGGTGGGGACCTATGGCCATGGGCATGTTGATCACCATGGTCATTTTGGCCATATTCATCAATTTCTGGGAGTTTTAGTGATTGTTTGTGCTTGGGGCATGTCCACCACGGCCGTGGTGACGTACCACGGCTGTTTTTGTGTCCCTCCCATGTATTTGAGCTTTGAACTTGATCATCCATGGAGGGTATTGCTTCAAAACTTTCTTTGACCATTTGGGGTAGGTTGGAAGTGGTTTTGGCCTCATTTTGGGCTCCTCCAAGCCTGAGGAAACCCTAGATTGGACCATCTTATTTACATGCCATCAAGTAGTGGACAAAGTACATATAAAACATGCAAAAAGCCTCCATAAGTGCATTTGATAGAAATAAGCGTATTGGGGGAAATAAAATGTAATATAACAAGTATAGATGTGGTTGAAATGCAATATGACACAAGATGAAGCCCTAAAATAGGGCTGAATCACCACCCCAAACTTGAAACATACTTGTCCTCAAGTATGCTCCAACTCAATCTCTCTATAAACTTTTCACATTCAAGACATGACAAATGCAATGTAAGAGGTGATCATTGTGAAATGGGATCAAAGATGACTAAGTGCATGCATTCCACCTCTCTCCTCTCCTACTTTCACAAACCAATAATGAAAAGAGCACAAAGCATATGAACTTCAAATATAGCACATAGAACACACAAGTAATCCATATTTCTTTCATAATGTTCTAGGTAAACCGTTTCATGATGGTGTTAATCAAAGATGACTAGGAGTATTGTTTCACCTTCATGCATTCAATCTTATGTTTCAAATCACACTAAATGACCCACGTTGCTGCAAAAAGGGTGAAGTGAGCTAGGTTTGATGTTTCCAAGCTCATTGGGTATGAAAATGGAAGAAATGGTTACGATAAGATTTTTGGAGTGCAATTACATAGAGCACTCATCTTTTCTTTATTTGAATTCTCTTAAACAGGAGCATCCTTTTATTTTGTTTTTGCATTTTGTTTTTCATTTTTCTTTTTTTTCTTACCCTTGGTGTAGATAGGGCATATGGAGGATAGAGTGATGCGGAGAGATGGAGATGTGGCCACCCCAAAATTTTAGATGTGGCCACGGATGATTATGTGCACTAGGGCATCTTTTTATGAGGCGGAGGGGTATGAAGATGGTGGAAGAAGAGTCGGGCCAAAGAGGGGTCATTGGTATGATTTTCCACATAAGACATCTTCCATGAAAGTTAATCCAATACTTCATCCTAGACATCACACCACATGAATGAACAAGATGAAATTGATATATCAAACAAGTGATTCCACAAACACTAAGCGTTTAAAGCTTTCTCAAGTTCACAATTCAACCAAATCAATCACAATCATAAGAGAGGTGATGCACATGTAAAAAGTCAAACATTGATACCACTTAGCAATAAAGCATGACATTTCACTTGCACTAGTCAAAGGTCATCATTTTTTACTCAAAGCAGTAGAGATTGGGTCAAAACGTATTTTTTAGACAAGAAATCTCAAATTTGGGCAAAATTGGCCAAAATGGTGCCAATTTGCACTAAATCACATCTAAACCTACTTTAGGGAATTTCAAGACATTAAGCAAAAAATCCTACTTAAAATGCACAAGAAACTACAAAAACTACATGAAGATGTGATGCATGGTATGGAAAAGCAAAAATTTTGAAAAAATACACAAAAATGTAAGAAGTCAACTACATGCCATGCAAAGATGCAATGAAAAGAACAATAACAATAAAACTAAACTCAATGGCAGAGGTGATAACAAAATGACAAAATGAGAGAGATAGGGTGGTGCATACCACCCTACCCACCCTAAACTTTAGAATCATGCTGTCCTCATCATGAAACTATAGCTTAGGGGAGATAGGGGAAGTGTCATGGCTGCGGTGGCTGCTCTGGCATTTGCGGAGGATCTGGAGGAGCTGGGGATGGGACTGATCCTGATGGGGGATGCTGGTAATAATGCCCCAAGTAGTCGTCCTGGGGTGGAGGGTACGTCTCTAGATATCCAGCCAAACCACCCCAAAAATCTACACCCCATTCGGGGTTTCGTGCTGTTTGGGCGTGGTTGTAGTGATACAAGTGGTTGATCTGATGGTGCCTCTATTGTTGATCTTACCACATGTACTGCTGGATAAGCTGCATGTCACCTTGGATCTTTTGAATACTCTCAAGGTGTGCCTGGATGGTTGCCATGTCATAGGCGTTCCCTGAGGGTGGCTGCAACTGGGATGTCCCCTCATTCCTCCTTCTTGTCCTGCGGGGCTGCCTTTGTTCTGCATCTTCTTGCTCCTGCCCTTGTACATTAGATTCAGCTATGTCTTCGTGTACGGTAGTGGCTCCCCTTGTATACGTCTCTCTTGGGTGTTCTTGCTGCCATGTCAGTAATTTCTCTCTCAACCTGTGGACAGGTCCCAATACGGATAGCAGGGGCTCCGCGTGGTATGGCAGCTCTAGTTCAAAGTCTGACACACTAGTAGTGAGATAAATCATTCTTTTATTCTTCATTTTAATAGTGTACGAGCACATCAAGTAGTTGAGGTCAACAAAATCTGCCTCACATCCATCCTGTAACCTAGAGAGATCATAACCTAATGCTAGTGCTATTGAAGTCATGAACCCTCCCATAACAAATGGCTTTGTGCTCTTGTAGGGTACGGACTTCAAATGATCGATTAGCAGTACTCGCAGGTCTATATACCTCTTGTGGTGCATAACGATCAAGACAAACATATCCTTTTGAGATATGCTGCCTTGGTTGTCGTATCTCCCCACAATCGTGTTTGCCAAGACCTTCTGCACGTAGCGCATCAGTGGGTTTCTTATGGCAGCAGTTTTTGATCTACCTGCATTGTAATCCTCACTTCCCGATAAGCTCTTCCAATAATGTGCATAGTCAAAACTAACGTCTTTCTCTAACAAGCCGTCATCCAACTTCACAGCTTCTTCAGGATTAGCGACAAAGATATCGTTCAGGTCAGTAGAAGTGAGGGTGTGCACATTGCCCATAATGGCAAATTTGATTGCATCACACCCTCTCGCTTTTGTCCTTTCAATTGTGGCAAAGAACTCTCGGGTCAAAGTGAGATATGCAGGTTGGGGTGTGAAAAGAATACTCCACAACCCTATCCTCTTCAAGCCTATTTCCATTATTTCTTTGATCCCAAGATCATCAATGGTCTTCCCACTACCGTACCTAGAGGTGACGACTCGCCTTGTCATCCATTCTGGGTAGATGAGATTGACTTTCCTTTTCCTTTGTCCTCGGCCATAAGATACTCCTACTGATGCCTTGCCCAAGGATTTTTCTCTATCTGCCTCCAGTTGTGCCAGAACATCATCTCCCTCAGGCTCAAGCTCTACCTCATCCTCCTCACTATCACCATCTTCTTCCTCCATCATGTAGGACTGAGACCCCGAGATAGTATGCAAGTTATACCAGTGGGCCGACTGCTCCTCATCTTACTGTAGTTGCTGCGAGGGTTGTGGCTACACACCACGCCTCACCGTCACCTGAGACGTCGAGTGGTGGGCAGGTGTAGGCTTCGGTGGTAGTCGGGATGAGGACGGTGCCGCTTTAGAGGCCACCGGCTCGATCTCATAAATGAGGTTGTCCAAATCAACCCCCACGGATTCCTCGTCTTCATCATCTTCACCCTCGAAGGTGGCGTCAGTGATGTGGTGGCTATCGGATGAGCGAGAGTGTGATCTGCTCACCGATTGTGAACGGCGTAGGGATTGGGAGGCAGAATGGGTTGGCGTAGGGGTATGGGAGGGCATGGACACCTCAGAGGAGGCATTTTTGGAATGCCGTTTCCCTCCGGTGAGGATGTTAGTCCCCTTGATGATGGCTTTTCCAATCTTTTTCATGGTGATTGTGGAGGTGGAGGTGATGATTTTTGGATTTTGGTGGGGAAGGTGATGTGGATGTTGTTTTGGGTATAGAATGGAAGGATGGTGATGTATAGATGGTGGAAATATGATTTGTGGTGGATTTGTGCAAAAAGTTAAGGGTTTTTATGGAGTTTTGATGGAGGTGGCTATTGGGCAGATGTGGAGATGGAGGAGCGATTGGGGAAGAATAGGCAGTGGAAATGGTAGAGGGATGGTTGGGGATCGATTTGGTATTGATTGGAGGCCAAACGGGGGTGTTTTTGGGGGTTATAAGTGGAGATTGGGGAAGCTCGTGGTCGCACACCGCTGCCACGGTCATTTTCTCAAGGTGGAAGATGAAGAAATGAGGGTGGGGGTCAGTTTTGGATGTTTAAAACATTTTTTTGCTGAACCGGGCTCGACCACGGTCATGGAAGGTGGCCACGGTCGTGGCCAGGGTCGGGTAGCATGGCCGTGGCGGGTGCCACGGTCGTGTTGTCGATGAAGAACTCCCTGGTTTGACCTCGCCACAGTTGTGGCAGGGTGCCACGGTCGTGGTCATTTCTCTTCAACACGGTCGTGGCTGCTGCCCACAGTCGTGGTGATTCTTGTAAACAACCTGTAACTTCAGCCAACTTGATGCAAAAATTCCCACGGCCTTGGTTAGGACCACGGTCGGGGCCAGTCTTCTTCAACACGGCCGTGGCAGCTGGCCACGGTCATGGTCATTCTTCTAAAAACCCTGTAGACTTGGCCAAGTTGATGCAATAATTGCCACGGCCGTGGCAGTGGGCCACGGTCGTTCTTGACCACATGTACCATGGCCGTGGTCGAGCTCCATGACTGTTTTGGGGTTGTTTCCTCAGTATTCTAATCTTCAAAACTTGAACTTTATTTCTATTTGTTCTTTGGCCACAAATCTGACTGAATGACCACGATTCACTTCTATACCCTCTCTCTCTAATGTCTAGCACCTGCCTCATCATCAAAACTCAAAAGAAAACTATCAAGCACAAGAGTGTGTGTGTGTTTGTGTAAAATAAAGCAAAAGTATCAAAAATGTGAGGTTGGGTCAAAAATTCCCAAACCTAGGTGGGTTGCCTCCCACAAGCGCTGAGTTTCTTGCCTTCAGCTGGGCTTCTTGATGATTCTTCAAAATTCACCCATTTGGAATTCTTAAGTGTCCATTCTTGCAAAACATGCATCCTTCATTTACACTCAACCTTGGTTCCTCATCTCTTTCATCAAAACAATCATCACCAATTTCTTCACCTTGGTGTCCTTCTCTCAAATGCCCATTTGGACTTGTGAAGCGATCATGTCCAATATCCCTATCTCGGAGTTGCCAGGTTGGGGTCTTGTACATATTGATGTTGATCTTCATGTCCATAAATGAGACTGTCATAGTGCCACTGCGTACATGAATGTCGGCATCAACTGTAGATAAGAACGGCCTCCCCAAGATGATGGGAATCTTCCTATCCTCCGGCTCCATATCAAGTACAATGAAATCCACTGGGAACACCACGCCTTTTTCTTTACCTATCATCACCAAGACATCATCCACTCTACCTCTAGGCACTTTTATGGGTCTATCCGCCAACTGGAGAGTGCAATGTGCCGGCTTCAACTTGCCTAAGCCCAGCTCAACATAGACATGATATGGCATCAAATTCACACTAGATCCTAAATCAAGTAAGAACCTGTCTATGCGATGTCCCCCTATGTAACTAGGTATGAGTGGACTCTTGGGTCCTTTCTCTTCACGGGAAGTGAGTGTTGTATGATGGAGCTCACTTGTTCATTCAATCTCACCTTCTTTGGAATCCTCCCCATTGACCTTCTTTTCACAGTGCATAGGTCTTTGAGACACTTGGCATATGATGGAATTTGCTTGATTGCATCCAATAGAGGAATGTTGACCTTCACCTGTTGGAAGACCTCAAGAATGTCCATATTGTGCTTTTGTCTTCTTTTCACAGCCAAGGGCTCATCGAGTGCTTCGGGAAATGGTGGCTCACTAGCTATTAGCCTACTTGACTCAGCATGATCTTCCTGTGGTGTAGCATGAGGTGGAGCACTAGGACTCCCAATGTCAACATGGGGTGGCAAATGATCATCTTCGGCAATCTCAATCACAACATCACCACTTGACTGCTTCTGTTTTTCTTTGTCACTCTTTCTTTGACTTGCAGGCTGCTCAAGTGTTTTCCCACTCCTTAGAACTGTCACAGCACTACCTTGCTCATGATGGGGAGAGGGAGCATGTTGTGGTTGTGGAGGAGGTGGGCGTGATACTTGGGGTTGAAATTGAGGTGGAGAAGAGGATTGAGGGGGAGGAGAGAATTGTAGTTGGAAAGTGAAGTTTTGGGAAAATTGAGGTGGTGAAGGTGGTGGAGGAGTGTAAGGCTGGGGATAGCCTTGGAAGGAGTGAATGGGATGCACTTGCATGCGGGGTGGACTGTAGAAAACTTGTAAAGAGGGCATGGGTCCACTTGCTTCAGGTCTTGAAGACAATTTTTCTTCTTGGAGAGAAATTATGGAAGATAGCTGCTCTATTCTCTCTTCTAACCTTGCAACATCTCTTTGAACATCATCAAACACTTTCAATCTAGAGAGAACCTCTTCCTCAAACCTTGAGTATGTGGGACTTTGTGGTTCCTCATAGCTATAGGAGTGAGGTGTCTTCTTTTCTTCCCCATAGAACTCAATAGAATTGAACGGGTGGCAAGGAGCATTTGTCACCTGGTTCTTCATGAAGTTCACCATGTCACCAAGCATATTCATCACTTGCGGGCTTGAGTCATCATGAGTAGGAGGTGTCTCACCAAAAGCATACCCCCTTTCATTCATCATGCTAGAAGCTCAAATTCTTGATCCTTCAGCCAACTGCTCAAACAAAGGCCATATCTCCTCAGGTGGCCTAGCCATGAAAACTCCTCCACAAGAAGAGTCCATTGTGTCTTGATCCTTTAGAGACAAACCAGAGTAGAATGATTGAACTAGCTGCCACAAAGGGATCTCATGGTGAGGACACTCTCTCAACAACTTCTTTAATCTCTCCCATGCATTATAAAACTGCTCATTTCCCATTTGACTAAAACTTGCCACGGCATGCCGCATTTGTGTCAACCTTGCTATAGAGTAGAACTTCCTCAAGAGTGCCATATTCATCTCACCCCAACTCATGATGTCTCTCCTTGAATCATACCATTCCTTGGCTCTATCCTTGAGTGAAAAGGGGAACAATGTGGGCCGAATTGAGTCATCACTGGCCATTACCGTTCTGAAGGTGGCACACATCTCTAGGAAGGCATCCACATGCTTGTAGGGTTTTTCATTCTCTGAGCTATAGAAGGTGGGCAGGAGCCCAAGAAGACCTGGAGGAATAGAAAATTGCTCCCCTTGCATTTGGGTGACTCTAGATGCAATAGGTGACTGGTAGTTGCTCGGCATGAAGTAATCTTGCAAGGACTTGTGAGGTGCATTTTGGTCTTCCATCTCGTTTCCTCCCGAATGGCTTGTCACATGCACAAAGCACAACCAAACAAAAGAGAACAAGTTAGCAAACCAGTGTACACAAAAATGCAAAATATAATGAATAAAGAATAGCAATGATGAGGGAAGTAGGAAAAGTCAAAGCAAAACTAACTAGATAGGCCTAGCGCCTCTAATCCCCAGCAACGGCGCCAGAAAGCTTGGTGCGATTCCGCTAGAGGTGCAACACACTAGCCAATTTGACCCGACTAGATGCGCCCTACGAGGTCGGAACACACGGGAGGGTTCACTTTTGATATTTATAAACCTAAACTAACACACCTACGTCTACTAAAACACTACACCCGCAAGCGCACGGGGTCGTGTCATAGTATAGGAAGGTGGAAAGTATAGGGTCGATCCACAAGGAAAAGAGGGGGCACTAGAGCTAGGTTTAGTTTTGCTGGGTTCCTACAATGGAGACTAGGGTTAAGGGTTTAAAGGTAATTTGATAGTTAAACTACTATGAACAAATGAGGAATTAAAGGCAAGAATGAAATCTACGTTAACCCTAGACTAGATTAAGGCTAAACAGGTAAGAAAGGATTAAGCTAGGTATGAAAGTGAAAATTACACTAAGACAAGCTAGAGAGAAGCAAAAGAGCAATTAAAGAGATAAGCTAGCATGAACAAGGCAAGAGCAAGGAAAGAAGCTAACTAAGCAAGAAAAGAACTAGTTAAGCTAAGCAAGCACAAAATAAGGGTTTTAAGCAGTAAAGAGAGGTATGGGCTATTTAGGGGTATGAACTTATCACTTAAGTTGGGGGGCGACATATGAACATTATGATTCCATTTAGATTATCCAAATCAAACAACAAGTTAGAGTCTAATGAATTAACCTAAGATACTAACTGGCCATGGATATGCTAGGTTGTGTATAGGGGAACTAGTCCTTAACACCCCCTACTACCCTTACAAGGCTCAATTGGGTTAGGGATTTGGTTCAAATCAATTAGAGTTTAATCAAGTCTAGATTTCTATATTAGGCATTCCTAGGGCAATTAGGGGCCGAGGGTAGTAATGGGGAGGTGAAATTAGGGCTTTGGACCCCAATTCCCCCACATTCTAGCCTTGAGAAAGCTCCATGCTAATTGCACTAGAATTATCTAATCTAGCTACTTAGATCTCTCACTTAGGCTTAGGGAGATTGATTAGGATGTAATAAGATGGGGGGAAACCTAGGGATCCAAGAATTGGACCTAGGGGCAAATCCCAAAATTCACACATATAAGCAATTTGCCTAAATTCCTAGGTGATTTCACACACAAACCAACAAGCAACCCATGGAGAATGAGATAGAAATAGAATATAATCATTAACAAATGGAATTACAACGTTTACATGTCATTTCCCCCCAACATGGTATCAAAATAACATAATTTCCCCCAAACAGCCCACCCAAGAGGCCTAGCTACTCATAACAAAGCAAAATATAAAAAGAAAGGAGATAGAGGAAGAAGTAGCAATGGAGCTCAGTGTAGATGAGGAATTTCTTCCCTCCAACTATTGTAAGGATGTCTTCCTTCTTCTCCTTGGATGGAATGGAGTGGGATGATGGTGAGAAGTAGATGAAAGGCTTAGATATGGGGGGTTATGTGGTGGAAATGGTTAAATGGGGTGGATTTGAGGTGGAGGTGAAGTGGAATGGAGTGGAGGCGACAAGGGAGCGAAAATGGGACTCTAAGCAGCCAACCCCCGACCCCCAGTGGCCACTAGGGCTTAAATAGGGATCTAGGGGGTCTAGGGTTAAGTTAGGGGTAAAATAGGTAAAATAGTGAAAACTAGGTGGGTTTTGTGAGTAGCACGGCCGTGGTAGGTCACCACGGCCGTGGTGGGTAGGGTAGACCATGACCATGGTGGATGGGCACGGTCGTGAAAATTAAAATGTGGAGAACATAGGGATATGTTCATGGATGGCCACGGCCATGGGGGGTCACCATGGTCATGGTGGGGACCTATGGCCACGGGCATGTTGATCACCACGGTTGTTTTGGCAATATACATCAATTTCTAGGAGTTTTAGTGTTTTTTTGTGCTTGGGGCATGTCCACCATGGCCGTGGTGAAGTACCACGGCCATTTTGGTTTCCCTCCCATGCATTTTAGCTTTGAACTTGATCATCCATGGAGGGTATTGCTTCAAAACTTTCTTTGACCACTTGGGATAGGTTGGAAGTGGTTTTGGCCTCATTTTGGGCTCCTCCAAGCTCGAGGAAACCCTAGATTGGACCATCTTCTTTACATGTCATCAAGTAGTGGATAAAGTACATATAAAACATGGAAAAAGCCTCCATAAGTGCATTTGATAGAAATAAGCATATTGAGGGAAATAAAATGTAGTCTAACAAGTATAGATGTGGTTGAAATGCAATATGACACAAGACGAAGCCCTAAAATAGGACTGAATCAGGGTCACCCTTAAATGAGTTTTGTGGTGGATGTATAGTGTGGTTATGGCCAATAAACCCTATATATATGAGTGCTTGGTTGTATGTGGTTGCTTACATCTCGGTCTGCACACCGATTCCCTATCTCCTATTCCAGATGTAACTTGAGATAACTCGTGATTTCTTTCCTACCTTTGCTCCCCCCGAATGTAACTCGGAGTTTCCCAATACAAATGTAAAATAGGATAGATCTTTTATTTCCTGTTATGTCAAAGAATGGCGAACAACCTGACGATGACTGAGACGATCGGTTCAAGGAGTGAACTGATTGGTTGGCAATCCAGACCACCGGTTCAAGGAGTGAGACGATCGGGTGGCGGCCATGAGAAGATGCACGATGACCAGGCGAACCGATTGGTTGGAGGAGCCAACTGATCGGCTGGTGGCACCCAGACGATCGACCAGAGCGAGTAGGTCATTCATGTGATGAGTTGATCAACTCGGACGGCTATATCACTTCATCATGAACAGGTTGCATGAGATGTAGACCTAGATGACCATGATTCCTCTTGGCTCGAGGAATCATATTAGGATGGCCATAATCATCGCTTTTATCGTTTCACATGTATTTTGTGGGATATAGCATGTATATGATACATACTATTTATTGTGGTGATTGGATATGTATATGTACCTATAAAACCAAATCTCTCATTAAATATTAAAGTTTTAGATGCCTTCCAAATGCGACACATGTGAAAAGCTTGATCGCCCAAGTGTGGGCACGCCCTAACGTGGTGCACCGTCTATCTTGTGGAAGCATGAAGGATGGATATGTGGGTCTGCCCTAGAAGGGTGCATATTCATCGTGTTGACTTTGGGTCAGACTTAACAAGGTGACCAAATAGGATCTAACACCTTGAGGCATAGAGATGATCATGGCAAGGAGTTGCATATGACATCTTTCAAGAGTTGCATATGATGCAATTGGCAAACGTTGCCTACCTGGAAGATCTAAGTTGTGGGTGACAGCCCTAGTTGGTCCATGACTCAGAGGATTTTAGGATCTTGACCCACTAGAAGATTGTACGCTACAATCTTCCGAATTGACGGTGAGGGCTATCAATTTGAACTAAAATAGTAGGAGCGATAATTAATTAAAGTCCTAATTATATCGTCAACCTTTCAAATCAATCAAATAAGTCAAAATTGAGTTTTGGACTAAATTGCATATATTTCCTTTTGTAGTACAAATGACAACAAACAATAATCACTTTTCGTTGCGATTAGTCCTTGAAAAGGACAAGCTGAATGGGACAAACTTCCACGACTGGTTTAGGTCATTGAGAATTGTTCTCACTCAAGAGCGAAAGCTCTGTCCTGGATACTCCAATTCCATAGGAACCTGCTCCTACCGCACCAAAGGCAGAAAAGGATGCTTATAAGAAGCATTCTCATGATGTCATTGATGCAAAGTGCTTGATGTTTTGCTCCATGAACCACGAGTTACAGAAACAACATGAGAACATGGGTGTCATTGAGATGATTCAACATCTCAAGAACATGTATGAAGATCAAGCATGGTAGGAGAGATATGATGTCTCCAGGGCGCTGTTCAAGTGTGTCATGACAGAAGGAGATATAGTTGGTCCTCACACGCTCAAAATGATTGGGTATGTGGAGAACCTGACAAGACTGGGATTTCCCCTGAGCCAAGAGTTGGCTACTCACGTGATACTGCAATCGTTGCCAGAATCCTACAGTTAGTTTGTGATGAACTACAACACGAACAACTTTGACAAGCCATTGATAGAGTTGTTGGGCATGTTGAGGACAGCCAAGGGACAGATGAAGAAGGACAAGCCTAATTCTGTGATGATGATCAACGACAAGAAAGGCAAGTCTAAGCGCAAGGGCAAAGGCAAGGCTAAGAAAGGTTCTGATGCTAGCCAGCAGCCCAAGGCATCTTCAGCTCTCAAGGCCAAGGGAGGCGTGACCAAGAGAGGGAATTGTCACCATTGTAAAAAACTAGGACATTGGAAAAGGAATTGTCCACTCTATCTGGAAGAACTAAAGAAGAAGGAGGCGACATACGTCTCCACCTGAAGGTGTCATGAAATAAACTTGTAACACTTTTTGAGGTATATGATACCAAGATATAAAGTGTAAAACACTCAATAAATGGGGCAAATGTTACCGCCATAGATAGGAGTACTTTAGTTTATTTTCAGCCTTGAAGGTATATGAACTACTATTTCATATTTTCCAATAGATAGAAACACATTATTTTTGCATATTGTGTGACAATGATGGCAATTAATAAAGTTGATGTTTCAATCTTTGTGGCAAAGCCTTATTTATCTTATGGTACTTGGTATGCATAAGATAAAATGATACCTAAAAGTTATTGATAACTCAAACAATCAAATTAGAATAAATCATGAGAAATTCATTTCTAGTTTCCATATGATGGATAAGTCTAGACTCTTTTGGTTAGAGAACCAGTAAGAGACATGAATCTCTTAGACATGATTAATCAATCTTCACTAGTGGTAGTGGGAGAATGATTATCCTATTAGGTATAATACATGAGATGTATTAACATACCTATTACAGTTAATGTTAATACGTCAAATGGTATTTAGAGAAATACCAATAAGAATATCTTGAAGAGTTCAAGAATAGATTGGGTAAAGTGTTAACTCTTAATGAGATCAATGAATAAAATACTTAGACCAAATGTTTGAGAACCTTGTGAGTGATTATGATAGTGTATCATAGTGAGATCGCTATTAAGGCATGGTGATGTCTAAATCAATAAGGAGTCATACTCTAAGGAGTTAGAGGATGATTATCAAATAACTAAATTCTTCTTAAATAAACAATACCCCACACTAATAAAGGACATTAAGAATCACAATGAGTTGTGAGTTCTTATATCCTTGATAGATACACCTCGTTTATCTTTTTGATGAGTTGGTCATGTGATGAATCAACTGTCTAGATGAATATGAGGAACCAAATTTTGAGTTATGGTTTATGACCATTACATTCTAAATGACTTCCATGTAAACCATAAGGTATGACCTTGATGGTAGCACCCATTGGGATGAAATCCATAAGTGCGAATGAGTCTTAAGTGTTAAGACACATGGATTACATTTAGAGAAGGATGATGCTTGTTGATTGCAACTTAATTACTAAAAGATATGGCATAGGGATACGAAAACTGCATTCCTATGAGGAATAAAACAAGGATGTGTACATGACACAACCTATAAGGTTTATGAATCCATTAATGCAAATGAAGTCTGTAAGTTACAATGGACTAATCAATGTGATTGATTAAGTACAAGAAACTCAGAGCTAGATCTTTACTTTGATAATATGGTCAAAGGGTTTAACTGATATGTCAAAGATAAAGAAGGGATATGTGATTTAGTGGGAGCGTATTTACATTCCACATGTTGATGTGAAATAGAAATGTTCTAGAATGGAAATCCAAAGTGGAAATTATCTTTAAGGAAGATAGAGACATTTCCTATGTAATAGGAATAGAGATCTATAGAGATAGTTCTCGAAAAACCTCTTAACCTAAAAAGAGAGAGCATACAATGGCAATCTACACTGAAGGGTTCAGTGTGCATAGATTTAGTGGGAGAAAACTTGTCCATGTTACATGGAGTTGGTATCCCAAGACCAAGTGTCCAATTCTTATGAAGAATGGGAACGCTAAGAATAGATAAGGATCTATCATGTATGTAATCATCCCATTATCTTGCATGTATGGATATAACAAGAATAAAATGCATTCATCATCTTGTATGTAGGACATGACAATATGATGTGCTCACCCTGATAACTCGTATGTGGGACATGATGAGTGGATGTCTATCTAGTTCCAGTAAGGGTTACCAGAATACCATAAGAACTTGATAAGTACTTGAGAAGTACTAGTTCTATGGAAATAAGGAAGGGTTCACTATAAAGAGTTACATTGATGCGAACTTTCAAAAAGGACAGAAAATTAATTGCAATATATATGGGATATATAAAAGTGAATGTTTGATGAATAATAGAAACGTTCCAATAAAGTTGTTTTAAAAGGAAATGTTGAGTATCCGTGTGTTAGAGAACAACAGTGGATACTATATGGATCTAGGAGTTCATAGAGATGAACTTATAGATATTTCGGTCATTGATGACAAGTAAGGAGTGCTTGGTCATGCAATGTGGCTGAAGGTTAGCAAAGGAATACTAGATAGCATATTATGGCAGCTCCATCTCATACGTATGGTGTACAGTGAAGAGATGTGAGACATGCAGTTAATACCGACTTTGTCAAGGTGTTGCCATAACTCACTATGTTAGCACTAGGGCACAGTAACATGTGGGACATGTTTGAAGATCACTATGAATATGATTCAAGAGTGATTGGCTCACAGTGCAAGTGGGAGTCTGTTGATATGTATGCCGTGAGAGCCAATCATGGGATGATTGGTGGGATACATTAAGATTGATTTGATAAACAACAAAGGCAAGCTTCAAACTCTTTTTGGTTCAGTCATATGAGATAATGATAGAACAGATTGAATGTCTAGAGAATGACAATACTAAATGACGTATGTTTTTAGGTTGAGGACCTGAACGATGAGATCATAAGGATGCTACGAGTTTGTACATTCTTATTATGTCCCTAGTTGGATGTCACTGTGGAAGGTAGATAGACAGCAATGACACACAAGACTAGATTGTGGTGTTGGTTGATGACAGAATCTCATTAGTCATGATATGGAGATATCAAATCAAACACATAGGTACTTGTTAGAGAACAAGTTTACCAGACAGACCCACCATGAGTTTGACACATGGAACCATGACATGGTAGTCACAGTCAGTTCTCACAGTGATGGTGGTGAGTGTGATTCTTTGACCTGAAATCACTACACTCAACACATGTCGTTGGGTACACTTTGACATCATCAAACACAGTCCTGAAACATGGGTTGTTATAAAGGTGATGATTGGGTGGCTTTGATACATGGGGCTTTTGAGGGGTGAGTGATAGATATGGGATTTGTCCCTCCTGAGGGAGTATGATATCCATGGCCACTTGATGAGTAGGATTGAGATAGGCGAGCATGCATGTATGAATTAGTATGTGATATTGATGTCATACATATCTCCTCCAATCTACTCTGAGATCAAGAAAGTGAATGAGTGTTGAAAGGATGACTGTTCCATGCCTTGAGTTCATTCGAGATATCAATGATAAAGGAATTATACATATACTATAACACCATTCACGGATTATAGGATTGAAAGTTGTTCTCCAACTTTCTATTTCACTTGGGTAGCACTGATGTGTGACTAGGCACCACTCTTTGCTTGTGAAGTCATAAGTGTTATGGACTTTCAGTGCCAACGTGAAATGGACCTGCAGGGTCAGACACATAGGATTTAACTTGGAAGAAGAGTTTATCCACAAACAATGTTTAGATTGATTACTAAAGGAATGTAGTAGTTCAATTAAACAATCAATCAATTGATAGCTCAGTATCATAGTGTTCAAGGTGTTAGACCAATTGATTGGAGTATCAGATTGATTGAAACTGCAATTCACTGATTTTGCATAGTCTCCTGCCCCAACCGATCGGCTCATGGGATGAACCGATCGGCTCAGGTTGGTGAACTGATCGGCTCAACTGGTGAAGCGATCGGCTCATGTGCAATGAGATGATTGGCTCAATTATCGAACTGGTCGATTCATGTGACCAACCGAGATCGTTTGGAAAGTCAGAAGACTATTTTGCAAATACAATTTGTTTCACTTGTACAAATTTGATTTGGACAAGGATTAATATTTGATTAATCAAAGACAAATTTGAAAGTCAATTTGAGTTTGATCAGGACCACGAACCGATCGTCTCAGAGCTCCAGCCGATCGGGTCAAAGCCCAAGACAATCGGCTCAGGTCCCAAACGATCGGCTCAGGACCTGAAACGATCGTTTCAGGGTGTGAAATGATCGGTTCCAATGGCACAGTTGGTTGTTTTGTGAGAAATCTCGAACCCTTCTACTCCTGTTTAATACCACATTGCCCGGGGTAGAGAACCCTGTCCCATGACCCTCCTATATATATTTGGGTATTGGGGGCTTCTCAGAAACAACAACTCAGAAAACTAGTTGCTCTGCAAAGTTGTCATTCTCTCTGGTTGTGGTAACCCAGAGAGCTCGAGCAAGTGCTACCCGATAAGGGAGCCACATCAAGGGAAAGACAACTGTAGAAAAGCAACTGGTTGCAAGAGAGTGTGTTGGTGACTAGTACACCGACAGGAGGGTATGACTCCTTCTGATTCCTTGTGGGGCAAGGAGATCAGAGTTCCAGGTGGTCCGTGTGTACTTCTTTAGAGGCGGGAGACTTTTTCCACTCGGAGGACGGCTGCCAATCCTGACAGTCCTGGTGAGACCAGGAGCTGCACAGACATTGTCCAAGACCGAAGGTGAAGACCGTGCAAGCCGTGAGGTAACATCACCGAGAAAGCCTCAGGATAAGGTATGCCTCCACAAACCATCCTTCCTATTGTATAGACATTGATGCGTTTCCTTTGTTCTGGGTTTGGGAGGAGAAAATTTTTGTTTCCGCTGCCTTCTCTGTCTCCCATAAAACCCAACAATGAGGTCCTCCATTTAGAGTCTGGAGTGAGACTCTTCAATTTTTCATTCATGCATCTTGAAGGGAGCAAGAGGCTCCCATGTGAACTTCATCACTCGAGGTATACAACTTGTAACGTTGCCCATTTACTTTGAATGCTCTATCCATGCATTGTAACTCAACAGCTCCATAAGGAAAGATCTTCAATACAAGAAAAGGGCCGGACAACTTTGACTTTAGTTTTCCAGGGAATAGCTTGAGTCTTGACTTGAACAACAACACCTTGTCTCCTTCTTGGAAGACTTTCATTCGGATCCTTTTGTCATGCCAAACCTTGGTTTTTTCTTTGTAGAGCTTTGCATTTTCATATGCATCTAGTCGGAGCTCTTCCAATTCTTATAGCTACAATAGACGCTTTTCACCAACCTTTTTAATATCAAAATTTAAGAACTTTATAGAGCATAGTTCACGGTGTTCTAGCTCTAGTGGCAGATGACAAGATTTACCGTATATCAGCTTGAAAGGAGTTGTGCCTATGATGGTTTTATAAGCTGTCCGGTATGCCCATAAGGAATTGTCTATCTTTAATGCCCAATCTTTCCTTGAGCTGGACACTGTCTTCTCTAGAATGCTTTTTAGCTACCGGTTGGAGACCTCTACTTGCCCGAACGTTTGAGGATGGTGGGGTGTAGAGACTTTATGAGTGACTCCATACTTAGATAGAAGGTTGTTGAGTTGCTTCTCAATAAAATGCATGCCACCATTAGAGATTACAGCTCTAGGAACTCCTAATTGAGGGAAAATTATTTTCTGAAATAGCTTGATTATAGACTTTGCATCAGGTGATTGGGTTGGGATGGCCTCAATCCACTTAGAGACATACTCACAAGCAACTAGAATGTGTTGATAGACACAAGAAGATGGGAATGGTCCCATGTAATCCACTCCCAATACATCAAATACCTCAATCTCCAAGATAGAGTTAAGAGGCATGTCATCACGTCTAGAAATTCCTCCAGCCCTTTAGCATTTTTCACAAGCTTTGACAAACAAATTGACATCTTTAAACAATGTTGTCCAATAGAAACTGGCCTATAGGATCTTTGTTGTAGTCTTCTCTCCCCCAAAGTGACCCCCGTAAGGAGAGGCATGACATTCAGAAATAATAGTTGCAATTTCTTCTTCAGCGACACACCTTTGAATAAGTCCATCACTCCCATGTTTGAACAACAAGGGGTCATCCCAATAGTAGAATCTTACGTCATGGAAGAATTTCTTCTTTTGCTGGCATGTCAAGCCCGACGGTAGCTGTCCTGTAGTAAGAAAGTTTGCAATGCCCGCAAACCATGGCAATTGTGTGGACGATAACACATAAAGATTCCCAATAGGCAAATGATCTTCAATAGGTAAACAATCCCCAACATCTGTAGTCAACCTAGAAAGATGATCGATAACATTGTTCTCTGTCCCCTTCTTATCCCATATTTCAAGATCAAACTCTTGTAGAAGTAGTATCCAAGGGATGAGATGAGGTTTTACATCCTTCTTATTGAGAAAATAATTTATGGTAGTTTGATATGTATACACAATTACCTTTGATCCTACCAAGTACTGTCAGAATTTATCGAAGGCGTACACTATAGCAAGCATCTCCTTCTCTATGGTTGTGTAATTGATTTGTGCTTCATCTAGGGTCTTGCTTGCATAGTATATGGCATGAAGCTTCTTGTCCTTTCCCTATCCCAAAACGACCCCTATTGCATAGTCGCTTGCGTTACACAACAATTCAAATGGGGAATTCCAGTCTGGTGGTTAAATTATTGGTGCAGAAATAAGGGCTTCCTTGAGCTTGGTGAAGGCGGTACGACAATCATCATTGAATATGAATTCAGCATCCTTTGCAAGTAAAGAACATAATGGCTTTGTAATTTTGGAATAGTATTTTATGAATCTTCTATAAAACCCTGCATGACCAAGAAAACTATGATTTCCTTGATTGAAGAAGGAGTAGACATCTTCTTAATAGCTTCCACCTTGGCCATGTCAACCTCAATACCCTTGTTAGATACAACATGGCCTAATAAAACACCAGATTGTACCATGAAATGGCACTTATCCCAGTTTAATACTAGGTTTACCTCTTTATAGTGGGATAAGACTAATGAAAAGTTACATAAACATTGATCAAATGAATCTCCATAAACACTAAAATCATCCATAAAAATTTCCATTATGTTTTCAATGAAATCAGAAAAAATAGCCATCATGCATCGTTAGAACGTCACAGGAGCACTGCAAAGGACAAAGGGCATGCGATGATAAGCATAAGTTCCACACATACATGTAAAAGTGGTTTTCTCTTGGTCGTGAGGAGAGATAGGAATATGAAAAAAACCCAAAATACCCATCCAAGTAATAGAAATATGAATGTTTTGTAAGGCTTTCAAGCATCAAGTCGATGAATGGCAATAGAAAATTATCCTTTCAGGTCGCTTTGTTCAAACTCTGGTAGTCAATACACATACGCCAACCTGTGACAATACGTGTTTGTATCAACTCATCATTGTCTCCTTTGATGATAGTTGCACCCCCTTCTTAGGTACCACATGGATGGCACTAACCCAAGGGCTGTCACTTATAGGATAAATGATACCGACATCAACCAACTTAAAGATTTCATTTTTAACCACCACTTGCATATTTTGATTTAAACGTCTAGGCGGTTTAATGGTTGGTTTAGCATCATCCTCCATGTTTATTCTATGCAAACAAATGGAGTGATGAATGCCTTTCAAATCATCAATAGAGTAACCAATGACGTCTTTATACTAACACAATTCGGCAAGAAATTTACTTTCTTGTTCATTGGTTAACTCATTATTAATTATGACATGAGAAGTAGAGTCAGAATCAAGAAACACATACCTCAACCCTGGTGGAAGGGCTTTAAGTTCTACCTTTCTTCTAGCTGCATTTTCTTTGGCTTTGTCATCAATAGCTGGAGTGTCTTCTTCAGTAGCATCTAATTGGGCAATAGAAAATACCGCAAAATTTTCAAATCTGTTATTAATACCTTCATCATTATCACAGTAATTCAATATAAAATTGGCAATATCATGATCTTCTTCTACAATAGAATCAACAGAGTCCATAAAACAAATTTCTTCTACACGTGAGGGTTCTTTCATGACATCATATATAGAAAACTCCATGGCTTCCTCGCCAACTTAGAGTGTGAGTTTGCCTTCTCAAACATCAACTAGGCATCCAAGAATTCTCAGGAAAGGCCCCCCCAAAAGAATGGGGTTGGAAGGAACTTCTACCATATCTAGCACTACAAAATCACAAGGAATATAGAGTTTACCAATCTGTACTAGTGCATCTTCCACGATACCATTGGGGTATTCGATGGAATGATCGGCTAACGATCCTTAAACGTGGGTCCAAAAGATGGAGACATGCCTAGGTTATCAGACTTTTATAATTTATAGTACTCGAATATTTAAGACACCTGTAACTAGCACAGGGTCGAAGTAGTTCAGGGTCAAACACAGGGATAGGAAGAATGGCACTTTAGAACTTGGGTTTCACTTGTCTAAGCACTTCAAAAAAAAGGAGGTGCAAGGAAAGGTTGTATGTCACATAAAAGAATCACAAAGAATCAAACAAAAAATCCTATCTCCAAAAGGAGTTACAAGAAAGATTTAAGTTTTGGGTTAAGAGGTTTTTATAAAGGTTTTGTAAAATAGAATCTGGGGAGATAAAACTATCGTTAAGGTAAAGCACGAAGGAAGAATACTTAGGAATAACAAGCGGTAGCGGAAAATTCCTAAACTCTCTTCTCTCAATGAGGGTACCTACAACTACGTGCCAATTCCCTCTCTCAAGAGTAATGGACATGAGTTGGAGTGGAAAGAAAACCGGGGCGGCCCCGATCCTGGGCACTCTCGTACTCCCGGATCGTACTGAACTCTAAAGTTACAACATTCCTCTCTCGAAGGAGTTGAAACGGGAAACACGATTCAATAGCTAGTCAAAACATGATCCAAGCATACAGGCTAGACTTTAGATGCTATAAAGAAATCATCCAACAAAAAGGAATCATACACAAAACAACAAATATTAAACTCCACTGATTCCATAAGCATAGATATGTAAAGGATTTAGTTACAATATGTAATAAACAAAAGTAAATCGCTGTAAAAAGGGAAGATAGGTATCGGCCCCTTGATATAGGAGGTCGATATACATCAATAGATGCCTAAGGTATCACTAACATGATACTTGGTGGGAGCTCTACCCGATATGTCGGTGTCAGGAGGATAACCCTGTCGGGCGACATGCCATGACGGGTAGGCGTATCGGTCAAGGCTCCCTACCCGATACGGTCGTGTCAGGGTACCACCCTCTTGGGCGGCACACCGTGACGGGTGGTCCGTATCAGGTTCGATATCATGTCAGGTTAGAGATGAATTAAGTTCTCGGGTTCCTTCTATCGGGTGTAGGGGGCGAGCTGTCTCGGGCAGGAGCCCATCTAGGAAACCGACACATCGGGTGGCCTTCTTGGTCATATCAAGCTGCTGTAGCTACCGGGACGGGTTCTAAGTGAACCACTCCCACCCCTCTCAGGTTGGGAGTGTGCTCACCTAGTATCGCCAAACACACCTTGGAAGTCGACACACTAGCTCCAGATGCTTTCCGAAGTTAGCTTTCACGAGGTTTTGGCCCGTCCCATCGGAACCGTGTAGCTGCTATTTATAGGTCGTGATTTGGAAGAGGTTGTGGTTCTCGTGGAGCCACGTGTCCTCAATCGGCTCTGTTCACATGGCTTTGGGGATGGTCTACACCTGCGTATCACTTGGCATGGCTTGGCTATCGCATGCCAGTTGTGAAGGTATCATGCGGCTGCTTCCAGTGAGTGGCTTGAAGCGTGCGCCATGCCCATATCAGGCTGATTGGTTGTGGCAGGTAGAAGCTCTCTGTTGGGTAGGTAGCATGCCACTTGTCAGATGCCTTCTCGCGTGACACGCCTGTGTCGAGTTGCTTCCACATCGGGTAGCGACCGTGACGTGTAAGTGGGCATGTTGTGCGGCCAGTAAAGGGGCCGATTCATTGTAAGTGGGCCGGGACGGGCCTTTTTGCTGATTTTGAGTGGAAAAGCGAGGGAAACTCTATAAAAGATGAGAAAAGAGTTAAGAGCATAGTGTGGTTTATTCTTATGCAATAACATGATAAAACGGAAAGGAAAATAGTTTAGAAGGTAGGTTTGACAACGGAATATGAGCCATAAATAGCCATAAAATGGGTGTTATCAACTCCCCCAAACTTAGCATTTTGATTGTCCTCAATCAATCCGTACTTATTTTAAAACTTTGTTTTGCGATACTGCTTCTTAATCTGTCATAGTTTCCGAACAAGGGGTTTGAGCAAGTATTGAGATGTCTTCAGGAGAATTATGTCTGACCACGAACAATAGACTTTATTTTTCCTGCCTTATTTAAGCAAAAAAATTCTCTTCAGCTTTGGCGAGACTTAGGTGCATGATTTCGAAGTTAGCTTTCACACCGAGCAGCTTTTGGGAGTAGAAAGTTGGGTTTTTGGGTAGGCATAAGGATTTTTGGGTTTTTCTTGTTTTCAATCAGTCCATCCAGGTACAGGTCCATTAACGGGCAAGTGGTCCCTGCAGTCCAAGCCAGTTGGCTTTAGAGTAGTGATTTCACATCCTATGTACCACTGCCCCGGATCTACCATGCCTAAAGATGGGTACTTTTGGAAAGACAAGTGTGTATTTTTTTTTTCATTTGGCACAACTCTCATGCTTTTATTCACTCTCATAAGGCTTTTCTCTCTTTTTGGGATTTTTTTGGGTAAAGGAATTAAGAGAAAATTCACTGTTTGGGTAGCTTTTTCCTTCGCATACATATCTCTTAGCTGTTGCGAGATTATTTTTCGAAATTGGCATAGAAAAGTTATAGTCTTTGTCGTTCGAGACTGCAATTTCGAAAAGAATATAACAAAAATGTATACCACCTTAGACACAGAGAAAACAAACTGGGAGAAGTTGTATCTGGTTTTTCCTATAGAATGTCTTTGTACAATTATATAGAGGCAAGGAGTTGTATATGCACTATTTTGTATCAGACTTGTATATGTATATGTACACATGGTATGTTTAAGAGAAAGAATAAAGACAAAATGGGAGAACTTTTAGTACATCTCTCACTGATACACCCCCCCCCCCCAAACTTACCCCACACTCGATCCCAGAGTTGTGAGATAACTAAGGTAGGATAGTGATAAGTCAGTGAGGGTTTAGCTGGTGAGCGCGCCTCCTTCAGATATAAGATCCCACACATATTCTCTGCATTTGCTATGGTAGTCAATGTGGTGGAGCTTGTCAGGTGTTTGTTGTAGCATCACCGAGCTAGAGATCCATTCTAGCACGTAGATGTCAAAGTCGTTTGATTGTGGAGCTTGTTGTGGATTGTTGTGGCAGAATTGAAGCTCGTGCCATTCGTTCACCGTGTTTTCCAGGAATGGCTGGATTAGCGTTGCCACCTCAATGTAGTATTTTCTTGCTAAGCGCTCGAGGGGTGTCAACGCGGTTGATGTACACTGCACCAGATGATCTTTGTTTCTGTCTGAGCTATTGCAGAAGATTGCTGCTCGTGGGCAAGTGTACACCGTCAGGAACATCCACTGATTGTAGTGCAGTATCAAAAAGAAGATGATACGCGTCATGATGCTTTGTATCTTTGCCAGAAATGATTGCTTCGCTCCTAACTCGTCAGCTAGGTAGATATCATTGAACAGCATTGGATGGGCGATGTATGCGTGTTCAAACTTTCTCTATAGTATCTGGATGTAGGTTGCCACCACCGACATTGCCAGACATCCTCATGCCTTTATCACGTCCTGAAGATCATCAACTGGGACTATGACGTCTTTTGTCTCATATATGACATCTGAGGGGGTAGAATCAGCCAACTTCAGTAGAATTTCGTAGACCTGTTCCTGGGTTAGTGAAGAACATGTGGAACAGTCGAAGTTTCTGATCTTTTCTTCTGAGAAATCAGGTGAAACGGGGTCTTCAGTTGTTAAAATATCATGTAGAATATATGTCCACTTGCCTGTCCTGTAAACATCCATGGCCATCTCGGCTTCTCCTTTTGGAAGGCTACTGGGTTGGGAGGATTCGTCTTCTTGATCGTTGTCCAGAAACTTCTCTGGGATGTCTGTGTCATGGAAATAGTGCCCGTCCTTGATCAGCAACAGTGCATAAGTGCTTCTAAACTGATAGAAGTTTTGTCCCTTGAGCTGCCTTATATATCCAAAGATGTGTAGCATCTCAATGGCACGCAGGACTACGAAGGCGTTGTTTCCGCTTCCCTCTTCTTCTTGAACGGGGTTGAAGAAATTCCAGACGTCATTGTGGCATTGGATTCTGTACTTAATCGCGCGGTGGAGATGCAGCAGAAGAAGCCTCAGATGTCTATCTTCAGGGCGAATGAAGGCGTTTCCTGATCGTGGGACCTCCTTGTTGCAGCAGCTGAGGAGCTGGACGTCATGATTCTGGAAATCTGCCATGCAAAGGAACTAGTTTCTTCGATGCTTATAGGGAGCCAGCACCAGGTTGGGGTTGTGCTCTTCAATGTATTTCAGCATTATGGCCACCTATGTAGAGTTGTACAACCCCTTCATTAGTCTTCTCACCAAGTTCGGGGTGGCGTTGTAAATTTACTGCCGGCCTGTCCTGATGCCCACGTTCTCGATCACGACACCTTGTAGGACCCTGAAATGTTTCTTTCTGATGACGGCCGGTGAGCGGAACATGCTCCTTAGCGCTCCTTGTCGTGCAGAGAAGTAGCCATCACTCCAGACGACATCTTCTTCATCTGCCTTCAATCTCAGGACCTTGTTCAACAACTTCTGGTCTCTGATCGTCAGGTATCCGATTGCTCTTCTGTCAAAGTCCGTCATCTCAAAGGAGGGGATTTTTAACGGCGCAGAGAATGCATCTGTCGTCGAACTCCTTCCTCTAGGGGGGTGTCTATCGTTAGAAGTGTAGATGTCCCCCCTTCTCTCTCTGATTCTTTAGAAGAGTCCTCCCCGACGCTGATTGATTTGTCATTGTCCTCAACTTTGTCTAGGTAGGCTGAGGGAGCAGCTTCTTCGATGCCGCAGAACTCTCCTGTCCTGTTGGAGCCCTGTCGTCTGTCTTGCGCGACGTTCCTTCCTCAGGCATTGTTGAGGGCCACTGGAGGAGGAAGGAGACGACGTCCTGGAGGATGACGCCGATGAGGATGGCTGAGAGCCAGAGCTAGGAGGAGATGGAGACCTCCTCGACTGTCTCGAATGGGGGTGGCCGTTTCTCTGGTCCAGCCTCATTTTGATTGCGTCGAGGCGTTGGAGCGCCAACTGCATCATTTCGTTAGGTGCCTATAGTTGTCCGGGAAGGCCAACTAAAGTCAGCAGCTACCGCTCCTGGTCATTGAGCCTTTCATGGAAAACAATAAATTTGTAGGTAAGGGAAGCAGAAGTAACCGAGTGGTTGCCCGTTACCTCCTGTAAGTGGTCAAACTCTTGCCCCGAATCTGCCCCAACGACGCAGGGGCTGCAGCTGATCTACCCCACGAACTCCTGACGTCCCTCACACGAGAGATTCAGCCCGATGAGTGTGCGTCTTCACTCGGGTCTGAGTCCATCTGGATTGTATGTGAGGGCATCAGTTCAGGGTGGGGCGTTGGCACCTTCATGGCTGCCTCTGCCTCGCCTACTTGTAGTGATGGAGAGGGGCACGGGGAGGGTGGTTATTGCTCCACCATTTGGTTGTCGGCGACCTCCTCCGCAACTACCACTCGCAATGTTGGCGGAGGTGTGGGCTGCACAGCTCTGAGCTCCGCCTCGAGGAGCTCAGCAAATGCCCCATTGTTGGCGTCCGAATATACCACTTCTTCCTCCATGAAAGGCACAATAGAAGCTTCGGGAGCTACATCCATCTCTTCCGCGACAGTTTCCCCCAGGGCTTTTGTCGTTGTTTCAGCCCCGGTTGTTTCGACAAGACAAGACAGTGACTGTTTTCGCCCCCGCTCCCAAGTCGACCGCAACCACCACAGCAACATGGAGCGGGGGCGAAAACAGTCACTGTCTTGTCTTGTCGAGCGTTGAGGGTGATTGGCCTTCCTATCGTGGCCGCCCTCTCTTGTATTCTTATGGTAGTAGCATAAGCAGCTTCAACCAACACAACTTCAATTTCCGTTGTGGTGAAAACCAGCTTCTCTGCGTCATAGTTGGCGCAGTGTGGGAGTGGCAGGAGGGAATTCATCCTTAGGAATTTGAGGTGGATCTTATCATCACCTCTCATCCTCGACAGGCTACGCGGCTCTCTGGGGTATCCTAACCCTGCTGTGATCAGATTCACTAGTCCTCCCATGTTGTAGTCCTTGGTGGCATCCTTTATTGGATGAAGACAGTTGAGTAGGAATCACCCCAAGTTGATTGTGCGTCCCTCCATCATGTGCCACATGAGGTGGAGCTCTTCAGTGTAGAGGTTGCTTGACTCGTACTTGCTGAAGAGCAAGCACGCAACGATCTTGTGCACTATCCTCCAGAAACAGGACTGCACTGCCACCACCTTACTTCCCAGCTTGAATGTTGACTCGCCGGTCAGCTTCCTCCAGAGTGCGACTGGGTTGAACCCGTCGCCTTTGGTGATTCTAAAACCGTTGTTGAGTAGTTCTTTTTCTACTTCACTGGAGGAGAAGATCTCATTGAGCATGTTTTCAGATATGTCGTGCTCAGTTTTATATAGCCGTCCTTGTAGTCTGTCCAACCCATCGAATCTTTCGACTTCTTCTGGTCTATTCTGCACCCGGCAGAGAGACGACATGAACTCCTTCGTGAGTTTTGTGTATGACATGGAGTGGCTGAAGCATATCTTCCTCAGCCGAGCAGCCGCTAAGACATTTTTCAGCCTGTCAAAAATGCTTATCTGGTAAAAGGACGACTGGTGGTAGAAATGGCTTGACGTATAGACTTTGGCTGCCAACTCTACGTACCGCCGCCTGTGCTCGTCGTCTCTGGGCATGAACCGGCCTGGTGAGTGATCCAGAGGCTCTGGCTTGGCCGCTGTGGTTGAGACTGTTGTTGGGGCTGTTGCTTCTTCTGTCATGGGCCGCTTCTTGGCCTCAGATGGCCCCGCTGCGTCAGGGTTCGGGTGCTTCTGCCTGACTATGGTGGCTTCAGATGTGGCCTCGGGGTTGATCCTCTGGCCTTGCCCGTCTACTTGGACGACTATTTTCTAGGTGCGGGTCATTTCTATAATTATCAAATAAAAGTATAGTAAGCAATAAATTTACTGAATGGATCACTTTACCTGATATCGGGCGGCAGGGTAGTGTCACCCGATACAAGGTAGGTGATGCATGAAAAATTGATATTGGTTAAAACTAAACAAATCCTGGCAAAAGCAAGTTGATATTGGGTAGGGGTAAACACGTCTTATTGCCCGATAGGATATGGCCGATATAGCTAGTCGATATCGTGTATTGTTAACAAAATCAGACTTGCGCGACAGAATTGCCCGATATGGGCACCGGCCAAGGCTGCAGGATGATATCGGGTCGGTAAACAGACCTGTATGATATGTGTGCCTGATACGCGTGCCCGATATGGGTGCCTGATACGCGTGCCCGATACAAGTTCCGCCCGATACAAGTGGTGTGTCAGGCGACACGAGTTAAATTTTCTTTTTCAATCAAAATTGGCGATAATGGCCTTGCCCGACATAACTCACACGATATGTGTCACTCGATACGTGTATCACGCGATGCGGTCAGAAGTTCCCGACAGACGAAACCCGGCACAGAGCAAATGGGCGTTGCTCGACACGGGTAATGTGCAAAGTGTATCACCCGACACAAGGCTTTGCACGACACTCTTTGGTTGATTCAAAACTAAGGCTTCATGCCCGATAAAGGAATCGCTAAAACAAAAGATGTGCGATATGATATGGCATATCGGGTTATACTTGTGTCGGGTGGAAGGCTGTGCGTGACACGAGATCTTGCTGAAGGTTGGTCGGCACGAGAGCTAAAGTGAAGGCTGGATGCGCGATATGGGAGTAGGTAAAAAGTAAATGCAAGTGCCCGATACAGTTAACTGAAGTTACTATATATAGCCGATGTGAGCGGGGGGTAAATCGGGTAAAAGTAAGGGCACGTGTCGTGCTAGGAGGCAAATCGTTCCAGAGATGCAGTAAAATTAGTCTAGTCAGTCACATCAATGGTCGATTTGGCTTCCTAAGCATGACTCAATCTGGGCGGTAAGGCACATCGTGCGAGCTTGGTGTATCGCGCGACATGGTTCCAACGTTAATGTTCGCTGCACGGTATCGATGCCCGATAAGGGTTGGCGCGTGTCGCGTGGTGTGGGGTGCGTTTCCCAATACAAGCCTGGGTGATATGTTGCCCGACACGGGTGCAACGCGCGAAGTCTTGTTGGGTGCACTTAAAGTGGATGGCCGACACGATCAAAAAGTGGGGTATCAGGCAGCTCAATTATGCATGCCCGATATAGAACTAAAA
Organism: Alisma plantago-aquatica; assembly: GCA_963693085.1. Lineage (NCBI taxonomy): Eukaryota > Viridiplantae > Streptophyta > Magnoliopsida > Alismatales > Alismataceae > Alisma > Alisma plantago-aquatica. Next base: position 161,787,473 of record OY856409.1, read on the forward strand.
GAGGGGAACAAAGCAAGGCAAGGATAGAAAAACTAAAGCTAAAGAAAGGAAAAGCATTGATGGGTAAAACATCATTGGCCTAAAGGGAAAACTTCCAACCTCAGATAGTATTACTCATCAAGGCTATAAAACTAAGTCGGTGGCCCATAAAACGAGAGAGCCCATGCACGTGGCACATGCACTGACCCGGGCCTTATTACAATGATAATGTTCATGATGTAAAGGAAAGGAAATAACATCCTATACTAGGAAAACTAAAGACTTGAGCAGCCTCCCGAGGAGCGTTGTAGTTTGCGTCGTTTGCTCGACAGCTTCAAACTCTGCTACTCTGCTATGTTGGTCATCGTTTTAGCATCCTACAGGTTTATCTCTATTCTTCTCATGAACGCTTCATCTTCATATAACCTCTTCACTCTATGCCCGTTCACTGGGAAGACTTTTAATGGATCGTCTTTATCATATAACTCCATCATCTCAGATGGGTATATCTTTTCTACAATGAAGGGTCCAGACCATCTGCTCTGCAATTTTCCTCGAAAAAGGTGGAGAGAGGATTTAAATAATAAAACTTTATCACCTTCGCCGACGTCCTTTTTCTTCAGATGGGCATCGTGCCAGATCTTGGTCTTTTGCATGTAAATCCTGGCATTTTCATAAGAATGAAGTCTCAACTCTTCAAGTTCCTGGAGCTGAAGAAAACTTTTCTTTTCGGCCAGTGTCTGGTCCATATTGAGGGGTTTGATCACCCAGAATGCCTTATGCTCCAATTCAAAGGGAAGATGGCAGGATTTTCCATAAATCAAGCAGTAAGGTGTGATACCCAACGACGTATTAAAAGTGGTTTGATATGCCCACAATGCTTCATCCAGCTTAGCTGACCAGTCCTTGCAGAACTTGCCGACTATCTTTTCTAAAATCTACTTTATCTGTCGATTGGAGACATCAACCTATCATGATGTCTGGGGATGATATGGCGTTGCAACCTTGTGACGGACGCCACACTTGCGTAGTAGTGATTCAAACTATTTGTCTACAAAGTAAGAGCTGCTATCATTAATGACGGTCCTCGAAACTCCAAACCTCAGAAAGATGATCTTGGTAAAAAGCTTGATTACTGCCTTTGCATCACAAGTCATGGTAGGGACTGCTTCCACCCACTTTGAGACATAGTCAACAACGACAAGAATATATTTGAAGCCAAAAGAGGAGGGAAAAGGGCCCATGTAGTCAATGCCCCACACATCAAAAATCTCAACTTCAATCCAATCAGAGAGTGGAATCTCATTGCGGCGGAAGATATTCCCCATTCGCTGGCACTTGTTGCAAGATCTTACAAAAGCAAGAGCATCTTTAAACAAGGTCGACCAGTAAAATCCCAACTGGAGGACCTTAACAGCAGTCCTTTCACCACCCAAGTGTCCTCCATAAGGGGAGGAGTGACACTCAAAGAGGATTTTGGGGGCTTCTTCTTCTGGGATACATCTTCTGTACAATCCATCAGCGCAACGCCTGAATAGTAAAGGGTCGTCCCAATAATAGTTCTTCAAATCAACAAAGAATTCTTCTTCTGATTGTAAGTCAAATCTGGGGGAAGCTACTCGCAGGCTAGATAGTTGCAGAAATCTGCATACCATGATCCCTCAAGGTCGGTTGCTATGTAGATGGATTCGTCAGGGTAGTTATCATTGACAGGTAGCGGGTGATCATCTTCCACCCTAATTCCAGAGAGATAGTCAACGACTACATTCTTTGATCCTTTCTTGTCCTTTATTTCATGTTCAAATTCTTGTAACAACAGCGCCCATCATAACAGCCTAGGCTTTGCATCCTTCTTATGCATCATATATTTTATCACCCCATGGTCGGTGTGGACTATTACCTTGGAACCCACGAGGTAGGATCTGAACTTATCGAAAGCGTATACAATGGCTAGAATCTCTTTTTCAGTCGTTGTGTAATTCTACTGCACCTCGTCTAGGGTCTTACTCGCATAGAAGATGACATGATGTTTCTTGTCCTTCTTTTGCCCTTAGACCACCCCGATGGTGAAGTCACTGGCGTCGCACATCAGTTCAAAAGGAAGATTCCAATCAGGGGACTGGAGAATGGGTGCAGATACTAACACATCTTTTATGGTCGAGAAAGCCTTCATGCACTCCTTTGTGAAGTAAAACTTCACATCTTTCACCATAAGGTTAGAAAGGGGCTTCACTATCTTAGAGAAGTCCTTTATGAATCTCCGGTAGTAACCGACATGACCCAGAAAACTTCATTTACCAGTAACTAAAGTTGGCAGAGGGAGCTTAGCAATAGCCTCAATCTTGGAGGAGTCAACCTCGATTCCTTTATTGGACACCTTGTTCCCTAGAACTATACCTTCTTGAACCATAAAATGACATTTCTCCCAGTTCAGGGTGAAACTCTACTTCTCACAAAGTCTCATCACTAGAGACAAATTGCTCAGGCAATCATCGAACGAGCTATCATATACACTGAATTCATCCATGAAAACTTCCATCTTTTCCTCTAACTGGTCAGCGAAGATAACATTCACGCATCTTTGGAAGGTGGCAGGTGCGTTACACAGCCCGAAGGGCATTCTTCTAAAAGAAAAGGTTCTGTAGATACATGTGAAAGTCGTTTTCTCCTGGTCATCAGGGTGGATGGGGATCAAATAGAAACTGAATACCCATCCAGCCAACAGAAATAAGAATGATGAGCCAGACGTTCCAACATCTGATCAATGAATGGGAGAGGGAAATGGTCCTTGCGGGTGGAGGTGTTAAGCTTCCTATAATATATACACATCCGCGATCTGGTGACCATCTTAATAGCCACCTCTACTCCATCATCTCCTCTGACTAACGTCATTCCTCCCTTCTTTGGGACAACTTGGATCGGGCTTACCCACCTACTGTCGCTAATAGCATAGATAATTCTGGCATCCCAGAGCTTAACTACTTCCTTGCTCACAACTTCTCGAAGCTTCTCGTTTAGCTTTCTCTGAGGCTGGGCGTACGGCCTTGAGTCCTCCTCTAGATGAATTCTGTGCATGCACACAGAGGGGCTTATCCCCTTCAAATCTCTGATTGAGTAACCTAAGGCTTTCCTCCTCAACCTTAATTCTTCCAACAGCCGATCCTTTTAGCAATCAGTTAAACTTGAATTGATAATTACTGGGTACATCCCTTCTTGATCCAAAAAATAGTACTCAAGACCTTTCAGTAACACCTTCAACTCTGGCGGGACTTCCTTCATCTATTCTCCAGCTGGGTCTCCTCGGAGAGTGGCATACATGACTGTCTCGATAGGATCCTCATCCACGGCTGTGTCTTCAACATCTAAATAGGCTAGCAATTCCCTGACCTCAGGATCATCGATCTCTCGTGACTCGCCAGTTAGGGCGTACATGAGTGGGTCCACCATGGCTTTCTCTTCCTATAACTTGTCGCACAACCGCTGATAGCTCTCGACAAAGTAGGAGGATTCAAAGAACAAGGGGGCCTTCATACAGTCACTAATGTTGAAATCGATGTGATCTCTTCCAACACGGATTGTAATCATTCCCGCCTCGACATCGATCAGAGCTTGACCGGTTGCAAGGAAAGGTCGCCCAAAAATGATGGGGCAGCTAGGATCTTCAATTGTATCGATTAAGATGATATCGCAAGGGATAAAGAATCGCCCTACGCGTATGGGTACGTCTTCAACAACCCTAACTGGCCTTGTAAAAGTATGATCCGCCAGTTGTATCCTCATGTTAGTGCTCACCATATCGGTGAGCCCAACTCTTTTGGTGAGGGACAAAGACATCAAATTGATGCTGGCCCCTAGGTCAGCTAGACCTTTCCAGGTGACGTTATCCCCAACTTGGAAAGGGATGACAAAGGCCCCTGGGTCCTTCTTCTTTGATGGCGTACTAGCCATAACAAAAGAACTAGAAATCTTGGAAAGCTTCACAGTCTCTATATCTTCTCCTCTTTTCTTCCTAGTTATCAGATCTTTTAGGAACTTAGCATAGGTGGGCATTTCTTCGATGGCGTCCAAGAACAGGATGTCCACATGCAACTTCTTAATCGCTGCCATAAACTTTTCATACCTCATCTTTATCTCGGCTTTCACCAGCTTATGAGGGAAGGGTATGCGGGGTGCATACCTATCCGGGCACTCTTCAGATGAGATGTCTTCAGCTTCCTTCCTTAACTTCTGTGGATCTTCTTTCTCAACGACCTCAGTGCCAACTTCCTTGGTGGGTGTTGTTACTAGCATTGCTGTCTTCTCAACGGATGGTGGTACAACTATCCCCGACCTCAAAACAGCCATCTTCACAGTCTCGTGGCCTCATGGATTGGCTTCGATGGTTGATGGTTTGGGCGAGACTCGCCAGCTGCTGATCGATATATTTATTGTGTAACTGGAGCTCCCCTATCTGGGTAGAGAAACTCCCCATTTGTTGTTGCATTAACTTCAAAAGAGCAGTGCTGTCCACAGAACTCTTATGCATTTTCTCATTGAGGTCATTCTGCTTCTTGGCAAAGGACATAAGCTCTGTCATCATAGACGACCTTTGTTGCTAGTTCTGTTGATAAGTTCTTTGTTGCTAAAACCTCACCTGCAGTTACTGATTTGATGGTCCTACCAAAGGATTCCCACCCACCAGCTGGTGAGGGTTTTCTGCAGCACTAGTGTTTCCATAAGAAAAACTAGGGTGATCGGGCCTTCGATACTGAACAAAACTCACATTCTCAATATTGTTCTCGTCAAGATCTTCTTCGGGTGCAATGTGAGGATAGAAATCTGACGTTTGGTCAGGTTCTCCATAGGTTACACAACTTCTTACGACCTCTTGCTAAACTTTTCCCTTGTAGCCTTGCGCTTTAAGGGTCTGAACATCAGTCACAATCTTGTCAAGCTTTATCGTGAGAGCTTCCATTGCTTTGGACTCTCCAGGAGTGGTATGGCTCATTGACTCACGGTCATGTTCGCCATCTTGTTGGTTTGTGGCCATATTTTCAATGATCTCTCAGGCCCTCAGGGCACTCATTCCTAGGAAGTCACTGCTAGCTGTAGCATTCAAAGACTTCCTTACAGCAGGACACACCCCGTTGTATAATGTGGTGATTAGCTTTGGTTCAGAGAAACCATGGTGTAGACACTCACACTGATAACTCAGAAATCTCTCCCACGTCTTGTGAAGATTTTCTGAAGGATTCTGAGAGTACCTCGTGATCTTGTTTTAGCATTTGATAGTTCTCTCGATGGGGAAGAACTCAGAGATAAAAGCATCAGCAAGATGGTCCCTGTTGGGAATGCTCCCGTCCTGTAGGCTGGTGTACCATTCTAGTGCCTTATCCTCAAAGAGAACGGGAAGCACTGGATGTAGATGTGCATCAATGGGACTCTGTTGATCTTAAAGGTGTTTCATGTCCACTTGAATGTCGTTAGATGGTTGTACGGGTTCTCCTCAGAGGATTTTCCGCCCAACCTATTGTGTTGCAAGAGCTGGAGAAAAGAAGGCTTCGGCTCGAAGTTCGTGATGTTCAGAGGTTGTGTCACCATCGGGTTTCTCTCTTCATTCGCCCGAACTTGGTGGAACGATCAGAGAGAGGGAGCCACAGGAGGTTGATTGGCCATGTCTTGCTAAGGCAAGAGTGGCCTGGAAGAGAGGGGAAAGCACCTCAAAAGAATGAAGGATGAAAGAAGTATCATCATGTTGTGTAAGGTAAGTGCAGTGTATGCTATGTATAGTAAATAGTTGTAGTGTTATATACAAATGTACAAGTCTTTGGAAAAGTGAAAACAAAACTCAAGTTCGTAGAATGGTTTTCATTTCCTATCGCAGCAATGGCGCTAAAAAGTTGACGAGCCTTAAACGTGGGTCCAAAAGATGGAGACATGCCTAGGTTATCGAACTTCTATAATTTATAGTACCCAAATGTTTAAGACACCTACAACTAGCACAAGGTCAAAGTAGTTTGGGGTCGAACACAGGGATAGGAAGAATGGTGCTTCATAACTTGGGTTTCACTTGTCTAAGCACTTCAAAAAAAAAGGGGGGTGCAAGGAAAGGTTGTATGTCACATAAAAGAATCACAAAGAATCAAACAGAAAATCATATTCTCCAAAAGGAGTTACAAGAAAGATTTAAGTTTTGGGTTAAGAGGTTTTTTATAAAGGTTTTGTAAAATAGAATCTGAGGAGATAAAACTATCGTTAAGGTAAAGCACGAAGGAAGAAGACTTAGGCATAACAAGTGGTAGCGGAAAACTTCCTGAACTCTCTTCTCTCAAAGAGGGAACCTCCAACTACGTGTCAATACCCTCTCTCAAGAGTAATGGACATGAGTTGGAGTGGAAAGAAAATTGGGGCGGCCCCGATCCTGGGCACTCTCGTACTCCCGGATCGGACAGAACTCTAGAGTTACAACATCCCTCTCTTGAAGGAGTTGAAACGGGAAACATGATTCGATAGCTAGTCAAAACATGATCCAAGCATACAGACTAGAGTTTAGATGCTATAATAAATCATCCAACAAAAAGGAACCATACACAGAACAACAGATATTAAACTCCACTGATTCCATAAGCATAGATATGTAAAGGGTTTAGTTACAATGCGTAATAAATGAAAGTAAATTGTTGTAAAAAGGGAAGATTGGTATCGGCCCCCTTGATATAGGAGGTCGATATACAGTAGCAGAACCCTAAGGTATCGCTAACCCGATACCGGATGGGAGCTCTTCCCGATATGCCTATGTCAGGTGGCTAGCCCTGTCGGGTGACATGCCGTGATGGGCAGGCGTATCAGTCACGGCTCCCTACCCGATACGATCGTGTCGGGGTATCACCCTCTCGGGCGACACACTGTGACGGGTGGTCCGTATCGGGTTCAATATCGTGTTGTGTTAGAGATGACTTAGGTTCTCGGGTTCCTTGTATCGAGTGTAGGGGGTGAGCTATCTCAGGCAGGAGCCCATCTAGGAACCCGACACATTGGTTGGCCTTCTTGATCATACTGGGCTGCTGCAGCTATCGGGACGGGTTCTAAGTGAACCACTCACGCCCCTCTCGGGTTGGGAGTGTGCTCACCTAGTATCGCCCGACACACCTTGGAAGTCGACACACTAGCTCCAAATGCTTTCTGAAGTTCGCTTTCGTGAGGTTCCGACCCGTCCCATCGGAGTCCTATAGCTGCTATTTAGAGGTCGCGTTTTGGAAGAGGTTGCGATTCTCATGGAGCCACGTGTCCTCAATCGGCTTTGTTCACATGGCTTCGGGCATGGTCGACACCTGCCTATCGCTTGGCATGGCTTGGCTATCGTGTGCCAGGTTGCAAAGGTATCGGGCGGATGTGGCGGGCAGCTGCTTTCGGTGAGTGGCTTGAAGCGCGCGACATGCCCATATAGGGCTGATTGGTCGTGGCAGGCAGAAGCTCTCTGTCGGGTAGGTAGCGTGCCTCTCGTCAGATACCTCCTCATGTGATACGCCCGTGTCAGGTTTCTGCCACATCGGGTAGCGACTGTGACGGGTAAGTGGGTGTGTCGTGCGGCCAGTAATGGGGTCGATTCGTTGTAAGTGGGTCAGGATGGGCCTTTTTGCTGATTTTGAGTGGAAAAGCGAGGGAAACTCTATAAAAGATGGGAAAAGAGTTAGAAGCATTGTGTGGTTTATTCTTATGCAATAACATGATAAAATAGAAAGGAAAACAATTTAGAAGGCAAGTTTGACAATGGATTATGAGCCATAAATAGCCATAAAAAGGGTGTTATCATCGGCCAGTTCAATGGCCATCTTTGTAGGCTTTAGATCTCCAAGATCTAGCTCTTGCCACAGGGTAGATGGGATGAGACTGATACTGGCTCCAAGGTCTACAAGACCTTTGTCAAACATGGTATTGTTGATCTTACGTGGTAGAGTAAAAGCTCCCAAGTCATCTAACTTCTCAAGAAGTTTATTTTGAATGATAGAACAGATTCTTTCAGAAAGCATCATAGTCTCCAATTGGTCCACCTTCCTCCTCTTGGTGAGGATGTCTTTAAGATACTTAGCATATGAAATCTTCTCTGCAATAACTTTAGCTAGTGGAAGATTGACATGCAGTTTGTTTAGAATGTCCATAAACTTTCCAAACTTTGAATCCTCCTTCATGTTTGCAAGCCTTTGCGGAAATGGTGTATTTGCCTTAATAGAAGATGGTACCTCAGTTGTACCTTTACCTTTTTCACCCATAGGGGTGTCAACCTTCTTTTCATCAGCAATCTCAACACTCTTCTCCTTGGGTGGAGAAGTTCTATGGATTTCATCTCCACTTCTTGAGGTGATGGCATTTGCTTGTTGTCTTGGATTAACCTCCAGTTGGCTTGGAAGAGAACCGGATTGGGTGTTCTTTTGCTGCATCAAGGCTTGTTGGGCAATTTGGTTTTCCAACATCTTTATGTGAGTGGAAATGCCATCCACTTTTACGGAGATTTGGGTAATCACATCCTTCAAGAGCTTGGCGTTGCCCCTTAACTCTTCATTCTACTGCATTTGCGTGGAGATAAATTTCTCCATCATGGCCTCCAAGGAAGAACTTTGGGGTTGTTGTTGTTGTTGGAAACCCCTATTGTTGTTGAAGACCGGCTGATTCCCATTATTTTACCGGTTGAAGTTCTGTTGTTGCTGCAGTTGCTGTTGTCCATGTTGGAAGTTCTGAGCATTGGTTATGATTTGGTAGGAGAAATTAGGATGATCTCCCCATCCCAGATTGTAGGTATTGGAATAGGGATTGTACTTCTTATTGAAAAACACTAGAGGGGGGGTGAATAGAGTTTTTAAATTAATTTTAACAATTTGTTGAACTCAAACAACCACAATTGAAATTGGAAGAAGGAGACAGGTGTTTAGAGTGGTTCCAACTTTAGCAAATACTAAAGTTGGCAGTCCACTACCCGGTTGCTTACCCAACCGGGATTTTGAAAGTATTTATTTTATTACCTTCTCAAGGATTTATACAAAATACAATACTTTCCTTTACACCCTTTGAACAGCCTTCACTTGAAGTAGGTGCACCAACTTTGAGGTAGCCTTCTTGAAGTAACTCCAAGCTCCCCCTTGAAGTAGCCTTCCTCTCTAGAAATAACCTCCCGTTGCACCAGCCTTCTGAAGTAGCTCAAAGTCACCTTCTTCACCAAGAAGATCTCCACCCTCTCCAATCAGCAACCTCCAAGCTAGGAGTAGCATGGAGAGTACAAACGGTAATAGAGAACAAGAAAGGAAAAAGGAAATTACAACTTATCCTTTGTAGCCCAAGGCTTGATTTGCCTAGATCAAGCGTATAGATCTCCTAACCAAGTGTATGGACTTGTGATTGCAGTGGGTAGGAGATACTAGCCTATAGGACACGAATTTTGAGCTAAGGAAGGAGATGGCCAATTGTCATAATGCTCAAATTTCTCACAAGCAGATTGCTCAAAGTATGCTCAAGGATTTCTCAAGTGTAGCCAGTGTTTTTGATTGTCCTATGGCTTGTCCTATTTATAGGAATGGCCTAAGGATGCTTAAGGACATTCTAGACAACTTCTAGGGGTTTCTAAGTGCTTAACTAGCCGTTAGGTACAAGTTTGTTGCTTTAACAACGGCTAATTAATTAATTCTACAGTTGCTGTCAGAGACCATCTCGGTCGAGGAATGGTCGACCGAGACACCGACTCGGTCGAACTTTTGTCGACCGACAGGCTCTCTGGAACAAGTGTTTTGCAACGTTTATCTCCAACTGCCAACTACCTTGTCAGTTGTGTCTAATGGCTACTTTGGATCTTTCTCGGTCGAGAAGATTGTCGACCGAGAGTGTCTCGGTCGAGGAGTTTGTCGACCGAGATTGATCATGTTTCAATGTTTCAATTTAGGCATTAATTTTATGTATGAGTGTGCATATGTAATCCTATTTGAAGGGGATGACCTGTCTAAATGTGGTGTTTATCTAGGAAGAATCTAACGCTTGATTTACATGAAATCTAAGTACTTGTACATTATATATTTGTACAAGTTTTTACAAGGCGATTACATTTCATGAAAATACAAACATATAAGTATATGGATTTCCCTAATTGCTTTTGTCATCCACCTTGTTCCTACACACTCAAGTAGCTCGTTAGATCAATAAGAATGAAATGTTTGTCATAATCAAAACAAAGGGATTTATAGATGTCCATTTAGCCAACACTTATTCCCCTGCATCCCAATGACATCGACTTGTTCTAGGCTCCCTTCGTTTTCATTAGGAGAAAAGCATGAAGAAGAAGTATGTCCAGAATTCCCACAAGCTTCACATATCACTTCAGCTGATTGGATTTCCCAAGTAGTCATCTTCTCAAACTTCTATGTAAGAACATCAAGTTTAGCAGCAATTAAGTCAATGACATCAACAGTATGCTTCCCTCCTTATTTCTCGGTTGAAGAAATAGCTATAGAGGTTGATTGAGCTCTCCTATCTGACCCCCATTAGCAATGGTTGAGATCTATGTCTTCAATGATGTCGTAAGCCTCCATGTAAGACTTATCCATCAATGCTCCATTTGCTGCAACATCTAGTGTCATGCGGGTGTTATAGAACATTCTATTATAGAACGTGTGGAGTAGCAACCAGTTGGTCATACCATGGTGAGGGCAAAGGCATTATAGATCCTTAAACCGCTCCCATGTATCATGCAGAGTTTCTCCATCAGATTGAGGGAAGTTGGTGAGTTGGTTCCTTAGCTGGGCTGTCTTGCTCGACGGGAAATACTTTGCAAGGAAAGCATTTAGAAGTTGGTCCCAGCTTTTGATTGACTTCTTTAGAAGAGACAAAAGCCACACCTTGGCTCTATCTCTTAGGGTGAAAGGGAATAGTAGTAGCCTCACTCTGTCAGTTGATACCCCATTGATTTTGAAAGTATTCATGTACTCCAAAAACTCAGCCACATGAATATTCAGATCTTCATTGACCGTACCTCTGAAGAGGTTCTTCTGGACCATCTGCATCATGGAGGGAGAAATTGTTCGCTTCCATTGCAGGCAGATCGATGGCTCCACAAATATTTGTGGCAACCGACACGGTGAAATCCTTCAAAGGACGGTCGTCCTCCATGGTTGGATCTCCTGGTGTGGCTTCTTCAAAAGATGAAGAAGATGGTGATGATGGTGGAACACTTCTTAGCGGTGGTTGATCTACTCTTCTTGCCCTTGTTAAGTTTGAAAGAGTACGCCCAATCTCAAGGTCTAACAATGCTGATGTTTGAAGACCCCTTTGCGAGCGACACATACAAGCTGAAAAATAGCAAGAGAATTTGAGATCACAACTAAAAGGTATATGGAAATTCGAAAAATGGAAATGATGATCTAGTCTCAAATACTAGTTAGCACTTGTTACTCTAATTAGATTTATCGTATCTCCCCGCCAATGGCACCAAAAACTTGTTGGTTTATTACACTAACGAGTTTTAATCTTAAGAAATATCTTTTACTCAACTAACCAATTCCCACAAGTATATGAAAGTATTTGTAGTCAAGATTGAACACAAGGAGCTTTAGCCATCAACACAACAGTGCTAAGGTTCGACAATCTAGACCGTTTTAAAGGTGATTTGGTTGAATAATCTAAAAATTTTAGAATTGAGCAAACAATGAATGGATTACTAAATGAGATTAAAATTCGGATATGAAAGTATCTTGGACTTAGGATTTCACCCACATATCATAGCATAGAATAGGAGAAGGAAATTTAAACATATTAAGCACTTGTTTTAAAGGAGAATTGTATGTTGCACTTCACCTCTCGGTGCAAGTACAATGATCCTAACTTAATTCAACATTCCCATGTATGAATTTCGTTTTGGATCAGAAACCTACTCCTCAACTCCGTAATTTCCACTCTCATGGTAAAGAAGGAGTTTCCAAGAGAGTACCTCCTTACTCTCCTACCTATCTTCTCAGATCAAGCAAAAGAGCATACAACATACACATAAGGTGGCCAACCATACATGTAGAAAAGAATAAATCGGTGCTCACAAGGTGGAAAGGCAAGCAACATAGAATTTTGTACAAAATTATCATGTTCCATACATGCTATGACTTGGGATCTACTCTCCCATTTCCAAGAAAAGGAAGCTACTCGTCCATAATAGTGTATAATAGAAAATGCACAGAAATTTTTAGAGTTCAACATGATTTAGAGAAGGAAAAGCTAAAAAATCCAAGGCGTAACCCAAGACGAGTAGAATTCTGGATTGAGGATGAAATTCCACTCCTACAACTGCTCCAAACCAGACAAACCTCCCTCCCAAGAAGCTTTGTGGAGTGAAGAAGCTCTACTGCACCTTGGAGAAGAAGATTGGAGAAGAAAAGAAGAATAATGGGGTTCTTTTGCAAGAAACCACCTTCTTCCACCTCCAAAATCACCCTCCTTACTCTAGCCTTTCTCTTGGATGAAAGAGTTTCAAATTATGACCAAAGATAATTGCTCCATAGAGTGCTTTCATCTTTTAAAATGAAAGGAGTCATATTTGAAAATTGCTAAAACTGACTGGAACATGGCGTGTCTTTCTTTGGACACGGCATATCCTGTCTCCGGCAGTTATTTTGAGTGTAAATCACATGGTGTGTTTGAATTAAAACATGATGTGTACGTTACCAGAAAGGCAACACTCGGTTCTAAATTCCTAGGTGCACGTCGTGTTTTTTGGGGACACACCGTGTACTTTTCTTCAGTGGCTAAAGTATTAGGCCATGTAGAAATGTGCATGCCATGTCTTAAATAAGACACATTGTGTGCATTGCTGTTTCAACAAAATTAAATTTTTGATCGTCTGCAAGGTGTGGAGAAGTCCCGATAATGATGAATTTGAGTTGGGATATCTCCAATTTGATCCTTTTGATGCAAATATTCAATACACATCATGTGATAAACAAAATAATAAAAAAGTGGCAAGAGTAATATGAATAGAGGCTAAATGAGAATAAAATGAACTGGATTTGTGTGTGAAAACATGTGAAAAGTTGATGTGGAAACCACACAACAGTTAGGGTTTGGGTATGAGTGTTGATTAGTAACATTAATATAATTTATCTTGTTGAACCTAACTCTAATAAAAATAGGTAAAGATGAGTATTCATGTTTAACCTTCTTATATGATGGCATGATGGTGAAATAACCTCCTTAATATAATCATAACCTTAATGTGTTAATTGGTGGTTAGCATAGCCACATGGTTGATACTTTCTTATTCTAAACATGTGCATTTTGAATATGATGAGGGTTAATCATATCTAGATTCCTTACATGTTAGTGTAATAAAGGAATGTTCTTAATGTTAGTATAACCCTACTATGATTGTTTATGAATATCTCCCAGCTAATTAATGCAACATTGTGCTGATCTGGTGTATTATATGTATTTGATGTTGCTGAGCCTTGTTATAAGGCATGCAAAGATAATGTTGATCTTGCAGGGAATATTATGATGGTCTTAATGACCTTTGGGTATGGTTGAGCCCTCAATGAGGTGTAATCCTCTTGTGTTGATAAGGGTTGATACCCTATGATATTGTGAAAAGCATTTATATCTTTTGATAGTATGATGACTAGTGTAGTTTCATGAATGGTAAGTGAATAGAATGATGTGATGATGAGATGATGAACAGTATGTATCATACATTTTATATCTTCTGATATTTTTATACAGCAGTGTTTGCTAGAGACGAATTAGGGTTTGTATGTCCACTTGCTTGATGCAGCCTTATTCACCCAATTGGAAATAATTAATCAAATGAAATTCTAATCATGTAGTGCCTTGTTCCATAGATCCATCTGAGTGTCAAAACTTTCCAGATGGTGAAATGAATATTCCTAAGGGAAACTCAGAGCGCATACTATTGAGTATGTGGGGTGTCTGTCATCCTGAATCCAAGTGTTTAGGGAGGATGACTGTGGTCATACCTAGCCCTAAGTTTGAGAATGAATTTGGTCATGTCTCAGTGATTATATATGTGATGAGATTGGAGGACAACTGCGGTTGTACCTCGGATGGTAGGGTATGCGTACCCACCTCGTTTCACTACTACTATGACATGTACCAAGGATGGACTAGGCTGTTAGCAGCTTGACCTTATGTGTCATTGTGGTGGACCCATACTGACCAGGGGCGGAGAAGATCTTAGGAGTCTGGCTCTTCCTAGATCTTGTATGGCACTGATTGTGACCAAGCGGTGGTTAGTTGGAACTTGAGTGGTATCCTCAAATTCCTCAGGGTTTAATAAAAGATGTAATACAACTGTGTAGCATATTTGTTTAGGGTTATACATGACATTTCACATTGGATGATAACCCTTGTTTGTTATCTTTACATAAAGATGATGCTAAGTGCAATTAAGAGATAGTAGATATACTTGGGTTGTGGATATGCTTTAGATTGTAGATGCATACATATAATAGCTATGCTTCTGTTGATAACTATACTGCTACTACTGTTATAATCATGATGCTAGCTATCTCATGTTGTTAGTTAGGTTTAGCATGCTAGCCATGCCTTTGTAACTAGAGATGCATATACTACTCGTCATGCTTATCCAAATAGTTGTAGCTCTTCTTATGATGTTGATGTGTTCAACCTGTTAGACATGCTGAAATTGTTAGCTATGCTTATGATAGTAGACTTATTCATGATGTTAGAGATGATCATCCTGCTAGACTTCTTATACTTTTTATAGGGATATGAGAATAGTTTGGATAATGAAGATAGTTGTTATCTACTCCGTTATATATTTTCTTAATCATCAGTGCTATTAAACTTATTTGTTATATATGATTAAACTGCTTAAACTATCTCATTATATAAAAATGTTGGAATCAATAAACATTATTAAAGGTTATATCTCTTGTTGGGACATGGGTCTCACCCTTGTGGTTCTCCAAGTCTTTTTAGGTAATCGGCAGTGATGACAATAGAACTGTGGAAGTAAAGAGGAACTACAATAATGAAGCTTTGAGAAATTGGATTATATGTCTAGTGTGTCCTAGAGTCGTCCCTATACTCTCAGGTCCGGGCAGGAAAAGTTTGTATATGGTGTTTCAAACGAATTGGACTTTTGTTAGCATGTTAATTCTTATTTGTGTGGCATATGCAAATATTGTTATCATGTGCATATATGTTGTGGCTAAGGGGATGGAACAATTTATATCAAATTCTTGACATAGTATGGATACAAGAAATATATTGGGCTCTTATGCAAATGTTTTTGAGTGGGTGTTTATGTTGAAATTAGTTTTAATTTACCCATATTATTGGGTATGTGGTTAATCGATGATTGATTGAGTTTTATGTTTTGAGTAATCTCGTTTAGTGTAATGAGTTCTCACAAAATATGCATCACATCTCCACATGATGATTCTTGAAGAAAGCCTAGTGTCCTTTTCCAATAAAATCTTATGACATTGCTTGATGATGAGAATCCCCAAATGAGACTATGGTTATTTTGAAGAGGGAATTTTTAGATCCTAAAAGTTTACAAATTTACCAATAATATTACATTCGGTTTTGTGTTATAATACAATCATGGGATCAAACCATGATCAAGGGAAGATCAACCTAAGCCTTAGACTTTGATTGGGTCTTAAAATTAAGTAGTGTTGAGTATACATGTTAATATGAGGCTTAATTTAGATATTATGATAATCAAAGCTTTAATTTCATAATTAATAGAATAACAAAGTGGTTGGATCAAACGGAAGGCCTAGGTTTGAGTCATATGCCTTAGAATGCATTTTGAGCGCAATTGGGCCATTTACATGGCAAAGATGCCCATGGAAAGATAAGATAAAGGAGGTGGAATTTCATTCCTAATTAGGTACTAATGATATTATCAATCGGTTGGTAAATCCAATTGGATATAATGAGCAAGTTTCTAGAATTTTCTAAGGTGATAAGTGTCCCAGATAATTAGTTGAATAACTATCGAGATCTTACTTAGATTCTAGGGTTTCATGTATCTAATGAACCCAAATTAATCTAATACTTTGCATAGTACAAGATAATGACTATAATTAGATTCATTCGAGGTTTCATAAATTTATGTGATTATTGGTGACCTATGTAACTAATTTGAAAAATACTTGGCAAGAAAAGGATATATATCATTATAATTTTGTTCCAACCTTGTTTAAATATGATGTAAGGATAATGGGAATCTAATCCCAAGATTTGGAATC
Source organism: Alisma plantago-aquatica (assembly GCA_963693085.1). NCBI lineage: Eukaryota > Viridiplantae > Streptophyta > Magnoliopsida > Alismatales > Alismataceae > Alisma > Alisma plantago-aquatica. Next base: position 161,803,693 of record OY856409.1, read on the forward strand.
AAACAAACTCTTCTAGTGACCAGTGGACATATTTGAAGAATTGGCTAAAGTATGGATAATTGGGGAATAAATCCCATGATTAAGTAAAGGGATTTTTGGACCAAGAATGAAGTCTGAATATGGCCAATTTCTACTGTGTGATGCAGATACATGGTCCTAAACATCTAGTTAGATGAAAATCCAATGCACAACCAGTCGTCATCTACCCAACATCGACAAACCTATAGAGATGTCACTCCCAAGGAAGAACTGTCTATAGTATTCCCTTTTAAATTGTTATCAGTACTTTGTATATAGGAAAAGCAACACAATTTTTTTCTAGGATAAGATATAATCTAAAGAGTATGGAATACACCAACAATTATTAGAAAAATAAATTAAAGTTCTTATTGGTTATATTCCCTGAGAGACATCATGTGATGACTGTATAAGGGATAAATTGGATTTTATTTGATATTTAATAAAAGGGAATTTTACTTAGTATGTTTGTTTTGCATTAATATAGTGAATAAACCTAGTAATGTCCTAAAAACATTTTGACCTGATTCCATATGGTTTGGGTTGAGGACCTGAACATGAGATCATATGTTTTATTAACAAGTACACATTATTTTTATGTCCCTAGATAATTATTATTGTGGATATTATAGGACAATAGTAATCTATAAGTCTAGTATGTATGTTGAGTGATTACTATGTCTCTTTAGTCATGATATTCTATATCAAATCAGATCCATAGGTTTGTGTGAGAGAACAAGAATACTAGATAGACCCACCTTGAGATTCACACATGGTTCGTATAATGAAATGTTAGTGCCATATCTGATAGTGACAGTGGTGACAGATCTTTAAACCCAAAGTCACTACAATAATCACATCTTTTTTATATAGTTTGACACTAGCCTAACATGATTTTGAAATATGGGTTGCGATAAAAGGTGGTGATGGCTGCACTATGACACTTTTGGATTACCTGTGGTGATGTATGTCAAATTTGTCCCTTCAGTTGGAGTGATATCCTGGACACATGATAAGTGAGACTAAGAAATACATGGCAATGCTCAAGTGAGTCAATATATGTGATATTGAGCTCACAATATTTCAAACAATCTTCTCTATTTCAAGGAAGATAGATTGAATGACAAAAGGATGACATTCCATGTCTAAGGTTTAATCTTGACATTGATGCAAAGGGATTATATCATCACTTTAACACTGATTATTATAATAAGTTGAAGTTTTTCTCCAACTTCTCCAATTACTTAGGAGTTATTGAAGGCTTTCTAGATACCAATCATTCTTTGTGAAGTCATAATATGATTACTGATATCACTACCAACAAAAATTGGATCCTATAGGGTCACACACAAAAGGATGCATAATGGAAAAGAGTATAATCATGGGCATATGATTAATTGGCTGCTAAAAGGTTTAGAAAATTGATTAAGTCATTGATGGGATAACTGGACCAAGCTAATTGGCCGACCAAACTGAATCTGGTTGACCGAATACACTGGGTCTAATATCCCAATTGGACTAGCCTGAGCGGCCAATCAAAATGAGTTTGGTCGATTGACCAGGATGGTTCCACCAGATTAGCTGAACAACCTAATCATTTGACTAAGTTGAGTTTGTCAACTGATTGGACTAAGTCTGCTTAATTGAGAAGACTATCTAGTGATGGCTTCTAGAAAGCAATTGTTGTGCCTTTTCATTTCCCGACATTTATTAGAAATATTGCTTCTCTAAGTTTCCTATATATAGAGGTATGTCTATCAAGGTTTTACACACATGAGCACAACACCCATTTGACAACTCTTGAAAGGAAACTCTTGTGTGAAAAATGAGGCACCTTTGAGAGGCCTTTCACGAGCTGTTTGAATATCACCAAGGAAAGAAGGGGAGCGGAGAGTTTGTGCAACACAAGCATGTTTCCAGTAGACATGCAACTTCTCCCACATTGAATCAAGGAGTGTAACATGGAGTTCCCTATCATCTGCGTAGATAACATAGAGGCATAGAAACTCTGATGGCCACAATAAGAGAACAAACTTGTCATCACCTTGTTCTCTATTCTTGTGAAATTCACTGATGTCTACACTATGACAAATTTATAAACTCACAAACCGATCTTTTTGCTATATCAATATTTATGCGATCCATGGATAGAAATGTGGAGAGACATGTTTTTGTTTACTACTTCCTTTGTGTGTAAGACCCCTGACCTAGATTAGTTCTTGTTTGTGTTTTCCTTTCTTAATAAGATTCTCAAACCTTAATCTAATCTCTTATGATGCCTTAATAACATGTAACAAGTTTATGTTTTTAGTTTGGTCCTATTTGGTTGGTGATTGAGACAATTATGCTTGTTTTGGACCAATTTGCATTTTACCTATGTTGAGGTTTTTCTTGCAATTTGTCACATGCAGGTTGTACCTTTTGAGCCTTAGCAGCATGAGAGAGAATGATGCTTAAGGGTCCCTTATTTGGGTCATGGTTGATGAGGTGGTATGATGAGATGATATTAGGATTTGCATGGCTTTGCATGGATGCTTGAGTTTGACAAATGTATCGACCATGTATACTGGTTTTTGAAGGGTTGTGACCACGACACTCTCTTAGTCGGTGTTTGTTGCGACCTTGTGCCTTAGGCATGTGTTTTGGTGTCTAGTTCTAGTGTTGAGAGGTGTTGCGGCCTGTTTGGTTGAGAGACATCTTGTAGCGGTCGCTATGTGGTGTTCCCTTTGTTTTTTTGTAACGTAGGGGTGTAGTGGACCTAAGTGATCTCTACACTACCTTGTTTATATCTCCCTTTGTTGCATGCATGTCTAGAGTGTTTACATGGTCGATCATTTGGTGGACATGTGTTCTTTTGATACTCTAACATCTTAACATCTCATGATCTTTACCCCCCTCCTACCCCTTGAGTATATAAGCTCTCTTTTTTACATGTAAGTATCTCTTTGAGCTCTTTTCTTCCTCTCTTCTACTTGTGTTTGTCCTTGAGCCTGGAGGAGCAAGAGAAGGTTTTGATCTTGGAGCTTTGGTGGCCGATCACCTGTGCATGTGCTGATCTTGAGCTTGGTCATCTAATTTGTGGTGATCCTTGGTGATCTTCCTTCTTGTTAAGTGGTTCTTTACCTTGATCTCATTTTCTTTAAGCCCTAACTTCTTCTTTTCCCATCTTGGCCGTGACACTATGGACCAGAATGGTGTCTATCTTAAGAAACTTCTCTCCATAGAGGTCAGAGACTATGGTTTGACCATGGTGGTACCTAGGTGAGATGAAGTTTCCTTCTTTCTTCTTTCTTCTCTCTTGTTTGTCCTAGGGTTTTTGTTTTCTTCTTCTTGAGCTTTCCTTTGACCTGGGTATGTTTTTGTCTTCTTGAGGTGACCTTGTGGCCGTGGAGTTGATCCTACTTGGAGCTTCTTTTTCACTCTTGGAGATCGTGGCTTTGGAGCTTGATCTTCTTCTTTAGGAGGGTTATATAACTTTCCCCTTTACTATTATTACACCATATTCTTGATTGCATGCTTCTATTTTTATCTATAAAACATGAACCTAAGATTCTAGATGATGTTATCATGATCCCAGGTTTAAGATTTTGAAGTGTTCTTGCATAGATTGCTCTTTCTCCTAAACCCTAATTTCATGCACCCGATTTCTAAGTGATAAAGGAGTTGTTATTTCTAAATGCAACATAATCTTTGGTTTTATCACCATGTTATGTTTCAGCCATCATATGATGTTGGAGGTCTTGAACTTTTGTTACATGCATTTAACACATGGTTTTCATTCTATCATCTTGGTTTTCCTTATTTACCTAGATGATGTTTGCATTAGGGTTTTTGGTGACCATACTTGCGTGGAGTTTTCCCCTTGATGATACTAAGTTTTCTTGATGCTTACCATCTATTTTGATCGTGTCTCTTTTATGATTTGGAGATGTTCATGTGTTGATATTGGTTTAGCTTAAGGTCACTACATATGGGATCTTGTTTTGGGTAACTACCCATGTTGGCTCTTATTGCGGTTGAAGTGATATGGTTTGGTTTGGGACGCTCCTGTTGTTGATGTGTTTCTAGAGCAACAACCCTAACCCTAGTTCTCTTACGGTCTCTACACATGGATCCTTATTGTGGTCACAAGGGTGAGATAACCCTAATCATGGTGGTTGCTACAGCTAGTCTTCCTGCAGTCGCAACACCCTAATTTAGTTATTTTGGTCAATACCTTGGTTGGCTATTGGATGTTCGCAACAAGTGGTCGCTAAACATGTAAACCAAGTTGGTTGCTACACATGTAATTACCTAGTACGTCACTACACATATGTAAGTAAGTGATGACCGCTACATCTTGGCTTTTGAATGGTCGATACATTGTGTTGTTTGGAATAATTGATTCATTATTATGGTGCTTAACCCTAATGTGTACCAAGAATATGGGACATGATGTGCCTAGGGTTTGATGAAAGTATTTAAATGGAAACCCTAATCAGTAATATGAGAAACGTTAACCCTAATTTCCAAGTGTATGTTGTACTTGTTGGGCTAGCTTGAATAAATAGCATGAGTTGATGTTTTCTCTCTCCTACATGTGTAATCCTAACCTTTTAGGTGGAATGAATATAATTGCTAGTTATTGCTATGGTGTATATCTAATGACATAGGGTGATGGTTGTGAGCCTTTATGAGGCATGATGAGTTACTGACAATGTTCACGAAGAATGTGATTTGGCTTTAATGACCTGGCAGAGGCTCAATGCCTAGTGTGAGGTGGTATCCTCAAGTGACAAGATGTGGGATTGTTATCCCCTAGTGATGTGATATTAATAATGACCTTGTATGGCAGTGGTATCAAGAGATGATGTGACAAGTTTATACCTCATACCTTTTATATCTTCTGAAGTTGTACCTTTACACTTGTTCTTTAGAATTTTCTTAGGGTTTTTACGTTGTAACTTGATTGATGCTCAAAGACATCCAATTGGCTTAACTAATCAAGTGAAACCCTAATCATGTAGTGCCTTGTGCCATAGATCCATTCCAGAGTCAGAATTTTGCTGGATGGTGAAATGGGTATTCCCTAGGGAAACCCGGAGCGCATACTATTGAGTATGCAAGGTGAAAGTGACTACATGTCCTTGATATATTTAACACAAATGTTTTGAGAACAACTGTGATCAATTCTTGTTGATGATGTGACGTGATAAGATGTGATAGAGGAAAATAGCGATTGTACTTCAGTGATTTGATTGTATGCCCTTGTTTCTAGAACTATGGCATGTACCAAGGTGGGCTAGGTGTTTACATGACTATAGATTTGGAAATATGTTGTTGTCTATAGGACTATAGCTTTGAATATATATTGTTGTTTTGCTGTTTGACTGATACCTCATTGCGGTTCAGACTCAAACTGACCGAGTAGTGTATGAGAAGATCATGGAGTCTGACTCTTCCATAGATCTTGTATGGAACTGATTTTGACTTATAAGTGGTCAATTGAATTTGGGTGGTACGACTCAAATGATCAGGGAAAATAAAAGACGTAGCACATCCATGTAGTATATTTTGCTCAGGGTCAAAAACATGGTTCAAAGTGGATGACCCCTTTGCCTTGTCTCTTGTACTTCTTATTTGATTTATAATGCGGTAAGAAAATCAACTGTTATACATGTTCTTCATATTCCTTATGAAAGTATAACATCTTCTACTACTTTGTTGAAGATTCCTAAATCGCTTAAACATTGTTAATTGTTATACATATATCATTTAGCTGAATTCACTCATCTTGATAATAAAGCTATCTTCCTTCTTTAGTTTATCTATGCTTATAATAGATGTTCATGGAGAGTTATATCTCCCACTAGGATGTTGGTCCCACCCCATGGGTTTCCATATCTTTTAGGTGGTCATGCACGACGAGGTAGAGATCGTGTAGTTGAGGCTGAGCAGTAAGAGGAGCAGTAGCTATTAAAGGTTGGATATGCTGCTAGTATTTTATAGTAGAGTCTTATGTGTCATCCTTTTACTTTTAGGTCCTTGGGGGTGTTTTGTATAAGTTGTATACCAATACAAGTTTTTGTAGTATGCCATGGTTGTACAAATTTGGCTTGTATATGTGAACAAATTATCATATGTAATAGGTTGTGGCAAGTTGTCCAAGTGAACAATGATATGTATCATCGTGTGATGTGATATGTAATATAGTTGACTCTGTGTGGACTCAGATGTAATATGTTTCCATTTTTGTGGTTATATGGAATCAGTTTTAATTTATCCTATTTTATGGTAATCCTAGATGTTAGTGTTAGTTACTCACTTTATTTTGAGTTATATTGCTTTTGTGTGGTGATGGGCATCACAATTAAGGTTGGTATCAGAGCTTTAGGTTCACTGAGTCTACAGGGACATAGGACTAGTATTGGTGTCTGTTCTCGTGTCTTCTGACATAATTAGTGGTAACTTCTACTTATGTAGAAAAAGATGAAGAGAAGAAAAGATATGTCTAGTGAAAACAAAGAACATGCTGAGAGCAGTGTTGCTGCACTAAGAGGTGGTGCTAGGAGGCAGACAAGGGTTGATGGAGTGCCTGAAGTGCCTTAGTTTGACCCAGCAACTATGGCCAACCCCTCTTTGTAAAGTTCATGGCCACCATGACGCATATGGAAAATAGAATGCCCATACCCCACCCTAGGGAAATTGTTCCCAATATGGAATCTAAAGTTTCTGGGTAGACATTTGAGAGGTTAATGCATGTGGGGGAGTTGGAGTACGTCGATACAACAGATCTGACAAATGTTGATAAGTGGTCGATCGAGTTGGAGAAGGCCTTCTACATCCTCAATATCTTTGAAGAGGATAAGGTGAAGCACGCAGTATACCTACTGAAGGGGAGTGTTGACCCTTGGTGGGCCATCGGTGAGGAGAAAGGGCCAAGTGTTGTGATTAGTTGGGAAGATTTTTTACGAGAGTTTGTGAGCCAAAACTTCCTGGAGACCTATCTGGATGAGAAGATCACACAGTTTGAAAAGATTTGGTAGGGATCTATGACGATCAATGAGTACGAGGCAAAGTTCATGGAACTTTTGATGTTTGTTTGCATATGGCTGCACTGGATAAGGAGAAGATCACCTGTTTTGAGAAGGGTTTGAGCTCAAAGTTGACGATGTCGGTGTTAGCTTTAGAAAATAGGGAATGGTTTGCCACATTTTTGGAGTTAGTTAGGAGAATAGAGTGGTCAGTTGTGGAGAAGAGAGAGGAGAATGCCATGAAGAAACCAGCTCAGTATCAAGTAAAATCGTCTAGAAGCTTTAAGAAGCCTAGGTTTTCAGTACCTCAGTCACAACTGAGGTTGGTTGTTCAGTTCCACTAGTCACCAAACAAAGGTAGAGGTCATACTTTTCTACTTGTGGGATCTCATAGTGTTGCATCAATGTCAGTGACATGGTAATCTAGTCCATGATACGAGAGCAAAACCTACTATATGTGTGGAAAAGTTGGGCATACAAAGTGGTTCTACCCTATGAAGAATGAATAGGTGACATAACAACCGAGATAGAGTCAGGATGGCTCACAACATCAAAGTTCAGCAATGATGGAGGTCGAGGATATGGTCAGGTGTAATGAACTGAAATTCATGTATAATATTAGTTTAAGTATTTTTCTAAGCTTTTCTTTCCTTTATGTCCTTGATGTTGAATTAGTGGAAATTATTAAGGATTGGTGTACATTTGTTCCCAATATTTTACTTTGAAAGGAGTTAAGCACATATATCTCAGTGAAAGTTCATAATGGGTTCAATTTGCAAAATTTCCACTTAAGAGAGGTAAGGATAAAATAAAAATTGATCTAGAAGTTTCTATGGCTATTGTAAACAAAGGAAATCCTAAAAGTGAAGATAATGTGACAATAAATGAATTTATTGAGTGAATATAAGAATAAATTTCCTAAAAATATAAATGTGAAACTTAGAGGATAATTCTAAATCAAAATTCATTTTCCTTTGGCTACAAGTTTGCTTGGGTGATAATTTTTACAACTTTTGGAAAGTTGGTAATTATAATTGTATTAATTGAAAGGGGAAAATAGGAGGTAACTTAAAAATACAAAATAAAATCTCTAATGACTCCAAAAGTAATAATGGATTCCAAATTTGTGTTCTACATATTAAAATATACCTTTAGGTGAATTTTGACTCAATTGGGAGTATATTTGATTAAAGGGTGAAATTAGGAGAGAGAAAGTGTGTAGAACCTTCAATATATTAAATAAATGAATAAATATTCCCAACATGTAAAATTGATGGCAAATTCGTATCCAAGGCACTTAATATGACATGTGGGTGAAGTTTCATCAAATTTGGAGATTCTTATCACCATTAATGAAGGAGGAAAGAGAAAATAAGTTTTGATTTATTTAAAACATTAAAATTTCCCAAAAGGCAAAACTATTTCATATTCGGATTCCTCATATTAAAATTAGGATTGGTGTCAATTATCATTTAATTTAGAACATGTTTGCCCCTTCAAACGAGGAGGGAGACAAAGGGAAATTAATATATCCACACTTTAGTCCTAATTGGTTTATGATTGCAATTATTCTGTCACACGATATTTTTCCTTTATTTTTCTTTTCTTTGTGCCATTCGATGGTCCAAATTGATCGCCCGATCGATCGGATGGCTAGGAACTCATCTCCTAGCTCGCGATTGACAAGGAAAGTAGACATGTCGGATTGGGATTTTGATTTGCATTTTCTCGATAGTTTCTTAATGGAATCGAACAATTTCTTCTCCTATGGTTTCCAAATTTGATTCCTCATCGATTCATCTTAATATTGTGGTGTTTTGTCAATGTTTTGAGAAAGCCCCAAACCTTTCTCTCCAAGCAAGTTTGGGAAACTACCTACTCACCTTCCTACACAACCTTACCTATAAATATCCCTACTCGAGGTTTGTTGGATTCCCTTGCAACTCTACCATACCCTAATATCTCTCATGCTCTCGTGGTTGTTCATCGGTGATTGACTTTTATCCTTGTGCTTGCAGTGCGTCGTGCTCGAGATCCTTGGCATCTCGGTCCCAATTGACTGGCTCATCAGGTTCATGATCACCTACTTGTTCTTCTCGTGTGCTTTTTTTGAGTTTCATCAACTCATGTGATTTTTCCCAAATCGTGAGCTCCGACTCATTGGCCATGGGGTGGCACAATAAAGGGGATGAATTCCCTATGTTCTTTGTCTCTTCTTCCTTTATTGTTTTCTTCTTCTCTTAGTTTACCACCCAAGGGCAGACATGTCCTTTTGCCCGATTTTTGTTTTGTTTTGGGTGAGTCAAGGTCACGCCTTTGAACCCTAACTTGGACAGCTCTGATTGGGTCAAGTCAGTAAGGTGGGTCCCCTATTTTCTTTGCTTTGGTGCTTTATGATCGCCTTTTCCTGCGTAGCATGCTCTTATTGTTTGATTTTCATAAAATCATAAGTAATTATTCCTGTGTCCAAAAATTAAAAATAAAATATGTTCTGAACTCAAAAAAATCTCATCTTTCTAATCAATATAGTTCTAAAGGATGATTTCAAGTTTTATAAAAAGTGATTTTTAGAAAATGAATTAAAAGAATAAAAATCTCCAAAAATACACCTAAATATGTATAACTCCAAAATATACAATGTTATATGTTTTCTTAATCAGGAAAAAAACCTAACTAAGTCAATGGTGATAGTTTTAGAGTCAAAATGGAGATTGTGTTTGAAAAGTCCAAAAGTTAGGGTTTCCTTGCCTTTACTCATGAGTAAACCCTAATTCATGTTTAAACATTGAAAATAGGAAAATAAGCTTTGGAATCGATTAAAGTAGTGAAGAAGAAGTAATTGGATCTCTTAAGGAAAGGTATGTTCTTTCCTTACACCTATGTTGGGATGATTTGTAACGTAACCTAGTTTCCCTAATGAGGCTTCTATAAAACCCTAATTTTCCTTTTCGACAATTCCTTTGCTATTTTCCTCAAAATTAGTTTTATTATTTATTTCTTGGGTCTTGTACCCCACTGCCGTGTTTACTTTTTACTTGATGCTTATACTTGCCATATTTCTTAGCAGGTTGATTTTATTAGACTATTGAACTAGTGTAGTGGTACTTTTGAACAACCACCCATATTTCTTATAGTTTTCTATTCTTTTGTTCTCATTCATTCTCTCTTAAACATACCTTGTTTTTTTCTTTCTCATTTGTTGGGTGTTTTCCCAACCACCCACGGTTAGATCAAGGTGTTGAACAAGACCAAGAGGATCAAGTTCAGGAGTAGTTGATTCAAGTTTTTCTATCAAGGATGACTAGGTTGCTTATTACTAGATCCTTTAGTTTCTTTCTGTTCTTTTCCCTTTCAAAGAAACTCATGTAGTGAACAAGAGTTCAAAAGCAATGTAATAACTTAGTTTCTTTCCACTGCTATTGACATTACATATGTATCAGGATCATGGTTATTTACTTGGAATATTACACATGCATTCCACATGGTCTATTTTTCTTGGAAAAAGTGGATGCTTTGTATTTCCTTTAAATATAAGTAAGGAGTTGATCCTGCCTCTTTATAACATGGTATCAGAGCCTGTTGGTCAACAACTAGGGCATGCGTTGAAAGCAAGGCTGTCTAGAATGGATCAGGGTTTGGGGGATGGAAATATTTTCCTCCGCACCACTCGCTATCCTTGCTACCTACTCCTATTATCTTATGTCGTACCCTTATCTTTCAAGAAGCGAGATTTGTTTGGAAACATGAACAACTCTTCTTCTGGAGACACCTCCGATAACATCACAACCGGGATACCCCGGTGACTCCCTCCAACATTGGGACAATCCCTACTGCCCATGTTGGCACCTCTCTTCTGACCCCTGAGCAAGAGTTGACCATGTTGCCCCAGCTTCTCTCAAATACCTTGGTGAGATAGATTTCCAATGTTGCAGCTACTACAGTGAAGCCGAAGAGTTAACCCTTACAAATTTCATCAAGATGCAACCACCATTTTTCAAAGGCGAGAGTGATCCTAACATTGTGGATAAAGCTGACGACTGGATTCTGGATATAGAGCGTACTTTTGAGGGCATGGGATGTCCTCCTCACCAGAAGGTTCATGTAACATCCCAATTTTCTATTAAAAATAATTTTAGGATTTTACATGAAATTTATCTAGTGATTAAGCTAAGATATTGTACTTCAATGTAAATAAATCCAAAATACTCAAATTTCAAACTTGATGTTCAACTAAACACTGAAGTGATGAATAGATCTAGTAAAAATGTTTAGTATCTTCTTTACACTAAATTAAGAGATGATTTCACATTATCATACCAATTGTAATTCAATACGACCCTAACTAATCAACTGACACACATATGGAGCCGAAAATGAAATTGACCCTTTCCATAAGAAAATTTTGGGTCCAATAAACCCATACGAGTTTATTAAAATAATAATTGGCTTTCCTCAAAGTATGAGCCCCATATTGTCTCAAAGTAAATATATGTGATTAATATATGATTATCTCAAAAAGGGAACATATACATAGTCGTGTTTTTCATATCAAGAAGATAATTAGATTTATGGACTCCTCAACATCTGTGAGTTTCTTATTCCTACCCTTCCTCTAATGAATCCCATTGTAAGGAAAACATCTCGACACTTCCCAATCAATAGGATCTCTTAATTTCCATATGGACTTGAAATCGTGAGTATTCCTATCCTCCTCGCACATGTGTATATATATGTTAGCCTCTAGAGATGACCATAGAATAACAAGAAACTCTATTCCATCACAATCTTATTCAAACCCTTCATCTCCTTTCCGCAACTTCTCGATGTGGATCGACTTCATGGCTTGTGATTAGTTTTTCATCTCAATGATAATGTCCATTGAGATCGCATGAAACCCTAAAGTATCAAAGAGAAGTTTAGGGCTTTTCCAACACTACTATCAAGTGAAACCTGGAGTAATGGTGGACGTTAAGATCTATCCAGGAGAAGGTTTCACGCCTTTAGAGCCACAAATGGTAGAGCACAAGGAGAACTCGAAGTGATGCAGAAGTCACAGCTTCATACCCATAGTGGTGTTGGGTCACAGATAGAGCGGAGGAGCAAGGCACTAGATTTCTACTTGCACCCATGCATCCCCCGACATCTTGTGAAGAGGTCTGCGTGTCTGTCGAGCCACAACAGACCCGTCTGACTGATTTTGAGGGTTGTCTCACCTCGTCCTTGGCCAGGGAGGACCACTGCTAGAGAGATGGTTGAGCCCAATGAAGGCCTACAGAGGTGTAAATCTCCTGACCCAACTCTACGACGCCCCAGGATGCGTGAGAGGGGGTGTTGTCCATCGGTGCTTGATCGGTCTCCTCCATAGGGAAGGAGACGTTCTATGGCCAAAAGACCAAAAAGAAGGAGGCTATATGTTGATGGTAGGGGTAAGAAGGTAATTCCTTCACCTAATCTTTTAGCCAGCTAGGATATAAATAGAAATGCAAGGTAGGTGACGTGTCCCCCTGTGATTGGCCAGAAAGAATTAGAATTCTAAAAATGCTAGAAAATAGTAGGATTGTTTGAATATGGCAAATAAATAGTGTATTTTGATTAGAAAAATATAAGGAATCCAAACAAATTGGTATAAATACCTAATTCTGTCTTGGATTTTAAAAGATCCTAAAGTTTCTAACTTTAGTAGGATTAATGTATTAAAACCCTAATTACTAGTTTTGATGATCTAAATATGCTTAATGGATCTTAATAATCAAGGATTGACTTTTTTGATAAAATATCATCTTGGATCCATTTCAAGATAAGAATTGACTTTTTGGATAAAATATCATCTTGTAACATACTAAAATCTACATTTATATCTTAAACCTCCCTTAGTATAGAGCATATATGATTATGTTTATATCTAGTATTTTATTTTCTAATTTAAGATATATTATTATAATTTGAATCCTAATTGTAAAATGAATTGAAATATCTCTTAAATGTAAGATATTAGGATGGTATAGACAAAACTAAATCTAATATAAAATTTGGTATATGAATATGCTAATTAGTATATTTGACTCTAATTTGACCCTCTAGAATAGAAATTGATTTAATAGAAAATAATGTGCAATCATCGATTAATTAAGAAGAGTAAATACATTTGATGTGTTACCATGTAAAAAGTGAAATTTAATATGATAAGTCTTCAAAATGTGAATTTGGTTTTAAAATCAGATTCCTCACATTCATTTTGGCCTTCATGTCAAATTTCATACCTTTTGAATAACAATTGCTCATCCAATTGAATTAGTGATTACACTTATGTTTGACGATTATAATCGGTGTTCACAATAATGGCATCAGTAAGGACTCGCATGATACTTACATGTCATGTCGGTCCCTCTATTGCAACTTGATTTTCACCCTTGGGTGGATCCAGTCTGTGTTGACCTGATCAAATAGGAGCCCCACCATCTTCTCTGCCTGCCGCTTCGCAAGGATCCCTGCCATAGAAGAAGTAACTTCATTGTGTGCTATCTTCCACTCCCTACCTCCCTACTTAACATCATGCCAAAGCAAGAGACATTACCCTTTCCTTCCTCCTCTTCTCCTCTCCAAAACCCAACCCTCTGCATGTCCCTTTCCCTCTAAGTCCACTACTATGAAAGAGGTAGACCACCACCAAATTAGGTTCTGCTCATCGTCATCCCCACAACGAGGCCTATCACCATCACCGCTAGGCTATGAAACACCTTCAACCTGCACAACCGACACCTCTACACCCCTGCTTCGTCCCATGCACTTGACCTGGTGTTCAAATGGGTAATAGACGTTGCTACTCCCTCTTCATCTCCCTCCCAGCGTCTAACCATCATGGCACACACAGCTACCATCACCCACACCGTGATGGCTGGATTTCAACCACTGGAAGATCTTGTGGTCACAGATGGGGTCGCCAACCACCCAAACCACCATGAAACCTCGTCTCCTCCTCTCTCTTCCTTGTTGCCGCACGTATCTCCTCCTCCAATTCTAGTCAGTTTCTCCCACATTCACATTGTTCTAACACTGTCAACCATCGTGTCTTGCGGCCGCAGCCGGCACCATTGGCCACCAACCTGCCATGACGTCGCCGCCTTCTTTAGACCTTCCGACGCTGCAATATCCCATGCTATCGACACAACTAAACTCATAGTCGTGTCCCATCCTTCCTCTATTCATGATCATGGTCGCTTAAACCTCACCAGCACCTGCTCCAACCCCTCTCTTGCCACCTAACCTGCATCAGCTTTCCAGCCGCCACCTTGCATCTGCAGATTTGTCACCCACACCACTAGTTCAGCGGATGCAAATCACCATGCCACCAATCCTAATCGGCATTGTGAACTTCTATATCTACCATCTACGACCATTGCTTCCCACCACTAAACTTCAGTTACCTATGCGGCATTGCCTACTCTCCTTCATCCCTTCAAGCCGCTCCCATATACAGCTCATTTCCCCCACCAACGTCGTCCATTTGATGAGGACCTTGGAACCCTAGCAAACGACATGGTTTGCGATCAACACCGTCAAGACCCAGCACTATGTTGCCTCTTGACTGGACCCCATTGCTTCGTGTTTCATCTGTGTGGAGACCTCACAAACTCGAGAAGAGAGAATACCTCCCTCTTGCCCAGGTCGACTACCACCCGAAAGAATTGACCTCGAACATTGGCACAACCTTCTACACAAAGAACCAACTATGGATCAATCTCTACTAATCAGTAGGCCAAGAAGGATGAATGGTGGATATCATACCTAGAAATAGGGTCAATCATGAAGAATAGGTATGTACATCCTCTATTTTATTTTGGGCATTATTTAACTGAAACCTACACTCTTTCAATGAGGCATCACTTGAACTTTTAATTCTTTTTGAAATTCAATTTCTTGAACTATTATAATTCCTAAATTGATTCAATATATCCTTGTGGTTGTTGCCTATTTCTTATATGGGTTCTTCGCCTCCACTTGCTATGATTGCCATTTTTATGAAAAATTGACTAAAATGCTAGTCTTGCCTCTCTATTTAATGCATGTTACATGTTTGACTAGAATATCTAGAATAGTGGTACTTATGTACAACAATACTTATATAGGGCGTGCGTTTCTGCCCGGGGTGTGCATTTCCACCCTTATTTCTTTTAGGCCATGATACTATGTTGTTATGGCCCTATTTTGGGTATATTTAGTCTAAATTGTTATGCATGCAAATGTTTATTGTTTTGAACTAAATTGTGGTTAACTGTTATTGCAAGACACTTTTATTCTCATGCTTGTACCTTGAATTTTATATGCTTCATTTCTTTTGTTATATTCCTTTTGAACTTATCTAATTACAAATAGACCCTTCTTATGGGAACATCTCTTTTTGCACTTATAACCATATATAATGCCCAACGTGTTCATTATATGTACATACTCAGCCTTTGTTGACCTCTATATTGTTTCCTATGTTCTGGGTGATGTTCCCTTCCACCCAGGGATATGTACATTACAGGAAATTGACTCAAGAAGATCATCTACATGTCATGGACTTAAGGATAGCTTGGAATGGTTAGGTTGCCCTCTATCATTGGCTTTAATTGTACTTAGTGCAAGATTTGTAGAATCACCTTTTAAGGTGAGGAACAGTTGTATAATGATACACTTTGTAACTTTGTAATAGTTTTGTTTCCGCTGCTTATTATGACATGGCTCTTATATTGTACCATTTGAGTGGATCTCCTTCTGGGTCCCACTCTTCACAAAATGGTATCAGAGCCTATGCAGTCGGCGACTTGACTATTTCAAGTTATCATAAGTTGACAGTTAGTTAGGTAGGTTACCCTTTAGAGGTTTTGATATACCTATTTCTTAGTAGTGGAATACGAGATAGGGTTTCAGTCCTGATCTAGTTTGGTGATTTCCACTCCCAAATCACTATTTGGGTGGGAATATGTTTTGGGAACTGTAGTTAAGCCTACATCCTTTATGGAGTATATGATTTTCCTACTTAGGGTAGACTCTCCTGGTTATTGACTCTATCTCCTCGCCTTAGGGAAATATAGTTCTAAACTAAAATGTAGGGTGCCTTAAATGCTCATATATGAGATTAACCTTAATTGTAGTCGAGACCCTTTTGTTGTTGTGTGTAGCATACCTTTCTTATGTCCACTAGGAGGACTGAGAATGCATGGAAGTATGTATGGATGACAAATATAAAACTATAACATAAGTGGTAGCATTTTGACGATCCCCTTAATATTAGGTGATGAACTGAATTAGCTATGTTATGGTTTGACATTTCTTACCTTTGACATGGAGTATCTCAGCATAACTCTACCCAAATCCATCTATCTAAGGGATGATACCATCTTCATTGAGCTTGTTAAGCCTCATACATGAGATTGGTTGTGAAAATCTATAAGTTTCAGTAGATATCCTTGAGTGTTCACCTCTCTCGTCTCCAATAGTTTACATAGTTCATCTAGTCATTGACATGAGTAGGTTGACTATATAGTTTACTTATCTTGTGAAGGCATTGTGGTTGTAAACCAACTAGTGATGAGAAAACCCTAAATCTCTTCTCATGACTTTTGGTAATCTTATGACTTAAATAAATCCCAATATGAGTCAACATGAATTTATGATTAAGAGTGACATAGGGAATGATGGAGGTCGTGCCATAGTAGTGTTTGTTAGATGGTGGTCGTGTGTAATGAGAAACCTTTCTCCCTCATATGCTTGCATATTAAAGATGTAGTCATATGCCTTTTTAGGTGTTAGAAGATACAAAATCCTTTTGTAGAATATAGTGATTATAGGATAATGGTATATGCTTAGCATGGTGGAGTTATATATGACCTGGTTCTTGGATTGATTTTGGTGCCAATTTTGATTTTTCATCGTCAAGTTTATATTGAATAGTTAACTATATGTACAAAAAGAAGTTTTTTTCAGATTTTATGCATGATTTTGGAACCAAGTCACCAACCAAGAAATTTGAGTGGTAGAGGAACCTTTTAGTGAAGAAACACTTGACTGGTATGATTAAACCTACGACTGTAGGCCTAAGAATGATATAGGGAGTATGAAGAAGGAGTGTTAGGCATTAATGGCCTAGTTGATCTATCCCCTTTTCCCCTCTAGAAGTTCGGTTGGGATATATCTTAATACTTTGAAGGGGTGGATACTAGCATCTTATTCTTTGGGAATGCAACTTAACTTAGGACTATTTGAGGAAAATAGTGGCTGGAGTAAGTAGTACATGACTAACACCGTATATTAAGGGCATGGGTATGTAGCTATCACTTAACCAAGATAGATGGTTAAGCCTTGCAATAATTACCACCATGAGCATTACTTATATATTTATAATAAGTTCAAAAATTTATCTTCCCTTATAAAACATGGTGAAAACAAGGTAGGCAAAAAAAACCATGATAATCTATTTGAAAGTGATGCTATCAATGATACATAGGAAGGTATAATCACCTTAACAATGGAAACAATACTAATAAGACAACACTAGGTTTTGATATAACTTCCTATCTCGACATCTAGTATGAGAAGAAAAATGAAGTCTTGACACATGAAATGGTATAGTTTCACCTAGGGATAGGACTAAAGATGTGGTATAGGGTGATGTATTATGATCAACTACATTATGTGAACTAGAAACCTAGGATTGGGTTGGGAAGCAATACCTAGTATGTACACATGGATAGAGATGGATGGATTTTGAGGAGAAAATTCTTTTCAAGGGGTGGAGTGTTGTAACATACTGAAATCTACATTTATAGCTTAAACCTCCCTTAGTATAGAGCATATATGATTATGTTAATATCTAGTATTTTATTTTCTAATTTAAGATATATTATGGTAATTTAAATCCTAATAGTAAAATGAATTGAAATATCTTTTAAATGTAAGATATTAGGATGATATAGTAATATGAAATTTGGTATATGAATATGCCAATTAGTATATTTGACTCAAATTTGACCCTCTAGAATAGAAATTGATTTAATAGGAAATAATGTGCCATCATTGATTAATTAACAAAAGTAAATACATTTGATGTGTTAATATGTAAAAAGTGAAATTTAATATGAAAAGTCTTCAAAATGTGAATTCGGTTCCAAAATCAAATTCCTCACATCCATTTTGGCCTTCATGTCAAATTTCATACCTTTTGAATAACAGTTGCTCATCCAATTGAATTCGTGATTACACTTATGTTTGATGATTATAATTGTTGTTCACAATAATAGCATCAGTAAGGTCTTGCATGATATTTCCCTATCATGCCAGTCCCTCTGTTGTGATTTGTTTCACCCTTGGGTGGATCTGGTCTGTGTTGACCTGATCAAACAGGAACCCCACCTTCTTCTCCGCCTGCTGCTTCGCAAGGATCCCAACCGTGGAAGAAGTAACTTCATTGCGTGCTCTCTTCCACTCCCTACCTCCCTACTTAACATCATGCCAAAGCAAGAGACGTTACCCTTTCGTTCCTCCTCTTCTCCTTTCCAAAAACCCTACCCTATGGTTGTCCCTTTCCCTCTAAGTCCACTACTATGAAAGTGGTATACCACCACCAAATTAGGTTCTGCTCATCATCATCCCCACCACATGGTCTGTCACCATCACCGCTAGGCTCGGAAACACCTTCTTCAACTAGCACAACTGACACCTCTACACCCCTGCTTGTCCCCTGCACTTGACCTAGTGTTCAAACAGGTAAAAGACAGTGCTACTCCCTCTTCGTCTCCCTCCCAGCATCTGACTATCATGGTACACACAGCTACCACAACCCACGCCGTGATGGCTGGAGTTAAACCACTGGAAGATCTTCTGGTGGAGGATGGCATCTCCAACCCCCCAAACCGCCATGAAACCTCATCTCCCCCTCTCTCTTCCTTGACCTGGTCGCTGCACATATCTCCTCCTCCAATTCTGGTCAGTTTATTCCACATTCACATTGTTCCAACACCGTCAACCACCGTGTCCTGTGGCCGCAGTCGGCACCATTGGCCACCAACCTACCATGACGTCGCTGCCTCCTTTATACCTTCCGATGCTGCAATATCCCGTACTATTGACACCACTGAACTCATAGTCGTGTCTTGTCCTTCCTCTATCTGCGATCATGGTCGGCTAAACCTCACCAACACCTGCTCCAACCCCCCTCTTGCCATCTAACTTGCATCAGCTTTCCAGCCACCTCCTTGCATCTGCAGATTTTCCACCCGCACCACTAGTTCCGTGGATGCAAATCACCATGCCACCAATCCTAATCAGCATTATGAACTTATATACCTACCATCTATGACCATTTCTTCCCACCACTAAACTTCAGTTACCTATGCGGCGTTGCCTACTCTCCTTCATCCCTTCAAGTCATTCCCAGCTAGTGCTTGTTTCCCCCACCAACACCGTCCATTTACTGAGGACCTTGGAACCCTAGCAAATGACATGGTTTGCAATCAACACCGTCGAGACCCAACACTATGTTGCCTCTTGACTGGACCTCATTGCTTCATGTTTCATCAGTGTGGGGACCTCACAGACTCGAGAAGAGAGAATACCTCCCTCTTGCCCAGGCCGACTACCACCCGGAAGAATCAACCTCGAACATTAGTGCAACCTTCTGCACAAAGAACCAACTATGGCTCAATCTCTACTAATCAGTAGGTCGAGAAGAATGAATGGTGGATATTATACCTAGAAATAGGGTCAATCATGAAGATTAGGTATGTACATCCTCTATTTTATTTTGGGAATTATTTAACTAAAACCTACACTCTTTTAATCAGGCATCTCTTGAACTGTTAATTCTTTTGGAAATTCAATTTCTTGAACAATTATAATTCCTGAATTGATTCACTATATCCTTGTGGTTGTTGAACTACTTTCTTATATGGGTGTTTGGACCCCACTTGCTATGATTTCCTTTTTATGGAAAATTGACTGATGCTAGTCTTGCCTCTCTATTTAATGCATGCTACATGTTTGACTAGAATATCTAGAATAGTGGTACTTATGTAAAACCATACTTATATACGGTGTGCGTTTCTACCCGGGGTGTGCATTTCCACCCTTATTTCTTTTAGGCCATGATCCTATGGTGTTATGGCCCTATTTTGGGTATATTTCATCTATATTGTTATGCATGCAAATGTTTATTGTTTTGAACTAAATTGTGGTTAACTGTTATGGCAAGACACTTTTATTCTCATTCTTGTACCCTAAATTTTATATGCCTCATTTTTTTTATTCCTTTTAAACTTATCTAATTACAAATAGCCCCTATCTTATGGGAACATCTCTTTTTGCACTTATAACCATATATAATGCCCAAAAGGTTTATTATATATACATACTAAGCCTTTGCTAACCTCTATATTGTTTCCTATGTTCTGGGTGATGTTCCCTTCCACCCAGGTATAGGTACATTACAGGACAATGACTCAAGAAGATCATCTACATGAAATGGACTTAAGGATAGCTTGGAATGGTTAGGTTACCCTCTGTTATTGTCTTTAATTGTACTTAGTGCAAGTTTTGTAGAATCACCTATTAAGGTGAGTACAATTGTATATTGATACACTTTGTAACTTTGTAATAGTTTTGTTTTCACTGCTTATTATTACATGGCTCTTGTATTGTACCATTTGAGTGGATCTCCTTCTGGGTCCCATTCTTTACAAAATAGTATCAGAGCCTATTCAGTCGGTGACTTGACTATTTTAAGTTATCATAAGTTGATCGTTAGTTAGGTAGGTGACCCTTTAGAGGTTTTGATATACCTATTTCTTAGTAGTGGAATACGAAATAGGGTTTCAATCCCGATCTAGTTTGGTAATTTCCATTCCCAAATCACTATCTGGGTGGGAATATGTTTTGGGAACTGTAGTTAAGCCTACATACTTTATGGAGTATATGATTTTCCTACTTAGGGTTGACTCTCTTGGTTATTGACTCTGTCTCCCCGAGTTAGGGAAATATAGTGCAAAACTAAAATGTAGGGTGAATTAAATGCTCATATATGAGATTAACCTTAATTCTGGTCGAGACCCTTTTGTTGTTGTGTGTAGCATGCCTTTTTTATGTCCACTAGGAGGACTAAGCATGTATGGAAGTATGTATGGATGACAAATATAAAACTATAAAATAAGTGGTAGCATTTTGACGATCCCCTTGATATTAGGTGATGAACTGAATTAGCTATGTTATGGTTAGACATTTCCTACCTTTGACATGGAGTATCTCAGCATAACACTACCCAAATCCATCTATCTAAGGGATGAATGCCATCCTCATTGAGCTTGTTAAGCCTCATACATGAGATTGGTTGTGGAAAGCTATATGTTTCAGTAGATATCCTTGAGTGTTCACCTCCCTCGTCTCTAATAGTTTACATAGTTCATCTAATCATTGAGATGGGTAGGTTGACTATATAGTTTACTTATATTGTGACGACATTGTGGTTGTAAACCAACTAGTGACGAGAAAACCCTAAATCTCTTCTCATGACTTTTGGTAATCTTATGACTTCAATAAATCCCAATATGAGTCAACATGAATTTATGATTAAAAGTGACACAAGGAATGATGGAGGTCGTGCCATAGTAGTGTTTGTTAGATGGTGGTCGTGTGTGATGAGAAACCTTTCTCCCTCATATGCTTGCATATTAAAGATGTAGTCATATGCCTTTTTAGGTGTTAGAAGATGCAAAATCCTTTTGTAGAATGTAGTGATTATAGGATAATGATATATGCTTAGCATGGTGGAGTTATATATGACTTGGTTCTCAGATTTATTTTGGCACCAATTTGATTTTTCATCACAAATTTTTCATTGTCAAGTTTATGTTGAACAGTTAACTATATGTACAAAAAGAAGTTTTCAGATTTTATCGATGATTTTGGAACCAAGTCACCAACCAAGAAATTTGAGTGGTAGAGGAACCTCTTAGCAAAGAAACACTTGACTGGTATGATTAAACCTACAACCGTAGGCCTAAGAATGAAATAGGGAGTATGAAGAAGGAAATAGGGAGTATGAAGAAGGAGTTTTAGGCATTAATGGGCTAGTTGATCTATCCCCTTTCCCCCTCTAGAAGGTCAATTAGGATATATCTTAATACTTTGAAGGGGTGGATACTAACATCTTATTCTTTGGGAATGCAACTTAACTGAGGACTATTTGAGGAAAATAGTGGTTGTAGTAAGTAGTACATGACTAACACCATATATTAAGAGCATGGATATGTAGCTATCACTTAACCAATATAGATGGTTAAGCCTTGCAATAATTACCACCATGAGCATTACTTATAAATGTATAATAAGTTCAAAAATTTATCTTCCCTTATAAAACACGGTGAACACAAGAAAGGCTAAAAAAACCATGATAATCTATCAGAAAGTGATGCTAACAATGATACATATGAAGGTATAACCACCTTAACAATGGAAACAATACTAATAAGACAACACAAGGTTTTGATGTAACTTCCTATCTCGACATCTAGTATGAGAAGACAAATGAAGTCTTGACACATGGAATGGTATAGTTTCACCTAGGGATAGGACTAAAGATGTGGTATAGGGTGATGTATTATGATCAATTGCATTATGTGAACCAGAAACCTAGGATAGGGTCGAGAAGCAATACCTAGTATGTACACATGGATAGAGATGGATGGATTTTGAGGACGAAATCATTTTTAAGGGGTGGAGTGTTGTAACATACTAAAAACTACATATATAACTTAAACCTCCCTTAGTATAGAGCATATATGATTATGTTAATATCTAGTATTTTATTTTCTAATTTAAAATATATTATGATAATTTGAATCCTAATAGTAAAATGAATTGAAATATCTCTTAAATGTAAGATATTAGGATCGTATAGACAAACTAAATCTGATATGAAATTTGGTATATGAATATGCCAATTAGTATATTTGACTCTAATTTGACCCTCTAGAATAGAAATTGATTTAATAGGAAATAATGTGCCATCATTGATTAATTAAGAAGAGTAAATACATCTGATGTGTTAATATTTAAAAAGTGAAATTTAATATGATAAGTCTTGAAAATGTGAATTCGGTTCAAAAATCAGATTCCTCACATCCATTTTGGCCTTCATGTCAAATTTCATACCTTTTGAATAGTAGTTGCTATCCAATTGAATTAGTGATTACACTTATGTTTGATGATTATAATCATTGTTCACAATAATAGCATCAGTAAGGTCTTGCATGATATTTCCCTATCATGTCGGTCCCTCTGTTGTGACTTGATTGTCACCCTTGGGTGGATCCAGTCTGTGTTGACTTGATCAAACAGACACCTCACCTTCTTCTCCGCCAGCCTCTTCGCAAGGATCCCAGCTGTGGAAGAAGTAACTTTATCGCGTGCTCTCTTCCATTCCCTACCTCCCTACTTAAAATCATGCCAAAGCAAGAGACGTTACCCTTTCCTTCCTCCTCTTCTCCTTTCCAAAACCCTAGACTCTGGTTGTCCCTTTCCCTCTACGTCCACTACTATAAAAGTGGTAGACCACCACCAAATTAGGTTTTGCTCATCGTCATCCACACCACGAGGTCTGTCACCATCACCGCTAGCCTCAAAAACACCTTCTTCAACCAGCACAACCGACGCCTCTTCACCCCTGCTTCATCCCCTGCACTTGACCTGGTGTTAAAACGGGTAAAGACAGTGCTACTCCCTCTTCATCTCCCTCCCAATGTCTGACCATCATGGCACGCACAACTTCCGCCACCCACACCGTGATGGCTTGAGTTCAACCACTGGAAGATCTTGTGGTCATGGATGGGGTTGCCAACCCCCCAAACCGCCATGAAACCTTGTCTCCTCCTCTCTTTTCCTTTACCTAGTCACCACACATATCTCCTCCTCCAATTCTGGTCAGTTTCTCCCACATTCACATTGCTCTGACACCGTCAATCACCGTGTCCTGCGGCTGCAGTCAGCACCATTAGCCACCAACCTACCATGACATCGCCGCCTCCTTCAGACCTTTCAGTGCTGCAATATCCCGTGCTATCGACACCACTGAACTCGTATTCGTGTCCCTTCCTTCCTCTGTCTGTGATCATGGTCGCTTAATCCTAACCAGTGCCTGCTCCAACCCCCCCCTCTTGCCATCTAACTTGTATCAACTTTCCAGCCACCTCCTTGCATCTACAGATTCGCCACCCGCACAACTAGTTCAGCAAATACAAATCACCACGCCACCAATCCTAATCGTCATTGTGAACTTCCCATCTATGACCATTGCTTCCCACCACTAAACTTTAGTTACCTATGCGGAATTTCCTACTCTCCTTCATCCCTTCAAGCCGTTCCCAACTACTGCTCATTTCCCCCACCAACGTCGTCCATTTGCTGAGGACCTTGGAACCCTAGCAAATGACACGATTTGCCATCAACACCGTCGAGACCCATCACTATGTTGCCTCTTGACTGGACCCCATTGCTTCATGTTTCATCAGTGTGAAGACCTCACAGACTCGAGAAGAGAGAATACCTCCCTCTTGCCCAGGCCAACTACCACCCAGAAGAATTGACCTCGAACATTGGCACAACCTTGTGTACAAAGAACCAACTATGGCTCAATCTCTACTAATCAGTATGCTGCAAAGGATGAATGGTGGATATCATACTTAGAAATAGGGTCAATCATGAAGATTAGGTATGTACATCCTCTTTTTTATTTTGGGAATTATTTAATTGAAACCTACACTCCTTTAATGAGGCATCTCTTGAACTATTAATTATTTTGGAAATTCAATTTCTTGAACAATTATAATTCCTAAATTGATTCAATATATCCTTGTGGTTGTTGAACTACTTTCTTATATGAGTTCTTGGACCCCACTTGCTATGATTGCCTTTTTATGAAAAATTTACTGAAATGCTAGTCTTTCCTCTCTATTTAATGCATGCTACATGTTTGACTAAAATATCTAGAATAGTGGTACTTATGTACAATGATACTTATATAGGGCGTGCGTTTCTGCCCAGGGTGTGTGTTTCCACCCTTATTTCTTTTACGACATGATCCTATGGTGTTAGGACCCTATTTTGGGTATATTTAGTCTACATTGTTATGCATGCAAATGTTTATTGTTTTTAACTAAATTGTGGTTAATTGTTATGGCAAGACACTTTTATTCTCATGCTTGTACCCTAAATTTTATATGCCTCATTTCTTTTGTTATATTCCTTTTGAACTTATCTAATTACAAATAGCCCCCTTCTTATGGGAACATCTCTTTTTGCACTTATAACCATATATAATGCCCAAAGTGTTTATTATATGTACATACTCAACCTTTGCTGACCTCTATATTGTTTCCTATGTTCTGGGTGATGTTCCCTTCCATTCAGGTATAGGTACATTATAGGGCAATGACTCTAGAAGATCATCTACATGACATGGACTTAAAGATAGCTTGGAATGGTTAGGTTACCCTATGTTATTGGCTTTAATTGTACTTAGTGCAAGTTTTGTAGAATCACCTTTTAAGGTGAGGAACAATTGTATAATGATACACTTTATAACTTTGTAATAGTTTTGTTTCCGCTGCTTATTATTACATGGCTCTTGTATTGTACCATTTGAGTGGATCTCCTTCTGGGTCCCATTCTTTACATGTCTGATCAACACATCCCTAGTGATATTAAAAGATGGGCAATACCAAAGACCTAAAATAGATTGTCATCAATATCTAATGTTAGAAAGTCATGCCCTAGGTATTGTTATGAGTTGGTTTCTCAACCCTAAGTATAAGTTGAGAAGATGAGTAGTAAAATAATTAGTTCATGTCCACATAATCATAATAAAATTAGATGCCTTATGCTACATAATTCTTTTATGCAAAATTATGAACATATATGAACCTTTGAAATGTTAACTATTATTAAATGAAGAGGTAAGAAAAACCATAATGTGGGTAGTAGCCTAAGGAAAATTTCAAGGAAGAAATTGATTTAAAGTTGGTAGAATTGAAACATCCCACTTTTCAATTAAAAATAAGTTTAGGATTTTACATGAAATTTATCTAGTGATTAAATAAGATATTGGAATTCAATGTAAACAAATCCAAAATACTCAAATTTAAAATTTGATGTTCAAATAAACACCGAAGTGATGAATAGATCTAGTCAAAATGTTTAGTATCTTCTTTCCACTAAATTAAGAGATGGTTTCACATTATCATACCAATTGTAATTCAATATGGCCCTAACTAATCAACTGACACACATATGGAACCGAAAATGAAATTGACCCTTTCCATAAGAAAATTTTGGGTCCAATAAACCCATACAAGTTTATTACAATAATAATTGGCTTTCCTCAAAGTATGAGCCCCATATCATCTCTAAGTAAACATATGCAATTAAAATATGAATATCTCAAAAAGGGTACATATACATAGCCATGTTTTTCATATCAAGAAAATAAGTAGATTTATGGGCTCCTCAACATCTGTGAGTTTCTTATTCCTACCCTTCCTCCAATGAATCCCATTGTAAGGAAAACATCTCGGTACTTCCCAATCAATAGAATCTCTTGATTTCCTTGTGGACTTGAACCCTGAGTATTCCTAGCCTCCTTGCACCTGTGTATATGTATGTTAGCCTCTAGAGATGACCATAGACTAACAACAAATTTTATTCTATCACAATCTAATTCAAATCCTTCATCTCCTTTCCGCAACTTCTCCATGTGGATCGACTTCATGGATGGCGATTAGTTCATCATCTCAACGATAATGACCATTGAGACCCCACGCGACCCAGAAGTATCAAAGCGAAGTTTAGGGATTTTCCAACGATGTTATCAAGTAAAGCCTGGAGTAATGGTGGACATTACGATCTAGCCAGAAGAAGGTTTTGCACCTCTAGATCCACGAATGGTGGAGTACAAGGAGAACTCAAAGTGATACAGAAGTCATAGCTTCATACCAACGGTGGTGTTGGGTCGCAGACTGAGCGGGGGAGCAAGGCTCCAGATTTGTACTTGCACCCATGCACCCCCGACATCTTATGAAGAGGTGTGTGTGTCTACCGAGCATGGCAGACCCGTCCAACTGATTTTGAGGGCTGTCTCACCTCGTCCTCGGCCAGGGAAGACCACCACCAGAGAGATGGTTGAGCCCAGCGAAGGCCTATGGAGGCGCGAATCTCATGACCCAACTTTGTGACACCCCGGGATGTGTGAGCGGGGGTGTTGTTCGTCGGTGCTAAATTGGTCTCCTCCATACGAAAGGAGACGATCTGTGGCCAAAAGACCAAAAATCCTAAGGCTATACATTGACGGAAGGGGTAATAAGGCAATTACTCCACCTAATCTTTTAACCGGCCAGGATATAAATGGAAATGCAAGGTAGGGGACGTGTCCCCCTGTGATTGGCCAGAAAGAATTAGAATTCTAAAAATGCTAGAAAATAGTAGGATTATCAGAATATGGAAAATAAATTGTGTATTTTGATCAAAAAATATAAGGAATCCAAAAAAAAAATTTATCAAGACCTAATTCTGTCATGGATTTTAAAAGTTCCTAAAATTGCTAACTTTAATAGGATTCATGTATTAAAACCCTAATTTCTAGGTTTTGATGATCTAAATAATGTCAATGGATCTTAATAACAAGGATTGACTTTTTGGATAAAATATCATCTTAGATCTAATTCAAGATTAAGAATTCATGCATTATCAAAATTTGGGTTTTAGGTGATGAATGGGATACAATCTAATATATGGAATGTTATGAGCAGGAAATTTAGGGTTTTTCACGCCCAAGGCATGATTACGGTTTTACTAAACCTAGGAAGGAAGATCAAATCTCCTCTAAGTGCAAGGTAAGTGGTCCATGCTAATTGAACATAGTTAATGTTTGATTTTACGTATTTATGTATGCAATGAATGTTATGAATGTGTTATCTATTTCAATTGCTTAAAGTTAATAAAATTATGATGAATTGAATGTAATATTTTACTTTCCATATTATTGTATCATCTTGCATGAACATTAAGAGTAAGGTCAATATTAAGATTTAAGAGAAGTTTAAGAGAAATTTAAGAGTTTTAAGAGAAAGATAATGTTAAAAGATAACTTATATAAGATCCTCATCAAGAGGCTCCTCGGAGCAAAACTAAGAGGCACTTCGGTGCATAAGAGAAGAGGCACTCCGATGCAATCCAAGAGGCACTTCGGTGCATAAGAGAAGAGGCACTTCAGTGCAAAACCCAAGGATTCTTATATAAACTAAGATAAAAGAAGTAACTTAAACAAAATTGTGTCCCTTTTTCAAAGTTTAATGCTCAAAGTTTATTTTCAGTTTACATGCTTTCTTTACATTATAATATGTTCAATTCCACTAACCATTGGTTTTATGCATGGCTGGGGGCGCGATGCCCGCAGTTAAGGAGCAAACTTAGGAGGAAGAAGTGCAAGGATTAGCTCAAGCAATCTTCAAGAAGAAAAGACCTAGTACGGCGCCTTTTACGAGGACGATCCAAAGTTTTAGATATCTTTTACATGATGTATAATCTTATTATTAAAGTAGATTAGATGAACTTGATATAGTTTTTCTTTTGCCAAAATTATGTATGAATATATTTTCCAATTAATGCATGGTGTTTTATTTATTTTGTTGCTATTGTATATCATATTTTGCGATTTTCCTCTAAGCCAAGTGATCCATGTACATAGGGTTTGCTTTTGCTATCATGTATGTACTTGGAGGGGCGTTACAGTTTGCTTTGTGACTTATGTGCTAGATTGGATAGCACAAGTGTTGTGGATGGGTATGTCTCGTACCCATGATACTTCAAGAATGTCTTGGGAAGAGTTCCTCAATCTCTTCTATCAGAAGTATATTTGCCCTACATACCTGGAGAGGAAAGAAGTAGAGTTTTACAATCAGTGTCAAGGAAGCTTGAGCATCTCTGAGTACGTACAATGTTTTCTTCTCCTGGAATGCTACATGATGACCTAGGAGCTTAAAGGAGATCAACCCTATTTCTCGAGGGTTTAAGCTACATCGTATCTTTCTCGAGGGATTAAGCTTTTAGGACTAGGTATGGTCACTATGAGTACGTTGTTATACCGTTTGGGCTAACCAAAACACCGACAAAGTTCATGGAACTGATGAACAGGGTGTTTAAGACATATCTTCACCAGTTTGTGGGGGTGTTCATTGATGACATCCTGATCTACTCAAGAGACAACCAACAACATGAAAAACATTTACAGTAGGCGTTGACCCTATTAAGACATCACAAGTTGTATGCTAAGTTCAATGAGTGAGAGTTTTGGTTGAAGGAGGTGTCTTTCCTTGGACACATGATATATGATTATGGTGTGTGTTTGAATCCCAAGAAGGTTCAGTCTATATTAGAGTGGGAGTAGCTGAAGACCCTGATAGAGGTTTGTTGTTTCCTTGGGTTAGCAGGCTTTTACATGAGGTTCATTAAGAACTTCAGCGCGGTGGTGTTACCCCTAACAAAGTTGGTGAGGAAAGACGTCATTTTTTTGGGATGACAAGTGTCAGTGATCTTTTCATCTTTTGAAGTGAGATGTAGTTGAGTTCATGGTGAAGTTCACAATGTGTCAATAGGTTAAGGCACGACATCAGAAACCTGTAGGAACTTTGCAATCGTCACCTATATCGTAGTGGAAATGGGTTCATATCACTATGGACTTTGTGGTTGGACTTCCTAAGATAGAAGAAGGCCACGATTTCATATGGGTGATCGTTGACAGGTTGACTAAGTCAGCACATTTCCTTCTTATGAAGACAACGTATACCACTGAGAAGTTGGCACATGTTTATGTTGATGAGATCTTTCATTTGCATGGTATTCCATCTACCATCATGTCTGGAAGAGGTCCTCAGTTTACCAGTCACTTTTGGGAGTATCTACATGAAACCATGGGTACACAATTAAAGTTTAGTACATGTTTCACCCGCAGAAATATGGGCAGTTTGACAGGAAAATACAAACTTTGGAAGAACTGTTGAGAGCTTGTGTCTTGTAGTTTTTGGGTAGTTGGGATGTACATCTCAGTTTGATAGAGTTTGCATACAACAACTGTTATCAGGGGAGCATTGATATGGCACCGTACGAGGCTTTGTATGGCAGACGTTATAGATCTTTGTTGAGTTGGGATGAGATCGAAGAATATCATATTTTGGGTCCTAAGCTAGTGAAACAAACCACAAAGAAGATTAAGATGATACATCAATAGTTGAAGGTCGCCCAGGATAGGCAAGAGTCTTATGCTGATAACCGTCATAGGCCCCTGGAGTTCCAAGTGGGAGACAAGGTGTATCTCAAGGTCTCTCCTTGGAACGACGTGTTGAGGTTTCAGAGGAAGGGTAATTTTCCTCCCATGCATACAAGACCTTACCCTATGGCGGTATGTGTTGTGAAGGTGGATTGTAAGTTGGATTTTCTACATGAGTTGCACAGGTTGCACCCAGTGTTCCATGTTTGGATGTTGAGGAAGTGTCACCCAAACACTGAGTTGGTACTGCAACCAATGGAGGTTGATCTAGATGAGGACATGTCATATGTGGAAGGTCTTATGTTGATCCTAGATAAGAGGATCAATAAGTTGAAGAAGAAGGATATCATTTTAGTTAAGGTTTTGTGGCATCATTTTGTCATAGAGGAAACAACGTGGGATCTTGAGGAAGAGATGCGTAGGAAATACTCGTCTCTTTTTGTGTAGGATTTTGGGGGCATAATCCTTGCTAGGGGTTTATGGTTGTGAGAACCTTGACCTAACTTAGTGTTTGTTTGTGTTTCCCTACTTAATAAGATGCTTAAACCTTAATATAATCTCTTGATATGCCTTAATAACATGTGACAAGTTTATGTTTTTAGTTTGGTCCTATTTGGTTGATGCTTGAGACAGTTATGCTTGTTTTGGACCAAGTTGCAATTTACCCATTTGGGGGGGGGTATCTTGCAATTTTTCACATATAGGTCTTACATTTTGTTCCTTAGCATCGTGAGAGAGAGAATGATGCTTAAGGGAACCTTGTTTGAGCCTTGGTTGATGAGGTGGCATCATGAGATGATGTTAGGGTTTGAATGGGTTTACATGGATGATTGACTTTGATGGATGTATCGACCTTGTATAATGGTTTTTGAAGTGTTGCAACTGCAACACTCTCTTGGTCGGTGATTGTTGTGACCTTGTTCCTTGGGCATGTGTTTTCATCACTATGGTTTCTAGTGTTGAGAGGTGTTGCGACCTTATTGGTTGAGAGACATCTTGTAGAGGTCGCTAAATGGTGTTCCCTTAGTTTTGTTGTGACCTAGGGGTGTAATGGACCTAAGTGGTTTCTACATTACCTTGTTTTATCACCCTTTCATGCATGCATGTCTAGATGCATGGCTGATCCTTTGGTGGACATGTGTTCTTTTAGTTCTCTAACATCTTGACACCTCATGATAATTACCTCCCTCCTACCCCTTGAGTATATAAGCTTTCTCTTTTACATGCAAGTATATCTTTTTGCCCTTTTCTTCCTCTCTTCTCCTTATGTTTGTCCTTGAGCTTGGAGGAGCACTAGATGGTTGTGATCTTGGAACTTTGGTGGCCAATCACCGTTGCATGTGGTGATCTTGAGCTAGATCATCTTCTTTGTGGTGATCATTGGTGATCTTCCTTCTTGGTAAGTGGTTTGTTACCTTGATCTCATTTTCTTTGAACCCTACCTTCTTCTTGTCCCCTCTTAGCAGTTAGACTATGGATCACCATGGTGGCTATCTTGAGGAACTTCTCTCCATAGAGGTTGGAGACTATGGTTTGACCATGGTAGTATCAAAGTGAGATGAAGTTCCCTCCTTTCTTATTTCTTCTCTCTTGTTCGGCCTAGGGTTTGTGTTTTCTTCTTATTGAGATTTCCTTTAACCTAGGTATGTTTTATTATTCTTAAGGGGACCTTGTGGCCGTGGAGTTGATCCTAGTTGGAGCTTCTTTTTCTCTCTGGGAGATCGTGGCTTTGGAGCTTGATCTTCTTCTTTTGGCAAGTTATATAACTTTCCCCTCTTCTATTATTACACCATATTCTTGCTTGCATGCTACTATTTTTATCTCTAAAATACGAACCTAAGATGCTATATGATGTTATCATGATCTAGGGTTTAAGATTTTGAGGTGTTCTTTCATATATTACTCTTTCACCTAAAACCTAATTTCATGCACCCGATTTCTAACTGATAAAGGAGTTATTGTTTCTACATGCAACATGATCTTTGGTTTTATCATCATGTTATGTTTTAGCCATCATATGATGTTGGAGGTTTTGAACTTTGGTTACATGATTTGAACACATGGTTTCCTTCTATCATCTTGGTTTTCCTTATTTACATGGTGACCTTTTCTTTAGGGTTTTGGTGACCATCCTTGCATGGAGTTTTCCCTTTAATGATACTAAGTTTTCTTTATGGTTACCGTCTATTTTGATCATGGATCTTTTCCGATTTGGATTTGGTCATGTGTTGATCTTGGTTTAGCTAGAGGTCTCCACATATAAGATCTTATTTTGGGTCGCTACCCATGTTGTATCTTGTTGCAATTGAAGTGTTATGGTTTGATTTGGGCTGCTACACTTGCTGATGTGCTGTTGGCACAACAACCCTAACCCTAGTTCTCTTGTAGTCTCTACACATGGATCATTGTTTTGGTCTCAAGGGTGAGCTAACCCTAATCATGGCGATCACTACACGTACTCTTCTTGTGGTCATAACACCCTAATTTAGTTGTTTTGTTTGATACCTTGGTTGGCTCTTGGATGGTTGCAACAAGTGGTTGCTACACATGTGAGCCATTTTGTTCATTACACATGTGAACCATGTTGGTCACTACACATGTATTGACCTAGTAGGTCACTACACATGTGTAAGTAAGTGATGGTCTCTACGTCATCGCTTTTGAATAGTCGATACATAGTGTTGTTTGGAATAATTAATTGATTATAATTATGGTGCTTAACCCTAATGTGTTCTAAGAATATGGGAAATGATTTTCCTAGAGTTTGATGACAAGTATTGAAATGGAAACCCTAATCGGTTGTATGAGAAACCCAAACCTAATTTCCAAGTGTATGTTGTACTTGTTGAGCTTACTTGAATAAATAGCATGAGTTGAAGCTTTCTCTCTCCTACTTGAGTAATCCTAACCTTACATGTGGAATGAATATAAAAGCTAGTGATTGCTATGGTGTATATGAAATGACACAGGGTGACGGTTGTGAGTCGTTATGAGGCATGATGAGTTAATGATGATGTGCATGAATAATGTGATTTGGGTCTTATGACCTGACAGAACCTCAATGCCTAGTGTGAGGTGGTATTCTCCAGTGATGAGATGTGGGATTGTTATTCCCTAGTGATGTGATACTATTCATGACCTTGAATGGCAGTTGTATCAAGAGATGATGTGACAAATTCATACCTCATACGTTTTATATCTTCTGGAGTTGTACCTTTAGCCCTATTTTGTAAAATTTGTTTAGGGTTTGTATGTTGTAACTTGATTGATGCTAAAGGACATCCAATTGGATTAACTACTCAAGTGAAACCCTAATCATGTAGTGCCTTGTGTCATATATCCATTCCAGTGTTAGAACTTTGCTGGATGGTGAAATGGGTATTCCCAGGGAAACCCATAGCGCATATTGTTGAATATGTGAAGTGAAAGTGACTATATGTACTTGACATATTGATACTAAGTGTTTTGAGAATGACTGCGTTTGAGTCTCAGTGATGATCTGATGTGATAAGATGTGATAGAGGACAATTGTGGTTGTACCTCAGTGCTTGGGTTGTGTAGCCTTGTTTCTAGCTTTGTGACCTATACCAAGGTGGGCTAGGTGTTTACAGGACTATAGCTTTGTCTATAAGTTGTTGTCTACAAGACTACAACTTTGAATATAAGTTTTTGTTTTGTAGTTTGATTGATACATCACTGTAGTGTAGACTCAAACTGACCGAGTAGTGCATGAGAAGATCATGGAGTTTGACTCTATGATAACTCTTGTATGCCACTGGTTTTGACTTAGAAATGGTCAGTTGGATTTTGGTGGTATAAATCAAATCATTAGGACAAATAAAATGTGTAACACAACCGTGTAGTACATTTTACTCAGGGTCAAAAACATGATTCACATCGGATGACCCCTTTTTCTAGTCTCTTGTACTGATTAGTTGATATATAATGTAGTAAAAGAAATCAACTATTATACATGTTCTTCATATTCCTTCTGAAAGTATAAGATCTTCTACTGCTTAGTTGAATATGCATAAATTGCTTAAACATTGTTAATTGCATTACATATATCATTTAGTTGAATTTTCTCTTCCTGATAACAATGCTATCTTCCTTCTTTATTTATTTGTGCTTATAATCGATGTTGAAGGAGAGTTATATATCTATCTAGGAAGTTGGTATCGCCCCGTGGGTTTCCACATCTTTTGGGTGGTCGTGCACGACGAGGTAGAGATTGTGCGGTTGAGGCTGAGCAGCAAGAGGAGCAATAGTTGTTAAAGGTTGGATATACTGCTAGTGTTTTGTAGTAGAGTCTTATATGTTGTTCATGTACTTTTAGGTCCTTGGGGTGTTTTGTAGACATTGTATACCGATACGAGTTTTTGGTAGTAGGCCATTGTTCTACAGATTTGGCTTTTATATGTGAACAAGTTATCATATGTAATAAGTTGTGGCAAGTTGGCCAAGTGAACAATGATATGTATCATCTTGTGATGTGATATGTAATACAGGTGACTCTGTGTGGATTCATATGTAATAAGTTTCTTCTTTCACATGGAATCAATTTTAATTTACCCTATTTTATGGTAGTCATGGATGTTAAGTTAGTTCTGTGCTTTGTTTTAAATTATCTCATTTTTTTGTGGTGATGGGCGTCACATTCTATTCCACTCTCTCTCTTTCTATCTCTCTCTCTCTCTCTCTCTGCATAAGATCCTACAATTGTATTAGAGCTGCGTCAATCTATGATATATAGGGATTCAAAAGTAGTTTGATCGGATTTCCTTTGAAGCCCCTTGTTCCGATACATATGATGCAAACAATTAACTATTAACATATATTTCCTTTAAGCTCCACCTTCTCTCCTAGGGATTTCCCCATATGAAAATATACAATATTTATATATATATATGTATATATATATATATATATATATATATATATATATATATATATATATATTATCGTCAAAAAAATTGTTTGGTGGATGTGTGAATGGTTATGGCCAAATAATCTTTTGTGTGCTTGATATGGATGGAGCCTCCTCTAGTTCATAAGTATTCATCTTGCATGCCAAGCCTCCTTCCTTTTAATCCACATGTAGTGGTTTCTATTTGCTCTTACTCTTCTTGAATGTAACTTGAGGTTTCTGGACTTTACGTAATAGAGATAGCAATAGAATGTGTTTTGTAGGACTTGGCATGACTACATAACCATGAATATCCAAGGAGATGTCGTGGAGTTTTCATGCTATAAAAATGTAGGTTAAAGATACATATAATCCAATTGGCCATAGGTGGATGCTAATCGTTTGTGGGTCGATTACATTTGTGCACCCATAACCAATGCTATCTATTATATGATTGTGATTGTGGATTGCTAGTGTAATACAGATTATAAGTATATAGTTAGTGGATATATATATATATATATATATATATATATATATATTGTGTGTTTGTAAAAAATTAAAATATAACAAATAAATATTAAGTCTTAGATACCTTCAAATAAGAATCGACAAAGTACGGTGCACCGTCTATCTCATGGATGAGTGAGGATAGATATATGGGTCTGTCAAAGAAGGGTGCATATTCTATTATATCGGCTTTGTGGTCTGACTTGACTAGGTGATCTTAATAGGATTACACACCTAAAGGCATAAATATGGTCATGACAAAGATTTGAGTGACTATCTACCCAAGAATTGCATATGATGCAATTGGTAAATGTTACTTATATAAATAATTAAGTTGTGAGCACATCGTTGGTAGAGTCATGACTTAATGTATATTGGATCTTGGATCACTAGAAGATTGCTCATTGTAATATTCCAAATTAATAGTGAGATCTATTAATTTGAAAAAAAAATAGTGGGAGGGTAAATAATTAAAGTACAAATTTATTTTGTCAAAATCATATTTTTAAAATCAAATGGAATTTTCAAAATCAACTTTGTGACTAGTGCAAATTTTCCAATGTAGATCGGTAACAAACACAAAGAACCCTTTCTAATTGTGATATGTCCTTGAAAAGAAAAAAAAACTAAATGGGAGTAACTTCAACAACTACTTCAAGACATTGAGAATTGTTCTCACATGAGCATAAGTTCTATTTCTTGGAAACACTAGTACCTAATGAAGCAACACCGAGTGCACCTAGAGCGGAAAGAGAATCTCATAGAAATCATTCAAATGATGCAATGGACATAAAATACAGTACTCTTATATCCATGAATCATGAGATTTGAAAGAAACATGAGAATATGGATGTTATTGAGATGATAACACATCTTAGGAACATATATCAAGAACAAGAAAGGTAGGAGATATATGATGTATCCAAGAAGCTATTTAAGTGCAAGATGGAGGAAGGTGATCAAGTTGGACCCGACCTACCCAAGATAATTTCCATATGCGGAAATCCTTTCAAAACCAAAATTTACTTTGAGTCAAGTGTTAGAGAAAAATGTGATGCAACTATTTCCAAATTCATACAAGCCATTTGTCATGAACAATTTTTTAATCCATTACAGAGATACTTGGTATGTTGAGAATAGTTTGGGGGAAAATGAAAGATAAACCAACTCCATGAAAATGGTAAGCAAAGAAAAATGAAAGTTCAGGGGCAAAGGAAAATCCATGAAAGGTTCTAAGGCATGCCAAAAGTCTTTCATACTCAAAGAAAATGGAGTGGTGAAGGGAGGTAGTTGTCACCATTATCTTGATGTTGGACATTGGAAGAGAAATTGTCCTCTCTACTTTGAGAACCTAAAGAAAAAGAATCAAGGTCTCTATATCTTCACTTAAGATATATATGTTATATAAATAAACTTATATAATACTTCAACATGTGTATTAGATACTGGATGTGGATCTCACATATGTTCAGATATGTAGGATCAAAAAAGAAGTAGAACTTTAAGAAAGTGGAGGTGGATCTACATGTAGTAAATGGAACAAGAGTTGATGACACTACTGTCGGAACATAGTGTTTATCTACGCTTGGGGATTATCATAGACTAAGAGAACTGTTATTATGTACCTAAAAAAATGGGAAGATCATTCCTTTTTCATGTTTAGACAAAAAGGTTTTGAAATTTCATATCAAATCTTTTACGGCACTGCCCCTTTGTCTTATGGTCTTTATTTGTTAGATCTTGAGACACATATCTATAACACAAATACTAAAAGATCAAAACTCAACGATTCACCCAAAATTTATCCATAACATTATCATCTAGGCCACACAAATGGGAGGTGTGTTTCTTTACTCCATAAAGATGGATATCTAGACTCATTTGGTTTTGAATCAATTAAGACATGTGAATCTTTTTTTTGTAGGCAAGATGACACAAGCACCCTTAAATGGATATAGTGAAGGGCAAGTGACTTATTAGGACTCACATATATTGATGTATGTGGACCTTTTAGCAAAATGCCAAATGTGGGTACCAGTACTTCATTACATTTACATATGATCTCAATAGATTTGACTATGTGTAAATAATGAAATACAAGTAAGAATTCATTTAAAGCTCAAGGACTTCAAAAACTAACTACATAATAAACTTGTCATAAGAATCAAATCACTTTGATCAGATGGATGTGGTGAATACTTAAGTCAATAGTTTGAGGGCTTTCTTAGGGATTATTATGTTGTATCACGATAGACTCAGTCTAGAACAACTCAATATAATGGTGTAAGAAAGAAGGAATCATACCATGTTGGACATGGTATGATACATGAAGAGTTTTGTTTTTATCCCAACTTCCTATTGGGGATATTCTCTAGAAACTACAATGTAAACACATATCTTCTTACCTTATAATTGGTCCAAAAGACACTATATGGTATTTGGACTGGAAAACGTCCCAATATATCTTTTGTGAAGATTTAGGGATGTGAATCTTAAGCCAAAAAATATTTTTCTAAAAATTTGGAACCAAATATGAAAAATGTCATTTTTTTGGATATCCTAAGGAAACCAAGGGATGTTACTTCTATATTCAATCTAAAAAGAAAGTGTTTGTATCTAGAACTACTACATTTATTCAAAAGGAAATTTTATTTGCAAAGGAACCAGTGGGAGAAAAATAATACTTGAAGAAGGTCAGGTCACGAGATAAAATTAACCCTATAGAGGTCGATAAGGAACTAAAGGAACCACAAACTATTGTGGAATCTCAAATTCCAATTACATAAGAACCTCAAAGGTCCAATGGGGCATGTCTTGAGCCTAAGAGATATGGAATTCTTGTGACTCATGAAGAAGATGTTATTTACAATGATCAACCATCAACCTACAATGGGGCTATTAAGGGACTAGATTCTGAGAAATGTGTAGAAGCCATGAGATACAAGATGGACTTCATGTGAACCAACAAGGTATGGACCTTCATGGGTCCACTTGAAGGGCGAAAACCCATAGGGTGCAAATGAATCTTCAAGAAGAAGACCAACATGGATGGTAATGTAGAAATAAACAAACAAAGATTGGTATAAAAAGGTTTCAAACAAGTTCAAGAAATTTGACTGTGATGTAAAATGATCTCCAGTTGCCATGGTTAAAATCATCAGAATCATGCTTGCCATCACTACTTATCATGACTATGGGATTTGGAAAATCGAAGTTAAAACTTCATTTCTTATCTAGAATCTTCTTGAGGATGAGTACATGACACAACCTGAGGGTTTTATTACTCTAAATGAAGAAAATAAATTATCTAAGGTACAAACGTTAGTGTATGGATTGTAGACAATATCTTAAAGTTGGAATCTTATTTTTGATGAGTCAATCAAATAGTTTGGCTTTATCTAAAATGAAGATGAACCTTCTGCTTTCAAGAAGGTTAGTGGGAGCATATTTTTATTCCCCATATTATATGTAGATGGCTTACTATTCATGGGGAATGAAATCACTACACTAAAAATGGTGTAAACATGGTAGGGAAATACCTTCTTCTTGAAGGAATTAGGTAAAGAAACCTATGTACTTGGAATCATGATCTATAGAGATAGATCTAGAAGGCTTGTTGGTCTAATCCATAGTATATACATTGTCAAAGTGTTGGAAAGGTTTAGCATACAAGCACATAGGAGAGGAAATTTACCTATATCATATGAGATAAGAACCTCTATAGCTCAATGTCCAACTCTTCTAAAGATAGTACATGTATAAGTAAAATTACATATGCATTTGCAATCAAATATATCATGTATGCAATTTTATGTACACATCGTGACGTCTGTATTTTTCATGACAAGTAGGTACTAGTCAGATCCCAGTGAAGGTCATTAGATTGTTGTTAAGAATATTGTTAAGTACTTAAGATAAAATAAGGATACATTTCTCATTTCTGGTGGTGGGGAAGACTTTTCTATAATAAGTTACACTGATGCAATATTCCAAAACTAATAAGGATGACTATAAGTTGTAATCAAGTTTTTTACTCTACCGCTATGGCAGAGCTCTTAGCTGAAAAAATTCAAAGCAAGAGACAATAATTGATTCAGCAATAGAGATTGATTACATTGCTTCCTCAAGTGCAACAAAGGAAGTTTTATGGGTCAAGAAGTTCATTAGTGAGCTGGGAGATGGAACATTGAAGGTCAAATAGAGCTTTATGGTTACAACACGGAGCCATTTCACAAGATAAGGTACCCAAATCACATCAATGTTCTAAGCATATACTACAGAGCTACCATCTCATACAAAGGATCAAACATTAAGGAGATGTGAGGATTTGTAGAGGACCAACTGAAAGCAATGTTTCCGATCCCTTGATTAAAGTAGTTTCACAGCAGAAGCATGATGGTCATGTTACATCAGTTGGGCTTAGGTTCACAATTGATTGGATCTAGTAAAGTGGGAGACTGTTGGTTATATGTCTTGAGCACCATCATGTTATGGTTGTAAAAGGGATATTTTGTATTTAATTTGATTATTATAAATGATGGTTCCACTTATTATGCTTGTTTTAGTATTGAGATAATGAATAAACCTAATAATACCCTAAGAATGTCTTACCTCGATGATATATGGTTTGGGTTGAGAACCTAAGCATGAGATCATGTGTAAACTTAAGAGTAAACATTCTTTTTATGTCCTTAGTCAATGATTATTCTGGATATAATAGTACACTATTATTACATAAGACTAGTATGTATGTTGAGTGATGACAATGTATTTTTAGTGATGATATTGGATATCAACTTAGATACATAGCAGCTTGTTAGAGAGAAAATGTACTATATAGACCCATCTTGGTATTGACACATAGAATTCATATAATGACGTGCCAAAGTCATATCTCAAAGTGACAGTGGTGGATGTGATCGTTAGACTTGATGTCACTACAATAATCACATGCTGTCCTATGTAGTTTGACACGAGCCAATCATGATGTTAAATGTGGGTTTCCAGAAAGGGTGGTGATTCAGTGAACTATGACTCTTGTGGCTTGTTATGAGTGATGTTGATGGAATTTGTCCCTCCAATTGGAGTGACATCCTGACCACTTGAAAAATGAACTAAGAAATGCATGGCCATGCTCACTTAAACTAATTTATATGATATTAAGCTCACAATATCTCAATTAGTCTTCTCCAGTTCAAGGAACACAGTGGAATGATAAGATGGTGACATTCCATGCCTCTATTTCAATTTGGATATTTGTGACAAATGGATAATATGGTCAGTGTAACATGGATTATAATACTAGGTTGAAGTTGTTGTTCAACTTATCTAATTGCTTGGGTGACAATGAAGGTTTGCTAGATACCAATTATTGTTTGTGAACCTTTCATATGATTATTTATATGATACTGACATAATTTTTTTTTATCGAGAGAACCGCTCTCATATAAGAGCCACTTTGTGACACCCCAGACAGTGTAAAACTCTCAGACCCTGAGCGCCCCGCACACCCGAGAACTGATTAAAGCACACAATTGGGATACTGACATAATTAGGAGCCTAAGGATCACATGTAAAATATTCATATGGAAGAGGAGTATAATCATGCAAATATGATTACCTAGTGCTAAAAGATTTTGACAATTAATGAATTCATTGATGGGCCAACTGGACCTGCCTGATTGAACCACCATATTGTGTCTAATTGAATGATCAAACTAGGTCCAATAGACCAACTAGACTAGGCCAATCTATTGATCAGAGTGAGTTTGGTCGACCGACCAGATTGGTTCAAGCGGATTGGTGGGATAACCTGATTGGTGGACTAGAATGAGTTTGGTCAACTGATCAGACTGAGTCAAGTCACCTAACCAGACTATATAGTGGTAATTGTTGAAAAGCGACTGCAACATCTTTTTGATTCCTAGGGTTGCTTCCCTACCTTCCCTATATACATGAGTATGATGACTAGGGTTTTACACATATGTGTCAGACGCCCTTTGACAACTCTTGAGAAGCAAATCTTGTAAGGAAAAGAAGGAACCTTTGAGAGGCCTTCCACTAGTCATCAATACCACCAAGTAAAGAAGGGGAAAGGAGAATTTGTGCAATGATGTCACATTATCAACGGAAAACAACTCCTTCGACATCAACTCAAGTAGAATAATATGAAGTTCCCTATCATCCGTGTGGACAACATTGGGATATGGATGCTTTGGTGGTCACATTAAGAGATCAGATTTGTCATCATCTTGTTCTATATTCTTGGAAGATTTGTTGTTGGATGTACTTCATGACAAAGGTATAAAATTAGAAATCTTTCTTACTTTGTATATTGTTATTAACAAGATCCATGGATGGAAACACAAAAAGATATTTTTTACTATTTCCATTATATTTGTTGTTGTCTCTCCATGTGAAATTCTAAAGATCCTTGTATAACTATTTAAAATGTATAGTAAATGGTGAATTGATCAACACTGCTACCACGAAGAAGACATTTAGACGTGATGCAAAGCACAAAGTATGTAACATCATTAGTAGGAATCTTATTTAAGAAGCATTTCTAAATAAAAACAACTTCCTTTCTTGAATTACATGCATACCGTAACCATTTTAACCAAAGGTCATTAAGCAATATTTTGAGATATGAATAATGTCGTCCATACCATGATATGAAATAGAAGCCCTTTAAGTATCTCCTCCCATTTTCACCTATGGTCTCCATTCCATCGTGAAGCAATTTGAATATTGTTTATCCCTATTTGTAACTCCCAATTGTTTAAATTCATCAAAATAATTTAAGATGATGTTGTGAATGTTTTAAAGTCTATAAAAAATAGAAAATTAGACTTATAAGTATTAGCCACACCTTTACAAATTCCATTGGCTTTTCTTGCGCATCTTGTATGACAAGATTACCAAAACTACTTGTGCATTAGTCACATTTGGATCATGTTGAGAGAGTGTCTTAAACTCTCTAGAAAATATTCCTTGATAAATAGGACATCTACACCAAGCCTTGGCATCTGCAGGATGCATTTTGGGCACCTAAATGTGTATTTAGGATCATTACTTCACCATATATGGTCTGCTTGGACTGTATTTGCATTTACAGTCTAGTCGGACCGTATACAGTCCAGCTCCAGACTGTAAATGTCGCTGATTTGGAAATACAGTCTGTGTTACAACCCATATACAGTCCCTACCAGACCGTAAGCATGGCTCAAGAGACATCATTTTTTGAAGACTAAAGCCACAGATGGACTTAGGGCTTTCATTAGGGTTTTACGCCTCCAAGAGATCCTCTCCAAGAAACCATCTTCTTCCACGATTGGCTTTTGGGTATAAAAGGGGATTGGGTACTTCTTCTCTCTTCTGTAATCATCATGCCTATAATCCCTCTATCAATAATATCATATCAACCAGTGGATGTAGGCTCCCACATTGGGAATTTGCCAAACCACTATAAATCTTGTCTTTGTGGTTGCTTTCTTGTACATTGTTAATCTTCTTTGTACGTATTCGGTTTGGATTTCTAGATCTCATTTCCTCATATCCGCAATAAGCTCGTTGGGCCTTGTTGTTTGGGCCTCTCATCACTACCATATCCCAACAAGTGGTATCAAAGCAAGTTCTACCTGTAGATCTCTACCATGACATCGAAGTACAACATCAAGAAGTTCGATCACTTGAAGAGCTTCTCTCTCTGTAAAGTTAAGTGTGAATCTTGCCTCATGCAAGAAGGAGTCCACAAAGATCTTCTCGGAAAGGGGAAGAAACTGAAATCCTTGACAGATGACCAGTGGGAGGATATTAATAAGAAGGAATGTACATGCATCTTTCTCTATTTGGAGGATGAATTCCTCCGTGAGGTCATCCATCTGAAGACCACCAAAGACGTTTGGGATGAACTTGAAGCACTCTACATGAAGAAGTCCATCACTGATGAACTTGCACTAAAGAAGCATCTTTTCTTGTTTCATAGGGAAGAAGGTGGTTCCTTGACATCTCTTCTCGATGAGTTCAATGAAATCATCCACGTCCTCAGGCAGATCGATGTGAAGATAGAGGATAAGGATCAAGTAATTTTGTTGCTATGTACCCTTCCACTGTCCCACAAGAATCTTTGAGATATGATGATATTCTGTGAATCAAATACTATCTCACTCCATGAAATCAAAACGGCCTTGACGTCTCAAAAGAAATTAAAGAAGGATCTTACTTGATCAAAAGTAGTAGGTGAAGCTTTGGCCTCTAGAGGAAGGGAGCGTCCATGTGACAAAGACCATGAAAGTTCAAAGAAAAAGAAGAACAAGTCAAAGTCACATCAATCAGAGAGATGCAACTATTGCAAGAAGAAAGGTCATACCCAGGATGAATGCTACAAGTTTCAAAATAAGCAAAAGCATTAGAAATCAATTGATGCTGCAACTCATTGGGCACACTTGAAGTTGTAAAGATCAATATGTTTGATGGTGAAGTCAGAACATTGACGGGCGTTCGACATGTTGTCGGGTTGAAGAAGAATATCATCTCATTGGGAACATTTGAATACAAGGGCTGCAAGTTATCCGGTGAAAACAAAGTTCTTGATGTTAATAAAGCTGAATGAGTCATCATGAAGGCAATGAGAAATTCACACAAACTATAAATTTTGCAAGGTTACATTATCTCAAGCTCCACAGTGGTTACAACTTCATCTAAAGGCACCACACGGCTCTAGCATATGTATTTGGGACACATGTCTGAGAAACGGATGATGCTTCAGAGCAAGAGAGGGTTGTTGTGTGGCGAAAGCATTGGGAATTTAGATTTCAGTGAGCATTGTGTTATGGGGAAGG
Source organism: Alisma plantago-aquatica (assembly GCA_963693085.1). Lineage (NCBI taxonomy): Eukaryota > Viridiplantae > Streptophyta > Magnoliopsida > Alismatales > Alismataceae > Alisma > Alisma plantago-aquatica. The sequence goes on from OY856409.1 coordinate 161,848,330, forward strand.
TCAAACACAATAGCTTCGACACAACAATTCATTATTCCAAGGATGCTCTAGATTATGTTTACTCTAATCTATGGGGCCCTTTTCATGTTACTTCCAAAGGTGGTTCTAAATATATGATGTGTTTCATTGATGATTGCACTAGAAGGTTTGGGTTTATTTTCTCAAGAACAAGGACCAGGCGTTCTCAACTTTCAAGTAATGGAAGGCACTTGTTGAGAATCAAACTGATAAGAGAATAAAGACTTTTTAGACTAATAAAGACTTAGATTTGTGTTCTAAGAAGCTCAATAATTTCTACAGTGATCATGGGATCAAAAGACATCGTATAGTGTGTCACACTCCCCAATAGAATGGTGTAGCAGAAAGAATGAATAGAACATTGTTGGAAAAGGCCCGATGCATGCTTCTCAATGAGGGTTTGGATATATCTTTCTAGGCTAAAGCTATATCAACCTCTTGCTATTTGGTGAACCATTCTCCATCATCTTCTATAAATTTCAAGACTCCTAAAGAAACTTGGTCTTGTAAACCTGTTGATTAAATCTATGAATATTCAGTTACCCTGCTTATGCACGTTCAGATACTGGTAAATTAGAACCTAGAGCTATCAAGTCCATATTCCTTTGTTATGCTTTTGGGGTGAAAGGATACCTCATTTGGTTCAAGGATCCTTCTTCACCATGCTTCTTGGTGGAGCACAACATTACTTGTAGCAAATCCGCCATGGTGTCTACTATGCAAGACAGAAATAGATCTTCTACAAGTTCTCTACAAGGAGTCTCACAACAGGTGGAGACCAAAGAAGATGTCAGCTCACAGGTTGATGAATCAGATCCCTCTTCTAAGCCAAATGATTTAATGCCATACTAAAGATAAAGAGGAGATTCCAGAGAGTTTTTACACTGTAGCCAATGGAAAAAGCAAACAGAACGTCAAACCACTCCAACGCTACGGCTTTGGTGACTCCATGGTAGCCTATACCCTTTCTAATGCCATTGATATGGATATTGGCGATGAGCCCACCAATTTTTGTGATGCATTCGTAGGTCATGACGCTCCGCAGTGGATTGCTACAATGAAGGAAGAGATGGAATCTCTCCACAAGAATCAAACTTGCGAGTTGGTGGTACCTCCCAAAGGCAAGAAAGTAGTGGGCTATAGGTGGGTCTATAAGAATAAAGAAGGTGATAGATACAAGGCACGTCTTGTTGCAAAAGCCTAAGGCCAAATTGAAGGCATGGTTTATAATGAAGTCTTCTCACCCATCGTCAATCATAGTTCCATACGGATGCTTCTTTCTTTGGTAGCCATTGAAGACCTATAGTTGCAACAACTAGATGTAAAGATAGCTTTTCTGCATGGTGAACTAGAAGAAAAGATCTACATGCAACAACCAGAGGGTTTTGAAAACAAAGAGAACCATGTGTGCTTGCTCAAGAGGTCATTCTATGGGTTGAAGCAATCTCCCAGACAATGGTATAGGAGATTTGACTCTTCCATGATGCACAATGGATTTTCCAAGAGTAACTATGTTGCTTGTGTCTACTACAAAGGGTTGGGTGACATTTCCTTTGTTTACCTACTTCTATATGTTGATGACATGCTCTAGACACACATTTGAGATTGCCAAGGTGAAATCTCTTCTAGGTGGAGAATTTGATATGAAAGACCTAGGTGAAGCTAAGAAGATTCTAGGCATGGAGATTCAAAGGGATCATAAAGATTAAAGGCTTATCCTGACATAGGAGAAGTACATCAAGAAGGTTCTTTACAGGTTCTACATGTTAGATGTGAAGTCTGTTTCAACTCCGTTGGTTGCTCACTTCAGGTTATCATCTTTGCAGTCTCCACTGTATGACAAAGAAGAGAAAGAGATGGTGCATGTACCTTACTCTAGTTCCATTGGTAGCATCATGTATGCTATGATTTGCACTAGACCAGACATCAGTTATGCAGTCAGTGTGGTTAGTCGTTACATGGCTCATCTTGGCAAGGCACATTGGCAAACAGTTAAGTGGATTCTTAGGTATTTAAAGAGCACTTCAAATACTTGTTTAGTCTTTCATGGAGCTCAAGTTATCATGATAAGGTATGTGGACTCAAATTATGCAGATGACCTTGACAAGTGGATATGTCTCACATGTCACATGTTCACGGTGGGATCTACATCTATTAGAAAGAAAGCCACTCTAGAAAGGACCATCACTTTATCTACTACTGAAGTAGAGTACATGTCGGCAAAGGAAGTCATGAAGAAGGCTTTATGGCTCAAGGGCTTGATGAATTAGTTGAGTATGGTTCAAGAACAAGATATTGTTCATTGTGACAGTTAAAGTACTACACATCTTAAAAGATCAAATGTTACCCGAGAGAATGAAGCACATTCATGTCAAGTACCACTTCATTAAAGAAGTCACAGCTAATGATAAAATTTAAATAAAGAAGGTTGGTACGTTTGAGAATCCAACTGACATGATGACGAAGACTCTTTCGTTAGCTAAGTTTGAGCTTTTCTCAAAATTAGTTGGTCTTCTTTCAACTTGAGCTTTGCCAATGCAGGGCATTTGGAGGAGATGGTATTCTTAAGCAATTTCTGATATTGGAGAAGATTGCAAGTGCTTTTCTACTTCCATCATTTTTTGAGTTGAAGACAAGGTGGATTTTGTTGAGACAGTGTCTTAAACTCTCTATAAAATCTTCCTTGATGAACAAGACGTCTACACCAAGCCTTGGTATCTTTAGGATACGATTTGAGCACCTACCGATGCAGTTATATTCATTACTTCAGACCATATATGGTCTTCCTGGACTGTATTTGCATTTACGGTCCAGCTGGACTGTATACAGTCTAGCGCCGAATTGTACATGTTAATGATTTGTAAATATAGTCTGTGTTAGGGACCATATATAGTCCCTACCAAACCATAAATGCATCCGAAAAACAACCTAGTGACTTAGGGACTTTGGTTATGGGTTCTATTCTTGTAAATAGACTCTCCCAGCTCGTCCCAACCATGAAGAGAAATGAAGAGACATCAAGAGATGTCATTTTTCGAAGACCTAAAGCGACAGACAGACCTAGGGCTTCCCTTAGGGTTTCATGCCTCCAAGAACTCCTCTCTAAGTAAATGTGTTCTTCCACAATTGCCTTTCAGGTATAAAGGGGTTTGGGTACTTCTTCTCTCATCTGTAATCATCATATCTATAATCTCTCTATCAATAATGTCATCTCTGCCAGTGGATGTAGGCTCCCACATTGGGAATTTGTTGAACCACTATAAATCTCATCATTGTGGTTTCTTGCATGTTCATTGTTGATCTTCTTTTTACGTATTCAGTTTGGATTGCTCAATCTCACGCTTCCACATCTCCACAACAAGCTCGTTGGGCCTTGTTGTTTGGGTCTCACATCACTACCATATCCCAACAGATCATCCTTTTAAAAATATGTATATCTAAGTGTGCTTTTATTTTCTATTTTCCTTATTGAATGTAACTTCATTTCCTACATTTTGAATAGTAATAACACCAATCATGTTTCTTCTTTAGATATGGGAAGCCAATAATAAGCACAATTTTGATAAAAATTTGCAATCTAATTATGAGGTTATTTTTTATTTCTTTGTCACTGGGAGACTATAAGTTTGATGTTTCTTCTTTTATGATTTGTGAATTTGTTACATAGTTTTTGTTGTAGGTTGACATACTTATAAAGATCTACATAGTTTTTGTTGTAGGTTGACATACTTATAAAGATCTACATCTTGGGAAACCACCAAATTTATTTGGCGCACATCATTTTGAGTCCTCCACCATTCAAAATAAATTTGAGTTGTAATAGTGTTTTATATGATATTTTATTCATAATCTAAAAAAATGATATTTTATCGACTAACCACTAGAACTAATTTTATACACAATACACATGAGGATTGCTTAACTAACGACTTGTGACTCAAGGAATCCTTGAAATGACATAGTAAGCAAACTACATGTGATTCCTTGACCTGACATTAGACTAAAAGCATCTTATCCCTGATAACTAGAAAGAATGTCATGGTTTGATGATAACGAAGATGTTGATTTGTAAGCTGTACAAGTAGTATTTTCCCGTAACACAACTTGATGAATTTAATGAAATGAATACCTAGTGTTGGTTTGACTAATTTATTTCCCATCCGCTCATCTCAATTTTGAGTATTCTTTGGAGCAGTAGGGGGACTTCACTACCTATTGCGCTAACTAATTGAAAATAAGTTTCACTAACTAGCCTAAAATTGGTTATGTTTTATGTGCACTCTTAAGATTCAACTCATAACAACTAATCCAAACTAGACATATATGCTCCCCCATCTTGTGTTTAAGTCTAGAGTTACGACGTGGAGTCCTTTATCTGAGTGAGACATCGGGATACATTGCACATTAACTAGTTTTAGTTGTAGGATTGATCTCAACATGTTTTTGCTTGCATACTAAGCTACACAAAGTAGGACATTAATGTAATATAAATGGTGTCATAGCGATTTCAAAAAGTTAAATAAATCATTTAATCCTATGTCCCCAATGATGCATAGAGCTACTGACATTGTACTAAAGGCATCTTCAAATGATGTAACTACCTACTTTTACAATTTTAAAGTTCAATTTGTTCCAATTTTTTAAGCCAGATCTAGTGCCAGAGAACATGAGTGAAAAATCTAAGATGTAGAGCATACCATTCAAAATCCAACAGACAAGATTAATCCAAAAAATATGATAAAAATAAGAAATAAGTATAAAATATTATAGATAAAGAAATTTGCCTGAAACGTACTCATCACCTACTTGAATATGTAATAGAAGAGTCCAAAAAAAGCAACCGAGTATAGAGTACCAATAGAATATTACAGGGTGAGGGCAGGAGTAGTCTACTATGGGGTAGGGTCTCTACGTTTTCCACAGTAGGGAGGAGGTGAGGAAGAAAGTATACTTGAAGCAGCTACTGAAACCCCTTCCTCGATTGCGATAGTATCTACTGGTGGAGTACAGTAGTATCTACTCGAAGACTCATCTTCTTAACCACTACTATTCCTACAGTCCATGCCCAAATCGACCTACCTTTCCTAGAATCTCGAGTAAATGGCTACAGAAGTCCAACACCCTTGAATAAGTTGAAACACATGAATGATATTGAGGAACTTTAACCCATCCCTGATAAAGAACACATGGAAGTTGTTATCCAACAAGACGTAGTTCCCCTCACGGGTGCCGAACTTTACAACAAACTGTGGATGGTCTCAGAGGACCAGCTCGTGGATGACGATGGAGAATTGGATGATGACTGGGGCTGTGATCCTTATGCGAGGAAGTCGTCAAATATTATGTCAAAGACGTTGTGAGTGCACTTGAGGAAACCCTTGATGGAAGCACTGTGGAATTGGGCTGATAGGGGAGAAGTCGTCAATTATAGGACAAGCTCGATGTTTGGTGCAAGGCATGACACTAGGGAGAAGGCTGAGGAAGAGGTATTGGACTAATCAATGATTTGTAGAAACTCTAGTATGAAACTTATATAGTTAAATGCAAAGAAATAAATCAATTTAATTCATTATGGTCAAGTTATCTCACAATTATTTAAACGAAAATTAAAAAACACCAACATGGTAAAAATCACACTCATCAACCCAATAAATAATCTTTAGAAATGGGAAGCCAATAATAAGCACAATTCTGATACAAATTTGCAATCTCATTATGAGGTTATTTTTTATTTCTTTGTCATAGTTTCATGTTTCTTCTTTTATGATTTGTGAATTTGTTACATAGTTTTTGTTGTAGGCTGACATACTTATAATGATCTACATAGTTTTTATTGTAGGTTGACATACTTATAAAGATCTACATCTTGGGAAACCACCAAATTAATTTGACGCACAGCATTTTGAGTCCTCCACCATTCAAAATAAATTTGAGTTGTAATAGCATTTTATATGATATTTTATTCAGAATCTAAAAAAATGATATTTTATCGACTAACCACTAGAACTAATTTTATACACAATACACATGAGTATTGCTTAACTAATGACTTGTGACTCAAGGAATCCTTGACATGACATAGTAAGAAAACTACATGTGATTCCTTGACATGACATTAGTCTTTTGAACGTGGGAAAGTGGGTCACTACTGGACCAATATAAACATCCATAGCTCCTTAACATGTGGTCTTTTGAACACGGGAACATGAGGTTTATTTAATTCAATCTAGACAATTGAAAACATGATGACATTGAATTTATGTATATTCCACTCAAGAGAAACCTTTCATCTAAATTTAGTACAACAATTGATCATCTAATCACACAGCAAAATAAGAAAATGCATATCTCTATCTTAGTTTAGTCTAAAAGCATCTTAAACCTGATAACTAGAAAGAATGTCATGGTTTGATGATAATGAAGACATTGATTTGTAAGTGATACAAGTAGTATTTTCCCATAACACAGCATGATGAAATTAATGAAATGAATACTTAGTGTAGGTTTGACTAATTTATTTCCCAGCCGCTCATCTCAATTTTGAGTATTCTTTGGAGCAGTAGGGGGACTTCGCTGCCTATTGTGCTGACTAATTGAAAATAAGTTTTACTGACTAGCCTAGAATTGGTTATGTTTTATGTGCACCCATATGATTCAACTCGTAACAACTAATCTAAACTAGACATATATGCTCCCCCATCTTATGTTTAAGTCTAGAGTTACGACGTGGAGTCCTTTATCTGAGTGAGACATAGGGATACATTGCACCTTAACTAGTTTTAGCTGTAGGATTGATCTCAACAAGTTTTTGCTTGCATACTAAGCTACACAAAGTAGGACATTAATGTAATATAAATGGTATCATAGAGATTTCAAACAGTTAAATAAATCATTTAATCCTATGTCCCCAATGATGCATAGAGCTACTGACATTGTACTAAACGCATCTTCAAATGATGTAACTACCTACTTTTACAATTTTAAAGTTCTATTTGTTCCAATTTTTTAAGCCATATCTAGAGCTAGAGCACATGAGTGAAAAATCTAAGATGTAGAGCATACCATTCAAAATCCAACAGAAAAGAATAATCCAAAAATTATGATAAAAATATGAAATAAGTATAAAATATTATAGATAAAGAAATTTGCCAGAAATGTACTCATCATCTACTTGAATATGTAATAGAAGAGTCCAAAAAAAAGCAACCGAGTACAGAGTACTAACAAAATATTACAGGGTGAGGGCAGGGGTAGTCTACTATGGGGTGAGGTCTCTATGTTTTCCACGATAGGGAGGAGGTGAGGAAGAAAGTATACTAGAAGCAGCTACTGAAACACCTTCCTCGATTGCAATAGTATCTACTGGTGGACTCCAGTAGTCTCTACTCGAAGATGCATCTTCTTAACCACTACTATTCCTACAATCAGTGCCCAAATCAAGCAAACTTTCCTAGAATATCGAGTAAATGGCTACATAAGTCCAACACCCTTGAATAAGTTGAAACGCATGAATGATATTGAGGAACTTTATCCCATCCCTAATAAATAACACATGGAAGTTGTCATCCAACAAGACACAGTTCCCCTCACGGGTCTCGAACTTGACAACGAACTATGGATGGTCACAGAGGACCGTCTCGTGGATGATAGTGGAGAATTGGATGATGACTGGGGCTGCGATCCTTGTGCGAGGAAGTCATCTAAGCTTAAGTCGAAGATGTCATGAGTGACTTGAGGAAACCCTTAGCGGAAGCACCACATAATTGGGATAATAGGGTAGAAGGCATCAATTATATGACAAGCTCGATGTTTGGTGCAAGGCATGACACTAGGGAGAAGGCTGAGGAAGCAGTATTGAACTAATCAATGATTTCTAGAAACTCCAGTATGACACTTATATAGCTAAATACAAAGAAATAAATCAATTGAATTCTTTATGGTCAAGTTATCTCACAATTCTTTAATTGAACATTAAAAAACACCAACATAGTAAAAATCACACTCATCAACCCAATAAATAATCTTTAGAAATGGGAAGCCAATAATAAGTACAATTCTGATAAAACACACAACTTCACTGGGATTTCAATTTCCCGGGATGCAACTTCAACCTCGAGTTAAAAAGTAACACACGATCTCCCTTTTTGAAAACACGCAGTTGAATGTGACGATCATGAATTTGTTTTGTTCTTTCTGTTTAAATCCTCGAGTTTTCATATGCGTTCATCCTCAGCTCATCTAACTCATTGAGCTCTAGCATTCACTTCTTCCCTGCCTCATCATAGCTCAAATTAAGCTTCTATAGCGCCCAGTGTGCTTTGTGTTCCAACTCTACCGGCAAATGACAGGCCCGCCCATAAACCAACCTAAGGCGTGGTGCCTACAGGTGTCTTAAAAGCGGTCCTATACGCCCATAATGCATCCGGTAGTAGTGTACTCCAGTTCTTTCTTGTCGAAGCCACTCTGTGCTCCAAAATTTTCTTAATTTCTCTATTCGACACTTCGACTTGCCCTTGTGTTTGCGGGTGGTACGGGGTACCAACATTGTGCTTTACCTCGTACTTTCTCAATAACGCAGCAAACTTTTGATTCTTGAAGTGGGTGCCTCCATCCCTAATAATCATCCTTGGCACACCAAATCTACAGAAAATATGATCTTTCACAAATCTGCACACTACAGCAGCGTCGTTAGTCCATGTGGGTATTGCCTCTACCCACTTCGATACATAATCAACAGCAAGTAAAATGTATAAATTAGAATTCGAGGACACAAAGGGTCCCATAAAATCGATGCCCCACAGATCAAATACCTCAAATTCTTGAAACACATTGAGGGGCATCTCTTGCCGTTTGGAAATATTACCTGCCCTTTGACAAGAATCACATCGTCTCACATATTCGTAGGCGTCCCGGAATAGTCTAGGCCAATAAAGACCACTCTCTAGCACCTTGGCCGCCGTTCTTGAACTCACATGATGACTACCGGTTGGTAGTGTATGACAGTGACTAAGTACACTGTCATATTCTACCTCCGGTACACACCTGCGCAAAACTCCATCCCTACATTACTGCAACAAGATGGGATCATTCCAGAAATAATATCTCGAAGAATGGAAAATTTTCTTTTTCTCTTTATAAGTCCAATCATCTGGGATTATTTTACATGCAAGATAATGAACAATGTATGAAAACCATGGATCCTTAGATTTTAAAGAAAGGATTTGCTCATCAGGAAATGTCTCGATAATGGGTATATTAATATCCTTCTCATCTACCCGCTCTAACCTAGACAAGTGGTCCGCAACCACATTCTCAATTCCTGCCTTATCCTTAATTTCAATGTCGAATTCTTACAGCAATAAGATCCACCTAATCAATCTAGGTTTGGCATCTTTCTTTTCCATCAAGTATTTTATGGCAGCGTGGTCCGTCCGCACCACAACTTTTGACCCTACTAGATATTGCCAAAAAAATTCGAATGCAAAAACCACGGTGAGAAGTTCCTTTTCAGTTGTGGTTTAGTTTAGTTGTGCTTCGTTTAAAGTCTTTGATGCATAGAAAATCACCGTGGGTTTGTTCTCAAAACGCTGCCCAAGAACAACCCCTACTGCAAAATCTGAAGCATCACACATTAGCTCGAAAGGCTTAGTCCAATCCGACGTTTGAACAACCGGTGTAGAAATTAACTTTTCCTTAAGTACATTAAAAGCATGCAAGCATTTTTCATTGAAATCAAACATCGCATCTTTCTCAAGCAGTTCAGACAACGGTTTATCGATTTTAGAGAAATCTTTGATAAAGAGGTGATAAAATCCTGCATGACTGAGAAAACTCCTTACCCCTTTAACCGAATTAGGTGGGGGTAATTTTGAAATAACCTCAATCTTGACTGGATCCACCTTCAGCCCCTTGCTAGACACCTTGTGTCCTAGCACAATTCCTTCACTAACCATCATATGGCACTTTTCCCAGTTGAGAACTAAATGTGTGTCCTCACATCTTTGTAAAACTTTATCCAAATTATACAGGCACTCATCAAACGACGCACCATAGATGTAAAAATCGTCGATGAAAACCTCTAAACAACGCTCAACCATATTAGAAAAAAATAGCGAGCATACAACGCTGAAAGGTTGATGGTGCGTTGCACAAGCCAAAAGGCATACGGCAGTATGTGAAAGTTCTGTAAGGACAAGTGAAGGTAGACTTCTCTTGGTCCTTAGGATCTATGGAGATCTGATTGTAGCCTGAGTAGCCGTCTAAAAAACAAAAGTGAGATCAACCAGCTAGTCGCTCTAAAAATTGATCGATGAATGGAAGAGGAAAATGATCTTTTAACGTAGCAGAATTCAAGCGAAGGTAGTCAATGCACACAAGCCACCCGATTACCAATCGAGTTGTGACCGGTTCGTTTAACAAGTTATGAGTGACAGTAATTCCCCCCTTTTTAGGGACTACCTGTGTGGGGCTTACCCACGTCGAATCTGAGATAGCATAAATGATGCCTGCAGAAAGGAGCTTGATCACCTCTTTCTTGACGACCTCCATCATGCTCAGGTTGAGTCGACGTTGTGGCTGAATCACTGAATTAGCTCCTTCCTCGAGCCGAATCTTGTGCTGGCAAGGTGTAGGGGAAATCCCCTTGATTTCAGCAACTGACCACCCAAATACACTACGGTGGTTCTTCAACACAATCATCAACTGCTCTTCTTCACCGACACTCGGATATGCCGAAATAATCACCGGTAGTCTTTCACCATCAGCTAAGAATGCATAATTCAAATGAGGAGACAGTGGCTTCAGTTCTAACTCTGGTGGACTGATCAATGATGATTGGGGCGGTGGTGAGAGTGGCCCAAGATCTTCATAATGCTTGGCATAATAGCACGGAAGCACTTGAAGCATCTTGACACATTCTTGTAATGTTTTGCTTCTCGTCCAGTCATGCATTATGTTGACAAGGCAAGCTTCAAGGGGCAGTTCTGGATATGCATCAAGGACAGAACTTGCTATTGCATCATCTTCAGTATAAAGAGGAATTTCCTCCTCTTCATCATTTGGATAACCCACAACTCTACAAAGAGAAACAACTTTGGTTTGTTCCATAATATCTATAGCCAGTGTCCCCTTATCTACCTTGGTCATTACATGAGCCATATCCAGAAATGGCTTCCCTAAACAAAGAGAAATGTTTTGATCAAAATGTTTCACCATACAACATTTCTCCTATGCTTGTGATTGTGTTGTACCTGTGGGCATAACCATTTCACATCTATCATCCACTATTCCCAATGTCTGACGACCTCTTCCCATTTTGAATATCATATCTGCAGTAGCTTGGAAGGGTCTTCCAAGGAGTAGCTCATTCCCTTGGTCATCTTGCATTTCCATTACCACAAAAACTGCTGGAAATACAAACATGTCAACTTTAACTAGTACATCCTGACAAATACCATATGGCTTAACCACAGAATTATCCACTATCTGAATCGTCATGTTGCTATGCGTCGATTCATTAAGTCCCAGCTTCTTGAAAGTATAAAGAGGCATCAAACTAATACTTGCCCCAGAGTCACATAATGCTTCACCCAATTTCACCTTGCCGATGTAGCATGAAATATTGAAGCAGCCCGGATCTTGTCTTTTTGGTGGTAATGTGCCCAAAATGAAGGCGCTCACTTGCTCTTTAAGAACCACCACCTCAGTATCAGGAATCTTCCTTTTCTTTGTAATTATATCCTTCCGAAACTTGCCATAAGAGGGAATCTGCTCTATTGCTTCTAACAGTGAAATGTTGACAGAAAGTTTCCTAAAAGTGTCTAGGAACTTTTTGAACTGAGCGTCAACTTTCTTGGCCTTCAAACTATTTGGATATGGAAATGGGACAGTCTGTGCCCTATGGTGTGGCGGCACATATGGTGTCCTCTTTTGAGTCTCTTCCTCAACAATTGTTTCTGGTGTGGCATCCTCTACCGCATCCTCCATCGGCTCTATGATTGTAACCCCCTCTGTGGCCTCACCTGTAGTTTCTGGCTGGGGTGCGCTTGGTTCATCGGCCTTAGAGTTTAAAATCTTCTTTCCACTCCATAACATAATTTCCTTGGCTTGTTGATTTCCTTCTGGAACATTTATATTTCTGGGAAAACCTTACTGCGTTGGTTTTTTCAAATTTTCTATCTTAGCTTCCATCTATGCTAACGATGTCTCCATAGTTCTCATATGAGCCCCATGACTTTGTAAATTTTGCCCAAATTGATTCATAAATTCTCCTTGTTGCTTAATCTGTTGGCCAAACGTGCTCATGAGTTCTTGATTCTGCTTGATTACTTGATTGAGCAACTCATTGCTCCTGTCCTCTGCCGACGGTTGTGGTTTGACATCGGGGTCCGGCAGGAAATTGTTTGGGTCCTTCCATGAAATTTTTTTATCTTTCCTCCAAGAATAATCATTGTTTCTATACCCCTGTTGCTGGCGTATAAACTTCACTTGTGCCTCTTCATCAGACTCCCCGTCTTCCTTTGCTAGCAATTTCTTGGCTAATAAGTCCATCTTCTCATTCAGCTCCTTGATGGCCTTTGACTCACCTACAACTCAAACCTGTTCTAGTGTGTCTCTTTCACCCCATGATTTCTTTCTAGACATATTTTTCAAGATTTCCCAACACCTAGTGCCAGTGTTGTTCAAGAAGAAACCGGAACCTACTGAGTCTAGATTGCTCCTGTCGTGCTCATTTAAAGCAAAGTATAAGATCTTCACTTGTTTTTCTTTATCTAGCCCGTGATGTGGACACTTCTGTAGCATTATCTGAAAGCGCTCCCACGTCTCCGAATATGTCTCCCCAGCCCTTTGACAAAAATTGTGGATCTTCCGTACTAGGTCATTGGTTTTCTCCGGTGGAAAGGTCGCTAAAAGAAAACCTCGATCATTTGATCCCAAGTCTCAATGGTCTCATCATCAAGGTTATGCAACCATTCTCGTGCATTACCTACAAGAGAGCTGGGGAACAACTTCAAATACAATGTCTCCTATAGAAACCGATCTATCTTGATCATATCACAATTTTCCACGAAAGTGCTGATGTGGGCAACAGAGTCTTCATTCTTCATCCCGTGAAATGCTTGAGACTTGACCAAGTTGATCAGATCCGGATCAATCTTATATGTTGTAATGTTAATTGCTTGCCTTTTGATCGGCCACTTTGATGCTGATGAGGAAGAAGCCTTTATCTTCTCCCATATTGTCTGTTCCTCAACCATGGCTTTCGGTTCAGAGTCTGAATCTATATCCTCAGGTTGATCTTGAATGTTGTTCTCCTCATCGTCTGATCCCAACGGTAGAACCTCTGGTGATGACAGTACGTAGTTTGTGCTATGCGTCTTCACCATGCACTGGTACCTGCAAGGTAATAAATTTGATTCCGTACAGTGCTAGGCGATTGTTAATTATGAAAGATAAACGATGAATTTCAAAAATAATATTAAAATAAAATGTGTGGCCTAGAGTGGCCGTTTACAACACTCGTAGTGCCGACAGTTTCCGTGTCCCCGGCAACGGTGCCAAAAACTTGACACGATTTTTCCGTGCGTGTAACGCAAGTGCACACGTCAGAGTAATATAGGCCTTTGTGAGGCCGGAGTCGAACACAGGGACCCTGAAATGTCGGTAGACTACTTACTAACTACACACGATCAACTAGACCAATTAAAAGGTTTTGAGATTTGATTGAAAAAGAAAATAAAAATAAAAATAAAAGAAAACAAAGCAATCGATTAAATGTTTAGTTTAATCAATTTAGATGGGAATCTTTAGGATTACGGTTTCACCACAGGTTCTTGTTGTATTAAGTTCTACCTTGTTATCCTAATTCATCTCTCATTCTGGGTAGTGGCCTGTAGTCAGAATTGTTCACTGTCGTGATACAATTCAATACCTAAATCTAGGTCGGTTCCACAGTAGTAGTAACCTATACCCTAAAATAGGTGCATGAAGACCAAACTCTGGGTTTCCACCATTAACCGTACATCACCTTGTTCAAAGGATTTATTAGTTAATGTGAATTTTGTCTCTTTTCAACCATTAATTCTTCTTTTAAAGTAATTAAAGGCATTAGATTATCATTAGGGTGATCAATCAGAATGATATATTGGACAAAATGAAATCATACCACAGATTTAAGAAACAAAATATAAATTACTATGGTAAAAATGCCATTCAACGATTACCCAGGCTACTCCCGGTCCTAAAGACAAAGAGGATTAGCCCAGCATGTTCATCTCAGTGTAGACATGATGAGAGAAAAGGAAAACATGGGGAAACTGTGAATAAAAGTGATGTAAACCCCTGGACAGAGGAGATCTGGGCATTCCTTGACGTAGAGTGCGCGATCTACAGCCTTCCGATGGTGGAAAACGTCTTCAGCGGCTCTTGGAATGATCGGGGTGTGATTCTGGGCTCCGTCCTTCTCTCTCCCTCTCCTTGAGACTTGTGCAATGACTAATGACATGATACCTTGCTTAGGGCTGCCAAAATTAGGTATATGGACCACTTTTAGTCACCAAAAGGTCACCACCGTCCGATTAGAATCAATATGAAACAAAACCTATCATGACAACATCGATACCATCGACGCGTGTCGATGGTATCGACCCGTCATAATATCGGCAAGTTGTCTTTTTCTCTGATGTTCCCACTGATGCAGACTCGATACCATCGACTTGACTGTCGATGGTATCGACATCTTTAGGCGTCGCTTTTATCACCAAGGTGTCGCTATAGCTGGGCAACATCAATACTATAGACTTTGTGTCGATGGTATCGACAAGTTGATTGCTGGTTCGCTGTAGGTATCTTGATGCCATCGACTTCAGTGTCGATGGTATCGACTCATCTTGGCTCCTTGTGGCTGTCTCACTATGACCGTGTCAATACTATCGACGGATGTCGATGGTATCGACAGCTGTGTATATTTGTTTTTACTGGAATTTCAAGATAAAGCCAAATCAACTATGTTAAAACATATCAATATGATCATTTATAATCAAAAAGATAAAATATGAGAGATTTGATACAAAATGAGATTATAGACTGAAGTGAATGAATCATGCGATACTAACCACAAAAGTGACTAATAAACACATAAAATGCATGTAAAAGAAGTCTATATAAGCGACTCAAAATCCTCGCATCAAACTCCCCTAAGCTTAAACATTGCTCGTCCTCGAGCAGCAAAGCTATAGAATCAAATTGCGAGGGTCAACTAAAAAACATAGTATCACAACAGACATTGCCATATGATCCCCACCAGACATTCACATACCGACCCTCACTAACCACAGAATGGTAATTACCCTCTAGGCGACAATGATCATCCATAAGAGATACCCCCCCCAAGATTGGCAAACTCTATCAAATAAGGCAGTTAATATAATAAAATCCTCTAGTTCAAGCTTGGTGCATCTTTGTGATCTCCTATCTACGTTGCTCAAATCCTAACTACCATCTAAATGGAAGCAGATATCCTAATATTAATGATGAGGAGATAATCACGGGTGGCCTACCAATTAGAGAAACGGGTGGATGAAATAGGTGGCTATGGAAGAAATGGAAGCACATAACAGTCAATCATGCAACACAAAAATGAATGACCTATCATGATGCAAAATGCACGTGAAAATGTCCTAATGCTACATTTTAGGTGGAATGATGCATGCACTATCATTCCATCTCAAGGTGAGATGGCATATCTAAAAAACTACACCATGTGCTTATTCTTCTTAGTATGTAAGTGAGAACAGGTTCCTTTCTCCCTCTCATTCCTACTTACTTTTCAATTCTTTTTTTTTTCTTCTCTTTTTTTTCAATTTTTTTTCAAACCCTTATTTTCATCGATGACAATGAATTATTTGTCGGGCTCACTTCTTGTTACATAACTTATACATTTGAAGCATTCAGAAGGTATGGAACAAGTTCACCACCTTTAATGTTTCAGAAGACATAAGATGCATGATGTACTATATGCACAAAAGATGTGAATGCAGCTACAAAATGATAGTTATGCAATTAAATGACACGCACCTAAAGATAATGTGCATGTATAACTACTCTATTTTTTTTTTCTTTTCATTTTCATGCAAAAATATGTGAAAATAGTTGTAATGCAAGACCTATCTACATGGTATGCGATCAAAGAGTGAAATACAGTAATGTGCTCCCATTTCTTATGGTGGAGTGTAGATAAGATGAAGTGGATAGATCACAAGATTAATTGGTAGAACCATTGGAAGATATTATATGTCCCTCCTTACTGACATGTGTAAAATCAAGAGGTTTCTCTCTCTTAATTCAGATTAAAGTCTCATTACCATTTGGTCAGTTTAGGCTCAACATCTAATTTCGTCCACTTTTCTTGAATCATAGGCATGTACAGTTGTGGTCTTATGTTTTAAAGTTGACAAACCCAATTATTTTCATAAGTCATATGCTCAATTTCAAACAAAGCAAGCTTGTAATTTCATTAAAAAAATTCAAATTGACCCTTGACTCCCATGTGACAAACGAAGAGATGACACATTAAATTAGACATCCACAGATATACTAGATAGCATGTGGATCCTAAAAACTAAGAAAATTGCTAGAGGAAAAGAAAAGGCAATAAATGATAAACACTAAAAATAAAAGATAGAAAAAGATAGTGAAACTGTTCCATCTCCCCCCCTAAGCTTGAATTTGACTATGGCCTCATAGTCAAAAACAATCTTAACAGGTGGAACAGTGATACCATTTATTGTTCAGGTGGTGGGTACTGCAGGGCGGTAGGATCCCATGATGAATATTGCCTCTGGAAATTTGGATCATATGGGGGCATGGGTGGAGGTTGCGGATATCCACCGAAGTATTTTTGGCGCCAGTAATGATCATAAAACGGTTGTTGCTGCATTTCCATCCTATGCAACCTGTCGTGAATATTTTCTTGATTGGCGAGGAGGAGGCGCTCGTTCTCATAAATGGCCTGCTGATTTAAGAATAGCCGGTTCCTAGTAACCTGAATACCGACGAAGGAGGCAGTGTGCTGCTACTGGGTATGCTGGATATCCTGCAGCATGGAGTACATACCCTGCATGGAATAGACATCCTCTCCTTGTTGAGAGGGATGTGGTGGCGGAGGCTGCGAAGATGATGATGCACTGGGGTAGAAACGTGGACGCTTCCTCGGTGCTACTCGTACACGAAGAGGAGTGAAAGCCTCCTCTTCCTCCTCATGCTTGTCGCCTTTGTCATTGTCGTTGTCGTCACCGTCTTCTTCTTCATCGGAGTCGTCGATGGAGATTATGGGCCATCGAAAGTGTTGAGCTCCCTGGATGTTAAAGATGGGATCTGTAAGCTCACACTCCTGGTACTCCTTGTTGACATGGCAATGTGCATAAACCAGGCCATCACAGAGCATAAGAAGATTGGAGCGATGTAAATGATGCAGATTGACTTTATTCTTATTGGCAAGCGGAGTGAGTTGGGAAAAATCCAGCCCAAGATAGAGAGTGAGCGGTGTGATAAGCCCCCCAAAGTGGATAGGGGCTCGTCTAGTACTCCTCCGTACGTCCAGCTCACGCGTTAAGAAAAATGAGCCCCATTTGAGCTTTTCTCTTTTCAACAGCTTATAAAGAAAGAACAAGTCCGTCTCCTAAAACTTACTTAGCGAAAGGTTGCCTCGAGCAAATAAAGTAGTGAACAACATGTGATGCAGAATCCACACAAATGGATGTTTGAAATCAGCGACGGCTGCATTATGATAGCTGACGGACTTGCCTGGAGGCGCGGTCACCAACTGGGAAAAGATTTCATCATAATCAGTTCGGCTGTCCGGCCTCCTGTGCTGATTCGAAGAATGATACCAGTTGTAGATTGAATTAAACTGGTTGAGGGTAAGGGTGTAGTTGTTGTTGTAGAGTCGAAAAGAAACTCACCCTTTTATCCGCTCCCTATTAGTGGTGATAAGGTCATTAGGCACGACGCATATGTCCAGCGATGCCATAAACTCCACCACCAGTTCTTTGTACGTCGGCCACTCACCGACAAAGGGGTGTCCTTCAGCGTGGTACTGGACCTCGTCAGACCGCCTGCCCGTATGCTTCTCTTGCCCCTGAAGGACATATGCGAGGTTGGCTTCAAACCTGAGGTCACAGATCATAGTCCGATCAACATATCAGGTTGGTTCAATTTTTTGCTTGCGCAGCTCCTCGTAGATCATCTTTACGTCCGCTGAGGGATGAACGATCCTCAGACGAGAAATGGAGCCGGGTGGTAGAGGAACGAATGGCTCAATCTCCATTGGGGCTTCCCGCAAAGAAGAAGCTCCTGCCGTCCTCACCATCGTGAATAGAGAGAAAGGGGGAATACGAAATAGAGCTCAATGAAGGTCGAAGAAGAAGATCTCCGCTTGGCACAAATTTCAGGGAAGATATCTCGATCCTTTGATGCTCGATGAAGGCCTCCGGTTGCTCAACAATGCTCAATGCACAAGTTGAAGGGATTCACTCTGACGGTGTGAATAGAATTGAGAAACAACCCCTCCTTTTATAACTGATCCCATCGCTACTGCTGCTTCGTCGATACCATCGACGTGGTATCGATGGTATCAATACCTGTAGCGCAATCTGGGTCTTTCCTACTATCGACGGTTGTCGATTACTTGATGTGGGGTCTCGGATCGATGACGCGTCGATACTATCGACAAGAGTCGATGGTATCGACCCATCCCACGGATCGATTTCTGAAATTGGAGGGCTCCATTGATTTCTTCTCGCGGATCGATGACGTGTCGCGTCGATACTATCAACTGGGTGTCTATGGTATCGACTATGTGTGGTTCGAGTACCCTCACGAGGCCCGGATGCCGCTTCCTTACTGTTGTCGTGTCGATACCATCGACAAGGCCGTCGATGGTATCGACTTCACTGATTAAAATTCTTCTATAAATCTTCAGGGATCTCGTGAGTATTGACATCCTGGTCGATACTATCGACATGGAGCTATTGTTTTCTTCGACGTCGCTGATGATAGGTCGATACCATCGATGAGGCCATCGATATTATTGACACAGAAAATTTTCTGCATCCGCGTCCTTGTACCCATGTCGCTACGTATCGACTCTGACTCAGTACTGCACACTGAACAAAACGATTAAGCTGTCATTTTTACACATAAAAATGAAATTACATAAAACTAACTTGTAAATGCGAAAGAAAATGAAAGAACTACAAATTAAAACTATCGATGGTTGGGTTGCCTCCCAACAAGCGCCCTACTTTAACGTCTTAGGCTAGATGCAATAAAGCTATTCATTCATCCTTAAGTGCCATGAGTTTAACCTCGTGTACTTTTCTTGTATAGTCCTCACCAAATTAAAGCTTCAACCTTTGACCATTAACTAGAAACGTCAGCTCTCCATCGCGCACCATAATAGCAACATCTGGGCGCACCTTCTCCACAACAAAAGGTCCACTCCATCGGGATTTGAATTTCCCGGGACGCAACTTCAACCTCGAGTTAAACTGTAACACGCGATCTCCCTTTTTGAAAACACACAATTGAATGTGACGATCATGAATTTGTTTTGTTCTTTCTTTGTAAATCCTTGAGTTTTCATACGCGTTCATCCTCAGCTCATCTAACTCATTGAGCTCTAGCATTCGCTTCTTCCCTGCCTCATCATAGCTCAAATTAAGCTTCCGTAGCGCCCAGTGCGCTTTGTGTTCCAACTCTACCGGCAAATGACAGGCCCGCCCATAAACCAACCTAAAAGGCGTGGTGCCTATAGGTGTCTTAAAAGTGGTCCTATACGCCCATAATGCATCTGGTAGTAGTGTACTCCAGTTCTGTCTTGTCAAAGCCACTGTGCGCTCCAAAATTTTCTTAATTTCTCTATTCAACACTTCGACTTGCCCTTGTGTTTGCGGGTGGTATGGGGTACCAACATTGTGCTTTACCCTGTACTTTCTCAATAAAACGACAAACTTTTGATTCTTGAAGTGGGTGCCTCCATCACTAATAATCATCCTTGGCACACCAAATCTGTAGAAAATATGATCTTTCACAAATCTGCACACTACAGCAGCATCGTTAGTCCTTGTGGGTATTGCCTCTACCCACTTCGATACATAATCAACAGCAAGTAAAATGTATAAATTACAATTTGAGGACACAAAGGGTCCCATAAAATTGATGCCCCACAGATCAAATACGTCAACTTCTTGAAACACGTTGAGGGGCATCTCTTGTCGTTTGAAAATATTACCTGCCCTTTGACAAAAATCACATTGTCTCACATATTCGTAGGCATCTCAAAATAGTGTAGGCCAATAAAGACCGCTCTCTAGCACCTTGGCCACCGTTCTTAAACTCGCATGATGACCACCGGTTGGTAGTGTATGACAGTGACTAAGTACACTATCATATTACCTCTGGTACACACCTGCGCAAAATGTCATCCCTGCATTGCTTCTACAAGATGGGATCATCCCAGAAGTAATATCTCAAAGAATGGAAAATTTTATTTTTCTCTTGATAAGTCCAATCATCTGGGATTATTTTACATGCAAGATAATTAACAATGTATGAAAACCATGGATCCTTGGATTTTAAAGAAAGGATTTGCTCATCAGGAAATGTCTCGGTAATGGGTATATTAATATCCTTCTCATCTACCCGCTCTAACCTAGACAAGTGGTCCGCAACCACATTCTTAATTCCTACCTTATCCTTAATTTCAATGTCAAATTCTTGCAGTAATAAGATCCACCTAATCAATCTAGGTTTGGCATCTTTCTTTTCCATCAAGTATTTTATGGCGGCGTGGTCCGTCCACACCACAACTTTTGACCCTACTAGATATTGCCAAAAAATTTTGAATGCAAAAACCACGGTGAGAAGTTCCTTTTCAATTGTGTTGTAGTTAAGTTGTGCCTTGTTTAAAGTCTTTGATGCATAGAAAATCACCGCGGGTTTGTTCTCAAAATGCTGCCCAAGAACAACCCCTACTGTAAAATTCGAAGCATCACACATTATCTTGAATGGCTTAGTCCAATCTGGCGTTTGAACAATCGGTGCATAAATTAACTTTTCCTTAAGTACATTAAAAGCATGCAAGCATTTTTCATTGAAATCAAACATCACATCTTTCTCAAGAAGTTCAGACAACGGTTTAGCAATTTTAGAGAAATCTTTGATAAAGCGGCGATAAAATCCTGCATGACCGAGAAAACTCATTACCCCTTTAACCGAATTAGGTGGGGGTAATTTTGAAATAACATCAATCTTGACTAGATCCACCTCCAGCCCCTTGTTAGACACCTTGTGTCCTAGCACAATTCCTTCACTAACCATCATATGGCACTTTTCCCAGTTGAGAACTAAATGTGTGTCCTCACATCTTTGTAAAACTTTATCCAAATTATACAAGAACTCATCAAATGATGCACCATAGACGAAAAAATCATCCATGAAAACCTCTAAACAACGCTCAACCATATTAGAAAAAATAGCGAGCATACAGCGCTGAAAGGTTGCTGGTGTGTTGCACAAGCCAAAAGGCATACGGAGGCATGCAAAAGTTCCGTAAGGACAAATGAAGGTAAACTTCTCTTGGTCCTTAGGATCTATGGAGATCTGATTGTAGCCTGAGTAGCTGTCTAAAAAATAAAAGTGAGATCGCCCAGCTAGTCGCTTTAAAATTTGATCGATGAATGGAAGAGGAAAATGATCTTTTAACGTAGCGGAATTCAAGCGATGGTAGTCAATGCACACATGCCACCCGGTTACCAATCGAGTCATTAGCGGTTCGTTTAACAAGTTATGAGTGATAGTAATTCCCCCCTTTTTAGGGACTACCTATGTGGGGCTTACCCACGTCGAATATGAGATAGCGTAAATGATGCCTGTAGAAAGGAGCTTGATCACCTCTTTCTTGACGACCTCCATCATGCTCGGGTTGAGTCGACGTTGTGGCTGAATCACTGACTTGGCTCCTTCCTCAAGCCGGATCTTGTGCTGGAAAAGTGTAGGGGAAATCCCCTTAATTTCAATAACTGACCACCCGAATGCGCCACAGTGGTTCTTCAGCACAATCATCATCTGCTCTTCTTCACCGGCACTTAGATATGCCGAAATAATCATCGGTAGTCTTTCACCATCGGCTAAGAATGCATACTTCAAATGAGGAGGCAGTGTCTTCAGTTCTAATTCTGGTGGACTGATCAATGATGATTGGAGTGGTGGTGGGAGTGGCCCAAGATCTTCATAATGCTTGGCATAATAGCACAGAAGCACTTGAAGCATCTTGACACATTCTTGTAATGATTTGCTTCTCATCTAGTCATGCATTATGTTGACAAGGCAAGCTTCAAGGGGCAGTTCTGGATATGCGTCAAGGAAAGAACTTGCTATTGCATCATCTTCAGTAGAAAGAGGAATTTCCTCCTCTTCATCATTTGGATAACCCATAGCTCTACAAAGAGAAACAACTTTGGTTTGTTCCATAATATCTACATCCAGTTTCCCCTTATTTACCTTGGTCATTACATGAGCCATATCCAAAAATGGCTTCCCTAAACAAAGAGAAATGTTTTGATCAAAATGTTTCACCATGTGACATTGCTCCTGTGCTTGTGATTGTGTTGCACCTATGGGCATAACCATTTCAAATCTGTCATCCGCTATTCCCAATGTCAGACGGCCTCTTCCCATTTTGAGTATCATATCTGCAGTAGCTTGGAAGGGTCTTCCAAGGAGTAGCTCATTCCCTTGGTCATCTTGCATTTTCATTACCACAAAATCTGCTGGAAATACAAACCTGTCAACTTTAACCAGTACATCCTCACAAATACCATACGGCTTAACCACAGAATTATCCTCTAGTTGAATCGTCATGTTGCTATGCCTCGATTCTTTAAGTCACATCTTCTTGAAAGTGAAAAGAGGCATCAAATTTATACTTGCCCCAGAGTCACACAATGCTTCACCGAATTTCACCTTGCCGATGTAGCATGAAATATTGAAGCAGCCCGGATCTTGTCTTTTTGGTGGTAATGTGCCCAAAATGAAGACGCTCACTTGCTCTTTAAGAACCACCACCTCAGTATCAGGAATCTTCCTTTTCTTTGTAATCATATCTTTCGGAAACTTGCCATAAGAGGGTATCTTCTCTATTGCTTCTTACGGCGGAATGTTGAAAGAAAGTTTCCTAAAACTGTCTAGGAACTTTTTGAACTGAGCGTCAACTTTCTTGGCCTTCAAACTGTTTGGATACGGAACTGGGACAGTCTGTGCCCTCTGGTGTGGTGGCACATATGGTGTCCTCTTTTGAGTGTCTTCCTTGACAATTGTTTCTGGTGTGGCATCTTCTACCGCAACCTCCATCGGCTCTATGATTGTAACCCCCTCTGTGGCCTCACCTGTGGTTTCCGGCTGGGGTGTGCTTGGTTCATCGGCCTTAGAGTTTAAAATCTTCTTTCCACTTCGTAACAGAATTGCCTTGGCTTGTTGATTTCCTCCTGGAACATTTGTATTTTTGGGAAAACCTTACTGCGTTGGTTTTTTTAGATTTGCTATCTCAACTGCCATCTGTGCTAACGATGTCTCCAGAGTTCTCATCTGAGCCCCATGACTTTGTAAAGTTTTCCTAAATTGATTCATAAATTCTCCTTGTTGCTTAATTTGTTGGCCAAACGTGCTCATGAGTTCTTGATTCTTCTTGATTACTTGATTGAGCAACTCATTGCTCTTGTCCTCTGCCGATGGTTGTGGTTTGGCATCGGGGTCCTGTAGGAAATTGTTTGGGTCCTTCCATGAAATTTTTTTATCTTTCCTCCAAGAATAATCATTGTTTCTGTACCCCTGTTGCTGGCGCATAAACTTCACTTGTGCCTCTTCATCAGACTCCCCGTCTTCCTTTACTAGCAATTTCTTGGCTAATAAGTCCATCTTCTCATTCAGCTCCTTGATGGCCTTTGACTCACCTGTAACTCGAACATGTTCTGGTGTGTCTCTGTCACCCCATGATTGCTTTCTCGCCATATTTTTTAGGATTTCCCAACACTTAGTGCCAGTGTTGTTCAAGAAGAAACTGGAACCTGTTGAGTCTAGATTGCTCTTGTTGTGCTCATTTAAAGCAAAGTAGAAGATCTTCACTTGTTTTTCTTTATCTAGCCCGTGATGTGGACACTTCCGCAGCATTATCTGAAAGCGCTCCCATGTCTCAAAATATGTCTCCCCAGCCCTTTGACAGAAATTGTGGATCTTCCATACTAGGTCATTGGTTTTCTCCGGTGGAAAGAATCGCTCGAAGAAAACCTCGAACATTTGATCCCAAGTCCCAACGGTCTCATCATCAAGGTTATGCAACCATTCCCATGCATTACCTGCAAGAGAGCTGGGAAACAACTTCAAATACAGTGTCTCCTGCGGAAACCTATTTATCTTGATCATATCACAATTTTCCACGAAAGTGCTGATGTGGGTAACAGGGTCTTCATTCTTCAGCCTGTGAAATGTTTGAGACTTGACCAAGTTGATCAGAGCTGGATCAATCTTATATGTTGGAATGTTAATTGCTTGCCTTTTGATCGGCCCCTTTGATGATGATGAGGAAGAAGCCTTTATATTCTCCCATATTGTATGTTCCTCAGCCATGGCTTCCGATTCAGAGTCTGAATCTATATCCTCAGGTTGATCTTGAATTTTGTTCTCCTCATCGCCTGATCCCAACGGTGGAACCTCTGGTGATGACAGTATGTAGTTTGTGCTATGCGTCTTCACCATGCATTGGTAGCTGCAAGGTAATAAATTTGATTCAGTAATGTGCTTGGCGATTGCTAATTATGAAAGATAAACGATGAATTTCAAAAATATTAATAAAATAAAATGTGTGGCCTAGAGTGGCCGCTTGCAGCACTCGTAGTGCCAACAGTTGTCGTGTCCCCGACAACGACGCCAAAAAATTGACACGATTTTTCCATGCGTGTAACGCAAGTGCACGCGTCAGAGTAATATAGGCCTTTGTGAGGCCCGAGTCGAACACAGGGACACTGAAATGTCGGTAGACTACTTACTAACTACTCACGATTAGCTAGACCAATTAAAAGGTTTTGAGAGTTGATTGAAAAATAAAATAAAAATAAAAATAAAAGAAAACAAAGCAACCGATTAAATATTTAGTTTAATCAATTTAGATGGGAATCTTTAGGATTGCGGTTTCACCGCAGGTTCTCGATGTATTAAGTTCTACCTAGTTATCCTAATTCATCTCTCATTTCGGGTAGTGGCCTGTAGTCAAAATTGTTCAATGTTGTCATACAATTCACTACCTAAATCTAGGTCGGTTCCACGGTAGTAGTATCCTATAACCTAAACTAGGTGCATGAAGAGCAAACTCTAGGTTTCCACCATTAACCGTACATCACCTTGTTCAAAGGATTTATTAGTTAATGTGAATTTCATCTCTTTTAAACCATTAATTCTTCTTTCAAAGTAATTAAAGGCATTAGATTATTATTAGGGTGATCAATCATAATGATATATTGGAGAAAACGAAATCATACCACGGATTTAAGAGACAAAATATGAATTACTATGGTAAAAATGTCATACAACGATTACCCAGGCTACTCCTGGTCCTAAAGACAAAGGGGATTAGCCCCGCATGTTCGTCTCAATGAAAGACATGATAAGAGAAAAGGAAAACATGGGGAAAACATGAATAAAAGTGATGTAAACCCCTGGACACAGGAGATTCGGGCATTCCTTGACGTAGAGTGCATGATCTATAGCCTTCCAGCGGTGAAAAACGTCTTCTGTGGCCCTTGGAATGATCGGGGCATGATTCTGGGCTCCGTCCTTCTCTCTCCCTCTCCTTGAGACTTATGCAATGACAAATGATGTGATACCTTGCTTAGGGCCACCAAAATTAGGTATATGGACCACTTTTGGTCGCCAAAAGAACACCACCGTCCGATTAGAATCAATCTGAAACAAAACCTATCCTGACGGCGTCAATACCATCTACGCGTGTCGATGGTATCGACCCATCATAATATCGGTAAGTTGTCTTTTTCTCTTATGTTCCCATTGATGCAGACTCGATACTATCGACTTGAGTGTCGATGGTATCGACATCTTTAGGCGTCTCTTTTATCACCAAGGTGTCGCTGTAGCTGGGCAACGTTGATACTATCGACTTTGTGTCGATGGTATCGACCAGTTGGTTGCTGGCTCACTGTAGGTATCTCGATGCCATCGACTTCAGTGTCGATGGTATCGACTCATCTTGGCTCCTTGCAGCTGTCTCACTATGACCGTGTCGATACTATCGATGAATGTCGATGGTATCGACAACTCTGTATATTCATTTTTCCTGGAAATTCAAGATAAAGCCAAATAAGCTATGCTAAAACATATCAATATGATCATTTATAATAAAAAATATAAAATATGAGAGATTTGATACAAAATGAGATTGTAGACTGAAGCGAATGAATCATGCCATATAACCACAAAAGTGACTAATAAACACATAAAATGCATGTAAAACAAGTCTATATAAGTGACTCAAAATCCTCACATCACTCCACCATTCAAAATAAATTTGAGTTGTAATAGTGTTTTATATGATACTTTATTCATAATCTAAAAAAATGATATTTTATTGACTAACCACTAGATCTAATTTTATACACAATACATATGAGGAATGCTTAACTAACGACTTGTGACTCAAGGAATCCTTGCATGACATAGTAAGCAAACTACATGTGATTCTTTGACATGACATTAGTCTTTTGAACGTGGGAAAGTGGGTAACTACTGGACCAATATAAACATCCGTTGCTCCTTAACATATAGTCTTTTGAACACGGGAACGTGAGGTTTATTTAATTCAATCTAGATAATTGAATACATTATGACATTGAATTTATGTATATTCCACTCAAGAGAAACCTTTCATCTAAATTCATTACAATGATTGATCATCTAATCACATAGCAAAAAAAGAAAATGCATATCTCTATCATAGTTTAGTCTAAAAGCATCTTAAACCTGATAACTAGAAAGAATGTCATGGTTTGATGATAATGAAGACACTGATTTGTAAGCGATACAAGTAGTATTTTCCCATAACACAGCTTGATGAAATTAATGAAATGAATAGTTACTGTAGGTTTGACTAATTTATTTCCCAGCCGCTCATCTCAATTTGAGTATTCTTTAGAGCAGTAGGGGGACTTCGCTACCTATTGCGCTAACTAATTGAAAATAAGTTTTACTGACTAGCCTAAAATTAGTTATGTTTTATGTTCACCCTTAAGATCCAACTCGTAACAACTAGTCTAAACTAGACATATATGCTCCCCCATCTTGTGTTTAAGTCTAGAGTTACGACGTGGAGTCCTTTATCTGAGTAAGACATAGGGATACATTGCACATTAACTAGTTTTAGCTATAGGATTGATCTCAACAAGTTGTTGCTTGCATACTAAGCTACACAAAGTAGGATATTAATGTAATATAAATGGTATCATAGCAATTTCAAAAAGTTAAATAAATCATTTAATCCTATATCCCTAATGATGCATAGAGCTACTGACAATGCACAAAACGCATCTTCAAATGATGTAACTACCTACTTTTACAATTTTAAAGTTCAATTTGTTCCAATTTTTTAAGCCAGATCTAGAGCTAGAGGACACGAGTGAAAAATCTAAGATGTAGTGCATACCATCCGAAATCCAACTGACAAGAATAATCCAAAAAATATGATAAAAATATGAAATTAGTATAAAATATTATAGATAAAGAAAATTTCCAGAAATGTACTCATCACCTCCTTAATAGAACGGTCTGAAAAAAGCTACCGAGTACAGAGTACCAACAGAATATTATAGGGTGAGGGCAGGAGTAGTCTACTGTGAGGTGAGGTCTCTACGTTTTCCACAACAGGTAGGAGGTGAGGAAGAAAGTATACTTGAAGCAGCTACTGAAACCCCTTCCTCGATTGCAATAGTATCTACTGGTGGACTCCAATAGTCTCTACTCGAAGACTCATCTTCTTAACCACTACTGTTCTTATAGTCTGTGCCCAAATCGCGCTAGCTTTCCTAGAATCTCGAGTAAATGGCTAAAGAAGTCCAACACCCTTGAATAAGTAAAAAAACATGACTGATATTGAGGAACTTTAACCCATCCATGATAAAGAACACAGGGAAGTTGTTATCCAACAAGACGTAGTTCCCCTCACGGGTGTCGAACTTGACAATGAACTGTGGATGGTCTCAGAGGACCAGGTCATGGATGGCGGTGGAGAATTGGATGATGACTGGGGCTGTGATCCTTGTGCAAGGAAGTCGTTGAAGATTATGTAAAAGACGTTGTGAGTGCACTTGAGGAAACCCTTGACGGAAGCACCGCATAATTAGGCTGATAGGGGAGAATGCATCAATTATAGGACAAGCTCGATGTTTGGTACAAGGCAGGACACTAGGGAGAAGGCTAAGGAAGTGATATTGTACTAATCAATGATTTCTAGAAACTCCAGTATGACTCTTATATAGTTAAATACAAAAATATAAAACAATTCAATTCATTATGGTCAAGTTATCTCACAATTCTTTAAATGAACATTAAAAAACACCAACATGGTAAACATCACACTCATCAACCCAATAAATCATCTTTAGAAATGGGAAGCCAATAATAAGCACAATTCTGATAAAAATTTGCAATCAAATTATGAGGTTATTTTTATTTCTTTGTCATAGTTTCATGTTTCTTCTTTTATGATTTGTGAATTTGTTACATAGTTTTTGTTGTAGACTGACATTCTTATAAAGATCTACATAGTTTTTGATGTAGGTTGACATACTTATAAAGATCTACATCTTGGGAAACCAACAAATTTATTTGACGCGCATCATTTTGAGTCCTCCACCATTCAAAATAAATTTGAGTTGTAATAGTGTTTTATACGATATTTTATTCATATTAAAATAAATGATATTTCACCGACTAACCTCTAGAACTAATTTTATACACAATACACACGAGGATTGTTTAACTAAATAAATTGAATTATATATCACATGTATTCTACATACACGACTTGTGACTCAAGGAATCCTTGACATGACATAGTTAGCAAACTACATGTGATTCCTTCACATGACATTAGTCATTTGAACATGGGAAAGTGGGTAACTACTGGACCAATATAAACATTTGTAGCTCCTTAACATGTAGTCTTTTGAACACGGGAATGTGAGGTTTATTTAATTCAATCTAGAAAATTGAATACATTATGACATTGAATTTATGTATATTCCACTCAAGAGAAACCTTTCATCCAAATTCATTACAACGATTGAACATCTAATCACACAGCAAAACAAGAAAATGCATATCTCTATCTTAGTTTAGTCTAAAAGCATCTTAAACCTGATAACTATAAAGAATGTCATGGTTTGATGATAATGAAGATATTGATTTGTAAGCGATACACGTACTATTTCCCCATAACACAACTTGATGAAATTAATGAAATGAATACTTAGAGTAGGTTTTACTAATTTATTTCCCAGCCACTCATCTCAATTTTGAATATTCTTTGGAGCAGTGGGGGGACTTCGCTACCTATTGTGCTAACTAATTGAAAATAAGTTTTACTAACTAGCCTAAAATTGGTTATGTTTTATGTGCACCCTTAAGATTCAACTCGTAACAACTAATCTAAACTAGTCATATATGCTCCCCCATCTTGTGTTTAAGTCTAGAGTTACGACGTGGAGTCCTTTATCTGAGTGAGACATAGGGATACATTGCACATTAACTAGTTTTAGCTGTAGGAATGATCTCAACAAGTTTTTGTTTGCATACTAAGCTACACAAAGTAGGACATTGATGTAATATAAATGGTATCGTAGAGATTTCAAAAAGTTAAATAAATCATTTAATCCTATGTCCCCAATGATGCATAGAGCCACTGACATTGTACTAAATGTATCTTAAAATGATGTAACTACCTACTTTTACAATTTTAAAGTTCAATTTGTTCCAATTTTTAAGCCAGATCCAGAGCTAGAGCACACCAGTGAAAAATCTAAGATGTAGAGCATACGATTCAAAATTCAACAGACAAGAATAATCCAAAAAATATGATAAAAATATGAAATATGTATAAAATATTATAGATAAAGAAATTTGCCAGAAATGTACTCATCACCTACTTGAATATGTAATAGAAGAGTTCAAAAAAGGCAACTGAGTACATAGTACCAACATAATATTATAGGGTGAGGGAAGGAGTAGTCTATTGTGGGGTGAGGTCTTTGTGTTTTCCACGAAAGGGAGGAGGTGAGGAAGAAAGTATACTTGAAGCAGCTACTG
The DNA here is from genome assembly GCA_963693085.1 of Alisma plantago-aquatica. NCBI lineage: Eukaryota > Viridiplantae > Streptophyta > Magnoliopsida > Alismatales > Alismataceae > Alisma > Alisma plantago-aquatica. The sequence goes on from OY856409.1 coordinate 161,878,771, forward strand.
AAACCCCTTCCTCGATTACAAAAGTATCTACTGGTGGACTCCAATAGTCTCTACTTAAAGACTCATCTTCTTAACCACTATTGTTCCTATAGTATGTGCCCAAATCGACCTAGATTTCCTAGAATCTTGAGTAAATGGCAATAAAAGTCCAACACCCTTTAATAAGTTGAAATGTGTGAATGATATTGAGGAACTTTAACCCATCCCTGAAAAAGAACCTAGGGAAGTTGTTATCCAACAAGATGCAGTTCCACTCACAGGTGTCAAACTTGACAACAAACTATGGATGGTCTCATAGGACTAGCTCATGGATGACGGTGGAGAATTGGTTGATGACTGGGGCTACGATCCTTGTGTGAGGAAGTCATCGAAGATTATGTCGAAGACGTCGTGAGTGCACTTGAGGAAACCCTTGATGGAAGCACCACAGAATTGGGCTGATATGGGAAAAGGCGTCAATTATAGGGCAAGCTCGATGTTTGGTGCAAGGCATGCACTAGGGAGAAGGATGAGGAAGTGGTATTGAACTAATCAATGATTTCTAGAAGCTCCAGTATGACACTTTATAGTTAAATACAAAGAAATAAATCAAATCAATTCATTATGGTGATGTTATCTCACAATTCTTTATATGAACATTAAAAAACACCAACATGGTAAAAATCACACTCATCAACCCAATAAATAATCTTTAGAAATGGGAAGCCAATAATAAGCACAATTCTGATAAAAAGTTGCAATCTAATTATGTGGTTATTTTTTATTTCTTTGTCATAGTTTCATGTTTCTTCTTTTATGATTTGTGAATTCGTTACATAATTTTTGTTGTAGGTTGGCATACTTATAAAGATCTACATAGTTTTTGTTGTAGGTTGACATACTTACAAAGATCTACATCTTGGGAAACCACCAAATTTATTTGACGTGCATCATTTTCAGTCCTCCACCATTCAAAATAAATTTGAGTTGTAATAGTGTTTTATTTTATATTTTATTCATAATATAAAAAAATGATATTTTATCGACAAACCACTAGAACTAATTTTATACACAATACACACAAGGATTGCTTAACTAAATAAATTGAATTATATTTCACATGTATTCTACATACATGTCTTGTAACTCAAGGAATCCTTGACATGTCATAGTAAGCAAACTACATGTGATTCTTTGACATGACATTAGTCTTTTGAACGTGGGAAAGTGGGTAACTACTGGACCAATATAAACATCTGTAGCTCCTTAACATGCAATCTTTTGAACATGAGAACGTGAGGTTTATTTAATTCAATCTAGACAATTGAATACACTGTGACATTGAATTTATGTATATTCCATTCAAGAGAAGCCTTTCATATATATTAATTACAGCGATTGATCATCTAATCACACAGCAAAATGAGAAAATGCCTATCTCTATCTTAGTTTAGTCTAAAAGCATCTTAAACCTGATAACTAGAAAGAATGTCATGGTTTGATGATAATGAAGACATTGATTTGTAAGAGATACAAGTAGTATTTCCCCATAACGAATCGTGATGAAATTTATGAAATGAATACATAGTTTAGGTTTGACTAATGTATTTCCCAGCCGATCATCTCAATTTTGAGTATTCTTTGGAGCAGTAGGGGGACTTTTCTACCTATTGCGCTAACTAATTGAAAATAATTTTTACTGACTAGCCTAAAATTCGTTATGTTTTATGTGCACCCTTAAGATTCAACTCATAACAACTAATCTAAACTAGACATATATGCTCCCCCATCTTGTGTTTAAGTCTAGAGTTAAGACGTGGAGTCCTATATCTGAGTGATACATCGGGATACATTGCACATTAACTAGTTTTAGCTGTAGGATTGATCTCAATAAGTTTTTTCTTGCATACTACGCTACACAAAGTAGGACATTAATGTAATAAAGATGGTATCAAAGCGATTTCAAAATGTTAAAAAAATCATTTAATCCTATGTCCCCAATGATGCATAGAGCTACTTACATTGTACTAAATGCATCTTCAAATAATGTAACTACCTACTTTTACAATTTTAAAGTTCAATTTGTTCCAATTTTTTAAGCAAGATCTAGAGCTAGAGCACACGAGTGAAAAATCTAAGATGTAGAGCATACCATTCAAAATCCAACGGACAAGAATAATCCAAAAAATATGATAAAAATATGAAATAAGTATAAAATATTATAGATAAAGAAATTTGCCAGAAATGTACTCATCACCTACATGAATATGTAATAGAAGAGTCCAAAAAAAGCAACACAGTATAGAGTACCAACAGAATATTACAGGGTGAGAGTAAGAGTAGTCTGCTGTGGGGTGAGGTCCCTGCATTTTCCACGACAGAGAGGAGGTGAGGAAGAAAGTATACATGAAGCAACTACTAAAACCCCTTCCTCAATTGCGATATTATCTACTGGTAGACTCCAGTAGTCTCTACTCAAAGACTCATCCTCTTAACCACTACTGTTCCTGCAATCTATGCCCAAATCAACCTAACTTTCCTAGAATCTCAAGTAAATCGCAACAGAAGTCCAACACCCTTGAATAAGTTGAAACGCATGAATGATATTGACGAACTTTAACCCATCCTTGAAAAAGAACACAGGGAAGTTGTTAACCAACAAGACGTAGTTCCCCTCACGGGTGTCGAACTTGACAACGAACTGTGGATGGTCTCAGAGGACCAGCTCATTGATGACAGTGGAGAATTGGATGATGACTGGGGTTGCGATCCTTGTGCGAGGAAGTCGTCAAAGATTATGTCGAAGATGTTGTGAGTGCACTTGAGAAAACCCTTGACGAAAGCACCGCGGAACTGGGCTGATAGGGGAGAAGGCGTCAATTATAGGGCAAGCTTGATGTTTGGTGCAAGGCATGACACTAGGGAGATGGCTGAGGAAGCGATATTGAACTAGTCAATGATTTCTAGAAACTCCAGTATGACACTTATATAGTTAAATATAAAGAAATAAATCAATTCAATTCATTATGGTCAAGTTATCTCATAATTCTTTAAATGAACATTAAAAACACAAACATGGTAAAAATCACACTCATCAACCCAATAAATAATCTTTAGAAATGGGAAGCCAATAATAATAAGCACAATTATGATAAAAATTTGCAATCTAATTATGAGGTTATTTTTTATTTCTTTGTCATAGTTTCATGTTTCTTCTTTTATGATTTTTGAATTCATTACATAGTTTTTGTTGTAGGTTGACATACTTATAAAGATCAACATAGTTTTTGTTGTAGGTTGACATACTTATAAAGATCTACATCTTGGGAAACCACCAAATTTATTCGATGCACATCATTTTGAGACCTCCACCATTCAAAATAAATTTGAATTGTGATAGTGTTTTATATGATATTTTACTCATAATCTAAAAAAGTGATATTTTATCGACTAACCCCTAGAACTAATTTTAAACACAATACACACGAGGATTGCCTAACTAAATAAATTCAATTATATATCACATATATTCTACATACACGACTTGTGACTCAAGGAATCCTTGACATGACATAGTAAGCAAACTACATGTGATTCCTTGACATGACATTAGTCTTTTGAACGTGGGAAAGTGGGTAACTACTGCACCAATATAAACATGCGTAGCTCCTTAACATGTAGCCTTTTTAACACGGGAACGTGAGGTTTATTTAATTCAATCTAGACAATTGAATACATTATGACATTGAATTTATGTATATTCCACTCAAGAGAAACCTTTCATCTAAATTAGTTACAGCAATTGATCATCTAATCACACAGCAAAACAAGAAAATGCATATCTTTATCTTAGTTTACTCTAAAAGCATCTTAAACCTGATAACTAGAAATAATGTCTTGGTTTGATGATAATGAAGACATTGATTTGTAAGCGATACAAGTAGTATTTCCTCATAACACAACTTGATGAAATTAATAAAAAGAATGAATACTTAGTGTAAGTTTGACTAATTTATTTTCCAACCGCTCATCCCAATTTTGAGTATTCTTTGGAGCAGTAGGGGGACTTTGCTGCCTATTGCGTTAACTAATTGAAAATAAGTTTTACTGACTAGCCTAAAATTGGTTATGTTTTATGTGCACCCTTAAGATTCAACTCGTAACAACTAATCTAAACTAGTCATATATGCTCCCCCATCTTGTGTTTAAGTCTAGAGTTAAGACATGGAGTCCTTTATCTGAGTGAGACATAGGGATACATAGCACATTAACTAGTTTTAGCTGTAGGATTGATCTCAACAAGTTTTTGCTTGCATACTAAGCTACACAAAGTAGGACATTAATTTAATATAAATGGTATCATAGCGATTTCAAAAAGTTAAATAAATCATTTAATCCTATGTCCCCAATGATGCATAGAGCTACTGACTTTGGACTAAAAACATCCTCAAATGATGTAACTACCTACTTTTACAAATTTAAAGTTCAAGTTGTTACATTTTTTAAGCTATATCTAGAGCTAGAGCACACGAGTGAAAAATCTAAGATGTCGAGCATACCATTTAAAATCCAACAGACAAGAATAATCTTAAAAATATGATAAAAATATGAGATAAGTATAAAATATTATAGATAAAGAAATTTGCCAGAAATGTACTCATCACCTACTTGAATATGTAATAGAAGAGTCCAAAAAAAGTGACGGAGTACAGAGTACCAACAGAATATTACAGGGTGAGGGCAGGGGTAGTCTTCTGTGGGGTGAGGCTTCTGCATTTTCTATGATAGGGAGGAGGTGAAGAAGAAAGTATACTTGAAGTAGCTACTGAAACCCCTTCCTCGATTGCAATAGTATCTACTGGGGGACTCCAATAGTCTCTACTCGAAGACTCATCTTCTTAACCACTACTATTCCTACAGCCCGTGCCCAAATCGACCTAGCTTTCCTAGAATCTCGAGTAAATAGCTACAGAAATCCAACACCCTTGAATAAGTTGAAACACATGAATGATATTGAGGAACTTTAACCCATCCCTGATAAATAACATAGGGAAGTTGTTATCCAACAAGACGCAGTTCCCCTCACGGGTGTCAAACTTGACAACGAACTGTGGATGGTCTCAGAGGACCAGCTCGTGGATGACGGTGGAGAATTGGAGGATGATTGGGGCTGTGATCCTTGTACGAGGAAGTCATTGAAGATTATGTCAAAGATGTCGTGAGTGCACTTGAGTTAACCCTTGACGAAAGCGTCGCGGAATTGGGCTTAGAGGGGAGAAGGCGTCAATTATAGGGCAAGCTTGATGTTTGGTGCAAGGCATGACACTAGGGAGGAGGCTGAGGAAGCGGTATTCAACTAATCAATGTTTTCTAGAATCTCCAGTATGACACTTATATAGTTAAATACAAAGAAATAAATCAATTCAATTCATTATGGTCAAGTTATCTCACAATTCATTAAATGAACATTAAAAAACACCAACATGGTAAAAATCACACTCATCAACCCAATAAATAATCTTTAGAAATGGGAAGCCAATAATAAGCACAATTCTGATAAAAATTTGAAATCTAATTATGAGGTTATTTTTTATTTCTTTGTCATAGTTTCATGTTTATTTTTTTATGATTTGTGAGTTCGTTACATAGTTTTTGTTGTAGGTTGACATACTTATAAAGATCTACATAGTTTTTGTTGTAGGTTGACATACTTATAAAGATCTACATCTTGGGAAACCACCAAATTTATTTGACGCGCATCGTTTTGAGTCCTCCACCATTCAAAATAAATTTGAGTTGTAATAGTGTTTTATATGATATTTTATTCATAATCTAAAAAAATGATATTTTATCGGCTAACCACTAGAACGAATTTTATACACAATACATACAAGGATTGCTTAACTAAATAAATTCAATTATATAACACATGTATTCTACATACACGACTTGTGACTCAAGGAATCCTTGACATGACATAGTAAGCAAACTACATGTGATTCCTTGACATGACATTAGTCTTTTGAACGTGGGAAAGTGGGTAACTACTGGACCAATATAAACATCTGTAGCTCCTAAACATGTAGTCTTTTAAACACGACAACATGAGGTTTATTTAATTCTATCTAGACTATTATACATTATGACATTGAATTTATGTATATTCCACTCAAGAGAAACCTTTCATCTAAATTCATTACAACGATTGCTCATCTAATCACACAGCAAAACAAGAAAATGCAGATCTCTATCTTAGTTTAGTCTAAAAGCATCTTAAACCTGATAACTAGAAAGAATGTCATGGTTTGATGATAATGAAGACATTGATTTGTAAGCGACACAAATAGTATTTCCCCATAACACATCTTGATGAAATTAATGAAATGAATACTTAGTGTAGGTTTAACTAATTTATTTCCCAGCCGCTCATCTGAATTTTGAGTATTCTTTGGAGCAGTAGGGGGACTTCGCTACCTATTGTGCTAACTAATTGAAAACAAGTTTTACTGACTAGCCTAAAATTGGTTATGTTTTATGTGCACCCTTAAGATTCAACTCATAACAACTAATCTAAACTAGACATATACGCTCCCCCATTTTGTGTTTAAGTCTAGAGTTACGATGTGGAGTCCTTTATCTGAGTGAGACATAGGGATACATTGCACATTAACTAGTTTTAGTTGTAGGATTGATCTCAACAAGTTTTTGCTTGCATACTAAGCTACACACAGTAGGACATTAATGTAATATAAATGGTATCATAGCAATTTTAAAAAGATAAATAAATCATTTAATCCTATGTCCCCAATGATGCATAGAGCTACTGACATTGTACTAAATGCATCTTCAAATGATGTAACTACATACTTTTAAAATTTTAAAGTTCAATTTGTTCCAATTTTTTAAGCCAGGTCTAGAGCTAGAGTACATGAGTGAAAAATCTAAGATGTAGAGCATACCATTCAAAATCCAACAGACAAGAATAATCCAAACAATATGATAAAAATATGAAATGAGTATAAAATATTATAGATAAAGAAATTTTCTAGAAATGTACTCATCGCCTACTTGAATATGTAATAGAAGAGTCCAAAAAAAGAAACCGAGTACAGAGTTCCAACATAATATTACAGGGGGAGGGCAGGAGTAGTCTACTGTGGGGTGAGGTCTCTGTGTTTTACATGACAGGGAGGAGGTGAGGAAGAAAGTATACTTGAAGAAGCTATTGAAACCCCTTCCTCTGTTGCAATAGTATCTACTGGTGGACCCCAGTAGTCTCTACTCGAAAACTAATCTTCTTAACCACTACTGTTCCTGCCGTCCATGCCCAAATCGACCTAGCTTTCCTAGAATCTCAAGTAAATGGATACAGAAGTCCAACACCCTTGAATAAGTTGAAACACATGAATGATATTAAGGAACTTTAACCCATCCCTGATAAAGAACACAGGGAAGTTGTTATCCAACAATATGAAGTTCCCCTCACGGGTGTCAAACTTGACAATGAATTGTGGATGGTCTCAGAGGACCAGCTCGTGGATGGTGGTGGAGAATTCAATGATGACTGGGGCTGTGATCCTTATGTGAGGAATTCATCAAAGATTATGTCGAAGACGTCGTGAGTGCACTTGAGGAAACCCTTGACGGAAGCACTGCAGAATTGGGCCGATAGGGGAGAAGGCGTCAATTATAGGGCAAGCTCGATGTTTGGTGCAAGGCATGACACTGGGGAGAAGGTTGAGGAAGCGATATTGAACTAATCAATGATTTCTAGAAACTCCAGTATGTCACTTATATAGTTAAATACAAAGAAATCAATCAATTCAATTCATTATGGTCAAGTTATCTCATAATTCTTTAAATGAACATTAAAAACACCAACATGGTAAAAATCACACTCATCAACCCAATAAATAATCTTTAGAAATGGGAAGCCAATAATAAGCACAATTTTGATAAAAATTTGCAATATAATTATGAGGTTAGTTTTTATTTCTTTGTCATAGTTTCATGTTTCTTCTTTTATGATTTGTGAATTCGTTACATAGTTTTTATTGTAGGTTGACATACTTATAAAGACCTACATAGTTTTTGTTGTAGGTTGACATACTTATAAAGATCTACCTCTTGGAAAACCACCAAATTTATTTGACGCATATCATTTTGAGACCTCCACCATTCAAAATAAATTTGAATTGTGATAGTGTTTTATATGATATTTTACTCATAATCTAAAAAAAATGATATTTTATCGACTAACCACTAGAACTAATTTTATACACAATACACACGAGGATTGCTTAACTAAATAAATTCAATTATATATCACATGTATTCTACATACACGACTTGTGACTCAAGGAATCCGTGACATGACATAGTAAGCAAACTACATGTGATTCCTTGACATGACATTAGTCTTTTGATCGTGGGAAAGTGGGTAACTACTGCACCAATATAAACATGCGTAGCTCCTTAACATGTAGCCTTTTCAACACGGGAACGTGAGGTTTATTTAATTCAATCTAGACAATTGAATACATTATGACATTGAATTTATGTATATTCCACTCAAGAGAAACCTTTCATCTAAATTCATTACAGCGATTGATCATCTAATCACACAGCAAAACAAGAAAATGCATATCTCTATCTTAGTTTAGTCTAAAAGCATCTTAAACCTGATAACTAGAAAGAATGTCATGGTTTGATGATAATGAAGACATTGATTTGTAAGCGATACAAGTAGTATTTCCCCATAACACAACTTGATGAAATTAATGAAATGAATACTTAGTGTAGGTTTGACTAATTTATTTCCCAGCCGCTCATCCCAATTTTGAGTATTCTTTGGAGCAGTAGGGGGATTTCGCTACCTATTGCGCTAACTAATTGAAAATACGTTTTATTGACTAGCCTAAAATTGGTTATGTTTTATGTGCACCCTTAAGATTCAACTCGTAACAACTAATCTAAACTAGACATATATGCTCCCCCATCTTGTGTTTAAGTCTAGAGTTACGACGTGGAGTCCTTTATCTGAGTGAGACATAGGGATACATTGCACATTAACTAGTTTTACCTGTAGGATTGATCTCAACAAGTTTTTGCTTGCATACTAAGCTACACAAAGTAGGACATTAATGTAATATAAATGGTATCATAGCGATTTCAAAAAGTTAAATAAATCATTTAATCCTATGTCCCCAATGATGCATAGAGCTACTGACTTTGTACTAAACACATCTTCAAATGATGTAACTACCTACTTTTACAATTTTAAAGTTCAGTTTGTTCCATTTTTTAAGCCAGATCTAGAGCTAGAGCACACGAGTGAAAAATCTAAGATGTAGAGCATACCATTCAAAATCCAACAGACAAGAATAATCCAAAAAATATGTTAAAAATATGAAATAAGTATAAAATATTATAGATAAAGAAATTCGCCAGAAATGTACTCATCACCTACTTGAATATGTAATAGATGAATTTAAATAAAGCAACCGAGTACAGAGTACCAACAAAATATTACAGGGTGAGGGCAGGAGTAGTCTACTGTGGGGTGAGGTCTCTGCGTTTTCCACGACAGGGAGGAGGTGAGGAAGAAAGTATACTTGAAGCAGCTATTAAAACCCCTTCCTCGATTGCAATAGTATCTACTGGTGGACTCCAGTAGTCTCTACTCGAAGACTCATCTTCTTAACCACTACTGTTCTTGCAGTCCGTGCCCAAATCGACCTAGTTTCCTAGAATCTCGAGTAAAAGTCCAACACCCTTGAACAAGTTGAAACACATGAATGATATTGAGGAACTTTAACCCATCCCTGATAAAGAACACAGGGAAGTTGTTATCCAACAAGACGCAGTTCCCCTGACGGGTGTCGAACTTCACAAGGAACTGTGGATGGTCTCAGAGGACCACTCGTGGATGACGGTGGAGAATTGGATGATGACTGGGGCTGCGATCCTTGTGCGAGGAAGTTGTCGGAGATTATGGCGAAGACGTCGTGAGTGCACTTGTGGAAACCCTTGACGGAAGCGCCGCGGAATTGGGCTGATAGGGGAGAAGGCGTCAATTATAGGGCAAGCTCGATGTTTGGTGCAAGGCATGACACTAGGGAGAAGGTTGAGGAAGCGGTTTCGCTGGAGGTGGGAACGGTGGAACTATCACAGGGGCCTCAGATGGCGAAAAAGATGGCCGGCAATAGAATCGGGAGGTTTGGCTAGGTGAATGTTACTAGGCCGTTAATTTGACCAATTATTAGGCCGTTTAAGGGTGTAGGAAATGGTGTAAACCCGGTTACGTGAATCAGGGCCCATTTTATAAACAGATGTGATTGTGCCCACAAACGTGGCAGTTGCAGGAAACGGATTTACATATATGGAGTGTGCTTGCCGCAAATCCAGGACGAGATGTGAAATCCCTCCGGGCAGGGCGGATCTTGATGAACCAACCAAGCATCTGTTCTGGAAATTTACTTCCAATGCGTTCTGCAGTAGATTTGTTATGCTTTCACATGTATCATTGACCAAGCCTAATCAAAATTCCTCAAATAAAAAAAAGCCTGCCGTTAGGGTTTTTCTTGAACTATAATGCTTCACTTTGTCCTATATATATTGCAGAGCGGTCTGAAGAACACAGCTTCAAATTCCCACAGTTGATACTCCGCGGTGGCTACCGAACCGCAGCGATGCTCTCTCTGAGTCAAGCTCTTCTCCAAGCGCCGTTCCTCCGGAATCCCAAAGACCGATCTCGTTCTTCTTGTTGCCCGCCATTCATAACCTCCGCCGCCGTCCGTGACTTCTGCTGCCCATTCCCAGGCTTTCATTCCATCCGCAGCCGCCGCATTCCCTTGATCCGCACCGCTGTCGCGGCTGAATCATTCCACAGCGAAGCCCGCCACGAAAAGCTAAAGGTCGGCATCGTAGGTTTTGGCGACTTTGGACAGTACATCGCCCGCGGCATCGCGCGCCAGGGCCACACCATCCTCGCCCACTACCCCTCCAAGTACTCCGCCGCCGCCGAGTCCATGGGCGCCTCCTTCTTCTCTGACCCGTGCGACCTTTTCGAGCAGCACCCCGACGTTGTCGTCCTCTGCAACTCCATAATCTCCACCAAGGCCATCCTTCACTCCCTCCCCCTCCACCTCCTACCCCGCAGCACGCTCTTCGTCGATATACTCTCTGTCAAGGACTTCTCTCGCAACCTCATGCTTCAGTACCTCCCGCCAGACTTTGACATTCTATGCACGCATCCCATGTTTATGCTCGAGAGCGGAAAGGACGTCTGGACGGGTTTCCCTTTCGTATTCAACAAGGTTAGAATTGGAAGCTCGGACTCCAGGCAGAAGAGGTGCCGTTGGTTTTTGGAGATCTTCAAGAACGAAGGCTGCAATATGGCATGTCCTGCCCAGAACATGACGTTAATGCCGTCTTGTCAAAATTTGAGTTGGTGGCTACGCCCATCGTCCCCAGCAACATGACAGCGCATGAGACATTGATGCCGCTCATACAGGAGGCATACGATGCATTGAGGAAAGAGAATGGACCACCTAACAATTCCGGTTGAATCACAAAAGCAGCATTTTACCAACTGAACCAGTGATGACTTCTTTTGGGCTTTGTGTGTACTTAGCATGCCATATGAGTGTTCTCCATATTCTTGATTTTATATTTGATATTATGATATATGTCTATCTCATACAAACTGTATGTGCCTGACCAATAATCTCTTGCCCTGCAAAAATATTCGGAGGAGAAAAATATGCTCCGGAACATTTTTTTTAATTTGCTACTAATGTGTTTTATCCTGAACCGTCGTGAGGTACAGTGATGATGAGCTTATGTGCAGTTTGGATACTTTATGGCTGTGTTTGACATACAGGTGCCGTCAACCTAGTATAAGATAATTATTGTTTGCGGCAACGTTTGACAAATTTGGTGCTAAGATGTCCACCATTCGGTACACAGGTAAGTAAGTAATCTTTTTCTATCCAGATAAAATCTATTCTGCCCTACGATTACATGTATTGAAAAATATGTCAGAGAGGCATATTAACCTGTACTTTGTCACAAGGATTTCACGCGGTATATTATCTGAAAAATATCTAGTCAACTAACCTTTGTGCAACCTATTTTATCTAACAAACGGTATTACAAACAACAGTTAATATGCCACATCAAGTGTGGTTATAGTGCTAGTCGTTGTATCGGTGAAACAAACTCAATCTATATATAAGAATGAGACACTTGATACTTTTCAATCATGGAGAATAATGAAGTGAAAAAAGTTGTTTGTTTGCCATAAAGAAGAAATATATTATGGTGAAATTTGGTCTATTTTTTCCCTCATGAAAAAGTATTATTAATCATGATAAAAGATTTTTTTTCCAATACTGGACTACTTATGTAGAATATATAAAAAAACATTCCAATAAACATGATTCTTATTTGTGTAGGGTATTTATATATATCTCTCCGCTCCTATAACCTTGTGACAAGCAATATATACTTTTTTTTATTTTCCGATCTCTATGCGTATAACCATGCACATATCACCAAATAACATATTTTAACAATTTTTTCATCATCATCACTGTACCGGACACAACCTAAGCTCGTGAAATAGATGGAGAAGGAACAAAAAATAAATAGTGAAGTAAGGACACATACAAGAAAAGTAAAATTATTAAAATTATTGTTTGGTTGTCTTTGCATTGACAAATGATAGCTATGTGGGCACACTAAAGAATATGGAAAACACTCATATGAAGTAGACAAATTCAACAAAGCCTTCCATTTTGATGTAGTGAAAGCTATTTCTAATATAAAGGAGAAATGTAGTCATGCCTGTTTTAATTTTTTTAGACATTGAAAACTATAAACAACATTGAAGAAAATTTGTTCAGTAAAAATGTCTTTATCATATATAAAATGCAACTATTCAGACGAATAATAGGTCAAAAATAAAAACTTTTTATTTAGGAAGAAATTATTTACTTATAGGGAACCACATGTATGGAGGAAATGGGTTCTAGACAAGGAAATTTAATCAACATAAATTTTTTTAGGAAAACTTTTTAAAGGAGAACTTATTTTTAGTTGATAGTGTGTAACTTAATTATTGTACCATCTGTAAAGAATAGTAATATAGCGAGACTATAATTAAGCTTATCCAATTTTTGGTTTGAAATTGAAAATATAGTGATAGGACATTGCGCAGAGAAGGAAAACATTAAAACTTTTACTTTTGTATGTATCCAAATAACTAGTTGAGAAGTAACTTTCTTTAAAGAATTTCTTTCCCCATTATTTACCATGCTTTATATGGTGATAAGAGAACACTAAGTTTCCCGTGGATTTTCTATTAAAAATAACCCATTTCTTATCATGATGGCAGCCTAACAACATTTTTTATTTTTTTAATATTCTCTTCCCTACTATTCACCATCCACCAAATGCAGTCTGATTGCTCCTTTATATGCTCTAGTTATGTATATGAAATTAGTAGCTTATTTAAGAGCGTGGTACTCTTTTTATACGATGTTGGTACTTCTTTTGTGCTTTGTGGTATCTTTTCAAATTCTTCTACTAGTGGTGGATATATGGTTGATTAAATTTTATTTTATAGACTGTAGTACATATTCTTTAGTTATATTTTCTTCATTGCAAGATGTAACAATTTCTTGAGGAGCTTTTCATTCAAAATGAGGTTTTGATAGGTACTATAATGCTTTTGTTTATACAGATTTGAGGTGCTTTACAAGTAGGTACTTTGAATACATTTACTCTATATAATAGAAACAACATATAATAGTAGGTACTTTGAATACATCTTAAGTTCTGGGATATAGTGAAAGGGGAGATTCTGAATTTTATCACTGCATGGTGGAAGGGTAATGCTTCCTTAAAAGAGATAAACAAAACGAACATTGTTCTCATTCCAAAGACTCAGAACCCGAGGAAGATTTCAGATTTCAGACCCATCAGCTTATGTAATGTTTCCTATAAGATGGCTACGAAGGTTATGGCTAACATAATAAAACCTTTGTTGGAAACAATGATCTCAGTGAATCAAAGTGCCTTCATTAAGGGTCGGATGATTACTAATAATGCCTTGGTGGCCTACGAGCTGTTTCACGTGATGAAGAACAAGAAGAAAGGGAAGGAGGGGTTTATGGCCCTTAAGCTGGACATGAGCAAGACGTATGATAGAATTGAATGGAGTTTTCTGGGTGCGGCTATGGAGCGTTTGGGCATTCCGTTCAAGTGGAGGTCAAAGGCTTTAGAGTGTGTTTCGTGCGTCTCACATTCAGTCATCATAAATGGGGCTCAGAGAGGATCTATAACACCGACACGAGGTTTACGCCAAGGTGACCCACTTTCTCCCTATCTCTTCCTTTTTTGTGCGGAAGCACTCTCCACAACCCTTTTGCAGGCGACACATGATGGCAGGTTACATGGGGCTCGGGCTAGCAGACACGGCCCAAGAGTATCACACCTCTTTTTTACAGATGACAACATTGTTTTTACCAGGGCCACCGCTGAAGAGTGCCCGTACGTAGCTGTAATAGTCAGCCAATATGAGAGAGCCTCTAGACAAAGAATTAATTATGAAAAATCAGAAGTGGCCTTTAGTAGCAATGTGAAAGCAGAATGGCGATCCAAAATACGTTCCCTTTTGAATGTAGACGAGGTGGACAGACATGCCAAGTACTTGGGCCTGCCAACGGCGATGGGAAGATCCAAGAAAATGGTGTTCTCTACTATTAAAGACAGAATTTGGAAGAAACTACAAGGCTGGAAGGAGAAGCTACTATCAAGACCGGGGAAGGAGGTACTAATCAAGTCAGTCATACAAGCCATCCCGACGTACTACATGAGCATATTCAAATTACCGGAAGAAATCATTGACGACATCAATGGCATGATAGCTCAGTTTTGGTGGGGATCGAAGGAGGGGGAGAGGAAAATCCATTGGATAAATTGGAACGTAATGTGTAATGTAAAAACTCATGGAGGGATGGGCTTTCAGAACCTCAAATTATTTAATTGGGCACTTCTGGCTAAGCAAGGTTGGAGGCTTCTGCAAAATCCGGAGACATTGGCTGCACGAGTGTTAGGTGCAAAATACTTCAAGTCAGGGCATTTGTTAGAAACAAAGGTAGGCTGGGGACCAAGCTATTCGTGGAGGAGTATTTGGGGAGGGCTTCAGCAATGCAAGCATGGTATGCTTTGGCAAGTCAGGAATGGGGACAGTATTAACATCACGAGGGATGGGTGGATTCCAGGAGTTGTGGGGCCGGTCGAGCGATATCTAGATGAGGAAGAGAGGCAGGATGGGGTAGTCAGTTCTTTGTTTAATGAACAGAGCATGTCTTGGAACAGACAAATTATCCACGAGAGCTTCCCCACTCATATTGCTACACACATTCTGAACATTCCACTGTACGGGAGTAGGGAGAGAGATCAGGTATTTGGGAGCCGGATCCCCAGGGCCAGTTCTCAATACGCTCTGCGTACCAATTCCTCTGCGTTAACATGGACGGCGAAGGAGAGGTTGAAGAGCAAACCTGGAGCAAACTTTGTAAGCGTCGTTGGCCTCCAAAACTCCTCCATTTCGTCTGGCGTACCATTAGAGGTATTCTACCCACCAAGGCAAGGCTCAAGGGGAGACATATTATCGACGATGACACATGTCCAAGGTGCGGAAAGGAGCAGGAAACCGATCTGCATACACTTGTCGAATGCGAAAAGGCTCAACAGATCTGGGCATACAGTGATTTCAACATCACCCGATGGACACAGTTCGCCAACTCGATGCAAGCTCTATGCAAGGCGATGCTGCACCATACAGTCGAAAAGGAGGTCGAATAGGGGATGGCCATGTTGTGGATCTCTTGGACAGCTCGCAACAAGCAGGTTTTCGGAGAGGAGGATGTGCTTATACCAAGCTTGGTCCAAAGCTTTATGAATTTGATCGGTGACTATAGAAGCTACTACGACGAGGCAAGGATGCAACGGAGCAAGAAAACAACAGAGCAGTTCACCAGATGGAGAAGACCTTCGGAGGGCATAGTAAAACTGAACACAAACGTCGCATGGAAGAAATGGGAACAGGGAGGACTAGCAGCAGTGATACGGGACCATAGAGGAAAGCTCAAGGTGACTCTACAACTAGTACGGGAGGGCATTCATTCGGCTTTTGTAGGGGAAGGCATGGCGATCCGAGAAGGAATTCTGCTGTGTGCTGATTTGGGTTTCAAGTCGGTCATTATTGAGGCAGACTGCAAGGAGATGATCGAGGCAATCAAGAAAGGTGGAATGGGAAGAGGGCACGCTGAGCTCCTAATCAAGGACATCTGTTGCTTACTCGAAAGTTTCTAAGCAGTGAATGTCATTTATCGACCCCGCCATTGCAACAATGTAGCTGATTTTATGGCAAAACAAGCACGTGAGGACTATTGTAACAAGGTCAACTTAGGACCTTTTGATAGAAATATCCTTGTACTAGTTAATTCTGATCTGGAATAAAATAAGGGCATTGTTGTTTTGCTTTCAAAAAAAAAAGAAACAACAAAATATTTTAGATGATGGGATTTGGCATACATATAATGTGGTATTTTCATGTAGTTTCAGACTACTTTGCATGTAAAACAGAGGTATTTTTGTTGCAATTGGAGATATGCGCCTCTTAAATATCATAAAATATTCATATTATAATAGCAATATTTATATAGAGGCTACTGACAATGATCAATTTAAAAGTGCTTAAATGAAAAATTAGCTATATGATTTACAATTTTTTTACTTAGGGTATTTTCGGCTTTATATCGGAAACTTTTGGTACCATATAAGGTATTTTTGCATGTGTATTGTTTATTTATTTCCCTCTCTCCACTTTACCTCTCCTATCTATGCAAAGATATTTATTTAAATTTTTTTATCAAGTATCTCCTCCATAAGAACTTTTTGTTCCTCCCAAATTTTCCTTTTTTTTCTATTTCTTTCTTTATTTGCATCACCTTTATCTTTCACTAGGCATGCTAGCAACAAATAAATCTGCTATGACGGATGTTGTTCCCATTGTTGTAGCAGGCATATCTCATACATACATTCATCAGAGATGAGGGAAATCAGCTATGATTGTTAGATGGATGTATGGCCATGATATAAATGTCATAGCAGCTATAACAGTGGTTGTCACAGCAGCTATAACAACGATTGTCACAACAGCTATAACAACGGTTGTCACAACAGATATCATCACCAATCAATGTACCATGGAGTTGTACACTTCTGGGTTGACTGTATATGATGTGTAACCTTTTCCTTACTTATACACCATCTACCTACCAATTACGAAACAAGAACATACATGCAATAAAATGTACTCCGCTTATCAATTTGAATATATGATTAGAAGTTAAGAGTTACTTTTGCTGCAAAATGCTCGTAGTATTATATAAGGACAAGACTTCATTTTTCATATCATTTAGCAATAAATGAGACAAAAAATGTGTCCAATGCAGCTTGAATATGTAACATAGCTGGTACTGGGCCTTCTTTGTGAGTTTGTAATACAAAAGATTTGATGCTTATTTATAATATTACAAATTTGATCCATTATCTATATTAAATTCAAATAGAACTAAATGACCATTAAAAATAATGTTTTGTTACATAGATGGGATTTTCGAGGTGTGAACCCAAACAAACCCTTAATGTTACTGAAATCCATCAAAATCTATTCTGTTACTACATTTAAAGCTACAAAACAAGAAATATTCTTATATTGGAGGTTTGCTTCTTAACTTATTCAGGAAGCATTGTTATACTTCTCCATCAAGTTCTGCAATATTGGAAAGAAGTTAAATCAATTGAAGACAATGTCAAACTTTTACTATGATTATTACCTTAACCATTATTTAGATGTTTGACTGATAAAAAATGAACATATAACAAAATAATTTAGTATAAATCTTTATTATGTTTGTAGTAGGTGGTCTTATTATAGTTACATCATTTATTTATGTGGGAACATTGTGTATGATGTTGACATCTCACTTTTTCTCATTCAACAGACATTCATGATTAAATTAAAATTCCCTAACTGATGACATAGTTTGTTTCATGTTTCCACATTTCCCACATTTTTAAAACTCTCCATACTTCCCCAAATTTATGCTTTTTTATATTTCTCCATATTCTCATATCTTTTTATTTTTTTAATTGGTCCATTTTCACCCACTTTTACATAGTACTGAGCTTTATGAATAGACATATTTTGTTCCAAACTTAATTGCAGTTTTCCCATTAGTCCATTTTTTTGTATTTTTTGTAAATTGCTTGATTGAATTATCCTGAATAAACTATTCTCTTTTCCCATTGATATTCAGTTTCCCTTTCCTTGATAATATTGAAGGATAATACTTAGTTGATACATTTTATTTCTCACTGATTATATTATTTGTCTTTTATTTGAAATCTCAATTTCCATGACTTACTCTAGATAATTCTAAATTATCTAGAAATAAAAAACAAGCTTTTAACTACCCAGACCACCTGGCATATTAGATCCATCAGCCACATGCCATGTGGTGGATTGCCCTGAACCGCGGGTCACCTTGCAGTGCATCGATGCAAGTTTCTCCTCTTCTAAAACCTTCTAGTCAGAAATCCTAATCCCTAAATTTGATCTATAAATAGACCCTCACATCCACCTCTTTTGTCTCTCCTGAACCTAGAGAGAGAACCATCTCCCCCTTTTATTTTCTTTTACATGTAACTAGATGATCCTTCCTTTAGCACCAACTGGGTTGCTCAAAGATAACTACTTATTTCTCTTCTATATTCGTATATAGTTTATAAATAAATGCCTTTTTGAAAGATCTAGTTCTTGCTCTACTGATTTGCCTCATTGTTCCCTCTTCCTACACATTGGTCCCAACCATTGGATGGATCTTTGGTGTAGGAGATCCTGAGGTGATTAGGAACCCCGACATATAAAAAAAAAAGCTTAGAGCAATGAAAGAAAAACCAAAACCATCTTAAGTCTTGAAGGTTCTCCAACCAAAAAAGTTTTTTTAATAATTTTTGTCATTTTCTTTTTTAATAGTCTTGGTCACCGTCATTTTTAACTTGAGATGTCTGAAAGTATTTAGTACCAATATCAGGTAAGATGATAGTGGTAACACATACCCTACTTGTAACATAATTACAGATATGATCTCTAAGACCATGCATTCCTTTGTTATACACCCTAGGGTGGAGTCAAAATTGGGTCTTTTATGTTTTCCCACTGATATAAACACCACTTTGATTTTTTTTTTACAAAAAAACTGGGTGGTGTCTCCCAAACTTTTAACATTAATAATTTTCTTTTGCTCTTCTACTATTTCATGTGATCGTAAGATCATCCTCTCCAAGTGGATTTCTTAGACCGGATACAACATTTGGTGACCAATGGAGATAGTTAGAATATCTGAGTAACTTTTTCCTTTTTATACATTTCATGTTTTACTAGTGATCAAGGTTTTTGTTTTTCCATCTATTTTACTTTTATTCTTTTCATTTATTCCAAAATATAAAGATAAAAATTGATAGTGTATCAAAGGAGTCAGCTGAAGAAAAAAATTAAATTTATTTTAAAAGAAAGACTTTGTAGTAGAACAATCTATTTTGGTTGTGAAAACATTCAAAAAAAAGTTCACCGCTTTCCCTTTTATTGGAACTTAGTAAAGTTGGTGAATCATGTGCTTCTGCAGTGAAAAAAGGATTTTTAAATGTTTTTCTTTCACTTCACTTTGATTTATCTTTTTATTTTTAGACAATACTAGAATTGTCACATCTTTTTAAGAACTGTTGCTTTTAGGTTTAGCCTTCACTTTTCTTTCAGGGTTAGCCTCCGCTTTCCTCCCTCTTTGTTTTTCTACTTACACTTCCTTTTTGTCTTTTTTGTTTTAAAAATAAAGGATGAGAGAGAAGGATGAGAGAGGTCTTCAGGATAATTAAGATCTTTTGTTTCTTAATAATTACATGATTTCTTTCTTGTATGCTTGTCAATTATGTTGCAGTCTTTATTATTGCGAGCTTGCTTCAAAAAATTTGAAAATCTTACACCCACACTATGCACACCTACCCACACATCAAGGAATGAGTGTCAACTTTCACATCTTTTGGTATATATGCCCAGAGAGACAATCATATTATGATTGTAATGGCATAATTTGTAAATGATTTGAATAATAATAAAGTCATGCTTCCAAATTATTTTTTTTTATTCAGTTATGAGATAATGACGTAACATAATAAATGTCTAAAGAATGATATTAGTCAATGACATATGTCTTCAAGTGTGTGACATGAACAATGAGATCATACAGATGTTAAGAGTATATACATTATCATTATGTCCCTAGTCGGATGTTATTGTGGAATGAAGATAAACAATAATAACACATAAAACTAAAGTGTGTGTTGGTTGATGACAGAAACTCATCAGCCATGGTATGTGATATCAAACCAAGCACAAAGATACTTGTTAGAGAATAGTATATTGGACAATACTACCATGAGAGTGACACATGGAAACAATTACAATGGTAGTCATAGTTAGCTCCAATAGTGTTGGTGGTGATTGTGGTTCTTAAAATTGAACTCACTAAACTCATTACATGTCATTTGGTTACTTTGAAATCATCCTACATGATCTTGATTAAGGGTTTCCATAAAGGTGATGAGTGGAAACATTGTGTCACATGGAGATGAATGTGAGTGGTGTAGATGGGATTTGTCCCTCCTATAGGAGTATGATATCCTGGCCACTTGATTAGTGAGATTTAGAAATGCATGGCTATGCACATGTGAGTCAAAATGTGATATTGAGCTTACATATATCTCAGTCAGTTTACTATAGAAAGTAATAGAGATTGAATGTTGAAGAGAATAATACTCCAAGCCTCGAGTTCAATTTGTATATTAGTGACAAACAAACTATACAAATACTGCAACACCAAACACAAATTGTAGGTTGAAATTGTATTCTAACTTTCCATTTACTTGGATAGCAATGATGTGACTGGGCATCCGTCTTTGCTTGTGATGACATAAATAGTTATGGACATTCACTGTCAATGTAATATGGGACCTATAGGGCGACACACATAAGATACACCTAGAAGCAGAGTTTTGATCAGGAATGATAATTAAGTTGATTACTATAATGTTTAGGTATTCAATCTAAACATCAATTGACTGACTAGACTCCCAACCAATCGTCTCATGTGATGAAATGATCAGTTAAACTGTCTGGTTAATAGAATAATGAATTGACTGAGTTCTACATGAGTTGAGGAGTAGCCAAGATGAAATGACCGATTCACTGGGTGAACTGATCAGATCGCATACCAACGGATCAATTCTCTTGTGAACTGACCGTTCTTCCATTTGCAAGTTGCAAAATTCATGAGATTTTGGTGCCTTCCACTCCCTCTCAGATTGGGAACCATGACCCTAAGCCTCATATAAATAGAGGGATATTAGGGGCTTCCCAGAGCCAAACTCAATTGCCTCTAAAAACTGTTGTCCTCTCTAGTAGTGGTAACCAATAGAGAGCATGAGCAAGTCCTACTCGATAAAGGGAGGGATAGAAAGGGATAACAATTGTGGGAGAGTAAGTTGGTGATCAGTACACCAACGAGAAGGACAACCCTTCTTGTCCTTTCTAACAAGATGATAGGAGTTCTAGATGGTCTGTGTTAACTTCCATAGAGGCATCAAGGTTGTTGTCTGCTACTAGGAGGACAATGTCAAGTTGGTATCGTTAGCGAAGACCAGGAGCTACAAAAAACCTCGTTGTAGTGCAACTAGAAGCCAGTTGCATGACTACAATGATGAGGGGATTGTTGCTAGACTTTCTCCAAGACTAGGTATATCCTCGAAATCATCCTTTCCATTATATAGTTGTTGACACGATCTGCTAATTTAAAGGGGAATATGGTAGTAAAAAATTTATTTCCACTGCCTACCTGAAGCCATATTTTCCTAGAGTGGTATCAAAGCCACATCAATTTGCTATATTTTGAGATTATCGATTTGATCAGATTTTTTATTTTTATCATTTATTTATTTCATACTATGCAGATATTTATGTCATATCAAATGCCACACACAAATCTCAAACTAATATATATACATATATTTTTGACATATATATATATATATATATATATCTGTGTGTGTGTGTGTATATATATATATATAGATATATATATATATATGCAATTTATATGAGTTTCCCAAAAAGAAAGTTTTGATGATGGATATGTAGCGTGGATATGGCCAATAACCATAATTATCTCTGCATGTTGGTTGTATGTTTATTTTTTTGGTCTATCTCAGTTTTCATACTGAGCATCTATCTTATTTTCCAATTGTATAAATATTATTCTCTCCTACCTTTGATCCCCTCGAATGTAACTCGAGGTTTCTGCATAATCATGTAATAGTAGGATACTTTATTTTCTTGTTACGACAAAGAAGAAGATGCTCAGACCAGGTGAGTTGACTGTCTAAAAGATGAGTCGACCGTCTTGAAGAAGAGCCGATCGACTGGAGGACCGTCTGGAGGATCGAGGAGGACCAAGGAGGACGTAATTTTGGATTATTCCTCAAATTCATCACAAAAATAGAAATTTAATATCTGTTTTGAAAAAGATATTTTATTTAGGATAATTAAACTAGACAATTTGTGAAAAGGGCTTATAAGAAAATAAAATAGTGAGATATTACACTGAGTCAAAAAGTAGTTTTCTTGACAAGTTTGCCAAAAATGGGTGAAAATAGGTGGATTAAATTGGTAGAAAATATAGATAAATACATGAAATTAATAAAATGCAAAAAATGTGTGGAATGTGGAATGGACTCCACCATTAGCCAAAGAATTAACATTAATCATGA
Source organism: Alisma plantago-aquatica (assembly GCA_963693085.1). Lineage (NCBI taxonomy): Eukaryota > Viridiplantae > Streptophyta > Magnoliopsida > Alismatales > Alismataceae > Alisma > Alisma plantago-aquatica. The sequence continues at coordinate 161,901,709 of OY856409.1, forward strand.
AATTCTACTTATTGAGAAAAAATGGGGTGCTAACATTTTGTTCCTCTAAAGACAAGGTTTGAGATAAGAGTGAGAACCACATACTTGGCCCAAGTTTGGCCCCCATTTTTGTCACAAAAGCAAAAAAAGGTTGGATTCATCAAGGATGTTCTGACAAACTTTCTGGTGGGTGGAAAGCATGAGTGACACATTTTCCTTTGATGGATGAATTAGTGAAAGAAAATTCAAAACAAAGGTATAATTGGTTGTGAATGATTTCTCTAAAACAAGGTGAGCCTTCGACTGAGGCACTTACTAAATCTGAGTAAATAAATAATTACATTTAACTGCTAGTGAGCCATCTAAAGTATATCAACCACAAAAGTGATTCTCATGATTGCTTCAACTCTTAAATCAATAATCGTATGATTCTCTCACTAACCCATTCCTTAGTTAGATAAAGGTGGATGTGAAAGAGTAGACAGGGTTGGAGGTTTATCAAAAGTCAATAAGATCCAGAGTATGTGATCATGAAAAATTGTGGCAACTACTTAAACGCAATAAGATCTTTCAGTAATAATATCACATCCTCTTCATCCTTTGCATATTTACTTGTCATTTTTATGGATTGGCCCAATTCATGATTAGGAACGAAACCCCTGAAAAAGGTAGAATGTGGCAAAGTTACCTATCTGTGGTAGGGCATTGAATCTTAATTAAAGATATTGTGTTAGACAAGTTATATATTTAAGGTGACCTTCTGGCCAATGTTAGTATTGTTAGTTGTCTATACTCTTAGAGCATTGGCAATCCTTCAAACAAGCTGAGATTGGGCACTAGGTGATTATCTAGTAAAATGCGATCCATAAGATGTGTTCTTATACTAGTTCATCATTCAATTTGTTAAGACATGACATTTTCCATAATTCTCTCACAAAATATATCAGAATATATGAAAAATGTGGCTACATTAATGCTTTGTATCAGAATGTTTAGGGGGAGGCTATACAAAGCACATCCAAATAAAAATATAGGAGTCCTATATTGTCTTCAATAGAGGATGGAAATTGCATGTTTCTTCTAAGTATTCTTTGTACCACCTATCCAAGAATTCCCATAGTGAATGAATCCACACATGGATCAGAAACAAGGCTTGGGTCAGAAAAGATGGTACTGACTCTATATTATTAAACTATTTAAATAAATATGACAAAAAGAGGTTTTGTGTATCTATAAATTTAGTAATGACTATTTGGTGGAATAAGGCCATTGAGTTAAGGATTTCAAGGATGCAAAAATTAGAATTCATAACAATATTAAACATACCACAATTTATTGTCCAAAAAACAAAATGTACTCAAAATTACCAAAAATTTCAAGTATGAAATATCCAAATATTCAACATTTGAGGATTTATCCATTGCAGATGAAATCTAATGTTTTGTCTTTGCCATGGCTTGGTGCCTAATGTTCTCCCTTCTATGAGAAAATGGAACTTTTTTCAATGGGGGTAACCAACAGTGGGGGACCTTGAGTTGTCCATTATTCACTAATAGGGTTGGGAAATATGACCCACAAAACCCGGGAGCCACAACTCAATCTAATATTCTAATTTGGTGCCAATGTCAAAATCAAAAATTATTTCAACCATTAAACAACATGTAACATTCAATTGAATTTTGCTAACCTTCAAGAATAGATACAAGGCTAATATACAAGTTTGAATAGGGATCAAATAGCACAATAATTGAATAGAGAAATACTACCTCAATGATTCCAAAGTCTTGCACAAACCACAATGAATGACTCCACAAATTGATGATGATTGATGATGAAAAAGCTTCAGATTAGGACAATATTGTAACTATTTGGCTTGGAAATACAATGTCATTCATTATCTATTGATTATGGTTTTTCATTTTGAATTATTGAAATGTACTACTAAAATTACTATTACCCATTTATAATTTATTCTTTACTCTCATAAGTTGAAATTTGTCTCGATTACCTATAGGTGTGTGTATTTAATATGCATTTCTCTATATTAAGTATTGTAGTATCATTTTCTTTCTTATATGATATGATTAGTTTAGTCAACTAGTGTCAAGAAATTGAGTCGCATGAGATATTGTTCATTAACATGGCCCTATTTTATAAATAAAGGGTTTAAATTCATGCAACCTTCACATATGATTAAGTTACTACTTATTATATTGCTACTTATTGTATTAATACTTATATTGCAACGATATTTATAAATACATATATGAATATACTACTATTTTAGATGGAGGAGGATTTAATAAGGTCATCTATCTATATATTTATGCATGGAACTTTTATTGGGAAATTGCAAACATATAAGTTAGTGAAAAAAAATTCAACCCTTACCCGAACTAAAAGATCACATCAACAACGATGTATTTAGGAACATCAACAACGATGAATTTAGGAAAGAGATTTTGTGAGGTATATACTTGGTCCGAATGCAAGTCTAGTGTAAATATTTGTAGCATGGTTCTTCTTAATCTAACAATACATGGACAACAGTCAGGGCAGTCTCTTGGTGTGACACCATGGACATCGACTGACATAGTCCTCCTAGCATGTTGGTGACGACATCCATGCCTCTATCATAGTCCATGTTGACCACCATGAACTCCTCCTTACACTTTCTAGAGCTAATAGGAAGTAGTTTGTCCCTTCAATGTCAGTATGCTAGCGTTAACTTATTCTTCCTTATTGTCTTTCCCTTTTATGGGTATGACTTTCTTAAGCTCTCACTTTTCCATAGTTGTGACACGACAACATTCGTCAACTTTGGTTGTATTTTTTGAAAGCCTTGACTACCCCCTATTTATAGTATGGTCAGGGCCAATGTTTCCAGATCAATTGGGAGTCAAAGAGACAAATTATCACGATTTGATTATTGTTGTGAATCTCTAGTCAGTTGACTGCATTTTCCAGTCAGTCATCTGGTACTCTAGTTGGTCATTTGAAATACTTTTCATTGACTGAAGGTTTGAATTGACTAAACTCTTCTTTTGATGATGACTAACCATTCCACGCATTTGTGTCTAATACTTCTACTTCAGTGATTTCAGATTATATAGACACACTCCAAATGCATGAACTTGCATGTCCTAACTTGGAAAAATTAAGTCATACATGCATAAAGATCAAAATTGAAGAATTCATAGTTTTCTCCATACATATTTGACATAAATGACATGTAATGATTGCATGACTTGTGATTGGTCTTAAGAAAAATTGAGAACACTCAAATCAAATATTTCAGAGCTTTTTGAACATTTGTCAAAAGTCATTATAGGATGCCTTGTCGGTCGAGTTTGTCCTAGTGACAACCCATTCGACAACTTGTCTGGCTCTTGGAAATTCCCAGGGTCGACTGAGTTTATTCTGGAGAAAACTTGACCGACACTTTACACTTTGACTTGTCTTATAGTGTCCTTATTGGTCGTGTTCTCCAAAAGACAACTTGACTGACAAAACTATATGGTGAAGTGCAGAAAAGTGTTTCTAGTTGTTAGAGTGTTGTAAAACTCGAGAATATATCTGTTAGAACACTCAAAATGGCTAGAATTTGACCCTAAGATGTCTCTATTGACTACCAGAAAACCTCAACTATAAATATTATCCCTTGGGCTTCATCCCATTGTTAGAAAATCACTGTGAAGGTCCCTATATAGTTGAGAGAGATTTTCCTCCAAGACTCTCAATCCACTCTCATAAGCTTAATCACTAGTTGCATCCATTAAATTGAGTAGGACATTTATAAAAGAGCTAGTCCTACATGTATATTTTATGAGACACTCATATCCTCCACCCCCCTATCTCTCTTTCTACCATGAAGATGAAGATTCTCTCTCTTGGTGAAGAGCGGTGAAGAAGAAGAAGGAAAGGAGTCCCTTGGTGAAAAGCTTCTCCTTGGTGAAGGTGAAGTCAAAGGTGGAAGATCCAAGTCAAGTATCCTTATTGGAGAAAGACTTATTGCAAGAGTGGATAAGTCCTTGGAGATGGCCTAAGACTCATTGCAAGAGTAGGTAAGTCTTTGGTAAGATAGAAGACTCTTTGTCATGGATAGGTAGGTCCTTTACAATGGTTATTGGCTCCTTTATCCTATGAGGAATGCTAGGCATTGTTGACCTATAAAAGGAAGGTATTATTTTTTTATTCCATCCTCTCAAATTGAAGAAGATACCATGTACTATAAAGGTATACTTTACCAAGGAAAATATTCTTCCTCCATCCAATGCTTCAAATGTGGAAATAAGGGTCACTTCAAGGAAGATTAACCATAAGGAAAAAAGACCCATCATCACAAGAGAAGGGAAGAGAAGAACAAGAAGATGATTAAATGGAACAAAAGCTCTAGTGACTCCTCCAACTCAAGCTCAAGTGATGATTCTAGTGGAGGATCTAGGTCAAGCTCTAGTGAAAGTGGAGAATGTTATTTTTCTCTCATGACAAGTTCAAATGAGGTAAATATAAACTCTTTAGATAAAGAATCTTGAATTGCCATTATTCATAATACTTGTGCATCTCATAAGTCTTCTAAGAATAAAAATAAAAAACATGCTAACGTTGTTGATAAGTTGAACGAAGAAAAGGATGATCTTAAACGTGTTGACATTTGCTTGTAATATGATGTTAATCATCTCCAAAAGCTCTATCTAGAACTAGAATTTAAATTCAATGGCATTGAGATAGAAAACAACACTTATGTAATCATGTATATGATCTTAAACTTGAAAGTGCTAGCTTGCTTGATAAGATTAGATTTCCTAAAGCTCAACATCTTACGACTAGTTCTACTGAAGAGCATATTAAAGTTTTAAATTCTCTCATGGTTGATATTAATGTTCTTAGAACTTATAATGAGTAGAAAGATTTTGTTTTACAAGGAATAGAATTTGAAAATAATGTTTATCTTTCTAACATTATTATGCTTGACAATGAAAATACTTTTTTGCTTTCTAAAATCAATTTTCTTAAATCTTTATCAGTTCCACTAGCAAAGAGAATAATGCTTCTACTCCTAATATTAAAAAAGATTCTTATATGATCAAATATCTTTGTTTAGAAATCAATCTTTTAAATGCAACATATGATATTAATCAAGTATCCTACACTATTACTTGTCTTATGCTTGATAATCATAGTTTGAGATCCTCTTTGCAAAATTTATATGTGGTAGAAAGAATCTTAATGATATCCTACATCATACTATTAAACAAATTGGTAGACATGGTATATGGTATGATTGTAGCTGAAGGAACAATGGAGATAAAGGACCTCCAATCTTTCATGGACAATCCTCAGTTCTAAGGCTAAGCACACTTGCAACTATTGCAATGAAATTGGTCACCATTCTACAAATTTCCCTTTTAGGAAAGAACCCAAGAGTAATAGGACATGGGTTGCTAAGATAAGCCATCCGTACCCAACAATATGATTGGGGATGATTTCATCATTTCTTCTTGTAGGTCACTTGCTAATGGATAAACTGGAGATACTAATTTGCAAATTGGCTTCTCGATCCACATAAAAGAAGAAATGTGAGATGCATATGAGGGGCAGCAAGTGGAGAAGAAATGGTAAGAATAGAGGTAATGGTATTCTTGCTCATAACCAATCATGCTTATTTTTGCCAAAATGGTATATTGTGATTCTCGTCACTTCCTTGCTCAAAAATTATTCTTGATGCTTTCATATACATTACTAACTTGCTTATATATGTTTGGATATAGTTTATATTTTTGTTATTCCTCTAAATATGATTTTCTCAAAATATATGTGCTTTTTGAAGATAGTTGTCGTCGGCCAAGTTTTTCTTGAAATAAACTCGACCGACAAGCGCCAACGGGATTTTCCAACAACTTTCATCAACCGAGAAGTTCAACCCAAAAACTCGACGGACAACATTGTGCACATAATATATAGATGGACTTTTGGATGATAATTTCCCTCTCAGCGATACTTTCTCAACCAACATGCTTATTATATGGAACTCCTTTAGCATGTTTATATTTGCACATTACCATGCTTTAAATTGTCTATATTGTGTACAACTCTACCTTCTAATTTCTATAAATCAATATTTCACTATCTTGCAATTACTTATCTTGAGTTGTTATGCTTGTTTTGATGACAAAATCTTTGAATCTCTTTTTGTGATCTAAATTGCTCCTATTGTACTCGAACTTGCTACATCTGTGTAGTTGTAATATTTTTAATGAAACTTTTAGTTTCTTTGTGCCAATCATCTTTTTAGTAATGATACTTATATGTTAGTGAGTAATATACTTTCATACTTCTAAAATTGCATATCTCTTAGTTTGGCTATTTCTCCACATCTACTCCTAATTAATTCTTTAGTGTGTGCATATTTTTCTAGTATCTAGATCCTAGTAGTATCTCTAACTTGTGATATCATATACAAGTAGTCCATCTACATGTTGTCCATGTTTTGTTCATCAATTAGTTTCTAATCATATCAAATGGTATCCAACTAAAAGCTATGTTTTACGCTTTTTCGTACATACTCAAGCTTATTCCTTGACTTGCATATCTGCTATCCTGAGTTACTTGCTTGCATAGCCTTACCTTCTTGCTAGAACTTTAGCTAGACCAGTTCTAATGCATGTATGGATTTGCTTTATATATAATGCTTGGACAAGTCCTTAGTTTTTGATCTTCGACACCCCCTTTTCTAACAAGATTTTTTTAGATCTTCAACCCCTCACTTTTTTAAATGACAAAGGGGGATAAGACATGTCTTATGTAAAGGGGAGAAGACATATATGAAAATACATATGTGAGTAGAAGACATTATTTCTATAAATTTTATGAAATCTAATCATGTAGGAGAAATAACATCAATTAAGGGTGAGTATGTGAACTCCATGAGCATTAATTGAGGGGGAGCATATGAACTCAATTAATTGAAACCCCTAGGTTTCTACAAAGGTATGACTTCAAATAAAAAGCTTTTAATACATTTATAGAATGATTTTCTATCTTCAAAAAGGGGGAGAATGTTGACTCGAGGACTAAATTGACTAAACCCTTATTTCGATGATGACTAGACATTCTACTCATTTGTTTCTAATGCTTATACTTGAGGGATTTTAATTAGATAGACACACTCCCAATACATAAAATTGTTCATAACCTGGAGAAAACAAGTCATGTGTGCATAAAAATCAAGATTGAAGAATAGATATTTTTTATATATCTTTGATGTAAATCACTTGTAATGATTCTATGAGTTGTAATTAAGCTTAAGAAAAATTTAGAGAGCTTTATATGAATATATAAGGACTTTTTGGACATTTTTCAAAAGTCATGACATGTTTCCTTGTGGACTAAGTTTGTCCAGTGATAACTTTACCAACAACCTCTCTAGATCTTAGAAATGTTCAGGGTTACCCGATCCTGTCCTGGAGACAACTCAACTGACACTTGCACTTTGACTTGTCTTATAGTGTTGACGGTTGAGTTTTCTATAAGAGAACTCAGCCGACAACATTGTACAATAAAGTTTGAAAAAGTCTTTCTATCTGTTGGAGTATTGCAAAACTCAAAAATATATCCATTAGAACACCCAAAATGGCTAGAATTCGGTCCTAAGTGTCTCTGCTTGCTAATAGGAAACCTCAACTATATATATGACTCCTTGGGCTTCATCCCATGGATATCCAAGAACTATGGAGGTCCCCATATTATAGTTGAGAGGGATTTTCCTCAAAGAGCCTCCATCCACTCTCATAAGCTTAATTACTTGCTACATCCATTAGAGTGAATAGGGGATTTGTAAGAAAGCTAGTCCTACATGTATATCTTGCGAGGCTCTCACTTCCTCTACCTCCCTACATATCTTTCTACCATTGAGATGAAGATTCTCATTCTCATCTAAGATAGGTGAAGAAGAAGAAGGGATGGAGTCCCTTAGTGAAGGTGAAGTCTCAGAAGATCGAAGTCATGAGTGAGTAAATCCTTGAAGTAAGAAGACTTGTTGCAAGAGTGGGTAAGTCCTTAGATAAGGACGAAGAGTTGTTCCAAGAGTTGGTAAGTCCTCAGTAAGGTAGAAACATCTTGGTCATGGATAGGTAAGTCATTTTTAATAGTTATTGGATCCTTGATCCTAAAAGAAATGCTAGGTATCCTTGACCTAAAAAAAGAAGGACTTATGTTGTAACTCTTACAATGGAATATAAACAATGAGACATGGATAAAAATCCTATAGGTTGACCTCTCTCGGTAGTGGAGGTGCATATCCTAGTTAGGAGGTTGGAAAGACTATTAATAACTTGTCTCATATTGTATTTTTTCAATCTCTCTCTCCATGTCTATTCATGTTTAGTTGCACTCAAATTTCATACTTCCCATATTATCATAGAAATATCTTGAAGGTATAATGAATTTTGTCTAATTGATTTAATATGTATTCACCGCCACTCTAGAGCGCATTATAGATCCAAAACTTTCATATTCACAAAAGTATTGGCTTTTGATGTGATGAGAAATACACATCATTAAGACAACATTATTTCTTGACCAGTCGATTGATTTGACATTCCAATCATTTGATTCATCTCTTTTAGAAATCTTATCGAGGATATGTCTTCTTGCCCGACTGGACATTCTAATTGTTCAGATGACGATTTCCATAGGCCATTTCTGTACATAATATTCAGTCAATTGGACTCTCCATTCGATTGAGTGACACATCAGTCCGTCGGATGGACACTCTAGTTGTTCGAATAATTTACCTATGTTGTCTAATTTGATTAACTAAACACTTTAGTAACCAAATTAGACCTTGTTCATGATTAAACTCCAATTCACGATGCATCCTATGTATATGACCCTATAGGTCCCAAATTAACTTGGCCATGAATGTCCATAACCAAATTATGACATCATAAGCAATGAGTGGTACCTAGAAACACATCATTTATACCCATGTAATTGGAAAGTTCGAGAACAACTTCAACCTAGATCCATGATCAGTGCTACTATGATTTTATAATTACTTGTCTTATATATCTAGATTGAACTCTAGGAATATAATATTCATCGTCGTAATCATTCAATCAATTTTATTTGAAATAGATCAGGTTGTAGAGACGCATATGATCTCAGTATCATATATCGACTCACATGAGTATGTCCATACATTGTCTCAGACTCACTTCTCAAGTGGCCAAGATATCAACTCTAGTAGGAGGTACAAATCCCATCTATATCACTCATAGTCAATCCTCATGTGTCACAATGTACCCAAGCATCATCTTTATGGCAATCCTTATTCAAGGTCACGTTGCATGATAGAAAATACATCGAATAACATGTGATGAGTGTAGTGGCATCATGTCTAAGAATAACAATCACCATTATCACATTGAGATGTGATTATGACTTTTGTCCAGGTATCAATTCTTAGGGCGGGTATGTCTGATATATTTCTCTCTAACAAGTACTTATGTGTTTGGTTTGATATCACATATTATGACTAATGAGATTCTGTCATCAACCAACACATATTCTAGTATTATGTATTATTGTTGTCTAATATCTTCCACCATAGTAACCGACTTGGGACATAATAAGAAGGCATATACTATTATCATACACATGGTCTCATTGTTCAGGTCCTAAACCTAAAGATGTATGTACTCGAGCAATATCATTCTTTAGAAATCTATCATGTCATATAATCAAGTCATATTTGGACAAACATATATACAAAATTGCCTTTATTAATAATCAAATCAATTATAACATATGCCATTACACTCATCATATGATTGGCTATCAGGGAACACATACCAACAAACTCCCACTAGCACTTAGAGCCAATCACACATGAAATAAATGCCGAGTGATCTTACATGACCATCATTCATCTTTTGTGAAAGTTTTTTTTTCAATGGTAGCAACATTGCTTTTAGTTGGTACTTTGCATATCTTCGCATCTCCTCGATCTCCAATCTCTTGTATGAGATGAAACCACCATAATATGTGCTTGGAATATGTTGTGCGATAGATCCATTGTTGTCACAATACAACTCTACCACATTAGTAACGCTTGGAACCATCCAAGTTCACTAATGAACTTCTTAATCTAGACAACTTCCTTTGTTACATTCAATGCAATAATGTACTTAGCCTCTGTTGTAGAATCAACAATAGTCTCTTTCTTGGAGCTCTTCTAGCTTACAACTCCATTGTTAAAACAAAACACAAATTTGTATTGCAATCTATAATCATCATTTTTAGTTTGGAAGCTAGCATAAGTGTAACCTTTTACTACCACCTCTTCCTCACTGTCATAAACAAGGAACTAATCCATAGTTCTTCTCAAGTACTTAAGGATGTTCTTTGCAAAAGTCTAGTGACCTTTACTGAGATCTGACTGATACTGTCTAGTCATTCTCAAGGCATACGAAACATCACAACGAGTACATAACATTGTGTACATGATAATCCAATTAAATATGCATATGAAATCTTACTTATTTCCCCCCATTCTTCACAAGAATGAGAGCTTAATTTCTAGAGATACTAATACCATGATACATGGGTAAATTTCCTCTCTTTGGGCTCTCCATGCTAAACCTCTTTAGCACTTTATCAATGCATGTCATCAAGTTTAGGCCTAGAAGCCTTCTAGATCTATCTTTGTAGATCTTGATTCCTAAGATATAGGATACTTTGCCTAAATCCTTCATAGATAAGGTGCTTTCCAGCCAGGTTTTTATCATATATAAGGTAGGGATGTCATATCTCATCAATAGCATGTCCTCTACATACAATATGAGGAATACAATTATGCTCCCACTAACCTTCTTGCAAACACATCATTCATCTTCATTTTGAGTGATGCCAAACTCTTTGACTATTTTGTCAAATCAAAGATTCAAGCTTTGAGATGCTTTCTTCAATCCATAGATTGACCTTTGTAGCTTATAGACTTTAGTAGCTTCCTTTGGATCCGTATAACCCTCATGTTTTGTCATGTTCACATCCTCAAGAAGATTATCATTAAGGAAAGCGGTTATAACATCTATCTCCCAACTCTCATAGTCATAATAATCTGTAGTGGCAAGTGTGATCCTGGTGGATTTAACCCTGGCAAATAGTGATAAAGTTTTTTCATAGTCAACATCTAGAACTAGTGTGAAACATTTTGCAACCAATTTTCCCAATATAGGTTTGTACATTACCATCCATGTCAATCTTCTTCTTAAAGGACCATTTGCACCCTATTTATCCCTTCAGGTGGATCCACCAAGGTCCATATCTATTTAGTGTACTTGGAGTCCATCTCATATCTCATGGCCTCAAGCCACTTATCTGACTGTAGTCCCTAAATAGATTCTAGGTAGGTTATTGGATCAACATCTATGCCCAACTCACCTCCTTCTTGAGTCAAAAGATAACCAAATCTTTCAGGCTCAGGGTGTGTCCTACTAGCTCTATGAGGTTCATGTATCAGAAGAGGAACTTGAGATTCCACAACAACATATGAGTCTCATTGTTCGTTATGTACCTCTAGAGGTTCAATGTTTTCTTGTTGGTCTCATACTTCTTCAATTTCTAGTTTTCTCCCACTGCTTCCTTTGGAAATAAATTACTTTTCTAGGAATACAACATTCCTAGTGACAAACACTTTGTTGTCAGATGGAGTGTAAATGTAGTATCCCCTGGTTTCTTTGGAATATCCAAAATACTATCATTTATCCCAATTGGCTCCAAGATTTTTTGGAAACTCTCACAAAAGCTTCACATTCCCAAATATTCATAAAAGACACATTGGGACGTTTGTCTCTCCATATCTTAGATTGTTCCTTTTGAACTGATTTAGATGGTACACGATTATGTGTAAACGTGGGAGTTTCTAAAGCATATCCCCAGAATGAAATTGGATGATCAGAAAAACCCATCGTTGGCTGCATAATATATAATAATGTGTCATTCCTTCTTTTTAATACACCATTATGTTGAAGTGTTCTAGGTGCCATAGGCTCATAGAAGTTCCTCAAACTCTTTTCTTAAGTATTCTCCACCTTGATCAGAATGAAATTCCTTAATACTTTTACAAAGTTGGTTTTGTACTTCATTCATGAAATCCTTGAACTTTTCAAGGGTTTGTGACTTGTGTTTCATCAAATACACATAGACAAACCTACTAAGATCATCAATGAATGAAATGAAGTATTGGTAACCACCTCTAGAATTTTCTCTAAAAGGGTCACATACATCACTATCTATAAGTCCTAATAGATCACTTGCTCTCTTAGTGAAAGGAGTCTTTTCCATCTTGCCCAATAAACAAGATTCACATGTCTCTATTGATTTAAAATCAAAAGAGTCTAGAAAACCATCTTTTTGGAGTCTAGATATGCATCTCTCATTGACGTTCCCTAGAAAACAATGAAAAAGGTATGTTTTGTTTGAGTCATCAAGTTTTATCCTTTGGTATTTATGTTATGAACACTTGTCTCTAGATCTAGCAAATAAAGATCATTAAACATTGGGGTACTTCAACAAAATATCTCATGTTTAGAAATAGGACATTGACCATTCCTAATGTGAAAAATCCATTATTGTCCATACAACATACAAAAATGATGTTTTTATTAATGTAAGGAACATAATGGTAGTTCTCTAGTTCTATTACAAGCCCAGTGGGCAGAGATAAATTATACGTTCCAACTATAGGGTAACAACTCTTACTCCATTTGCAACGTGCAGTTCGAACTCACCATTTCTTAAAGCTTACATCTTTTTAGATCCTACATATTAGAGCATATGTGAGGTCTACATCTGGTATCTAGTTCTAAAGATGAAGAAGTACACATATTTATCTAAATAATGTATATACCTAAAGTGGAGATCACTATCTCCTTCTTCTTGTTATGCAATTACTTCACATAAAGAGGGCTATTTCTTTTCTAGTGTCCAGCCTGGTGACAATGGTGGCAATTACCTTCCTTGTTCACCCCTACCTTAGCTTTTAGTACAGAAGACTTGGGTTTCTGGCTTGCTTTAGAGCTCTTCTTGGCATTTCTTGTAGCAACCCACCACGCTAAATGAGATTACTCAAAACCAAAACATGATCGACCACTAATTAATCTCATTACTAAAAAGGGGCATAGTAAAAACCGAGTTAAACCTCTTCAATCAAGTTCGAGAAAATTTTCATAAATGCCCAACATCTTTCAAAAATTCATATACCATAGCAGGTATCTTTACAATTTCTCTATGGCCTCACCACAACATTTATATACAGAAGGTGTTTATCCACATACACAACATGTACAAACATCAAAATGCTATCAAAACACGAGTCGGTGAAACATCATATAAAAACATTCCCACTTGGACGTGAGAGTATAGGGATGACTCTAGGACACTCTAGAAAACTAATCAACCTTCTTTAATGGTTTTCCAAATTGTTGCTCACTTCCATTGGTTTGACGACGCTATTGATTATCACCTAAAAGGATGTGGTGACCCACAAGGTGAGACCCATGTCCTCATGAGAGATATAACTCTCAGCAAAATGTTTTGCTTACTAAAGATTGTGGAATTTAAAATTATATATATAGAAGATAATATCACATGATTGAAATACTATGTATAAAATCTTAACTAAAAATGGTCCTAATCAGAGTCTAAATTGTAGAATTGAAAGGTTAACATTATTAACGAAAGATCATGCACAACTAACATCTTTAGCACAATTAATTTCTCTTACCACATTATACATCAATTAAATATTAGTAGAAGCAAAGCAAGGTTTATCATCTGATGTGAATCACTGAATAACCCAAACAAACATTCTACACGACCAAATTACATCTTTTTTTAAGCCACAAAGAGTTTGAGGCGTACCACTCAAACTTCCATCTGACCATTGCAAAGTCACCATCAACTCTGTACAAGTTCTAAGGGAGGTGGAATCCTAAGATTTCTTCCCATCGACTAGTTGAGTCTGCTGCAGTGACATATCAATCAAGCTGTAATCAGCCTAATATGCGTTGAGTACACATACTACAACATTAGAAACTAAGGTATTTAACCCTATCATCCGAGGTACAACCACAACTATCCTCAATCATATCACACATATATACATATTCATTCATCCAAGATATGGCCTTGACTGGTCTCCAAAACCTTGGGATCCAGATGATAAGATTATACCCTCCCTACACCTGCACATATTCAATAGTATACCATTTTAAATTTCCCTTCTCGAATGCTCATTTCCCTATCCAGCAAGTTCTAACAGTAGGATAGTTCTACGGCATACGACACTATAGGATTAGGGTTTCACTTGATTATTTTAGATTGCATCAATCAAGTTACATACAAACCTTAAACTATTTCTACAAAACATTGGTATATAACAACTCTCAAAGATATAAAACATATGAAACATATTCCTTATCACAACATCATAGCATACTAGTTCATTTCCATCCATGAAGAGACTATATTTCCATCAGGGCTCAAAACATGCCCAAAATCCATTTAGGCCAAAACATTACTACTTCCTCAAGTACATCATTATCCTTCCATACATTGCAAAGGCCTCAACATATCATAAACATTATCAAAACACTTCTCGCCTTTAGACCCAACATCAGGTTTCATCTATCTTAAGGAATAGTTATGACTTTTCTAAGAGTAACATAACAGAGTTACTTTTAGCATTATGAATTGTGCATATTCTTAATTTCAATATTAACGGAAGAAAAATGTATTAAACTATCACCATTCGATTATTGTAAGTAAGATTCAACCATGCAGATTGCATATGCATCACAAATCAATATCCATAGACAACCTATAAGATTCTTTATCACATTAGGCAACACATGTATAAACCATTATTTAATTGACACACTTAGGTAAACATTAGGGCAACCATCATTCCATTTGGTCTCATAGATAACTCATTGATTCCTTGAATACATATACTATCAATTCATTATTATACTTGGTCAAAAGCATATATTCTTATATTTAGAATCCCCATCATATGATTGAAACACTTATCCAAAAGAATGGCCATCAGATCACTGATAAACTCAATTAAAAACAATACCATCAATTCATTAGCATTACTTAATCAAAAGATACCCATCGATTCATTTACATCCATAGAAAAAGGTGTCCATTGGGGCAAGGACAAAAAACCATAAAACTATGTGTTGGATAAAACATCATTATGTTCATCAAGTACACCCATTGGTTCATTGGTGCACACTACTAATAGCATTGGATTATTAATATACTTAACCAAGTGAAAGACCATCCGATCATTATGATACTTAGAAAAAATCAAAACTATCAGATCATGGTCACTAGCAAGACCATTTGTTCACATACTTAGCACAATTATAGACTCATATATCACACAAGCCATAATCATCAAATCATGGCCTCAAACAAAACCATCGATTTCCATATTAAGAAAAACCACTGGTTCCTTTTATATACTAGAAAAACCATTGAATCAGGTACCTAGTAAAGCCATTGTTACTTAGTTTAGTTGGTTAGTCATTTCATAAATTAGTAAAGCCATCTGTTGCAAGAAATAGGTAGCCATCAGTTATCAAGAGTAGGTGAAATAAGTTCTTCTACACAAAGAAAAAACATTATTTCAAGTAGTAGGTAGACCACTGATTCATATACTTGATGAGAGCGTCAATTTAGGTATCAAATATAGACATCTCATTAATGGAGTGTAACCATCATTTCCCAAGATAAGTAAAACCATCATTTGTCAAGATAAGTAAAACCATCATTTGTCAAGCTAAGTAAAACCATCATTTCTCAAGCTAAGTAAAACCATCGTCTCACTCACTAGTGAAACCATCGATTGTCATGAACAAGTAACACCATCAATTATGAGGCTAAGTATAAACCATCATTTCATAGTGCAAGAGAGAAATCAATTCATTATTCTTAAGGAGAAACCATCATTTCTATACTCAAGGAAATCATCATTTTGTAAGCTTTCAAGGTTTAGGTAGCTCACTTCAAAACAAGAGTGTGCACAAGATGTAGTGGTAGTTACCCATACAAATACACAACACTACATATGCTCAAACTTAACCCAAAGGATCATTTTTCTACACAATACAACATTTTAAGGGCAAGATCTAGATATAGCAAGTTAAAGGTAAGCACAAAAAGGGATGGAAGTTATGTAACTGACCTCAAGGAGGATAATGAACGTCCAAACAACAAGGTAACATGAAAGAGAGAAGAGAAACCCTAGCTTTAGCACTACCAAACATTCCAATATAGCTCCTTTCTTCAAGAACAAGGAAGATATAGAGCAAAGAGAAGAAAAGAAGAGGTTTTTCAACCACATGCTTGAGTTCTACCATGAACACCATGGAATCTCTCAAACAAGAAGAGAGAAGAAGGAGGGCATCAAGAAAAAAGAAGACAACGAAGATACCCTTACTTGTTTAGAGCAAGAAACTAGGTTGGGAAGCTCCAAACAATGCTATAGAAAGTAGATACAAACCCTATAGAAACAAACAACCCACCTTGACCAAGCTTCATCCTCAAGATCTCTTTTCTACCACCTAGAAAGAGGGTCAGACCTCTCAAGAAACAAGAAGGAGATAAAGGAGTGCAAAAGAGTTTTCTTGGGAGAGAGGATAGGAATATGTAAGACTTGGATGAGAGAAAAAGGTGGTTGAGGGTTTAAAGCATGATTGCCATTAGTCATAAGGTAGAAAACTCCCATCCATGCAAAAGCATATTTACCATCAATTTTCAACCTAGGAGGACCATCGGTTGGAAACATATGAGTACAATCAATTTGTATCATTAGAAAAGTTATTGGATCATGCCCATACCTAGCAACATATGCAAAACCTGATCCACTATTGGTTGGTGCACACTACATTGAAAACCACCATTTTTGTTCCTCTCGTTAAACCATCAAATCCCATGCTACTAGGGAAAATCATTGGATTCTTCAATCTCATAGTGAAACCAACAGATCTCTAGCTTTCTTAGAAAAACCATCGATTTAGGTACTTAGGTGAGAAACCCTAGGTCCTCAATTGTAAGTAGAAAACACCACACATCTGATGGTGCATCTAGGAGTTCAAAGGTGTAAAAATATCAAATATGTGAAAACCATTTATGAGGCACATCATACATGTGTCAAAATTACAAATAAAACCCTAGATATGGAAAATTTAAATAAAAGTCCATATAAGCACATAAATTGCAAAACTTAATCAAACAATGTCCTAACAATAATGAATTTGAAACATAGCTTAGTAACATGAAATAAAATCATAACTTAGGGTTTGATTAAGGAATTAAGCACCCGATTAGATTAGTCAAGCAAATTTAAGCCTTAATCCAGGTTAGGGGTCTTACAACCATAAATCCCTAACATGGATTTCACCCTAGAAATCCTAAGAAAACAAGGGCGGGTACTTTCTACCCATCTCATCCTCTAATTTCCACATGGCTTCTTCTATCCCATGGTGATGTCACAACACCTTCACTAAGGCTAGTCTTTCTTCCTAAACTTTAGTACATGTTATCTAGGATAAGATAAAGACTCTCCACATGAGAAACATCCTCATCAAGCTCAATTTTCATTGACTATATCATCTACACAATACCAGGGTAGCACTTCCTTAATCATGGAAATATTGAAACCACAACCTATACAACTCTAGTGGTAAATTCAACTTCCAATTATAGAGGAGTATAACAGTTATCAGTTGAATCACTATGATCTTCTCTGTAGTCTGTTGAACTAACTCAGGACCCAAAAGTTGATTCTCACCTATCTCATACCAACAAAGAGGTGATTGGTAATGTCTTCCATACAAAGCTTCATACAGTGCAATGTTTATTCTTCTCTGATAGTTTCATTGTAGGAAATCTCAATCAAACTCAGGTGGACATACTTTAAATGCCAAGAACTATATGACACATTCTCCCAAAAGGTT
The DNA here is from genome assembly GCA_963693085.1 of Alisma plantago-aquatica. Lineage (NCBI taxonomy): Eukaryota > Viridiplantae > Streptophyta > Magnoliopsida > Alismatales > Alismataceae > Alisma > Alisma plantago-aquatica. The sequence continues at coordinate 161,919,723 of OY856409.1, forward strand.
CTCTAATGTTTGAATGGTCCTTTCTGACTGATCATATGTTTGTAGGTGAAAGGTTGTGCTGGACTTCGATTGTATCCCTATATGCTTCTAATATTCTGTCTTGACTTGCTAAATATTAGACGCTTGGCAACAAGCTCTTCCACATCATGTTTCAGACCTCATCACCAATACAAATTATTCAAATCATGATATATCTTTGGGCTATCAGAATACATCAGGTGCATTGAGGAATTATCCTCCTAGATACTATCTTACTCATACTATCAACATCTACAACCATTGTCTGGTTCTAGAAACACACTATCCCATCATATTACTCATGGAAACCATCATGCATTCTGCTATCAAACTTTTCTTTTCATTAACAATGTTGGTTTGAGGTATAGCTGTGTCAACAATCCTTTCAATAGAGATACTTTCAACTTTGCATACATCACCTGAATCTACACTAGCATGTCCTATTTGTGACATGCCAAAGAGTATAACAACACTTTATCTACAAAAGCTGATGAAGATGACTTCATGTTTAGTTCATTAGATACCACATTCTCCTTCCCAAGATGATAGTATATCGTATAATTATAGTCATTGATTATTTCCATCCACCTTCATTACCTTGTGTTTTAGTTCTTGCTTCGAACAATCTCTTCAAATATTTAGGGCTAAAACTACATCGGTTAACTCCACATCATGGATTGAATAGTTCTCCTTGTTTCTATAAGTTGTCATGAAGAAAAAGGAACCACATTCTTGTCATGCATTAGTACACATCCCAATCCATTCTTTGAGGCATCATAGATAATAATGTAACCTTTCCCTTACCCTGGAAACACTAACGCCGAAACACTTGTCAACTTCTCCTTCAACAACCCCTTTAGTGTCCTGCTACACTTAGGAAGCTTCACTTCTCAGTTGGTATCTTGGGTTGCTCCCACTCCAGCTTTGAATCCTCCTTCTATAGGTATAAACAAACACAGTTCACAGATATGACATGACCAAGAAAAGACACCTAGATCAACAAAAACTTAGACTTTCTAAACTTGGCATACAGTTGGTGTCACCTCAGCAACTCGAACACTTGAGAAAGATGTTATTCATGATGTTGACTGTCTGTGGAGTACATCGAGATGTTATCAATAAAAACTACCACAAAATAATAAGGATACGGTCTGAGCACCTTGTTCATCGAGTCCATAAAAGATGTCGGTGCATACAGTAGACCAGATGGCATAACCACAAACTCATAATGACTGTACCTTTCTTAAAAGTTGTCCTAGGTATGCCATCCTCCATGATCCTCAATTTATTATATCCCAACCTAAAGTCTATCTTGGGGAACACTATAACACCTTTGAACTGATCAAAAAATCATCTATCCTTCACAAGGGATACATTTTCTTCGTTTAGACCTTGTTCAACTGTCACTGATCCATGCAAAGCATCATAGAATCATCCTTCTTCTTCCCAAAAAACACTGCAGGATCTCAAAGTCAAACTCTCTCTAAGGGGAGGAACTCTAGGAATCCCATTTGGGAAGATGTTCTTGAACTCACATATGACTGGTACATCATGTATACTAAGACTCATCACCTTGGTATCCACTACATATTATAAGTAGACCTCACACCCTTGTTTCATGAACTTCTCTAGCATCATATCCAACAAAAAACATGTAGGAAGAATCTTACTATCTCCTTAGAAAGCCCAAAAGACACACCCATCTCAAAACATCACGATCGTGGAACTATAATCAAAATAACCTTATACTTCTCCAAGGTATCTATCCTTTGGATCACATTGAATCCATGCATACCAAGTGGAGTAAAATCCACTTGAATGATGCATCTTAAAAAGGAAAGAATGCAAGAGGGACACAACTCTGGTAACACAACAGAACCAACTGAAGGGGTTTCTAGCAAGGGGTTATCGACTCTACCACTAAAAGACAAGTTACAACCTTTTATGTATCATTTGCTTTTTCATTTAGATTCCTTTCCATCTTCTTAGGAATTAACATTATTACCATATTTCATTGCTCTTTCTTGTTAACCATTTATCTTTCTTGTGTGTTTCCTCTCGTGTTATTATGTTTCTTATTCACCTATCAAGGGTCGGTTCATCATAATCCACCTTCTTTTCATTTAATAAAGGTCAAATCCATTAAATCTTATTTTATATATCATGACAATTTTTTTCTTAACACCTTCTTATACACATGAAATGGTCTAAGTTAAACTCGAGTTTCACTTTGTTCATCTATCATTATTCTCATTTATCATCTCAAATCACACTTATCATTGAAGTTCTCTTCTTATATGAATTTCACACCTTAAATTATTCTATTAACACTGATTTATCTCTCTTTTACTTCATTATCTTCTAGCATCATAGTTTCAAGAACTCCTTTTTAACTTATTTATATTTAGATTTAAGATCCATGGTGTCATATTTTTTTCTTTAATCACCAAATACTCAAGTTTTGATGAGTTAAGATATGATTTCATCTTCCTTTATGGTAAGACTAGTACATTTTCACCATGTTTTCTTATTTATTATGCTCTTTCGATTGTTTCCAATCAAGTACTTTGTTAGAAAAATATGAGAGATAACAATCAAAGAGTTCCATACTTAGCTTTCCTTCAACAATTTACCTAACTAGGGCATCCAAGTACTGAGTTGATGCAGTATGCATTATGTTCATGTCATGTTCATCACTTAGTTATCATAGTAGTCCTTATCCTAGTATCCCTATAGAATCAATGGACCCTAAGCTCTGATACCACCATATGAGGAAACCCTCCACACCAAATGAGATTACTCAAAATAAAAAAAAATATTTGACAACTAATTTCACATCACTAAAAAGGGCAGAATTAAAACCAATTTAAACCTCTTCAGTCAAGTTCGAGAACATTTATGTAAAGGCCCAACATCTTGCCAAAATTTATATACCATACTAGGTATCTTTACAATTACTCTGTGGCCTCAACCACAACACGTATATACAAAAGGTTTTATCAACATACACAACATGTACACACATCAAAATTCTATCAAAACTTGAGTCGGTGAAACATCATATACAAAAAATTTCCACTCGGATCTGTGAGTATGGGGATGACTCTAGGACACTCTAGACACCTAATAGACCTTCTTCTATGGTTCTCCAAATAGATCATTCTCACTGCCACAGGTTTGATGGTGCTACTGATGTTCATTTAAAATGATGTGGTGACCCATGAGGTGAGACCCATCTGCCAACAAGAGATATAACTCTCAAGAACATTTATTGCTTACAGAAAATTATGGAATTTAAATAGATATAGAAAATAATATGATAAGATTGAAATAACATGTATAAAATCTTAATTAAGAGCAATCATAATTAGAGTATTAAGTATTGAAAGGTTAACATTATTGACAAAAGGTCAGGCATAACTAACATCATAAGCATAGTTGAAGAAAATCAAGGGTTATCATCCAATATGAATCGCTGAATAACCCTAATAGATATACTACACTGTTGAATTACATCTTTTATTAAGACCTTTGGAGTTTGAGGCGTACCACTAAAACTTCCAGCTGGCCGCTATGAAGTCACAATCACCTCTGTATAAGATATAAGGGATCAAGAATCCTAAGATCTCTTCCGCTTGGTCAGTACGAGTCTGGTGCAGTGACATATAAGCCAAGCTGCAATCAGCCTACTCCGCTATGGGTAAACAGGCCAAGATACTAGAAGCTAGGGTATTCAACCCTATCAATTGAGGTACATCCATAGTTTTCCTCAGCCACATTACATATATATAAATATTCATTCATTCAAGATATGACCACGACCATTTTCCACAACCTTGGATAAGTATGAAAAATATACACCCCCTGCACCTGCATATACTCAACAAGATATGACTTCGAGTTTACCTTCTAGAATACTCATTTCCCTATCCAACAAATTCTGACGTTGGAATAGTTCTACGCCTGATGCAGCCCTATTTTAGGGCTTCGTCCTATTTCTTTTTGCATTGTAACCACATCTAAAAAGTGTATATTACAAGCTATTTCCTCCAATGTGATCTTTTATGACAAATGCACTTATGCCTTCTTTTGTGTGTATTTCAGGGCACTTACACAAGCATTGATGCATGGGAGAGAGATGAAGATCATTCTTGGGTTATTGTGTCCTAAGAATGAACCTACCTCTTCCCCGATCTCTCTTTGGATGCACAAGAACCAATTCAAGGCAAAACAAGGTTAAATGAAGAAGTTGAATTGGAGATCAATAGGAAGAAGCCGCAAAATGGTTGTGGAAAATCACCATGGTCGTGGGGAATTAAGCTCCAAAAGTTACACGAAAGCTGCCAAATGTGTACATGAATGACCACGATTGTAGTAAGCTAAACGGTTGTGGCTAGGAAGCCCCAACTCACCCATGGCCCATGCCACAACTGTGGTGATTTATTCATCAAGACCCCAAAAATCAATAGGAACTCGACTCATTTTACACGTGAATGACCACGTTCATGGCCATCAGAATGATTGTGGCCCTTGAAGGCCACCTCGCCTATGGTGAACACCATGAATGTGGTGAGCTAAACACAATATGACCTCAGAGAGACCTCGCTTGTGGTTACCTCCTCCAATACAACTGTGGTACCCAACATGATTGTGGTACCCCCTACCCAACACGACTGTGGCCACCATACACACTTACACCATAATTCCACCTTCCACCTCGGCCATTCCATTGCCCATGACCATGCCATGCAACCCCCACCATGGCCATGGCACCTCACCATGGTCGTGGTGACCACCTAAACCTACCCATTTTCTCTACTATTTTTCCCTTTTTGCCACCACTTACCCTAGTGCCTCACCACCACCTATATATGTGTCAGTGGTGGCTACAACTTGGATGTTAGCTTCCTAGCCTCTTACTAGATACTCTAGAGCTCCTTCATCCACTTCCTTGAATTTACTCCACTCACCTACCTCCCACTCCATATTCCAATCCATTTCCACCATACAAACCTAGTTTTCTGGGTTTCCTACCATAATGACCCATATTGTAACATCCCTGACCTGGGTTATGTTTTAACCCTAGGTGTTTTGATTAGGAAACATGGTTATATGCTTAATATTATTTGGTGAAAAGTAATTAAGGATCAAGAGGAGCTTATGTTTCAATTTTTGTCCCAATTGAATAATGTTGAAGCAATGATTGCTTATTTAGGACTAAAGTGCAAATTACCCAAGTTGAGGGGTTAACTTGCAAATGTTACATAAAAATATATTCCTCTTATGTTTAGACATCATAAGAATGTATATGATGTTGTGGTATGGATTCCACAAGCTTGAGCACCAAGATATAGCTTGTAGAGTAATCCTTGTGCATTAAAACCTAGTTTTGATGTAATGTGTAATTTACCCAAAACCTAGGGTTCAACATGTAAAATAACACCTCTAGAGGGTCTCTCATATTTCTTGGCATCAAGTAGAGCAAAGAAAATGAGAAGGGAGCCTCATTTGCATAAACATGGAAGAGAGAGAATATTGATATTGAAATAATCAAGATTTAAGCACAAAAGGCTCTTTAATATAACTTAATGCAAAAAGAAATATATTAATTATGGAGCCCTTGAACCAAAAGTTCGAGGATGTGTTTGTAATAGTTTGAACGAGCTTTTTCCATGCTTGGGAACCAACAAGATCTTGGTTGAAGTGGAAGTTACTCATATTATTATAATATCTAGCAATATTCATTAAAGGATGGATATTAACACATAACTCTTTAAGATGTTTAGTCCCTCTTCCTTTAAACCTTGGATAATGGAGGAGTTTTGCATTGATATAGAATGTGGCCACGTATCCAAGTAATGGAGGAGGTTTTTATGGAATTAGTTGAAATTAAAGGAAGATAATGATCTTTTTACTTTTCCCTAAAAACCCATATACATATCTCTTATGTATATCTTTCCCAAAATACACAACGACTGTTTCCTTAGTTTCCTCTTCTCATCACTTTGCTTTGGACGACCAAGGGAGAGCTCTGGACCATAGGAAGGACGACCAACTAGCTTGGTAAGTTTTGATCATCTCCTACCTCGAATTCATGGTGAAAACCATAAAACAAGGTTAGATTCATGGTGTTCTTCACACGATTTCCTTTTCTTGCCATCTTGTACATCCAAAGATTCAAGAACGGACCTTGGACAACTGCTGGAGCTCAATCCACCATTAATTTGTGGAGCTTGGAGCTCTGGATCAGTTCTAGAGGCGGGTTTTATAACTCTACACCTCATGCATTAGTATTGCACTCTTTTCTATAAGAATCGTTAGATAATCTTCTTCTTTAGATACTTTTGTGAATTCTTATTGTAATTTCCATGAAGAACAACACCTGTTCTTGGTTGAATAGAGGTAGACGAAGGTGACGTTAACTTTGAAGTTTATCCAAGAAATTACTTTACCAAACGGTCTCAAGGGAAGACCAAGACCGCATGAAGGTTCAAACGGTCTTAGACCATTTGGAGGTTTAGTATGCAAGACCGTTTGAGGTCTGATCTATGTAAGACCGTTTGGGGCCTTAAAGGTCAAGATCGTTTGGTGGATGTTTAACCTAAACCACATGGGTACTTAAAGTGGTTAAAGGAGAAAGTGATTAGTTAATTAATACATGATGTAATCAAAGGTGACCATGGTACTTGTACCTTAATGAGATAGTGAGATTAAAACCCATGAAGCAATTAAGCTCTAATGATTACAATGGTAATGATATAAACCATGAAGTCAATTCTCTTTCATGATTGAGTTACTAAACCTAATTAATACTAAAGTAAACATCATCCTGTAGAAGATGAGAGAGAGAAGACTCTTTTTATGCATTTTAATCAAGTAATAGACTTCCAATATGAATGAATATATATAATTAGGGTATGATCCTTCATAGTGAGATCATGAAATCCCTAGTTATGATGGTTAATGAATCCTAACCCTATATTGAGGGTAATAATGGAAGTATCCCTAGTGCATGATGATGATGTAATCCTAATTCACTATGATGATATGGCAAACCTTAATTAAAGGTACTTTGGTGATCACTCCTACTTGGGTTGAATAGGAAACCCTAATGGTGGGATATTAATGATAACCTTAATCAAGGGTGATTCAATGTGAATAGTAAACCCTAACCCAGGGTGATGGGATGAGAATAGTAAATCCTAATTCAGAAGATGTTAAATAAGAACTCTAACCTAGAGTGATGTGATATGAATAATAAATCCTAATCTAGGGTGATGTGATGTGAATAGTAAACCCTAATTGTGGGTTATGAAATAAGCAACCCTAATAGTGAGCGATGTCATGAGAAACCCCAATTGGGATGAACAATAAGTCTAATTATGGTTTATTGCATATGAAACCCTAGAAATGGTTTAATAGACAGTACACCAAAGAGAGGTGTGGCTAAAATAATGAAATAAGATGATTATGTTAAATACATGAAGGATAGGGTTGATGAACCATGCGAATGATAATGTGGTGATTTTAATGAATAAGGATCTATGAGATAAGATGATTCCTAGATCCTTGTACAAACATCTCTATAAATGATTAATAGCCTATATACCTTACAATGATGATGGACATGAAACTTTTAGGAATGATGTATGCTATACTAAATAATGATGTGGATAACATCTTGAGAATTGAAATACCTAAAATAGTTGATAATGGTTTATCCTATATCAACAATGTCTATTAGATGGATAAGTCCATGTCATTAAAGACAATTGGACAATTATAATGTATGATCCATGCACCATATGATGAAAGTAACAAGCTAATGGATAAAGTATTAAGAGGGAAATACCTTAATTACAAAGTTAGTTGATTAACTTAAGTAAGATGGAAATGAGAAGAAAGTGATACATCAAGACATGATAGATATCACATTCAGCATTTTAGGGTAGACATACCTTGATGAACCTCTAAACCAATATCCTTAGATAAGAAACACATGGAGTGTATGATATGTAATTGTTTATAATAAAGATGTAATGAACTCAATGTACTTGATAAATGTTGACTAATATAACTTGAGAATGGGGTAAGCCAAATCAATGAGTATGATGTAATCATACCATGACAAGGATGAGAAATGAACTAATACCTTGAATTGATGATCATTAATGATATATGATGAGAATAATGATCAAAAGCAAATACTTATGATATCTTTGAATGCTCCTAGAGGTGTGAAGCAATATATTAGGGTTGAACTGATAATGTGAGTAGGAAACCCTAATTAATGTAAGGTGGGAAACCCTAACCCTAATTTTGAGTAAAGGGAATGAAAAGCCCTATTTGATAGATAATCCTAATCCTGGAAAAGGATAGTGATGTTATTATTGTTTCATACAAAGTGATAAACGATTTACATGATTGTTATCATGTATATTAATCATGTAGACATCATGAAATGATGAACATAGCCAGATTTGAGCTGTGACATTCATTTAATAAATATGTTGAATGGCCTTATGTGCCTAATGTTGTTGTTGCTTAGTAAAAGTAACAAAATCTGTATGAACCTTATGAGTTCCATGAATAAGTTGTTGCCTAGTGAAAGGTGACAAGATACTTTAATAGGCTTTGAGAGCCATGTAAGATACTTGTGTAATAAGTATTATGCATACCTCGGTCTGAGAACCTGGAGGTAATGGTTACCTAATAAGTGGTAACAGTGATAGTGAATAATTGAGGGTATGAATACCCAAAGTTTATAAGTATGATAATGTTATTGTTGAGGGATGTAAACCTTCAAAAGAAATGAAATGAGGGACTGAGATCCCAATGTCCTATAAGGACTGAGAAAGTGATTGGTAAAGTTAGTACATGTTTCCTTATAGCATTTTTCAGAATAAGTTATGTTTGAGAACTTGACTGATGCTAAAATAATATGCTAATGTACTTAATTAATTAAGTGAAATCATATCATGTAGAGCCCTGGACATAGATCCATCATCGTCAGCAATAGGTGATGGTGAAACGGGTGCTCCACGGCAAAACCCGGACCACATATTTTGAATATGTGGGGGCAATGGGAGACTGTATCCTGACGTCCTAATGAGGGAATGGATGAAAGGTAAACAACAAACCTCTCAATCCTTCATTACTTGCACCGGGATGGATGTATCACGAATCTCCCCAAGATTGGGACAGATGCAGTACGCGTCTCCCAATAATGTTAATGTCGGATCGATGGAGATAAACATGAGATCTCACGATCGCGAAGAGAGTACAACAAGCCACTATAACTCTAATAGTGAAGTTGCCAGAATACCCTGGAAAGCTATTTTAGTAGAGACACGAGATGTCCTGCATGTTGTTCTTCACGCTGACTGAGGAAGATGAGGTCATAGGAATCTGACTCTTCTGATGACCTATGTATGGTACCGATTGTGATTTCGTAATGGTCGGTTGGAGTATGAGCGGTATACCTCATCTCCTCAGGGCATAAGTATGTTTGAAAAATGTAATCAGCCGTGTAGCATAATTGCTTAGGTTGAACCACGAGAAACAATTATTGATGATACATTGTTTATAATGTCCTAGTTGGATAAATAATATACATGTTCTTCATATTCCTTATTGATTAAATGACTTGTTACTCAATCAAGTTATAATTGAAATGATTGCTTAGAGAATACTGCTCTACTTAGTTTATTCAATGAATTGCCTACTGTTGAATAATTATAATATTACTGCTCAGTGTTATTCCATTATCTGCAATAACAATGCTTCTGGCAGAGAGTTATAACTCTCGCTGGGACAATTTTCAATTGTCTCACCCCCGTGGGATTCAACTTTTTAGGAAGACGTAGAGTAAGAAGAAACCCCTCAGTGGGTGAGCAACAAAAGCAGCAGCAGCAACATCAGGGACAACAATGATCTTCAGGTGGAGACACTGTCTCTCAAGTCTTATATATAGAGAGTCCTATGTGTCGTCTCTATACTCTCAGGTCCTAGGAGTCAGTAGATGGTTTGATATAGATCTGAGATTTTGTCTTAATGCCTCAATATTTTTGTATACAACTCATCTAAAGTTTAACAAGCAGTCAATGTTATGATGAGATGAGTTAATACAAAGATGTACTGACAAATCTGCTTGTAAATAACTTTCTGTGTATCTTTATGAAAGAGTTTTACTGTTTATGGATCTCTGCACTAAAAGGTTTTAGTTTTTAGTGATTTTCAGTAATTCCACTAGTAATTAATCACTTCCGCATTGTTAATAACGTTTTGTTCGAACAGTGTGCAACAATTAGTGGTATCAGAGCTCTAGGTTTGCTGAGTCTACAGAGACATAGGACTAAGGTAGTAGAGTCTGATCTAGTGTCTTCCAGTATATCTGAAAGTGTCTTCTACTCATATAGGAGAAGAATAACTTGAATATTACTGGGTCACATGAGGAGTTTGCTGCAGAAAGCAACAATGTTGCATCAAGGAGGGATGTAGGGGACCAAAGTAGAGAAGAACATACACCTGCACATCCCCCGTTTGACCTAGCCATGATAGAGAGTCAAGCTTTCCTTGTTATGTTTGAGAAATTTAGTACAACTATGATACACATAGTAGATTGTGCATTAGCAATGCAACCTAGACTACCAATCCCCAACGAGGAAGTGTTAAACTCCAATAGGTTTCCTGCTCAACATCAGCCTGTTGGAACAATGAATAGTGATGAAAGGAATAGGATACAATATGAAACTAGGATTTGTCATAGGTGTAGGAAGCCTGGACATATCAGACCTAATTGTCCAGAGAAGGAATATAAAGGAAGAATTGAGAAAAGGCATATCCAAATCCAGGGATAGAGGCCTAGTAGTTCCAAAAAGAAGAAGTTTTTGGTACCGTCAGTACAACCAGGGCCTAGTGAACCAAGGCAATGGCTATCCAGAAAGGGTAAAGAAGCCTCCAAACCACATCTAGCACCCAGGATTTGCTACCAATGCAGACAGGTAGAACATCGGGCAAGAAATTGTTCAGCCAGAAATGTTGTGGTAAGTCAACCTCTGAGGCAGAGTCAGCCTGAGATAATGAATAATCCTCAAATCATGATAGGTTAGACAAAATAAATGTCATTCTTATATGTCTTTTTATGATTTCCAGGATAAAACTGAGAAAGTAATTGATTGAACTTTCCTTGATTAGTCATATGAGGACTTGTATTTTGTATAATAAACATTGTAGATGTTTCATGTTGCTCTTACCTCTATGAGAATAAGATGAGGTATTGAAGAGGTGTCTGGATAAAATTCAGTAATGTTGAATCTTATACTTGTGATAATATGAAAAGGAAGGAATATGATAGTATAAAAGTGCATACTACTTAATCTCAGTATTTATATACCCTGGCCAAGTATACAACTATTGATGATAAAGCAGGTATGGAAACTCTTAGATTGTAATCTTTTTTATTACTCTGATCAAGTAGTCATTTTGATACAATCTAATGAGTATCATGAATTAAGAAATATGGAATTAATAAATGTGTCCTGTCCTAAGCATAAGAAAGAGAAAACTGAGATAACCTCAGATGAACATGTTTTTATGAGGAAATAAAAGTATACTCCTCATAAGATAAGAATGAGAATAAGGGAGATGGACATTGTCCAATAAAGTTGTAGGTATAGTAAAAATCCTTTCCATAATGAAGAAATGGGAAGTGTGATGAAATCATAGTATGCTCATGAACATGTTAGATAACAACAAAGAAAGAAATAATGACATGTAATCATCCTTATGATTCCTATGCTGAAGGAAAGAAACCTAGGATGAGATAAAGAGTAAATGATTCATGGATAGTTAAAAATATATGAAATAATAATGAGAGGAATATGATTCCTTGTTCTTTTTCTTTTCCTTTCAGGGACATGGCAATCAAGTGAATCCTAGAACACTTGATGTGCATAGTATGAATATGTTCGAGTGATGGATACTTAGGAAAAATATCTGTCCATCTTGGACTTTGATTCCAAGATAAAGATATATGTAACAAGTAATGCCCCAAGATGAAAGGAAGATACATATGTGATATGTTTTCAACACACGTGATAGGTACCAAGGTAAGAAATCCTGGTATCTAAAGAATATCATATGATTTATGTTGGTTACCTAGAATGGTCAACCATGAAATCAAATTAATCATGTAAAATAGTATGAACATCACATGTTAGGGGTTTATGTTTTGCATAAACATAACAATTGAAGATATCTTCAAGATATTTTCTTGATTGATAAGTAACCTTTCCTTATGATAAAAGAATGTACAACTAATGAGATAGTTAGTGCATGTAATAAGGAAATCTATTATGGTGTTATCAGGTGAGATGACACAATCAGGGCATGAAAAGACCTATAGTATCAAGTGGATGATAGAATATAATTGTAATCTTGAAAGAGAAATACTAAACTAACTAAGGAACATGGGAGTATATATTCCATGTGAATCATTCCATGATAAACTTGTGTGGGATAACTTTGTATTGATCAAAACTCTATTATGTCTCCATAATAATGAGATGTTATGTGAGGACATAATGATATGATTCTTAAATAATATATGTTTCCCTCTATCTAGGATTTTGGGGACGAAATCCTTGTTAGGGGTTTATAATTTGTAACATCCCTGAACTGGGTTATGTTTTAACCCTAGGTGTTTTTATTAGGAAATATGGTTATATGCTTAATCTTATTTGGTGAAAAGTAATTAAGGCTCAAGAGGAGCTTATGTTTCAATTTTGGTCCCAATTGAATAATGTTGAAGCAATGATTGCTTATTTAGGACTAAAGTGAAAATTACCCAAGTTGAAGGGTTAACTTGCAAATGTTACATAAAAATATATTCCTCTTATGTTGATACATCATAAGAATGTATATGGTGTGGTGGTATGGATTCCACAAGCTTGAGAACCAAGATATAGCTTGTAGAGTAATCCTTGTGCATTAAAACCTAGTTTTGGTATAATGTGTAATTTACCCAGAACCTAGGGTTCAACATGTAAAATAACACCTCTAGAGGGTCTCTCATGTTTCTTGGCATCAAGTAGAGCAAATAAAATGAGAGGGTCGTCTCATTTGCATAAACATGGAAGAGAGAGAATCTTGATATTGAAATAATCAAGATTTAAGCACAAAAGGCTCTTTAATATAACTTAATGCAAAAAGAAATATATTAATTATGGAGCCGTTCAACCAAAAGTTGGAGGATGTGTTTGTAATAGTTTGGAAGAGCTTGTGCCATGCTTGGGCACCAACAAGATCTTGGTTGAAGTGGATGTTACTCACATTATTATAATATGTAACAATATTCATTAAAGGATGGATATTAACACATAACACTTTAAGATGTTTAGTCCCCATTCCTTTAAACCTTGGATAATGGAGGAGTTTTGCATGGATATAGAATGTGGCCACGTAGCCAAGTAATGGAGGAGGTTTTTGTGGAATTAGTTGAAATTAAAGGAAGATAATTATCTTTTTACTTTTCCCTAAAAACCCATATACATATCTCTTATGTATATCTTTCCCAAAATACACAATGACTGTTTCCTTAGTTTCCTCTTCTCATCACTTTGCTTTGGCCGACCAAGGGAGATCTCTGGACCAGAGGAAGGACGACCAACTAGATTGGTATGTTTTGATCATCTCCTACCTCGAATTCATTGTGAAAACCATAAAACAAGGTTAGATTGATGGTGTTCTTCACACGATTTCCTTTTCTAGCCATCTTGTCCATCTAAAGATTCAAGAACGGACCTTGGACAACTTCTGGAGCTCAATCCACCATTAAACTTGTGGAGCTTGGAGCTCTGGATAAGTTCTAGAGGCGGGTTTTATAACTCTACACCTCATGCATTCGTATTGCACTCTTTTCTATAAACAATCGTTAGATAATTTTCTTCTTTAGATACTTTTGTGAATTCTTGCTGTAATTTCCATGAAGAACAACACCTATTCTTGGTTGAACAGAGTAGACGAAGGTGACGTTAACTTTGATGTTTATCTAAGAAATTACTTTACCATACGGTCTCAAGGGCACACCAAGACCGCATGAAGGTCCAAATAGTATTAGACCGTTTGGAGGTTTAGTATGCAAGACCGTTTGAGGTATGATGTATGTAAGACCGTTTGGGGCCTTCAAGGTCAAGATCGTTTGGTGGACGTTTAACCGAAACCACATGGGTACTTAAAGTGGTTAAAGGGCAAAGTGATTAGTTAATTAATACATGATGTAATCAAAGGTGACCATGGTACTTGTACCTTAATGGGATAGTGAGATTGAAACCCATGAATCAATTAAGCTCTAATGATTACAATGGTAATGATATAAACCATGAAGTCAATTCTCTTTCATGATTGAGTTACTATACCTAATTAAGACTGAAGTAAACATCATCCTATAGAGGATGAGAGATAGAATACTCCTTTTATGAATGTTAATCAAGTAATAGACTTCCAATATGAATGAATATATATAATTAGGGTATGATCCTTCATAGTGAGATCATGAAATCCCTAATTATGATGGTTAATGAATCCTAACCCTAAATTGAGGGTAATAATGGAAGTATCCCTAGTGCATGATGATGATGTAATCCTAATTCACTATGATGATATGGTAAACCTTAATTAAAGGTACTTTGTTGATCACTCCTACCTGGGTTGAATAGGAAACCCTAATGGTGGGATATTAATGATAACCTTAATCAAGGGTGATTCAATGTGAATAGTAAACCCTAACCCAGAGTGATGGGATGAGAATAGTAAATCCTAATTCAGAAGATGTTAAATAAGAACTCTAACCTAGAGTGATGTGATATGAATAATAAATCCTAATCTAGGGTGATGTGATGTGAATAGTAAACCCTAATTGTGGGTTATGGAATAAGAAACCCTAATAGTGAGTGATGTCATGAGAAACCCCAATTGGGATGAACAATAAGTCTAATTATGCTTTATTGCATATGAAACCCTAGAAATGGTTTAACAGCCAGTACACCAAAGAGAGGTGTGGCTAATATAATTCAATAAGATGATTATGTTAAAAACATGAAGGATAGGGTTGATGAACCATGTGAATGATAATGTGGTGATTTTAATGAATAAGGATCTATGAGATAAGATGATGCCTAGATCCTTGTACAAACATCTCTATAAATGTGTAATAGCCTATATACCTTACAATGATGATGGACATGAAACTTTTAGGAATGATGTATGCTATACTAAATAATGATGTGGATAACATCCTGAGAATTGAAATACCTAAAATAGTTGATAATGGTTTATCCTATATCAACAATGTCTATTAGATGGATAAGTCCATGTCATGAAAGACAATTGGACAATTCTAATGTATGATCCATGCACCATATGATGAAAGTAACAAGTTAATGGACAAAGTATTAATAGGAAAATACCTTAATAAAGTTAGTTGATTAACTTAAGTAAGATGGAAATGAGAAGAAAGTGATACATCAAGACATGATAGATATCACATTCAGCATTTCAGGGTAGACATACCTTGATGAACCTCTAAACCAATATCCTTAGATAAGAAACACATGGAGTGTATGATATGTAATTGTTTACAATAAAGATGTAATGAACTCAATGTACTTGATAAATGTTGACTAATATACCTTGAGAATGGGGTAAGCCAAATCAATGAGTATGATGTAATCATACCATGACAAGGATGAGAAATGAACTAATACCTTGAATTGATGATCATTAATGATATATGATGAGAATGATGATCAAAAGCAAATACTTATGATATCTTTGAATGCTCCTAGAGGTGTGAAGCAATATATTAGGGTTGAACTAATAATGTGAGAAGGAAACCCTAATTAATGTAAGGTGGGAAACCCTAACCCTAATTTTGAGTAAAGGGAATGAAAAGCCCTATTTGATAGATAATCCTAATACTGGAAAACGATGGTGATGTTATAATTGTTTCATTCAAAGTGATAAATGATTTACATGACTGTTATCATGTATATTAATCATGTAGACATCATGAGATGATGAACATAGCCAGATTTGAGCTGTGACATTCATATAATAAATATGTTGAATGGCCTTATATGCCTAATGTTGTTGTTGCTTAGTAAAAGTAACAAAATCTGTAAGAACCTTATGAGTTCCATGAATAAGTTGTTGCCTAGTGAAAGGTGACAAGATACTTTAATAGGCTTTGAGAGCCATGTAAGATACTTGTGTAACAAGTATTATGCATACCTCGGTCTGAGAACCTAGAGGTAATGGTTACCTAATAAGTGGTAACAGTGATAGTGAATAATTGAGGGTATGAATACCTAAAGTTTATAAGTATGATAATGTTATTGTTGAGGGATGTAAACCTTCAAAAGAAATGAAATGAGGGACTGAGATTCCAATGTCCTATAAGGACTGAGAAAGTGATTGGTAAAGTTAGTACATGTTTCCTTATAGCATTTGATTGAATAAGTTATGTTTGAGAACTTGACTGATGCTAAAAGAATATGCTAATGTACTTAATTAATTAAGTGAAATCATATCATGTAGAGCCCTGACCATAGATCCATCATCGTCAGCAACAGGTGATGGTGAAAACTGGTGCTCTGTGGAAAAAACCAGAACGCATATTTTGAATATGTAGGGGCAATGGGCAACTGTATCCTGACGTCCTAATGAGGGAATTGATGAAAGGTAAACAACAAACCTCTCAATCCTTCATTACTTGCACTGGGATGGATGTATCACGAATCTCCCGAAGATTGGGACAGATGCAGTACACTTCTCCCAATAATGTTAATGCCAGATCGACAGAGATAAACATGAGATCTCACGATCGCGAAGAGAGTACAACATGCCACTGTAACTTTGATAGCAAAGTTACCAGAATACCCTGGAAAGCTATTTTAGCAGAGACACGAGATGTCCTGCATGTTGTTCCTCATGCTGACTGAGGAAGATGAGGTCATAGGAATCCGACTCTTCTGATGACCTATGTATGGTACCGATTGCGATTTCGTAATGGTCGGTTGGAGTATGAGAGGTATACCTCATCTCCTCAGGGCATAAGTATGTTTGAAAAATGTAATCAGTCGTGTAGCATAATTGCTTAGGTTGAACCACGAGAAACAATGATTGATGATACATTGTTTATAATGTCCTAGTTGGATAAATAATATACATGTTCTTCATATTCCTTATTGATTAAATGACTTGTTACTGAATCAATTTATAATTGAAATGATTGCTTAGAGAATACTACTCTACTTAGTTTATTCAATGAATTGCATGTTGTTGAATAATTATAATATTACTTCTCAGTGTTATTCCATTATCTGCAATAACAATGATCTGGCAGAGAGTTATAACTCTCACTGGGACAATTTTTAATTGACTCACCCATGGGATTCAACTTTTTAGGAATACACAGAGGAAGAAGAAACCCCTCAGTGGGTGAGCAACAAAAGCAACAACAACAACATCAGGGACAACAGTGGTCCTCAGGTGGAGACATTGTCTGTCAAGTCTTGTATATAGATAGTCCTATGTGTCCTCTCTGTACTCTCAGGTCCTAGGAGTCAGTAGATGGTTTGATATAGATATGAGATTTTGGCTTAATGCCTTGAGATTTTTGTATACTGCTCATGTAAAGTTTAACAGGAAGTCAATGTTATGATGAGATGAGTTAATACAAAGATGTAATGACGAATCAGCTTGTAAATAACTTTATGTGTATCTTTATGAAAGAGTTTTACTTTTTATGGATCTCTGCATAAAAAGGTTTTAATTTTTAGTGATTTTCAGTAATTCCGCTGGTAATTAATTGCTTCCGCATCGTTAATAACATTTTGTTCGAACAATGTGCGACACATATCTGCATGCTTTTCACCCAACTTAGAGGAGGAGCCACTCCATACATCAACTAGGAGGTGAAGGAGAAGAAGATTCCATGAGCTCCAAGGATTCTACCCCTTCTTCTCCTTTCTTTACTCTTTTTTATGATCATGTCTAGCTAAGCCCCTAGTGGTCGACTGTTTGGGGTTAAAATGTGACTTTGATACCATGTTGGGTGAAAATAACATGTAATGAACATATTTCCATTCTATGATGATTGTCTCTTCCTTCTATCTCATTCCCCATTATCTTGTGTGTGATTTGTGCTTGTAAACATGGATTCCTTATGTTATGATGTGTTTTGACACTTAGCTTCTAGGGGAAAATGGAATGTATGCAACTATCTTAGGAATTTCTCCTAGGTCCAAATAGAGGAGCCCTAGATAGCACCCTTTGTTCCTACATACAATGCCCTTCCCCTACAAGTAGGTGTGAGATCTAAGTAGCTAGTGTAAGTGTGATTAGTGCAATTGCCTAGAGTTTTCTAAAGGCTTGATGTCAAGTAACATGAGGTGAAACACCCTCATCTCTACTCCCATTCCTACCCTTGACTCTCAATTTCCCTAATACCACTTACCCTAGAAACCTAGACTTGCCAAGTCCTATTAGAATTACACCTAGCCCTAGTTCTCTAACTAGTAGCATAGGGTATATTCCAATAGCACTTGCCTTGTTGTTTGGTTTGGCGATCTAGATTGAAATATGAGAATTGCAAGTTATTTTAACCTTCCCCCAACTAATACCAAGTTTCATTCCCAAACAGACCACCTATCCATATTATTGCTTAAAGTCCACCTTTTTCATGTTATCTTGTTGATGCTAGTTCAGTTAATTGTCTTTGTTAGTTCTTAGTTAATTGCTTAGTTCTTGATAGTTAGGTCTTTCTTAAGTAGTTAAGGATCTTTTTGATCTTGCATGTGTTGCTTTAGTTAACTAGTGATAAGTTAGGCTCTTGCTTGTCTTATTGCTTAGCTTGCTTCTTAGTTGATAAATTGCCTTGCTAGTGTAGTGTAACTCCTTGCTCTATCTTAGTTTCTTCTCTTTCCTAGTTTCTTAATCTTAACTTGCTTAGGATAATGAAGGGTTTTTGTTAATCTAGTTTCTTTGTTGTTGTTAATTGCTTTCCATCGTAGTGTAATCAACCAAAACCAACCTTCAAACCCTACACTCAACTTTAGGAACATAGATCGCATTAACCTAGATTTAGTGCCCCCTCTATCCCTGAGGATCGACCCTAATCTTTCCAGTCTCCTACACTACATCACGACCCTGTGCGCTTGCGGGTACGTGTGCTTAGTTGAGTCAGTATGTTGGACTAGGTCCATATATAAATTTTGAAAGATCCATCATGCATGTCTGTTTCCAAGGCTTGCACTAGTCACCATCTAGTTGGTTAGTGTGTGACCTTGAGAAGATCACACCAACACCATAGGACACTACATGATTAGGGCTTCACTTGATTATTTAAGCAAATTTAGTGATTTTAAACTGCATCAATCAAGTTACATACAAACCCTAAACTATTTCTACAATACACTGGTACATAACAACTCTAAATTATATAAAATGTAAGAGACGTATTCCTTATCACAACATCATAGGGTACTAGTTCATTGCCATACATAAAGATACTATATCTCCATCAAGGCTCTAAACATGCCCAAAAGACATTTAGGCCAAATAAGTATTACTTCCTCAAGTACATCATAATCATTCCATACCCTACAGAGGGCTCAAAGTACCATAAATATCACCAACATGCTTATTACCTTCTAACCCAACATCAGGGTTCATCTATCATAAGGAATAGTTAAGAAATTTCCAAGAGTAGCATAACATAGTTACTTTTAACAATATGAATTGTGTCTGTTCATCATTTCAACACTAAAGCAAGATAAATGTATTAAACTATCACCATTCAATCATTATTAGTATGATTAAACCATGTAGGTTGGATGTGCATCAAAAATCAACATACATAGATAAAATATCAGACTCTTTATCAGATTAGGCAAAACATGGACAAACCATCATTTCATTGGCACACTTAGGTAAACATTAGGGCAACCATCATTTCATTTTCTCTCATAGATAACTCATTGGCTCCTTTAATACATATAACAATACCATTGATTCATTCTTATACTTAGTCAAAAACATAGATTCTTATACCTAGAATCCCCATTGGATCAAAACCATCAGATGATTGAAACACTTAGCCAAAAGAATGACCCTCAGACATTGATAAACTCAATAAAAAACAATAACCATAATTTTTTTAGCATTACTTAACCAAAACATAACCATCAATTCATTTACATCCACAGAAAAAAAGAGTCCATTGGTGCAAGGACAACAAAACCATAAAATTATGTGTTGGATAAACCATCATTATATTCATTAAGTGCACCCATTAGATCATGTCGATACCTATCCATATATGAAAACCCTAATCCACCATCGGTTAGTGCACACTACATGGAAACCATCATTTCTTTGCCACTTGAGAAAACCATCAAATCCCATGCTACCAAGGAAAACCATCAGATCCTTCACTCTCATAGTGAAACTATTGGATCCCTGACTTTCTTAAAAAAACCATCGATTAGGCACTTAGGTGAGAAACCCTAGCTCCTCAAGATTTAGTAGAAAACACCACACACCCCATGGTGCATCTAGGTGTTCAAAGGCGCAACTATATCAAACATGTTAAAAAAATTAATGAGGCATGTCATGCATGTGTGAAAAATACAAATAAAACCCTAGATGTGGTAATTTTTATAAAAGTCCATATAAGCACATAAATTGCAAAACTTAATCAAACAATGTTCAAACTAAAACAAAGTTGAAACATAGTTTAGTCATGTGATATAAAATGATAACTTATGGTTTGATTAAAGAATTAGGAACCCAATTAGAATATTCAAGCATGTTTAATCCTTATGCTAGGTCAAGGGTCTTACATTACCTTTTTGCTTGGACTTCCCTTTGCCTCTATTGATAATCATCATAGATTTGGGTTTGTCCTTCTTCATCTCTGTTTTGGCTATTCCCAACATGTGAAGTAATTCAAACAATAACTTGTCAAATTGTTCATGTTGTAATTCATGCCAAACTGACTATATGATTCTGGTAGTGACTATAGAATCATGTTTGTGGACAACTCTTGGCCTAAGGGAAATTCAAGTCTAGCAAGGTTATCCACATAGCCAATTAGATTAAGTACATGGGGATCTACTAGATCTCTTTATTCCATATTTCACTTGAACAACTAAAACGCTCAATCTATATGTGCAAAATGCAAGTGTACGTGTCGAGTAGTATAGGCCTATGATGTCTGAATGTCAAACACAGGAAAATATTAATCCAAAAACTACTACTGATTGTAACCTGATCAATTGGACCTAGTGAAAATGTTTTCCATTGTTTGATAAACTAATTTTAGCAATTGAAAAATAAACTAAATGGATTGTGATTGTAGATTGGTTGGTTTCCTTAGAATTTAGTTTCACCACGGCTTGCACTCATTGTACTCCATTCATTGATAACTATTTATCCTCAATCATGGACTAAGGGACCTGTGGCAAATATTATTCACTCACACATTGTATTGTACTACCTATACTAAAGAAAATCCTACTCACATAGTGATCTAAGAGTTAGATATATGCATTAATGGTATCTCTTAACTAATCCCTTCATAGTTATAGGCCCTCTCATGAGGCGCAACATTAACTATGCAACTCTATGATTTATCCAACCCGTATTCCCTCTTATAAAGTAATTTACAATCTAAGTAATTGATTGTGGTAATTAAGCACATAAAATTCATTAAGCTTCCATAATATTATGTCCATATTTAGGAAAATATATGTATTAATTCATTGAAGTAAATTACAATTCAAAATCGGGCTATTCTCGGGTCTTAACGAAACAAAGGAGGTTAGCCCTATGATTTCTACTATCGTATCCATGTAAGGAAAGAAGAAAATATGGGATTCATGAGAAAACTAATCCAACCCCTAAATAAACATGTTCAAATGATCCCTTCTTGTTAGTATCTTGATCTTCAGCGTTCCAACTACAAATCTACTCAGTAGAAGTGCCTGAATCATTTGAGACATTATTGTCTCCTTTGTTGTCTCCTCTCCCATCTTTGTGCTTGGCTGCAATAGTTTGAAATGTGTATTCTTTGTTTGGAAGAACTCCCATAAGGTCATAATTAAGACTTTAGTTGTCATCAAGTCCTCACCATCAAATCTAGCATAATATGAAATAAGCAATGATAGAGACAAGCCAGTACCATTGACAGGAAGTTGGTGGCACTGAGTCTCTAACTGACTTAAAATCCTTGTTGAATTTGGTACTACTAACTAGTAGGTGGACGATACTGAGTTTCTATTTTACGATTTCTGAATTCTTCTACTAATAAATGTCGGTACTATCGACTAGTAGGTCAGTGGCACTAAGTTGACAAATTTAGTTCCTCTTTCTCTCTGGATCATAAGTTGGTTGGATAGACTTGACCTTTCAGTGGTCTTAAACAATTACTCAGTAACACCGAGTTGCACCTTGGTAGTACTGAGATTTCTTCAATAAACTTGTTGGATTTCCTCCTTATATTGGTACCACCAACTCTGGGGTTAGTAGCATCGAGCTGTCTTATAAGTACTCCAATTACCCAAAATCTGGAAAAACCAATGTAAGTTTGACTAAAATATGAAAAATTGGAATAATTGGATAAATATACTTAATAATCGATGCAATAGTATTTCACAGGCTAATAAAAATAAATAAAAATGTTAAAATGAGTAGTAATGCATGAAATACATAGAAAAATAGCCTGTAGAAAGTAGATAAAATTCAGTGCCTAAAATCCACTAAGATTAAATGTTTCTCACCCTCAAGCAACACTACCTTTGGATTTGTTTGAGACAAGTTAGCAAGAGTACAAACAACATGAGCTACATTTCTCAAACACCCCCACGTGGAAGTCCCGAACCAACCCTTAAATAAGTACTCTGCAATGACCGAAAATGTTCATCAAAGATGTGCACCCTTAGACCAATGAAACACTATTACTAAAGAAGTTAATATCACAATCAATAGGTCATTTACTTGATGTACCATGTGATTCCCTATCTACACCACTCATAACTACCTATCAGCTACATTGGAAGTAGTTCCTAGTACAAAAATGAATGAGGGGATCAATCATATATGTGGCCTACCATGAAGAGATAATGGTGGAATGAAGTAGGTGGTTGCATTCAAGGATCACAAGTAACATCCACATTGTGTGTGCAAAAATAAAATATGACAAACCTATAACATGAAGGACCTGAGAAATGCATGAAACCTAATGCCAAATGATTTGATGGAATGATGCATGAACTGAAGGTCTCATTGGACTAGTGAGAGTGGTATAAAATAATGTGTACATGTAACTATTTTTGCTTCTCCTTGAAGAAAAAATAGATTTATGTCAACATATCCTTTTCTCCCTCTTTATGTGATATTCTCTTTTTTTCTTCCCTCTTATTTTAGCATGATTAATGAATTATGCTCAGGCTTTTCTTCAACATCTCGTTTTTTTTTTCATTTAGAGGGGTTTGTATGTGTATTCTTTCACTTTTTATTTAAACAGAAAGCTACATAGATACCTGACGTATAGAATGGTGTAAAAGAATATGCACTCTACATGAAACTTACTATGGCACTAAGTGATATGCAAAGATGTTTATATTTTTCTTTTAACTAATGCAATAAAAAGACTAACTATCATGACACCTATTATGCTATGCAATGCAATCAGGAGGAAACAATTCATGTTACTTGATCATCTTAAGGTGGTTGATTAAAATTTCACAAAAGGTGTATGGAACCACCTGATTAAGAGATAATGCTTGTCTAAAACTATGATATGTCCCTATCTATCAACCTTTGTATAGGGTAACCTTAGAGTTTCCTTCTACAAGTCTCGTTTAAGGCCCCATTACTTGTTTGGTCATTTGGGATCCAACCCCATCGTCATCCACAATTATTGCATATGTTAAAATTTTCATTCATATTAAGTGTCTTCAGGATGACTAACCCATACTTCCTCTAGGTGGTGTATTCTTAGTGTTTGCAAATCCATCTTATTGAGTTGTGATTATGTAAAAAAGTTCTTTTAATTCCTGTTACAAAGCCACACACATGAAGATGGAAGAAATATGAATTAAAATCCACTATTACACTAGGTAGATGTGGATCCTACAATTTTGAAATAAGAAAATGAAAAAAAACTAATTACCAAAATAAAGATAAAACCATTTTTGCACCCCCCTAAGCTTGAACTTGACTATATTATCATAGTCAAAATTAAACCATAGATGTAGAATGAAGGTACCATGATCTCAGAATGATGGTGGTGGTATATCAGACTCTCCCAATAATATTTTACGATTAGGGTAGTTGTTTGTGAATATGGGCATTGTTGATGCATAGGAGGTGGTTGAGGGTAGCTTGCAAAGTGGTCATGTCTCTAGCAACAGTCATAGAGAAGCTTCTAGTAATGCTCGATGTGATGCATGCAAGTGTGCATGTTCTCCTAGTAGGCATGGAGAAGGCATTTGTTGTCATAGATCACTGGCTTCTGGTACAAAAGTCACATTTGGATTCCATGAATCTGGGCAGCGGTGAATTTATGTTACTGTTTTACCTTCTATATAGACTACAACTTCCCATACATGTCCTCTGTTGAGAAGGCATCTTCATTCAGTGAAGGTGATGGACATGTAGAGCTTGATGGTGCATATGTGAGATGTATCCTATGTATACACCACCTTTGTATGAAAGGCACGGCGTCTTCCTCCTACTCCTCCTCCTCCTCTTCTTATTCTTCTTATTATTAATATTTTGCCTTGGCCTCAAGGACCTCCTCCTCACCTTCTGGAACATGTACATCGTAGTCTACTAATCATCTGAGGAACCACACTCCTCAGAGGCAGAAGATGGACTTGGGGAGTGCCCTCTTCTTCAGTTTCTCATCAATGGTGCTACTGGTTTACACCCATCCTTCATACATGGAGATGAGGTGGGACCACTTGAAATACTTGAAGTTGAGCATTAAGGGTGTCTTCATGGCGGTAGCCTTGGATAGGTCCAAGTGGAGGTGGAGAGCCAAGGGTGTGAAAAAATTCCCAAAATGAGTGGGAGGCTTCCTCTAAGCGTGCCTCTTCACAACAAGCATATGTTGTAAGAAAAATGAGCCAAAGTCGATCTTCTCCCTCCTGAGTGTGAGAAGTTCCCACATAACGTATAGTTCTGCCTTCTGTAGCTTCCCTTAGCCTTGAGTGAACCTAGCAAATATATATAGTATTTACCAAGTAACAATATAGAATCTGAATGAAGGGGTTCTAGATGTCCATTACTGAGGCTTTGTTCCAATTGATGGTGAATCCCTCTAGATGGGTCGTCATCTACCTCTCAGACAAGGCATAGTTGAATTCACCCAGAGTGAACCAAACTCCACCTACTGGCCAGTTGTACATGGCATTGAACTCTTATAGCCTGAGGTGGTGGGCATGGTTATAGAGTCTGAATTGAATCTGCTCATCTACCCAACCTTACCCATGCCCAGGGAGGCAATATACCTCCAACAATGTGAGAACATTGCACACTAACTCCTGGTAAGAAGGCCACCCGCTGAAGAATGGGTTATCACCCACCATACCTAGCCCTTGGAAGACCTGGAGGAGGCTTTCGGTGAAACCTATCTCAGTGAGGAAGGTGCGGTCACCATAACATGTAGGCATTAAATCTCTCTTGATCAGGCTAGCTAACTTCTTCTGGTATTCGTCTACAAATGCTATTTGAGATGGCTTCAATATCATCAACTCGGATGACATAGTTAGCATCCATGTGCCATTGATGCCAAGGAGAGAAAGGGATTGAGAAAGAAAGCTTGATGAAGACTCGAGGACGTAGAAGCATTGTGGAAGCCTTTGGGATCGTGTAGAACCTCCTTTATTGCAAGGGAAGTGAGTTCAGTGTGTTTGAACAACAAGACAAGCCTCCCCATTTATAGTTGTGGATGGCCCTATCATGACGAGTCAGTGCCACTGACTTTCTGGGTGGTGGTGCCGACTTGATCTGCATGTTGGCTAAACTTGACATTAGCATATTCTATCTATTTATAATGACAAGCATTTCCCACTTGTGTATCTTATATGTCATTTAAGTGTTTCAGGAATCAAGCACATCTTGGGAAACATTAGTCAAGATCAGAGCAACAAATGCTCAAACTTTTTTATATGTGCTTATTTGTAGTACAAATGTACAAGTATATATAACTCATGTAAAATCAAGATATAGACCAACCCCACCTATCCAAACTTATTCATATGTCAAAACTAAGTCTCTAGGATAGGTAGGTTACATTAGAAAAATCATTAGATAGGATTTTCCCAAATTTACACATATATTACATTTATTTTTCTCGAGAAAAGAACTTGACAACCGAGACACTCTCATTCGAAGAATTTATCATTTGACACACCCCTCAGTCGAGAACTTAAACAACTGGAAAAACTTTTACAAAACAGTAAGTATTGAGATAGTCTCAGTCAAAGTTTTTGTCAATTGTAATACATTCGGTCAAAGATTTGGTAGATTGACAGAAGATCGTTATACACTGTTGACTAAGAAGATATACTGACACATAGCCATTAGAAATTTTTATGCACTCAAGTCAATGTCCATCGAACAACTTCTCTATAAAAACAATTCTGGGGAAACTATTTTTTTCCCAAGAATGGTTATGGAATGTTAGTTTATTAATAATCAAATTAGCCATTGTAATTTAATTAACATAATGTTAAAGACTAATTCTTGACCTATAACACTCTAGGCTCTCCCCACTATCTACTTGTAAATATTTCCTATAAATAGCAATAGTCTTAGGAAACCTAACACAAATTGCACACTTGAGAATACTTACTTTGAGAAACTTGAGCTAAAGCATTTTCCTTGAAAACTTCTACAACTAGTATTTCGTGTCCTATCCATAGCTTCCCAACACCACCACATTGGCATATCCACTGTGGTTTTGGTCCACAATTTTAATCTAGGATATTGATAAACTAACTTGGTGTTTTCTCTTCTCCAAACCTCATTTTGTGTTGTTGTATTGCGATTGAACTACAACAAGGAGAGGAGGCATCCAAGACCTCACAATAGAAGAAGGAGACTTCTCACAGGTGTTCTTCCATGTCCATAAAAGAAGAGGTGGTGATTTGGTGCTCTTTGTGTCTGTGAAAATAGAGATGGATCGGTGCTCTTCTGTGTCTGTGAAAGGGAGGGGTTAAGCAGGTGCTTTTCTCTGGCCGATAAAGAAGAGAGTAAAAGTACAAAAATTTTATTTCAAAATTTTTCCTTATAAATAAATAACAAAATTTATTGTTGCAAATCCTAGTTGGAAACAACTAGGTAGTGGACTAACGTCTTAGACAGAATCACTCTAAATTTTGCCTCTTTTGGTTTCTTGATTTTCTCTTCTTTTTAAGATCTAAGTTATTTTATTTGATTAAAATTTTGTAAAATCTTTATTTTCCCCCTCCTTTAGATCTTTCATTTGGTATCAGAGAAGGTTTTGAAGGAGCCATAACAGGTATTGAAGAATGGAGGATGGCATGCTTGGCAACCACAACTTGGAACACATGTGAGGCATCCACCATTGTTTGATGGATCAAACTATACATATTTAAAAAGGAGGATGCAGTTATACTTCCAAGGAATCAATTTTTAACTATGGAAGATAATATCTTGTCCATAAGTAATTCCAACCACTGAGTTAAAACAAAGGAACCCTGATACGGTAAAGCAAGCCACACTCAAGGCAAATGCAGCAAGCATTCTTTATTGTTCTTTATCTATTAGTGAATTTGATCACATATTCTCATGTGAAACTGTGCATGAAATTTGGTACAAATTATCTCTAACACATGATGGTACTACCCAATGTTAAGAACACTAAAATTAGTATGTTAAAACACAAGTTTGAATCACTTCGTATGCAACATAATGAAAGCATTGCACAAATGTATGCAATAACATTGTAAACATCCTAAATGTGTTGGGAAAGAACATAAGCGACAAAGACCAAGTATCCAAGATAATTAGATCATTGCCTCCCAGATACAAGTCAGGTTAATTACCGCTATTGAGGAATCTTATGATCATATAACACTAAATATGAATCAACTTGTTGGAAACTTGGAAACACACAAAGTCATGCTAGAAGAGGACCAAAGAGTAGAGGTCGAACAATAAAAAGGGAGAAGGAAGGACCTCGTGCTCAAACACCAAGGCATCATCAATGGATGCTACTCATGAAAGCATCATATCAAGCAACAATAATGAGAAAAACACATTAATTGTAAATGGTAGAAATATAAATGATTTCATTCTTCCAGGTGGTTTGAATGTAGAAAGAAGGGTCACTTGAATAATGAATTCCCAAAGATCAAGAAGAAGAAGCCCTCATTGAAGAAGAAAGATAAGGGAAAAAATACTACAAAGTCTCTTGAGGGGGAAGATAGTGAAAGAAACAAACAAAAGGAGATCGAATGTCTCATGGAAAGAGAAGATGAAGAAGAAACCAATGAGGTAGATATTTTTGAAATATCTATAGAGTAATTCATTAGTAGTCTTGCAGAAGTGCATGCAAAATACAATGAATGCAAGAAACAAAAGAGGAAACTTACTGAAGTTATTGATGAACTTCACATTAATTTAGATATCCTTACTTCTGAAAATGATACTCAAAAATATTCAAATAATGCAATAAAAGAACCTATTGAGAATTATAAGGCTAAAATATGTGTTCTTGAAAAAAACAATAGTCTTCTCTCTTAAGAAAAGGCATGCTTGCTAAATTTAATGATTATCACACTCAACAAATTTCATGTACACATACATATTATGATGTTTTGGTAAAAGAAAGAAATAATTTACTTTCAAATTTTGCTCAAGAAAATTTGGATATAACTAAAAAGCTTGCAGAAAATGTTGAATTACAAAAACAAGTTTCTAGATTAATTCAAGGAAATAAAAGTGTCGATAATATCATAGATAATTCCTCTAAATAAGTAGGGATAAGAGGCCTAGGAAATTTACCCAAAAACTAAGCTAAAACAAAAAAGTAATATGTTCCTAAAAGTGGAACTATATGTACCTAAAACTGAAGTTGTAATTTCTTAAAATGTTAAAAAGAGAAATGAAATATCTTTTATTCATGTCATTATTGTCAACATTTTGGTCATTACTCATTCTCATATGAATATCAAAAGAAACGAGAAATTGACATGGTTTGGGTTCCCAAACCTACAACTTAGAATAAAAAACATTTAAAAAGTTGACATTTGACCTACTCTTACTCTAATATTTATGTCCGATCTCAACTTAATTTAATATACATTTGCATATCATTTAAAAGATTTAAAACTTGTAGAATTTATTAATCTAAAATTCTGGTTTGCCCATAACTTGCTCTTGGTCGGCAAAACTTCAATCAAGAAGACCATTGGTCAAAAAATCTTCTCGAACAAGAACGAATCTATCCAAAATTTGAATTGAATACTTAATCATTACAGGAAAACATAATAAATTTCATATCTATAAAAACCTTTTTGGATTGATGATATCAATCCCATCCATGAAATCTACCTTATTTTGCATTAACCATCATGGACTCTACTTGGGTACCAAAATTCTTCTCAAAATTGTCAGATTGATGGTTTATAGTGGATGCTCCAAACATCTGACTGGAGATAAAAATGTTCAATTCACTCGAAAAGAAAAAGGAAGGATCAATCACATTTTGAGACAATGGCAAAACTATCATCATGGGAATAGGTAATATCAAAATAATCTTACAATTAAGAATGTCCTTTTAGTAGATGGATTGCACACAATTTCCTAAGTGCTAGTCAATTATGTGACGGTCATTATGTTGTGCTTTTCATAAAACTTGCTGCAAATTGCTTAAACAAGTCAAAAATGATGTAGTATATGAAGGCAAAAGAGTAGGCAATATTTATGTTCTTAGGCCTGACTCTATGAAATCAATTACCAAAAATGTCTTATTAAAATGATAATACTCAAAATCTATGTCATAGAGGATTAGGACATGCAAGTACGGATGTTATTCAAAAGTTATTAAACATGAACTAGTTGATAGTTTACCCAAATTGTTTTTCATAATCCTAAAAATTGTGAACCTTGACCATTAGGCAAACAAATTAAAACATATTTTAAAACAAAATCAATGCTTAGTATATCTAGACATCTTGAACTCATACATATGGATTTGTTTGGACCTATGCGAACACAATATATAGGTGGAAAGACATATTTCTTTATAGTTGATGATGACTACAATAGATACATTTGGGTGCATTTCTTTCTGGAAAAGATGACACTCTAGGAATATTTATTCAATTTGGCTAAAAAACGTAAAATCAACTTCAAAATAAATTTTGTAATGTAAGGAGTGGTCACGGGGGAGAATTTGAAAACCATGATTTTGAAGATTTTTGCTCACCTAAAGGGTATACTCACAATGTTTCTGCTTCACACACTCCACAACAAAATGGTTTGGTTGAATGGCAAAGTCACTCTTTGCAAGAAATGGCTATAAGCATGCTATTATAACGTGACACAACTAAAACATTTTGGGTTGAAGCCGTTAATACCACATGTTATGTTCAAAATAGAATCTAAATTAATCCACAACTTAAAAAGACTCCTTATGAAATACTCTTTTCTAAGGAACCAAGAGTGGATTAGTTTCACACCTTTGGAACATCATGCTATATTTTAAACACCAAAGATGATAGAGATAAATTTGATCCTAGATTACAAAAAGGGTTCTTCTTAGGTTAATCAACCTCAAGTATGGCCTATAGAATTTTTAATATTGTCTCTGAGAAAGTATAAGAATCAATTTGTGTAACATTTCATGAAAATCCAATAAAAATGAAATAAAAAATGATCCTCCATCATTAATTGAAGATTTAAACCATATCACCTAAAGAAGATAACAATGTTGAAAATGAACAAACCCAAAATCAAAATGAAGAATCACATCAACCCATTTCAAGAATAATAAAATACCATCCACGATATCTAATCATTGGTGATCCTTTTGATAAAGTAAAAACTAGATCTTCTTTTAGAGGTGTAGCTAACACCACCTTTGTATCCATAGTTGAACCTAAAAAGGTTGATGAAGCCTTCAAAGATGATTATTGGATAATTGATATGCATGAAGAACTAAATAAATTCACTAAGAATGGTGTACCGGATTTGGTTCCTAGACATAAAGATAAAACCATTATCAGAACTAAATGTGTATTTTATACCAAATTAAATGAAGTTGGGGTTTAGGAACAAAGAAAGATTGGTTGCTCAAGGGTATAATCAATAAGAAGGAGTTGACTTTGACGAAACCTATGCTCCACTAATTACACTTAAATCAATTCATATGTTATTAGCTCTAGTTGTACATAAAAACATGAAACTCTTTCAAATGTATGCTAAAAGTGCATTTTTTAATGGAATATCACAAGAAAAAGTTTATGTTGCTCAAACTCCCAGTTTTGAAGATCTAAAACATATTGATCATGTTTACAAATAAAAGAAAGCATTATATAGTTTAAGACAAGCCTCTAGAGATTGGTATAAACATCTCAAAAATTAACTTTTGGAAAATGATTTCTCTATGGGCAAATCAGACCCTACGTTGTTTATTAAAAAATATGAATCAAATTTCTAATCATTTAAATATACGTTGATGATATTGTTTTTAGTCCGTCAAATGAATCCATTTTCACATAATTTAGTTTTATTATGAAAAACCAATTTGAAACCGGTCTCATGGGTGATTTGACATTTTTCTTGGGTTTTCAAATCAAGCAAATTCCTTGTGGTATATTACAGAATCAAGAAAAATATACAAAAGAACTCTGGAAATGTTTTAAGATAAAAAAATTGCAAGTATGCTTCCACTCTAGTGGGAATGTCAACCAGAATGGACAAAGATGAGGGCGGTGAACCCATTCACAACTCCTTATATAGAGGTATGATTGGTAGTTTGTTATACTTAACTATATCTAGACCAGATACTATGTTTGTCGTTGGTTTATGTGCTTATTTTCAATCCAATCTTATGAACTCTCACTTAGGGCATGTTTGGTGCGAGGTAAATGGAGGAGAGGGGAAGGGAGAGGAGAAAGTTTGAGCTGTTTTGTTGGACAAAGTGAAGGGGAAGGAAGTGGAATGGAGGGGAATTGAAGGAGAAGAGATCAAGTATATTTTCAGCCACTTCTCTCCCAATCTCTCCCCATCGAATCAGAGTAGAGACAAGGGGAAGGGGAAAGACTTAGCGAGAAATATAATAGAAAGGCTAGAATAAAATGAAAAATATAAGAGAAAAAATATAAATAACATAGCGGGAAAAATTAGTGTATCCAACAACTAATGTGAACAATGAACTAATATGTCATGTATGTGTTATCTCACTTGGAGAGACATATGAAATGTTGAAAAGTATACGATTAAATTTAATAACTTTTTCTAAAAGAAATAAAATAAAAGGAAAGGAAACAAAAACTAACTATTATACATAATTTAAAAGGAAGTTTTTTGAAGTTTATTTTTGTTAAGAAAGTTGAAAAGTGTGAGATTGTTATATAGTCATAAGAGAAAATATGGTGTACTATAGATGGAAGTAATTAGATACATAGAGAAAAAAATTACAAATACAAAACTATCAAGGAAACTACTTGTATTACCACAATGAATATAGGAAAACTCGTATTACAAATTTTACGACAAATCTCTTACGTGACACTTTTAAAACATTAAAGATAAGAAATTTATGTTGTCTTCATATACATAATATGATTTTATTTTTAGATATATAGGTTTTGAAATCCATAAAACATGGATAATTATATTTTTTTTCTGCACCTCTATGAAAAAATCATTGTAAAATAATGTATGTAAAAAAGTCTAAATATAACTTTTTTAGAGCACGAACATAACATGTCACTAAAAAGGTTTTATATTTAAGTTGTTTTTTTATATTTTTATTCCCTTCCCATCTCCATGTTAACCAAACACACTAACATAAGTGTCCCCTACCCTCCCTTCCCTTCCATTCCCTTCCCCTTCCCTCCCTTCCCTTCTCCTCCCCTTTATTCACCATGTACCAAGCATAGAGTTAGTCAATGTAAAAAGAATATTGAGGTATTATCGATTATGGTATTTGGTACTCATGAGATCAACCATTTGACCTTAAGCCTTACACAAATATCGACTACATTGGTCACCACCTTGATTATTAAAGTACTAGTGGTGGTTATTTCTTGCTTGGAAAATTGCTCATATCTTGGTTTAGTAAGCAACAAGATATTGTTTCATTATCTACCATCAAACTAAAATATATAATAGTTGGATCATGTTGTGTAGAAGTTTTTTAGATGCAAAAATTCTTAAGCCATTATGTATTTTCGTTATCTTTAAGTCCAATTTTCTGTGATAGTACAAGTATCATCAATTTAGCTCATAATCCTATTATACATAGTCGTGCTAAACCCATTGAAGTTATAAATCATTTTCTATGTGATAATACTAATAAAAATAACACATGTCTTCATCATGTTGATAGTAAAAATCAATTAGCTGACATTTTCATAATACCAATTGTTTTATAACAATTTAGAGTAATTAATGAGAAATTCAGCATTGTTCCTCTTGAAAATATATTTTTTAATCTCTTTTCACAATTATTTTATATTACTTATACTATCAGTATTACATATTTAATGTTTATTTAAAATATTTTACTATCATGAAAAATAATTTCTTAATCAAGATAACTTAATATTCAATACATAATATTGCTCAAAAATGTCACTTTTGGTCGACAAACATCTGGACCGAAACTTATCTCGTTCGACAATTTTCTTGACCGACAGTCTCTCAGTGGGACACATGGTTCATAGTCCACATTTTTGTCAACATCTTTCAAATTAGACTCTTGATCAAACAAATTCTAGACCGAAGAAGTCTCGATCGACAAAGTCCCTAACTAAGCAGAAATCTGACCGTTGAAGTCTTTGCTTGTTGTAACTTGACCGTTAGAAAATTAATTGACAAATTCATCGACTGATTATGTTTTTGCTTTGCTATAAATATTAAATAGACCCCTATTTGACCATTATTCTCACAATTAATTGAGCAACTTAGTCTAGCATACCTTGAGCACTCTGTAGAGCATTCCTTCAGTAATTTTCATTATCATCTTCACCACATCTTCTTCCACTCAATTCTTTCTCCACTACATTAGGATGGCTTCATCCAAAGCTCATAGTGGCAAGAATCTGGTTGCATCCAAGAAAAGGTGGCACCTCCTACTCCAACATTAACAATCATCAACTAGATCTCCTTCATCAACACTACTACTGGAGAAAAGTACATGCATCTCACTTCCAAGACCCCTCTTCCTCACCATCCTGTGGAAATGAATGACTTCTCTGAGCTTCTATACCTTTCTCGCATTTTTTAATTCCAAAAACTCCTAAGAATTTCGTGCTCTTACATTTCATTTTTGGTTTGCACAAGTCATTCATGAATTCTATTTCAACCTTGTTCGAGACACAAATGACCATTTTCCCTTCACTTCCATGGTTAATGGGTTATTATTTATTTTTGAAGCAGACGTCCTAGAAATGCTAGAAATAGATAAAGTTGAATACCTTGAATCTATATATCTCACATCTGACAACCCTCTCAACAAACTTTATACCGAAAAAGAAGGAGAAGTAATCCTTAGTCTTGTTAAAAGAACCATCTTTGTCTCCAATGCTTCTCCTCAAGAACAAAGGGGTACTCTCTAACCCATAAAGCTAGGACAATCAATCTCATCTTTAGCCATAATATTCTTCCTAGAGAAAATAAAACTCAAATCCCTCGTTTTAGGATGGTTCTTATATATGCAATTCTTGAACACATTACAATCAACTTTATTCGTATTACTCTCTTAGATCTGGTTGATTTCTCTGGCAGTTCACCTTATGCAGATTTTATGTAAAGATTCGATTTTTATGGTCCAATATTTACAAAATGTATCAAAAGTATAAACAATCTTTATTACAATCATGCTTTTACATCAGAATTATGAAAGCTTTAAATATAATATTACATGATTTAAGAAAAAGGAATCGACTCCTATCTGGTCTTTAACAGGGAACAAGTCCTACATGTTTGTTCTAGTCCTTCTTTGTATCACCTGCCCATGAGTTCTCAAAGGAACAAAAACCACACATAGACCTCATGAAGGGAAAATAAAGGTCAGCTAGGCTGGTACTAAATCCAATTATTGAGCTATTTTAAAAATAAAGAGTTATGAGATCAAATCTAGGTATGATTTCTTGGTGGAATATAGTAATAACAAAAGATAGTCTAGTTACCATGCCAATTTCAAAAAGGTACACTATTTCAAAGTGGTAACTACAAAACAATAAAGGGATTCTCCAACCAATATCCATATTACAAAATGAAATGATTTTTTTCACTGGCAGAGAGAAAATATTAGATTGATTGTGCTAATGGATAAATCTTTTTATTTTGAATATTTTTGATATATTGATATTAGTTTTGGCTAGGTACCTAGTGTTATCTCCTCGATGAGAGAACAACACTTTCATCTATGGAAGTAACCAGTATTGGGGGATCTCTAATTGTCCATTATCCACTGTACATGGTTGGGGGTCGTGACCCGCCGAATCTAGTGAGTGAAAGTTCTTCATCAATATTTCAAATTTTTGTGCCAATATCAAAATCAACCAAGATTTCAAGTTCTCAAAAATAGTCAACATTCAAATTTGGTGATGGTGAACTTCAACAAGAGGGAAAGACAAATAAAACTGATTCACCACTTTTGCAAAATTATTAAATGAACTCAAGAGGGTTACTAATAGTTCAATAAAGAATCAAGGATTTAGTATATGCATCAATCGAGAATTTCCAAATCAAGGTTCCCACAAGGATTAAAAGATGCAATTGCTCACGAATCTAAAAAGAGAGGGTATGTACCAGGGCTCTAGGGGTTTCTTGGCTTGGAAATTAGTTCCTAGAATCTTGTTAGGTGAAATTACCATTTTGCCCCTTAACGAGTAGAGTATCTAACAATCATCTGTTTGTTGTTATTGTGTATTATCTTGATATTATTGAAGTCCTCTTAGTTGTATCTTAAATCGTCATATGACCCCATGATTGCCAATAAGTGCAAATATGTCAATATTAACATGGTATTAAGATATTTTATGTTCCATTCCATATTATCCCCCAATTAATGAGGTATATAAGTAGTGGTGTCATTTATGATAAGGAGAATACTGATATATTTATTTCTTAATAACTAGCTCTTATATTATTATACATCTACTAGTATATGAATAGAGATGTTCCTTGTATAATCTAATGATTAGGTATTATCCAACATGTACTATTTATTGCAACATGAACTTAACTAAGGTTAGTTAGGTTTTCTTTGATATTCATTCAAATTTTCTATTTTAAAATATGTTGCCCTGGATTCAAGTTACTCAAAAGTCAAGATCTTGTAACCAAATATATATGGGCATGTATATTCTAGGGTTTTAGTTTCATGTCGGAAATGAAATAAACATTTTGGATGCACCCAATTAATGGATATGATGCTCCAGAACTCTTTATTTATCAATGTGTACATATATGTATTACTATGTACTAGTAATTGCAATGTTTTGAATAATACCATTAATTATATGGATATGTATTACATTATGCACATCTAGGTTATTATCACATTTAACCTAATAAGCTACTATTACTAGACTTCTGATAGAAGAACGAAATATGACCACTACATACTAATGCACTCATGTTTACATACCTAATGTTGTCATTAACCCCATGTTAGACCTTTAGATTATCATCTAATATATCATTAGTTTTCTATGTTTAAGATACATGGAATGAACTAAGTTTACCTTACATTTCCGTAGGTTGGGACTCCATAGATTACTCTCCTAGACTTGACAGCAAAGCAGGGTACTTCTAGGTTTGCAGGTCTCACGACAGTCCAGGGAATGTTGGTTATGGAGAGTTGGGGAAGACAATCAATTGTTGTGCCTCGTCATCCTAGGTCTTCCATTCTGCTGCAGCCAAGCAGCCTTCTCAGCCTCAAC
The DNA here is from genome assembly GCA_963693085.1 of Alisma plantago-aquatica. Lineage (NCBI taxonomy): Eukaryota > Viridiplantae > Streptophyta > Magnoliopsida > Alismatales > Alismataceae > Alisma > Alisma plantago-aquatica. Next base: position 161,956,961 of record OY856409.1, read on the forward strand.
AGAAATTAGAGTTCAGCTCCTTGGTGTCTATGGGGTTGGAGACCAGGGAAGACAAAGGTGAGGCGGCCGCGTTCTGTGGGATGGTGGCAGGTGTTGGGACGCGAGGGAACTGTGGTGCCGCGTGGTGGTGGCAGGCGGTGTAGGTCTGTTCTGGCGACTGGATGGAGGGAATGCATTTTGAGATCGGAGGATGAAGAAGGAGAGGACACCAGTATCTGCAGGTTGTGAGACCGTCGGAGTCTTGGTGGCTCCAGGCCGTGTCTTGACAGCAGAGGAGAAGCAAGCTTGACCATCATCTGCAATGGTCTTGGTGGGTGATGGGCTCCCCATTGTAGAAGACTAAAGCTATCATTACAGTCGGGATCCGGGGTGGCTGGTAGCAGGTGGCGATAGTTATGCTGGGTGGTCGGAGGGAACTAGCACCTACTATTGCAGGTTTCCTGATGTCGTGGGGAAATGAGAGGGAAGGAAGGGGAGAAGGAGGGAGAGGGGCGCGTTGGTGGCGGCACCACCGCCAACCGTCCTTGCGATCTATGGCCTTGGTTCTTAAAGGTGGCACACGACCATCGTGTTGCAGATCTGTGGTGGCCTCGGCAAGCAGGTGTCAGGGTGAACGAGATGAGGAGCTAAGCTTGCGGATCAAAGACTCGATAGGCGTACTGCTTGGGCCAATACGCTGACTGAGGATGGTTGAGTGGCGTCGTTAGAATCTCAACAGAGAGGGGGATAGTCAAGATGGAGGTCTGCAGGTCGTCGTTTCCCGTTTTTGTGCTGCCCTAGAGTCAGGGTTTATAGGTAGACGAAGGATGGTGCTAGGGCTTTTGTGGGGAGGAGGAAAGACAACGAAGGCACTCAGATCTCACAGAGGGCGAAACGGAAGGGGGCCTCGGAGAAACGCTTGTCGATCTAACTTGTAACCGCGGCCATGAGAAGGTCTGGCGGGGGTTAGGTATTGGTCAAATACCTGTTTGAGCGGATACTATTACCGACATATCCTAATTTAACACATTGATTTCACTAAGTTTGGAAATTTATATCTCTTTAGTTAACCATCCATCTGACTCGAAATTTTCGCCATGTATTTAGTCTGCATCAAGTTATTTTCGAAAAATATGATACAAAGCATGCAGCGGAATTTAAAATTTTATTATCATATTCTTCATAAATAGTAGATCGCATAAATAACTATAATGTAAGAATGATGGTTTATGGGATATACATGGTCCTGGAGTAAGTCCAGCGATACAATCCTCGTCGTTGTAGATGCGCAACTATGAATCCTATTTATACTGAGACTCGTCTGACAACAACACCTCCTGGTATGCACCACGGACTGCGGCCACTAACGTCATCTTTTTCAGCAGCTCCTCTTGTCACGGGCTGTTGGTTGACGTTGTCCTCCAAGCGGTAAACAATGGCTTTCTGCCTTTATGGTAGTCCACACGGATCACCTAGAACTCCTATCGTCCTGCTGGACCGTACATGAAGGAGTTGTCCCTCTGCGTTGGTGTATTAGTCACCGACTTACTCTCCCACAACAACAATTATCGATTGTTCTCTGTCGTGACTATCCCTTCCTTCACCGATAGGACTTGCCTAGGCTCTCGTAGTTATCACAACCAGAGCAGACAACAGTTGTTAGAGGAACTTATAGTTGTATTTTGGGAAACCCCTAGTACCCCTCTATATATAGGAGGGGTTAGGGTCAGGGTTCCCAGTCTCCACCAATGCGGGAGTGGAAAGAACAAATAGATCTCAAAATTTTCGCAACTTTTCTGATATTGCACAACCTATGACAGCCGAAACGGCTGTTTGGCTGAGCCAGACTGTCGTCTCACGCTGTGAAACAATCGTTTCGTAGTTTTCAATTATGTACGAATTTGGCTAATCAATTTCCATCAATGTTAGAAATTGATTTCCTTGTGCAATAGTATTACTCAAGCGAAATAGATTGGAAAATAACTAGAACCTTTCCAGACCAAAATGGACCATCTCGCCCATGCGAGAAGGCTGTCTCGGTTCACCCATTCGGTTGTCTGGTGACCCGAGTCGAGCCCGTTTGGCCGGGTTAGTTCGCTGCATTGCTAATTTTAACTCACAACTAGGCCGAACACCCAGACGCCCGTCTCAACTCTTGAGATGGTCGTTTGGCATTTTCAGACGACCGTCTTAACACTTGAAATGGGCGTTTGGCAGTGCTTTCAGCTTGTTTTTTGCCAGAGTCGAATGCCTAAATACTTTAACACGTAATTCAACTGTCATTCAAGATCTGAACTCCTCTTCTAGGTCAAGACCTATGTGTGTGACCATATAGGTCTCATATTACGTTGGCAGTGAATGTTCATTACAACTTATGACATCACAAGTAAAGAGTGGTGAGTAGTCACACATCATTGCTATTTAAGTAAATGAAAAAGTTGGGGAACAACTTCACCCTACAATCTCTATATGGCGTTGTAGTGTTTGTATAGTTCCTTTATCACTAATGTCCAGATTGAACTAGAGGCATGGAACAATCACCCTCATTATTGTTCAATCTTGTTTCTTAAACTAAGAGCAGACTGTCTGAGATATATGTGAGCTCAATATCACATATTGACTCACATGCGCATGGCCATACTTTTTTCAATCTCGCTAATCAAGAGGTCTAGAACATCATGCTCTAATAGGAGGGACAAATCCCATATCTATCACTCATAGTTAATCCCCATGTGTCAAAGCCACCCAATCATCACTTTTACAACAACTCATGTTTCAGGACTACATTTGTTGATGTCAAAGTGTACACAACGACATGCGTTCAGTTTAGTGATTTCAGGTCTAAGAACCACAACCACCACCATCATTGTGAGAGTTGATTATGACTTCCATGATAATGGCTTCTATATGTCAGTCTCACGATGGGTCTGTCTAATACATTGTTATCATGACCACTGAGACTTAGTCATCAACCAACTCACGCTCCGATCTAATGTGTTATTGTTGCCAATCAACCTTCCACAATAACAACCAATCAGAGACATAATGAGAATGTAAATATGTACTCTTAACATTTGTATGATCTCATTTCTTCCAAGTCACGTACTTGAAGACATACATCATTGAGTAATATTATTTTCTAGACATTTATAATGTTACATCATTATCTCATAGTTGAATTAAACAAAATAAATTGGAAGCTTGTCTTTTATTAATAATTAAATCATTTTTATAGGAAATACCATTACAATCATCACATGATTGGTTCTGTGGGCATACGTAACCAACATTTATATAATAAAAATACTACCAAATCCATTTGCAATTCTAAGGTGTCTAAAAAGTTTACTCTACTATTCAATATAAGTATAATGTATTCATAATAAATATTGCACTTCATGTGTGCTTCTAATGCCAAGAGTTCATAACTGAGTTGGCTATTTAATTTTGGGGTCCCAAATGGGGTGATTAGATCAAGATGAGGGCAAATTACATTTTGGTGTATGATTTTCAAAATAATCAATTGAGTATAATTATGAAGGGAAATTTAGCAAGAGATATGTTCAATATGAGAGTATTATCTATACTAGCTCAAAATTAGATTTAGTACCAAAACTCAATATGTTACATTTTGTTTTCCAAATCATGGAAATTCTAATTGGAAAATACTTAGTTGAGATATACTATACCCCTGATCGACGTACCCAAAGAATAACCCAAAACACAGTTGACAAAATGGGGATTGACTTTGGGCACAAATAGGCTAGAACTGAACAAGTTACATTGCAACAAGCCATTCCTCCACCTTTTTCTCCTCTCACTAGTTATTCTGTAGATGCTCTAGAAAATGATGTTTCCTACCTTAAAGGAGTGGTATATCAAATTGGGAGGCATTTTGACTATAACTACAATGTTATGACCTATCTTAACCAAAAGATGAAAGTCTTAACTCCAAACACTCCTGATAAATATCGATATGGCTCATACCTTGGGAGTATGTATCCTTTTAACCCATCCATCAACTACACTCAATTCTCACCTCCACCGTCCACCAAACTTATCCATACTTATACTCCACCATGAAGCTACAATACATAGCCAACCATTTCTATTTTGACAGAGCACCCACTTTCCTTGAGGATATACTCTTACCAAGTCTGGTACATTGGATTGGGGAACTCTTATGCAATACTATGGCATTGAACCATTCTATGGGCAAGATCCAGAGGTGAATGAGATTTTTAATTTGTTTAAGTGAAATTTTTTCTTATGTAATCATGTGGCTATCTTTATGTATTTCTTTCTGAGATAGAATCTATGTAATGGTTTCCATTTATAAATAAATTGAGCTTTCTTAGGTACTTGTTCATGACTACATTATTGTGGATGAAACTTGACACAATTTATAATTAAAGGGGACTATTTAATTAAGGGGGAATGTTCAACTAAGGGGGGTTATCTTAGTTCTTTAATTTTTTGAGATGAAAATGGGGAGAAATAGCTTAAAAAGCAAAATTTCACTCATTGAGTCGCATGATTGTACTCTCTAAACGAAGATGGATAATTCATATCCTTTATTAGACAAAGAGATGGGTAGTAGAACTCTTGATAAATTGACTACATGCTTACTTTGAGAGATGGATGATATGTTCCATATCCCTCAAATAATATTTTTTTGCACACACTCAAGAAGAAGCTGACGGAGGTATACAAATTTCATTTTAAGTTTTGCTTATAATGATAATTTTCTAAATTCTTCAAAAGGGGGGGGATTGTTGGCTAAACTTGAAATTAGCATATTCTCTCTTTTGATGATGACAAACATTTGTGTATATCTAATATATCATTTAACTATTTTAGGAATCAAGAACATCTTGGGAAAGATTAATCAAGATTGGAGCATAAAATGCCCAAAAGTTTCTTATATGTGCATATTTGTAGTTCGAATGTACAAGTATTTAGAACTCATATAAAATAAAGTTGTGGACCAACCCGACCTATCCCAAACCTATTCATATGACAAAACTAATTGTCTAGCATAGGTAGGTCACATTAGAAATATCAATAGATAGGATTTCCCAAAATTTACACATCTATTTAGAAGGATTTTTCTTGGTCAAAGAACTTGTCAACCGAGACACACTTGGTTGAAGATTTTTTTGATCGACACATCCCTCATTTGAGGGCTCAGACATCCGCAAATTTTTTTACAATATAGTAAGTTGAGTTACTCTCAGTCGAAGTTTTTGTCGACTACACTACAACAATATGGACCTATACCAATGGCCAGAAAAATGCTGGTATAGGCCCAAAAATGCCGGTATAGGTTAGACCAACGGTCAATAAATGCCAACTATACTAATGTCAGCATATCCCTTTACCAACATTTTTTAAGACTATACCATCATTTGTGGCTACTGGTATAAAGGTGTCAGATTAGCTCAAGATAGTTCTTATGCCCTCTGTACCATCACTTTTGGGGTGTTGGCATAAGTTTTAGGATTGCCGGTACATATATTGTTGGGGCCAAAATAACCAACATGGGATCTATGCTACCACCAAGATGGTTACAATATAGGTACTATAACCATCAACAAATAGTTGTCAACAAATATGGCAGGAAACATATACTAAACTATTATGGATTTTGTATAGAGTGGTTCAACACAATGTAGGAAACTATATTGTAGAACTTTTAGATTGCTATAATATTTGCACAATACATCTATTGACTAAATCAATTTGCTAGATACAAGACACAATTGTCACCAGAGAAAATACAAATCACATCCAATTATACCAAAATTTGGGCATCCACGTGGCATATATATATCCTTGTGGCATTCATAAAATGTAAATTAAACAAATAGAATCACAATCCAATTCTTGGGATGAAGAGAAATACCACATATTTTTAATAGGTACATCATCCAAGTTGTTGTATATTTTTTTTGGTCGGTCGAAAATGTGTGTTGCTAGTATTACCAAAAACTTTGGGCACTAGGTACCCCATTACATCAGACAAAACTGAACAAGAAAGTCTAAGGATCATTACCCCACGCAGGGGGGATAGAGATCACTAGATAGAGCAAAGACACCAAGAAAGACTATCAAACTAATCGACTAGACCTAATGACTCCTGCCAGAGGAAGACTATAACAAGCCATGATTACATATGTTCAGCAACAACCACATCTCAACATAGTCTGAAACCAGCCACCCTGCTTGGATCTAGCCTTAGCGCATCTAGCTTTCTTAGCTAGTAAACATAAGGATCCAAAAGGAGCAAAAGGCCAATTGGAACCTCCAAAACTGATCATGAAATACCACCTAACTGTGTGACAAGCAGGAACGCTGCAAATTACAAACCGGGTGCAGTAAGAGAGAAGCTCACAGACCTTCTAGCTTAGTACAATACCAACTGCCAATCACCGTACCCACAAAATGTGGTATAGCACCAAGATTCAGGAATTCCATGTCACTACTAACTCAGCAGACAACCCTATTAGCCCTGCAGCTATTCTAACTTGCTCAAAACAGTTCTTGTATCAGATGTCCATGCAAGAGCTTGGACCATACTGATAGAATTCCTCAAACACCTTACATGTGTTCCTGCACGCATCAGCAGATGGGACCAAAGAGGAGGGGAAGATACGCTCAGCCTCCCCTTAAGCCCACACCCACAAAGTCGCGAGCACCTTGAGGGCGTTGGGGACCTGTGAGTCAAAGCAACCTCCCCGTGGAGTGAAACAGAGTCACTGAAGCAGGGGGAACCTCCTGCAGGGTAGGAAGGGTGCAAACCCAGGCCACCCTGCGAAGGACTTGACCACCGCCGGACACCAAGCAAACCACCCAAGGTCGGAGACGAAACCTTGATGAAGGCAGTTGGGATGGATGATACCAGTCGGACAAAGAGGATGCAAGCCCACGCCGCCCACCTAGGAAACCATCCGTCACCTAGATCGTCGGGAACATCCAGCCGCGTCAAGGGGCACCAACTCCTGGGTAACCAGGATGTATCCCGGAGAAGAGAGGGAAGATTCGGAGGAGGACGGGCAAGGAGCCCAAGCCCCGTCGGCCTCCATGGAGCGGCTTCGTATGTGGGATAGGTCTGTGGGCGCGGTTCTCTCCAACCATCACACTTGAAAGGAAAGGAGTCGAAGCTGAGTCGATTAACCAGCACCCAAACCCACCTTGACCCGCACGAAGCATCTCCTCCTCATCATTCCTGGATATCGAGCTTGAGGGCCCCTGATGGAGACGACGGAGATCTGCTCGCTGTGTGGACCCTTTCACCGGAGATGACAGCCATCAGTCAGGGAAGATCACAGCAACGCTGTTGAGGGCCAAGGGGAGGAAAGCACCTAGGAGGCGCTCCCTCTCCCAGCGGAAGCCGCCGCAAAAACCTAGAGAGAGGCGAGGGCAAAAACCAAGTTGTTTTATATTACATAGACATAACTCTAATTATACAAAGTATCCACATTCTTTAAAAGCTTAACCATACAAAAATGTGATTCCTTTTAGTATTTAATATTGCAGTCTCCCTTCAACATTCTACATCATTAATAGTTTTTTCCTGCATCATCAAACACTCAATATTAACAATTGTTTCTAATGAATCATATAACTTGTGAAATTTGATGCAAGTGAGAAATATTAACATTTTTTGAATTAGAGATAATTATTTCATACAACAAAATATCTGGCGTCACTTTATGAGCTATGCTATATGCTTCTGATTGACATATTATTATATGAGAAGAAGCTATTGTATGTTTAACATAAAAATATATTTAAACATGTATTGCTAAAAATCTAAAAATGATTGATTTATTTTAAATAGTAGTGTGAAAATATAAAAATAGGCATAAAATTTTTTTTATAATACATATTTATATAAAAGTGTTATCAAAAATGTACATGTCTAAAACTTACTTCTAGTATAAGAAATAGAAATATGCCCAATTCAAAAAAAAGTTGGACTATGCATAGTTGTTATGCAACTATTACAGAGTTGTTGGCATATCACGAATGTACTATTTACACTATACATTTATACAATGAGCAATACCAAAATATGGATGCCTAGTACAAGAAATATATAGATTCATTACAAAAAATGTTGGATTGTCAATAGACATTATATAGTCATTAATTGGGTTTTATTTTAGTGTTTGTTTCAGAGTGTGTAGAGTGTGTGCATCACTACCATGTGAATAATGTGATAGTAAGTTTGAAGATTTTCTTACTTACATGTAATGACCTTCTTCTATACATGTGATAGCCGATCTAGCAATATTACAATAACTAGAGAAATAACATATGTTGAATGCCATTCTTCACACATCGGAAGGAATCCCTGCTGCCTCCATTGTTCCACCACCGTCCATGTCACACTTGTTGCACACGTAGCCTCCAGATTTGAGTATTTTGTACAAAAGTGGCCGGCTTCAGGTTTTGCTTGGCATCTAGAATTAAGGTGCACATACTCCACACATGAATGGTGGCATGTAGACGATAAATTGAAGACATTGTCGATTAGTAGGCATCAAATTTTAGTACCGATCAGATGATTAAATATAGAGAAAGCAAGCCAGTTAGAAAAAAAAATGTCAATTGAATGTCAAGAAAGATTTCAAAAATGATTATAACAATAAAGATCTCAAAGTTCAAATCTTTACATGCGAAATCCTCAAGATAAGGTGAGCAAAACACTACCATGAATGATATACAAATATAGATTAAAAATGTGGGAATTGTGAATTACGAAGATAATGAAGATATGTAGACCGTGATTTTCCTTTTGGAGTCGTTTGGTGTTGACCAGTAGAGAACGGAAAGATAGTAGCCAAGCACGATTCTAACTGAGATCTATAGAAACTAAACATGAACAAGACTGCTGCTTTATCCATAGTAGGTAACCGTTGAGACCAAAGAGCACAAAATGACCGGTTCATATTGAGACCGATAAGGACTCAAGGTGACAAAAATGAAGAACAATGGAAGGGAAGATGGTAGGGAATTCTGGAGCTAAATGGGAGGCGCTCCATAGATGTAAAAAGTGTCACATTTCAGAAAATGTGGCGGCAGCCGTTTAGGTTAATACTTGATATGCTTTCACGAGAGAAAAGGGTATGTAGATTTGGAAGGGTCACGGTCCACAGAGAAAGCGGGAATGTAGAATGAAAATATTGCCGCTTGATTTGACTTTTTGTTTTGTATAAATTACAAAAATTAACAATTTATACCGACATCAATTATATGTATCGGTAAATGTAATTTGTACCAGCTCAAAATATATGGTGTCAGCATAAGATATCGGTACTGACAAGATTTCTAGTAGTGCTAGAACATATTCGGTCAAAGATTTGGTTGACCGAAAAAAGACTATTATGCAATGTCGACCGAGAAGATAAATTGACAAATAGCAGTTTGAAGCTTTTTGTACACTCAGCTCAAACTTGATCCAACAACTTCTTGACCAAGATAGTTTCAGTCGAACTATTTGTTGATCGAGAACAATACAAAAATATAAAAAAAGACTATTTGTTGACCAAGATAGTTTCGGTATGGAGAAACTTTTCCACTAAACTACTGTACTCTCTTGCCCTACAAAGAAGTTCTTTCGGGCTTATATCTTGTAGAGTTGATTCCCCATAGTCGGTGGTTCTAGTCATAACCATACCTAGCACCTAAAAATGCAACAACAGTGAGTAAGAATGTGAATATTATTTGCATGAGAAAATAAGAATTTTCAGCTACGCTCAATTTTAAAAAATTAAATTTTAAATGTAAATAAAAGAAAGGGAATGGCCTAGAGTGTCCAGTCACAACATTCATATTGTTGGAGTTTCCATTTCCCAGACAACAGTGCCAACTACTTGACATGCTCAAATTATGCATGCAAAATGCAAGTGTACCTTAGAGGCCTAAATGTTGAACTCAAGGAAATTTTAATCGAGAAACTACTACTAAATGTAACATAATCAACTAGACCTTGGGAAAGAGTAATTGATTGTTTTATAAACTAATTACAAGAATTAAACTAAATTAAGTATATTGTGATCACATATTGGATGGGATTTAGTTTCACCATGGATTACACTACATTTTATTCCAATCCATTGATAACTTTTTATCCTAAATCCTAGATCAATGGACCTACGGAAAATATTACCCACTCACACAGTGTAATATACTACCTATAATATAGAAATCCTACTCACATAGAAATTTAAGATTTAGATAGGTGTATTAATGATATCTTTTGGCAATTCCTTCACAGTTGTAGACCCTCTCATGAGACAAGGTATCAACTATGCAATTATATGATTTATCCAACCCTTAATCCCTCTCACGAAGTGATTAATGATCTAACTAATTGATTTGGGTGATCAAGCACATATAATTTAGTAAGATATCATATAATTATGCCTAGATTTAGGAAAATATGTGTGAATTTATTGAAGCCAATTATAATGCAAAACCGAGCTACTTTGGGGTCTTGAGGAACAAAGGGGATTAGCTCCACATGATTTGTATTACCATATCCATGAAAGAAAAAAAGAAAAATGTGGGAAACAATGAGAAAACTAATGTAACCCTAGAGAAACCCATTAAGATGATCCTTCTAGCTAGCATCTTGATCTGCATTGTTCTGGCAGTAAATCCACTCTTCGAAAGTGCCTGAATTGCCAGGGACATTTTCATATCCTCTCCCAGCTCTATGCTCAGTTGCAATAGACTGAAATGTGTTTCATTGATTGGCTGAACTCTCCTTAGGTCATAAGTGAGACTTTAGCCATCATCAAATCCTGACCATCAAATATGGTGTAATCTAAAATCTGCACTAATCGTGACGAGTCGGTACCACCAATAGGAAATCATGGCACTGAGTATCTGACTGACTCGAAACCCTTGTTGAATGATGTACTACCGACTAGTAGGTTAGTAGCAATGAGTTGTTATATTACAGTTTCTAAATTCTCCTACTGAAAAAGTTGGTACTACCGACTAATGGATCAGTAGCACTGAGTTGATAAACTTAGTCCCTATTTGTAAAGACCCACTCTTTATGATCAAATATTTATAAAATAATATCAGAAATATAAAAAAACATTATTACAATCATGCTTTTACATTAGAGTGTGGAAGCTAAATTATACATAGGACTACAAATTAAAAATAAAATTCCTATATAGTCTCAAATCTACAGAGGACATCTCCTACATGTCTCTTCTACATCTTCTTCAAGCCACTTGTCCATGAGTTCCCAGAGGGAACAAAACTACACATGGGCCCCATTGAAGGGAAAATAAAGGATTATCAAAGCTGGTACTGAATCCAATCATTGAACTATGTATGAAGTAGGATTTATATGCATAATAAAAGTTAGGAAAGGACTATTTGTTGGTCTAAAGGCTAACAAGAAGAAATTTCAATATCAGTTTCAAAATAGCGGATCTTTCACAAGAATATCACTAAGCAAGATCCAATATTTCAAGCATGAAAAATTTATCAAAGTTATAACAAAGTATACCAATTTCAAGATATTCAATTTGAGAAGTTTTGGCAACTTCATATCATGTCTTTCTAGGGCTAAGTACCTTGCATTCTCACACTATAGGAGAGAATGGTACTAGAGCCTTATTAGCTATTCTAGTTAATTGGGGGACAATGAATCCCTATCCACTGTGTGGGGTTGTGGGTACTTAGCCTACTCAAGTGAGCCAAAGCTCTATAGGGCCAAAGCCTGAGGGACCAAATTCCACAGGGAGTCAAAACTCCAATAGATCAAATCCAGTGCCAAAATTATTATCAACAATATTTCATCAATTGCAAAATGAGAGTGGTGAACTTCCAAAATAAATAAAGGTTCCAACACTATATGGGATTCTCCACAAATTGAGATATATGTGTATCCATCAAGAGGGAAAATAGTTCAATAATGAAATAGAAGATCTAGTACCTTTTCCTCAAAGCAAGATTCCAAGATGTTTCACATTCAAGATTCAATGTGCTCCATGGTTTTGAGATCTAGTAACAAAGGGAATTATGTATCATCACATGACTATTGGTTTGGAATCAACTATGGTTTGATTTGAGTTAGTTAGGTTTACTTTTTCAATATAGGGTTGTTATTATTTAATGTTTTCCCCATTTCTTCTTTTCTAGGGCTTCTAGTTGTATGGTTTATATAATCAATTTCACCATATTATGTTACTAACCATCTCACAATATTTTATTTCTAACAAAATATGTATCATAATGATTACTTATTCCTTCATTTAATTCACATAGGGTATTGATTTCTTTAGGAAGTATTCCATGTGATATTATGTTATAAAATATAATGATTCCACTATATTATTGTCAAGGTATTTTCTATTGAAATAAGACTATGTCCACTTTGTCCCAACTGACATATGAATATTCCAATGTATCTACAATATCAATTCCTAGGTTTTTATTTTCTCCTTAGAATAATATAATTATTTTGAGCTATTTGAGATCATGATTACTTAATTGCATATCTATGTTTAACTATTACCACTTACTAATATATATTAATATAATTAGAAATCTAAGTGTGATTAATTCAAGGAACATACTAATAATGATCACTACGTTGACAATTCAAGTATACATGTTATCAAAAATACCATTAGACTGGTTATTTTTAGGTTCAGAAATACTACACTTATATTCACCATCTTACTATATACAAATATAAATTTCTTAGTACATGAATTTATTGATGCAAACAATCTTAGTGAATGAGTATTGTATGTGAATGTTCTTATTACTATCAATAGATAATTGATCACTATCTTATACTCATGATCTTTTATAATTGAAATACAAGAAGAACTAAATTACAATTTACTAAATTAATATCTACTATATAAATATAATTGATTGTGTGCATTATGGTGTTGTATACAATTATTCACAATTTAGGTATTAAATAAATTATTACAATCCTAATGCATATTAATGGATCTCATGAATCAAATACTACATGAAACGGTCCTTCAAGTAGACATACTTGTGTTACTATTAGACTAGTATATGTATCTGCATCCTAACATGGTAAGTCAACATATGTGCATCTGTAATGTATCTAATAGCCTGATGTCTTTATATAATTATGTTGATTAAATAAGGATCCATAACTTATATGTATATTATATTAATATTAACATACTATAATGTACCTATATATACATGCTATTAAGTTGAATGACCAAGTCATTAATCTAGTAATTATAATCATCTACAACTTACGAGTTAGTCCATTATGTAGGTATTCATTAGCCTCTATGGTTACAAATACCATAGACCATATACTCATATGTTACAGGTTATATGTATGTATATCCTACTCTCCTACAAGCCTACAATAGACAAAACAATAGCATAATACTACTAATATATTCTAAAACTAATAGTTCAATAAATGTAAATTTTGAGATCACAAAGTTCATTTAACTACTAATAATAGGTGTGCATGTATCTGGTTCACTAATAGGATTAGTTATGTATACGTATTACCCAATAGTATTAGCCCAACCATTATTCTTGTCATGTTAACTAGGTTCTAAAAAGAAATCATAATGTCAAGAATATTGACCTAAGATCACCAACAATTGCTCAACATTAGTGATGGATTAATAATATTCAGAACCCAGCATCAATCTCCCTCTGTTTCATTGGAATTGGACTGGATGTACATGGCTTGAGGATGGTGTATCCTCCTTCTTAGGGCCGTTTCCTGTGTGTTCACCATGACAACATGGTAGCCCAACTTTTGAAGTTAACTGATCTATGATCATCACAACAAGTTGGCCATTGGAGTTCATTGTAGAGGAGGTAGTGAGATTGATAATGTCAGGGTATCAGAATCTTCAGAGTTTCTGTTATGATTGGAGGTGATATGGTTTCAAGGATGGGAGTAGATGGTGATTGGGGCAAGGGATCACAACATGATCTTGTCTAGAAAGAGATTCTTGTAGATCAGGATTCACATGTGGTTTGCAACTCTGCACTTTACCTACTGCATCAGTGGTTTGATTGTATGTGGACCTTGGAGTTCAAGACAACCATGACTTGCTGGCTAGGGATCCATTTCAGACCCCATAGTGGTGGTGGTAGTATTATGTAGTGGTGTGCTCGCAGGGGGGAGTTATTGCTGCTTTGGTTGTTTCTGACACCGCTGCAATGTGGTGATGGGGCATGAAGGAGCCATGGTGGCTGGAGAGACACTACCTAGGCCACTGACACAACAAATTAAAGGAGAGGGGGTTAGATGATTGGGTGATTGTGGAGTCTACTTCATGGTCTACTGATCTCAGGGAATGTGCTACGAATCTTGGCAGTAAGGAGGAAAGGAGGTTGGAGGGGTGTCTGAAGTACTGTCGAGGTTGCAGGTGGTCAACGAGGTATTTTGTGGTGTAAGGCCATCCGTCGGCAGTCTGTTCTATGGCTCCATCTTGTTGTTCCCTATCAGTGTTGAGGTTCATTGATTATATAGGTGGTGAGGAGGTGCACTAGGGTTTGCTAATCAGAGAACAAGGGGAGGAAGAAGAGGTGTCACGACGATGGGAAAGAGAGAAAATGCTCTCTGCGATCAGCCATCTCACGGGGTGAGTTACCTTATGCCCGTAAAGAAGCAAGCTGGGGGTGTTATATGTGAAGAAAAATGAAAAGGGGTCATACCTACATTAAGACTTAAAAATTGCTATTAGGATACTTCAATTTAGCAAATTTTGTCCAATTAATTGGAGGCTTAAACAATGTCTAAATATGATGAAATTAGTAGATATAGATTGGTTATGGAGCTACTTAAATAAATTATGAATACTATAATTAATGGCTCTAACTATGTCAATTAGATTTTCTATCCTAGACCACTCAATATTAATGTCTAAATTAATATTTAAAATTTATTCTAAAGGCATTAGTTATTGAATAAAGAGTGATAAATGAATGTGAGGTCTAATCTAGGTAGTTGGGCACAAAATATCAAATTGAACTAAATGATATTAAAGTATGACAAATGGTACTTGAAGGAAGGAGTAATTTAAAATTATTCTCTAAATGAAGAGCGAGAAGTTATTTAGTACAAGAAACCCAAAAGGAGGAAAATTTGGAAAGGACCTGATTGAAGTTGATCTCGAGTTTAAGCTATTATGAATAACTTCTTGAAATAGATTCAGTACCCAAAATTGAGTATGTTACACTATTTCTCTTTGGATCATAAGTAGGTTGCCTAGACTTTCCCTTTTGGTGGTCTTGAACACTGACTTGACAACACTGAGTTGCACCTTAGTAGCAATGAGATTTCTTCAATCAACTTGTTTCATTTCTGACTTAATTCGGTACCACCAACTCTGCAGTCGGTAGCACCGAGCTGCCTTATAAGTACTACAATTACCTAAAATGTGGAAAAATCAAAGTAAATCTGAGAAAAATGTGGAAAGTAGCCATAATTAGGTAAAATTACCTAACAACTAATGCAATAGTATTTCACAAGCTAATAAAAATAAATGATGCACTAATAGTGTCAAAATGAGCATTGATGCATAATATAAAAAGTAAAATAGCATGTGAAAAACGGATAAATTCACTTCTTCAACAACGCCTTTGAGACATGATATCTCTCTTGTCTTGTCTGATCTTGGTACATGTTATTCAGATGTTTTACCATCTCAATAGCATCCATGTTCTCATGATGTCTCTATAACTCATAGTTCATTGAGTATCGTATCAAGAACTTGACATCTAAGACATCATCAATATGCTAGCATCCCTTTCAACCTTAGGCACAGTGGGAGTGGGTTCATCAAACTCTGTTGTCTCTAGCATATAGAGTTTGCGCTCTTGAGTGAGAACAATTCTCAACACGCGGAACCAGTTGTGGAAGTATTCTCATTTAGTTTGTCCTTCACAAGGGTTGATCACAAAAAAAACATGCTATTTTTTGTAATTTATTTCTACAAAAGCAATTTGCATTCTGTTAGAAAACTTTTGATTTTATTTGATTAAAGTAAACTTTGAAGACATCAATTAGTCCTTTAATTAATTATACTCGCACTATTTTGTTCAAATTGATAGCCCTCACTTTCAAATCAGAAGATTGTAGTGTACAACCTTATACTGAGTGAAGATCCAAATTTCATCAAAGTCATGAGTCAACTAGGGATAAACTCCCACAACCTAACAAATTAGGTAGGAAACACTTGCCAATTGCATCATATGCAACTCTTTATAGATGATATGTTCAACTCTTTGTCATAATCTATCTTTGTGCTTCTAAGCATTTAATCCCATTCCGATCACCTCTTAGCTTGACCCAAAAGCCAACATGATAGAATGTGCACCCTATAGAGGGAGGTCCACATATCTACCATCACACTTCCATGAGATAGATGGTGTGCCACGATGAGGCATGCCCATGCTTAGTTGATCAAGATTTTCATGTTTGTTTCTTATTGAAAGTGTCTTAGACTGAATATTTAATTGAGGTATTTATATTGATAAATATGCATACATATTCAACCATCACATACTTATAATATGTATGATATACATGCTAAATCTACAAAAAAACATGCAATCACAAAAAACAAGCAATGGTTATCTCCATTCTAATGCAATTCTATGGATCCACAAAGAATTTCCACCAATTAGGGTCCACATCATATGAGCAACATGTTCTTGAAGAAAATATGTGATGGAAGGTTAGTCGAGTGGATCCTTCAGTCTATCGGTTCGCCTGTTGGTCAGTCAATTAGTCTTCATCAATCACTCAATTGGCTCTTGGCTCAAGTAGTGTATGGACTCCTCCAGTCGATCAATTGCGTCTCTAGTTGATCAAATGGCTCCTTCTGTCTGAGGCCACTGTCGAATCAACTCCTAGTCGGTTGACTCATCTGGTATAGAATGTCTTTTCTTTTTAAAACATAAATTAAAACTATCACATTCCTTTTAACTTATTACATTGAAAAAGTGAAATCTCAAGTTACATTTGAGGGGAGTATAGGGAGGGAAGCATTAACTTAGATGTGGAGAAGAAGGTAGAAGTTTGGCATGTAAACTGAATAACAATGGGAATAAAACCATTCAACCAAGCATGCACATCAACAAAACATTTTTGGACATAACCATGCATTCATCCACCATCAAAAAAAATTTTAGGGTGACACCTATCGATTGCAGATTTATCATATCATATATAAGAGGATATACGGTTTCAATCAAACATGCACATCAATCATTTTAAGTATTCACAATGTATGATATAAGTAAATGATAAAATAAAATTTGATCATATCGATTAAAACTCAATACATCATAAATTGATGTGGGTCTGATATCACAAGACCTGTAAAGTTGGGTCAAACTTTGTGGGCACCCATGTGTCAAACCCATTTAAGTTGGGTTTGGGTGATGAAATTTACCACCCACTAAAAATCACCCAAACCCATACCCACCCATTTAATTAGTCGGTTCCACGGGTGATCTGCGAGCACCCGCAGGTGTCCAATTAAATAAAATAAATATATAATCTAAATATAATACTTATTCAACTCTTAAGTCATGTCGCACCCAAACATGTATCAAACAACTAGATTGATGATGTGTAATGTATACAATATAAGGATATAAAAGTTTAAATGATGTAATTGACATCCTTTGTTTATTATTTATACTAATGGAAATAAAATAGTTATCTTCTATATTGTAGTTTAGGTAAATGAACATATAGTGTAATGTATGTTTCATATTCAATCGCAGTATGTTTTTTCTCACTTCATGCACCAGATAACCATAAGAACATGATATATCAAGAATTTCTAACATAAGATAATAAATATAGTGTTGTTATGGCAATGCATTGTTCTATTTTTAACATCCATATCATTTAATGTTTTATTTTACATTGCAAGAATGGTTTTTTTTTCTTTTTATCTCTTACAATTTTTCTCAAGGGAAAGGAAAAGATATTACATTATGTCAGACACCAAAAGTAGTCGAAGTCAATCTCATTTTTATATGTTGACACCAAATATTATGAACGAATCATTCCACTTTTTTGTATAATTGAAATTAGCAATATATTTTCATTGTGCTCATATTATATGGGCACCCACGGGCGACCCGCAACTCGCTGGGTCGGGTTTAGGTGTGTTACTTCTTCACCCATTTTAATATTGTATCTTTTGACATGTACCTGCGAGACCTAAACCAGCAATGACACAATCCAAACTCAACCCACCCAGCCATTTGAAAGGTCTACATACCACTATTAGGATGTAGGGATAGTAGATAAGGCACCAAAAACAAATATTGCTCTTATCACAAAGTAGTAGACCACATCAACAATAGTGTATTTATGAAAGAGAGTTTGTGAGATATATATCTGGTCCTAGAATAATTCCAGTGACAATCCTTGTACCACGGTACTTCATGATCTGATAACACCAATCACAATAGCCGGGGTGGTCTTATGGTGTAACACCACAGACTGTGGATAGCATAGTCCTCCTAGCGTGTTGAAGATGGCCTCCACGCTGGTCTTATGGTGTAACACCACAGACTGTGGATAGCATAGTCCTCCTAGCGTGTTGAAGATGGCCTCCACGCCTCTATCAGAGTTCAAGCGGACAACCAAGAACTCCTCATTGCGCTTGCTAGATCCAACGGGAAGGAGTTTGTACTTTCGATGTCAACGTGCTAGGTCTTGTGCTCCCTTGGTGTCTTTCCCATTTACGAATAAGACTTGATTGGGCTCTCATGTTACCACAAGTGTGAGAGGATAACTTTTGTCAACGTTAGTTGTGTCTTTAGATAGCATTGACTACTCTTATTTATATGAGGACCATGGTCAAGATTTTCAGATCAACTATGAGTTGAAGAGACAAATTTTCACGATTTAATTATTGCTGAAATCTCAAATCGATCAGCTGGACTTTCCAGTCGGTGGACTAGACTTTCTAGTCAGTCGACTGGACATTCATTCAGTCGACTATAATATTTTCCTATTTACAAAAGTACTGACTTTTAATGTGATGATTAATACACATCATTACGTCAGCATCATCCCTTGACGAGTTGGTCGGTCGGACATTCCAATCGCTTGATTCGTTTCTTTTGACAAACTGATTGGGCATATATCCGCTAGCACAATATTGCATTTTCGAATTGTCCGAATCAGTATCTCCATCGGCCATGTCTAGACTCTCCGGTCGATCGACTGGCACATCAGTCTGTCGACTGGAGCGGTTGACTCATTTACTAGCGTTCCTTAATTTACTATTCTACTCTTCTAAGTACGAATACTCGTCTCCGTTCTCCATAGTTCCGTATATCCGTTTGGCTCTCATAGATAGATAACCGTCCTCTATACGTAAACTCACTGCACTTTCATAGATAAATAACCATCGTTTGGAAGTACGTCTCCGTTATACACACTTCTTCAAACTAGTTGGACTCTCCCAAATTAATAAAGAATCATTGGACTCTTGTCACTATCTTTATACAGCAAACCGTATCCTTTTCCAGAAGCTATTATCTACTCCTCTGATCGCAAGGTACGTAACGATCATGTCTTCACCACTCCCGTTGCTATACATGTCATGAAGCCTGAATTCATTCTCAAAATCCTCCCAATACATATTTTCGCTTGCTTGGAGATTGCCATCACGATAATGATGATGAATAACGTATAGTACCGTGTGTAGTTTTGGGAAGAAAACGTCGATGGCGCCGGAGCTTGTGGCCCCCGCTGATTCATAGACAGCGCCACATGAATGGCATACACATGTAGTGGAACAAAATCATCTGCAGGTAGAGGGGATCAATCTGTGCTCCTTCCGTCCACGAGGATCCTAAAAAACTAGATATATGTGCAACTTTTGGTTCTACAATTTTTTTAGGAGTAGGCATGACGTTTCATTATGGAAGCGAAGGCGACATACCTTGTTTTCGACTAACTGTAACCCTTCCATAGGCAAATGATGAACAGTGGACTGAGGCCTCGGATAATACATCTCTGACAAGCACTAGGTATAAAGAGTATGGGCTAGCAATATATATTTAGAAGGTAAAAATCAGCAGCGACAAATTTAAAGAAATCATTCCTCGTTGTACGTGAATGTCGCACGACCGAGATATATATATTGGGTTTGGTAACAAGTTTGTCCATGAGGCAATTTTGTAATGCAATATATGTCCAGGAGACGCGATAGGAAATGACGAAACTAGCACTGCAACGAATTTCTATGATGAGCATTTGAACATTTGGCCAGCACCACCAACTTTTTTTTTGCCAAAAGTAGCATTGAATGATATGGTGGTGACACACTATCAACCACAAGGTCAAATTTTTTTTTTTTAAGGTAACCACAAGGTCAGTTTTATCTGTCCTCATCTTAAAAATCTGATTTCTTAACACATGATGTTGCATTTTTACTTTATAATCTATAAGAAGCAGGGCCGGGCTACTCATGTGTCGTATCATGTAGAATATTTTTTTTTTTTCATGTCAGTCAGTTTGATTTTTTTGTGTTCTTGTGTTACATTATGTATAGTAATAGTTTCCTATGGTCAATTACTTATCTTAGAAATTTGTCAGGTGATATATTAATAGGCAATGCAGAGCACGGTTTAAAGTAGATAATAAATTTTTGAACAAATATTTGCAATAAAAATTGAAGATTTTTTGTATTAAATGGTTACTCACATACAATCTTATTTATAATATTATGTCTCTGTACATTTGAAATATCAAAATTTTGATTGCCTACTTACTAATGATAATTTTAATATGTAATGCAAATTACTTTTGAACAGGCGGCTTGTGGCAACACATCCCACTATCACACAGACAGCGAGGTGTTACGCGAAAACGTGCGGAAATCACCATAACCACAGATTACCAAAAACACGGGTTAATTAAAATCGATTGCGGAAAACTGATAAACTGAGAAACTATTACATTCCAATCTACATCCTACAAGAAAACATGTTATATACATTCATACAAGCCTTGATACATGTCCACAGCTTAGAGCAACAGTTGTCCTGTCATAACATGAGTTCATCACCTATTTATACATACATAAAGGCCCACATCCGACCAACAACAGGATATACAAAACATCTTCAGCTGTACGTCGTGAAACAACGTCAAAACACCGCCAAGGACCTGAGAGTACAGAGATGACTCTAGACTCTATCAAAAAAATATCAATAGCATATCCATCGCTTGCCTTCTACTGTTCTTCTTGCTGCTCGGCTGCAACTCCGTGACCACCACCACGTCTAGCTCGACCACCTAAAAAGGGTGTAAACCAGCGGGGTGAGACAATCGAACATTGTCCCAGTGAGAAACATAACTCCCCGCCAAAACTACAAAACATCAGGTATGTATATAAAGCAACTAACTGATAAAAAGTATGACAAGAGCAGTTATGAAATAAAGTTGTCCATACTTATCAAGCTTACCAAATGTACTCAGCCATTTATCCAACTATTTCCTTATGAATCATGATTAACAAGATAGGATGTATAAAGCTTACCACATATGAGAAATGTATAAGCAACTGCAAGATACAATTAAAGTTAACTACACAAACAAGGCCTCAACCAATGTTTCATGTTTGTCTCAAATAATAATACTATTTGGCAGAATTACGTGTTATTATGCCCTGAGGAAGTGAGCCGTACCGCTCAAATCCAACCTTCGACTGCGAAGCCCAAGCCGGTGCCATACAAGGTCAATGGAAGAGCCGAACTCCACGAACTTCTCCGCCTCATGGTCAGTGCATGAGTACAACATAAGCAGGACCGCAGTCTCATACTGAAGTGGTCTTAGCCACAGGGTCAGCCCCACAGGCTATCCTCTTCCTAGCCCGCCTCGGTACAGGTCACGGCGCTAGTAAAACTGAGCCACGGGCCTGATCATCGTGCTCTGAGCTATGAACGCATTCATGCTCATCATATCACATATCCGGAACCATGGGCTTGTTCACCATGTTCATCACATATCCGAGTCTGCAACCGCAGCTGCACTCGTTTCCTCCTTACTTTAGGCTAGGAGAAACCTCGCATATTCAACAATATGTGCTCCGGGTTAACCCGCAAGAGAACCCATTTCACCATCACCAATTCCTGACGATGATGGATCTATGGCCAGGGAAAACTACATGATAGATTTCACTATGATTAATTAGTATCTTTTATATGGATTAAAAGATTCAACCAAGTTGTATAACATGCAAGCTATAACAGGAAATAAACAACATAAACTCAACATTATGCTTATACTACCATTCACATCATACTGATTCATCACAAGGATCCACATCACATGTTATCACTTGGCCTCTTGCCAATCAATCTAGATCCATCACAAGGATCATAACCTACCATGGTATCTCAATCCCTCATCATATAGTGTCATTGCCTCTCAAGGCTTACATCATCATCATCATCATCATCATGGGACAAACACATCATATATGCAATTTCATCCACAAGAGTAATTATCAAAGTGATGTTACTCATCACATATTTCTCATAACCTTTTCATGGCTAAACATCACCTGCATGGTTAGAGTATACAATAATCATAGTTTCAACATAAGGACTATGCTTATTATTATGAGATGACATTCAAGCTGCTATACTTATCAATTATACATTATCTGGTGATCAAGTGCATAAAGTGCATCATATAGCAAACCATATCTAGACTCATCCTCATCTCAGTATTATACAAATAATCAAGGTGCTCACTTCATGCATATAGTCATGCTAGATATACAGAACAAGCGTTATTATTACCACTACCATCACCATTCTTAGCATTAACAGATAATCACTCCCATATGTTTAGCCAGGCTAAGATGAACAAGCTTATGATAACGTGCATCACCATCTCTATAAGGAGTTACCATCGTTTTACTAAGAACATAACCACAAGGTTGTTTTCATAACGAGATGAATTATCATTAACAGTACCGAGAACCCTCACTATAGGTCACCATGAACTCTCACTAAAAGACGGTGTCGACCACCTGCCCTCACCCAAAGCTTAATGCATAACGGAAGATATATAAGCAAGCAGCAACGCTGCGTTACGTGCAGCCGAACGACGCTGCGTCATGCATCAAGGGGTGTACGTCAGGCACTCCACACCTATCGGGCAATGCCCGTCACCACCAGGCCTGTCGGCCGATACAAGGGTAGTGTGACGCCCGTCACAAGGAGCCCAGCAACGCCCGACACAGGGTGATGTCGACCAGTTCACCCACAAAAGGCTAACGTCCAAGAGAGAGAACACATGCACATGTCGTGCATCCAACTAAGCAAAACCTAACGGCCAACACACAGTAAGGGAAGAGTTATGACGTCCGTCACCAGAACCAAGGGTGTCGCTGAACACAAGAACCTGTCGACCAACTCACACACACACTCATGTCGTGAAAAACTAGACTAGAGGGTTGTCGGGCAGCACCTCATCATCCCCATATCCACCAAGATACATCTCACAAGGTCGTCTTCTACCTCAAGCGCAAGATACCAAAAACCCTAGAGAGTCAAGGAGATGGCTCACCTCGATCCACTAAGAAAGAGGGGTCTTGCACACCACCTATCACCCATCGGCAACACAACACCATCCCTAAACAAGGTCCACTACAACTGAGCTCACCCTTCTAGTCCATGGTGAGAGGAGAGTGTTTCTCAAGCAACTAGAACACAAGCTCACCTCAATCGACTAAGAAAGAGGGGTGTTGCTCATGATACTAGAAGCTTAAACTCACTCCTCTAGACCAGAGAGAGAAAGGAGTATTGCTCACCAAGAAACACTAAACCACATAGGTGATCGACCAACAAGGATACTAAAGCAAGATGTAAAACTAACAACAACATATAAGCAAGAACAAAGAAAAGGAAATAGTGTAGCTAGGGTTAGAAGTTATGCAACCCGCCTTAAGCAACTTCAAGCTCCAAGCTCCAAGCACCACCAAGCAAGGAAGATGGAGACTCTAAGGCTATCGGCCACCACTTCCTTCTCCAAGGTGTGTCAGCCTCCAAACTTGCTCTTTCAAGAGGGATATCAGCCACCACCAAGCAAGGAGAGGGTTGTGTCATCCAACAAGGTGGAGAGGAACCAAGGGACTAAAGGGACCCTAAGCTAAGGAAAGGAACCGCCTATATAGAAGGAAAGGCAGGAGAAAACAAGGTTGGTCCAAGCAAGGTGTCACTTGCCTAGGGACACTTGTCCTAGTGCACGAGCCACCACTCTAGCAAGCTCCATCCACATGGCCGAGATATGCACCAAGTGTCCACTAAACAAGGTCAAGGCTAGGTCAAGCACCATGGGAGACACAACCACTTGCACCATGGGCGACACACATCCATGTTGGCCGACACAAACACTCCTAGGCTGATACACACCCCACTTGGCCGATACAAGGCTCAACCAAAGGAAAGTAAGACACCTCAAGGCCCAACATGCTCAACAAGGCCCAAAAGAACTCAAGCAACGAGCCCAAGCCTTCCTCTCTACACAAGAGGAAGCAAAGAGAGAGAGGAACACCTCACAAGGTGGCAAACTTGCCCACAAAACCCTAAACTTGGGTTATTTGCAAGCATCACCTCCAACTCTCAACAAGGGACAACCAAAACCCTAATCACCACTAAAGGTGATTAGCAAGCAACAAAGCACCAGGGTTAAGCTAAGCAAACATGATACACCCTAAACAAAGGTCAGGGTCCTTACAAGCTAACCCCCTTTAAGGGATTTCGTCCCCGAAATCTGAAGAGAAAAGCGAGGGATACTTCCTCCTCATCTCTTCCTCAAGCTCCCACGTGGCTTCCTCAATGCCACGGTGATGCCAAAGAACCTTCACAAGAACCAGGTCCTTCTTCTTCAGCTTCTTAACCCTTCTGTCGAGGATCACCACAGGACCTTCTTCATAGGTCACATCTTTATCAAGCTCAACTTCAACTTGATGTATGACTGTTCCTGAATCTGGATGGCTTTTCTTCAGCATACTGACATGGAACACTGGATGTAACTTGTGCAACTCTGGAGGTAACTCTATCTCATAAGCTACCTTACCAACATGTGCTATAACTGGGTAAGTCCCCTTATACCTGGGTGCCAACTTACCCTTCCATCCAAATCTTAGCACACCTTTCCACGACGAGACTTTAAGATATACTTTGTCTCCTACCCGAAACTCCAAAGGTCGTCGACGATTTTCTGCATAAGACTTCTACCTGTCCTGTGCCACTTTCAACTGTTGTTGTATCACCTTGATCTTTTCTGTTGTCTGCTGTACTAACTCAGGACCCAACAACTGATACTCACCAGACTCATACCAACACAAAGGAGATCTACACTTCCTCCCATACAAGGCCTCATAAGGAGCCATGTCAATGCTCCGCTGATAACTGTTGTTGTAGGCAAACTCCATCAAACTCAGATGCACATCCCAACTGCCTAGGAACTGCAAAACACAAGCTCGAAGGAGATCTTCCAAAATCCGAATAGTCCTTTCAGACTGTCCATCTGTCTGTGGGTGGAAAGCGGTACTGAACCTCAACTACGTTCCCAACGCCTTGTGTAATTGTTCCCAAAAATGACTCGTGAACTGAGGAACTCTGTCAGAAACTATCGTCGATGGCACACCATGAAAACGTACTATCTCATCCACATATACTTGAGCGAGTTTCTCGGCTGTATATGTCATCTTTACAGGTATGAAATGGGCAGACTTCGTCAATCTATCCACTATCACCCAAATGGAATCATGATTCCTAGTTGTCCTGGGTAGACCAACTACGAAATCCATGGTTATATGATTCCATTTCCACTGCGATATTGGCAAAGGTTGAAACGTACCTGCCGGCTTCTGGTGTTCAACCTTCACTTGCTGACAAACCATACATCTAGCCACAAACTCAGCTACATCTTTCTTCAAAATGGGCCACCAATACAAGTCATTCAGACTATGATACATCTTGGTGACACCTGGATGCATGGCATACATCAACGTGTGTGCTTCTTCGAGCACCAACTTCCTCAGCTCATCAACATCATGAACCACCATCCTATCACGATAGCAGACTAGCCCATCCTCGGACTCATGAAGCCCATCACGCTTTTCGCTGCCGAACTCTGATCTGATCAACTGTACTGCATCATCTGTCTGCTGTGCATCTTTGATCTGTTGTCTCAACGTAGGCTTGACTTTCATCTGTGCTAAAAGTCCAGCTAACAGGGAAACCTCCATCTGCACGTTCATCTGCCACAAAGAGACAAACATATCCCGCCTAGGGCATACCAGGGAACTCAGCTGTGCCTTCTTGGAAGAAAAAGAAGACTTTCGACTAAGCACATCAACTACCACATTCGCCTTACCAGGATGATACTCGATAGTGCAGTCATAGTCATTGATCAACTCCATCCATCATAGTTGTCGCATGTTCAACTCTTGCTGTGTAAAGATGTACTTCAGATTCTTATGATCCGTAAAGATCTGACACACTTCCCCATATAGATAGTGTCTCCAAATCTTTAACGCATGAACCACTACTGCCAACTCCAAGTCATGAGTCGGATAGTTCTCCTCGTGTTTCTTAAGCCGTCGCGAAGCAAAAGAAAGCACATGATCCTCCTGCATCAGCACACAACCTAAACCTTTCTTGGAAGCATCACAGAAAATAACGTAGCCCTTCCCAGGCTCTGGCAGGATCAATACTGGAGCACTGGTCAGCTTCTCCTTCAAAATTTGGAAAGCTTGCTAACATCGTTCATCCCAGACAAAAGGTATGTCCTTTCTCGTCAACTTTGTCATTGACAAAGAAATCGCACTGAAGTCCTTGATGAACCTCCGGTAGTATCCTGCTAAACCCAGAAAACTGCGAACTTCTATCGGCGTCTTCGGCTGTTCCCAATCTGCAACGAATTCCACCTTCTTCGGATCTACTTTGACTCCTTCCACAGATATCACGTGACCCAAGAAAGTCACCTCTTCCAACCAGAACTCACACTTACTGAACTTGGCATACAACTGATGTTGGCGAAGAAGAGTCAACGCTCGACGAAGAGGTTGCTCATGCTCTAGCCTGTCCTGACTATAGATCAGGATGTCATCTATAAAGACTACAACAAACTGATCTAAGAACGGACAGAACACTCTGTTCATTAGGTCCATGAAAGTAGCAGGTGCATTGGTTAGCCCGAATGACATAACCACGAACTCAAAGTGACCATACCTCATCCTGAAAGCTGACTTTGGTATGTCATCCACCTTTATCCTCAATTGATGATATCCGGACCGCAGGTTGATCTTTGAAAACATTGTAGCACCACACAACTGATCAAACAGATCATCTATCCTCAGCAACGGGTACTTGTTCTTGATCGTGACCTTATTCAACTGCCGGTAATCTATACACAACTGCATCGAACCATCCTTCTTCTTGACAAACAACACGGGAGCACCCCAAGGCGATGTGCTCAGTCGGATGAAACCTTTGTCTAGCAACTCTTGTAATTGCTTCTTCAATTCTGCCATCTCAACTGGAGCCATCCTGTACGGTGTCTGTGCAACTGGCTGTGTCCCTGGGACCAAATCAATCTCTCGGGGTGGAGGAACACTAGGAAACTCCTTAGGAAACACATATGCAAACTCCCGAACAACGGTCACCTCCTCAAGACTAGGACCCTTCGCCTTGGTAGCCACAACGGTATCTACCCCATGAGCTAAAAATGCCTCACATCCCTGTCGTAACAACTTATCTGCATTCATTGCTGATATCAGACACGTCGGGAGAATCTTCCTATCTCCTTGGAAGGTCCACTTCTCTCCGGCATCAACAAACACCGCCTGCTTGGACCCACAATCCAAAACCACCTCATACTTCTCTAAGGTATCCATCCCAAGGATAACATCAAACACATGCATATCAAGTGGTATAAGATCCACTTGAATGCAGTGTCCCGAGAAAGACAAGACACAAGATGGACACTCTTCTCGAAGCAACGAGGAACCATCAAGAGGGGTTTCTAACAACAAACTATCCTTCTTACGACTAACAGGTAAACGACAGTTCTCAAGCATACTATAGGCGATAAAAGAGTGCGTAGCACCCGGGTCAACCAGAATAGATATAAAGAAAGAAGAAGAAATATCAGAATGAAATAACTCCATCTGACCTGTCACTACTCGCGGGTGGACTATCGCCTCCGGCTGACTCATAGCATAGAATCGAGTCATTGCTTGCTATCCACGACCTCTGCCTCCTTGAGCAGACGATCCATCCTGAGATGCTTGACCACGTCCTCGTCCTCTGCTACCACTGGGCTGCTGTCGTTCCGATCCTTGATGACTCTGCCTCGGCTGCTGTGTCACTTCAACATCTCTATTCTGGCAGTTGAACCTCAAATGCCCGATCTAACCACACCGATGGCATACTCTATCATCAACCCGTGGCCTAGATGGCCTTGTCACTGCCACAGAAGCTGTGTTGTGTGCCTTAGATGGTGAAGAAACATAACCTCTTCCTCTACTCGAAAACCACTGAGACGGTCCACCAGAATCTCTCATCACTATTGGTGCTGAAAACCTGGGCTTCTTGAAGCCACCAAACCTCTGACCCTGGAACTGAGCAGGTCTCTTCTTAGCCATAGACTCTCTCTTCTCTCTAACTGATCGTTCAACCCTTCAGATGGATTCCACGAATGTAGCAAACTTCTCTCGATTCTCCAACGGAGACACAGGTGTGGTCAACTCAGCACTCAGACCCTTCTCGAAACATCTAATCCGCTCCTCATCTGTCACTGTCATGTGAGGATAAAACCTCAACAGATCCATGAACTTAGCCTCGTACTCGGTGATGTTCATCGTCCCTTGTTGCAAGCTCTCAAACTGACTGATCTTCTCATCCAGATATGTCTTCGGGAAGTATCTGGTGACGAACTCGCGCCGGAAAACCTCCCAACAGATCACCTCACCAAGTCGCTTCTCTTCCTCGATGGTCCACCAGTGACCAGCACTACCCTTCAGAAGGTAGACAACGTGCTTTACTTGGTCTGCTTCGGGGATGTCGAGGATCCGAAAAGCCTTCTCAAGACTTGTCAGCCACAGATCTGCATCCGTTGGATCAGCCGTTCCAGCATAATCCGAAGCTCTGACTCGGCAAAGCCGCTCGAAGGTCTTCCCAATACCTGATGCTTCTTCATGGGGAACCTGTGCTCGCGGAGGAGGCACTGGTAATCACTCAACCATGAGATTCATCATAGCCATCAACTGCCCCACAAGTTGTTGGTAGGCATGGTGTTCAAGTATGGCTGGGTTAGGTTGGGGGACCTCAGGCACCCGATCTTCATGTGCCTGACCTACCGCTCCATCAACTGATGCAGCATCGCTGTGCTCAGCAGCGTGTTCTTCATGGTTTCCAGATATCTTGGCTTTTCTTCCACTGAGGGTAGAAGATGATTGTGAGGAAATCTAGAAAACACATAAGAATAGACTCAACCTAGTCCTAAATCCCTGTAGACTCAGCGAACCTAAAGCTCTGATACCAAACTTTGTGGCAACACATCCCACTATCACACAGACAACGAGGTGTTACGCGAAAACGTGCGGAAATCACCATAACCACAGATTACCAAAAACACGAGTTAATTAAAACCGATTGCGGAAAACTAATAAACTGAGAAACTATTACATTCCAGTCCACATCCTGTAAGAAAATAGGTTATATACATTCATACAAGCCTTGATACATGTCCACAGCTTAGAGAAACAGCTGTCCTATCATAACATGAATTCATCACCTGTTTATACATACATAAAGGCCCACATCCGGCCAATAGCAGGATATACAAAACATCTTCAGTTGTACGTCGTGAAACAACGTCAAAACACCGCCAAGGACCTGAGAGTACAGGGATGACTCTAGACTCTATCACAAAACATCAACAACATATCCATCGCTTGCCTTCAACTGTTTTTCCTGCTGCTCGGCCGCAACTCCGCGACCACCACCACATCTAGCTCGACCACCTAAAAAGGGTGTAAACCAGCGGGGTGAGACAATCGAACATTGTCCCAGCGAGAAATATAACTCCCCGCCGAAACTACAAAACCTCAGGTATGTATATAAAGCAGCTAACTGATAAAAAGTATGACAAGAGTAGTTATCAAATAAAGTTGTTCATACTTATCAAGCTTACCCAATGTACTCAGCCACTTATCCAACTATTTCCTTATGAATCATGATTAACAAGACAGGATGTATAAAGCTTAGCACATATGAGAAATGTATAAGCAACTGTAAGATACAATTAAAGTTAACTACACAAACAAGGCCTCAACCAATGTTTCGTGTTTATCTCAAACAGTAATACTATTCGGCTGAATTATGTATTATTATGCCCTGAGGAAGTGAGCCGTACCGCTCAAATCCAACCTTCGGCTGCGAAGCCCAAGCCGGTGCCATACAAGGTCAATGGAAGAGCCGGACTCTACGACCTTCTCCGCCTCATGGTCAGTGCATGAGTACAACATAAGCAGGACCGCAGTCTCATGCTGAAGTGGTCTTAGCCATAGGGTCAGCCCCACAGGCTACCCTCTGCCTATCCCGCCTCGGTACAGGTCACGGCGCTAGTAAAACTGAGCCACAGGCCTGATCACTGTGCTCTGAGCCATGAATGCATTCATGCTCATCATATCACATATCCGGAGCCATGGGCCTATTCACCATGCTCATCACATATCCGAGTCTGCAACCGCAGCTGCACTCGTTTCCTCCTCACTTTAGGCTAGGAGAAACCTCACATATTCAACAATATGCGCTCCGGGTTAACCCGCAGGAGAACCCGTTTCACCATCATCAATTCCTGGCGATGATGGATCTATGGCCAGGGCAAACTACATGATAGACTTCACTGTGATTAATTAGTATCTTTTATATGGATTACAAGATTCAACCAAGTTGTATAACATGCAAGCTATAACAGGAAATAAACAACATAAACTCAACATTATGCTTATACAACCATTCACATCATACTGATTCATCACAAGGATCAACATCACATGTTATCACTTGGCCTCTTTCCAATCAATCTAGATCCATCACAAGGATCATCACCTACCATAGGATCTCAATTACTCATCATATAGTGTCACTGCCTCTCAAGGCTTACATCATCATCACCATCATGGGACAAACACATCATATATGCAATTTCGTCCACAAGAGTAATTATCAAAGTGATGTTACTCATCACATATTTCTCATAACCTTTTCATGGCTAAACATCACTTGCATGGTTAGAGTATCCAATAATCATAGTTTCAACATAAGGACTATGCTTATTATTATAAGATGACATTCAAGCTGCTATACATATCAATTATACCTTATCTGGTGATCAAGTGCATAAAGCGCATCATATAGCAAACCATATCTAGACTCATCCTCATCTCAGTATTATACAAATAATCAAGGTGCTCACTTCATGCATATAGTCATGCTAGATATACAGAACAAGCATTATTATTACCACTACCATCACCATTCTTATCATTAATAGATAATCGCTCCCATATGTTTAGCCAGGCTAAGATGAACAAGCTTATGATAACGTGCATCACCATCTCTATAAGGAGTTACCATTGTTTTACTAAGAACATAACCAAAAGGTTGTTTTCATAACGAGATGAACTATCATTAATAGTATCGGGAACCCTCACTATAGGTCACCATGAACTCTCACTAAAAGACGGTGTCGGCCACCTGCCCTCACCCAAAGCTTAACGCATAACGACAGATATATAAGTAAGCAGCAACGCTGCGTTACGTGCAACCGAACGATGCTGCATCGTGCGTCAAGGGGTGTACGTCGGGCACTCCACAACTATTGGGCAACGCCCGTCACCACCAGGCCTGTAGGCCGATACAAGGGTAGTGTGACGCCCGTCAGAAGGAGCCCAGCAACGCCCAACACAGGGTGATGTTGACTAGGTCACCCACAAAAGGCTGACGTCTAAGAGAGAGAACACATGCACATGTCTTGCAACCAACTAAGCAAAGCCTAACGGCTAACACACAACAAGGGAAGAGTTGTGACGCCCGTCACCAGAATCAAGGGTGTCGCTCAACACAAGAACCTATCGGCCAACTCACACACACACTCATGTCGTGCAAAACTAGACTAGAGGGTTGTCGGGCAGCACCTCATCATCCACATCTCCACCAAGATACATCTCACAAGGTCGTCTTCTACCTCAAGCGCAAGATACCAAAAACCCTAGAGAGTGAAGGAGATGGCTCACCTCGATCAACTAAGAAAGAGGGTCTTGCACACCACCTATCACCCATCGGCAACACAACACCAACCCTAAACAAGGTCCACTACGAGCGAGCTCACCCTTCTAGTCCATGGTGAGAGGAGAGTGTTGCTCAAGCAACTAGAACACAATCTCACCTCAATCGACTAAGAAAGAGGGGTGTTGCTCATGATACTAGAAGCTTAAACTCACTCCTCTAGACCAGAGAGATAAAGGAGTATTGCTCACCAAGAAACACTAAACCACATAGGTGATCGGCCAACAAGGATACTAAAGCAAGATGTAAAACTAACAACAACATATAAGCAAGAACAAAGAAAAGGAGATAGTGTAGCTAGGGTTAGAAGTTATGCAACCCGCCTTAAGCAACTTCAAGCTCCAAGCTCCAAGCACCACCAAGCAAGGAAGATGGAGACTCCAAGGCTATCGGCCACCACTTGCTTCTCCAAGGTGTGTCGGCCTCCAAACTTGCTCCTTCAAGAGGGATATCGGCCACCACCAAGCAAGGAGAGGGTTGTGTCGTGCAACAAGGTGGAGAGGAACCAAAGGACCAAAGGGACCCTAAGCTAAGGAAAGGAACCACCTATATAGAAGGAAAGGGAGGAGAAAACAAGGTTGGTCCAAGCAAGGTGTCACTTGACTAGGGACACTTGTCCTAGTGCACGAGCCACCACTCTAGCAAGCTTTATCCACATGGCCAAGATATGCACCAAGTGTCCACTAAACAAGGTCAAGGCTAGGTCAAGAACCATGGGCGACACAAACACTTGCACCATGGGAGACACACATCCATGTTGGCCGACAAAAACACTCCTAGGCCGATACACACCCCACTTGGCCGATACAAGGCTCAACCAAAGGAAAGAAAGGCACCTCAAGGCCCAACAAGCTCAACAATGCCCAAAAGAACTCAAGCAACGAGGCCAAGCCTTCCTCTCTATACAAGAGGAAGCAAAGAGAGAGAGGAACACCTCACAAGGTGGCAAACTTGCCCACAAAACCCTAAACTTGGGTTATTTGCAAGCAGCACCTCCAACTCTCAACAAGGCACAACCAAAACCCTAATCACCACTAAAGGTGATTAGCAAGCAATAAAGCACCAGAGTTAAGCTAAGCAAACAAGGTACACCCTATACGAAGGTCAGGGTCCTTACACGACTTCTCCCCATTTGTTTCACAACCAAAGAGTAACACTTGTCATTTTAAAATCCAAGTGCATTATTAAGATCTCCTACAATCATAACTCTACGTTTGATGTTATTCTTGTTATGTTTTGTCTCTGGACCATAGGAAATATGTGTAACTTATATACAACTAGAGGAACTATTATTGTTGGTGATGTGTGCCATTCAAGCACCCTTTTTCCCAACTTTTTAAGTTTTGTCACATATAAATTCTTATTTTTATCCACTGAAAAGAAACAAATTGCTATTTGCTTCCCTTTATCACAATTGAACTTGATTCTCACCAAAATCGATGCATTTCTTACAGACTCAGAACACCAGACGATCATCTCACCTATTCCAGTCGATCGGTTCACCTGTTCCAGACAATCAGCTAATATGTTCTAGATGATCGGTTGATGCCATCCCCCATCCACGAAGTCTCGTTCAAGCACTCAATCTAAATGGCACAACATTTGAATGTCAAACGATCATTTCAGACCTCAAAGCGGGAGTATTCCTGCCCCAGCCGAGCGGGTCAAAGAGTGCCGCCACCCGGGACTTAGGGTTGCTGACTGCTGCCCCAACCCCCACCCTTTTCAGACTCCCAACCGATCGGCTCACCACCCAACTGATTGGTTGGCAGTGCGCGACCAATTCAAAAATGCAGCCGCCAGCCTCATTTGCCCACAACCCTAGTTGTAAAAGCCCCCTCCTCCTATAAAAGGAGGGGCACTTCCCCATCACTGGATATCATCTTTGGCACGAATAATCTCTCAGCAATTGTTTCTTATGCTCTTGTGCTCTTTTCATTAATAAAGACTAATTATTTGCAAGCTAAGTGCCCCTTTAAATTATTGTTCTTTCACTTTGCTTTTTTTAGATCTGATCTTCTTGGTCTTCTTCTTCTTCTTCTTCTTCTTATTCTTCTTCTTGTTTGTAGACTGGAGCAAGGAATTAGGAGTCAGGCATTTGACAGTCTCTAGCCTAAGGAATTAATCCTTTGATAAGTTTAGACAATTGCTAGAACATTTTCTTCCTCCATCTCCCTTTTCTCTACAAGTATGAGCGAGTAGTTTTCCTATCGAGGCAAGGGGAATAGCCCTCTAGCCATGGTTTGAATCTACTTAATCCATAAGAACAACTTCTATTAGATGGATTTTAGTTTTAAGAATTGATGATCTATTAGAGTAATTAATTGATTTTGATCATTTGTTAATTTGGGTGGAAATGACCATGGAAACCTAGATTTAGAACAATAAAATGAATCACATAGAGGTTTTGAAATGATTGTGGATCTTTCTCTTTTGGGATGATGAACTAAGAAACATGACCACCAGGACCAATGGGCTCATGTGGAGTTCATCTTTTGTGGATTTTAGTTAATTCACATGCCTTCATCGGATTTTGTCGTCTAGAGGATTTCGTTATTTCTTGTCTATGCTAAGGTGGTGAAAACCCGTAAAAGCCTCGATATTCCATCATCTGATTCAATCACCATTTAATTTACTATATTTACATTCTAGTCTTCTATTCATAATATCTTTTATTATGCTAACAATCGTCTCTCTTCCTTGTAACATGGAAATTTTACTTCTGGTTAGCATAATTTTAAATCTTTCTTTTCCTTCTTATTCTAGCAATAATCACCAAACCCCCCATATGATTTTTACTTCCTGTTCTAAAAATATACTAATATAAAAAATAAACAAAAGTTTAACAAAATAATTGGGTTTAGAGACTACTTTCTTAAGGACATTGTCCTGTGGTATCGACCCTTCTATACTAGCCTTAATTAGATAGTAAAAAAAGGTTAAACTCTAGAATTAAAATCTTAGTGATTGTAGTGCACTTAGATGCATTATCGATTTGGCACCGTTGCCGGGGACAATGGATTGTTTTCTCAAACCCCAAAAACTTTTAGATAACTTTTTTTCATTTTTTATGTCTTCCAAGTAACATTTCAGAAGTGGTAATCCTCTTTCTGTTGAGTTTCGATTCCAATAGTCCATTTTTTCTGCACACGATTAATTGTTTATTTGTGCATGCGATGCTTGAATGCCAGATTTACATCGTTTGATCCTGAGATAGATAAAACTTTTCATCGTCTGAACCGTCAAAATTGAATTAGAATGGATGAGGAGGAATTCGCTCGTAGGATCAATCAGGCTCTTGCACTCAAAGAGAGCACATTCTAGCCGATCAAGCGGCTAGAGAGACAACTTTTCGAGAAGCCTACATGATTTAACAAGAAACACTATAGGCCAATAGGAGGGAAGCCGAAAGGTAAAAACAATTAAAAGATTTTTCTGTTCCCAAAACTGCCTATGCCCAACACCCAGTTGTGCCTCCTGACATTATTTCCCCGCAAATCGAGATCTGAACCCAATGGATCACCATGATCCAAGCAAACCCATTCTCTGGTAACAATGGAGAAAGTTGCCAAGATCATCTTCAAAGGTTCATAGACCTTTGCTCCTTGAACAAACTCCCATGAGTCTTTGAAGATGCAATCCACCTTAGATTGTTCAAATACTCTCTCATCGGCCAAGCTAGTAGTTGGTATAACACCATGGAGAGTGAAGAACAAGTTAAAACTTGGGAGGTATTACAAAATAAGTATCTTGAAAAGTTCTACCCTCCTTCTCTCACCTATGAAATCAGGGGACAAATCACTCACTTTTCTATGTCCCCAAGAGAATCCCAAGGACAAGCCTGGAAAAGGTTCAAGGAATTGCTCAGAAAATGCCCTCATTATGATATCTCTCAAGACCAACTCATAGAAATATTCTATCGTGGTGTTGATGATGATACCAAATTTTTTCTTAATTCCTCATCTAGAGGAAATTTCATACACCAAAGTCTAACTAGTGTATGGGAGGCTGTAAAACATACTTTCAAAATAAGGGCTAGGTGGGGAATTGGTGGGATCCTTAAAGTAGCCAAGGCTGAAGTTGATCCTGATATCCAAAGCATACCAGAAAGCCTTAAATTAATTTCTCTAAAACAAGATCATTTAGAGTCATCCCTAGGTACCTATAGAGAGTTACCCCAACAAAGAAAAGTTGTAGACTCTCTCTGTGGCATCTTCCAAGTATATGATTACACCACCTTACTCTGACAATATGTTTACAACACCCCCATGCCACTTGAATTAGGACAACAATTGGAGGACCTAAATTCTATTCACACCACACCTGACTAGGGTTACAACAATACCAATCAAACTAGAAATCATCCTGGATTCCAATATGGGAACCTTTCAGGTTCTGGAAAACTCTAGCCAACTCCAATCCCAACAAAGGCCTCCCTACCCTCAAAAAATAATTGACCACCACCTAGGTTCATATACAATAATCAAAGGAATTTTGGGAACCAAGGGAACTACCAAGGAAACCACCCAAACCGACCACCATACCAAGGACAACAATTTCAAATTTTGAACCTTCCTCCTCAAAATCTCAATCAACCACCACCCAATGTTCCTACTCCCACTCCCTCAACTCATGAAAGGATAGCTACCTTGGAACAAATCATGTGCCCAACAAGATCATCAAAAGGCAATTGAAGCCCTTCTAGCTCGCCTATTTTCCCAACTGAAACCCCCTACTGACACTTTTGTCGGGTAGCCTAAGAACAACCCCAAACATCCCGAACAACTCAAGGTCATTTCTAATCATTTGGGAAAGGTGCACTCCACTCTCCCTCTAGAAAAACCTTCAGCCACACTTCTAGAATTCGAGGATGAAGACATGGTAATTGTTGAACCTGAAGCTACACCTGAACCTACCATCCTTGAACCCCCTCAGGCAGAATTCGAAGAACCAAACTACAAATCATGACCTCCCTACCAAGCTCGCCTACTCCAAATACATGAAATCCCTCAAGACTAGGAAGTATGCTACTGAAGAATATAAGACTGTCAAACTTGCTAGGGCTACTTTAGAAATAATCCAAAGTAAAATGCATAAAACACAGAAGGACCCTAGTTCTTTTGGAATAGGATTCTACTTAGGTGATAATGCTTTTAGAAAGGGCCTAGCTGATTTAGGAGCCAATATATCCATCGTGCCCTACAGACTTTGTAAAAGATTAGGATTTAATGACATGTTACCCACAGGCATGACCATCCAACTGGAAGACTCATCCCTGACCAAACCCATGGGAATCATATAAGACATTCCAGTTAAGGCTGGGATAGATTCCTATGTCCCTTGTGACTTTTTGATCATGGACATAAAAGAAGATTTTTTTTATCCTCTCATTTTTTGTCATCCTTTCTTAGCCATAGCCCGAGCCTTGATTGATTTTGAGGCCAGGACCATTCTGTTAAGATTAGGGAAGCAAATGCTAGAGTTTAGGGTGTTTGAAAGAATGAAAGGGCCTAGTTTCTAGGAAGAGGTCTATCTCCATGACTGCATTGATAAATTATCTCAACTGAGGCAAGAATGGGAGTTAGTTGATGACCCCCTACACACATCCCTCATTAGCCCCCCCCCCCTAAATGTGACTTTGACAATGAACAATTAGATCAATTTAAGGCTGACTTAGATGATTTTAAGGAGATCCCTACTGCTGAAATTGAGGACCTTAAAATGATCTCCATCATGGAAGAAAACTTGAAACACCCAAACCTCCAGAAATAAAGACTCTTCCCATAGGTTTGAATATGTCTTTCTTGATGAACAACAATTGTGCCCTATCATCATAAATTCTGACCTTACCCTTGAATAAGAAAATAAACTTATGAGTTGACTTAAGAAAATAAGAACTACCTTGGGGTACAAAATGATAGATCTAGTTGGAATAGATCAATCCATCTGCATTCACAAAATCGCAATGATAGAAGACAAGAAACCCTCCTAAGATCCACAATGAAAACTCAACCCAAACATGAAGGAAGTTGTCTGTCTAGAATTGATCAAACTTTTGAGTGCATGAATCATCTACCCCATCTCTGATTCCCTGTGGGTCAGCCCAATTCAAGTTGATCCCAAAAAGGGAGGGACCACTGTCATTAGAAATGAGAAGAATGAACTCATTCCCACCCGCACCATCACATGATGGAGAATGTGTATCGACTATAGGACATTCAATAAAGCAACTAGGAAAGAGAACTTCCTACTTCCCTTCCTAGACCAAGTTCTTGAATGCTTAGCCCATCAACAATACATTTGTTATCTAGATGGCTATTCAAGATTTTATCAGATTCCTATACATCCTGAAGATCAAGAAAAAACAACCTTTATATGTCCCTTCAACACTTATTCTTTTAGATGAATGCCCTTCGACTTATGCAATGCACCAGCCACCTTCTAATGGTGTATGTTTGCCATCTTTGCAGGATTGACTGAAACCATCATGGAGGTGTTCATGTATGACTTCTCTATCTATGGAGACATTTTTGAATCTTGCCTTAGAAATATTTCCCTTGTTCTTGATAGATGTGTTGAGTCACACTTAGTTCTTAATTGGGAAAAGTGTCACTTCATGGTTAAAGAGCATTGTTCTAGGACATAAAGTAAGCAACCAAGGCATAGAAGTTGACAAATTGAAAATTGAAGTTATCACCAAGATTCCACCTCCAACCTCAGTCAAAGACATCTGAGCCTTCATAGGACATGTTGATTTCTATCGACAATTCATCTGTGACTTTTCCAAAATCACAAAACCTCTCACCAATCTTCTTCAAAAAGAGGTGGCCTTCCACTTTGACAAAGCCTGCATGGATAGCATTCTATGTTTGAAAAATGCTCTCACAACCACTCCAGTCATTCATGCACCAGACTGGGCCCTACCCTTTGAAATCATGTGTGATGTTAGTGACTTTGATGTAGGTGCCATCTTAGGACAACAAGTTGATAAGAAACATCGTGTCATATACTATGCATCCAAGATATAGATGAAGCTCAGTGAAATTACATTGTGACTGAAAAAGAAATGCTAGTCATTGTCTATGCTTTTGATAAATTTTGCTCGTACTTAAATTGTCTCCAAAGTCATTGTTTACACTGATCATGCAGCCATTCGCTACCTCATGACCAAGAAGGATGTCAAACCCAGACTCATAAGATGGATTTTGCTATTGTAGGATTTTGATCTAGAGATCCTAGATAAAAAGGGGTCTAAAAACGTCGTGGTTGACCACCTAAGTTGACTTAGCTATAGCCAATCCGGTGACACCCTCATAAATGAATCTCTACATGATGACCAACTTCTTAAGGTAGACTCCCAATTTCCTTGGTTTGTCGATTTTGTAAATTATTTAGCCACTGGTGTATTGCACCCTGAGTACAAGGGACATTCTAAAGCTAAATCTTTACATGACGTCAAAAATTATTATTGGGATGAACCTTATCTGTTTAGACTTTATGCCGACATTCTGTATTGTCATTGTGTTTCCCAAGAAGAAAGCTCTGACATTCTGGAATAATGTCATTCTGACCCCTATGGTGGACACATGAGTTCCTTGAAAATAGCCAAGAAAGTCCTACAATGTGGGTTTTATTGGCCCACCATCTTCAAAGACACTTATGATTATGTGTTGTCATGTGACCACTGTCAAAGAATGGGTAACATCTCCAAGCATGACCAAATGCCCCTAACCTCTTGGCAGGAGTTATAATTTTTTTATGTGTGGGGAATCGACTACATGGGCCTATTTCCTTCTTTATATGGGTATGCCTACATATTAGCCGAGTCGATTATCTGTCAAATTGGGTTGAAGTTGTACCCACTAAAACTTGTGATTCCAAATCTGTTAAAAAACTCTTTAAAGGTATTATTTTCACTACATTTGGAGTCCCACGCAGTGTCATCTCAGATGGGAGATTCCATTTTTTACAAAAACGTTTTGAGGCTTTATTGAAGAAATTTGGGGTCTACCACAAAGTTGCAACTCCTTACCATCCTCAAACTAGTGGTCAGGTTGAAGTATCCAATAGGCTAATCAAATCCATTTTAGAGAAAATTGTTGGTCGCACTAGGAAGTATTGGGCGTTGAAAATCAGTGACACTCTATGGGCATACATAACTGCCTACAAGACAGACATAGGCACCACCCCTTTCAGGCTAATTTATGGAAAATCATGCCACCTACCATTAGAATTAGAACACAAGGCCAGTTGGGCCATCAAAAGCCTAAATGTTGACCTTTCTACAGCAAGAGAAAAATGTCTTCTCCAAATAATGAACTAGACAATCTTAGAATGAGCGCTTAAGAAAATGTGAGAATCTACAAGGACCAAACTAAACTATGGCATGACAGTCACATCAAGTGCAAGGACATTAGAGAAGGTGGCTAGGTTCTAGTGTTTAATTCCAAACTAAGGCTTTTTCTTGGGAAGCTTAAGTCCATATGGTATGCTCCCTACCTCATGAAGTATGCCTATCCACATGGAACATTTCTTCTTTGGGATAAAGTTTTGGGTGAATTTAAGGTTAATGGACATCGTCTCAAAAGATACATAACCACCGAAGACTTTGTCACTTTAGATACCAATAAACGCTCATCGTTGGAAGATCTTAACTTGATCGACCCTCAGACTCCCCCAGAATCTCAATAAACTGGTCTCTCATCTGTCGAGCCTCTGACGTAAAACAAGGCACTTGTTGAGAGGCAACCCAACCCTATCTTAATTATTCTACATTTTCTTTACCTTGTTATTTCATTTTGTTCTATTTTCACTTTCTTCTGCAAGACAACCGATTGGCTCACTGAGCCAAATGATCAGTTCAGTATTCCTGAACGGCGACCCCTTTTATAGGCCAAACGATCATTTGGCACCTCGACCGATTAGCTCATTTTAGATGTGCATCTTCAGAACCAAGCTAGCCCCCTTCCCCATACATCAAGCCACCTGACACATTGGATTCCCCCCCCCACGTCGGTGTTGTCCAAATAGACCGAACTGATCAGATCACTTAGCTAAATGATCAGTTCGGAACCCTCGATTGGTTTTATAACCCAGCCTAGCTGAGGACTTCACCATGCCCTCATCTTCTTCTAACCTAGCCGCCACACAACTTGTTGAGTTCTAGACCACGAGTAGATCGAGTAGCGTGCAGACCAGTCGAGCGCATCTTTTCCAATCGAGCCCCTTCCACCTCATACTAGCTGCCGACCTTCCCACAGCGAGTTGAGCGGCTCCACCTCGCACCGGCCGCCTTGCACCACCACACCATTCCATCCCCGAATCGCTCATCCCCTTCTTGAGATCGTGTTACTTTGCCTCCTCTACCACCGTGCTCGCCACCTTTTCCCTCTCCTTCTCCCAGAATGATTCGATCGCCTCGTAGCCAAAACACATGTTTTACGTACTCAACCGATCATCTAGCTACATAAACCGACCGTTTCATAGACCAACTGATTGTTTTATTCTGCCAGCCAATCGTTTCGCACCCCGCGAGCAACCATGTTCAACTGGTTCCGCAAAAACAAGGGCAAATCCACCACCTCATCCTCCTGCGATCCACCTCATCAATCCAGATCCCAATCCGGGATTCATTTTCGCATACCTTCCCCACTGGAAAATCCTCACCGAATCTTGTCAAGGATATGCTTAATGACATCCACGATGTCGAGGCTCTTCTCTGTGAGATGGAGAGTAACCAAAAAGAAAGAAATGACCCAGATTCCACCACTCCTCATCCACCTTGCATCGCCCCCATTCCAGGCAGTTATGTCTAGTTCACCAACTCCGAACACCTACACCATTTTAAGGACATGTTCTCCATGGGTGTTTCCCTTCCCTAATAGGCTGGTGGCACTACCCTTGATGCATTAGGAATCCAAGACGCCATTGACAACATTCTCCACAAAAACCATATCCTCCTTTTCCCTTATCGTGTCACCTTCATCTATAACTACCCCACCCTCGAGTTCATTACCATATTCCATCCCTATCATTGTTCCCAAGGAAACTCCAATTGCAAGATCCATATTTTTTGGGAAAATTTGGAAATCTCTACATGGCAGTTCACTTCCTTCATCCTTGATAGTAACGATGATTACCGGTTGGATCATTGCATGGAGCAATCCCATGATTCCTTCCCCGGCCAGTATGACAGAGACAAGTTCTAGGCTGAGATCACCGGCCTCATGCCCAGCCTTCCTAATGGGCCCAAGGCCTCCAGCATTCACGACCCAATGGTCTGCTACCTTCATCGCATTCTTACTTGCACAATATTTAGTAGAGAAGTTACTCAGCGAGCCATTACTTAGGTTGAACTCTACGCCCTTGGGTGCTTCTTGAATGAATAACCCTTCGACTGGGGTAATGTCGTTCTAGAAAATTTCAGCACCCAAGCCAGCCGTACCACCTCATCCTCCTTCCGCATTTCCCACTTTGTCACTCATCTCACAATCTTTCTCGGCTACGCACACATTCCTTTCACACCACTCCTGCTCAAAAACCACCTAATCGACAGTTACTATCTGAAGCAAAGCAAGTTCATTCGCTTGGGTGCCAATGGTGTTTACTACCTCCTCTTCAAATAGTCACATGAGGTTCTACAACTTCCCCTGCATGCAAGGTTTGTAGCAGCAAACCTTCTTTACAAGCTCATCAATCTACCAGGGCACATTCAGAGTTATACTCTGGAGAACCCAGACCCAGGCGCCATCCCTGAGCCGTAGACCCACAAGAGGAGCGTTTCTTTGGAGGCTCGCGATGATGCCTCCGTCCCACTACCACCACCCCGCCATTGCACTAGGTGGCGACCAAATGACAATACAAGCGTCTATGAGTTCTACGAGGTCCAACAGCAGCTGGATGAGATTCAACGCAGGCAGCAGTGCCTGGGCCACCAGCTTAACCACATGTATCTTATGCAACATTCACAAGAGTCTTGGCATGTGAACTACAGCTACTATGCCCCTAGTCGCCCCTCCTATGAGGAATATGGGGCCCAACATGCTTACCCAGATCCCTACTTCCCTTACTGGGGAAATTACTACTCCTCCCACCTGTAGAGTCCACCACCATAGTGATCTTCTTCCCTCCATCTCCATCCAAGGGTTTGCTTGGGATGAGCAAAACTCTAAGTCCGGGGTGGGGGTGGTACGTGTTCCATCCCTTATCTTCCCTTTTAGCATTTTAGTTTTGTATTTCAAAATTGAGTGCATTTTCTTTTTCAAACTTTGGCCTTTACTAGTCGGCCAAATGGTGTATCTTCTTTTACAAAAATTATATAAATCTTTATTTCACAAATTGTTCAAAATTTTCATTTCTTTTTTGAAAATACCAAGTTCTCCATACCTAAATTAGAAATATTCTTGGGAAAGATGGCAAGCCTTAGAGTATCAAATAGAATCAAATGCAAACTTTCTTATCTTTAGCATTAAATTAACTGATCAATATTTCTCATATAATGTATACACAATTTTTCTTACCGATGCAACAACACTCAAAAAAGAAAAGAAAAATTGCACGAGAAAATAATTTGTACGTCAAACCCTAAGTCCGGGGTGCCATGCTCCTCCTCTCTCCCTTCTTCCAAACCCCTCATAAATGTAATAGGGGCGTACAAACAAAAGATGCCAAAAAAAGAGCACACAAAACAATTGTGGTCAATATCCCAAGTCAAATAGAGGAGGGATCATTCTTCCACACCCCTCATAAATGTAATAGGGACACACAAAAATATTGTGGTCAATGTAACCACAAGTCCATAAAATTAA
Organism: Alisma plantago-aquatica; assembly: GCA_963693085.1. NCBI lineage: Eukaryota > Viridiplantae > Streptophyta > Magnoliopsida > Alismatales > Alismataceae > Alisma > Alisma plantago-aquatica. Next base: position 162,001,168 of record OY856409.1, read on the forward strand.
ATCCCTAGTCGAATAGAGGAGGGATCCTTCTTCCACACCTCACTTTTTCTCGTTCTCGTGCCAAAAAAAAGAGAATAAATTTTTGAGTGTTGAAGCGCAAGTAGGATTAAGACTTTTTTTTACAAAGTATAATTTTGAAATAGAAAGTTATGAAAAATGTTTTTGTAAGAAATATGGAACTTGTATTTTGTGATTCTAGGATATTGGTTGCTTGGCCATGAAAAGGGTAGAAGATACTACTAATTAAGGGAGGATGAAGATGTTATTTCCAAAAAAAATATTATTCTTATATTTTTTCTTGAGAACAAGCAAAGGCTTAAGTCTGTGGTATTTTGATGAGTACTAATCTATAACCCTTTTTCACAACCTTTTAAATCTTGTCACGTGGAAATTCTTATTTTTATCCACTCAAAAGAAACAAATTGCTATTTGCTTCCGTTTATCACAATTGAACTTGATTCTCACCAAAATCTATGCATTTCTTGCAGACTCAGAACACCAGACAATCGACTCACCTATTCCAGCTGATTGGCTCACCTGTTCTAAAAAATCGTATCACTTGTTCCAGATGATCAGTTAACGCCATCCCTCAGCCCCCAAGCCTCGTTCAAGCACTCAATCTAAACGACATGTCATTCGAATGTCAAATGATCATTTCAGACCTCAAAGAGGGAGTATTCCCACCCCAGTCGAGCGGGTCAAAGAGTGCCGCCACCTGGGACTTAGGGTTGCTGAATGCTACCCCAAACCCACCCTTTTCAGACTCCCAACTGATCGGCTCGCCACCCAACCAATCGGTTGGCAGTGCGTAACCAATTCAAAAATGTAGCAACCAACCTCATTTGCCCACAACCCTAGTTGTAAAAGCCCCCTCCTCCTATAAAAGGAGGGACACTTACTCATCACTGGATATGATATTTTGCACGAATAATCTCTGAGCAATTGTTTCTTCTATTCTTGTGTTCTGCTCATCAATAGAGATTAATTATTTGCAAGTTAAGTGTCCCTTTAAATTATTGTTCTTTTACTTTTCTTATTTTTAGATCTGGTCTTCTTGTTCTTGTTCTTCTTCTTTTTCTATAGACCTGAGCAAGGAATTAAGAGTCATCCATTTAATAGTCATTAGCCTAAGGAATTAATCCTTTGATAAGTCTAGACTATGGCTAGAACACTTTCTTCTTCCATCTCCCTTTTCTCTACAAGCATGAGCGAGTAGTTTTCCTATCGAGGCAAGGGGATTAGCCCCTTAGCCATGGTTTGAATCGACTTAATCCTTAAAAATGACTTCTAGTAGATGGCTTTTGGTTTTAAGAATTGATGATCTATCGAAGTAATTACTAGATTTGATCATATGTTAATCCAGGTAGAAATGACCATGGAAACGCAGATTCAGAACAATAAAACCAATCACATAGAGGTTTTGAAATGACTGTGGATCTTTCTCTTTTCAGATGATGAACTAAGAAACATGAGCACCAATACCAATGGGCTCATGTGGAGTTCATATTTTGTGGATTTTAGTTAATTCACATGCCTTCATTGGAATTTTTAGTCTAAAGGATTTATTTATTTCTCGCCTAGGCTAAGGTGGTGAAAACCCCTAAAAAGTCTTGATATTCCATCATCTGATTCAATCATCATTTGATTTACTCTATTTACATTCTAGTAGTCTATTTATAATATCTTTTATTTTTCTAACAATCATCTCTCTTCCTTGTAGCAGGGCAATTTTAGTTCTTGTTAGCATAATTTTAATTCTTGCTTTTCCTTTTTGTTCTAGCAAGAATCACTAAACCCCCAATCTGATTTTTACTTCATGTTCTAAAAATATAAAAATACAAAAAATAAATTTTAACAAAACAATTAGGTTTAGAGACTAATTTTTAAAGACGTTGTCTTGTGGGATCGACCCTTCTACTCTATCCTTAATTGGACAGTAAAAAAAGGTTAAACTCTAGGACTAAAATCTTAGTGATTGTACTGCACTTTGACGCATTATCAGTTGGCTTACTATTTGTCAATCTCTAGGCTTATAGCATGACTCCGCCAATGCCCATAGGCCAAACACCCCAATACTATTTTGAAAATGGAAAGGAGGGGAGAAAACCTTCCGTATACATCGTTCACCATGTGCCTCGAAACAAGCAATCAGAGTCATATTTAGAAAGTGTACTCCTCAGATGTTACCATGATGGAGGCTTTCTCATCAACATCCTACCCATCATCACGGTAGCCTCTTATGAACTGTAAATGTTTTCTCTTTGGATCGAACATGTCAATAGAACTGTTTCCCTAAGACTCCTTCAATAAATTTAATTGTGGTGTCCATAGTGACATATTTGGGTCCATTATGTCATTCTATTCCCTACAAAAACTACAAAGATAAGGGATATAGTCTTTAGTAGCCCATCTATTCACACATGATATGTGGGATACGGTAGCTGGATTATAGGATGGAAAGTTTCTAGAGTAGACTTTGAGAAAAAAATTAGTTCTAGGTTATATATAGCTTGGAGAAGACCATTGTACAAGTCAAATTACCATATATATGAGTCTATAGCCTCCCAAACGTGTAGTTGGAAGGAAGATCTGCACGAAGTTGAAAAAGTTTTTGTATGCACATGTCATGCATATTCGAGAAGGAAATGAATTCAATCATGCAAAATGAATGTTCATATTAAGTCATCGACTGTTAACGTATATCTATATTGTGGATAACTATTTTGATGATTAAATATATCAATTATACACCATGAAATATATTCTAGATACATTTGTATTTTGAAACTAATAATTCTTCCTCACGTGATGTTCTTATTTATCATTAATAATATATTTTTTTAAACCATGTATATGTATGCATATAGATGTGTGTTTATTTACATATTTAAAATATATAAAAAGGCATTTTTCTTCATATTTCTTCTAATTCTAAGATGGAAAATGAGATATCCATTCCTTTGTTTCATCAATATTCAAACTATACCTATTTTCTCAATGAAGTGATGTAGTTATCTAGAAAACCATAACCATATTATTGGTCCTTATTTGGAGAGTTGATTAATATTAACCTATAAATAATGACCATTTATCATTGTAATTTTATATTAAAAAATAGTCAAGTTTTAGTTCATTGGTTCATTGTGGTTATTACCATATATAAATTCAACTATAGTGCTTTCAGAGCAAACTATTAATGCAAATGATTGAATCAATATTTTTTTAGTCCTCAACTAAAGTGACTTTAGACAGTCAATAAATTATCATTGGAAACATAATAATTCACATCATTTAAGTCCTACTTCATATTAGTAGGTAATTTGTCTTAAATGTTATTGTGAGATAATATATTTCTATTAAAAGTGAATTTAATGAGAATAATATGTATATATTAACATAAATATTAATGGGATAATATCTTCAAAAATATAAAATACACTAAATAAATTTTCTCCATTTCTGTGAAATTACGATACAAAAAAAAGTTCATTCTCTTATATGTTTTTAGTATCTTGTACTTTTCAATTCTAGAGATAAAAGTATTTTATTATTACTGAAAAATAGTATGTTAAATTATGAACTAATATGAAACTTGCATTCGGGTATAACAAAGATTTTATTTGTCATCTTGGACATAAATTGAATAACATCATGCACTATGGACCAGTTAGAGAAAGAAATTCTGAGACACAATTCATTATTAGTAATTTGAAAAGAAAAAGTCATAATGTATTCTCATTATGAAGAAAATTACTTTAATTAACCATCAAGTAAGCTGAAATACTAATACATAACATTTAAGATCTAAATCTAGAAAATTGAAAACTATGTGGCAAAATATTATGTTTGATATATGCTATCTACATTCTATTGTTTCTTTCTTGTGACACTCCTCCATTTTTTAACTAATAGTTTATGTGATTGAATAATACATTATGTCAATAATTATATTAAATCCAATGAAGCCAAAACACTAGTTATAATAGTTCAATGTGAGAGGTTACTGTGTTATATGGAAATGAGTAGAAGTGTACTTATTCATGAATAAAACATTCATATAAAAAAATCCATATAACCAATTATGTGTGGAAATTGTAACCAACTACTTGTACATCTTGTGCAAAAATAAGAGAACAACAAAGTCTATGTATGACAAAAATATATAGAAGGGAAATTATTCACTATGATCTATTCAAATGATAGAATCTATGCATCAGGGTGCATGGAATCATCAAGGAAATATGTTTTATATATAAATGATTTCATTATCAAAAATTAATCACCATAATGGAAATCTTTTAATATCTTTATCAAGTTTGTTGACTCATTAAAACAATCTTACATAATTCATGGAATTCAAGAATGCTTTGTACACAAAGTTGAATTAGAAAGATTACAATAATTAAAAGAAAATTTATATAAACATGAAATGTAGTACACATTGAGTTCCTCATGAGAAAACTGCAAAAAATACTCACACTATCTCAAAAATGATAAAAATCATATCTAGAAAACTCATATCTAACAACAATCTGAATTTGATTTGGAGTTTCCACAACTTTGTTTGAAGAAAGAAGAAGTTGTAGCCTTGCTATTGTTTACGATGAAATTTTAGTATCTACTTTCAATATGTATCAATTTACATGGATAAAAAGTTTCAAGTTTTAGATATTATTACAATTTTAGCTACACATGTTTGATAATTGTTACTTCTATAAGATTTTTGTTCTTGTAGAACATACAATATTGGTAATTTGATTAATATTTTTTCAAAGTTTTTATTATGTATGCATAACTTATAACCATAAAACCTAACATTATTACATTTGGGCCTTAAGTCTTTATATTAATGAATGTAGACAAAAATACTTTTTCATATATGTAAGAACTAATTGTTATATTCAAAATAACAAGATAAATAATTTGTTGAAATACATTATCCATGGAGGATTTTTGTGAACGTAGGATTTTGGTTTTACTATAGGAACCACCTAACATCATTCTAAAACAAGAAATTTCCTTGGGGGAAAATATCATAAACATATTTATTTTAACATCATAAATTTTGAGAAGAAAAATGCCTATTAAGGATAGGGTGTGTTCCAAACTATTTCAATACTTTAATCAATCTTTGCTCATGGAAACTTGAAGCCCATTCATTCAATTTTACTATGTATTGGTGATGCCACCCATGAGAAAAAAAGATAAACGGGGTCATCAAAAAATTATCATTATTGAGATAAAGTACGGCATAAGTTATATGAATAATCTTATTAGATACTTATACATATTTTTATTTGAGAAAATGAGTTCATTCTCCATAGAACATGAATATGTTAAAGCCATTACAAAGAGAATAATTTATCTATTTGTCTTCTAAAAAATACACTTCCACCTTAATTTGGCATCATTTTTATATAATATAACAATAATGTCTATTCAGAAGGAATATTAAATGAAACTAAGTGGATTATTTTAATTTTGTGAGTTAAAGTAAATATGTGTGTCAATGTAGTAGCACCTGAGTGGTAAAGTTGATGTCGTATGATAGGGAGGTCACAGGTTCAAAACCTGTGGTAATGGGATGAATGAATTACCAATTTTAAAAAATATATGTCTTGTAAGTATTTGTGATTTTCAATACTATTACAGATAACATGCTCTTCTAGAATAAATTCACCTAACATTTGAAAAATATACATTCTCATAGAAAAAATAATGTTTGAAGTTTTAAATTGATGTTTTTTATGGACAAACAATTTTTATTATAGTGAGATTCAACATATGCGTAGTTCATGCATTCATTTTCTTCTTGTTTTGTGTTATCGGGTATGTTACAAGTATCCCAGAGGCAAAAGGTACACCTTTGGATTCAAGGACATAAGCAAGTGATTTCCTTGCCAAAAACAATTTAACAAATCTAACAATGCCTACATATATCTATTAGAACGATATATAGATTCACATCAAAAAGGGGAAAAAGCGTATTGCAAATTTCTACCTACATTGCACATAGGAAAGTAGGTGATCCTTCCAATCTAGGTATGTTGTGAAGTCATGAAAAGGATCAACTTGATGATTCCTAAAACCTTGGTTGATTTTCAAGTCTTCTTAGCATGTCATTTATTAATTTATAGAATAAAGTATGAAGGGACAATTTTAGTAGAGACGTCGACTAAAATGATAAATAACACACATATGTACAATTGGTTAGGAAAGGAATATTTATATTTCATTTTCAGGAATTTCAAAATTGAAAATGATTTAAATAAAATGAAAATCAAAATACTTGTTCTACTATTGTTATGATCATTACATTAAGAAAGATAATTTTTTGTAGGATTGTTCTCAAGTTTGGAAACAATTGTATTCATTACAATATTATTATATGAAATTCGAAACCTAAAGAGAAGGAAAACAAGGAAACCATTAACATAGATGATGCAATAATCATACGGAATCATCCATTAAAATATCACAACTTGGTCCACAAAGGGAAATCGAAAATTCTAATCTCTCATATCAATGATACAAAAGTACACGTGTAAAGGATTACAATTACTAGTTTGATTACCTAAACGCTTTTATAACCAAGTCAAATATTATTCATGATTAAACTCCTATTCCTTCTGCATCATATGCATGTGACCCTATAGGTCCCAAATTACATAGGCAGTGAATGTTCATAACCAATTTATGACAACACAAGCAATGAGTGGCATCTCGAAACACATCATTTGCTATTTAAGTAATTGGAATGTAGGAGAACAACTTCAACCTAGCTTTGTGATTGATGTTACTGTAATTTTCTAATTCATTTGTAACTGATATCCAGATTGAACTCGAGGTATGGAATCATCATCCTCTTAATCATTCAATCTATGTTCTTTAAGCCAGTGTAGAATGTAGTGATGTATATGAACTCAATATAATATATAGACTCACATGAGTATTGTCATATATTTTCTCTGTCTCACTTATCAAGTGGCAAGGTAAATCTATTAAATTGGGTCAAAATATGTGGGCACCCACAGGTCCAACTGTTTAAGTTGGGTTTGGGTGATGAAATTTACCACCCACTAGAAATCACCTGAACCCATACCCTCTCATTTTATTAGTGGGTTTCACGGGTGATCCGTAGGAACCCACAGGTGCCCAATTAACTAAGATAAATATTCAAAATAAATATAATACTTATTCAACTCTTAAGATAGGCCACATCCAAACATGTATCAAGAAACTTGATCGGTGACGTGTAATGTATACAATATAAGGAGATAAAAGTCTAAATGATATGATTGATATCCTTTGTTTATTATTTATACTAATGGAAACAAAGTTGTTATATTGTACATTGTTGTGGAATGAACATATAGTGGAATGCATGTTTCATATTCAGTCACAATATCTTTTTTCTCACTTGATGCACTAGATAACCATAAGAACATGATGTATCCAGAATTTCTAACATAAGATAACAAAATATAGTATTGTTATGGCAATATATTATTCTATGTTTTACATCCATATCATTTAATGTTTTATTTTACATTGAAACAATGGTTGTTTTCTTTTTATCTCTTACAATTTTTCTCAAGAGAAAGGAAAAGATATTACAATGTGTTAGACACCAAAAGTATTGGAGGTTTCTCTCATTTTCTTATGTTGACATCAAATATTATTAATGAATCATTCTACTTTTTTGTAGAGTTACAATTAGCAATATCTTTTCAATGTGTAGATATTATATGGGAACCCATGAGTGACCCGCAATCTGTTGGTTCGGGTTTAGGTGTGCTACTTCTCCACCTATTTAACATTGTAGCTTTTGACCCGCACCTGCGCGACCCAAACCCAACCCTACCACCCATTTGACAAGTCTATGGCCAGGATATTAACTCACGTAGGAGGGATAAATCTCATCTACATCACTCACAGTCAATCCTCATGTGTGACAATATACCCAAGCATCACGTTTATGGAAAACCTTATTCAAGGTCGTGTTGGATGATGTTAAAATACATTTAACAACATGTTACAAGTGGAGTGACTTTAGGTCTATGAATCACAATCACCACTATTGCATTGAGATATAATTATGACTGCTATCCATATGTCACTTCTTAAGGAAAGTCTGTCTAGTACACTATTCTCTAATAGGCACCTATGTGTTTGGTTTGATATCACATATCATGAATAATGAGATTTTGTCATCAAATGACACACATTCTAATCTTATGTATTATTTTTTTTCTATTAGCTTCCCTAATAATATCAAACTAGAGACACAATGAAAATTTATGTACTCCTTTCATACACATGATCTCATTGTTTATGTCCTAAACCCGAAGACATATGTCATCAAGCATTATCATTACTTAGACATCTATCATGTCATTTCATCATCTCATAGTTAAAGAAACATATAGACGAAATAGCCTTCATAAAATCAATTACAAGATATGCCACTACAATCATCATAAAACTGGCTCTCAAGGCACACATTCCATAAAGCTCCCACTTGCACTTAGAGACAATCACCCATGAACTTAATCCCTAGTGTCTTAACATAACCATAAATAAGGAATTGATCCACCGTTCTTCTCAAGTACATTAACATGTTCTTTACAATAGTCCAGTGACCTTCACCGGGATATGAGTGATACCTTCTAGTCACACTCAATGCATATGAAACATCCAGATAAGTACATAACATTACATACCTGATAGATCCAATTGCATATGAATATGAAATCTTACTCATGAGCTCTTGGTTAAGAATTGGGACATTGATCTATAGAGATACTAACTCCATGAGATATGTGTAAGTTTTACCTCTTTGAGTTCTCCATGTTGAACCTCTTCAACACTTTGTCAATGTATGTGCTTTGGCTTAGGGTAGAAGCCTTCTAGATCTATATCTATAGATCTTGATTCCTATCACATAGGATGATTCTCCTAAATCCTTCATATAGAAGGTGCTTCCCATCCATGTCTTTACCATCTGTAAATTAGGGATGTCATTTCCCATCAATAGTATGTCATCTACATACAATATGAGGAATACAATTATGCTCCCACTAACCTTCATTGTAAACACATGGTTCATCATCATTTTGATTAAAGACAAACTCTTGAACTATTTTGTAAATCAAATATTCCATTTCTGAGATGCTTGCATCAATCCATAGATGAACTTTGTAGCTTAGAAACTTTAATGGCTACCTTAGAATTTATAAAGCCATCAAGTTATGTCGTGTACACATCCTCAGGAAGATTTACATTAAGGAAAGTGATTTTAACATCCAACAACCAAATTGCATAGTCATAATAACTTGCAATGGCAAGAATGATCATGATGGATTTAACCAATAAAACTGGTGCAAAAGTTTTGTCGTTGTTAACACCTAGAACTTATCTGAAACTTTTGCAACCAATATGATCTTATAGGTTTGTACATTACCGTACATGTCGGTCTTCTTCTTGAAGATCCATTTGCACCCTAGGGGTTTTACCCCTTTGGGTGGATCCGCCAAGGTGCATACCTTGTTGGTGTGCATGGAGTATGTCTCAAATATCATGGCATCATGCCACTTATTGGACTCCGGTCTCTTTATAACTTCTAGGTAGGTTGTTGTCTCATCATCTATTACCAACTCACCTCCCTCTTGAGTCCTAAGATAACCAAATCTTTCAGGCTCAAGGTGTGTCCTACTAGATATATGTCTCATATGAGGAACTTGAGATTCCACATCATCTTGTGAGTCTCTTTGTTCCTTATGTACCCCGAGAGGTTAAATATTTTTTTGTTGGTTTTGAACTCCTTCAAGTTCTACTTTTTATCCCACAAATTCCTTTAGAAATAAATTTCTTTTCAAGGAATACAACATTCCTAGAAAAAACACACTTTTTTGTTAGATAGAGTGTAAGATTAGTATCCCCTTATTTTTTGGGGATATCCAAAAAAATAACATTCATCCTCTTTTAGTCCAAGCTTTTTTGTAAACTAATTTCTCACATAAGCTTCACATCCCCAAATCATCATAAAAGACACATCAAGTTGTTTTCTAGGCCATATCTCATTTGGTGTCCTTTTGAACCAATTTAGATGGTACATAGTTAACTGTAAATGTTGTGGTGTCAAAAGAAAATCCCCATAATGAAATTGGAAGAGAAAAACTCCTCTTTCTTCACATCATATCTAATAATGCATGATTACTTATTTTCTATACAACATTATGTTCTAGTGTTCTAGGTGGAATCCATTATGATGTGATAAGACGGTCTTGTAGAAGGTCCTCCAACTATCAGATTAAGTATTCTCCACCTCGATCAAAACAAAGTTCTTTAATACTTTTACCAAGTTGGTTTTGTAATTCATTCATGAAATCCTTGAATTTTTTAATTTTTGACTTCTATTAGAGTAATTAATTGATTTTGATTATTTGTTAATCTGGGTGGAAATGACCATGGAAACCCATATTTAGAACAATAAAACGAATCACATAGAGGTTTTGAAATGATTGTGGATCTTTCTCTTTTGGGATGATGAACTAAGAAACATGACCACCAGAACCAATGGGCTCATGTGGAGTTCATCTTTTGTGGATTTTAGCTAATTCACATGCCTTCATCGGATTTTTTCGTCTAGAGGATTTCGTTATTTCTTGTCTATGCTAAGGTGGTGAAAACCTGTAAAAGCCTCGATATTCCAACATCTGATTCAATCACCATTTAATTTACTATTTTTACATTCTAGTCTTCTATTCATAATATCTTTTATTATGCTAACAATCGCCTCTCTTCCTTGTAACATGGCAATTTTACTTCTGGTTAGCATAATTTTAAATCTTGCTTTTCCTTCTTATTCTAGCAATAATCACCAAACCCCCAATCTGATTTTTACTTCCTGTTCTAAAAATATAATAATATCAAAAAGAAACAAAAGTTTAACAAAATAATTGGGTTTAGAGACTACTTTCTTAAGGACGTTGTCATGTGGTATCGACCCTTCTATACTAGCCTCTATTAGATAGTGAAAAAAAGTTAAACTCTAGAATTAAAATCTTAGTGATTGTAGTGCACTTCGACGCATTATCGATTTGGCACCGTTGCCGGGGTAACAGATTGTTTTCTCAAACCCCAAAAACTTTTAGATAACTTTTTTTCATTTTTTTATGTCTTTCAAGTAACATTTCGGAAGTGGTAATCCTCTTTCTGCTGAGTTTCTATTCCAATAGTCCATTTTTTTTTGCACACGATTAATTGTTTATTTGTGCATGTGATGCTTGAATGCTAGATTTACATCATTTGATCCTGAGATAGATAGAACTTTTCATCGTCTGAACCGTCAAAATCGAATTAGAATGGATGAGGAGGAATTCGCTCGTAGGATCAATCAGGCTCTTGCACTCAAAGAGAGCACATTCTAGTCGATCAAGTGGCTAGAGAGACCACTTTTCGAGAAGCCTACATGATTGAACAAGAAACACTATAGGCCAATAGAAGGGAAGCCGAAAGGTAAAAACAATTAAAATATTTTTCTGTTCCCAAAATTGCCTATGCCCAACACCCAGTCGTGCCTCCTGACATTATTTCCCCCAAAATCGAGATCCAAATCCAATGGATCACCATGATCCAAGCAAACCCATTCTCTGGTAACAATTGAGAAAGTTGCCAAGATCATCTTCAAAGGTTCATAGACCTTTGCTCCTTGAACAAACTCCCATGAGTCTCTGAAGATGCAATCCACCTTAGATTGTTCAAATACTCCCTCATCGGCCAAGCTAGTAGTTGGTATAACACCATGGAGAGTGAAGAACAAGTTAAAGCTTGGGAGGTCTTACAAAATAAGTTTCTTGAAAAGTTGTACCCTCCTTCTCTCACCTATGAAATCAGGGGACAAATCACTCACTTTTCTATGTCCCCAAGAGAATCCCAAGGAGAAGCCTGGAAAAGGTTCAAGGACTTGCTTAGAAAATGCCCTCATCATGATATCTCTCAAGACCAACTCATAGAAATCTTCTATCGTGGTGTTGATGATGATATCAATTTTTTTATTAATTCCTCATCTAGAGGAAATTTCATACACCAAAGTCTAACTAGTGTATGGGAGGTTGTAAAACATACTTTCAAAATAAGGGCTAGGTGGGGAATTGGTGGGATCCTTAAAGTAGCCAAGGATGAAGTTGATCCTAATATCCAAAGCATACCAGAAAGCCTTAAATTAATTTCTCTAAAACAAGATCATTTAGATTCATCCCTAGGTACCCATAGAGAGTTACCCCAACAAAGAAAAGATGTAGACTCTCTCTGTGGCATCTGCCAAGTAAATGATCACACCACCTTACTCTGATAATATGTTTACAGCACCCCCATGCCACCTGAATTAGGACAATAATTGGAGGACCTGAATTCTATTCACACCACACCTGACTAGGGTTACTACAATACCAATCAAACTAGAAATCATCTTGGATTCCAATATGGGAACCTTTCAGGTTCTGGAAAACTCTAGCCAACTCCAATCCCAAAAAAGGCCTCCCTACCCTCAAAACAATAATTGACCACCACCTGGGTTCATATACAACAATCAAAGGAATTTTGGGAACTAAGGGAACTACCAAGGCAACCACCCAAACCGACCACCATACCGAGGACAACAATTTCAAAATTTGAACCTTCCTCCTCAAAATCTCAATCAACCACCACCCAATGTTCCTACTCCCACTCCCTCAACTCATGAAAGGATAGGTACCTTGGAACAAATCATGTGCCCAACAAGATCATCAAAAGGCAACTGAAGCCCTGCTAGCTCGCCTATTTTTCCAACTGAAACCCCCTACTGGCACTTTTTTCAGGCAACCTAACAACAACCCCAAACATCCCAAACAACTCAAGGTCATTTCTAATCATTTAGAAAAGGTGCACTCCACTCTCCCTCCAGAAAAACCTTTAGCCACACTTCTATAATTCAAGGATGAAGACATGGTAATTGTTGAACTTAAAGCTACACCTGAACCTACCATGCTTGAACCCCCTCAGGCAGAATTCGAAGAACCAATCTACAAATCATGACCTCCCTACCAAGCTCGCCTACTCCAAATACATGAAATCCCTCATGACTAGGCAGTATGCTACTGAAGAATATAAGACTGTCAAACTTGCTAGGACTACTTTAGACATAATCCAAAGTAAAATGCCAAAAACACACAAGGACCCTAGTTCTTTTGGAATAGGATTCTACTTAGGTGATAATGCTTGTAGAAAGGGCATAGCTGATTTAGGAGCCAGTATATCCATCGTGCCCTACAGTCTTTGTAAAAGATGAGGATTTAATGACATGTTACCCACAGCCATGACCATCCAACTAGAAGACTCATCCCTGACCAAACCCATGGGAATCATAGAAGACATTCCAGTTAAGGCTGGGACAGATTCCTATGTCCCTTGTGACTTTTTGATCATGGACATAAAAGAAGATTTTTGTTATCCTCTCATTTTTTGTCATCCTTTCTTAGCCATAGCCCGAGCCTTGATTGATTTTGAGGCCAGGACCATTCTGTTAAGATTAGGGAAGCAAATGCTAGAGTTTAGGGTGTTTGAAAGCATGAAAGGGCCTAGTTTCTAGGAAGAGGTCTATCTCCATGACTGCATTGATAAATTATCTCAACTGAGGCAAGAATGGGAGTTAGTTGATGACCCCCTACACACATCCCTCATTAGCCCCCCCCCCCCCAAATGTGACTTTGACAATGAACAATTAGATCAATGTAAGGCTGACTTAGATGATTTTAAGGAGATCCCTACTGCTGAAATTGAGGACCTAAAAATGATCTCCATCATGGAAGAAAACTTGAACCACCCCAAGCTCCAGAAATGAAGACTCTTCCCATAGGTTTGAATATGTCTTTCTTGACGAACAACAATTGTTCCCTATCATCATAAATTCCGACCTTACCCTTGAATAAGAAAATAAACTTATGAGTTGACTTAAGAAAATAAGAACTACCTTGGGGTACAAAATGATAGATCTAGTTGGAATAGATCAATCCATCTACATTCAAAAAATCCCAATGATAGAAGACAACAAACCCTCCTGAGATCCACAATGAAAACTCAACCCAAACATGAAGGAAGTTGTCTGTCTAGAGGTGATCAAACTTTTGAGTGCATGAATCATCTACCCCATCTCTGATTCCTTGTGGATCAGCCCAATTCAAGTTGATCCCAAAAAGGGAGGGACCACTGTCATTAGAAATGAGAAGAATGAACTCATTCCCACCTACACCATCACATGATGGAGAATGTGTATCGACTATAGGAAACTCAATAAAGCAACTAGGAAAGAGCACTTCCTACTTCCCTTCCTAGACCAAGTTCTTGAATGCTTAGCCCATCAACAATACTTTTGTTATCTAGATGGCTATTCAAGATTTTATCAGATTCCTATTCAAGTAAGCAACCAAGGCATAGAAGTTGACAAATTAAAAATTGAAGTTATCATCAAGATTCCACCTCCAACCTCATTCAAAGACATCTTAGCCTTCATAGGACATGTAGATTTCTATCGTCAATTCATCTGTGACTTTTCCAAAATCACAAAACCTCTCACCAATCTTCTTCAAAAAAAGGTGGCCTTCCACTTTGACAAAGCCTACATGGATAGCATTCTATGTTTGAAAACTTCTCTCACAACCACTCCAATCATTCGTGCACCAGACTGGGCCCTACCCTTTGAAATCATGTGTGATGCTAGTAACTTTGATGTAGGTGCCATCTTATAACAACAAGTTGATAAGAAACATCATGTCATATACTATGCATCCAAGATATAGATGAAGCTCAGTGAAATTACATTGTGACTGAAAAATAAATGCTAGTCATTGTCTGTGCTTTTGATAAATTTTGCTCGTACTTAATTGTCTCCAAAGTCATTGTTTACACTGATCATGCAGCCATTCGCTACCTCATGACCAAGAAGGATGTCAAACCCAGACTCATAAGATGGATTTTGCTATTGTAGGATTTTGATCTAGATATCCTAGATAAAAAGGGGTCTGAAAACGTCGTGGTTGACCACCTAAGTCGACTTAGCTATAGCCAACCCGGTGACACCCTCATAAATGAATCTCTACATGATGACCAACTTCTTAAGGTAGACTCCCAATTTCCTTGGTTTGTCAATTTTGTAAATTATTTAGCCACTGGTGTATTGCACCCTGAGTACAAGGGACATTCTAAAGCTAAAGTTTTACATGAAGTCAAAAATTATTCTTGGGATGAACCTTATCTATTTAGACTTTATGCCAACAGTCTGTATTGTCATTGTGCTTCCCAAGAAAAAAGCTCTGACATTCTGGAATAATGTCATTCTGACCCCTATGGTGGACACATGAGTTCCTAGAAAATAGCCAAGAAAGTCCTACAATGTGGGTTTTATTGGCCCACCATCTTCAAAGACTCTTATGAGTATGTGTTGTCATGTGACCACAGTCAAAGAATGGGTAACATCTCCAAGCATGACCAAATGCCCCTAACCTCTTGGCAAGAGTTATAATTTTTTTATGTGTGGGGGATAGACTACATGGGCCTATTTCCTTCTTCTTCTGGGTATGCCTACATATTAGTTGTAGTCGATTATGTGTCAAAGTGGGTTGAAGTTGTACCCACTAAAACTTGTGATTCCAAATCTGTTAAAAAACTCTTTAAAGGTATTATTTTCCCTAGATTCAGAGTCCCATGCAGCGTCATCTCAGATGGGAGATTCCATTTTTTACTGAAAAGTTGTGAGGCTTTACTGAAGAAATTTGGGGTCTACCACAAAGTTGGAACTCCTTACCATCCTCAAACTAGTGGTCGGGTTGAAGTATCCAATAGGCTAATCAAATCCATTTTAGAGAAAATTGTTGGTCGCACTAGGAAGGATTGGGCATTGAAAATGAACGACGCTCTATGGGCATACATAACTGCCTACAAGACAGACATAGGCACCACCCCTTTCACGCTAATTTATGGAAAATCATGCCACCTACCATTAGAATTAGAACACAAGGCCAGTTGGGCCATCAAAAGCCTAAATTTTGACCTTTCTACAGCCGGAGAAAATGTCTTCTCCAAATAATGAACTAGACAATCTTAGAATGAGCGCTTATGAAAATGTGAGAATCTACAAGGACCAAACTAAACTATGGCATGACAGTCACATCAAGTGCAAGGACATTAGAGAAGGTGGCCAAGTTCTAGTGTTTAATTCCAAACTAAGGCTTTTTCCTGGGAAGCTTAAGTCCATATGGTATGCTCCCTACCTCATGAAGTATGCCTATCCACATGGCACATTTCTTCTTTGGGATAAAGTTTTGGGTGAATTTAAGGTTAATGGACATCGTCTCAAAAGATACATAACCACTGAAGACTTTGTTACTTTAGATACCAATAAACGTTCATCGTTGGAAGATCTTAACTTGACCGACCCTCAGACTCCCCCAGAATCTCAATAAATTGGTCTCTCATTTGTCGAGCCTCTGACGTAAAACAAGGCGCTTGTTGGGAGGCAACCCAACCCTATCTTAATTATTCTACATTTTCTTTACCTTGTTATTTCATTTTGTTCAGTTTTCACTTTCTTCTGCAAGACAACCAATTGGCTCACTGAGCCAAACGATCGGTTTGGTATTCCTGAACGGCTGCCCCTTTTATAGGCCAAATGATCATTTGGCACCTTGACCGATCAACTCATTTTATATGTGCATCTTTAGAACCGAGCTGGCCCCCTTCCCCATACATCGAGCCACCTGACACATTGGATTCCCCCCCACGTCGGTTTTTTCCAAATAGACCGAACTGATCAGCTCACTTAGCTAAACGATCAGTTTGGCACCTTCGATTGGTTTTATAAGCTAGCGTAGCTGAGGACTTCACCATGCCCTCATCTTCTTCTAACCTAGCTGCCATACAACTTGTTGAGTTCTAGACCATGAGCAGATCGAGTAGCGTGCAGACCAGTCAAGCACAT
Organism: Alisma plantago-aquatica; assembly: GCA_963693085.1. Taxonomy (NCBI): domain Eukaryota; kingdom Viridiplantae; phylum Streptophyta; class Magnoliopsida; order Alismatales; family Alismataceae; genus Alisma; species Alisma plantago-aquatica. The sequence goes on from OY856409.1 coordinate 162,018,182, forward strand.
CTTTGCCAATCGAGCCCCTTCCGCCTCATACTAGATGCCGACCTTCCCACAGCGAGCTGAGCGGCTCCACCTCGCACCGGCCGCCTTGCACCGCCACACCATTCCATCCCCGAATCGCTCATCCCCTTCTTGAGATCGTGTTACTTTGCCTCCTCTACCGCCGTGCTCGCCACCTTTTTCCCTCTCCTTCTCCCAGAATGATTTGATTGCCTCGTAGCCAAAACACATGTTTTACGTACTCAACCGATCATCTAGCTACACCAACCGACAGTTTCATAGACCAACCGATTGTTTTATTCCGCCAGCCACTCGGTTCGGACCCCGCGAGCAACCATGTTCAACTGGTTCCACAAAAACAAGGGAAAATCCACCACCTCATCCTCCTGTGATCCACCTCGTCAATCCAGATCCCAATCCGGGATTCATTTTCGCATACCTTCCCCACTCGAAAATCCTCACTGAATCTTGTCAAGGATATGCTTAATGACATCCATGATGTCAAGGCTCTTCTCTGTGAGATGGAGAGTAACCAGAAAGAAAGCAATAACGTAGATTCCACCACTCCTCGTCCACCTTGCATCGCCCCCATTCCAGGCAGTTATGTCTAGTTCACCAACTCCGAACACCTATACCATTTTAAGGACATGTTCTCCATGGGTGTTTCCCTTCCCTAATGGGTCGGTGGCACTACCCTTGATGCATTACGAATCCAAGATGCCATTGACAACATTCTCCACGAAAACCATATCCTCATTTTCCCTTATCGTGTCACCTCTGTCTATAACTACCCCACCCTCGAGTTCATTACCATATTCCATCCCTATCATTGTTCCCAAGGAAATTCCAATTGCAAGATCCAGATTTTTTGGGAAAATTTGGAAATCTCTGCATGACAGTTCACATCCTTCATCCTTGATGGTAACGATGATTACCGGTTGGATCATTGCATGGAGAAATCCCATGATTCCTTCCCCGACCAGTATGACAGAGACAAGTTCTGGGCTGAGATCACCGGCCTCATGCCCAGCCTTCCTAGTGGGCCCAAGGCCTCCAACATTCACAACCAAATGGTCTGCTACCTTCATCACATTCTTACTTGCACAATCTTTAGTAGAGAAGGTACTCAGCGAGCCATTACTTAGGTTGAACTCCACACCCTTGGGTGCTTCTTGAATGAATAACCCTTCAACTAGGGGAATGTCGTTCTAGAATATTTCAGCACCCAAGCCAGCCGTACCACCTCATCCTCCTTCCGCATTTCCCACTTTGTCACTCATCTCACAATCTTTCTCGGCTATGCACACATTTTTTTCACACCACTCCTGCTCAAAAACCACCTGATCGACAGTCACGATATGAAGCAAAGCAAGTTCATTCGCTTGGGTGCCAATGGTGTTTACTACCTCCTCTTCAAATATTCACATTAGGTTCTACAACTTCCCCTGCATGCAAGGTTTGTAGCAGCAAACCTTCTTTACGAGCTCATCAATCTACCAGGGCACATCTAGAGGTATACTCTGGAGAACCCAGACCCAGGCGCCATCCCTCAGCCGTAGACCCACAAGAGGAGCATTTCTTTGGAGGCTCGCGATGATGCCTCCGGCCCATTACCACCACCCCGTCATTGCACTAGGCAGCGACCAAATGACAATACAAGCGTCTATGAGTTCTACGAGGTCCAACAGCAGCTGGATGAGATTCAACGCGAGCAGCAGCGCCAGGGCCACCAGCTTAACCACATGTATCTTATGCAGCGTTCACAGGAGTCCTGGCATGTGAACTACGACCACTATGCCCCTAGTCGCCCCTCCTATGATGAATATGGGCCCCAACATGCTTACCCATATCCCTACTTCCCTTACTGGGGAAATTTCTACTCCTCCCACCTGTAGAGTCCACCACCATAGTGATCTTCTTCCCTCCATCTCCATCCAAGGGTTTTCTTGGGATGAGCAAAACTCTAAGTCCGGGGTGGGGGTGGTACATGTTCCATCCCTTATCTTCCCTTTTAGCATTTTAGTTTTGTATTTCAAAATTGAGTGCATTTTCTTTTTCAAACTTTGGCCTTTACTAGTCGGCCAAACGGTGTATCTTCTTTTATAAAAATTATATAAATCTTTATTTCACAAATTGTTCAAAATTTTCATTTCTTTTTTGAAAATACCAAGTTCTCCATACCAAAATTAGAAATATTCTTGGGAAAGATGGCAAGCCTTAGAGTATCAAATAGAATCAAATGCAAACTTTCTTATCTTTAGCATTAAATTAACTGATCAATATTTCTCATATAATGTATACACAATTTTTCCTACCGATGCAACAACACTCAAAAAAGAAAAGAAAAATTGCATGAGAAAATAATCTGTACGTCAAACCCTAAGTCTGAGGTGCCATGCTCCTCCTCTCTCCCTTCTTCCAAACCCCTCATAAATGTAATAGGGGCGTACAACCAAAAGATGCCAAAAAAAGAGCACAAAAAAAAATTGTGGTCAATATCCCAAGTCAAATAGAGGAGGGATCATTCTTCCACACCCCTCATAAATGTAATAGGGACACACACACACATATTGTGGTCAACGTAACCACAAGTCCATGAAATTAAATCCCCAGTCGAATAGAGGAGGGGTCCTTCTTCCACACCTCACTTTTTCTCATTCTCGTGCCAAAAAAAAGAGAATAAATTTTTGAGTGTTGAAGCGCAAGTAGGATTAAGACTTTTTTTTACAAAGTATAATTTTGAAATAGAAAGTTATGAAAAATGTTTTTGTAAGAAATATAGAACTTGTATTTTGTGATTCTAGGATATGGGTTGCTTGGCCATGAAAAGAGTAGAAGATACTACTAATTAAGGGAGGATGAAGATGTTATTTCCAAAAAAAATATTATTTTTATATTTTTTTCTAGAGGACAAGCAAAGGCTTAAGTCTGTGGTATTTTGATGAGTACTAATCTAGAACCCTTTTTCACAACCTTTTAAATCTTGTCACGAGGAAATTCTTATTTTTATCCACTAAAAAGAAACAAATTGCTATTTTCTTCCCTTTATCACAATTGAACTTGATTCTCACCAAAATATATGCATTTCTTGCAAACTCAGAACACCAGACAATCGACTCACCTATTCCAGTTGATCGGCACACCTGTTCTAAAAAATCGTATCACTTGTTCCAGACAATCAGTTAACGCCATCCCTCAGTGGCCAAGCCTCGTTCAAGCACTCAATCTAAACGACATGTCATTCGAATGTCAAATGATCATTTCAGACCTCAAAGAGGGAGTATTCCCACCCCAGCCGAGCGGGTTAAAGAGTGCTGCCACCTGGGACTTAGGGTTGCTGACTGCTACCCCAAACCCCACCCTTTTCAGACTCCCAACTGATCGGCTCGCCACCCAACCAATCGGTTGGCAGTGCGCAGCCAATTCAAAAATGTAGCAACCAACCTCATTTGCCCACAACCCTAGTTGTAAAAGCCCCCTCCTCCTATAAAAGGAGGGACACTTACTCATCACTGGATATGATCTTTTGCATGAATAATCTCTGAGCAATTGTTTCTTCTATTCTTGTGTTCTTCTCATCAATAAAGATTAATTATTTTCAAGCTAAGTGTCCCTTTAAATTATTGTTCTTTTACTTTGCTTATTTTTAGATCTGGTCTTCTTGTTCTTCTTCTTTTTCTATAGACCTGAGCAAGGAATTAAGAGTCAGCCATTTGATAGTCTTTAGCCTAAGGAATTAATCCTTTGATAAGTCTAGACTATGGCTAGAACACTTTCTTCTTCCATCTCCCTTTTCTCTATAAGCATGAGCGAGTAGTTTTCCTATCGAGGCAAGGGGATTATCACCTTAGCCATGGTTTGAATCGACTTAATCCTTAAAAATGACTTCTATTAGATGGATTTTGGTTTTAAGAATTGATGATCTATCGAAGTAATTAATAGATTTGATCATATGTTAACCCGGGTAGAAATGACCATGGAAACTCAGATTCAGAACAATAAAACCAATCGCATAGAGGTTTTGAAATGACTGTGGATCTTTCTCTTTTTGGATGATGAACAAATAAACATGAGCACCAGTACTAATGGGCTCATGTGGAGTTCATATTTTGTGGATTTTAGTTAATTCACATGCCTTCATTGGAATTTTTAGTCTAAAGGATTTATTTATTTCTCGCCTAGGCTAAGGTGGTGAAAACCACTAAAAAGTCTTGATATTCCATCATCTGATTCAATCATCATTTGATTTACTTTATTTACATTCTAGTAGTATATTTATAATATCTTTTATTTTTCTAACAATCATCTCTCTTCCTTGTAGCAGGGCAATTTTACTTCTTGTTAGCATAATTTTAATTCTTGCTTTTCGTTTTTGTTCTAGCAATAATCACTAAACCCCCAATCTGATTTTTACTTCATGTTCTAAAAATATAAAAATACAAAAAATAAATTTCAACAAAACAACTAGGTTTAGAGACTAATTTTTAAAGACGTTGCCTTGTGGGATCGACCCTTCTACTCTATCCTTAATTGGACAGTAAAAAAAGGTTAAACTCTAGGATTAAAATCTTAGTGATTGTAGTGCACTTTGACGCATTATCAGTTGGCATACTATTTATCAATCTCTAGGCTTATAGCATGACTCTGCCCATGCCCATAGGCCAAACACCCCAATACTATTTCGAAAATGGAAAGGAGGGGAGCAAACCTTCCGTCTACATCGTTCACCATGTGCCTCGAAACAAGCAATAAGAGTCATATTTAGAAAGTGTACTCCTCAGATGTTACCATGATGGAGGATTTCTCATCAGCATCCTACCCATCATCACGGTAGCCTCTTATGAACTGTAAATGTTTTCTCTTTGGACCGAACATGTCAATAGAACTGTTGCCCTAAGACTCCTTAAATAAATTTAATTGTGGTGTCCATAGTGACATAATTGGGTCCATTATGTCATTCTATTCCCTACAAAAACTACAAAGATAAGGGATATAGTCTTTAGTAGCCCATCTATTCACACATGATATGTGGGATACGGTAGCTGGATTATAGGATGGAACGTTTCTAGAGTAGACTTTGAGAAAAAAATTATTTCTAGGTTATATATAGCTTGGAGAAGACCATTGTACAAGTCAAATTATCATACATATGAGTCTATAGCCTCCCAAATGTGTAGTTGGAAGGAAGATTTGCACGAAGTTGAAAAAGTTTTTGTATGCACAATGTCATGCATATTCGAGAAGGAAATGAATTCAATCATGCAAAATGAATGTTCATATTAAGTCATCGACCGTTAACATATATCTATATTGTGGATAACTATTTTGATGATTAAATATATCAATTATACACCATGAAATATATTCTAGATACATTTGTATTTTGAAACTTAATAATTCTTCCTCACGTGATGTTCTTATTTATCATTAATAATATATTTTTTGAAACCATGTATATGTATGCATATAGATGTGTGTTTATTTACATATTTAAAATATATAAAAAGGCATTTTTCTTCATATTTCTTCTAATTCTAAGATGGAAAATGAGAGAGGTCCATAAACACGAGCGAGATTAGATTTCCACGGATAACGCTTTCTCTCTCTAGGAGAGCTCCAGCTTCTCTCTAGAATCGTCCCCCACCTCTCGTCTCCACCGCAACTCTCCCTCTCCCCCATGCTGCCCTCACGGAAGTAGGGCTTCTCCTGCGATCTCCTCCGTGTGGGGTCGCTGCTCCGCAGGCGGAGTAAAGGCAGCAGCCAGGCCTCACCTACCTCGGAGCTCCCCTTACCAGCCTTGAAGACGACTGCTCAGTCGTGGGTAGGTGGAGTTAAGGTGGTCCACTGCCACACCTACCTCGGGTTTGTCTCTCTACGGATCAGTGTCCTTGAACTCCCAAAACCTAGGGGAGGAGTCGACCAGCCCCTTAGGGGGTCTCATTCCTCCGGTGATCCTACGGGGGTTCAGGCTGCTACGCCGGTGCCACCCTCGGCGGCGGAACCCTTCGGTGGACTTGGCTGTGACGTCCTGCGCGCGGTGGCGGCTTTCGGCGGTGGCTGAGATCCGTCATCGGGGACGAGCTGCTTAGCTGGTGGCCTCTTACTCGTGGGTTCTTGTGAGCTCTTCCTCGGAGGTTCAGGCATTCAGGCGCGGCGGCGGTGGGTGGCGTCGTGCAGCGGTTGGGATTGGGTGCTGGCAGTTCTCGGCTGTTTGTGGCGGCGGCTTGGAGCGTTAGGGCTTGGTGGATCCATCGCCCCTATCGCGCCTTCTTGCTGATGTTGCGTAGTCCTTGGACCGGGCTGCTGGACCGGATTCTGCTGTTGTGACCCGCCAGAAGTTGAGCCGGACCGTCTCCACTTGAACCGGGCTCCGAGCTGCCCGGGGTGGAGTGGTTCCTGTAGCCTCCACGAGCCGGGTGAGTGGGCTGACCGCCCAGGTTTGTGCAACGGTGCCTGCTATGGCGGGAGGGGGCTCCTGAACCCCTCTGTCTCCCCCAACCCGGGCACCCCTTCCTCGACCAGTACCTGCCCCACTGCCACCACCAACACCGCCCCCAGGCCCTCCTCCACCACCACCAACCCACCCTTGACCCCGGCCCCCCTCCTGTGGTGGCAGACTGGTTCGCCCCGGCTTCTGATGTCACCATTGCGGGATACTAGGTTAGATCAGTCGTCGGACCCCATCTGACCATCCGTGGAGCCCTTGCATCTGACCCTAAAGTGTCGTTTAGGTGCGAGGGGGATCATCGGACTTGGATGAGGCTGACGGAGCCGATCCTGGACGAGATGGCCGACTACCACAAGTTTTCGGTCATCATCCAGATCCCGGGTAAGAAGTGCCACCCTCTTCAGCTAAGAGGATGGATGACGAGGAACTGGAGACCTAGGGGCGAAATTGAAGTCTTCACACTGGATGGAGGCCTCTATCTAGTCTGTTTCTCCAATGAAGTCGACCGCCAGAAAGCTACGCTCAGAGGACTGTGGTTCTTCGACGATCAACTACTACTGGTTCGCAACTGGACCCGTGAAGCAGACACGAGAAGGGCGGCCTTTACGACGGCGCCGGTTTGGGTGTCCCTTCCGGACGTTGGCAGACACTGGACGCCGAGAGCTATCGCAGTCATCGCCCACGCAATAGGGACCCCTAGTGTGTTTGACAAAAAGTTTGACGGCTCTACTATGGGTTGCGCGCGGTTCTGCGTGGACATTTCAGCAGACACCGAACCCCCTCTGGAGGTTATGGTGGAGCTCCCGAATGGCGAAGAATGGGAAATCAAAGTTCGCTACGAAGCGCTACCGGATAGGTGCGCTGACTGCAAGATGTTTGGCCATGAGACAGGCCAATGCCCAGGTGAGAGGCAGAAGAGCTCTGATGCTCCCCCTATCATCCCCGACCCCCACGAGGATGACCGAGAAGAACGGGGAAATCAAAGGCCCCCAGTATGAGAAGCAGGACTATGGAGGTGTCAGCTGCGGCTAACCAGACAGAGGTGAACCCAACTGACGGTGCTACCGCGCCCTTGGCTGAGGGGCATGTTGCTCCTGGAGATGTGGCAGTACCTGGAGCTGATGTTGTACCTGGAGCGGTTGCGGTGCCGGTGACGGGTGATACATCAGCCGTTGTTGCTCTAACGACCCCTGGAGAAGGCGTGGTGCCTGCTGCTGTGCCTAACAGCGCCGGGGTGAACACAGGACAGACTGCCGATGGAGGCGTCCCAGGTAGAGGAGGTGAGGTGGACGGGGCTACTACCAACCTGTTTGCCATCCTTGAAAATGTGGAAGAAGAGGTTGTTGTCACAGGAGGGACAAGAAGCAGGAGCCCTAGAACAACAAGGAATACGAGCAAGAAGAAGCAAGGCAAGAGCGGCCCCGGGGAAGGGAGCTACTCCAACAGAGGTTAAGATGTCCATGCTCGCATGGAATGTGCGAGGGGCATCGTTAGCCGAGAAGCAACGACGGCTATGAGCAGTGATAGAAGAAGAGAATGTCTCCCTTGTTTTCATTCTAGAGATGAGAATCAGAAGGGTGGTGAGTGAAAGAGTTGCGACTCTTTTCCCTACAGGTTGGGTTGCAAGATCCAATATAGAATGCAGAGACGGTGCTAGAAACACTGTCAGATGGAGGCCGAACGTTTGGGACATTGACGTGATCAACATCATGGACCAAGCTATCACTGTTAGTTGCTGCAACAGAGGCGGTATGGCCTTCATTGTTACCTCTGCATATGGCAAAAATCTGGAGACAGAGAGAGCCAGGATGTGGAAGATCATTAAAGAAACAGCCCAAAACCAGGCCTCTTGGCTTGTGTGGGGAGACTTCAACAATGTACGAAGGAACAATGAAAAGCATGGAGGCCTTCCTATCCCTGAGCGAGTCATGGATGCTTTCAATTGTACCATGGACGCTGCAGGTCTGATGAAGCTTAATACAGTGGGTGGGCTCACTTCCTGGTCGAACAAGCAAGGTAGAGGAAGAAGGATATACAACAAACTAGACAGAGTACTAGTTAATGAAGCTTGGATTGAAGTGTGGCCTAGAGCGGTGATTAACCACGACAATGACCCCCTTAGCGATCACAGCTGGATGAAGATGAATCTCACGTGTACCCCGAACATTGTGAGACCGTTCAGGTTCTGCAATTGGTGGTGTGAGTGGGACGACTTTAAGCAGGTGGCTGAGGAGGCCTGGGGAGAGAATGTTGAAGGAAACCCTCTATACATAGTTGTGAAGAAGCTACAAAATTCCAAAAAGAAGATAAGGAAGTGGGCAAAAGAAGTGGTGAATCTTAAGAACCTTACCATCCTTGCTAAAACTAACAATAAGGCTGCTGCTAGCAAAGTAAGGGAGAATCTAGGAAATTATGAGATGATTGAAAACTGGCTCAAATCCGAACAAAGACTGAACAAAATTCTGAAATCTGAGGAGGTCTTTATGTGGCAAAGGAGTAGAACGAAATGGCTAAAAGATGGGGACCTGAATACTAAGACTTACCACGTTGCTGTGAGGAAGAAAGAAATGAAAGAGACGATACACCAACTTATAGATGAAAATGGACATCTTGCTGATAGCAGAGAGGAGATAGGCCAACAGCTGGAGACTTTCTTCAATAGGCTTTATAACCATCATAAAGACAGGAGAAGACATTATGCTGAGAACATCTACCCACCCCCTAGAGTCAACCCGAGCATGAATGATATGCTCTGCGCTGATGTGGGTGAAGCGGAAGTAAACAAATCTGTGTTTGACATCAATGCTAGCAAAGCACTGGGTCCCGATGGGTTTAATAGTCGTTTCTTCCAGTTTATGTGGGACCATATTAAAGAAGACATTATTAAAGCTATGCAATTGCTGATGCAAGGAGGTAACATGGTGAGAGCTGCAAACCATACCTTCCTGAAATTAATACCCAAAAATAAGGATGCAAGAGCTGCTACTGACTATCGACCTATCGCTTGTTGCTCTGTGATCTATAAGTGTGGGCGAAAATTCTATCTAACCGGATGAAAGACATCCTTCCCAAGATTATCTCTGAGGAACAATGTGCGTTCATTAAAGGTAGGAAAATAGCAGATTGTGCGCTCCTGGCTGAAGAATTCCTTACAGGGTTTAATATCAGAAGAACTAGCGTGAAGGCCTGCATAAAGATTGATTTGACAAAAGCTTATGATCATGTCAGATGGGATACCTTGTGGGATATCATGCATGCACTTGGTTTCTCTCTGAGATGGATCCATATCATCCAGCAATGAGTCACTACCACTTCTTTCTCTATACTTCTTAATGGAGGACCAGTTGGTATGTTTAGAGCCTCAAATGGGCTTCGCCAAGGGGATCATCTATCCCCTCTCCTCTTCACCCTGGTTATGGAGGGCTTAACAACTATGATCAGAGCAGCTGAGGTAAGAAATCGTATTCAACCGTACAAGATTCAAGGAACAAAGGTGAAGACACATCTAATTTTTGTTGATGACATCATGGTCTTCTCCAAAGGTCATGCTAACAGACTTCGTGGTTGCAAGGAAGTGTTGGAGGACTTTGGCAGAACCACTGGGTTGTACATGAGTGACATCAAATCACGAGTATACATTTCTAAATCCTGTGATAACAGAAGAGGACGTCTCAAAGCTGTCGTGAATATTAACAGAGGTTGCCTTCCCACAAGATATCTAAGCACCCCCATTGCGGGGGGCAGGGGCTGCACCAAGTATTTTCACTCTTGCGTGGATAAAGTCAGAACCAAGATAGATGGTTGGTGTGGGATCAAGATGGCCATGGCTGGTAGACTTTTGGTTGCGAAGTCTGTCATCTCCAGCATGATCTGTTTCTGGTGCGAGATGAGAAGCCTTCCGAAGCCGACCATTCAAAGGCTCACAAGACAGATCGCCAACTTCATATGGGCTGGGAAGACTCACTCTATTAAATGGGATACCATAACAAAACCTCTAAGCAAAGGAGGTCTAAATGTCACCAAGGTCGAAGACCTGGCTAGAGCAGGCCATCTGCGAAGACTTGACAGATTCCTCACAAGTAAAGATGGGGTGCGGGTAAACTGGCTTAGAAGAAGATACGACAACTCCCCCAACACGTGCGCCAATGCGTCTAGAACCTGGGAGGCTATGAACCACATGTAGAATGAAGTAAATCATCTATATAGTGTGGATGGCTCCAGTTTCTACAAGTTCCATGGGCAACAGAAACCGTGGATCCACACCCCTACAAGTGAAGATGTCCCGTGGCATGACATTGTGTGGGGGAAAAACACATACCCAAATGGAGTATCGCTTGTTACAAGGCTATTCTATGCAAACACCTAACCAAAGATAGGCTCATCCGATGGGGCATTCCGATTAACCCCAGATGTTCCTTTTGCGAGGAGGACGAGACGCATGAGCACCTATTCTTTGAGTGCTCCAAGACCAAAAGAATGTGGGCTCTTATGTGGCTGAAGAATGGCTGGGGTAGCCTAACAACCCTTAATTTTGCGGAGATGTTAGAACATCTAAAGAACAAATGCGCCAACAAAGAGGAGAGAGCTTTTGTGGGTGTATGCCTCTCTAATGTTTGTTTTAACATCTGGAAGGAAAGGAACAACCTGAACCATGGAGGGGAGGCTAATACTGATGTTTTTCAGCTAGTTACTAGATATGTTTGTAATGCTATCAAGGCCAAGAAAGGACTTGATAAATGTCTTACACCTATAGCCAAAAGATACTGGGGCATTTTGTAGAGCTTGTCCCGTATACTTTTTGTAATCGGTCTTGTACAGCATAGCTTTGCTATCTTTCTCTTTTGGCAATATATTTACCTATTTCCAAAAAAAATAAGATGGAAAATGAGATATACATTCCTTTGTTTCATCAATATTCAAACTATACCTATTTTCTCAATGAAGTGATGCAGTTATCTAGAAAACCATAACCATATTATTGGTCCTTATTTGGAGAGTTGATTAATATTAACCTATAAATAATGACCATTTATCATTATAATTTTATCTTAAAAAATAGTCAAATTTCAGTTCATTGGTTCATTGTGGTTATTACCATATATAAATTCAACTATAGTGCTTTCAGAGCAAACTATTAATGCAAATGATTGAATCAATATTGTTTTTAGTCCTCAACTAAAGTGACTTTAGACAGTCAATAAATTATCATTGGAAACATAATAATTCACATCATTTAAGTCCTACTTCATATTAGTAGGTAATTTGTCTTAAATGTTATTGTGAGATAATATATTTCTATTAAAAGTGAATTTAATGAGAATAATATGTATATATTAACATAAATAGTAATGGGATAATATCTTCAAAAATATAAAATACACTAAATAAATTTTCCCCGTTTCTGTGAAACTACGATACAAAAAAAAGTTCATTCTCTTATATGTTTTTAGTATCTTGTACTTTTCAATTCTTGATATAAAAGTATTTTATTATTACTGAAAAATAGTATGTTAAATTATGGACTAATATGAAACTTGCATTCAGGTGTAACAACGAATTTATTTGTCATCTTGGACATAAATTGAATGACATCATGCACTATGGACCAGTTAGAGAAAGAAATTCTGAGACACAATTCATTATTAGTAATTTGAAAAGAAAAAGTCATAATGTATTCTCATTATGAATAAAATTACTTTAATTAACCATCAAGTAAGTTGAAATACTAATACATAACATTTAAGATCTAAATCTAGAAAATTGAAAACTATGTGGCAAAATATTATGTTTGATATATGCTATCTACATTCTATTGTTTATTTATTGTGACACTCCTCCATTTTTTAACTAATAGTTTATGTGATTGAATAATACATTATGTCAATAATTATATTAAATCCAATGAAGCCAAAACACCAGTTATAGTAGTTCAATGTGAGAGGTTACTGTGTTATATGGAAATGAGTAGAAGTGTACTTATTCATGAAAAGAACATTCATATAAAAAAAATCCGTATAACCAATTATGTGTGGAATTTGTAACCAACTACTTGGACATCTTGTGCAAAAATAAGAGAACAACAAAGTCTATGTATGACAAAAATATAGAAGGGAAATTATTCACTATGATCTATTCAAATGATAGAATCTATGCATCAGGGTGCATGGAATCATCAAGGAAATATGTTTTATATATAAATGATTTCATTATCAAAAAATAATCATCATAATGGAAATCTTTTAATATCTTTATCAAGTTTGTTGACTCATTAAAACAATCTTACATAATTCATGTAATTCAAGAATGCTTTGTACACAAAGTTGAATTAGAAAGATTACAATAATTAAAAGAAAATTTATATAAACATGAAATGTAGTACACATTGAGTTCCTCATGAGAAAACTACAAAAAATACTCACACTATCTCAAAAATGATAAAAATCATATCTAGAAAACTCATATCTAACAACAATCTAAATTTGATTGGAGTTTCCACAACTTTGTTTGAAGAAAGAAGAAGTTGTAGCCTTGCTATTGTTTACGATGAAATTTTAGTATCTACTTTCAATATGTATCAATTTACATGGATAAAAAGTTTCAAGTTTTAGATATTATTACAATTTTAGCTACACATGTTTGATAATTGTTACTTCTATAAGATTTTTGTTCTTGTAGAACATACCATATTGGTAATTTGATTAATATTTTTTCAAAGTTTTTATTATGTATGCATAACTTATAACCATAAAACATAACATTATTACATTTGGGCCTTAAGTCTTTGTATTAATGAATGTAGACAAAAATACTTTTTCATATATGTAAGAACTAATTGTTATATTCAAAATAACAAGATAAATAATTTGTTGAAATACATTATCCATGGAGGATTGTTGTGAACGTAGGATTTTGGTTTTACTATAGGAACCACATAACATCATTCTAAAACAAGAAATTTCCTTGGGGGAAAATATCATAAGCATATTTATTTTAACATCATAAATTTTGAGAAGAAAAATTCCTATTAAGGATAGGGTGTGTTCCAAACTATTTCAATACTTTAATCAATCTTTGCTCATGGAAACTTGAAGCCCATTCATTCAATTTTACTATGTATTGGTGATGCCACCCATGAGAAAAAAAGATAAATGGTGTCATCAAAAAATTATCATTATTGAGATAAAATAGGGCATAAGTTATATGAATAATCTGATTAGATACTTATACATATTTTTATTTGAGAAAATGAGTTCATTCTCCATAGAACATGAATATGTTAAAGGCATTACAAAGAGAATAATTTATCTATTTGTCTTCTAAAAAATACACTTCCACCTTAATTTGGCATCATTTTTATATAATATAACAATAATGTCTATTCATAAGGAATATTAAATGAAACTAAGTGGATTATTTTATTTTTGTGAGTTAAAGTAAATATGTGTGTCAATGTAGTAGCACCTGAGTGGTAAAGTTGATGTCGTATGATAGGGAGGTCACAGGTTCAAAACATGTGGTAATGGGATGAATGAATTACCAATTTTAAAAAATATATGTCTTGTAAGTAGTTGTGATTTTCAATACTATTACAGATAACATGCTCTTCTAGAATAAATTCACCTAACATTTGAAAAATATACATTCTCATAGAAAAAATAATGTTTGAAGTTTTAAATTGGTGTTTTTTATGGACAAACAATTTTTATTATTTTGAGATTCAACATATGCGTAGTTCATGCATTCATTTTCTTATTGTTTTGTGTTACCGGGTATGTTACAAGTATCCCAGAGGCAAAAGGTACACCTTTGGATTCAAGGACATAAGCAAGTGATTTCCTTGCCAAAAACAATTTAACAAATCTAACAATGCCTACATATATCTATTAGAACGATATATAGATTCACATCAAAAAGGGGAAAAAGCGTATTGCAAATTTCTACCAACATTGCACATAGGAACGTAGGTGATCCTTCCAATCTAGGTATGTTGTGAAGTCACGAAAAGGATCAACTTGATGATTCCTAAAACCTTGGTTGATTTTCAAGTCTTCTTAGCATGTCATTTATTAATTTATAGAATAAAGTATGAAGGGACAATTTTAGTAGAGACGTCGACTAAAATGATAAATAACACACATATGTACAATTGGCTAGGAAAGGAATATTTATATTTCATTTTCAATAATTTTAAAATTGAAAATGATTTAAATAAAATGAAAATCAAAATACGTGTTCTACTATTGTTATGATCATTACATTAACAAAGATAATTTTTTGTAGGATTGTTCTCAAGTTTGGAAACAATTGTATTCATTACAATATCATTATATGAAATTTGAAACCTAAAGAGAAGGAAAACAAGGAAACCATTAACATAGATGATACAATAATCATACAGAATCATCCATTAAAATATCACAGCTTGGTCCACAAAGGGAAATCGAAAATTCTAATCTCTCATATCAATGATACAAAAGTACACGTGTAAAGGATTACAATTACTAGTTTGATTACCTAAACACTTTTGTAACCAAGTCAAATATTATTCATGATTAAACTCCTATTCCTTCTCCATCATATTCATGTGACCCTATAGGTCCCAAATTATGTAGGTAGTGAATGTTCATAACCAATTAATGACAACACAAGCAATGAGTGGCATCTGGAAACACATCATTTGCTATTTAAGTAATTGGAATGTAGGAGAACAACTTCAACCTAGCTTTGTGATTGATGTTACTGTAATTTCCTAATTCATTTGTCACTGATATCCAGATTGAACTCGAGGTATGGAATCGTCATCCTCTTAATCATTCAATCTATGTTCTTTATGCCAGTGTAGACTATAGTGATGTATATGAACTCAATATAATATATAGACTCACATGAGTATGGTCATATATTTTCTCAGTCTCACTTATCAAGTGGCCAGGTAAATCTATTTAATTGGGTCAAAATATGTGGGCACCCAGGGGTCCAACTGTTTAAGTTGGGTTTGGGTGATGACATTTACCACCCACTAGAAATCACCTGAACCCATACCCTCTCATTTTATTAGTGGGTTTCACGGGTGATCCGTAGGAACCCACAGGTGCCCAATTAACTAAGATAAATATTCAAAATAAATATAATATTTATTCAACTCTTAAGATAGGCCACATATAGACATGTATCAAGAAACTTGATTGGTGACGTGTAATGTATACAATATAAGGAGATAAAAGTCTAAATGATATGATTGATATCCTTTGTTTATTATTTATACTAATGGAAACAAAGTAGTTATATTCTGCATTGTTGTTTTGGTTAATGAACATATAGTGGAATGAATGTTTCATATTCAGTCGCAATATCTTTTTGCTCACTTGATGCACTAGATAACCATAAGAACATGATGTATCCAAAATTTCTAACATAAGATAACAAAATATAGTATTGTTATGGCAATATATTATTCTATGTTTTACATCCATATCATTTAATGTTTTATTTTACATTGAAACAATGGTTGTTTTCTTTTTATCTCTTACAATTTTTCTCAAGAGAAAGGAAAAGATATTACAATGTGCTAGACACCAAAAGTATTGGAGGTTTCTCTCATTTTCTTATGTTGACATCAAATATTATTAATGAATCATTCTACTTTTTGTAGAGTTACAATTAGCAATATCTTTTCACTGTGTAGATATTATATGGGCACCCACGAGTGACCCGCAATCCGTTGGTTTAGGTTTAGGTGTGCTACTTCTCCACCTATTTAACATTGTATCTTTTGACCCGCACCTGCGAGACCCAAACCCAACCCTCCCACCCATTTGACAATTCTAAGGCCAGGATATTAACTCACGTAGGAGGGATAAATCTCATCTACATCACTCACAGTCAATCCTCATGTGTGACAATATACCCAAGCATCACGTTTATGGAAAACCTTATTCAAGGTCGTGTTGGATGATGTTAAAATACATTTAAAAACATGTTACAAATGGAGTGACTTTAGGTCTATGAATCACAATCACCACTATTGCATTGAGATCTAATTATGACTGCTATCCATTTGTCACTTCTTAGGGAAAGTCTATCTAGTACACTATTCTCTAATAGGCACCTATGTGTTTGTTTTGATATCACATATCATGAATAATGAGATTTTGTCATCAAATGACACACATTCTAATCTTATGTATTATTTTTTTCTATTAGCTTCCCTAATAATATCAAACAAGAGACACAATGAAAATTTATGTACTCCTTTCGTACACATGATCACATTGTTTATGTCCTAAACCTGAAGACATATGTCATCAAGCATTATCATTACTTAGACATCTATCATGTCATTTCATCATCTCATAGTTTCTATTATTTAGACATCTATCATGTCATTTCATCATCTCATAGTTAAAGAAACATATAGACGAAATAGCCTTCATAAAATCAATTACAAAATATGCCACTACAATCATCATATAACTGGCTCTCAAGGCACACATTCCATAAAGCTCCCACTTGCACTTAGAGACAATCACCCATGAACTTAATCCTAAGTGACTTAACATAACCATAAATAAGGAATTGATCCTCCGTTCTTCTCAAGTACTTTAACATGTTCTTTACAATAGTCCAGTGACCTTCATTGGGATATGAGTGATACCTTCTAATCACACTCAATGCATATGAAACATCCAGATAAGTACATAGCATTACATACCTGATAGATCCAATTGCATATGAATATGAAATCTTACTCATGAGCTCTTGATTAAGAATTGGGACATTGATCTATAGAGCTACTAACTCCATGAGATATGGGTAAGTTTTACCTCTTTGAGTTCTCCATGTTGAACCTCTTCAACACTTTGTCAATGTATGTGCTTTGTCTTAGGCTAGGAGCCTTCTAGATCTATATCTATAGATCTTGATTCCTATCACATAGGATGATTCTCCTAAATCCTTCATATAGAAGGTGCTTCCCATCCATGTCTTTACCATCTGTAAATTAGGGATGTTATTTCCCATCAATAGTATGTCATCTACATACAATATGAGGAATACAATTATGCTCCCACTAACCTTCATTGTAAACACATGGTTCATCATCATTTTGATTAAAGACAAACTCTTGAACTATTTTGTAAATCAAATATTCCATCTCTGAGATGCTTGCATCAATCCATAGATGAACTTTGTAGCATAGAAACTTTAATGGCTACCTTAGAATTTATAAAACCATCAAGTTATGTCGTGTACACATCCTCAGGAAGATTTACATTAGGGAAAGTGATTTTAACATCCAACAACCAAATTGCATAGTCATAATAACTTGAAATGGCAAGAATGATCATGATGGATTTAACCAATAAAATTGGTGCAAAAGTTTTGTCATTGTTAACACCTAGAACTTATCTGAAACTTTTGCAACCAATATGACCTTATAGGTTTGTACATTACCATACATGTCGGTCTTCTTCTTGAAGATCCATTTGCACCCTAGGGGTTTTACCCCTTTGGGTGGATCCGCCAAGGTGCATACCTTGTTGGTGTGCATGGAGTCCGTCTCAAATATCATGACATCATGCCACTTATTGGACTCCGGTCTCTCCATAACTTCTAGGTAGGTTGTTGTCTCATCATCTATTACCAACTCACCTCCCTCTTGAGTCCTAAGATAACCAAATCTTTCAGGCTCAAGGTGTGTCCTACTAGATATATGTCTCACATGAGGAACTTGGGATTCTACATCAGCTTGTGAGTCTCTTTGTTCCTTATGTACCCCTAGAGGTTAAATCTTATTTTTTTGGTCTTGAACTCCTTCGAGTTCTATTTTTTATCCCACAAATTCCTTTAGAAATAAATTTCTTTTCAAGGAATACAACATTCCTAGAAAAAACACACTTTGTTGTTAGATAGAGTGTAAGACTAGTATCCCCTTATTTTTTGGGGATATCCAAAAAAATAACATTCATCCTCTTTTAGTCCAAGCTTTTTTGTAAACTAATTTCTCACATAAGCTTCACATCCCCAAATCATCATAAAAGACACATCAAGTTGTTTTCTAGGCCATATCTCATTTGGTGTCCTTTTGAACCAATTTATATGGTACATAATTAAGTGTAAATGTTGTGGTGTCAAAAGAAAATCCCCATAATGAAATTGGAAGAGAAAAACTCCTCTTTCTTTGCATCATATCTAATAATGCATGATTACTTATTTTCTATACAACATTATGTTCTGGTGTTCTAGGTGGAATCCATTATGATGCGATAAGACGGTCTTGTAGAAGGTCCTCCAACTATCAGATTAAGTATTCTCCACCTCGGTTAAAACAAAGTTCTTTAATACTTTTACCAAGTTGGTTTTGTAATTCATTCATGAAATCCTTGAATTTTTTAATTTTTGACTTGTATTTCATCAAGTACACCTAGCAAAACCTACTGAGATTATCAGTGAAGGTAATGAAGTATTGGTAACCACCTCTGAAATTTTCTCTAAAAGGGCCTCATACATCAATATGTATAAGTCCTAATAGATCACTTGCTTTCTCACTGTGACCAGTGAAAGGAGTCTCTGTCATGTTGCCTAATAAACAAGATTCACATGTCTCTATAGATTTGAAATCAAAATAGTCTAGATAACTATCATTATGGTGTTTAGATATGTGTTTCTCATTAATGTACACAATAATGGCAAATGTGTGTTTTTTTTAGCTATCGAGTTTTAGACTTTTGGTATTTGCATCATAAACATGTGTCTCTTGATCTAGAAAATAAAGACCA
The DNA here is from genome assembly GCA_963693085.1 of Alisma plantago-aquatica. Lineage (NCBI taxonomy): Eukaryota > Viridiplantae > Streptophyta > Magnoliopsida > Alismatales > Alismataceae > Alisma > Alisma plantago-aquatica. The sequence continues at coordinate 162,037,403 of OY856409.1, forward strand.
TAAGATATTGGGGCACTGCCATAAAAGATCTCATGTTTGAATCCATCTTTTTCATACAAGATACGAAAATGATATTTCTTTAATGGGAGGTACATAATAGTAGTTATCAAACTCTATCACAAGTCCATTGGGCAGATATAAATGATAGGTTCCAACTTTTGTGGTAGAATTTCTTGCTCCATATGAAATGCACCTCACCATTTCGTAAAGGTATACTTCTTTCTAGATCATGCATATTAGAGCATATGTGAGATCCACATTCGGTATCTAGTTCTTAAGATGAAGAAATAGACATATTTATCTCAATAATGTATATACCTGAAGTGGAGATCTCTTTCTCCTACTTCTTCTTCCCCAATTCCTCTAGATAAAGAGGGCAATTTATTCTCCAGTGTCTAGCATGATAACAGTGGTGACAGTTGCCTTCTTTGTTCACCCCTCCCTTCAATTTCATTGCAGAAGACTTGGGTTTCAGGATAGCTTTAGAACTCTTATTGGATTTTCCTTTTACCTTAGTCTTCCCTTTGTCTCTTCTAATCATCAACACATATTTGGGTTGTCCTTCATCATCTGTTCTTCATCTATTCTCAACATGCCATGTAATTCTAAAAATGGCTTGTCAAAATTATTCATGTTGTTGTACATGAGAAACAAGTTGTATGATTCCAACAGTGATTGCATAAATACATATCTGACCAACTCTTGGCCTAAAGGAAATACCAGTCTAGCAAGGTTCGTCACATACACAGTCAACTTGAGTAGCTAGGGACTTACGGGATCTCCTTCTGCCATATTGCACTTGAACAATGACTTTAAGACATCATCTCTCTCTTGTCCTGCTTGATCTAGGTACATAGTCTGAAGATGTGTTTCCATCTCAATAACATCCATTCTCTCATGTTGTCTCTGTAACTCATAGTTCATTGAGCATAACATCATACCCACTTGACATCTATGGCATCATCGGTATCCTTCTTGTAAGCTTCTTGTAACATCCCTGACCTGGGTTATGCCTTCAACCTAGATGTTTTGCTTAATAAAGTTAATCATATGCTTTCTCTTATTTCTTGAAAATTAATTAAGGTTCAAGAGGAACTTATGTTTCAATTTTAGTCCTTTTCAAATAATGTTGAAACATTGTGTTGTCTATTTTGGACTAAAGTGAAAATTACCCAAGTTGAGGGGTTAAATTGCAAATATTACATGATAAATATGTTCCTCATGTGTTGAAGCATCATGAGAATGAAGATGATGCAGAGGTATGCCATATGGTAGCCTAAGTAACAAGAAAGAGCTGATAAAGCAATGATTCTGCATTAAAACCTAGTTTTGGTGTAATGTGCAATTTACCCAAAACCTAGGGTTCAATATGAAAATTACCACTTCAAAATAGTCCCTAATGTTTCTTATCATATTGTGGAGCAAATAAAATGAGAGGGGTGCCTCATTTGTATCTCTTTGGAGGAGAGAGAATCTTGATATTAAAATAATCATGATTTAAGCATAATTGGAACTTTACTTCAATTTAATGCAAAAAAATAAATATATTAATTAAAGAACCCTTTAACCAAAAGGTGAGGGATGAGTTTGCAAGATAATGGACGACCATGTTCCTTGTTTGAAACCCCTTTCACTTCTTGCTTGAAAAAACTACCAAGGGAGCTTGGAGAAATAGGAGGACGACCCCCAATCTGTTGGTATGCTTCTTGGCCTTCTTTCACCATGATTTCATGGTGGAAATCGAAAATAAATGATGGATTTCTTCTTTTCTCCATGCAATCTTCTATCCTAGCCATTTCTTTTCACTCAAAAGCTTGAGGACGAGCTTGGGATAGTTGAGAATGCTTCTTCCACCATTAAAGACGTGGAGCTTGGATCTTTGAAGCTCAATTGGAGGCAGGTTTTATAACTTGAACCCTTACTATTGTTATTGCATTCAATTCCTTATCAATTGTTGATCATTTGTTCTTCTTGAAATTCACTTCATCAAATCGATAGAACCACCATGAAAATTACAGCACTGAAGGATCGTAGCTTGATGATGATGACATCATCATAAGAACACACCTCCACAAATATCTATTGCAAACGATTTCATAATTTTTGGTCCAATCGGTTTCACCAAACCGTTTGGAGGTTACCCAAACTGTTTAGAAGGGTTGACCATTTGGATGGGTTGGTCGTTTGAGGTCAGGACCCTAGTACATGTTGTATGATGATCTAATGGATCCAATTGATTAATTCAATAGATGGACAATCCTCCAATTAGAAACCCTAATCGGGTTAAGTGCTGAAATTTCAAGTGATTGATTTAATACTTTGGGTTGACTAACCCAAACGGTCTCAAGACCGTTTGGATATCAACCAAGACCATTTGGAGGCCTAGGGTTGAGTATGGTTTAGTAATTGAAGATTTAGAGATATAAAATCAAAAGGCAATCAATAGCTAATTTGATGATCAATCCAATGATCTAAACCCTAATTGGATTTCACAAATTTTAATGATGGATGGGGAAAACAGTCTCAAGACCTTTTGGAGGTCATCCAAATGACCTCAGACCATTTGAGGTCAGGTCATATCATAATTTGATGATGATTCAATGATTTCAATTGGACTAGTTCCACAATGTCAACCATTGATGGTTCCTCGATTTCAAAACCCTAATTGATGGTTTCTTGATTATAAACCCTAGTTCAATTGGGTTCAAAACCATAATTGATGGTCTAATTGAAGGGTGATTCAATGTTCTAATTGATAGATTATTTAATGATTGAAATCATGAATTGATAAAGTGATGTAAGACCTTTTTGGTCCATTTGGTTTTGAGAGAGTTTGGACCAAACGGTCTTAAGACCGTTTGAGTCCAAACGCTCTCAAGACCGTTTGGGATCCAACGGTCTCAATACCATTTGAGACCAAATGATCTCAAACCGTTTGGAGACCCAAGTGGTTTCAAGTGTGAATTGTCCATACGGTTACATCATTGTTTTGCTTAAACAGTTTCAAACCGTTTGGAGCATCAATGGTCAAGAACGTTTGGATGTTTCAATGTAATTAAGTCAATTGGAAACCTAAGGTGATGGAAGATAAAATGACCCTATGGTTATTACTGATTTATCTCAAAGATAATCACTAGGGTTGTACCTTTAAGGTACTAAGTAATTGGTAACCCTAGATGAGTTAATCCCTATAAGCTTATGAAAGCAATGTCTCAATATCTCAATACCATAGTTGTATATATATATATTTGATTGAAAGGTTGATGTAACCCAATCAAGTTGAGAGGATGATAGAAAGGAATTCATACATGAGTATTAATCATGAAGAATATGTGATTAGGGTATGATCCATAGTAAAGAGATCATGAAACCCTAATCGAGTGGGTGGATAAGCCATAATCCTAAAATTAGGGCAATTCTGAGTGAAACCCTAATCTAGGGTAAAGATGCAACCCTAATTAAAGGTGATGATATAAGAAACCCGAAATATGGGTATTGGAAGATGAAACCCTAATTGGGATAAATAGTAAACCCTAATTATGGGTAATTGAATGGAAACCTTAATTAGGATGAATAGCAAGTCCTAATTGTGGATAATTGAACTTAAAATCTAATTGAGGGTGATGCCATGTGAAACCCTAATTGAGGGTGATGCCATGTGAAACCCTAATTGAGGGTGATGCCATGTGAAACCCAAATTGAGGGTGATGCCATGTGAAACCCTATGAAATGGCATGACGAGGAGCCCTAATACAGGGTAAAGGTATGTGAAACTCTAATCTTGAGTTATAATATATGAAGCCCTAATCTTGGGAAATATGATGACAAACCAGAACCCTAATAGTAAACTAGTGGGTAAAGCCTTATAAAGGTGAAACATCTCAAATGGTTGATTATAGGCAACCTTATAGTAAGCAATGCCTTAACCTGAAATGAGTCCATATCATTGAAGATAGTTGGACCATTCTTTTGTGTAACCTATGCACTTTATGATAATAGTGATAGGTTAGTGGATGATAGCATAAAGATGGGAAATACCTTAATCCAAGATAAGTTGATAACTCAAGTAAGTTGGAAGTGATGAGGAAAGTGATACATCAAGGTATGATAGATATCAATTTTAGCATTCCAAGGTTGATATACACTAATGCACCTCAAATCCAATATATTTGGACAAGAAACACATGTAGTGTGTTATGTAAATTGTTACAATGAAATGTACTAAGTTTGATATACTTTGATAAGTATAGGCTAATATACCTTGAGAATGGGGTTAAGCCGAACTAATGAGTATGATGTAATCATACCATGATAAGGATGAGAAATGAACTCATACCTTGTATTGATAATCATTTAATGATAAGTGTTAAGAGTAATAAACATGATTGAATACTCAAGATGTTAATGGATGCTCCTAGAGGTGTGGAGCAATATATTAGGGTTGATTTGATAAATATGAAATCCTAATTAGGGTGACATGGGGAAACCCTAACCATAAATGGGGTAATGGGACATGAGAAACCCTAATATGACGCGAATAGTAAGCCCTAACCCTATTGAGGGAATAGTGGTGTTACTATTGTATTACATGAGGTAATATGTTATTGTTGCCTAGTGAAAGGTGACAAGCTGTTTAAATGGCCTTGCGAGCCATATGGTTAGATGTTGCCTAGTGAGAGGTGACAAGATGCTTTATGGGCCTTATGAGCCATGAGAACAATTGTGGCATAGTGAGGGGCACCAAGATGATTATAAAAGTTTATTGTAAGAAATGATAATAATAAACCTAATAAAAAGGAACAATTGTATTTAATAAGGAATGTGAAAAGCTATGAAGGATAACCTCAGGGTTCAAAGCCTATAGAAGGATGTGATGATTAATGATGGGTCAAAGGAATTTATATTCCATGATCTATGTAATCAGGTTTGGTTAAAGTCCAATACCTGGCAGAGGTGTAATGCCTGTAATCAGGTTTGGTTAATGTTTGATGCCTGGCAGAGGTGTAATGCATGTAATCAAGATTAGTTAGAGTCCAATGCCTGGCGGTGTAATCTGGATTGGTTAGAGTCCAATGCCTGGCGGTGTAATCAGGATTGGTTAGATTCCAATGCCTGGTGGTGTAATAAGGTTTGGTTAAAGTCCAATACCTGGCAGAGGTGTAATGCCTGTAATCAGGATTGGTTAGAGTCCAATGTCTGGCTGTGAAATCAGGATTGGTAGTTTCCAATGCCTGGTGGTGTAATTAGGATTGGTTAGAGTCCAATGTCTGGCGGTGTAATCAGGATTGGTTAGAGTCCAATGCCTGGTTGTGTAATCAGGATTGGTTAGAGTCCAATGCCTGGATGTGAAATCAGGATTGGTAGTGTCCAATGCCTGGTGGTGTAATCAGGTTTGGAAGAGTCCAATACCTGGCAGAGGCTCAATGCCTATAATGATGACACAGGATTGGTAATAACCCAATGCCTGTATTGATGAAACAGGATTGGTAATAACCCAATGCCTGTAATGATGACACAGGATTGGTAATAACCCAATGCCTGTAATGATGACACAAGATTGGTAATAACCCAATGCCTGTAATGATGACACAGGATTGGTAATAACCTAATACATGTATTAATGATATAAGAGTACATAGAACATATAATCTTGTATCTATATAGCAGATTGGCTACGGCCAACATATTGAAACAAGAATGTCCCATGAGTGACATATCAAGATAATGAGTGTCACAAGAGAAGTTTGACATGATGGTATAATTTGATAGATAAATGATATACATGTTCTTCCTATTCCTTATTAAGATAAGAATGATTTAAACTGCTTATCCTTTGCCCAATTTTATATCATTAAACTACAATAATAATGTTTTTGGCAGAGAGTTATATCTCTCACTGGGGCAATTACAATTGTCTCACCCCCGCGGGATCCAACATTTTTAGGTGGACAAGCACGGAGGAGACTAAGAATATCTTGCAGAGGAAGAACTTCAACAGCAGCAGGGACAACAGTGACAGCTCAGGTTGAGTGTAGTGTCTATCGTGTCTTGTAGATAGAAGTCCTATGTGTCGTCTCTGTACTCTTAGGTCCTCAAAGTTAATAGTTAGTGCTTTTAATGAATCACTTTGAGATTTGTCTTGAAGCCTCGAGGTACTTATGTTGTCTGTGTTTAACTTTTAACAGGGCAGTTGATGTTGTAACCCCGAGAAGAGATGGTATAAGATATGTACTTATGAACCAGGATGTAAATGTAATACATTGATTCTTGTTGAAAGAGTTTTCCTATGAATGGATCTCTTTGAAAAATGTTTTAATTTTTAGTGATTTTTGTTAATCCGTTGTGAATAATACGCTTCCGCATTAGTTAATCTTGTTTTTGTGAGTTGGATGCCACATTTCTCTTTTAGGCTTAACTCAATGAGAGTGGGTTCATCAGACTCTAGTGTTTCTAGGACATAGAGATTGTGCCCTTGAGTGAGAATGATTCTCAACATCCTTAACCTATCGTAGAGGTTATTCCTATTTAATTTGTCATTCTCAAGTACTAACCTCAACAAAAAATGTGTTTTTCTTTACTATTTATTTCTGCAAAAGAAATTTGTATTTTGTCAAAATGCTTTTGATTTGAATTTATTAAAAGAAACTTTGACAATATTAATTAGGTCATGAATTAATAATTGCTTCCACTTTTTTAGTTCAAATTTATAGCCCTCACTATCAATTTAGAAGATTGCAGTGTACAACCTTCTAGTGAGTCGAGATCCATATTTCACCACATACATATAATATGTATCATATATATACTATATCCACAAACAAGCAACAATTATGGTCCATACTAGCACAATTCTTTGGAGGCACAATGAAGTTGTTATGACTGTATTCGAGCTTAATTGGTAAACTAGGGTTTACTTGGATGATTGTATATTTAACTAAATTGATCATTGTTTAAAGCTTGATTAGTAATGGTTGTTAAGTTTAGATGTTTTAAATATAATGACAAGATATAATCATAATTTCATTCACATAATTAGGGTTTAAGATTTGGAAACCCTAATCAGCCCAAATTAGGGTTTTGATGACAAATGAATACATAATTTGATAAGTATAGTGTCTCACTAAATGATTTTTAGTATTTTATGTGTAACTCTGATTTAATTCAAATTTGGATATAATATGTATAACTCAATCGTGCATTTTAGCAAAAAATTTCAGAATTTTTTATGTTCTTTGAAAGTCATTCTCGATCGAGATATACTTCAACCAACCATGTTGACAGAATGTTGTTCAACAGTATATTGTTTGATTTTTAGTTATTTATTGGTAACCCTGAATGATATGAAATTTTAATTTAAGATCTAAAACTAAATAATAAATAACATGTAAATTTTCATAATTTTTGAAGGATATGTTAGCTATTCAGTAGACGAATTACAATAACAATTGTATGACAGAAAATTCAGCTGAAATAAGAGAAAGTATAGTGAGGGCTCAATGTGCAATTGATCCAAGCAGCTCAATTGCTCTATATGGTCAGCCTAACACACAAGGAGCTCTCATAATTCATGATCCAATCTAGTGAAATGAAATCCTAGAGAGAGATGGAGAGTTAGGTTTTGAGAGGAGAAAGTGATGGAGATGCTGACCTAGGATTTTGCGGTCTGAGGAATGATGAAATCATGTAAGTTTAGCTTATTTGGATATAGTTTCATGGTGAATCTTCTCTCAGATGTCAAAATTCCGTCCCTCCCCTATTTGTATTCAAAATCATATCAAATCAAGTCCTTTTCTCACTCTTTCTCTCCTAATCTTGATTTTTAGGGTTTCTGAGTTGAAAGGAAGAAGAAAGTGGCGATGTGCTAGGGTTTTGATATGGATTTGAGATTTCAGATATGGGATACATTTTTAAGCTAATTTTACAGCCTAGGGTGATTGGGTAAAATAATATCTCATTCAATTGTATTCAATTAGTTGATTTTGATTGATATTCTCGATTTCTCCCTAGATGACAATATATTAAAATAATTATTCTTGAATTCAGTCTATAAAATACTTCAATTCATGTTCCAACTATGATCTGAAAACGTTTATATGATGACATGGATATAGATATCCATGTATCTTGAATACTATGGAATTAAGAATTTTATTGAGAATCTTCTGAAGATCTGAATTTTCAAGTTATTCGGGTGCTCGAATTACATTATAGCTGAAATTTGGATTTATGCTTATATGATCTTACTTATGTTCTTAGTGCATATAATTCTTCATGTTGATCTCTTTGATTTGATATATGGACAAATAGAGTTTCTGATTTTCACAATACATATCCTGTTAATAGTAAGTAATCATGGATGGAAATCCAATCTAGTATGCTTTTACAAGCATACACATCTAATTTAGTAGTACATGGCTGATTGAAATGATTCATGTGATATTGTGGGTTTTTAGTTGAATATTATCTTATATGCATATATGCTTTGTTTATGAGATTCATATTTTCAAACTCAAATACTTGTCATGAAATGCATATGTTATTATGCTATTGCAAGTGGAGAGATACGACATGCCCTAGATAGGGATGTCATTGATGCCATGCATAAATGTGAGGAATGTTGAATGAGAATATTTATTTTAGTAGATATGATATATGTTTGAATACATGAGAAGTTCTATATTTGTATGAGTAAGGAGAAACCCTAAGAAAGGGGTAAACAATATGTTAAGCATTTAGTTCAGTATCATCAATGATTTCAATTCAATAGTCTGAGTAGTCATTAATATACAGAGTTAAAAGAGATCAGTCTAAGAGAAATATATAATATAGTAAGAGCTTTCCAAGAATAATAAAATAATAGACATATGTGCCATGAACACCGTAGAATCCCTATGTGAGGTCTGCATCGTAGGGATGAAATGACCTAACCCTGGTAGTGTCTAGTATACGGGGGTCGGATCGTACTAACAGGTGGTACGGGGGAAGAAGCCCTAGTGGAAGTCTCCTTAAATTACAGAATGTAGTGTCCAAAATCAACCAGAGGGCCTGGTGGCACTGGAGTACTGAAAAGCCAATAGGTGGATAGCCAAAAGGTGGCTTGACTCTCCGCCTGTGTGCTCAGGTTAGAGGATGAGTCCAGTTTTACGGCATAATAGATGTGTCAATGCCAGAGAGCCATTTTTCCTATTACAGACCAGAGAGTAGTCAGACTTAGCTATCTTGGGGTGTCAGCTAAGTCTTGTACGGTGAGATCGTAGCTCACTACGAGTCTTCATATGTAGAGTACACTACATATGATTGGGGCATAAGTTAAATTATGATCATATAAGTTTAAAGAGTTTCTTATAAGTAAAAGAGAAAGGGAATTGAGTTCAAATAAAGAGTTCAGTAGTCCTGTCAAGTCAAAGTTAATGAAAGATCAAAAATAATATAGTGAGTATTATATTTCCATACTGGTTTATTTCTAATGATGTAGGCTTCAATGTTATTAGTAAGTTTTTGAATATCTAGTCTTTTAATTTGAACTACTATCTTGTTTTATTTCAATTATCCAAGAATGATAAATGTTTGATTCAGTGCTTTAGACTGCATTGTTCATTTGCTCATTCACTAAGTGAGTAGGCTCACGCCTCTACTCACAATTTTTTAGGGAAACCGTGGAGATTGAAGATATCATTGCATCAGAGTAGATCTGCAACAAGAGTTAAGTCTGAGTATAGTTAACTTCAGTCGGTCCTTGTCACTCTAAGCCCTTGTAAAGAAATAAGAGAGAGTTGTAAATGATGATGTCTAACATTTTTCCTCTTTTAGCAATATATGTGAATCAGCAAGTCTTATGTGCTTAAAAGTATGAGAAACATACTGAATGTTTATACATGCATTCTTACTGTTGAAATCATATTAGAGAAATCAATGTTCAGATTCTCTTGTAAAGTTAGTTTATGTGGTTCAATGTGAGAAAACAAAGAGTTTGAAAAAAGAAGAAAAAGTTAAGGGTGATCTTTGTGTTATGTTAAATCCTCAATTTATGCCCTAATCTCATGAGTAGTAGTAATTGTGAGATTGGGGTGCAACAACTTGGTATCAAAGTGTAGGCTGAGTTGTCAAGGACCATTAAGTTAGTATGTTAGAGTCATGTGGTAGATAGGAATGTTATGATGTTAGCTCTGGGGATTTGAGTATTTGGATATCTTGGCCTGATATCTGAGTACTTGGATCAACCAGTATCAAGCTACTATGTCTATTCTTTCATGTATACCTGGCCAGGGTATACAATGGAAGGATGGGCTAGAGAGGAACCCTAGAAATATTAGGGTTAGAAACAAGATAAGTAACATGAATAAAGAAAATAAATATAAAATGAGATAGAACTTTCATTTCATATTGTTGTTTTATCAAAGATGAATAGAAATGCTCTTATATGTTTGAATTTAGATATTCAATATTTTGAAATATATATATGGATCTTTAAGATTTGTTGTACACTATGCAGTTGTAGCATTTGTTGATTACATTCTTTGTATCAGTAGACTAGAAATGATCTTTGAATGATCTTTCCTAAGTGGATAAGTTTTCTTCCACACATTTGAGATGAATAGGAGTTGAGTAATCCTGAGTAGCTCTTGCTTCAGGACTGTAGGTTTGGCCTGGTCCGGCTGGAAGGATGCATTACTGGGATCTAACGACTCCTATAAGTAACATAACAAGAGTAAATTCTAGATAGAATAGATCCAAATTCTAGTATGAATGTATATACTTTAAGATTTTGAAGTATAAGGGAAAGACTGGGATAACTAAGAATCAATTGAAACTGATATCTAAGATCCATCTTTGGGGCCTCAGATAAGAAACCCTAATTTAAGGATAAAGGAAGAAGGAATACAAAAAAAATCAGTTATGTGAAATAGATTGTATAATCCAGTAAAATACATTCGTGTACTCCAAAACAAAGGGAAAATAGAAGAAAAGAGTTAAGTAAACTAAAGGTACATAGAAGTGAAGAATTTTCAGAAAAATGGAGGTAAAGAGAACTAAATGAATGTGTGAATTGTAATACTAAGATAAGCAACTCAGATGAAATAAAGAGACATGTTGGTGATGATGAGTTTGATCAAGAAAAGAGGGCTACATGATATATTAGAGAGCATGTAAAGTCTCATTATATTATGAACTCTAATATATTCATTGATACTGCTTTTTGGTTCAAAATCTCGATAAAGTAACAACCTAGTTTCCCTCGGATGTACTCAATAAGTTTCTTGACTTGAAATGAAACTAGTTTCTAAAGAACAACAAAGGTGATACTAAACAAATGAACAAGTCATATATGAGAATGAGAAACATGACCATATGATATAAGTACAAGCTAAAGGTAAATAAATGGAAGGTAGTATATGGTAAGAGGGTGACGGAAATTAAATAAGGGTTCAAAACATGAGGAAATAATGTAAGTTACAAAGAGATAGAGATTGTGAGATGTGAGAGATTGCTAATAGTCCAGTCTCCTTGATGATAACTAATTAAATCTAGATATTAAAAAAATGAGGTAAGTGAATATTTGAAGATCAGAGTTCTAAAATTTAAAAATCACCTTCTCTTTTGTATCCTCCATAATGAGAGTAATGTGGGGATGAAATGGTAAGAGAAAAGTTATCACCCCCGCTAACTTAGAGTCTAGCTTGTCCTCAATCTAGATAGAGCTAAGACACGTAATGGGGAGGTGATTTTATTTAGTGAAGATATCCATACTCTTGCTTCACTTCTATACGAGAGATCTTCCAGTGTCTTATCAGGGCTTCTTCTTGCACTAACTCTTTTAGGTATCGGGAGTTGTGTGGACCTCAAGTATCTTTCGTGTCACGTAACTCGCATTGAGACCACCTTTTCCTTAAATCATATTTTGTGCATGTCTTTGACTCTAAGCAGTTTTATACTTCTTTGAAAATCCTATCGGAAGCTAATATATGTATGAGGGTTGGCCGAAGGCTGCTGTGTAACTCCCCCTTCGAAGGGGGGAGGGCTTATCTAAGCTTTTAGGATCTTACTACCGGGAGCGACACATCTGCCTTTGTGAGGGAAACTGAATGTACCGGCCAGGCAAGACCTTTGTCAGCTTTTCATATATTTGGTAACCTTAGGATTTCACTGTCGAGTGTGACACATCAGCCTTTGTGAGGGTAGTTGAATGTACCAGCCGGGCAAGATCTTTATTGGCTCTTTATATAGGTCCTTATATATGGCACAACTCTCATATTTTAATTCAACACTCAGGCTTTTATTCATATGCTCGATGGCTTAGGAATTGGGTATTTAGGAATTTTATTTGGGTTGCCAAGCCTCTTTTTTAATTTTTTTTATTTTCTTTAAAAGAAGAAAATTGTTCGCTAGAGTTTCCAGACATGCACTTGTTTCGGTTTCATACTAGGCGGTCGACTTGCGAAGTTTCTTAAATTGGATTTCACTTGTTTCCCTTTCGACCTTGAGAGCGTTTGGCTTGTTTCAACCGTGGTTTTGACCTGTGGAGAGTATGATGTAAAATTGAAGCAAAAGCATGGATATCGAGTGTGGAGGTGATTTATTAATTCACCACTATGTGTCTAAATGCTACTATGTAAGTGCTTCTAAGGACTACTTTGTCTCTAACTTAGCTAGGGGTGTCCTCTTACCAAGGTGAATGTTGTCTTTCATAGAAGCTATTTTATCAAAGAAAATGTTAGAAAATCTAAATGTCAAAAAGAATAATTTGTACGAAATAACAAAGGTAAAAGAGAAGGTAGAAAAAAAAGATTTGAATATGATACATCGTCCCTTGCCCAATGTACTCCCCCCTAACTTATCACTCACTTTGACTTTAGAGTGTCAAGGTGATAGGTTGAGAAGTACATGGGCAAGGGTGTCAAGGTTCTGTTAAACCCTTGTTGGCTCCATAAGAACAAAGCAGATTGGCGGAAAACTTTCCTCGGAGTGCGTGATAGTCCACGTCTGTCATGTCCTCAAAGCATTTGTCAAGAACAGTGAGGGTATACATCCAGTAAAGGACGTGGAATCTACAATCATTGGATTCTCTAATTTGATGGGGACATCTGTGGCAGAAGGTTGGGCGCTTGAAATGTGCAATGTTGTATGCCTTTGTGAGCTCTCCTAGAAGATAGTGTAATCGTTCGACATAGTCCTTTGCCACTGCCTCCATGGGCATCTTTGCTATGATATCATATTGTCACTGGTTTGGATTGATCTGGCTATCAGAACTATTGTAGATAGTTGTAGTTCCGTTGTGTAAGTTCGTTGCTAGCAGTATCCAATGCTGAAAGTGAAGGAATGGAAATAGGATGAAATTTTGAGTCATATGTTTGAGATATGAAATAAGGGCTTCTATGGTTCTGAAGTTCTTTGATTCGAGCAAATCATCATTCAGGTATGTTGACGCCATGTAAACTGTAGGTAAGTCCCATGCTAAAAGATATTGGTAGGCAGCCATCATGGTCACAGACATTATACCTTTTACTTGTATGGTCTCACGGAGTGCATCGACCATTACAAGAATATTCCCTTCAGGGAAAACAAGCTTGTCATTCTCTGCATATAGCTGAGACAAGATGAGTCTGAGTTCATTATTAGAAAGACTCTTGCATGTGGCAAATTCAAAATTCGGAAATGTCAGTGTTATTTCAGAAAGAGGCACCATATCTTTGGGGGATCTGTTGATGATGGCTTCTGTTAGTAGATCGATGTCCCCCTTATCTTCTGCCATATCAAAAGTTTAGGGGTCCCATTGTCATTTTTCTGGGACCTTGGTGTTCTGTTGTTGTTGTTGCTCCAACTCCTTTATAACTTGTCTGAATGGTTGCTTTTGTGGACATTGGATAGCAGAGAATAAGTAACGGGGTATGTGGACATGCGCCATTGTCGGGTCCTTGAAGAACCATCTGTCACAAATGAGATCCATGGTGTAACGTCCCCATAGAGAATGCATATCCTCTATGGCTAGCTCGGTAAAGGAGATATTTATGTTGAGCACTTCAATGAATCTAATTGTGCAGAGAGCGTAGTCCCCTGAACCTTCTAATGTTTGAATGGTTGGGTTGATGATCTTGAACCATGGTTGGCTCCAGCCGTGTGTAAGAGATGGGAAGGTGGCCCATATGACTTTGAGAAGCCGGAAGGGAATGCATCACCCTTCTCCGGCTTCTGAACCAGTGAAGTTAATGGTTCCCGCCTTGAGCTTATTGGCACAGAAACTATACACCTTGGCATCACGGGCCTCAGTGTCAATGATCATAAGGAGCCAGTGGCCAGAAACTTTGAAAGGCACTGCAATGTACCGTGCCTTTCTCACGAGACCCGTTTGCAGCCGCTCGATGGATTTTTCCTGTAAGTCCTTGCTCAATAGGCATAAATCTAGAGCAGATGAAGCATTGAAAACTGATTGCTTTTTCTTTGGGCTTTGAAATTCCTCTATTGTGTTAGCAAGTAGTACACGGAAGATAGCCATCTTCACCGCCGACTAAGGTCGTAGAAGAACACAGAAATCTTTGCGTGTCAGCTTGAGCTTTGTCTTTGTGTTATTATAGAGGATGTCCCCCCCCATCCTTGGAATCGTCTACAATATTGTTTACGATGAAGATGTACTGAACATCTAATGTAGAGATGGCCGCCAGATCTAATTTGTGCATCTTGTGAGGTAGGGGTGGCGGTGGTGGAAGGTCTTCTGGAGGAGGAAGTGAAGTATGTTCATTTTCATCAAAGTATTGTGGAAGATCTTCATTCTCTTCAGAGTCAGAGTCGAGTTGATCATCAGTGTCGAGACTCACTCTGTCAGAATCCTCCTATCTTGGGGGAAGGATTGCGGCTTGTTCTGAAGTAGATGGTTCGTGAAATGTAGAAGTTGTTGCGAGCGGGATAGTGCTAGTTTCCACTATGCATTGTTGAAACTCAGCAAAAACCACGTCTTTGGCAGTGTCCCCCATAGAGCCCATAGCAAAAAAATTGAAGAATTGGTTTGCATAGAACATTGTGACATTGTCATTGTTGTCAGGAGCATGGTGGTCTTCAGAATATTTTCTACCACCCTCACTGTGGTCTCCACCATCTCCCCTTTCTGTATTATCTGTTCCTCAGCTGGTGCCCTCCCCAACATTGCCTGGGTCATCTGGTTGGTCATCTGAGGAGGAGTTGTCTGCGTTGGAGTCAGCTGAGGAGTTAGAATCCTCATCATCATCTTCATTATCATCATCATCATATGTCACCTTGTCTTTTGTCTTCTTAGTTGCTTCTTTCTTACATCGTCGATGGATGGCTTGTAGTTCTTCAAGTGCCACTTTTACATGCTCATGGGTTTTGAGCAATGTGTCGTGGCTTTCCTTGATATCTATGTATCTTGCTTCGGTGGAGAGGAGTTGTACTGTTAGATCAGTCACTTGTGTTTGTAGTTGAGCTAAAGCATCATTTGCATGCTCCTCCTGGTGGCAGATGAGTTGTGTGAGGCTTCTTTCCATGTGATCCATACATGTGCTCAGTGCAACTTGTTGCTATTGAAGCTCGCAAAGGGTCTCTAGCAAAGGTTGAGTTTGCTTGGAGACCCGGTCGACTTACTGGACCAATGCTTCTTGCTGGCTTTTCATACTAAGCATCAACTTCGGTAGGGTTTGTAAGTGATCAAAACACGGTTGACTTGTTGGACCACTGTAACCTGTCATTGTTGAATGCTTGCGAGAAGGTTCGGTAAGGCGTGAGACCGTTTGTCGATGTTGGACACCTGCATGGAAAGCCCATGCACATAAGAAAAAATAGTTTTTAAGATGTTAGAAGGGTCAGAGAGGAGTGTTTGAACATCATCAAATTGATGTCCAAATGCCTCTCTGACTTGTGAAATGGGACCCCAGTGGTGGATTGGTGGTATGGCTAGGGTCCAGGTGGAAGGGTGGTGGTGCCTTACGAGAGAGACACCATTGTTGGAACCACAAATTGCATGCCAACTGTAGAGGGAGTCACTAGCGGTATCAGGGTGGTGGCGGATGAGAAAGGTGGCGACATCTCGGATATGAAAGATGGAACTGAGAATGCCGAGGGGAATGTGGTGGAAGTGAAGGTAAGATCGGGCATTGAGGTGAAAATGGCTCGCCTGTAGAGAAAATGAGTGAGGAAGAGGATGTGGGTGAAGTTGTGGTTGTGGGGAATGGAATGGTGGTGGGAATGATTATGGAAAATGGTGGAAGAGTGATGTGGTGTAGAATGGTGGATGATAGCAGAGTGGTGGAAGATGGAAGAGTGGTGGAGGAAGGAGGAGTGGTGGTGGATTGATGTCTCAACCCCTCTATCCCTCAGGTGGTGGGGGTGGGTGTAGGGGTGATCCCATTATCCAGATCTAAGATGAAGGGGTCTGACGTTGGATTCATGATGGTTTCTGTGTTGTGGGGGTGCTCTACTTCTGGGTTAATCTTGGATGTTGGCATCCCAGACTGCTATTTCTTATGTGTTCGCCGTTTGGACGGTTGTGTCACCAGAATTTTCTTTGACCTTGTCACGGGGGCAGGGACACTATGCTCAGTTTGCCCTTTTTTTGCTTGTTTCTCCTTCCCTTTTATGGAGGCTAGTAGGTTAGCAAGCTCCTCTTCAGTGAAGAGGTACTTGTCTTTATCATAATCGGCAAGTTCGGGAAGTGGTAGCAGCGTCCTGGATGCTTTGACAGTTGGGCAGAAGACATAGTGGAGTTTAGCATCCTTCTCCTTTATGATATAGGTGTTTTTTAGAATTTGCTCATTTGTTAGGTTATCACCCTTTATCAAAGTGCAATTTTTTAGTGGTTCGTCCATCTTGAGGTACTTTAGGATTGATGTTATGTGACCACCCCATGCATATTTCCTTCCCGGGGGCATAGGATGTGTGTTGATGTATAAATTGTCGTCCGATATTGACTGGCTGCCCCTTTAGGATGGACCATAGTATGAAGAGGTCTGAGATGAGAACATTCTCACTCTTTGTTCTAGGGAATAGTGTGTCTGTTAAAATTATGTGCAAAGTTCGCACCAGTCAGGAATGAATATTGGATGCTTTACAGGTCTTGGAATCATAATTGAGGATTCCAGTCAGAGACTTCCAAAAAGTATGCATGTTAAACTGTGAGTGGTCCAGGCCTACTCCCATAGCCTTTTTAAGCTAGACTAGGTTGTTGATGAAGATTTTGTTCAATAGGTTTTCAGTTAGAGTAACCTTATTCCCAGAAAGTGAGGTTACAAGCTTGCGTTCACTGCCGTCTCTTGGTTTGTCCTTGGCCTCCACTGGTTCTTTGGTAAGGTAGGTAAAGAATTTAGTTTGGACTCAAGGTAGGAATTTTTGACGATGAAGCAAAGTTTGGAGAGATTTGCCTCGTCGATAAAGGCAAGAACTCTGTCATAGACTCCCATTTTTTTCAATACGTTAGAGCATACATACTTGGTTGGTCGCAGGATTTTGGCACCAGCCTGTAGGTGTTGAATATAGAGATCAGATGGTGCTACTGTGTTGGTGGTAGCAGGAGGAGTAGTGCTTTCTGCTATGATTTGTTCTTTGGAGGTCGTGGGCTGGACTTGTTTCCTTGCCCTTCTCTTGGTTGGTGGTCCCTTTTTAGCCTCCTGAACTTTCCTTTTTCCCTTCGGACTTGGTGGTCAGAGATTCCTTGTCCGAGTTTGGTGTGTAGTCAGAGCCTTCATCAGTTAAGGAAGGATCTTAAATGTACTCATTTGTGTCCTCTGCTAGACATTTGTTGACGCGCTCAAGGTCGTGAATGACCTTGGGCAAGTCAACTGGAGTTTTGCCTATTTTGGCGCAGAGGTCAATGATGCGTTGGAGCTTAGTTCATCGCTCCAAAAGCTCTTCCCTAGTCCAGTGGCCATCTTCAACAACTTCCTTCGTAGGTGAGGCCATTTTGTAATATGTAAACAAGAAATGATATATTAGAAATATTTAAAATGTAGTGCTAAAATAGAACTATTGTATGAATGATGAGGAATGTGCAAAATGGTAGAAACATTGCGGTCATAAGACCATCAAAAGGCCTTGCGGTTTCAAGATTGTTTCAAAGGTTACACAGTTTCAAAATTGTGAAGAAGTTATTGGGTAAAATCGTGAAGAATGAAGCCTCGAGGGTGAAACCGCGAGGGTGAAACCGTGAGAGTGAAACTGTGAGGGTGAAATTGTGAGAGAGAAACTACGAGGGTGAAACAGTGAGGGTGAAACCCTGAGAGTGAAACCGTGAGGGTGAAACCGCAAGGGTGAAAACTGTGAGGGTGAAACCGTTAAGGATAAAATCGCAAAGGTAAAACTGTGCGGGAAAAACCGTTAAAGATAAAACTGCGAAGAGATCATGCGGTTCTCAAGACCGTGAGAATCCATGTGGTTCTCAAGACCACGAGAATCCATGTGGTTCTCAAGACCGCGAGAATCCATGCAATTCTCAAGACTGTGAGGGTCCCTACGATGTCGAAACTATAAGGAACGTGCAGGTGTTGAAACCACGAGGGAGGCAAAGAGACAACGACAAATGCATCATTGGTGACGAAGTGGTGGTTTAAGCGGCGGTCGGAGATGCAGTGATGGTGGAGAGAGAAGAACATGCGTCATGCTATTAGTGATGGGTGTGAGCACCATCTACCTTGGTGTGATGATTGCGGTGATGGTTGCTGCAGAGTGAGTGGTGAACGGGAGTGGGAAAACTGTGTCAAAAGTGTGAGCGTGAACAGAGGTGGCGGCTGAGCTCAGTTCGCACATGAGAAAAGAAGTAAGAAGGAATGGAACAGGGTCGCATGAGAGATGATTTGGGAATCAAAGAAATGAAAAGGGAGGGGTCGAATAGTATTTATAGAAAAAGGAGGGGCGACTGTACATATTCCCTTAGGTCAAATGGTCTTGGGACCATTTGGGTCCAAATGGTTTCAAGACCGTAAGGACCAAACGGTTTCAATATGGTTTGGGTCCAAACAATTTTGAGACTGTAAGGGTCAAACAGTTTCAAGACCGTTTGGGTCCAAACGGTTTTGAGACCATGAGGACCAAACAGTTTCAAGACCATTTGGGTCCAAATAGTTTTTGAGACCGTGAGGACCAAATGGTTTCAAGACTGTTTGGAAAAGACTATTTTAATTATTGATTTTTATATTTTTATATTTGTTTGGATTCTTATATTAATTTTTAAAATTTTAGAGTAAGATGTTTGAAAGAAAAACAACTAAGTGATGAAAATGCTATCTATGCAAGAAATCTATGAGTCTAAAGAAATTAATCAAAACTAGATAATTATTTGAATGAGATAGGTGTACTCATTCCTTGGGTTGCCTCCCAAGTAGCTCTTTGGTTTTACGTCACTGGCTCGACGATATTCTAGCTTGATCAAGTTGATGCAGTGGGGTCACAAATGTCAATGGTTTGTCTTGGAGTTTTATCGGCTGGAGTATAGTATTTTTTCAGTCTGTGGCTATTAACAATTCTTTCTCCTCCATTGTCATCAAGGATGATGATAGCTCCAGCTGGGTAGATATGCTTGATAGTGAATGGCCCGTACCACTTTGTGTGAAGTTTATCAGGAAACATTTTGAGCCTGGAATTGAAAAGAAGGACCTTGTCTCCGACGATAATATCTTTTCTTTTAATATGACCACCGTGCCACATCTTAGTTTGCTCTTTGTAGATCCTGGCATTCTGGTAGACAAACATTCTTAGTTCCTCAAATTCTTGTAATTGAAGTTGTCTATATTCACCAGCACTTTTGAAATCAAAATTCAACTGTTTAATAGCCCACCAAACTTTGTGTTCCAATTCAACTGGAAGATGGCACGACTTCCCATATACTAAAAGGAATAGAGTCATTCCTATCGATGTTTTGTAAGTAGTGTGATATGCCCAAAGAGCATCAGGAAGCTTAGTGGACCAGTCTGTGTAGTGTCTATTGACAGTCTTCTCTAAAATAGCTTTCAGTTGTCTGTTTGAGACTTCAACTTGACCGCTTATCTGCAGATGATAAGGTGTGTCAACCTTGTGTTTTACTCTGTATTTTCTCAGGAGGGCTTTGAAGCTTCATTCCAAGAAATGTGACCCTCCGTCGGATATGACTGTTCTAGAAACTCTGAATTTAGTAAAGATAATATCCTTGAACATCTTAATAATCGACTTAGAGTCACAAGATACAGTGGGTATAGCTTCTACCCATTTGGATACGTAATCCACAACAACCAATATATAGGAGAATCCATATAATGGGGGAAATGGACCCATATAGTCCACTCCCCATACATCAAAAAGTTCAATCTCTTGCCACAGAGTTAGTGGCATTTCATTTCGTTTGGATATCCCTCCAGATAGCTGACATTTATTGCAAGATTTTACAAATTCATGGGTGTCCTTTGCTATCGTCGGCCAGACGAAACCTGATTGTAAGACTTTAAGAGCAGCCTTCTTTGAACTCATATGCCCCCCAGTAGGGCCAGAATGACAGTGTTCCAAGACTGGAATAATTTATTCTTTAGGAAGGCAATGGCGGAATAGTCCATCTGCGCATAGGCAGAATAGGAATGGTTCATCCCAAATGTATTGCTTGACATCATGCAAAATTTTCTTCTTGTCATGATAGGAAGCAGAAGGATGGACAATTCCCATAGCCAGATAGTTTACTATGTCAGCATACTAGGGAAAGCCAATGGTTACCTTCATGAGTTGGTCATCAGGTAGAAGTCCCGAATAAGTAAATTTTCTTCATCTTGAGCCTCAATGTGACTCAAATGATCAGAGACAACATTCTCTACCCCACTTTTATCCTTTATTTCCAAGTTGAACTCTTAAAGCATCAATACACAATGAATAAGTCTGGGTTTAGCATCTTGCTTCTGAATCAAATATTTTATTATTGAGTGATCTGTGTAAACTATGACTTTTGATTCGATCAGATAAGAATGGAATTTCTCAAAGGCATAAATGACTGCCAAGAACTATTTTTTTTGTAGTTGTATAGTTCTTTTGGGCCTCATCGAGCGTCTTTGATGCGTAATATATCACGTAAGGTTTCTTATCTATTTTGTGCCCTAATACTACTCTGATAGCATAGTCACTAGCGTCGCACATTATCTCAAAGGGTTGTGACCAATCAGGAGCTCTTAGTATAGGTGAAGAGATCAAAGTGTTCTTTAGAGTCGTGAAGTTGTGTAAACAATCTTGATCAAAATTGACGTCCACATCATTAGTTAACAGGTGAGTCATGGGCTTTGCTAATTTTATAGTCTTTAAGCAATCTTTAGTAAAATTCGGTATGGCCCAGGAAAGATCGTACTCTTCTGATGTCCTTTGGTGGTGACAACTTAGAAATGACATCTATTTTTGCTTTGTCTACTTGAATCCCTCGTTCACTCACTCGATACCCAAGGACAACACCTTCTGTCACCACAAAGTGACATTTTTCCCAATTAAGGATAAGATTTGTTTCCTCACATCTTTGTAGTACTTTACTGAGATTAAGAAGACAGTTATCGAAGTAATCTCCATAAACTGAGAAGTTGTCCATGAATAATTCCATGATAGATTCGGTTAAACCTACAAATATGGCGGACATACACCTCTGGAATGTTGTGGGTGCATTACATAGCCCAAAGGGCATCCTTCTGAAGGCGTAAGTTTAGAAAGGGTAGGTAAACGTTATCTTTTCTTGATCTTCAGGGTGTATCGGAATTTGATAAAACCCTGAATAACCATCAAGCTAGCAAAAGAATTTTTGGTGGGCTAGAGGATCAAGTACTTCATCAAGAAAGGGTAGAGGAAAGTAGTCTTTCCTTGTTGCCTTGTTCAATTTCCTTTAGTCGATACACATCCTCCACCTGGTAACAGTTGGGATGGGTACCAGTTCATTTTTATCATTCAAAACAATAGTGTTTCCCCCCTTTTTAGGGACCACTTGAACAAGACTTATCCATTGAGAGTCAGAAATTGGATAGATAATTCCAGCCTATAAAAGTTTTAGAAACTTCAAGACGAACTACCTCTTTGAGATTCGGGTTTAGCTTCCTCTGGTTCTCTCGTGATGGTTTAAACTCTTCTACCATAGGTAATATGTGCATGCACAAAGTTGGATTCATTCCAGTTAGGTCGGTCATCTTATATCCAATGGCTTTCTTGTGCTTACTTAATTCAACAAGGAGTATTTTTCCCGGTCATCTATCAAAGTGGAACTGATAATGACCGAACATAGTTTTTCTTCATCTAGAAAGATGTGTTTGAGTCTGACTAGTAGGAACTTCATTTCAGGTGCTTTGAGCACTTCAGTGGTCTCCAAAGTGGTGACAGATTTCAATTCTTCAAAGGTATAGGGCTTCTTCGGCTTGTTCTAGGTATTGCAGACATTGTTGAACTAGTTCGTCAACTGAAAATTCAGCTTCTGGATTAATTAAGGCGATCTCCAGAGCATCATATGGTTTGGGAGTTTCTTGTTTCAAATGGGACATTTTATGAATTACCTCAATAAGAAAGACTTCTTTGTGGATGCTAGGACTTTTTAGGCTGTCAAAGACTATGAATTGAACAGTTTCCTTCCCCAACCTTAAGGTAATTGTGCCAGCTTCGACATTAACTAGTGCTATGGCTATAGCAAGGAATGGTATGCCGAATATTATTGGATATCTCAGATCTTGGCTATAGAAAGGAATGGTATGCCGAATATTATTGGATATCTCAGATCTTCTTTTATGTCCATAATAACAAAATCACAAGCGACATAAGAGTCCCTTCCCACACTTACTGGGATATCTTCCATAATTCCCAAAGGTGCAGTAATAGTGGAATCATCCAACTGGATCGTCATTGTTGTGGGTAGAAAATATGTAAACCCCAATCTTTTACACATAGAAAATGGCATAATAGATATGCTGGCCCCCAAATCATCTAATCCTTTCATGCAAGAGGTGTTACCGATAGAACATTGGATACCAAAAGAACCACGGTCCTTCTATTTTTTTGACATTTTGTTCAGAATGATATGAGAAGTAGGCTAGGCTAATTTAATGGTCTCGTGTTCTTCAGTCATGTTTTTCTTTGATAGCAAATCTTCAGATATTTGGACCAAACTGGGATTTCAGAGAAAGCGTTAAGGAACGGAATATCAACATATAGTTTCTTCATTGATTCCTTAAACTTTAGGAATCTAATGTCAAGTTTAGTCCCTCTCAATCTCCCTGGATAGGGTATTCTAGGCTTATATGGTGGGACTTCCGATTCTTTGGAAACTAGTTCTTTTTCCTTCTCCTTCTCGGCCTCTATATATTTTTCAGTTTCTTGATTTGTGCTTGCAATTTGGATGATTTCAGCAGTATCTGCGTCTTCCTGATTAACTTTAGTAGCTTAAGTAAGAACGTGACCAGACCTTATGTGACTGCATTCAGTTGTTTTGGTCTGTGTTGATCATGTATCAGATTTATTTCCAGCTAAAAGTATGCACCAGAGGTTTCAACTGAGCTACAATTTGTGCCAATTGGGTCTCTACAGCTTTCTGTTGAGCTTGCTGGTTGGCAAGCATGGTCTATTGAGATTGTAGCATTTGCCTTATTAGAGACAACTCAACTGTTAGCGGAGGTGGAGCATTCTTTTGTTGATACTGTGTAATTTGTTGTTGTCCTTTAGGTTGCTGCTGTTGAGGTACTGGTAATTGAGTTTGTTGAATTTGCGGTTGTTGTAGCTGAGGTTGTTGCAATTATGGGTGTAACAGAGGGTGAGTGTACTAATAATATGTAGAAGAATTTCTTGGGTAAGCAAATATTTGAAACCCTCCTCTATAATTTCCTTGGTTTCAGTTATAATTGCTTTGGAATCCCGGTGGTGGTCTATTAGAAGACCCACCTTACTCTTGGTGTTACGGGTTGGCAGTTCCCGCAGGATTCCCATACTAAAACCCAGGGTGGTTTCTCGGTTTATCTGGATTATAGTATGCTTGACCTGGTATGGTGTTGATAGAATTTACTTTCTCTAGCAACTGATCCTCGGGATGTTCAATAATTGGTTCATATTGTGGTTGCGGTGTTTGTAGATTCATCATTACATCAAATAGAGGCCACATGATAATGTGGGATGGTCAGGTGCATGACAAGCTTCACAAGTCTTAGTAGCTGCTTTGACTTGTTGAACTTGAGAGTTCTTCTTCCTGTCATATTCTCCTAACGATGTTTCAAGGACTTTCTTCTTATGAGCTATAGTTTTTAGAGCTTTAGCAATGGCTTTCATCTCTACAGATTCTTCATCTTTGCAAACTTGTAAGACTCCTCCTATAGATGTCCTTCCCCAATTATATTGGTTCTCGGCTCTGAGCATAAAAATCTTCCAGGTATCCTCATAATTCTATCTCATGAAATTTCCTCCATATGAGGAATCCAAAAATTTCTTTATCTCTTCACTTACCCCTCTATAGAATGTTTCTATGAGCTGGTTTTGTGAGATTTCATGATGTGGGCATTTTCTCAGAAGTTCCTTAAATCTTTCCCATGATTCTGCTAGTAACTCTCTAGGAAGTTGGAGGAACAGGTTGATTTGTCCCCTTATCTGGTAAGTTAATGAGTGAGGAAATAATTTATCTAAAAACATTTCTTCCAAGGGAGCCCAAGTGGTGATTGGCTCTCCATCTAATGAGTTATACCAACTCAGTGCCTTTCTAGACAGAGTAAAGTTGAAATGTCGAAGCATAATTGCATCGAATGTAGCTCCGACATGTGGTACTAATCGACAAAGTGCCTCGAATCGCTTCGGATGGTCCATGCAATCATCTCCAGTGCTTCTAGAGAATGAGATTCCTTGCATGATTTGGATCCATTATGTTTGAATTTCAAAGTTGGGATCGTTAATGAGCGGTGGCTGAACTGGGTGATTATCCTCAGAATTCTTAGGAACAACGTAATCCCCAAGCTGCTTATTCCTTATCAATAACTGAGCAGCTGTTGTGGCAGCTTCATTCACAGCTTGGATGTGGGCATGCTCTTTAGCTTGTACTTCATCTTGTTCTTGAGTGTGTGTATAAATGATGAGTTGTTCTCTCTGAGCTTCTATAGCTGTGTTGACTCTTTCCATTACTAGGGAGGCTTGGTTTTGTTCTTCAGCCATCTATCTGGCTCATTGGCGGTTGAGTCTGATGCGTCAGTAGAAGCTTCATTCTACCTCAGATTTGTACTCTGGTTCAGGGGAGAATCCAAGGTTATGCGATGGTTGCATACACATTTTCTACCTGAGTAGAAGAAAAACCACACTTTAGATGATGTGGAGAAATGATGAAAATCAATAAGATATGAAGTATTATCTAAGTAAAATGTAAAATCCTAAACAACTAAAAAGTTGATAAATGAAATTAAAACGTTATGTTATCCCCGGCAACAGTGCCAATTTTTCATGGAGCCTCCACTCACGTGGAGTTGTGTACACCACAAAAAATCCTAGAGATAGTAAGTCTCTAAGTTTAGCCTTGCGTGTGCTATAATAAGATCTCCACCCACGCATGCTAAGATATGTGGAAGTCTTCTTGTAGTATAGTTGAGGGTCGAATCTATGAGACAACGGTCTTGTTAAGGGTTAACAAGATGGAAAATGTTAAAATTCTACTTATATACTTAAGAGTTGATATTTAGATCGAAGAGTTGATTTTATGATTAAACTAAAGTGCAAGGTAAACTAAATAGAAGGGAAGTATACGTAAGGTTATAAATAATATTTGGAAACCACTAGGATGTGACTCAGTTTCACCACCACTACCCATAAATCAAAACATATAAAATAATAACATGGCTTGCAATAAGAGTCTAAACAGTTGGCATCTTTGTATACTTAGCTTCCTTTCAGATAACTAACTATGAGAAACGTGGGAGTATTGCAATCCCACCCATCCCCGAATGAATGGTCACTTACTTTACATCACTCCCTTCGCAAAGTGTGTTTCTCAACCTGTCAAAGTTGTACTTTCGTACATCAACTGATTCCATTTCATAGTATGAAAGTACAACGATGGAGGTGAGTTTACTCCACTCTTTGAGAAACGCTCCTAGATACTGAAATAGATATATGGTAACTACATACATCAAGAACCAAAATGCAATCAATATTCGAATCTAAAAGCACAAACATAGACAATTCATACTAGCAGATAATAGGTAACACAAGTTGGTGATCAAGCAACTAGCATTCATAGACAATTCATGGGTAGCGGGGCTAATCCCCGCACCCTAGTGTATATAACCACTTGCTCATGGCAAGAAAAAAGGAGACATGAGAAGAGAAGGAAAACATCATCTCCACGTGGGAGGGAGGAAGGTCGACCCCTCGAAGTAGAGAACAACTATATTCACACCACATGGTTGCCTTGGTGATGAATCCTTAACTTCCCACCTTCAATGTTGATGAGAGAGAGAGTGAGCTTATATATGAAGTGTGGATCTTAGACCGACAGCCTTGGGGTGAAGGATGGAAGATGAAACAACTCTGGAACAATTGAGGCAGCCTTTGGTCATCTAAGAATTTGATCCTCAATGAGGACCCCTTGAGTCTTATTTATAGGCTCCAAGGGTCTTGAGTGGTCTTGAGAACTTTTGGGTCTTCACATCTTTGAGACCGTTAAGCATCCCCGTGATCTTGAGGGACCAGTTGGGTCTTTGCGGTCTTGGGACCGGTAGTCTCTTCGTGGTCGGGAGATCGGTATCATCCTCTCCGTCTTGGGGACCAGTTGGGTCTTCACGGTCTTGGGACCATTTGGGTTCTTCACGGTCTTGGAACTTTGCTCGGTCTTGGGACCATTAAGATTTGCTCGGTCTTGGGACCGCTTGAGTCCTCAAGGTCTTGAGACCGGTTGGGTGGGAAATTTTGTGATTATTTTTTGGTTTTTCTATAAGGAGAAAAGGATAAAAATCAGTTTATTGGTAAATACACAATAAGGCTAGAAAGTTAAGTATTCTATCTAAATTATTTAAGAATGAGTATGGAAAACTAAAAGAAACTAATAAGATAACATCAAGAAATGGGAGGTTATCAGTGACACAGTTATAGTATGTATATTTTAGATTAAATGCCTTATTGCTTGGATGTTTAGATACACTCTTAAGGTGCATATGAGGTTCTACATGGTTTCTGGGATGGCATAAGGTATGTGGTTATGCTTATGAATGCATGTATCAAATTCCGAGATTGCCTATGTTTCTCGATGAGATTGAATGAAAAATAAACTACTTGCTTGTTTATTTAGTTCTTGCAAATTATAAAGATCCTATGAGTATCTTGTAAAGTATATAACAATATTCTAAACCATGGGTTAGACTGATCTTAAATTTAATGCACACGAGCCCCAGAGGGACAGTGATTACACCTGAGGTAGTTGACTAGATATGGGTTGGAATATAAAATAAGTTTATGTTCGTATATGAAAGATAAAAATGTTGCTTATTTATGTATCTATGATTATTGTTTGAAACCACATACTAGTATAGAAATATATTGATCGAGTATTTGTTTGTCGGCATTAGGTATCAAATATACTTAATAGCGTGGACATGAGGGTACAAATAAAGATGTTGAAGACACTAGAGTTATTCCTTATGGTTTAGTTGTAATGGTATATCTTTACACTTGCATAAGTTAATTTTATTTAAAAGTTATGTAACTCCTTAGAGGAGCTTTTTATGTAAACATGTAAATATTTGATCATTAATGGAAATTGTTTACTATTCTATATTATTTTGTGAATATGATCCTAGAATTTATGATCAACGATCTGCGACTTTAAGGTCTTTTAGATACTCAAAAGTGTGGCTCGTTACAAATTCATAAAAAGTTTGTATCGAAGGAGGTATATGTCTTCAATTTGATTGTTTCAGGATAGTGAGAAGCCACCCTAGGTCTATAGGTCATGGATGAGTCCAACAAGAAAATTAGAGTGAGTGCACAAGATGAAACCTCAGTAATTTATGACTTCGTTAGCATGAAAGCAACTAAAGACTTTCTGCCAACTTCATTGAGGGGGAGTTTTATTTTCATCATTATTGATGGGAACACCTTTCAATGTTGTTGATATCGAGGCTCCTCTCTTGTGCCTAATGGTTCTTAAGGTATGGAAAAATCTATTGGGAAACAAATAGGATTCCAGCCCATGTCCGAGTAGGATTTGGACTTGAGTAGGAATTGACGGGTTCTACCAATCCTAATATGAGTCAAATCTAAAAGGGAAAGAAGATGGTTTTCTATGTGCAATGTGGAGCTAGACTCGGAGTTAGAAAAAAATTCCTAGTTGCATCCACATGCCATGGAGGCCTATACATAGAGGCCCTAGGGGGTATTGACATCATCCATCTAGTTGCTTGTTGGTGATTCTTTGATAAAAGAGCCAAAGAACAAGAACAATTGGAGGAGCTCTCTTGGTTGAATAAGAGAGGGTCAATGAATTTGCGTTGAAGTAAAGTAGCAGCTTATAGTTGGTGACACATTGGGTGCACTGACAGAGCATCTCTCTTGATTGATAAGAGAGGGTAAGTGGCATTGTCTTGAAGAAAAGTAGTGGTTGACAGTTAAAGACCTAGTGTTTTCATAGCGACAATGGTCTGACGCAGTCACCAGTCACAGCGGCATCAAGCAGTCCCTATAAAAACAATAGCTTCATGAGGAAATCAAGTAAAGAGGGTGGTTTTGTACACATTGGGTGTGATTCTCTTATTCCTCATCTTTGTTCTCATGTGGGGAGGTCTACATAGATTTAGGGGTAATCAAATTCGGGTAGTGTGAGTTGTAATCTTAATTACATAGTGCTTGTTGAATGTTATTGCCTCGTAGTTTTTCTATCCTTGCCTTGGAGAGAATTTTCCATGTTAAATCTAGTGTTTCTTCTTTGGGCTTATACTCTTGTCGATAACACTTTCACAATAGTTTTCATCACATCTGAGACCTCATCAAACAACATCCCCAACAAATGGTATTAGAGCGCATGTTGCATATACTTGTCCAGATGGGGAAGGATGAAGATGTGACGACGATAAATTTGACAAGAACTAATTGACAGACTTGGAAATCCAAGGTGGAGGATATTCTTTATTATAAAGAACTTAACGATCTGATATAGGGACAAAAGGCAGAGAGTATGTTTGATGCGGACTGGAAGAAATTAAACAGGAAGATCGTTAGAACAATTAGAAAGTGGGTAGACATTTTTGTGTTCCATCACATCTCAGAAGAGACTAGTGCCAAAGATCTGTGGGAGAAGATCAAGAAGTTATCTGAGTGAAAAATTACCATAAATAAAGCTTTCTTAATTATAAAGTTGGTGAACCTCAAAGACCAAGACGATACAAACATCACCAAGCATATGAATGAATTCCAAAGCATTGTAAATCAACTATGGTCCATGAAGACGGTTCTTGATGATGAACTCCAGGCTATACTTCTTCTGGAACCATTACCTAACAATTTGGAGACTCTCATAGTGACAGTTAACAATTCTATAAAGGAAGGCAAGTTGACACTTGACCAGGTGAAGAGCAGTCTACTGAATGAAGAGACTCAATAATGAGCCTCTAGTGATGGTGGTTTAGAGGTGCATTCATAGAGAGCAGAGGAGTTGATAGAGTGAGAGACCGTGTTAGATCCTTTTTAGTGATTCCCATAACCACAAGATGTTTTGTTTTTGATCCAAGTCGAGGAGTAGTAGAGGGTACTTCCATTGTGGAAAGCCAAGTAATTTCAAAAGGGATTGCATGGTTTGGAAAAAGAAACATGGGAATGAAGCCAAAGACAAGCAAGATGATGACAAGAATACTGTAGAGGAAATCTCAGATGACAGAGATGATTACAAAGATGTGGCCTTAACAGTCCAAGAACGGTGTTTGCATGTTGAGGATGATGATTCTGAGTGGGTGGTGGATACTAGGACTTCTTATAATGCTTCACCGAGTAAGGAATTCTTTACTTCATACAGGAGGGGAGACTTTGGGAGCGTGAAAATGGAAAATTCCAGCTTCTCTAAAATTATTGAGATTGGTGACATTTGTGTTCAAACATGAGTCAATTTCATGCTCACACTGAAGAATGTTCGTCACGTTTGATATTTGAAGTTGAGTTTGATATTTTGTTCATTCTTTGATAGAGAAGGTTTTTATCTAGATTTAGGTAGTGGGAAATGCAAGATCACTAAGGGGTCTTTGGTTATTGTACAAGATAAATTGTGTCACACATTGTGTCACTAAGTGGTGTTTGTTATATATATATATATATATATATATATATATATATATATATATATATATATATACACATACATACATACATATATATAAACATTATGTAGAATGGAAATTCTTCTCGGTGGCTTTCTTTGGGGGTCTTCTATACACCCTGCTAGCTGGAAACGTATTTCATATCCGCTTGATGAAGGTGGTCTCTGATTGAAAAACCTTGAGGAACTAGTCGACTTTCAGACCATGAAACGTCTCAAAAAGATTCTTCTTAGTGAATCAGTCTGGGCTTGCTAGATGAGGCAACGCTATGATACAAGAAACTTCTAGAAACCTCCACATCATTGGGGTTACTCCACTTCTTAGAGAATGTTTACTGATGTTCGAGCAAATTCCAAGATGTAGATGATGGTAAACTCTAGGACATTTGTCGATCCAAGCAGGATGTTGATGATGCTACCTTTTCTCTCTGGTTACCTAAACATAACTCGAGATGGAGCTTCATTGCATTTAGAGCTCTCAAGAAAATGCTCCCTACTCTTGAGAAGGTACAAAAATGGAATCCAAACATTGTCAACATGTGTGGTCTCTGCCGTCTTGAAGAAGAAAGTTCTCTGCACCTTACCTCTACCTGCAAATGGTGGAAGTACTTGTGGGGATGCTCTGCGCTGAAGTTAGGTCTTGACCCTAAACAATCACTGGAAGAAAGCCTCAAGTCTATTATGAATATTAGCTGTGATGATCGATTGATATGCTTGTGGGTGGTCACCCTTTGTGTTCATACCATATGGACTGTTAGAAACTCCCTACTGCATGGAGGCAAAAATGATGATGAACTTGTTGCGTTCAAGAAGATGGAGAAAGAGATTTAGATGCACTATCGGGCACACCATCATAGTCTTAGCCAGTTATCTAGTAATTTGGTTAGGAATTGGGAACTCCATGTATATTGATTGATTCCTCTTGGATCAATCTTTATTTTCCTTTTTGTTTGCATCTTGCATGTAACAATGTGAGCTACACGTTCAGTGTGTAGTTTGTAACTTTGTCCCACTTGTGGGGTCAGAATATATTTACTAAAAGTTATGATATATATAGACACACACACACACACAAGATATATATATATATATATATATATATATATGTATATATATATATGTATATATAAATATATATATATATATGTATATATAAATATATATATATGTATATATAAATATATATATATGTATATATATATATATAAAAGCACCAAAAGTGCTAAAAATTAATGTGATGACTATGGTCTCCTACCACAATGTTCTAATTTAATGAAAGATCAAAGTCATCTAGGGTTTCCTACATTATAGAAAAAACAAATTATGGTAAACTCTAACCATTGTATTCTTCAATAGAGAAACTACTATGGACTATCCATCATTATAGATCACTACTATCCATCCACCCTTTTATAAGAGCTCCACATTGGATATCTTTTAACCTGAGTTTATCTTACACTATAACAATATATGTAAGAGGAACCTCAAGTTACACTCAAAGGGAATAAGGTGGGAAGTCATATAAGTGTAAATAAAAAGAGAAGAAACAACATGTAATCCATAATATGAATTACAAACAATCAACCCCAATTGAAAATAATTGATACTTGGGGTCTGACAATAAACATGCATCACAACACCAAAGAAAACCTTTTTGAGACATCTCTTGGGACATTAATATATATGTATATAAAGGAATGAATACATATATCATAATATGGTAGTGGTGATATTATGGAGATACTCCCATTGACCAAATTTGCACATTAGTCAATTTCATAGTATAAAATAATTGCACCATCTTTTCCCAAACGCCAAAATTCTCTACTTAAAATTTATAAACAAATAGAAAGCATTAATTGTAGATCTAAAACTGATGTGAAAATCTCAAGATAAAAAAAACCACAACAAATATTTTCTCTTGAGAATCCCTCATGTAAGATGCATACAATGCAACTAGGGTTTTAAAGTTTATACCTTATTATGGAATAGATACCAAAGATAAAACTTGTTTTCTCAAAGAAGATCCAGGCCATATGATTTGCTATCAGTTTTGATTTGTCTGATTAGGGTCAATGCTAATCTACACTATCTAATTTTTCTTTGGGGTGCGTATTGGAAATTAGATCATGCTCTTGGAAGAGTTACCATGATTCTTGGCTAGAGGTGGTGGTGGAAAACATGTTCCACCATCCCTGTGATGTTTCCTCATAAGAAGTGTTCATGAAATCAATAACCAAAACTTCAACAAAACACTTGACGCTTGGATGAGTCAACAGTAGTATCGCTTAAGGTCCATGATAAGAAAAATTCAAATAAAACACAACCAATTCAATTAACCATGTGATTCAAGAAGAAAATGATTTATTTGATATAATCTTAATATAAATAGAATTCTCACAAAAAATATATCAACTTATCAATTTAAAGAAGTTGCATTTTGTCCCATGACACCTATGAAACATGTAAAGAACATTTTACACATAATAGATTGGGTATTCTATTTGTTTATTTTACATACATAATTATGATATATGACTTCTACCAACTACTCGCTAATGTAACTTAAATGTTGTTCTCCAACTAACAATATAACATGATAACATGTTCTCCTATGTTCCTTCAAAGAAAATATTTATCAACCTTCATTACTTGTACAAGTATGCTAGCATGCATCGATTCCTACTCACTTCCATGTAATAGGCAACTAAAACTTGAATTATCCTCCACTAAATTTGTACCTCGTCTCGTTACGACAAATAAGAGGATGTTAGGAACCCGAGCCATGAATTATGATAATAAATTCTAAAGATTTAGAGAAACAAAGAAGGAAAGTCATAGTATTGTAAATATATGTTCATCATGACCAAATACAAGGTAAAGTACTCCATATTCAAATATGGCTCACAAACAAGGTTGTTAACCACATGTCTAATAGGTTCATGGATTAAGTAAAGATAAACAAAGTTCAAGAAGAAAAGAAACAAGACAATACTAGTAGAGGATAAATATTATACAAAGGATATGCAAATCAAAGAGGAGGACCCCTCGGCCTAATTATTCTTCCTTTCTTCCTCTTATAGAGTGGAATCACCCTCTAAGTTTCCTCCTCCTTGTTGGTGTGTATGCCCAGAGAGCCAATCATATGATGATTGTAATGGCATAACATGTAAATGATTTGATTAATAATAAAGGAAAGCTTCCAATTTATTTTTATATTCAGTTATGAGATAATGAATAACATAATAAATGTCTAGGGAATGATATTACTCAATGATGTATGTCTTCAGGTTGAGGACCTAAAGAATGAGATCATACAGATGTTAAGAGTATATACATTCACATTATGTCCCTGATCGGTTGTTGTTGTGGAAGGTTGACAAACAACAATAACACATAAGATCAGAGTGTGAATTGGTTGATGACAAAGTCTCATTAGTAATGATATGGCAATATCAAACCAAACACATAGATACATGTTAGATAATAGTGTATTGGACAGACCCATTGTGAGACTGACCGATGGAAGCCATCATCATGGAAGTCATATTCATCTCTCATAGTGATGGTGGTGGTTGTAGTTCTTAGACCGAAAATCATTGCACTCATCCCTTGTCGTTGGGTACACTTTGACATCATCAAACATAGTCCTGAAACATGGGTTGTTATAAATGTGATGATTGAGTGACTTTGCACATGGGGACTGACTGTGAGTGACAGTGATGGGATTTTCTCCTCCGACATGAGTATGATATCTAAGGCCTTTTGATTAGATAGACTAAGAAAAGTATGGTCATAAACATTTGAGTCAATATGTGATATTGATCTTATGCATATCTTATGCAGTCTGCTCTGGTTCAAGAAACAATATTGAATAATAATGAGGATGGCTACTCCATGCCTCTAGTTCAATCTAGATGTTAGTGTCTAAATAACTATACAAACATTATAACACCAAACATTGATTGTAGTTTGAAGTTGCTCCCCAATTTTCCATTCACTTGGGTAGCAATGATGTTTGACTAGGCACTACTCATTGCTTGTGATGTTATAAGTTGTTATTAACATTCACTACCAACATGACATGGGACCTATAGGGTTACACATATAGGAACTCGTCTAGAAGAGGAGTTTGATCTTGAATGATGATTGAATTGATTAGTAAAGTGTTTAGGTATTTCAATTCACACAATAGATCAGCTGAGTAGACTACCAAATGATCAATTCAAGTGTTGAGACAGTTGTTTTAGGTGGAATTCAGCCAAAAATAGCTCATGTCACATGTCACATGTGATGTGAGATGCCCGTCTCAGGTGGTGTGAGATGCTCATGTCACATGCACCAAATTGCCATTTTGGGGGTGCAATTCGATTGCATCTAGGATTGGTGCTAACTTAATGACATGTACTAACTAGAATTGAAAGGCCAACATTTGTAAAAAATTGGAAGGTGCAAAATGACTGTCTCGCATCCATGAAGACCATCTCTCTAGGCAAGACGACCATCTCGGCTGCCACAGAATGCAAAACATCCAGAATTGTTGTGAAAATTTGAGATCTTTTGGTCCTTTCCACACCCGCACAGATTGGGAACCCTGGCCTCTGCTATAAATAGAAGGGTATTGGTACTTCCCAGAGCACAACACAAACAATTGAGAATCAGTTGCTCTAACAAACATTGTCCTATGTGGTTGTGGTAACCACGAGAGCCCAAACAAGTCCTACCCGACTGGAGAGGAATAACCAAGGGAGAGAAACAACTGAGGATCATTGTTGTGGGAGAGCAGGATTGGAGACTAGTATGCCAATGAGATGGACAACTGCTTTTGTTTGTTCTAGCATGACAGAAAAAGTTCTAGATGGTCTATGTGGACTACTCTAGAGACAAGAGTCCTTTGGTTGCTGCTAGGAGAGCACCATCACCTCACAGTCTGTGGCGAGATAAGAAGAGTCACTGCAATAATTACCTGAGTATGCTATCTGTAGAGGAGCAATCAGACGAGTCCCAGTGCAAATAGGAGCTGCACAGACACCGTTCAAGATAGAGTGCACATATACACCCATGAGGATTGTTGCTGGACTTTCTCCAAGACCAGGTTTATCTTCGTGAAACCATGCTTTCCACTACACAATTATTGATGTGATCGGTTGATTAATTGGGAACATGTCAGTAAAATTTTTGTTTCCACTTCCTGTCTAATGTCGTATTTCCCTATAGTGATTTTAGAGCCACATCAATTAATAATGTTTTGGGATAATTAATATGATTAGATTTTTGATTTTACCGTGTTTATTTATTGCATGTGATCTTGCTCTCGCAAGTCAGTCGTCTCACAACCAAGACACAGTTGCCTTGCTCTCACAAGCCTATCATCTCATGACCACCCTATGGTCATCTTGCTTATGTGAAATGGTCATTTTGCACCCCAGTTCAGGTTGAATACAACCAATTTAATTTTGATCAACCAGACACTCCAAATGGCCATCTCAACACTTGATCCAAGTGT
The DNA here is from genome assembly GCA_963693085.1 of Alisma plantago-aquatica. NCBI lineage: Eukaryota > Viridiplantae > Streptophyta > Magnoliopsida > Alismatales > Alismataceae > Alisma > Alisma plantago-aquatica. Next base: position 162,073,138 of record OY856409.1, read on the forward strand.
TTGGCATTCCAAACAGCCGTCTCACCCTATGAGTCAATCAGTTGGCAGTGCAATCAAATGATCCATTGTGTGAATTTAGTACCTAAACACTTTAGTGATCAATCCAATCATCATTCATAATTAAACTCCTCTTCTAGATGAGTTCCTATGTGTGTGACCCTATAGGTTCCATGTTACATAGTGAATGTCCATAACAACTTATCACATCACAAGAAATGAGCGGTGCCTAGTCACACATCATTGCTACCCATGTAAATGGAAAGTTGGAGAACAACTTCAACCTACAATTTGTGTATGGTGTTAAATTCTTTGTATAGTTCCTTTGTAATAGATATCCAGATTAAACTAGATGCATGGAGCAGTCATCGTCATCATTATTCATCTTGTTCCTTGAGCTAGAGCAGACTGTATGGGATATATGACAGTTCAATATTACATATTGACTCACATGATCATGGCCATGAATTTCTTAGTATCTTTTATCAAGAGGCCTAGGATATCATTCTCCTATAGGAGGGACAAATCACATCTCTATCACTCACAGTCAGTCCCCATGTGTCACAGTCACTCAATCATCACCTTTATGACAACTTATGTTTCAGAATTGCATTTGATGATGTCAAAGTGTACTAAATAACATGTGTTGAGTGTAGTGTTTTCACGTCTAAGAACCACAAACACCACCATCACTATAAGACGTGATTCGGACTAACCTAGTTAGGGTTTCCATGTATCACTCTTATGGTTGGCTTGTCCAATACACTACTCTCTAACATGTATATATGTGCTTGGTTTGATATCGCCATATCATGACTAATGAGATTTTTTCATAAACCAACTCACACTCTGATCTTATATGTTATTTCTTTCTATCTACCTTCCACAATAACATCCGATCAGGGACATAGCAACAATGCATATACTCTTAACATTCGCATGATCTCATTTTTTAGGTCCTCAACCTAAAGACATATGCCATTGAGTAATATAATTCTCTAAATATTTATTATGTTATTTCATCATGTCATTATTAAAAAACGCTCAAAAAGCTCATTTTCATATTCTCCCCCATGGTCACTACGGTTGGATACAATCCAGCAAGCAGCTTCATTCTCAACTCGTTTGCAAAAACTAGAGAAAACATCAAGTGTATCACTCTTGGAAACCAAAAAGAAGGTCCAAGTATATCTAGAGAAACCATCGACAATAACAAGGCAATACTTGGAACCACAAAGCGATTGCGTTCTCATTGGTCCAAAAAGAACAATATGAAGAAGCTCAAGAGCTCTCTTAGTGCTAAGGATTCCTTTGGATTTGAAGGGTGACTTGGTTTTCTTTCCTTGCATACAAGGTTGACATTCCTCATCCTTTTCAAAATCCAATTTAGGAAGTCCCTTGACTAAGCCCTTTTTGCTCAACTTCTATAATTGATACATATTTACATGACCAAGCCGACGGTGCCAAAGAGAAATATCATTAAAGTTGACTACTAGGCATCTACCAACCACATGATTAATAGAGTTAAGAATAATAACATAAAGATTACCACTTCTAGTTCCCTTATATATAACTTGGTACATGATGGAATCTAGAATTAAGCATTCAAAAGAAGTAAATAGCACAAGGTAACCATTATCAAAAAGTTGACTAACACTTATTAAATTGTGATGTAGGCCATCCACAAAAAGAACATTCTTGATGTACAAGGATTCACCTACATCACCCTCACCTTTGAATTTACCTTTCTTGTTGTCCCCAAAGGTAACAGATCCTCCTTTCTTCTTTGTGAAATTGTTGAAATGGCTTATGTCATCGGTCATGTGCTTTGTGCAGCCAATCAAAAATGCATCTATCCTTTCCTGCAAGAAAGAAGAATGTCAGTTCCCAACTCAAACTTTGGGATCTGGAGTTAGCTTGGGGACCCATTTCATCTTTGGGTTGGTCCCCTTAGATTTGTAAGGACAATAAGTAGAATAATGATCATCACATTTGCAATGAGAACAAACCATAGTGTAACATTCCTGACCTGGGTTATGCCTTAACCCTAGGTGTTTTGTTTCATAAAGATAATTATATATTTGATTTTATTTTTTGAAAAGTAATTAAGGCTCAAGTGGAACTTATGTTTCAATTTTAGTCCTTTTCAAATAATGTTGAAACATTATTTTGCTTGTTTTGGACTAAAGTGCAATTTACCCAAGTTGAGGGGTTAAATTGCAAATGATACATGATAAGATGTTCCTCACATGTTGAAGCATCATGAGAATGAATATGATACCAAGGTAAGGCTTGTGGTAGCCTGAGTACCAAGAAAGAGCTGATAAAACAATGTTTGTGCATTAAAACCTAGTTTTGGTGTAATGTGCAATTTACCCAAAACCTAGGGTTCAATATGCAAATTCCCACTTCAAAATAGTCCCTAATGTTTCTTGGCATCATGAAGAGAAAATAAAATGAGATGGGCATCTCATTTGTATCTTTGTGGAGGAGAGAGAATCTTGATATTAAAATAATCAAGATTTAAGCATAATTGGAACTTTACTTCAATATAATGCAAAAATAAATATATTAATTAAAGACCCCTTTAACCAAAAGGTGAGGGATGAGTTTGCAAGAGAATGGAAGACCATGTGCCTTGCAAAGGCACTAACATATCCAAAGGAAGTGGACAACTCACTCACCTTATTATAAGAAAAAGAAATATCCTCTCACTTATGGATATTATTATAAAATAATTTAAGGTGCTTAATTTGCTTTTCTTTAAATCATGGATAATTGAGAGGAATAATAGGCAAGGAATATATCCTCGTATATAAGGAATAGAAGGGGGCAAAATGGCAAGGATATGGAGGAGTTATCCCCTACTTTCTCTCTCTTAAAATGAATTTAATAAAAATGAATATAAGCTCATTTATCCATAGCTTGAAAGGGGAATTTCTAACCCACTTTCACTCCTTGCTTGAAAAAACGACCAAGGGAGCTTGGAGGAACAGGAGGACGACCCCCAACCTTTTTTTAAGCTTCTTGACCTTCTTTCACCATGATTTCATGGTGGAAATAAAAAATAAATGATGAATTTCTTCTTTTCTCCATGCAATCTTCTATCCTAGCCATTTCTTTTCACTTAAAGCTTGAGGACGAGCCTTGGGATAGTTTAGAAATCTTCTTCAACCATTAAAGACGTGGATATTGGATCTTTGAAGCTCATTTGGAGGCGGGTTATATAACGTGAACCCCTTTACATTGTTATTCAACTATTAATCTTGCAATTTCGTTGATTCCTTCATCATCTTGATTAATTGTTGGTTGAAATGGGTAAATCCATGAAATCTAAAGTAATTAGAACTACAGGGACGGAGTTAGATGATGATGACATCATCTTGTACACTTTTCCCAAAGAAATTGTTTTACATTCAGCTTCAACAAACTTGCTCATTCGGTTTCAACAAAATCGTTTGAAAGCAAACGGTTTCATGAAACCGTTAGAAGCTAAATGGTTTCAAACAGTTTGGGAGAGTTGACCATGGTTGACCGTTTGGAAATTTTGATTTTAATGATGATGGTTGATGACTCACCAAATTTTATTGAATAATTCCAAAGAGTTCATCAGTTGAAGGTTAAGCAAATAGCAAACCCTAATTGGGTTAAGTGCTGAAATTCAAATTAGTTGATTTAGATTTTTGGGTTGATTAGCCCAAATGGTCTCAAGACCATTTGTAGGTCACCCAAACGGTCTCAAGACCGTTTGGAGGTCAACCAAGACCGTTTGGAGGTCTAGGGTTGAGTAATTGAATGTCTAGAGATACCAAATTGAAATACAATTAATTGATGATTTGATGATCAACCCAATGATCTAAACCCTAATGAAATTTCACAATTTCTAAGAATAGGATGGGGAAAATGGTCTCAAGACCGTTTGGAGGTCATCCAAATGACCTCAAGACCGTTTGGGGTCAGGTCATGTCAAAAGTTTGATGATGGTTCATTGGTTTCAATTGAACCAATTCCACAATGTTGATAATTGATCGCTACTAGATTCAAAGCCCTAATTGAAGGTTCCTCGAGTTGAAATCCTAAATCAATTGGGTTCAAAACCCTAATTGATGGTCTAATTGAAGGTTGATTCAATAGTTAAAGTGATAAAGAAATCAAGTACTCAATTGATAATTGGTTCATCCATTGAAATTATGAATCATGTAAGTGTTGAAAGGACTTTTTGGTCCATTCGGTTTTGAGAAGGTTTGGACCAAACAGTCTTATGACCATTTGAGTCCAAATGGTCTCAAGACCATTTGAGACCAAACAGTCTCAAACCATTTGGAGACCCAAGTCCAAACCGTTTGGAGACCCAAGTTCATTCGGTTTCAAACCGTTTGGAGCATCAATGGTCAAGAACGTTTGGATGTTTCAATGTGGTTAAGTCAATTGGAAACCCAAGGAAATGAAAGATAAAATGACCCTATGGTTGTTATTGATTTATCTCAAAGATAATCACTAGGGTTTTACCTTTAAGGTACTAAGTAATTGGTGACCCTATATGAGTTAATCCTTGAAGCTTAAGTAAGCAATATTTAAATACCCTATGTCAACCCTAATTGAATGTATTTAATTAAAGGGTTGGTTGAACTAATTTATCCAGGTTTGACATAGTCAACATCCTAGAGAGGATGATAGAAAGAGGAATCCATACATGTAGGGTAATGTAACATACCAAATCTAGAACCCCACCCTAGAACTTTGATCCTTTTTGGTTTTACCAAACAAGGTTGAGGTTAGTATGACCATAATAATATAATGCATGTCATATAACTCATTTGCTGATAATAAAAAGTTAAATAACATAATTACATGCATAATAAAGTTAATGGGCCTATAATGGGCCTAATGACATAATTCATGTAAGAAAGTCTCAAAATAAAGAATAGACTCCAAATTCGTAATCTACACATCAAAATAAGCTTACATGTCAATTTTCATTTATTTGGACAACCTTGAAATAATATGGTAATATTAAGAGAGAGAAATTGCCTAAAAGGTGTAATTAATAAATAAATATAATAATTGACTCCAAAAGAGGAAAATAATCTTAGATTCGTAATCTACATAATAAATATAGCCTTTGGGTGAATTTTCATCCAATTTGGAGAAAGTTTGCTTAAAAGGTAAAATTAGGAGAGAGAAAGTGTGAAGAACCTTCAAAATAATGATTAAATACTCAAATATATCCAATGTGTAAAATTGATGGCAAATTCGTATCTAACACATTAATTATGACTTGTGTGTCAAGTTTCATAAAAATTGGATAATCCTAATACCATAAATGAAAGAGGAAAGAGAAAATATGATTTGATTTATTTAACACATTAAAAGTTTCCAAAAGGCAAAACTAAGTGCATAATTAGAATCTACATGCCTTTATTGGCCTCTGTGCAAAATTGTATTTAATTTGGATGATGTTTGAGCCTTCAACTTAAGAGAGAGAAAAATAGGAAATAATGTGATCACACTTTACTTTAATCAAAATTTTAGTCGGATTTCATTTGTCACACTTTCTTTCTGATTTCACTTTGATTTTGGGTCTTTGGATCTCTTTTTAACGGCATCAGAGTCGTCTCCTACCTTGGATAGGAGTCTGACCCGCCGTGTACAGCGCACGCGAGTTTCCCGCGGACGGTTCTCCTTCCTTAGTCGTTCGTTTTTCATGATTTCTCGTGCTATGACTTTGTGAGAAGATTTCGGAAAGATTGATTCCTATTTTGAACCCTACTTTCCCGTTTTTGTGAGTTTCCGAGTTTCGCCCAAATCCTTGCTACCCAAGCTTTGCGGCCACCTACCTTCTCGTCATCTCTCCCTTCCTCGCCTATATTTATCTTAACCCCAAGCTTCCCTAAACCCTTTGCGAATTATTTCTGCACTCAATTGGTTGCTGGGTCGTGTTTTGGGCTGCCAACGTGCGAGTTTTGGTACCAACTTTGCGGCACCACCTCCTCCCTCCTCCGCACATCTTCGGCCGAATTGGTGGCTTTGGTGAGTTTCTTGCACCTTGTTCTTCGACTGGGTGGCTTTGGTTTTTCTCTTGGTTGTGAAACTTGGATTCGCATATTTTGACCGTGAGTCTCTACTTCCTGCTCGTGGCCATGGCTGGCTGAGCGAGGGAGAAGAATCCTTTGAGTGTTTTCCTCGTTTGCCCCTCTGTTCGTCTTTTGTTTTGATTTTTCCACAGAGGGCAAAACCGCCTTTTCACTTCCTTCTCCTTTGCTTGGGCGAGTCAAGGCTGAGGGTTGATGCGGTGACTCGTCCATCCCTGATTGGTCCAAGTCATGTGGGGTCGGCCCACTTTCCTTCTCTCTCTTCGCTTTGCAATCAATCTGTTAACGTGTAATTTTCTAATTGGCTAATGTTTAAAAATCAATAACTAATTAATGGATGATCAGAAAAATATAAATAAATACTCATTGGATTCAGAAAAATGCAAGCTTTCTTATGGTGTTGGTTTTATTGCCTGAGTCTGATGTTTTAAACATGTGTTTTTAATGGATCTAATTAATGACGAATTAACTTCTAAAATTCATAACTAATAATTTATAAGTCAGGAAAATATAATAAAATATGTTTTGAACTCAGGAAAATATAATCTAAAATATGGAATCGTTTTGAAAACCTAATTCACATAATGATAAAAAGGTGTTTTTAGGGTTTATGAAATCAGTATAAAACCTAACCCTAATTTCACATATATGCTAATAGGTGCTTTGGAAACCTAGGCTTGGACCTAGAAGTGGCTTTGGATCGTTTGACTCTGAAGTTGAGGTATGCTTGCATCCCATATTATTTCTATCTTGAGCAATGTCTAATTCTTCTCTCTTATGTATGTTTGCATCTCCGATTATTCTTGTTGAGCAATTATCCTATTTTATTCTTTCTCTTGGTCCTTTGGACATTAGCCTACACATTGTCTTGTTCTTTTGAAATCATGCTTCATGTGAAGTATCTTATTTTGTTATTGATCTTATGATCACATATATTCTCTTGGAATCTTATCTTATTGCCTTGGTGCAAGTTGGACTTTTGATATTATATGACCACTATGATGTGGATTTTACTTGTTGATATATGCCCACTATGATGTGGATGTTTATATGTTTGAGTTGTCCATTGTGTGATGGAAACCTTGTTTATTCTGACCATACTTCTCTACTTGCCTCTACATTAAACATGCTATGTGATTCAGTAGCACTAGAGTAGTGTAATTGCATTGGTTTTGGGGTTATGTGCCCTTTATGCTTTTGGGATGGAGGTTATGTGCCCCATACCCGGGTTTCAGCTTTATGGGGGTTGGCCCAAAATTTCATATATATTGGGAGTTTGGTTATGTGCCATTCTCTATCAGGTTTCAGCTTTATGGGGGTTGGCCACCATTGTCTTTATACTGTTCTAGGGCTATGCTTATCTCACATGCATGCAGGTTGATGATGATATGTGCTTTGTTTCCCACCATGGTAGTGGATGTTTATATTGATAGAACATTCTTTTTATTTTGTTGGTTATGGCAAGTATCCCTTTTGTTATGATCTTTTCTCTTGATACCCGATTGGGTGATACTTATCTCTTGCATGGGAAGCCTTTTATTTTGATGTCCCTATTTCCTTATATTGCTCAAGTTGCTTTTTAGTATGCACATACCAGCCTTTGCTGATGTCTCTTTTTGTTTCTCTTTTGCTGGGGTATGCTTCCAACCCTAGGTGGAGGACATGGATGGCTTGACATTATGACCTAGACTTAGCTTGAGTTGATAAAGCTTGGAGACAATCTTGAGGTGGTTTAGATTTCCTCTACATGGATCCTTGTGATGTAAGTTTAAGTTTGTAACCCTTTGTTTTATAATTGAATAGTCAAATATTTTCTTCCGCTGCTATACATTGGTCTTTTGATTACCATTATATAAAGATTTGAAAATTTTACACCCACTTCATCACACCCTTTGAGTGTGTTTGGATTGGAGGTTCTATTGTTCAAATTTTTAGTAAGGAAGCGGTTTCACTTCTTTACAGGTAATAATGTAATGGATAAGCCTCAAATACCTTCAATATGAATAAATTAAGATTCTAAGGTATGATCTTTGATGAAGTGATCATGAAACCCTAGTTGAGAGTGATTCTATGAGGAACCCTAATTGAGGGTGATTCCATGAGAAACCCTAATGAAGGGTGATGCTATGTGGAATCCTAATCCTAATGAAGAGTGATGGTATGTGAAACCCCAATTGAGGGTGATGCCATGTGAAACCCTAATTGAGGGTGATGCCATGTGAAACCCTAATTGAGGGTGATGCCATATGAAACCCTATGTAATGGTATGATGAGGAGCCCTAATACAGGGTGAAGGTATGTGAAACTCTAATTTTGTGTTATAATACATGAAGCCCTAATCTTGGGCAATATGATGACAAACCAGAACCCTAATAATATCACAGGATTGGTTAAATCCCAATACCTGGAATAATATAACAGGATTGGTTAAATCTCAATACTTGGAATAACAACACAGGATTGGTTAAATCCCAATACCTGGAATAATGTCATAGGATAGACATAGTTCAATACCTAGAATAATATCATTGGATTGGTTAAATCCCAATACTTGGAATAATCTCACAGGATTTGTTAAATCCCAATACCTGGAATAACAACACAAGATTGGTTAAATCCCAATACCTGAAATAATGTCACAGGATTGACAAAGTTCAATACCTGGAATAATATCAAAGGATTGGTTAAATCCCAATACTTGGAATAATCTCACATGATTAGTTAAATCCCAATACCTGGCATAACAACACATGATTGGTTAAATCCCAATACCTGGAATACTACCACAGGATTGACATAGTTCAATACCTGGAATAATATCACAGGATTGGTTAAATCCCAATACCTAGAATAATATCACAAGATTGGTTAAATCACAATACCTAGAATAATATCACAGGATTGGTTAAATTCCAATACTTGGAATAATGTCACAAGATTGACATAGTTCAATACCCGGAATAACTGCACAGGATTGATATTAATCCAATACATGGAATAACTGCACACGATTGATTACAACCCAATACCTGGAATAATGTCATAGGATTGACATAGTTTAATACCTGGAATAGTTGCACAGGATTGGCATAGTGCAATACCTAGAATAGTTGGGATAGTCATAGTCCAATACTTCGAATGGATACACAGGAACAATATAAGCTCAATGCTCGTACTAGTTGCACAGGGTTGGTATAATCCAATGTCTGGAATATTTAAACAGGATTGGTATAGACCAATGCCTGAACAAGACATGATGATGTACACTCTCATGTCCAGTATAAACCGAAATCTATTTAGCAGATTGGCTAAGGCCAACCAATAGAAACAAGAAAGACTCATGGGTGATATATCAGAGTAATGAATATCATGAGAAAAGCATGGGATGTTGAGTTAATATAACATATAAATGATATACATGTTCTTCCTATTCCTTATAAAGAGAATGGATGATTTACTGCTCTATTATAGATAGTTGCAATACTTTAAAAGATGAGAATGATCTAAACTACTTATCCTCTGCTCAGTTTTATATTAACTAATATGTAATAATAATGTTTTTGGCGGAGAGTTATATCTCCCGCTGGGGCAATTACTATTGTCTCACCCATGTGGGATCCAACATTTTTAGGTGAACAAGCACGGAGGAGAGTGAGGACATCTTGCAGAGGAGGAACTTCAGCAGCAGTAGGGACAACAGTGATAGCTCAGGTTGAGTGTATTGTCTGTCGTGTCTTGTAGATAGAAGTCCTATGTGTCGTCTCTGTACTCTCAGGTCCTCGGAATTAATAGTTAGTGCTTTTAATAAAACGTTTTGAGATTCTGGCTTGATGCCTCGAGGTTCTTATACTGTTTGTGTTTAGCTTTTAACAAGGCAGTTGATGTTGTAAACCTCGAGAAGAAATGGTACAAGATATATACTTATGAACCAGGTTGTAATTGTAATACATTGGTTCTTGTTGAAAGAGTTTTCCTATGATTGGATCTCTTTGAAAAAGGTTTTAATTTTTAGTGATTTTTGTTAATCCACTGTTAGTAATCGCTTCCGCTTAAGCTAATCTTTTTTGTGAGTTGGATGCCACAATTTAGTGGTATCAGAGCTCTAGGTTTGCTGAGTCTACAGAGACATAGGACTAAGGTATCAAGTCTATTCTAAGTGTACCTCAGTGTATCTTATAGTGCCTTCTGCTTATGCATAAGAAGATATATATCTCCAAGATGTCTGGAGAACACGAGGAATATGTTGCTGAGAGCAATGTTGTTGCACCAGTAGAAGGTGTCAGGGATCATGCTAGAGAAGAAACAGTGCATGAGAATCCTCATGTTGATGAAGTCCTGATGAGAAATCCAACATTTTCTACACTTTTTTGGCAATTCATGACTACAGTGACGCATATGACAGACTGGATGCCAGTACCAACACCTAGGGCACCAGTTCCCAATGAGGGATATGGGTCTGGTAAGACCTTTGAACGACTATGTCGTGTAGGAGCCATAGAATATGCTGGGACATCTGACCCAGCAGATGCTGATCTCTGGCTCACTAAGTTAGAAAAGGCTTTTGAGATCCTTAGTATCCCAGATGCTGACAAAGTTAATCATGCTATGTACCTTTTGAAGGGTAGTGCTGGACATTGGTGGGCTATAGAAGAAATAAAAAGGAATGATGAAGAGGTTGGATGGGAGGAATTTCGTCAAGAATTCATCAATAAGTATTTTCCAAAGACTTATTTAGATGAAAAGATCTCACAGTTTGAGAAGATTTGACAGGGAGCCATGTCAATAAATGAATATGAGGTTATGTTTATGGAACTTTTGCGATTTTATCCTCAAATGACAGCTACTGAGGAGGAGAAGATCTAACATTTTTAGAAGGGATTGAATGTTGATATGTCCATCCCGGCATCTGCCCTAGTAAGTAGAGAGAGGTTTCCCACATTCGTGGAGTCTATATTGAGGATAGAAAGGTCTACAATAAAGAAACATGAGACAAACCTCAAAAGAAGGTCTACACAGTCACAAGGACCAATGATTAGTGGTACTAAACAACTAAAATATTCACCAGTTCAACCACAATATAGTGCACCTATGCAGGGGTCATCAAATTGGGGTCGAGCTTGTCATAAATGTGGACATCCAGGACATTTTAGACAACAATGTCCAAGGAGAAATAGTGAGGTGACCCAACAATCAAGGCATAATCTGCAAAACCCACAAGGACCTCAGTCCAGTGGAGCAGATGGTAGAGGATGAAGACAATTGTCATAGTTGGGTCCATCTACTTCTGATAGTAGAGGACAAAGGCAATAACAGATAACAACTGACTCCATGTTTTGGGTTAGATAAGATGATAGATAACTTGTAAGAGGTTGACATGTCAAGATGGAACTTTCTATTTTGAATTATCTTATGTTCCCTACTATAAGAAAGGTAGTTGTTGTTTAGTTCATCTGTATAATCCTTTGAGGATATGAAGAAGAGATAAGAAGAATGAAAACTTATGTTTAGTCCAATATTCTCTTATGTGTTGAAAATTTCTCTTTTCATGCAGAAAAGGGAAAAGATGTAAAAGAAACACTCAGAGAAAATCTGAGATACTAAGTAATGAAAATTAAAGAGATGTTAAGAATACGAAACATAATATAAAACAAATACATACTACCTAATTTCAGTTCTTGAATACCCTATCCAGGTATACATTTACTGAAGGCAAGGTAAGTATGACATACCTAGATTGTTATCTTTTTTATTACTCTGATCAAGTAATCATTCTGAAACAATCCAACGAAGCCTAATGAAGAAGGAGATGTGGCATGGATATTCTACCACATTCTAATCGATATAAGAAGGAATTTGATTTAATTATAAATCAACTTATAAACAAAGAAGAAATGTGATGTGTTTTCAACACATGTAATGGATACCAAGGTAAGGGACTCTGGTATCAGATAAAGTATGTTGACCACCTGGAGTGGTTAACTGTGAAATTAGATCGGTTATATAATATAGCATGGACATCATATGTTAGGGGTTTATTCCTGCATAAACATGACATTGAGATGTTATGAGACTTTATGAGATGATGTATGAATAATATATGTCTCCCTTTATCTGGGATTTCAGGGACGAAATCCTTATTAGGGGTTTATGATTTGTAACATCCCTGACCCGGGTTATGCCTTAACCCTAGGTGTTTTGTTTAATAAAGATAATTATATGTTTGATTTTATCTTTTGAAAATTAATTCAGGCTCAAGAGGAACTTATGTTTCAATTTTAGTCCTTTTCGAATAATGTTGAAACATTGTTTTGCTTGCTTTGGACTAAAGTGCAATTTAAACAAGTTGAGGGGTTAAATTACAAATGATACATGATAAGATGTTCCTCATGTGTTGAAGCATCATGAGAATGAAGATGGTGCCAAGGTAAGGTTTGTGGTAGCCTGAGTACCAAGAAAGAGCTGATAAAGTAATGTTTGTGCATTAAAACCTAGTTTTGGTGTAATGTGCAATTTACCCAAAACCTAGGGTTCAATATTCAAATTACCACTTCAATATAGTCCCTAATGTTTTTTGGAATCATGAAGAGCAAATAAAATTAGAGGGGCGTCTCATTTGTATCTCTTTGGAGGAGAGAGAATCTTGATATTAAAATAATCAAGATTTAAGCATAATTGGAACTTTACTTCAATATAATGCAAAAATAAATATATTAATTAAAGACCCCTTTAACCAAAAGGTGAGGGATGAGTTTGCAAGAGAATGGACGACCATGTGCCTTGCAAAGTCACGAACATATCCAAAGGAAGTGGATAACTCACTCACCTTATTATAAGAAAAAGAAATATCCACTCACTTATGGATATTATTATAAAATAATTTAAGGTGCTTAATTTGCTTTTATTTAAATCATGGATAATTGAGAGGAATAAGAGGCAAGGAATATAGCCTTGTATCTAAGGAATAGAAGGAGGCAAATGGCAAGGATATGGAGGAGTTATCCCCTACTTTCTCTCTCTTGAAATGAATTTAATAAAAATGAATATAAGCTCATTTATCCATAGCTTGAAAGGGGAATTTCGAACCCACTTTCACTCCTTGCTTGCAAAAACGACCAAGGGAGCTTGGAGAAACAGGAGGACGACCCCCAAGTTGTTGGAAAGCTTCTTGACCTTCTTTCACCATGATTTCATGGTGGAAATCAAAAATAAATGATGGATTTCTTCTTTTCTCCATGCAATCTTCTATCCTAGCCATTTCTTTTCACTCAAAGCTTGAGGACGAGCCTTGTGATAGTTGAGGAAGCTTCTTCCACCATTAAAGACGTAGATCTTGGAGCTTTGAAGCTCATTTGGAGGCAGGTTATATAACTTGAACCCCTTTACATTGTTATTCAACTATTAGTCTTGCAATTTTGTTGATTCCTTCATCATCTTGATTAATTGTTGGTTTAAACTAGTAAATCCATGAAATTAAAAGTACTTAGAACTACAGGGACGAAGGTATGTGATGATGACATCATCTTGTACACTTTTCCCAAAGAAATTGTATTACATTTGGTTTCAACAAACTTGCTCATTCGGTTTCAACAAAACTGTTTGAAAACAAATGGTTTCATCAAACTGTTAGAAGGTAAATGGTTTCAAACCATTTGGGAGAGTTTACCATGGTTGACCATTTGGAAATTTTTATGTTAATGATGATGGTTGATGACCCACCAAATTTGATTGAATAATTCCAAAGGGTTCATCCATTGAAGGTTAAGCAATTAGCAAACCCTAATTGGGTTAAGTGCTGAAATTCAAATTAGTTGATTTAGATTTTTGGGTTGATTAGCCCAAACGGTCTCAAGACCGTTTGGAGGTCAAAAAAGACCATTTGGAGATCTAGGGTTAAGTATGGTTGTGTAATTGAATGTCCAGAGATACCAAATTGAAATACAATTAATTGCTAATTTGATGATCAACCCAATGATCTAAACCCTGATGAAATTTCACAATTTCCAAGGATAGGATGCGACAAATGGTCTCAAGACCGTTTGGAGGTCATCCAAACGACCTCAAGACCATTTGGGGTCAGGTCATGTCAAAAGTTTGATGATGGTTCATTGGTTTCAATTGAACCAATTCCACAATGTTGATAATTGATGGCTACTAGATCCAAAGCCCTAATTGAAGGTTCCTCGAGTTGAAATCCTAGTACAATTGGGTTCAAAACCCTAATTGATGGTCTAATTGAAGGTTGATTCAATAGTTCAAGTGATACAGAAATCAAGGACTCAATTGATAATTGGTTCATTCATTGAAATCATGAATCGTGTAAGTGTTGAAACGACTTTTTGGTCCATTCAGTTTTGAGAAGGTTTGGACCAAACGGTCTTATGACTGTTTGAGTCCAAACGGTCTCAAACCATTTGGAGACCCAAGTCCATTCAGTTTCAAACCATTTGGAGACCCAAGTGCATTCGGTTTCAAACAGTTTGGAGCATCAATGGTCAAGAACGTTTGGATGTTTGAATGTGGTTATGTCAATTGGAAACCCAAGGAAATGAAAGATAAAATGACCCTATGGTTGTTACTCATTTATCTCAAAGATAATCACTAGGGTTGTACCTTTAAGGTACTAAGTAATTGGTGACCCTAGATGAGTTAATCCTTGAAGCTTAAGTAAGCAATATTTCAATACCCTATGTCAACCCTAATTGAATGTATTTAATTGAAGGGTTGGTTGACCTAATTTATCCAGTTTTGGCATAGATAACATCCTAGAGAGGATGAGAGAAAGAGGAATCCATACATTTAGGGTAATCATGTAATAGATAAGCCTCAAATACCTTCAATATGAATAAATTAAGATTCTAAGATAAGATCGTTGATGAAGTGATCATGAAATCCTAGTTGAGAGTGATTCCATGAAGAACTCTAAATGATGGTGATTCCATGAGAAACCCTAATGAAGGGTGATTCTATGTGGAATCCTAATCCTAATGAAGAGTGATGGTATGTGAAACCCCAATTGAGGGTGATTCCATGTGAAACCCTAATTGAGGGTGCTGCCATGTGAAACCCTAATTGAGGGTGATGCCATATGAAACCCTATGTAATGGTATGATGAGGAGCCCTAATACAGGGTGAAGGTATGTGAAACTCTAATTTTGAGTTATAATACATGAAGCCATAATCTTGGGCAATATGATGACAAACCAGAACCCTAATAATATCACAGGATTGGTTAAATCCCAATAACTGGAATAATCTCACAGGATTGGTTAAATACCAATACCTGGAATAACAACACAGGATTGGTTAAATCCCAATACCTGGAATAATGTCACAGTATGACATAGTTCAATACCTGGCATAATATCACAAGATTGGTTAAATCCCAATACCTGGAATAATCTCATAGGATTGGTTAAATACCAATACCTGGAATAACAACACAGGATTAGTTAAATACCAATACTTGGAATAATGTCACATGATTGACATAGTTCAATACCTGGAATAATATCACAGGATTGGTTAAATCCCAATACCTGGAATAATCTCACAGGATTGGTTAAATCCCAATACCTGGAATAATAACACACGATTGGTTAAATCCCAATACCTAGAATAATGTCACAGGATTGACATAGTCCAATACCTGGAATAATATCACATGATTGGTTAAATCCCAATACCCGGAATAATATCACAGGATTGGTTAAATCCCAATACCTGGAATAATATCACATGATAGGTTAAATCCCAATACCTAGAATAATGTCACAGGATTGACATAATTCAATACCTGGAATAACTGCACAGGATTGGTATTAACCCAATACCTGGAATAACTGCACAGGATTTATTACAACTCAATACCTGGAATAATGTCACAGGATTGACATAGTTTAATACCTGGAATAGTTGAACAGGATTGGCATAGTCCAATACCTGGAATAGTTGGTATTGGCATAGTCCAATACTTGGAATGGATACACATGAACAATATAAGCCCAATGCTCGTACTAGTTGCACAGGGTTGCTATAATCCAATGCCTGGAATATTTATACAGGATTGGTATAGACCAATGCCTGAACAAGACATGATGATGTACACTCTCATGTCTAGTATAAACCAAAATCTGTTTAGCAGATTGGCTAAGGCCAACCAATAGAAACAAGAAAGACTCATGGGTGATATATCAGAGTAATGAGTATCATGAGAAAAGCATGGGATGTTGAGTTAATATAACATATAAATGATATACATGTTCTTCCTATTCCTTATAAAGAGAATGGATGATTTACTGCTCTATTATAGATAGTTGCAATACTTTAAAAGATGAGAATGATCTAAACTTCTTATCCTCTGCTCAAGTTTATGTTAACTAATCTGTAATAATAATGTTTTTGGCAGAGAGTTCTATCTCCCGCTGGGGCAATTACAATTGTCTCACCCCCGTGGGATCCAACATTTTTAGGTGGACAAGCACGGAGGAGAGTGAGAACATCTTGTAGAGGAGTAACTTCAGCAGTAGCAGGGACAACAGTGATAGCTCAGGTTGAGTGTATTGTCTGTCGTGTCTTGTAGATAGAAGTCCTATGTGTTGTCTCTGTACTCTCAGGTCCTCGAAGTTAATAGTTAGTGCTTTTAATAAAACATTTTAAGATTATGGCTTGATGCCTCGAGGTTCTTATATTTTCTGTGTTTAGCTTTTAACAAGGCAGTTGATGTTGTAAACCTCAAGAAGAAATGGTACAAGATATATACTTATGAACCAGGTTGTAATTGTAATACATTGGTTCATGTTGTAAGAATTTTCCTATGATTGGATCTCTTTGAAATTTTTTTTAATTTTTAGTGATTTTTGTTAATCCTCTATTAGTAATCGCTTTCGCTTAAGCTAATCTTGTTTTTTTGAGTTGGATGCCACACATAGGATTCTTAGTACCCAAAGACTCTCCTACAAAGAAAGAGGTCTCCTTGCTCTTTTTCTTACCTTTGGCCTTACTCTTGACCTTTGAGGCTCCCCCTACAAATCCCATACCACTAGTACCACTTTGTTTGGTAGAATGGTCAAGGATTTCATTTAGGGAGTTCTTCCCTTTGAGGAATTTCAATAGGGATGCTCTCAATCTATGGTTATCATCATTCAAAGATACAATAGTAGAAGATAAACAAGATATGTGATCCCTAGAATGCATAAGATCAACCTCAAGACATAAAGCTTTAGTAAGATATGAATCATTTTCAAGATAGATAGAAGAAACATTAACACTAGGCAACAAAGGTCTAGAAGATTGATCATTTACTTGACTAAGAAACCTAGCATTTTCATATTTTAGCATTTGAATCTCTTTGAGATAGACATCTCTCTCTTCTCTATGAGCAAAAATAAGCAACTTAAATTCAGTATTTTTAGTTTTGAGAAAATCAAGTGTTTTAAGGCAATTTTGGTTCTCTTCCTTAAGGTTCTCAATGTTCTTAAGGTAGTTACCATTCTCAACTTCAACTCCATTGTATTGGAACTCAAGGTCAAGGTATTTCCCTTGCAACTTATTAATACTATCAAGGTTGGTTTTCTCATTCAGTTCTAAAATTTCAAGCTTAGCATAAAGATCATCAATAATTTTTGCTAACCATTTTCTTTTAGATTTACATTTAGCAAAAGATGAATCGGTAGTAATAAGCATGTCAATAATGGATTCTTTAGACAATTCATGCAATCTTACCTCACTTACCTCACCAATGTCTTCACTTGTAGAGGCCATGAGAGTAAGGTGCCACTCTCCATCTTCTTCAGAGCTTGAGCTGCTTGAAGCTGAAGCTTCCCAAACCGCATGACATGCATTCTTGTATCTTTTCTCCTTCTTGTCCTTCCTCTTGTGATTTCTCTCCTTCTTGTAATCATATTATTTTATTGAGATGCTCTTGTGGTGAGACTTTCTTTATGTTGGGCATTCACTCTTGTAGTTCCCCTTTTGACCACACTTGTAGCATCTCAGAGTGGAGGAGGAGGCTTGCTTTCCCTTGAAGTGCTTGCCCTTGAAGTGCTTGCCCTTGATGCAGTTAGCTTCATGGTCACTAGGGCCTTCATCTTCACTAGAGGAGGAGGGAGAAGTTCATCAAGTAAGTTGTTGTTGAAGGATGACAACCTCTACTTGTTCTTTGAAAGCATTATCTTTGATCTTCTTGACTTCCTTCTCTTCTTACTTTGCTTCTTCTTCTTGGTTGTCAAGTATAGGCTCATGGGCTTGAAGATTTCCATTGAGTTCTTTAGTTGGGATGTCACCAAGGCTCCTCAATTCTACAATGGAGGTGACCTTTGACTCCCATCTCTTTAGAAGAGTTCTCAAGATCTTTGAGTTGATGACACCTCAATCCAAAGTGTTGCCCAATGTAGCCAGCCCATTGATGATGACATTGAGTCTTGAATACATCTCTGTAATGCCTTCTTTCTTTCCCATATTGAAGTTCCCTAGGAGGTTGTTCAACATGTAGATCTTTGCCTCTTTGACTTGCTTTGTGCATTCATGTGTGATGCACAACTTGTCTCAATTCTCATAGGTGTGTCCATGATTAGATTCGGTTAAACTCTATAGGGGTGAAGGTTGTGTAGAGGATGCTAATGGGCTTTGCATTGGGTTGAACCTCCTTGAGAGCAACTTCACTCCATGTTGCAACAGCTCTGGTTGGCTCCTTGTAAGGTGTAACCATCACCTTACACATATCAAAGTTCATCCCTTGAATGTAGCACTCCATCCGCCTCTTCTAATAGAGGTAGTTGGTGTCATCAAAGACTAGAGGACGCATGGAGAAGACTCCCTCTAGGTTGAGTGAATCAAGTAGGTTTTTGCCCATATTCTTGTCTCGTGGGAGATTGTTGGAGTAGATCCTTGGCTCTGATACCATTTGTTGGATCTAAAGCCTCTACAGGGGGTGAATAGAGCTACAAAATGTCTCATAAAATAGATTAGACCTTCAAATTATATCAATTAGGAGCAATAGCTTAATGGAAATTTGAAGTCCTATCTAACAAGCATAGTAAGGATGAGAGAGATTGATAGAAAGAACTTGGCAAAAGGATGTAGAGTGGTTCCACACTTCAAATTAGAAGTGAGTCAGTCCACTACCTAGAGAGGTCAACCTCTAGGACTTTGCAAGTGCTTTTCTCTATATTATCACCAAAGAGATTTACAGCAATAGACCACCAAAGGACTTATCCATCCAACTACAAGGAGATATCCACCTTACCAAGGATCTTACCCACTTAGCTTAGTCTTCATCCTTCACCAAGGTCTTATCCTGTAAAGACCCGATCTTTACGATCAAATATTTACAAAATAATATCAGAATCATAAACAATCTTTGTTACAATCATGCTTGTACATCAGAGTCGCGGAAGCTTACAAATATGATTACAAGTTTAAGGAATATAATTCATTCTATCTAGTCTTCAACGGAGGACTACCCAGTGCATGTCTCTTCAAGTTCTTCCATCTATCACCTGCCCATGAGTTCCCAGAGGGAACGAAACCACACATGGACCCCATTGAAGGGAAAAATAAAGGGTCAGCAAAGCTGGTACTGAATCCAATCATTGAACTATGTATGAAATAGGTTTAGATGTACAAAAAGTAGGAAAGGACTATTTGGTGGACTAAAGGCTTACAAAACGAAATTCCAATATCAACTTCAAGATAGCAAATTTTTCACAAGAATATCATTAAGCAAGATTCAATAATTCAAGTATGCAAAATTTATCCAAGCTATTCACAAGGTATATCAATTTCAAAATATTCTATTTGGCAAGTTTTGGCACCTTCCTATCATATCTTTTCTAGGGCTAAGTGCCTTGTGTTCTCACACTCTAGGAGAGAACGACACTAGTGCCTTATTAGCTATTCCAGTTAACTGGGGGACAACTAATCCCTATCTACTGCGCAGGGTTGTGGGGTACTTGGCCCACTCAAGTGAGCCAAAGCTCTAAAGGGCCAAAGCCCAAGGGACCAAAGTCCACAGGGAGTCAAAACTCCAAATAGATCAAGTCCAGTGCCAAAATATTTTATCAACAATGTTTCATCAATTGTAAAATGAGAGTGGTGAACTTTCAAGAATAAATAAAGGTTTCAAAACTATATGGAGTTCACCACGAATCAAGATTTATGTATGTCCATCAAGAGGGAAAATAGTTCAACAATGAAATAGAGGAATAGTACCTCAATTATTTAAAGCTCCAAGGATTGTATAAAGATGAGTTGACTCCAAGAGAGAACATCTACAAAGTATGATACAATTTGGTTATCATTTGGCTTGGAATCAACTATTTGTTCAAACTTTTCTATTTAGTATTTTCTTTCCCATCTAGTATTATTATCATTTTGTGATTCTTTTATTCTCCTTATTCATAACCAAGTCATATATATAATCAATTTTACACACTAAATTGGTTTTATTCACATTGTCTATAGATTAGTTCTTAACTTATTATTCTCTCTCTTAATTGTATATGAAATAATTGTATTATGCTACTAGGTTCAAATGTGTTTATCTTCCTTACCCTTACTAGTAATACCTAGTATTTAACCCGATATACCTCTATATATACTAGTCATATACCTAGATCTTGATTATGTACAAGTTACTTCATATGCCTACTATAATAAGATATAGTTCTAAACGTAGCTTTCACATATCATCCGTATCATTATCTCTATCCTCCCTTGTTAGGTTGCAAAAACTATATTGTATGGTTTGTTGATAAAGATAATTAACTATATGAGGACTTCCTTATCGAGGATGATTATATATATGATCCTAACCCATGTGACTTTCATTTATCTTCTATCCTTCTACATAGTCGATCATTTTGTCCCTTGCATTACCTAGGTCGTATATGTACTCATATTTACTTGGTAAGACTAAAGTACGTAGGGATCATGATATGCATACATAACTACGGTTTGACTATACGAATCATAGGAACATGCATTTACGTATTTATATCTTAGCTAAATTTGTTAGCAGCTCCAGCGATTAGGGAGTATAGTTTATGATTTCTAATTAATGTACAGGTTCCGTACTAGCCTCATTACCCATATTCATTGAATTAAACAGAGACGAGGGGGAGGTCAGGTACCTCTCGTCGATGGTGGTGCTATGTCGGTGTCTTGCTCAGGGAACTAGGAGGAACTCGGTTGCTGCTTCTGTTCTGGAGATCGTCACTCCAGCCTACTAGTCGCTCCTCTTCCCTAGCCACCGAGTGGTGGTGGTGGTCGGCCTGACTTCCCCACGGTTGTCAGATCTGGGGTTGTGCCCTACTGGCGTCGTGGCGCTGCTGAGCAGTAGATTGCAGCTGCCGGAGTTGCGGTTTGGGATGGAGGTTACAGGTACGTAGGGTGGCACTTGGGTGGTCGAGGAGGTGGCTTGTGTTTTCGGCGACCAACTCTCCTCTAAAGACGGCAGGGCAGTGCGGTTTGCTGCAACCGCACCGACAGGTGGTGTCGGCGCTTGTCGCTGTAACCAGGGTACAGCAGCTCGGAGGGGGAGACGCTGGAGGATGCGGGATGGTTGGGATTTGTTGACATACGTGAGGTGGCATTCTACAGTCCGTCGTGTAGAGGAAGGGGGGATCGAGGAAGTTCGGACGTCGGGAAACGTCGGTGCTCTGTAGGGCGCCGTCGTGGCTGGGTTATGTTGACAAGGAGGAGACGATGGGGACAGGAGGCGCTATGCTTCAGCAGGTAGGGTAGCCGGATATATGTGGGAATGCGACCACTAAGTTTTGCGCTCATAGAGGCGGGCTCAGGTCAGGTAGAGCTGCGTCGGGAGGACGGCGCGTCGGCCGTTACATCTGCGGTCTTTCATGATCGAGCTGTTTCTTCCTTCGATTGCCCTTAATGGAGAGGTCAGTGTAGCAGGAGGACCCGAGGAGTCAAAACGGGGCCGAGGAGTAAAGAGCGTCGAGGGTGCGGCAGTTTTTCCGTTGTGAAGGCACCCGGTGCCTGGGGTGCCCTAGAGGCAAGGGAGGAGGCAACCGAAATCTGCGGGGGAGGGGAATCCGCAATGACGCGAGGGGGCTCGTTTTAACTCGTGGTCCATAAGTCCAAAGGAAACTGGACTCTCTGACTCAGCCGTTGCTGATGTATAAGTATTATATTAGCAAGGGAAATTTCCCTTCACGGTAATAGCTAGTACGCAGTGGAGAGAGACGCCACTCTTGTTAAGAAATAAATGTATTTAATACGTTTCTTAATAATAACCACTATCCTACTAATGATATTAAAACTTTGTAACTTCAAAGCGATACAATCAATTCTATTGCAAATTTGACCATTCTGTTTACTTTTTAGTAAGCCATTATCTACCAATGTTAGCACTTCTATTCATATATCTAACGCAAATGAGTATTCATATATATACGTATATTTAAATTCAATAGACAACACATTTATTAAACTTGATTCTAAGCCTTTATGAGAAAGAAGGAGAATGTAAGATCTAATAGGGTAGAGGAGCACAAAGCATCCGATTGAACTAGATAATTTCAAAGTATGAAGAATGATACACAAATGGGGCTAATTTGCAATTTTTCTTTTAATTTAAGGAGAAATAATTTCTTTAGGTACAATAAGTTCAAAAAGGAAGCTAGTTTGTACCAAGGGATACAATAATCAGTCAAAATAATCTCAGACAAGTTGGAAATAAGGACCAATTGAAATTGAGTTCAAGTTTAGGGGAAATTATGAATAATAGCTCAAAATAGATTTGACACACCAAATTTCAGTATGTTACAACTCTACCACCCTTAAAAGGGATTTCGTCCCCGAAATCTACACAACAATGGTCTAGAGAGACACTATTCTCTACCCCTCAAAAGGGTTCAACTAGAAGTCGAAATAGGCATGTCAACTATGATGTAATATCCTTCACCAACTCTAAGTTTCTCCTCAAAGGTTTTCTCATTTTTACTTGATTGTGACTTAGTTCGAAAAATCATTGATAAAATTCCACAAAATTATTTACATATAGTATCATAAAGAAAATAATTTTTCGATGGGAAAACTTTTCGATGCAAAACTCAAAAATGGCCAAAATCGATGTGAGGACTAAGTCACAATCATTTCATGTCTACATTCTAATTATTATTACCCCATTAGTACACCTAGGATGGTGACTTTGAATGTTCAAAAAAATGCTCATTCCCATTTTTCCTCCACAATATCTCAAGTAAATCTATGCCGAGGGGAGTTTAAAAGGTATTGAGACGAGCTAGATGAATTTCTAGATTAAGGTATGTCACAACCTATGTTGCTAGTGTTCCCTACTTATAATCTAAGTATATTAAAAAAAAAAGGCCAATTATACTAGAATTTATTGTGAACTATTTTTCTAAGTCTTAACTACTCCATTGGTGCTCCTACTTAACCTTAATTTCCACGAGACATGCATGAGTGCCGACCGTTTATGGCTCTGATACCATGTTGTAAAGACCCGATCTTTACGATCAAATATTTACAAAATAATATCAGAATCATAAACAATCTTTGTTACAATCATGCTTGTACATCAGAGTCGCGGAAGCTTACAAATATGATTACAAGTTTAAGGAATATAATTCATTCTATCTAGTCTTCAATGGAGGACTACCCAGTGCATGTCTCTTCAAGTTCTTCCATCTATCACCTGCCCATGAGTTCCCAGAGGGAACGAAACCACACATGGACCCCATTGAAGGGAAAAATAAAGGGTCAGCAAAGCTGGTACTGAATCCAATCATTGAACTATGTATGAAATAGGTTTAGATGTACAAAAAGTAGGAAAGGACTATTTGGTGGACTAAAGGCTTACAAAACGAAATTCCAATATCAACTTCAAGATAGCAAATTTTTCACAAGAATATCATTAAGCAAGATTCAATAATTCAAGTATGCAAAATTTATCCAAGCTATTCACAAGGTATATCAATTTCAAAATATTCTATTTGGCAAGTTTTGGCACCTTCCTATCATATCTTTTCTAGGGCTAAGTGCCTTGTGTTCTCACACTCTAGGAGAGAACGACACTAGTGCCTTATTAGCTATTCCAGTTAACTGGGGGACAACTAATCCCTATCTACTGCGCAGGGTTGTGGGGTACTTGGCCCACTCAAGTGAGCCAAAGCTCTAAAGGGCCAAAGCCCAAGGGACCAAAGTCCACAGGGAGTCAAAACTCCAAATAGATCAAGTCCAGTGCCAAAATATTTTATCAACAATGTTTCATCAATTGTAAAATGAGAGTGGTGAACTTTCAAGAATAAATAAAGGTTTCAAAACTATATGGAATTCACCACGAATCAAGATATATGTATGTCCATCAAGAGGGAAAATAGTTCAACAATGAAATAGAGGAATAGTACCTCAATTATTTAAAGCTCCAAGGATTGTATAAAGATGAGTTGACTCCAAGAGAGAACATCTACAAAGTATGATACAATTTGGTTATCATTTGGCTTGGAATCAACTATTTGTTCAAACTTTTCTATTTAGTATTTTCTTTCCCATCTAGTATTATTATCATTTTGTGATTCTTTTATTCTCCTTATTCATAACCAAGTCATATATATAATCAATTTTACACACTCAATTGGTTTTATTCACATTGTCTATAGATTAGTTCTTAACTTATTATTCTCTCTCTTAATTGTATATGAAATAATTGTATTATGCTACTAGGTTCAAATGTGTTTATCTTCCTTACCCTTACTAGTAATACCTAGTATTTAACCCGATATACCTCTATATATACTAGTCATATACCTAGATCTTGATTATGTACAAGTTACTTCATATGCCTACTATAATAAGATATAGTTCTAAACGTAGCTTTCACATATCATCCGTATCATTATCTCTATCCTCCCTTGTTAGGTTGCAAAAACTATATTGTATGGTTTGTTGATAAAGATAATTAACTATATGAGGACTTCCTTATCGAGGATGATTATATATATGATCCTAACCCATGGGACTTTCATTTATCTTCTATCCTTCTACATAGTCGATCATTTTGTCCCTTGCATTACCTAGGTCGTATATGTACTCATATTTACTTGGTAAGACTAAAGTACGTAGGGATCATGATATGCATACATAACTACGGTTTGACTATACGAATCATAGGAACATGCATTTACGTATTTATATCTTAGCAAAAACAGTTTCCAAATCGTGAAGAGCTCAAATGGTCTCCAAACTGTTAAAGATCCAAACGGTCCCAAGACTGTGAGGACCCAAATGGTCCCAAGATCATGAGGGCCCAAACGGTCCCAAGACCGTATGAAGGAAAAATGGTCCCTAGACCGTATGACGGCCAACCGGTACCAAGACCGTATGAAGCCAAATGGTCCCAAGACCGTATGAAGTCCAACCAGTCCCAAGACCGATTGAAAGCCAAACGGTCCTAAGACCGTATGAAGCCAAAAAGTCCCAAGACCATATGAACCCAAACGGTCCCAAGACCATAAGGAACCCAAACGGTCCAAAGACCGTATAAAGTCCAAACGGTCCCAAGACCGTATGGAACCCAAACAGTCCCAAGACCGTATGAAATCCAAATGGTCCCAAGACCGTATGGAACCCAAACGGTCCTAAGACCGTATGAAGTCCATGTTGGTATGTATGCCCTGAGAGCCAATCATGGGATGATTGGTGGGATACATTAAGATTGATTTGATAAACATCAAAGGCAAGCTTCCAATTCTTTCTGGTTCAGTCATATGAGATAGTGATAGAACAGATTGAATGTCTAGAATATGACAGTACTCAATGACGTATGCTTTCAGGTTGAGGACCTGAACGATGAGATCATACGGATGCTAAGAGTTTGTACATTCTTGTTATGTCCCTAGTCGGATGTCATTGTGGAAGGTAGATAGACAGCAATGACACACAAGACTAGATTGTGGTGTTGGTTGATGACAGAATCTCATTAGTCATGATATAGAGATATCAAACCAAACACATAGGTACTTATTAGAGAACAAGTGTACCGGACAGACCCACCGTGAGTTTGACACATGGAACCATGAGATGGTAGTCACAGTCAGTACTCACAGTGATGGTGGTGAGTGTGATTCTTTGACCTGAAATCACTGCACTCAACACATTTCGTTGGGCACACTTTGACATCATCAAACGCAGTCCTGAAACATGGGTTGTTATAAAGGTGATGATTGGGTGGCTTTGACACATGGGGCTTTTGAGGGGTGAGTGATAGATATGGGATTTGTCCCTCCTGAGGGAGTTTGATATCCAAGGCCACTTGATGAGTAGGATTGAGATAGGTGTGTGCACGCATGTTTGAATCAGTATGTGATATTGATGTCATACATATCTCCTTCAATCTACTCTAAGATCAAGAAAGTGAATGAACGTTGACAAGATGATTGTTCCATGCCTCGAGTTCATTCGGGATATCAGTGACAAAGGAATTATACATTCACTGTAACACCATTCACGAATTGTAGGATGAAAGTTGTTCTCCAACTTTCTACTTTCACTTGGGTAGCAATGATGTGTGACTAGGCACCGCTCTTTGCTTGTGAAGTCATAAGTGTTATGAACTTTCACTGCCAACGTGAAATGGACCTGCAGGGTCACACACATAGGATTTAACCTGGAAGAGGAATTTTGTCCACAAGAAATGTTTAGATTGATTACTAAAGGAGTTTAGTAGTTCAATTAAACACTCAATTGATCGATAACTCGATATCATATTGTTCAAGGTGTTGGACGCATTGATTGGAGTATCGGATTAATTGAAATCGCAATTGACTGATTCTGCACAACCTGCACTCCCAACCGATCGGCTCAAGTGTTGAACCAGTCGGCTGAGGTTGCTGAACCGGTCGGCTCAAGTGTTGAGCCGATCGGCTCAAGTCCAGGGTGAACCGATTGCTTCAAGTGTTGAAATGATCGATTTAACTGGTGCAACCGAGCAACTTGGGAAAGTAGGATTGGTGAGAATTTTCCTTTCATTTCAAATTGCCCAATTTGATTGGCAAATAGGATTGGTATTCGATACCAATTGGAAACCAAAGAAGGAAAGTCAATCGGGAACCGACTAGGAACCCCAACCGACCGGTTCACTTGTAAACCGACCGGTTGAGGTGTCCCAACCGACCATTTCAGTTGTGAAATGATCAGTTTAGGTTGCGAGTTGGTTGCTTTTGTGGAAAATATCGAACCCTTCTACTCCTGCTTTTAGTCCCGCATTGCCCGGGATAGAGAACCCTGTCCCATGACCCTCCTATATATAGGGGTAGTGGGGGCTTCTCAAACAACAGCTCAGTGCAACCAGTTGCTCTTCCAGTTGTCGTTGTCTCTGGTTTTGGTAACCGAGAGAGAGCCCGAGCAAGTGCTTCCCGCAAAAGGGAGGTGCAGCAAGGGAAGGACAACTGCAGTTGCAACTGGAGGCATGAGAGTGTGTTGGCGACTAGTACGTCAACAGGAGGGTGCGACTCCTTCCACTTCCTTGTGGGACAAGGAGTGTGGAGTTCAAGGTGGTCTGTGTGGACTACTACAGAGGCGGGAGGACACTGTCGCTCAGGAGGACAATTGTCATCCGACATTCCGGTAGGAGGAGGAGTCGTCAGTCCCGGTGCGACCAGGAGCTGCACATACGCCGTCCAAGACCGGAGTTGAAGATCGCGCATTGCGCGAGGTATTGTCACCGAGCAAGCCTCAGGACAAGGTATGATTCCACAAACCATCCTTTCCTATTATATTGACGTTGACGCATTTCCTCGGTATGGGTTTGGGGAGAAAATTTTTGTTTCCGCTGCCTTCTCCGTCTCCCCTAAAACCCAACAGTCCAAACAGTCTCCAAATAGTGAGATCTTCTCGAGGCCTATAAATATGACTAAAAGGGTCCTCATTCGGGGAGATCCTGAGATGCCCAAAGGCTGCCTCAACTGTTCTAGAGTTGTTTCTTCCTTCATCCTGCTCCCTAAGGCTTCCTGTCTAAGATCCACACTCCATCCATAAGTCTACTTTCTCTCTCATCGACATAGAAGGTGGGAATTGAAGGATTCGTCACAAAAGCAACCATGCAGCATGAAGATAGTTGTTCTATACTCCAAGGGGTCACCCTTCCTTTTTTCTACGTGGAGATGATGCTCTCCTTCTCTTCTCTTGTCTCCTTCTTTATTCTTGCCATGAGCGAGTAGTTCCATACACTAGGGTGCGGGGAGTAGCCCCGCTACCCATGTTTTCATTTCATACTTTGTAATTCATGATTTTGCAATAGAGAGATACTATCTTTTCAGTTCAACATCAATCATTTAATGAATACTAGTTGCTTGATCACCAACATGTGTTACCTATTATCTACTAGTACGAATTGTCTACGTTTGTGGTTTTAGATTCAATTATTGATTGTGTGTTGGTTCTTGATGTATGTTGTCACCATATATCTATTTCGGTATCTAGGAACACTTTTCAAAGAGTGGAGTAAACTCACCTCCAGTGTTGTACTTTCATACAATGAAATGGAGTCAGTTGACGTATGGAAGTACAACTTTGACAGGTCGAGGAACACACTTTTAGAAGGAAGTGATGCAAAGTAAGTGACCATTCGTTCAGGGATGGCTGGAATTGCAATACTTCCACATTTCTCATAGTTATCTATTCAAAAGAAATATAAGTCTACAAAGATACTAACCGATTAGACCCCTTTTTGCAAGCCATGATGCATGTTATGATCCATGTGTAGTGGTGGTGAAACTTGATCACATCCTAGTGGTTTCCAAATATTGTTTACAACCTTAACTTTACTTTCCTGCATTTAATTTACTTTTGCATTTTAGTTTAATCATCAACCCAACTCTTTGATCTAAATATCAACTCTTAAGTAGATAATTAGAATTATAACATTTTCCATCTTGTTAAATCCTTAACAAGATCACTGTCTCGTGGATTCGACCCTCAACTATACTACGATAAGACTTCCACGTACCTTAGCGTACACGGGTGGAGATCTTATTATAGCACACACAAGGTTAAACTTAGAGACTTACTATCTCTAGGATTTTTAGTGGTGCATGCAACTCCACGCTAGTGGAGGCTCCATCAAAAATTGGCCCTATTGTCGGGGACAACAAAACATTTTAATTTCATTTATCAACTTGTTAGTTGATTATGATTTATTTTTTACCATTAAAACTATTTCATATCTTTTTGATTCCATCATCTTTCCATCATCTGAAGTGTGATTTTTCTTCTACTCAGGTAGAAAATGTGTATGAAAAACTACAGATTCTCCCCTGAACCAGAGTATGACTCTAAGGTAGAATGAAACTTCCACCGACGCATCAGACTCCACCGCCAACAAGCCTGACAGATGGCTGAAGAACAACGCCTAACCGCTTTGGTACTAGAAAAAGTTAACACAGCTATAGCAGCTCCGAGAGCACAACTCATCGCTAATACACGTGCTCAAGTCCAAGCTGAAGTTTGAGCTGAAGAGCAAGCTCGTATTCGAGCTGAAAATGAGGCAGCTACAACAGCTGCTCGATTATTGACAAGAAATAAGCATCTTTGGGATTACACTGTTCCTAAGAACTTTGAGGATAATCACCCAGTTCATCCACCGCTCATTAACGCTCTCAACTTCAAAATTCGAACACAATGGATTCAAATCAAGCAAGGCATCTCTTTCTCTGGAAACAATGGAGATGATTGCATGGACCATTTGAAGAGATTCAAGGCACTCTACCGATTGGTACCACAAGCTGGAGCTACATCTGATGCAATTATGCTCTGACTTTTCAACTTCACCATATCTGGAAGGGCACTAAGTTGGTATAATTCATTAGACAGAGAGCCAATAACCACTTGGGCTCCTTTGGAAGAGAAGTTTTTGGAAAAGTTCTTTCCCACCTCATTCACTTACCAGATTAGAGGATAGATCAACCAATTCCTTCAACTACCTGGAGAGTCACTAGCAGAATCATGGGAAAGATTTAAGGAACTTCTGAAAACATGCCCACATCACGGAATCTCACAAAACCAGCTGATAGAAACATTTTATAGAGGGGTAAGTGATGAAATAAAGAAGTTTTTGGATTCCTCATCTGGAGGAAATTTCATGAGATAGAATTATGAGGACGCTAGGAAGATCGTTACGCTCGGAGCCGAGAACCAATCTAATTGGGGAAGGTCATCCACAGGAGGAGTCCTAAAAGTCTGTAAGGCTGAAGAATCTATAGAAATGAAAGCCATTATTGAAGCTTTGAAAACCATAGTTCATAAACAGTAAGTGATGCGATGATTTTGAGTCGCATTTATAGACCTTTTTCATATGTGTTTTATGCTCTAATTAGTCATTTTTATGGATAATATTGCATAATTCACTCATTTCGGTCTTTGCCATCATTTTATGTCAAATCCCCTTAGTTGTATCATTTTGAGCATTATTTATCATATTATCATAATTTGTGTGGATTTATTTGGTCTTGTTTTGGAATTTCAGGACAAACAAGTATCTGCTTCCGTCGATACCATCGACGGAAGTCGATACCATCGACCAAGCCACAAGTTGCCAGCCGAGAGGAGCAGCGCAGAGTCGATACCATCGACACTTACGTCGATGGCATCGAGATCCCTTCAGGTTGCTGGCGAGGAATCCGTCGATACCATCGACTCAAGTCGATGCCATCGACACTTTGAAGCTACAACGTCGCTAAACGACAACAACCGACGCTAAAGAGAGTCGATACCATCGACCCTAGTCGATGGTATCGAGATGATCACAAGCACTCAGACAAAAAGAAAAGAAGGCTGCCGCTAATATGCTGGGTCGATACCATCGACCAGCGTCGATGGTATCGACGTCGGCAGATATGCGTTGGATTCATTTTAATCTCAATCGGACGGCTGGAGTTATTTGACGACCTAATTAGGGACTTATACCTAATGACGGCCGCCGACACGAGGGGAGGATCTAATTTGTCATTGCACGAGTGCCGAGGAAGGAGAAAAAAGGAGAACGGAGGCCAGAAGCTCATCCCTGTCGATCCGGACGCTGCCGAAGACGAATTTCACCACCGAGAGGCGGGAAAGCTCGTGTTCTATGCAAAGGATCCACCGGTTCTTCTCCGTTCAGGGGTTTTCCCACTTAATTCACGTTTTTCTTATTAATTCCCCTATTTCTACCATGTATTTGTGCAAGATGAACATGCGAGGCTAAAACCCTCCATCTTTAGGACTGGGAGTAGCCCGGGAATGCATTGTATGATAGTTTTATATTAATAATTCATATTTTCTCTCTTAAATCTGTGGTATAGTTTCATTTTCTCCATATATATTTTTATGCTTGATCACCATAATAATAACCTAATGCCCTTAATCACTTCGACAGAAGAATTAACGGTTGAAAAGAGACGAAACCTACATTAATCGATAAAACCCTTGACAAAGGAGTTGTAAAATTAATGGTGGAAATTGAGAGACCGTTTATAATGCGCTTAGTTTAGGGGAATGATTACTACGATGGTGGAATCAACCTAAACCTAAGTAGTGAATTACACCACGACAGTGGGTAATTCTGTTTTCAGGCCACTACCCGGATAGAGAGAGAAGAGTGAGGAATTATATAAAACCTAATACAATGTTGACACGCGGTGAAACCGCAATCCTAAAGATATCCTTTTGAATTGATTAAATTAACCTTTAATCGATTGTTTTTTTTTTTTTTTTAGTTTTAACAACAACCCTACTTTGTCATCCGGCCTAGCTGATTGCAATTAGTTAGTAGGAGTCTCCAATAATTCACGTATCCCTGTGTTCGACTCGGGCCTCACAAAGGCCTATATTACTCGACGCGTATACTTGTGTTTTAGCGCGTAGTAAAATACACGTCAAGTTTTTGGCGTCGTTGCCGGGGACATGGCGAATTGTTGGCACTTCGAGTGCTAAGAGCGGCCACTCTAGGCCAAAATTTTTTTTTATAATTTTCATTCAACTTCAAATATTTTCTTTCTATTTCTCGTTCATTTTTATACTCGTCTAAGCATAGTACTAAACTCGAATTTTCCTATTTCAGGTACTGTGTATGGTGCATACACGTAGTACGGACTACGCGAATCGCACACTCGAGGTTCCACCTCCGGGACCTGAGGATGAGGAGCACTTCGAGCAAGAGCACCTAGAAGAAATAAATTCCGAATCTGAAGCAGAAGAAATGGCCGAGCAACAGACCATATGGGAGAAGATCAAAGCCTCTTCTTCATCAGCTTCAAAGGGGCCTATAAAGAAGCAGGCGGTCAACATACCAACATATAAGATCGATCCGGCGTTGATCAACTTGGTAAAATCAAATGCATTTCACGGGCTGAAGAATGAGGACCCAGTTGCACACATCAGCCAGTTCGTGGAGAACTGTGACATGGTGAATATCGACCGATTCCCACAAGATGCTTTGTACCTCAAGCTATTCCCAAGTTCCTTGGCAGGAGCAGTAAGAGAGTGGCTGCATAACCTCGATGATGAGTTTGTTGAATAATGGGATCATATGGTGGAGGTTTTCTTCGAGAGGTTTTTCCCTCCTGAGAAGACCAACGACATGATTAGGAAGATTCACAATTTCACCCAACAGGCAGGTGAAACATATTCTGAGACCTGGGAGCGATTTCAGGTCATGTTGAGGAGATGTCCGCATCATGGGTTGGACAAGGAGACACAGGTGAAGATCTTCTATTTTGCTCTCTCCGAGCATGATAGGAGTAATTTGGACTCAGCCGGTTCAGGATTTTTCCTGAATAACACTGACACGAGATGCTGGGAAATACTGAAGAACATGGCACGAAAGCAATCCTGGGGAGAAAGAGAGAGAGGCCCAGTTGAGCAAGCTAGAGTCGCCAGCGAATCAAAGGCAGTTAAAGAACTGAACGACAAGTTGGATCTTCTAGCCAAGAAGCTGCTAGCTAAGGATGATGCATCTGAGGAAGAGGAAGCCCAAGTGAAATTCATGCAACAACAGGGTTATAGAAACAATGACTATGCATGGAGGAAGGATAAAAAGTTTTCATGGAAGGATCCAAATAATTTTCTACAGGATCCAGATGCCAAGCCACAGCCAAGAGTCGAGGATAAGAACACTGAACTACTGAGTCAAATGGTACAGCAAAACCAAGAGATGATGGCCATGTTTGGTAAGCAATTGCAATCTCAAGGTGATATTCTAACCAAGTTTGGGCAGACGCTGCAAAGCCATGGAGCACAAATGCGGGCATTGGAAACCACCGTGGCACAGATTTCGAGTGAAGTGGCGGCCATCAAGCACGCCAATCAACAGAAACCAGCCGAGAATGCAAATGTGGCCCAAGCACACCATCAGGTCAAGTATATGTCTGTGGTAAACAGTAAGGAGGAATCTCAGGTGCAAGAAGTTGTAGAAGAAAGAAAAATGACTTTCAATATGCATGCGACACTGGCAATACAGTATCCACGCACTTACTATGGATTGCCGGGCGGAAACTATTTCTTCAGAAAATCAGAGAGAGTTATGAATATTGTATCTCCATGTAGGCAAGAAGAAGAGTTGCAGGTTGTTTGTGCACGTGCGGAGACAACGAACGTGAGAGAGGAACCACAACAAGTTGTTACCATTGAGGTTGTCTCGCCAAAGCCCACGTCGGAGGGAGGGATTGAAGCAAGCTTGGGGGAGGTGCCCCCGAAAAGCTCATATGTGCCACCTCACAGGCGCGCTGAGGCAGCAGATGTTTCAAATTCTATCAATACTAAGACAAAGAAAGAGCATCGTCATTTTAAGAAATTCCTGGAGATATTCCGAAAACTCTACATCAATATTCCATTAGTGGAGATGATCGAGAAAGTACCCGCCTATGGGAGGTTCATCAAGGAAATCATCAATAAGAAGAGGCGGATAAAAGACGATGATATTTGTCAGATGAATGAGACGGTGAGCTCTATCATTCACGGGAGTTCACCAAAGAAGAGAAAGGACCCAGGAGGTTTTTACATTCCGTGTTCAATAGGTGGTCAACATTTTCCTAAAGCGCAATGTGATTCCGGCGCTAGCATAAATCTCATGCCTTTGGCGACATTTCAAAAGATGGGGTTAAAAGAGATAAATAAGTTGGCCGCAACTATTTAATTGGCGGATGGGTCTACCGTGAGACCCTATGGAGTATGTGAAGATGTTCTCGTCAAAGTGGATAGATTCATATTTCCGGTGGATTTTGTTGTTATTGATATGCCACCGCTCCAAAGCTGTGAAATTCTTCTAGGAAGACCGTTTCAAGCAACGGCAGATGTCGTGACTGCCTTAGGGAGAGGTACTTTGTCCTTAGGAATTGGAGGAGATCGAGTTGAATTCAAATTACCGCATGATCCTCTAAGTGCAGTCTCCAATGTGAAAAGATGATGAGCTTCATACCGTCTAGCCTAAGACGTTAAATAAGGGCGCTTGTTGGGAGGCAACCCAACCATTGGTACATTAGGATAGTTTAATTATAGTCATAGATTGCTTTCATTTCGTTTAAATTCTAGTGTAAAGAAGATACCTTGATCCGTTTGTTCAATGTGCAGGCACAGGCAGGGTCGATACCATCGACACACTGGTCGATGGTATCGACATAGGTTCAGGTTGACAGCTGCAAAAATCGCTCTGAGTCGATACTATCGACGGTCCCGTCGATGGTATCGACATACCTACAGGCAGGTCGCGCAATAAATGTCGATGGTATCGACATGCCAGTTGATATCATCGAGATCTCTGGAGAAGTTCAGAACGATTTGTCTCAGTCAACTCGATACCATCGACGGCCTCGTCGATGGTATCGACATGGTCACAGGTTGAAGTGAAAAAGTGGCGGTGTCGCAATGAAGTCAAGTCGATACCATCGACACCCATCGATGGTATCGACATCCATGTCACCGATCCGCGCAAAGACATCGACGGCGATCGCGAGTCCACGTCAGCGATCCTGGTGCTGCGTCGATACTATCGACATTCGTCGATGGTATCGACAGGTCAGCAATCCGGGTTTCACAATCCAACAATCGTCAACCGTCGATACTCGCGAGGGAGGCGGATAGCATCGAGACGTGTTGATACCATCGACCCGCGTCGATGGTATTGATGGGTCAACAGTGGCGCCGACCAAGTCTATATAAGGAGAATTGCAACGTCATTTGACGTCACACCTTCAGAGCAAACTTCCTCCTTTGCGCCGAGCCCTCCAAGACTGAAGAGCAGCAACATCGAGCAAGGATCTTCACCGAGCGAAGAATCACTTCTCCATCTTCCCCGAGCTCTCTTCTTCTAATCCCATCTTTCTTGCAACAATGGTGCACGCCGTCGGATCATTGTCCTCGAGCGCGAATCCCATGGAGATCGTGGAGTTTGTTCCACCCCCTACTGCTTCAGTCTCACGTCCTCGAGTGCGAATCCCATGAAGAAGTTATATGTTGATATCTCGTTCCTTGACGCTCTCTCTGAAATTCTAGCTTGGTCTAAATATCTAAAGACTTTTCTATCAAAGAAATACACGACCTAAGAACATGAGACCATCAAATTAGCTCAAAATACTTCTAACATCATTCTCAACAAAATGCCAAAAAAACAAAAGGATCATGTCTCCTTCGGCATCCAATGTTCTATAGGAAATACCTCTTGTAAGAAAGGATTAGCAGATTTGGGGGCCAGCATATCTATCATGCCCTTTTCTATGTGTAAAAGATTGGGATTTACTGATTTTCTACCCACAACAATGACAATCCAGTTGGCTGATAGTACCATTACTGCACATTTGGGCATTATTAAAGATATTCCAGT
This sequence comes from Alisma plantago-aquatica, assembly GCA_963693085.1. Taxonomy (NCBI): domain Eukaryota; kingdom Viridiplantae; phylum Streptophyta; class Magnoliopsida; order Alismatales; family Alismataceae; genus Alisma; species Alisma plantago-aquatica. The sequence goes on from OY856409.1 coordinate 162,109,054, forward strand.
GAGAGTAGGAAGAGACTCGTATGTCCCTTGTGACTTTGTTATCATGGACATAAAAGAAGATCTGAGGTATCCAATAATATTCGGTAGACCTTTTCTTGCGATAGCCAGAGCACTAATTGATGTCGAAGTTGGCACAATTACCCTAAGGCTAGGGAAAGAAACTATTCAATTTAGAGTCTTTGACAGCCTTAAAAGTCCTAGCATCCACAAAGAAGTTTTCCTTCTTGAGGCAATAGATAAAATGTCCTAGCTAAAGCAAGCAACTCCTGAACCATTTGATGCCCTGGAAGATGTCTTAACAAATCCAGAAGCCGAATTTTCAGCCGACGAACTGGTTCAACAATGTCTGCAATACCTAGAATATGTCGAAGAAGTTCCAGAAGCTACTTTTGAGGAGTTGAAATCTGTCACCACTCTGGAGACCACTGAAGTGCTCAAGGCACCTGAGATGAATGTCCTACCGACCGGACTCAAACACATCTTTCTAGATGAAGAAAAACTATGTCCGGTCATTATCACTTCCACTTTGGTAGATGACCAGGAGGAAAGACTCCTTGTTGAGTTAAGTAAGCACAAGAAAGCTATTGGATATAAGATGACTGACCTAACTGGGATAAATCTAGCTTTATGCATGCATAGATTACCTATGGTGGAAGAATTTAAACCATCACGGGAGCACCATAGGAAGATAAACCCGAATCTCAAAGAGGTAGTTCACCTTGAGGTTCTAAAACTGCTAAAAGCTGGTATTATCTACCCAATCTCCGACTCTCAATGGCTAAGTCCGGTTCAAGTGGTCCCTAAAAAGGGGGGAACCACTATTGTTTTGAATGATAAAAATGAACTGGTGCCCACCCAGACTATTACCGGTTGGAGGATGTGCATCGACTATAGAAAATTAAACAAGGCAACAAGGAAGGATCACTTCCCCTTACCTTTTCTTGACGAAGTTCTTGAACGTTTAGCTCACCAAAAATTCTTTCGCTATCTCGATGGTTACTCAGGGTTTTATCAAATTCTAATACACCCTGAAGATCAAGAAAAGACAACTTTTACCTGCCCTTTGGAACCTATGCCTTCAGAAGAATGCCCTTTGGGCTATGTAATGCACCTGCTACATTCCAGAGGTGTATGTCCGCTATATTTGTAGGTTTAACTGAATCAATCATAGAGGTATTCATAGATGACTTCTCAGTCTATGGAGACTATTTTGATAACTATCTGCTTAATCTCAGTAAAGTGCTGCAAAGATGCGAGGAAACAAATCTAATCCTTAATTGGGAAAAATGTCACTTTATGGTGGCAGAAGGTGTTGTCCTCGGACATCGGGTGAGTGAACGAGGGATTGAAGTAGACAAAGCAAAAATAGACGTCATTTCAAAGTTTTCACCACCAAAAGACATCAGAGGAGTACGAGCCTTCTTGGGCCATGTCAGATTTTATCAAAGATTCATCAAAGATTTTTCAAAAATAGCAAAACCTATGACTTACCTGTTAACCAAGGTTGTAGACTTCAATTTTGATCAAGAATGTTTTACAGCTTCATGACCCTAAAGAACGCTTTAGTCTCTGCACCTATACTAAGAGCCCCTGATTGGTCACATCCCTTTGAGATAATGTGTGATGTCAATGACTATGCTATAGGAGTAGTACTAGGGTAGAGAATAGATAAGAAGCCTTACATGATATATTACACATCAAAAATGCTTGATGAGGCCCAAAAGAACTATACAACTACAGAAGAAAAAAATTGGCAGTCATCTATGCTTTTGAGAAATTCCATTCTTATCTGATTGGATCAAAGGTTTCAGTTTACATAGATCATCCAGCATTAAAATATCTGATTCAGAAACAAGACCCCAAACCTAGACTTATTCGGTGGGTACTGATGGAAATAAAGAACAAAAATGGGGTGGAAAATGTTGTCTCCGATCACCTGAGTCACATTGAGGTTTTATATGAAGACAATATATCTATACGCGACTCTCTACCCGATGACCAACTCATGAAGGTTACCACTGGATTTCCCTGGTATGCCGACATAGAAAACTATCTGGCTACATAAGTTGTCCATCCTTCTGCTTCCTATCATGACAAGAAGAAATGTTTTCATGATGTCAATTAATACTACTAGGATGAACCATACCTCTTCTGCTTATGTGCAAATGGATTATTCCACCATTGCCTTCCTGAAGAAGAAATCACCCCAGTCTTGGAACACTGTCACTCTGGTCCTACTGGGGGCACATGAGTTCAAAAAAGACTACTCTTAAAGTCTTACAGTCTATTTTCTTCTAGCCGACAATAGCAAAAGATGCACATGAATTTGTACAATCATATAGTAAATGTCACCTCTCTGGAGGGATATCTAAGTGGAACAAAATGCTACTAACTTTGTGGCAGGAAATTGAACTCTTCGATGTATGGGGGGTGGACTATATGGGTCCATTTCCCTCATCATATGGATTCTCCTATATATTGGTCGCTACGGATTATGTATCCAAATGGGTAGAAGCTATACCTACTATATCTTGTGACTCTAAGCCGGTTATTAAGATGTTCAAGGATATTATTTTCCCTAGGTTTGGAGTTCCTAGAATAGTCATATCCGATGGAGGGTCACATTTCTTAGAACGTAGTTTTGAAGCACTTCTGCAAAAATATGGAGTAAAGCACAAGGTATCCACGCCTTATCATCCATAGACAAGTGGTCAAGTTGAAGTCTCAAACAGACAACTGAAAGCTATTTTAGAGAAAACTGTCAACAGAAACCGTATAGACCGGTCCAGCAAGCTCCCTGATGCCCTTTGGACATATCGTACTTCTTACAAGACACCAATAGGAACAACTCTGTTTCGTTTGGTCTATGGAAAGTCATGCCATGTTCCAGTCGAACTAGAACACAAGGCTTGGTGGGCTATTAAACAGTTGAATTTTGATTTTAAAATTGCTGGCGAATACAGACATCTTCAAGTAAAAGCTTGAAGAACTAAGAATGTCTGCTTACCAGAACGTCAGGATTTACAAAGAGAAAACCAAGATGTGGCATGATGGCCACTTTAAAAGAAAAGATATCATCGTCGAAGACAAGGTCCTTCTTTTTAACTCTAGACACAAAATATTTCCCAAAAAACTCCGCACAAAGTGGTCCGGGACATTCACCATCAAGCACATCTACCCAACTGGGGTTGTCATCATCCTTGATGACAGTGGAGGACAAAAGACTATTAATGGCCATAGACTGAAGAAATATTATACTCTAGCCGATAAAACTCCAAGACAAACCATTGAGATTCATGATCCCACTGCATCAATCTCACCAAGCTAGAATTTCATCAAGTCAGCGACGTAAAACCAAAGTGCTACTTGGGAGGCAACCCAAGAACTGAGTATCACCTTTCTATTTTACTTTACTTAGTCTTGATAATTTTCTAGTCTCTTATTTGATTTTTTCTTAGACCTATTTTCTTTGTTCAGAAAATATAAAAATTTACATAAGCAACCAAAACAAATATAAAAATATAAAAATCAATAACTAATATAGTCTTATCCTAACAGTTTCAAAACTGTTTGGTCCCCACGGTCTCGAAACCGTTTGGACACAAACGGTCTCGAAACCGTTTGACCCAAATGGTCTCAAAACCGTTTGGTCCTCACGGTCTCGAAATCGTTTGGACTCAAATAGTCTTGAAACTGTTTGGTCCTTACGGTCTTGAAACCATTTGGACCTAAACGGTCCCAAGACCATTTGCTTAATGAGAATTTGTACAGTTGCCCCTCCTTTTTCTATAAATACTACTTGACCCCTTCCCTTTTCTTTCCTTCGACTCTCGAACCATCTCTCACGCGAACCCTGTTCCATTCTTTCTTTGCTCCTGTGCGACCAAAGCTCAGCCATCGCTCTGTCCTCACTTCTGACGCCACTGCCGCTGCTCTTTTCTTGCTTCTGTTCTCTCTTCTGATGTCGGTGCCGCCGTTCCAATTCACGCTCGTGACAGCTACCCCATCATTCTCTCTGCCGCTCTCATCGCAGCAAGGTAGATGGTACTCACGACCATCACCATCGCTACAGTGCGTCTTCCCCTCTTTTTATCATTGCTACTATCACCATTACTGCCACCACTATCACCGTCGATGTTGCCATCATTGCTGGCATCATTTTCACTGTCATTAATCCGCTCATCGCTGCCCTCGCTTCACCTTCCTCATGGTTTCACCTTCCTCACGGTCTCGCCTACTCGAACGTTCTTGAAAACCATTAAGACCCAAATGATCGTGAAACCGTTTGACCCAAATGATTGTGAAACTATTTGGACCCAAACAATTGTGAAATCGTTTGGACCCAAATGGTCGTGAAATGGTTTGGACCCGTTTGGACCCAAACGATCATGAAACCGTTTAGACCCAAACGGTCGTGAGACCGTGTAGACCCAAACGGTCGTGAAACCATTTGGACCCAAATGATTGTGAAACTGTTTGAGCCCAAATGGTCTTGAAAATTGTAGTTTCACCCTTAACAGTTTCATTCTTAACAGTTTTTGTTTCAAAACCATGAAGCTTACACAATGTTGCAATCCTTTCAATTCTATTTTTACTAAAATTTCAAACTTTTCTAACATATATGATTTCTTGTTCAATTTTTAGAATGGCATCACCTACGAAAGAAGTTGTTGACACCCACCTCTGGACTGGGGAGCAATTGATGGAGCATCAGAATAAGCTCCAGCGCATCCTTGACATAAGTAAAAAATAGGAAAAGCTCCAGTTGACTTGCCCAAGGTCATCCATGACCTTGAGCGGGTCAACAAATGTTTAGCAGAAGATTCGGTTGAAGAAATTGAAGATCTTTCCTCAACCGAAGAAGGTTCAGACTACGCACCAAATTCTAAAGAAGAATCCTCACCGAAAAAGTCAAATGGAAAAAGGAAAGCTCAGGAGGCCACTGAAGAATGACCTAAAAAAAGACGGGCATGGAAGCAAGTCCGACCCTCAACTGTAAGAGAACAAATCCTGGAAGGACATGCCACTCCTACTGCCACCACCATGGCAATAGCACCACCAGCTGATCTCTATATGCCACAACTGCAAGCTGGTTACAAAATCCTGCGACCAACCAAGTATGTCTGCTCCAACATACTGAAGAAAATGGGGATCTACGACAAAGTACTTTCCCTACTCGACAATGCAAATCTTTCAAAACTCTGCTTCATCACAGAGAATTCCTACGTTGAACCCACACTGGAGTTCTTCACCTACCTCACCAAAGAACCCGTGGATGCAAAAGACAAATCCAAGGACAGAGGTGACCGCAAGCTTGTTACCTCGCTTTTCAAGAAGAAGGTCATTTTGACTGAGAACCTGCTGAATGAAATCTTCATCGACAACCAAGATCAGCTAAAGAAGGCTAAGGAGGCAGGTTTGGACAACCCCTAGTTCAACAGGCTTACCTTCTGGAAGTCTTTGATAGGAATTCCTAGTTATGAACCAAAGACTTGCAAAGCCTCCAACATTCATTCCGGCCTGGTGCGAACTTTGCACAAAATAATAACAGACGCGCTATTCCCTAGGACAGAGAGAGGGAATGTTATCATCAGACCTCTTCACACTGTGGTCCATCCTAAAGGGGTAGTCGGTCAACATCGGATGACATTTGATACATAAACACACATCTTATGCCCTCAGAAAGGAAATATGCATGGGTGTCCATGTAACATCAGTTTTAAATATCTCAAGATGGACAAACTATTTCCAAGATGTACTATGATAAAGGGCGACATCCTAACAAATGAGCAGATTCTAAATAATACATATATCATAAAGGAGAAGGATGCAAAACTTCATTATATCTTCTGCCCAACTGTCAAAGCATCCAGGACACTGCTATCGCTTCCGAAGCTAGCTGATTATGATAAAGACAAGCTTCTCTTCATTGAAGAGGAGCTTGCTAACCTTCTCGCCTCAGTAAAAGAAAAGGAGAAACAAGCAAAAGTAGGGTAGACAGAGCATAGCGTCACTTCCCCAGCAACAAGGTCAATGCAAATACCAGTAACACGACCATCCAAACTACGTGCACAAAAACAACAGCAGTCGGGGACGCCCACATCAAAGATTAAACCAGAGGCAGAACACCCCCATAGTGCAGTAAACATCATGAATCCAACACCATAACCCTTCATCTTGGTTCTAGATGTTGGGTTCACCTCTACAACCACTCCCACCACACTCTCACCTTCCACCATTCCGCCATCTACCACTCTTCCACCTTTTTCCACAATCATATCCACCACTCCCTTTCCCTACAACCACAACTTCACCCACATCCCTTGTCTCAGTCCCTTCCAGGGGCGACCCAATTTTCACCACATCGCCCGATCTCACCTTCACATCCACCACCTTCCCCCCAGTATTCTCAGTCCCATCGCCCATATCTGGGATGTCGCTACCTCACTCATACACCACTACCCCAACACCATTGGTAACTCCTTCTATAGTCACCACACATTTCGTAGGTACACCAATGGTGTCTCTCTCACACGACACCACCACCCTTCCACCCAGACCCCAGCCGCCACACCCTTTCACCACTGGGGTCCCTTTTTCACAAGTCAGTGAGGAATTCGGACGACAATTTGATGCTATTCGAAACCTCCTCACCGACCTATCAAACATCTTACAATCAACTTTTTCTTGTGTGCATGGACTTGCTACACAGGTATCCAAGCTTGATGAGCAGACTCACGCCTTACCAGGCCTCCTCACAAGCATTCAACAACGGCAAGAAACAGAGGCCCAAAAAGTCAACCGTGTTGACGACCGCTTACAAAGCCTGCCAACATTAATACTTGGGGTGAACAACCAGCAAGAAGCGTTGGCTCAACAAGTCAACAGGGTCTCTGAGCAAACTCAACCTCTTCCTGAGACCCTTCGCGAGCTTCAGCAGCAACAAAGTGCACTAAGCACGTGCTTGGATTCCATTGATATCAACCTCACACAACTCATCTGCCACCAAGAGGAGCACTCATATAATGGACCCAATCATCTACAAACAGAAGTAATCGATCTATCGGCACGACTCCTCTCTGCTGAAGCAAGATATACATATCTCAAAGAAAGCCACGACGCAGTTCTCGAAACCCACAAGCATGTGCAAGTGGTCATTGAGGAATTACAAGCCACCCATCGACAGTGCAAAAAAGCAGCAACTAAAAAGAAAAACAACAAGGCGGCGGATGACAATGATGATGACAATGAAGATGATGATGAGGATTCTGACTCCTCGACTGACTCCAACACAGACAGCTCCTCCTCAGATGACTAACCCGACGACCTAGACAATGTTGGGGAGGGCACCAGCTGAGGGGAAAAAACTACAAAGAGAGGAGAGGGTGGAGACCACCAGGAGGGTGGACGCAAAGATCACAATGCCCCCGATAATAACGATAACATCACAATGTCATATGGGGATCAATTCTTTAACTTTTCAGCTATGGGCTCTCTGGGGGATGTTGCCAAAGACACAACTTTTGTTGATTTTTCAACAATGCATCATGGAAACCAACTTAGCCCACTCACAGTAGCCATTCATCAACATCTTGCCCTAGAGCAAGCTGCACTCATCCCCCAAAGTAGGAAGATTTTGAAGACATAGTGAGTCTTGACACCGATGATAGACTCAACTCTAACTCTGACAAAGATGAAGATCTTCCATAATATTTGGACGACAACGAGAAGACTTCACTTCCTCCACCACAAGACCTTCCCCCGCCACCACCTCTACCTCACAAGATGCACGACTTGGACATGGCGACCATTTCTACTTTAGATGTTCAGGACATCTTCATCCTGAACACAATTGTTGATGATACCAAGGATAGGGGGACATCATCTATAATAATACAAAGACGAAGGGCAAGTTGACACACGAAGATTTCCATATTCTCCTACGACCACAATCGGTGGTGAAGATGGCTATCTTCCGTTTCCTCCTTGCTAACACTATAGAAGAATTTTGGAGCCCGAAGAAATTGCAGCCAGTTTTCAATGCTTCACCCACTCTAGATTTATGCTTATTAAACATGGACTTACAGGCAAAGTCCATCGAGCGGCTGCAAACGGGTATTGCGAGGAAGGCACGCTACATCACAATTCCTTTTAAAGTTTTCGGCCACTGGCTACTAATGATTGTCGAAACTGAGGCCCACGATGCCAAGGTGTATAATTTCTGCGCTAGTGATCTCAAGGCCGGACAAATAAACTTTGCTGGTTCAGAAGCCATAGAAGCGAGATGCATTCCTTTCCGTCTTCTCAAAATAATATGGGTTGCATGCCCATCTCTTCAACATGGTTGGAACCAACCTTGGCTCCAAATCATCAACCCAGCAGTCCAAATGCTAGAAGGTTTAGGGGACTGTGCTTTCTGCACAATAAGATTCATAGAAGCACTCAACAGACAGATCCCCTTTACCGAGCTAGCCACAGAAGATATGCATTCTCTAAGGGGACGTTACGCCATGGAGCTCATCTGCGACAGATGGTTCTTCAAGGACCTGACAATGGTGCATGCCGACGTACCTCGTTACTTATTCTATGCTATCCAACGTCCACAAAAGCAACCTTCCAGACAAATACTAAAGGAGTTGGAGAAACAACAACAATAAACCGCCAAGGTCCCAGAAAAATGCTAATGGGACCCTTACACTTTCGATATGGCGAAAGATAAGGGGGACATTGATCTATTAACAGGAGCCACCATCAACAGATCATTAAAAGATATGGTGGCTCTATCTGCTATACAACCAGCGTTACCAAACTTTGACCTTACTACATGCAAGAGTCTTTCAGGCAATGAACTCATACTCATCATGTCTAGGCTATATGTAGATAATGATGAGCTTTCTTTCCTTGAAGGGAATATTCTCATTATGGTAGACGCACTCCGTGAAATCGTACAAGTAAAGGGTTCATTATGTAACATCCCTGACCTGGGTTACGTCTAAACCCTAGAATTTTTGCTTAATTAAGTCATTTATATTCTTGTCTTTATCTTTTGAAAAGTAATTAAGACTAAGGAGAGTTTATGTTTCAATTTTGGTCCTATTTGAATAATGTTGAAGCAATATTTGCTTGTTTTGGACTAAAGTGCAATTTACCCAATATAAGGGGTACCTTGCAAAATGTTACATGATAAATGTTCCTTAAGTACTTTAGCATCATAATAATGAGAAGGATTCTAAGGGATGGTTTGTGGAAGCCTAAATTCCAAGAAGGGGCTTGTTTGAATAATACTTGTGCATTGAATACTAGTTTTGGTGTAATTTGTAATTTACCCAAAACCTAGGGTTGAATATGTAAAATACCACCTCAAGAGTGTCCCTACTGTCTCTTGGTACCATTTAGAGAAAAGAAAAAGAAAGGGTCTTCTTGTTTGAACCATATTTGAGAAATGATACTCTTGATAATAAAATAATCAAGAAATAAGCATAATTGAAACATTTAAGTTATTTTGTAGGAAAAATATATAAATTAAATGAAGTGCCCATCAAATAAAAAGCTATGGGTGAAATCCTATAATGTAATGGCATCCAAAATACCTTGAGATGTTCCAATATTCCTAAATAGGTGAAAATATCTACCTACATTTTTGATTGAAAAGTAATGATCACTAAAGTAAAGGTACTTATGGATAATAATATTTTATTCATTAAGGATCTTAAACGGTCGACAATAATTCAGGGATAATTCAAAGGAATTAGAGGAAAATAAAGAGAGCTTCGGAGATAAGGAAGTGGAGGGGGCATGTGGCGCCTAGTAAGGAAGGTTGATGACTTCCCTCCTACTCTCTCTCTTACGAATTCAATTATATATACTCAACCATTCACCTACTAGAAGTGCTATTTGCACACCACACTCTTCAACGAACAAGGAAGCAAAGGATAAGGAGGAGATCATTCCCCAAGCTTGAGGTAAGATCCATGGACATCTTCAACCTTGGGTTGAAGGCTAAAATCGAGTTATAACTCTTCTTTTCTTCTCTCTTCCATCCAATGCTCAACTTTGGTAATCTTTTACATCAAAAGGGTTGAGAACGTGCCTTGGATAATTGGAGGAGCTATCTTCACCATCAAAGACGAAAATCTTGGAGCTTTAAGTTTCTTTGAAGGTGGGTTATATAACTTGAACCTGTTGATATTATTATTTGATTTCAATCTTGCAATATATGTTGATCTTTCCTTCTTCTCGAAATTTTCTTGAGTAATTGATGAATTAATGAATCCATAAGTTGTATGGATAGTAGAAATGGAGGTCTGAATCTTGATGATGATGACATCATCTTAGCACACACCTCTAGATCAACAATATCAAATGGTTTCAACTTTAGATAGGCCAAACAGTTACAAACCGTTTAGAGTTCAAACGGTTTCAACATTAGATTGGCCAAACAGTTTCAAACCATTTAGAGTTCAAACGGTTTCAACTTTGGATAGGCCAAATGGTTTCAAACCGTTTAGAGTTTCAACGGTTTCAACTTTGGATAGGCCAAATGGTTTCAAACCGTTTAGTGATCAAATGGTTTCAACCAAATCTAGTTCAAACGGTTTCAAACCATTTAGTGATCAAACGGTTTCAATCTAATCTAGGTCAAACGGTTTCAAACCATTTAGTGATCAAACGGTTTCAAACCATTTAGTGATCAAACGGTTTCAACCTAGTCTAGGTCAAACGGTTTCAAACCGTTTATTGATCAAACAGTTTCAACCCAATTTAGTCCGAACGGTTTCAAACCGTTTAGAGGTCAAAAAGGTCCTAAACTGTTTAGAGGTCAAAGAGGTCCCATACCGTTTGAAGGTCAAAGGAGTCTCAGACCGTTTGAAGGTCAAAGGAGTCTCAAGACTGTTTGAAGGTCAAAGGAGTCTCAAGACCATTTGAAGGTCAAAGGAGTCTCAAGACCATTTGAAGGTCAAAGGGGTCTCAAGACCGTTTGAAGGTCAAAGGGGTCTCAAGACCGTTTGAAGGTCAAAGGGGTCTCAAGATCGTTTGAAGGTTAAAGGGGTTTTCAAGATCGTTTGTAGATTAACTAATCTCAAACCATTTAGAGACCAAATAGTCTCAAAACCATGTAAGATCAAACAACCCTATGAGTGTTTGTAAAGTATATCAATGTTGACTACAATGGAAGTACCTCTAAAGTACTTAGGTGAATAATACACTTAGAGTGATTGTCATTTGATGCTTATGAAATTAATAAACTCAATACACTATGATAAGAATAGGTGCATGTACTTTTGTTAAAGGATGAGCCAACTTAATCAAGTATGGAGTAATCAACATCCTAGAGAGGATAAGAGAGAAACTCATACTTGTGTAATAAACATGTAATGTGCATACATTGATACTTTTAATACGTGTAAAGTATGAATTAGGGTTTGATCTTTGATAATGTGATCATGGATCCCTAATTGATAAAGAATGGGAAACCCTAACCCTAATGAGGGAATAGTGGCGTTACCCTTGTATTGCATAGTGTTAATATGTAATTGATATTGTTGTTATCAAGTATACTAACCATGCATGTATCATAAGTTTATGAGCATAGCCATGTATGAGCTATGATGTTTAATGTGACTTGTGAGTTATGTGAGATGCTTGTGTAACAAGTATCAAGTATACCTTGGTCAGATGACCTGGAGGTAATAGTTACCTGATAAGTGATAACAATGTTCAGTGATGAACTAAGGGTTTGAATATCCATATCCAGTAAACATGATGATGAAATTGTTGAGGGATGAGAATTCTCAGTAATAAGATAGGGATTGAGTTCCCAATGTTTTATAAAGTTTTGAAAAAGTACTTGATAGATGTATTACACTTTTCTTTGTAGCATTTGTCATAATAATTCATGTTTGAAAACTTGGCTGATGCTAAAAGAATATGGTAATGCACTTAATTAATCAAGTGAAATCTTATCATGTAGAGCCCTGGCCATAGATCCGTCATCGTCAGTAGCTGGTGATGGTGAAATAGGTTTTCCCACAGGATTTCCTGGAGGGCATATTTTTGAATATGTGGGGGTAATGGGCGTGAATATCCTTATGCCCTAATGTGGGATTGACGTGAGATAAACACGAGATCTCTCAATCCTTCATTATATGTGCTGGGATGGATGTATCATGAATCTCCTGATGATATTTAATGCCAGATCGATGTGAGATAAACATGAAATCTCTCGATTGCGAAGAGAGTGCATCTGCCATTGTAGCTCTATAGTGAAGTTGCCAGTATACCCTGGAAAGCTATTCAGCAGAGGCACGAGATGTCCTGCATGTGGTCTCGCACTGACCGAGACGGAAGAGGTCATGGAGTCTGGCTCTTCCATTGACTTAGGTATGGAACCGATGCTTTCTGCCGCCGTGGTCAGTTGGAGTATGAGCGGTATACCTCATCTCCTTAGGGCATAAGTGTGATTGTAAAATGTAATCATCCATGTAGCGTATTTGCTTAAGGATGAAATATAGAAATCATTGGTTGATGTTACATTGCTTAATGTATCCTAAAATGGATAAATGTTATACATGTTCTTCATATTCCTTATTAAATAGATGATTTACTGCTTTATCATATATAAGATGTAATGTTTTAAAAGATGATATTGCTCTATTTTGCTTAAACAATGATTTATCCTGCTTATTAATAAGAAAGAATCCTCTGCTCAATTTATTACTGTTTATCTGCAATGATAATATTGTTGGAGGAGAGTTATATCTCTTGCTGGGACATGGGTCTCACCCCATTGGTCACCAACATTTTTAGGTGGACGCGGATGAGTAGGTAGGGACCATATAGTAGGGGAAGGACAACATCATCAAGGATAGCAGTAACATCCCAGGTGGAGATATTGATTGCCGTGTCTTGTAGATATGAGTCCTATGTGTCATATATGTACTCTCAGGTCAATACTCAATGTTTTCATGATCGATCGGAGATTTTGGCTTGAATGCCTCGAGGTTTTATGTTGCTTATGTATAGTTTTAGCAAAGAAACTATTGTAAATATATTCCTCAAGAAGAGATTGTACACGGTATGTACAATGTGAACTATAATGTATGCATTACTTTGGTTCTCTTTATAAGAGTTTCCTGGACATGGATCTCTTTGCAAAAAGGTTTTAATTTTTAGTGATTTTTGTTATTCTGTTGATTATGGTTAATTCCACAATTAATTACACAGTGACAGTCTGATTTGTTGTCGGATCGTCACACATTATCCGTAAGCATGATGGTTGCTTACCAATTTCTTCTAGCACAGGACTTACCTATGGTTTACATGGCATAAACATACATGAAGGATGATTTACTCGGGCCAAAGAACTTCAGAACCATTGAAGCCCTTATCTCATATCTTCCACATACGACCCCAAAGTTCATTCTATTTACATTCCTTCACTCTGAGCATTGGATGTTGCTGGCAACAAACTTACACAATGGAACTACAATCATCTACAATAGTTATGATAGCCAATTCGATCAAAACCAGAGAGAGTATGATGTTACTACAAAGACACCCACAGAGGAAGTGGCAAAGGATTGTGCCGAAGGACTACACGATCTTCTAGGCAAACAGACAAAGACGTATAACAAAGAACATTTCCATCACCCAACCTTCTACCATAGATGTCCCCAGCAAATTAGGGAATCAAATGACTGTAGTTTCCACATCCTTTACTGGATGTATACCCTCACTATTCTTGGTAAACATGTGAAGGACATGAAGGATGTGGATTATCATGCTTTACGGGGGAAGTTTGCAGCAAATCTTCTCCGTTCCTATGGAGCAAAAAAAGGTTTAACAAAACCTTAACACCCTTGCCCATGTACTTCTCAACCTATCACCATGACACTTTGAGGACAAAGTGAGTGATAATTTAGGGGGGGAAGTACATTGGGCAAGGGTCTAGGTATCATATTCAAACCTTCTTTTTCTACCTTTTCATTTACCTTCGTTCTTTCATACAAAATTTTCTTTTTTTGACAATTAGTTTTTGAGATAATTTCTTTGATAGAATAGTTGTTGTACATAACAAAACATTCATTTTGGAAAAGGGACACCCCTAGATAAATTAGAGACAAAGTCGTCCCCAGAAGCACTTACATAAGTAGCATTTAGGCATGTAATGGCGAATTAATAACTCACTCCCACACTCGATATTCATGCTTTTGCTTCAATTCTACATCAGACTCTCCACAGGTCAAAACTACGGCCGAAACAAGCAAACACTCTCAAGGATAGGAGGGAACCAGGTGAAATTCAAATTAAAGAACCTCGCAAGTGGACCACCAAGTACGAAACCAAAACAAATGCATGTCAGGAAATTCTAAGGAACAATTTTCTTCTTTTCAAAAAAAGAGGCTTGGCAGCCCAAATAAAACACCCAACTCCTAAGCCAGTGAGCATATGAATAAAAGCCTGAGTTTTGAATAAAAATATGAGAGTTGTGCCATACATAAGGACCTATATAAGATGCCAATAAAGGTCTTGCCCGTCCGGTACATTCAGCTTCCCTCATAAAGGCAGATGTGCCGTGTCCGGTAGTAAGATCCTAAGTTTTCTGAATATATGAAAAGTTGACAAAGGTCTTACCCGGACGGTACATTCAGCTGCCCTCATAAAAGAAGATTTGTCGCGCTCGGTAGTGAGATCCTAAAAAGCTTAGACAACCCCTCCCACTTTAAAGGGATAGTTACACAGCATCCTTCAGCCAACCCTCATACCTATACTAGCTTCCAGTAGGAATATCAAAGAAGTATAAAACTGCTTAGAATCAAAGACATGCACTGAATGCGATCAAGGAAAAGGTGGTCCCAAATGAGTCATGCGACACGAAAGAAATCTGAGGTCCATGCAACTCCCGATAACTAAAAGAGTTAGTGCAAGTAGAAGCCCCGATAAGACTCTGGTAGATCTCTGGTTTAGAACTGAAGCAAGAGTATAGAAATCTTCACTAAATAAAATCGCCTTGCCACTACGTTCCTTAGCACTTTCCAGTTTGAGGACAAACTAGACTCTAAGTTAGGGGGGTGATAACCTCTCATTTTGTGATATTATCTTAGATAAATTAGATAGAATAATTAACTTTCCACTTTATTGTGAATATACCAATAAACTGATATTTTCCCCTTTCTTCTTACAGAAAAACACACAAAAATTACAAAAGAACTCAACCGGTCCCAAGACCGTGAAGAACCCCAAACGGTTTCCAAACCGTGAAGAGCTCAAACAGTCTCCAAACCGTTAAAGACCCAAATGGTCCCAAGACCGTGAGGGCCCAAACGGTCCTAAGACTATATGAAGGTCAAACGGTCCCAAGACCGTATGAAGGCCAAACGGTCCCAAGACCGTATGAACCCAAACGGACCCAAGATCGTATGGAACCCAAATGGTCCCAAGATCGTATGAAGTCCAAACGGTCCCAAGACCGTATGGAACCCAAACGGTCCCAAGACCGTATGCAACCCAAACGGTCCCAAGATCGTATGAAGTTCAAACAGTCCCAAGACCGTATGAAACCCAAACGGTCCAAAGATTGTATGAAGTCCAAACGGTCTTCAAACCGTGAGGATCCAAATAACCCAAGATCGTTCAAGATCTTCTCGAGGCCTATAAATAGGACCAAAGGGGTCCTCATTCGGGGAGATCCTGAGATGCCCAAAGGTTGCCTCAACTATTCCATAGCTATTTCTTCCTTCATCCTTCGCCCCAAGGCTGCCGATCTAAGATCCACACTCCATCCATAAGTCTACTTTCTCTCTCATCGACATAGAAGGTGGGAAGTGAAGGATTCGTCATCAAAGCAACCACACATCGTGAAGATAGTTTTTCTCTACTCCAAGGGGTCAACCTTCTTTTTTCCTACATGGTGATGATGCTCTCCTCTTCTCTTGTCTCCTTCTTTGTTCTTGCTATGAGTAAGTAGTTCCATATACTAGGGTGCGGGGAGTAGCCCCGCTACCCATGTTTTCATTTCATGCTTTGTAATTCATGAGTTTGCAATAGAGAGATACTATCTTTTCAATTCAACATCAATCGTTTAATGAATACTAGTTGCTTGATCACCAACATGTGTTACCTATTATCTACTAGTGTGAATTGTCTACGTTTGTGCTTTTAGATTTTATTATCGATTGTATGTTGGTTCTTGATGTATGTAGTCACCATATATCTGTTTCGGTATCTAGGAACACTTTTTAAAGAGTGGAGTAAACTCACCTCCAACGTTGTACTTTCATACTATAAAATGGAATCAGTTGACGTATGGAAGTACAACTTTGACATGTTGTGGAACACACTTTGCGACGGAAGTGATGCAAAGTAAGTGACCATTCATTTGGGGATGGCTGGAATTGCAATACTTCCATGTTTCTTGTAGTTAGCTATTTGAAAGAAAGCTAAGTCTACACAAATACTAATTGATTAGACCCCTTTTTGCAAACCATGTTATTATGATGCATGTTATGATCCATGTATAGCGGTGGTGAAACTTGATCACATCCTAGTGGTTTCCAAATACTGTTTACAACTTTAACTTTACTTTTCTGTCATTTAATTTACTTTTGCATTTTAGTTTAATCATCAATCCAGCTCTTCGATCTAAATATCAACTCTTAAGTAGATAAATAGAATTATAATGTTTTCCATCTTGTTAAATCCTTAACAAGACCGTTGTCTCGTGGATTCGACCCTCAATTGTACTACGATAAGACTTCCACGTACCTTAGCGTATGTGGGTGGAGATCTGATTATAGCACACGCAAGGTTAAACTTAGAGACTTACTATCTATAGGATTTTTATTGGTGCATGCAACTCCACATGAGTGGAGGCTCCATCAGCTTCTCCTCTTAGATCTTTTGCCTTTTCCTTCTCCTTCACTTGGAAAAGATCACCACCTCTTCAACAACCTTGAAGAGGACCAACTACATCTCCTTCTTCACTCGATGGAGCTTGCTTCACCTTTTCTTCATGTAGGAAGGGGATAGGGAAGTAGTGGAAAATTGAGAGCTTTACATGCATAAGATTGGAGCTCTCTTACAATATGCCTAACTCACTCACAAATCACAAAATGAAGTGTAAACTAGAGAGAGAAAGGGGCTCAAGGAGGAGTAGCACACTCAACTATAGCAAGGACCTTGAATGTAATGAATGAGCAAACTTGGAATGAATTCTAAGGGGTCCTATTTATAGATGGGGGTGCTCCCTTGAGTTGGGGAACACTTAGGGCCAAAATAAGTCATTTTCTTCAAAGAAAATGATATATTTTCATCCTAAATAAGTCACCAACAGTTATAATCACTTTTTTTACATTTTCCGTAGAGTGCATTCGGTCGAGTTTCAATAAAGGTAACTCGACCGATCGACTAAATGAAAAATCCAATTTTCAAACTGTCGGTCGAGTTTGTTCTGGGGAACTCGACCAATCAGTCAAAATCGTATTTTTTCAGTGAGTCGTTCGAGTTCTATGAATGCACAACTCGACCGATGGCCATCTTCTATAAAACAATCCATAGGATCGGTCGAGATTGGAACTCGACCGATCAACAACTTGTGATCAATTTTCTAATTTGGCTATAAAGTGATTAAAACTTGGTATTTGGTGTCTCACATATTTTTCTCATCTTAGTTACAAGTCATATCATCAATACAAGTGATTAAAAAATTCTTCTAAGGTCATTTGAAGTGATTTCCTTATTAGCACACTTGCATTGTATTTGACTTGAACTTGGACAAGCTAGGGCTCGTGTAATTTGATCATTTTCATGTGCCTGAAGCCTGAAATCAATCTTGAATATACATATTAGATACATATGAATGGAATGGTAAAGTCATTATCAAAATATGAATAATGTATAACCTCTACGTCATTAGTATCAACTCAACTCAATATAAATATTGTAATTATGTAGACAACAACTTTTGTATAGAGATTGTGGTTGAGAATATTGAACTCATGTAAAGATATATGGTATTGATATACATGTAACATTGGGCCTTTGTGTAAATATTCTTACAAAATATTGATGTTTTTATTTGATTTTAATTTTGTACTTTTTTGGTAATATTATTAATTAGTGTTTGAATGGAGTTTTGGTTTTTAAGTAGTCCATTTAGTGTGGCAGTGTGCCACATTTAGTGGTATTAGAGCATTAGATTTGTTGAATCTACAGGGACACATGACTTAGGTTATTGTGTTTGTTCTTATGTGTCTAACATATCTAATCATGCTCTATGGTTATGCAGATATGTTTGTAGAACATGAAAAACATGTTGTGAGTAGTTTTGTGACACCAAGAGATGGAGATGATACGAGTACTAGAGAGAATAGTACCAGAGATGGTCTCAGAATAGTTTGTTTTGCTTCCTTTTGATCCTATGAGCATAGCTGACCAACCTTCTAATCAGTTTTGGGCAATAATGGAGATAGCCATGCATCTGGCAAATCGGGTGATTGCGCCTCAACCAAGATCATATGACCCAAATGTCGAATTTCAGGGTCTAGGAAAGACCATTGAGATAATGAAGCGTGCGGGAGCCATGGAGTATGTGGCCACAAATGACTTGGTAGATGATTTGTGGTTGACTGAGTGGAAAAAGCATTCAAGATTTTGAATATCTCTGAGAAGGATAAGGTGAAATATAGGGATGCCAAAAATCCCCATAAGACCCATACCAGCGTGATCCAAATGCGTTTAGACTCAATTTTAATGGATTTGATGGGTCTAAGTATGCAATCTACTATCTAACAAACTAAACATGAATACTCATCTCTGTCCATATAATGGCCATACATTCTTGGATATATTCCCTCTTACGATATACTGAACAAATATCCTAAATTGTGCTATTACTTGGCTTCCGTACATGCAGATGACGGCATATGTTACGACACCTTACTTCTTCCCATTATCTCAGTAATGGAAGAAGCCACGACATCGCGAGTAAAGAGGTTATATAATACAGGGAAGTATCGACGAGAAAAAGTGGTGCCCGTCTACCCCCAGCATTAGGGAAACACCAGCGCAGAATTGGGCATGGCGATCAGTAAATTGTTGATTGAGGAGACTATTTATCAATCTTCTGGCATGTGTACCTTTTGCTGATTCAATTTTGTGAATTTTGATGAGCGGTTTATCCATCACCTGGCATGCATGCCATCACACCTTGTGTATCCTTTGCTGACTCAATTTTGTGAATTTGGATGAACGGTTTATCCCTCACCTGGTATGCATCTGCCATCACGGGCAAATTAGGGTTGAGTTTGGATGGCTACTTCTGAAATGCGGCAGTCTATATATATAGGATCGTACAGCTTTTGGTATTTCGCAGTGTAAGAGCAGAGACCTACATCCAGTTCAGCATGTAGAGTTGCATTGGAAAATTGTGACCAGGAGCAGTGATCTGGCGCAGAGCTGATAGTTGTGAAGTCCGCCGATCATGGCGTCATTTGCAACAACCATTTCAGTGCTAAATTATCTATACAACGGTAGCCATAGCCGTTGTGATTAATTTGATATGTGAATCTTGTATCATTTACCAGCAGTTTAGATTACGCCAGCCAAACTAGGCCTAGGAGTCGGGAGACCACGAATCCAGACCTTTCACCGTGAATAGACAAAGGGAGGAGAGTACACTCAGACACTGTATTCCTGGAGCGAGCGCTCTCTCGAAAATTTTGCCAGCGTGACTTCGCTACTCCTGATGGTAGGCATAAACTTCATCAGACTTCCTCTGTTGATTTGTAATGGTCGTACGGCAGGCCCGGCCCGTGTGGTATTCGGTGGTGTGCTATGTTATTGTGGCTTTAGTGCAAGGGCGGAACCAAGGGGGGCGGGCAGGGGCCATGGCCCCCCCAAAAAAATAAAAAATGAACATACATATACATATGTATACATATATTTGTAACTTATATTTATAATATATATCATTTTTGACGCATAAAAGGCATGAATGTGAAAGCAGTGTAATGGTTTGTAGTTGCACTCATGTACCAAAGGTCTTGAGTTTGATTCTTGGTGTGGGCATTATATGTTTTTTTGACAATAGATGTAGAATATACTTACATTTAATAAAATATTTCACATATAAAGACACAAAACTGAATGTGGTGTAGTGGTTGATATGTTATTTGATGTACCAAAGGTCATGGGTTCAAACCTTACAATGAACATTTAGATTTTGACCCCCCCAACCTATGGGTCCTGGTTCCGCCACTGCTTTAGTGGACGGTGTACGCATCAACAGGTCAAGTTAAGGGCTCCTTTGGTTCCCTACATAACATTTTACCAGTATACATTAATGGAGTTGGAAAATAAGAAAAATTCAACATTTTACTAGTATACATTACCAGCGGGATTCACGTTTTCATTTCAAATCGGCGGGACGTCGAGTTACAGCAACGACTCCGTGTTGTGCGGCCCTCTACTAGGCTGTTTAGAGGTTAGCGGCCCGGTCGTTTAGAAGTTGTTAGCATCTACAATGGTACAGCTGGACCCACCCCGTGAACAATGCAGCAACGTCCATCTTAACCAAACTAAAACCTCTTTTTGCTGTATTATTGAAAGCAAACCGGGATCAAAAAAAATTTGTATTCTTTAGAAGAGTTACGCTACACACACCCCTCCTTACCCCCGGGCTTCCACCCGGCCTTGGGAAAATACATTTGCAGCATTTGTAGTTGTCTTTGTATTAATACTCATGCAAAGTCCATGCAAAGTGCAGAGAATGGCACAATATGTCTCTCCACTCTTCTCTCAAGAGTATTAATACTGATGCAAAGTCCATGTAAAATCCATGCAAAGTGTATTAATTCATTTTTTCTCTTGTAATTATTCTCTCCCATTCTAATCCACCCACCTGCATTCCCGTATTAGTACAGTACCTACGGAATCCAATAACAACATTGATCTGGAAGCATAAGTACAATACCTACAGAATCCAGTAGTAACATTTATCATCTGGACATAAGTACAGTACCTACGGAATCTATGCAAAATAAGTACAGTACCCACTTGTTAATTTCAACTCAATTTTTTCAAACATAAGTACAGTACTTACCAAATTACAAAATTATAAAACCAAGCATAAGTACAGTACCTAACAAATTACAAAATCAAGCATAAATGTATAACTGATCTGGAAGCATAAGTACAGTACCTACGGAATCCAATAACAACATTTTTCGTCTGGACATAATTTTTTTACAAAAATATAGTGCACATCTGGTCCATAATCAACTATAAAATGGATCTATAAGTATTGTACCCAATTATTAATTTCCAACCAAGTTTGTCAAACATAAGTACAGTACCTTTCAAATTCATTTGTGAATGTATATATATTTATTGTAGGTACAGTACTTACGTAATATGTAGTGGGGATAAATATGCAATAGAAACATGTAGAATGATAGTTGATTTTTATTTGGTGGGGATAAATATGCAATCGAATGATAGTGGATTTTTATTTGGTGGCGAGATAATTATTTCATGCATCGTTTTTGCATGTAAAAACATGCAGAATCGCTGTTGCATATATTAATTTAATTGTGAATGCGGCCGCAGAGGCTAGTGGCAGTAGCAGTGGGTTGGCACAGTAGTTGGTGGGCGCAGGAGTTGGTGAGTCCCGATGTCCAGGTAGGTGGCCGGGTATGTGGGATGTTATGGGAGAATTTTTCCTTTAGAATCCCATTAAATCCTGCAAAACAAACATGCCCTAAATAACAGTACATGGCGTTTTCCGAGAAGTTAAGGATAAGTAGCCTGGCGAAGTCAGAACTGCAACGAGTCTTAGCAGCATCCATGTGCCAACATGGAGACATGCATCCTTTTCTAAAAGATACAGTATGCCATGAAGATCTAGATAGGTTGACTTGCCCGTGGTATTGAAAGGTGTATCTTGGAGATAATAGAAATTTTAAGAGTACTGAACCAGTGTTATTATTGGTAATTAGCCTAGCAAAAAATGGTTGATATTGGCATCAATAGTATGATCGTATCACTGAAAGCGTATCTCAATGAAGCCATTAATGCAAAATAGCTGCAGATAGTTAAATATAATTACCAGCTAAATATCTGCTTAAGGATGCAATTGAAAGCAGCCTAATAGTATAGAGATGATTCGGAGAGCTACATATTTTACAAACGTTTCAGGTGCGAAACAATGCCAGCGTAACTTTATGTTTTTCAATGACAAGTACGATTTGGTGAAAAAAATATATTATATGAGGTATGTTTTGGGTAACCTTTCTTTTTAGAACGATAACCTTTTAGTTGTAAAATTTGATAATACTTATATGTTCAAGGATGTTTTGCTAGGTAGGCATTCCATTCGTCGCTTGCCCAATATTCAAATTTACACAGTATTTTTGCTAATTCCGCCGCATAGAAATCAAGCCAACAATTATTTTGCAACAAGTTGGCATGGAAAATAGAAAGTCTTGACTACTATATTTCCATGTTTAATGTTTTAGAATGTTAGCAAGGAAAACTATACAATGCTTTTTGGACGTAATGTTTTGAGTGGAAAGCTTCTTGGGACATCGTGATAATGTTTACACTCAATCGGATTTATATTCAGCGATACATGTATTGGGTATGAGGGTCTCCCTATTTCATTAACGTTTGTACTTGACTTAATTACTGTATTTGAGTATTAGTTTCAAATTATCATAATTTGATAAAATATTCATGATTCTATATATTACCACTATCTCTGAAACAAAATCTACATCATAGCTGGGAAATTTGAGCCTGAATAATTTCATCAATAAGATGTCTTGTTGTAATGAGTTTATGCTATTTTTCATTCCCTAATTAACCAGTTGCAAATAAAATCCAAAAAAATATCAAATTCAGAATTTGAATCTCAGCTTGTGCATTGCGAATACATAATCTCTAGATTTTAGCAATATAAAGAAAATGTATAGGTCATGGTCTTAATTAGAGTTTACAGTATGTGGGCAAGTGAGATGGAACATACATATTATATAGTATGTGACCAATAAAGTTATGCACATAGTCGATATGTCATTATGTAGGTAGAACACAATGTCTATGTCATTCTATCACAACATGACCCTAATGTAACCCTCATAATATTGTGTACCCCTTCCCATGAACATTGTCAAAAACATTTTAAGGAGTTACAAAAAGTTAGTTTAAATAATAGAAGATGACATAATTTGCATAGGCTTTGTGAAATATATAGTTGCAAGCTCTACCAATTACATGAACCTTAAAACTCATGTATTGTCGCTGCTAGGCTAGCCATAGTCGGTGCTTCTACAACATGACTTTGTCTCTCAAATTTGTTATCGAGGAGATTGGAACCTAGAATGTCATGCTCAAATGGAAACCTGATTACCAATTTTGCCAACTCTTTCTGGTATCATGCTATATATATATATATATATATATATATATATATATATATATATATATATATATATATATATATATATATATATATATATATATATACACACACACATATATATACATACATACATACATACATATATATATATATGTATGTATGTATGTATGTATGTATGTATGTATGTATGAAAGTCTGAAAAAGATTCTTCATTTAAGAAATAAAATATATGTACTCGATCTTATACAATGTACTTTGTTCAATTGGAATTAAAAAATCCAATAAGGACCCAAAACTTGATCTTTCACAAATATAGCATGGTAACAAATGTAATCTTTAAATTTTAAAAAATGTAAAAATATATTTAATATACCATGTTCCAGACATAAGCTATTTCAATAAACAAAAAAATATATGAATTTTTTTGAAAATAATTACAAAATAATGAGACTTATTAGTATAAAATAAAAATAACATTAATACATGCAAATAGTTTGTAATGTCTTGGAATACATTTTGGTTTACCCCCTAATATTATAACTAAAATCTCAAATACAATTCATGTGTTTATTTGTGCTAATTTGAGAAATATAATGAAATGGCATGTTGAATCTCAGGTCCAATGTCATTTTTTCTTGATTAATATGGCATGTACATAATTAGTAAAATTTTGAATAATATTTATTTTAGTTATTTATTTCTTTTGCCATTTTTTTCAAATGTATAGGTATTTGTTACTCAATATTGAAATGTTACACATGTTATGAGGATGGTATGGTAGGGGATGTGATTGAAAAGAGGTGTCTTTGTTGCATATAAATCATAATGAAGATGTATGTATGATTACTAGAAGACTTTTAGTGAACGATAATGATACTAGATATCAAATAACATTTATTGTACAAATGTTTTGACCTACAACTTCGAGTTGCATACTTTTTGATGTTGACATTTTCAGTGTACAAAATATTCTCTTAGTGATATAGAGATAAGATTTGCATATACGTATCAAAATGGATGAGAATCAAATAAAACCAAATTTATAATGCACAATCATAAACAACTACCAATGCATATACTATCATACACGATAAAAAGTAAAGCTAATTAAAATTTTTGGACTCAAGAGAGCCTTTTGGGAGTTGGATAAATTGAAGTGAATCAATGTTTATCTTACAAATTTTTTATCAAGACAAGTACTCCTCTAAATATCAATGTTGATTTCAAAAATAGTTTTTGTAGCGATAAAACTTTTGTGCTAAAATATCTCATAATTAAAACTTGTTTGATAATATGCCTTGGTGTCTATATAGATATTTCATATAAATTATGATAGATGATTGTCCTAAAGGTATAATGTATGATTATTAAAATTGAGACAAAGGGCCGACGAATAGGAAAAGGTATGGATCTGCACGCTGCTATCTCCCTTGTGGTTGTATGTGATTAAAGGACTATGTCACTTTTATAGTGAAAAAATGGAATCAATCCTATATGGAATGTTAATATACAATAGAGTGAAACCTCAAACCATCATACAATCATGAACGGATGAAATTGTTATCTAACTAAAAAATGTGAGGAATTTCAATGTCTTTAGAATGTACTAAAGATGATAATCAACCAACTAAATATTACGATCAAAATAGATAGAAACAACCTACTAACTAAAAATCAAATATAGAAAACATAGACATCATAAACCGATGCTAAAACCACATACTTAGAGAATAGGAGATCTAAGAAATAGAATAGTATATTTTTCCTCATTTTCAACATCGTATTACCTATAAATACCATGTGCTAAGAACATGCACCTACTAGTTGGATTTTAATGGGGATTGGCATGTTGTACCCATTTTCTAACTAGAGGCCCACTAGAACCCACTAATACCCACGAAACTACAAAAACCTACTCTTCGTCTCACTGCCCCCAATCCCCATCCTCTTGCCAATCATCACACCTCCTCACCCCTTCCATTCCAGATCTTGTGAGGAATCAATGGCTTCTCTCTCGTCTCGGTTCCCCCAAGAGGTCCTCACTCTCGATTCTCACAGATTGTCATCTCTCCGTTGTAGCACATCCCCTCTGCCCTACTTGCTTACACAGGAAGTATGCATTTCTCTCTCCTTATTTTTTTAGGGGTGGGGTTTTGATGAGGAGAGAGGAGGACATGCTGCAATCTGATTGGTGGTCCTATAAGAAACCTATATGACCAATCCTATAGCTAGAAGATGAAGGAAATGGGTACGATAATCCTAATCTTGGATGCCATAATGACAGTCTTCAAATTATTGATGCTTGAAGTTATTTCATTTGATTAGGACAAAGAAAAAAATCTCTGGAGTAAGTGGCAAATTCGTTCACCAAACTCCCTAAAAGCTGCATTCCATGCTAATACTAGTTAATCGTACGTGAGCAACAACAGAGAACTTTTATGGACTGAGGGTGTTGTTTCGTTGGATGTATGTTGTATCATCAGTGCACTGCTTTGTAGGATTCCCTCTATCACCATGGTGGTGGCTGCGACATCCTACGCTTGTAGCGAGATTGAGAACTCCAAGACCAATGGATTGGAGATGAACTGTTGGGGTCGAGGTTGGTGAGATGGATGGATCATAGCTTTCATTTTCTAGATTTTAGTAACGCGTAGAGAGAGAAGCTTCACTACATTCTAGGGATTGACTCAGCGGTCTCGAGATGTCAGCTTTCGAAGAGTGGCTTCTCAATCAATGATCCAGGAAGAGTACCGAGCAGTTCACTTGCCATAGGAGGAGGACGTAGCAGTAGGGGAAAAACTTATTATAGGATCAGTGCTATAATAACTTGGTAGGATCCAATAGAAATCTGTTATAATGCAAAGTATACATTTCTCTCTCCTTATTTTTTTAGGGGGTGGGGTTTTGAAGAGGAGAGAGGAGGAGATGTTGCAATTGGATTGGTGGTCCTATAAAAAACCTATAGCTCCAATCCTAAAGTAAGTTTTTCGATATTTTCTGGAAAAACTTGTTATAGGACCAGTCCTATAATAACTTGGTAGGATCCAATAGAAATCCATTATAATGCAAAGTATGAATTTCTCTCTCCTTATTTTTTTAGGGGGTGGGGTTTTGAAGAGGAGAGAGGAGGAGATGCTGCAATCTGATTGGTAGTTCTATAAAAAACCTATAGGACCAGTCCTATAGTAAGTTTTTCAAAAACTTATTATAGGACCAGTCCTATAATAACTTGGTAGGTGTGGCAACACATCCCATTATCACATAGATAACGAGGTGTTACACGAAAACGTGCAGAAATCACCATAACCATAGCTTAACAAAAACACGGGTTAATTAAAACCGATTGCGGAAAACTGATAAACTGAGAAACATATTACATTCCAGTCCATATCCTGTAACAAAACATGTTATGTACATATCGACACAAGCCTGGATACATGTCCGCAGCTTAGAGCAACAACTGTCCTGTCATAAACATGAGTTCACCACCCGTTCATACATATAAAGGCCCACGTTCGGCCAGTAGCAGGGTATACAAACAACATCGGTCGTACATCGTAAAACAACGTCAAAACACCGCCAAGGACCTGAGAGTACAGGGATGACTCTAGACTCTACTACAAAACATCCAAAACAACAACATCTCCAGAGCTTGCCTTCTACATATCTTCGTGCTGCTCGGCCGCAACTCCACGACCACCACCACGACAAGCTCGACCACCTAAAAAGGGTACAAACCAGCGGAGTGAGACAATTGAACATTGTCCCATCGGGAGGCATAACTCCTCGCCAAAACTACAAAACCTCATATAAACATTTAAATGAGTAGATATATTGATAGGGAATATAACAGAAGCAGTTATGAAAACAAGCCATCCTCACCATCAGACTTACTAGCTGTACCAACATATTTCCCAATGGAACATGATTGACAAGATAGAATATATGAAACTCACCACATAGGAGTAATGCACAGTAACTGCAAGATAGATAAAGTTAACTACACAAACAAGGCCTCAACCAATGTTTCGTGTTTGTCTTCAGTAGTATATACTAAACGATTGGATTACATTTTATTATGCCCTGAGGAAATGAACCGTACCGTTCAAATCCAACCATGGGCTGCGAAGCCCATAACCGGTGCCATACAAGGTCAATGGAAGAGCCAGAATCCAAGACCTCACCCCTCGTGGTCAGTACACGAGAACACAAAGCAGGACCACAGTCTCATGCTCAAGTGGTCATAGCCACAGGGTTAGCTCTTCAGGCTACCCTCTGCCTAGCCCGTCTCGGTACAGGTCACGGTGCTAGTAAAACTGAGCCACATGTCTAAACATCGTGCTTGGAGCCATGAACGAATTCATGCTCAACATATCACATATCTGGAGCCATGGGCCATGTTCACCATGCTCATCACATCTCCGAGTCTGCAACTGCAGCTGCACTCGTTTCACCTCTCTATTTTAGGCTAGGAGAAACCTCGCATATTCAAAAATATGCACTCTGGGTTAACCTGCAAGAGAACCCATTTCATCATCACCCCATCCTGACTGGTGATGAATCTATGGCCAGGGAAAGATACATTATAGATTACACTTTAATTAATTAGTATCTTTTAGATGGATTGCAAGATTCAACCAAGTTGTATAACATGCAAGATATAATAGAAAGTAAACCACATAAACTCAACATTATGCATTTCCTACAATTTACATTACGCTGATCCATCACAAGGATCTCACATCACATGTTATTACTTGGCCTCTTGCCAACCATCTAGATCCATCTCAAGGATCATCACATATCATGGGATCTCAATCCCTCATCTCATAGTGCCATAACCTCTCAAGGCTTTCCACATCATCATAGAACACCATTCATAATTCACCTGTCATCACAGTAATCACATATAATCAGTTCTCATAGCCTTCCATTTAGCTAGGCCTTACCTGCATGGTCAGCGTCATTCAATAACTATATGAATAACCAAGGGACCTATATTATCAACATAAGATGCCAATTAGGGTTAAGTACATTGCCAGCATAAAGTTACCACAATAATTACATCTGTGCCTCATCTTAAGGTTACACATGTAAGCATATTATCAAGCAACCCTAAAGCATGCTCAAGATCATATTTGTCATTAAGGAAATAGAGTAGTTACATTCATACACATGTACTTAGCCCTAAGAACATAAATCTCATTATTAAGCAATGAGTTATCACAAGAGCATCATGACAGACCGTGCCCTCACAAGAGATATCAACAACCCTCACTAAAAGTCACCCCGGGTAGAACCCATTCCTATCTAACCCCTATCGGGCGTGCAACCCTAACAGGCGTGTTGGGTGTCTGGGCAAGCCACTCAGGTGCACAAGCTATCGGGCGAGCACTCATGTGTCGGGTGAGCAAAGGAGTGTTGAGCGGGCAGGGTTAGCAAACGTGCAAAGCAATGAGCCGGGTACAGAGCCGTGCAAGGCTTCACTATCGGGCGAGCAGGCACACTGAGCGGGCAGGGTGATCTCGGGCGACACAGTCAGCGGGTGAGCAACAAGGTGTTGGGCGACAAAGGTGCAAGGCGAGCCACTACCTTGAGCAAGCAGGGCACGTCAGGGGGGAAGCCGGGTGAGCAGGCTTGGGAGGCGAGCGAGCTACTGGGCGAGCAGGTATCGGGCGAGATGGCTAATGTCGGGAAAGCAAGGAATTTCGTGTGAGTGACAAAAGCCGAGTGAGCAGAGCTACTGGGCGAGCAGCCTGTCGAGCAGAGCTGGCTCAGGGCGAGCAGGGTCAGGTTGCTCACCCGCCCAAGGTGCAAAAAGGGAAAACTTGCTCACTCAAGCCGTGCAAGGCAACAAAGTTATGGGGGCTATCGGGCAGCACCTCCATGAGTACCAAACTCTCAAGATACAACTACTCAAGGTCATCTAAACGAGCTCACCATCTTGCCCAAGGTGAGATGAGGGTATTGCTCGAGCTACTAGGTCACAAACTCACCTCAATCGGTTAGGAAGGAGGGGTATTGCTCATGACACTAGGACCCAAGCTCACTCATCTAGACCAAGGGGAGAAAGGAGTGTTGCTCCCTAAACCCTAGATCACAAGGATCGGCCAACATGCAAGATAGCTAAAGAACAACTCCAACGTGCAAGGGCAAGATTAAGGCAACATATATGAAAAGAGAGTAAAGTAGTTAGGGTTTAGAGTCATGCAACCCGCCTTAAGCTCCAAGGTAGAAGATGCACTCCAAGCTTCAAAGGATTTCGGCTACCAAGGTTCCTCCAAGAGGGTGTGTCGGCCTCCACTCTTCTTCTCCAAGGGTGTGTTGACCTCCAAGCTCCTTCTTCAAGGGTGTGTCGGCCACCAACCAAGGGAAAGAGAGAGTGTGTCGTGCACAAGAGGGAGAGGAACTAAAGGGACCTCAAGCTAAGGAAGGGACCACCTATATAGAAGGGAAGGGAGGAGAAAACAAGGTAAACCCTTGCTATGTGTCGTCCACTCAAGGGACACTTGTCCACCAACTCAAACCACCACTCTTGCAAGCCAAAAGACACTTGTCCAAGATGTGCACCATGTGTCCTCCAAACGTGATCAAGGTTGGACCAAGCTTCATGGGAGACACACCAAGCTCACTCTAGGGCGACACACCTCCTCTCTAGGCCGACACAAGCTCTACTTGGCCGACACAAGGCCCAAGCAAGCCCAAACAAGGAACTCCAAGGCCCAAACGAGCTCAACAAAAGCCCAAAGAACTCAAACAACAAGCCCAAACCTTCCTTTCAACCCTAGAGGAAGAAAAGAGAGAGAAGAACACCTCTCAAGGTGGCAAACTTGCTCACAAAACCCTAGACTTGGGTTATTTGCAAGTAGCACCTCCAACTCTCAACAAAACTCAACCAAACCCTAATCACCACTAAAGGTGATTAGCAAGCATAAAACCATTAAGGTTAGGCAAAGCAAACAGGGTAAGCCCTAAACGCAGGTCAGGGCCCTTACAATCTAACCCCCTTTAAGGGATTTCGTCCCCAAAATCCGAAGAGAAAAGCGAGGGATACCTCCTCCTCATCTCTTCCTCAAGCTCCCACGTGGCTTCCTCGATGCCACGTCACTGCCAAAGAACTTTTACAAGAACCATGGCCTTCCGCTTCAGCTTCTTGATCCTTCTGTCAAGAATCGCCACAGGACCTTCCTCGTAGGTTATATCTGCATCAAGCTCAACCTCAACTGGCTGCATCACTGTTCCTGAATCCGGATGACTTTTCTTCAGCATACTAACATGAAACATTGGATGCAACCTGTGCAACTCTGGAGGCAACTCTATCTCATAAGCTACCTTTCCAACACGGGCTATAACTAGGTAAGGCCCCATATACCTGGGTGCCAACTTACCCTTTCGTCCAAACCTCAGCACACCTTTCCACAGCGAGACTTTAAGATACACTTTGTCTCCTACCTGGAATTCCAACGGTCGTCGGCGATTGTCTGCATAAGACTTCTACCTGTCCTGTACCACTTTCAACTGTTGCTGTATCACTTTGATCTTATCTGTCATTTGCTGAACTAATTCAGGACCCAAAAGCTGATACTCACCAGATTCGTACCAACACAAGGGAGATCTGCACTTCCTTCCATACAGAGCTTCATAAGGAGCCATGTCGATGCTTCACTGATAATTGTTGTTGTAGGCAAACTCTATCAAACTCAGATGTACATCCCAACTGCCTAGGAACTGTAAAACACTGGCTCGAAGGAGGTCTTCCATAATCTGAATAGTCCTTTCAAACTGTCCATCTGTCTACGGGTGAAAGGCTGTACTGAACCTCAACTGCGTTCCCAACGCTTTGTGCAACTGTTCCCAAAAATGACTCTTAAACTGAGGACCTCTGTCAGAAACAATCATTACTGGCACACCATGCAAACGAACTATCTCATCCACATATACTCGAGCGAGCTTCTCAGCTGTGTATGTCGTCTTCACAGGCAGGAAATGGGAAGACTTCGTCAATCTGTCCACTACCACCCAAATGGAATCATGATTCCTAGTTGTCTTGGGTAGACCAACTACGAAATCCATGGTTATGTGATCCCATTTCCACTGTGGTATTGGCAAAGGTTGCAACATACCTACCGGCTTCTGATGTTCAGCCTTCACTTGCTGACAAACCGCACATCTAGCCACGAACTCAGCTACATCTCTCTTCAAACCGAGCCACCAATACAAGTCCTTTAGATTATGATACATCTTGGTGACACCTAGATGCATGGCATACATCGACGTGTGTGCTTCCTCAAGAACCAACTTCCTCAGATCATCAGCATTTGGAATCACCATCCTATCACGATAGAAAACTAGTCCATCCTTGGACTCATGAAACCCATCACGCTTGTTGTTGCCGAACTCTGATATGATCAACTGTACCGTATC
Source organism: Alisma plantago-aquatica (assembly GCA_963693085.1). Lineage (NCBI taxonomy): Eukaryota > Viridiplantae > Streptophyta > Magnoliopsida > Alismatales > Alismataceae > Alisma > Alisma plantago-aquatica. The sequence goes on from OY856409.1 coordinate 162,140,897, forward strand.
GTCTGTCTGTTGCGCATCTTTGATCTGCTGTCTCAATGTAGGCTTGACTTGCATCTGTGCGAAAAGACCAGATAACAAAGAAACTTCCATCTTCACATTCATCTGTCGTAGAGAAATAAACATATCTCGCCTATGACAAACCAGGGAACTCAACTGTGCCTTCTTGGAAGAAAGAGAAGACTTTCTACTAAGCGCATCAGCTACCACGTTCGCCTTACCAGGATGATACTCGATAGTGCAGTCGTAGTCGTTGATTAACTCCATCCATCGCCGTTGTCGCATGATCAACTCGTGCTGCGTGAAAATGTACTTCAGATTCTTATGATCCGTAAAGATCTGACACACTTCCCCATACAGATAGTGTCTCCAAATCTTTAACGCATGAACTACCGCCGCCAACTCCAAATCATGAGTCGGATAGTTCTCCTCATGCTTCTTGAGCTGTCGTGAGGTAAAAGAAACCACATGATCCTCCTGCATCAACACGCAACCTAACCCTTTCTTAGAAGCATCACAGAAAACAACATAGCCTTTCCCAGGCTCTGGCAAGATCAACACTGGAGCACTGGTCAGCTTCTCCTTCAACCTCTGGAAAGCTTGCTGACATCGATCATCCCAAACAAAAGGTACATCCTTCCTGGTCAACTTCGTCATCGGTAACGCAATCATACTGAAGTCCTTGATAAACCTCTGGTAGTATCCTGCTAGACCAAGGAAACTATGAACTTCTGTCGGCGTCTTCAGCTGTTCCCAATCTGCAACAGATTCCACCTTCTTTGGATCTACCTTGACTCCTTCAGCGGATATCACATGGCCCAAGAAGGTCACTTCATCCAGCCAGAACTCACACTTACTGAACTTGGCATACAACCGATGTTGGAGAAGAAGAGTCAACGCTCGTCGAAGATGTTGCTCATGCTCTAGCCTGTCCCGACTATAGATCAAGATGTCATCTATAAAGACTACAACAAACTGATCTAAGAACGGACGGAACACTCTGTTCATCAGGTCCATGAAAGCTGCAGGTGCATTGGTTAACCCAAACGGAATAACCACAAACTCATAATGACCATACCTTATCCTGAAAGCTGACTTCAGTATGTCATCTGCCTTTATCCTCAACTGATGATATCCAGACCGTAGATCGATCTTCGAGAACACTATCGCACCACATAACTAATCGAACAGATCATCTATCCTTGACAACGGGTACTTGTTCTTGATCGTAACCTTGTTCAACTGCCGGTAGTCTATACACAACCGCATCGAACCATCCTTCTTCTTGACAAACAGCACAGGAGCACCCCAAGGCGACGTACTCGGTCGGATAAAACCTTTATCTAGAAACTCATGTAACTGCTTCTTCAACTCTGCCATCTCTGCTGGAGCCATTATGTAAAGTGTCTGTGCAACTGGCTGTTTTCCTGGAACCAGATTAATCTCAAAATCAATCTCTCAGGGTGAGGGAACACCAGGAAACTCCTCAGGAAACACATCAGTGAACTCACAAACAATTGACACCTCCTCAAGGCTAGGACCTTTCGCCTTGGCATCCACTACGGTATCTACCATGTGAGCTAAGAACGCCTCACATCCTTGTCGTAACAACTTATCTGCCACCAAAGCTGATACTAAGCACGTCAGAAGAATCTTCCTATCTCCCTGGAAGATCCACTACTGTCCAGCAACATCAAACACTACCTGCTTGGAACCACAGTCCAAAACAACGTTATACCTCTCCAAGGTATCCATCCCAAGGATGACATTGAAACCATGCATATCAAGTGGTATGAGGTCCACTTGAATGTGATGTCCCAAAAAAGACAAGACACAAGATGGACACTCTTCTCGAAGCAAAGAGGAACCATCAAGAGGGGTTTCTAACAACAAGCTATCCTTCTTACGGCTAACAGGTAAGCGACAGTTCTCAAGCATACTATAGGCGATAAAAGAGTGCGTAGCACCCGGGTCAACCAGAATAGATATAAAGCAAGAAGAAGACATATCAGAATGAAATAACTCCATCTAACCTATCACTACTTGCGGGTTGACTACCGCCTCCAATTGATTCATAGCGTTGCCTGCTGTCCACGACCTCTGCTTCCCTGAGCAGACGATCCAGCCTGAGACGCTTGACCACGTCCTCGTCCTCTGCTACCACTGGGTTGTGGTCTCTCTGACCCCTGAAGATTCTGTCTCGGCTGCTGCGTCACTTCATCATCTCGGTAGGGACAACTTGACTTGATATGCCCTGTCTGACCACAGGCATAGCATGTCCTGACATCATCTCGAGGCCTAGACGGTCCTGTCACCGCCATAGAAACCGAACTCTGTGCCTTATATGGTGAAGAAACATAACCTCTTCCTTTACTCATAGACCACTGAGATGGCCTACCTGAACATCTCATAGCTATCGGTGCCGAAAACCTGGGTTTCTTGAAGCCACCAATCCTCTGACTCTGGAACTGAGAAGGTCTTTTCTTAGCCATGGACTCTCAAACTGACGGATCTTCTCATCTAGGTACGTCTTGAGAAAGTATCTGGTAACGAACTCACATCGAAACACTTCCCAACAAATCACCTCACTAGGCCGCTTCTCTTCCTCGATGGTCCACCAGTGACCAGCACTACCTTTCAGAAGGTAGACAGCGTGCTTTACTTTGTCTGCTCCGGGGATGTCGAGGATCCGGAAAGCCTTCTCAAGACTTGTCAGCCACAGATTTGCATCCGCTGGATCAGCCGTTCTAGCATACTCCGAAGCTCCGACTCGGCGAAGCCGCTCGAAGGTCTTCCCAATACTCGATGCTTCTCCATGGGGAACATGTGCTCGCAGAGGAGGCACTGGTAATCGCTCAACCATGAGATTCATCGTAGCCATCATCTACCCCATAAGTTGTTGGTAGGCAGGATGTTCAAGTATGGCTGGGTCAGGTTGGGGGACCTCAGGCACCCGATCTTCATGTGCCTGTCTTTCTGCTCCATCAACAGATGCAACATCACTAAGCTCAGGAGCGTGTTCTTCATGGTTTGCAGACATCTTGGCTTCTCTTCCACTGAGGGCAGAAGATTTCTGTGAGAAAATCTGGAAAACACATAAGAACAAACACAACCTAGTCCTAGATCCCTGTAGACTCAGCGAACCTAAAGCTATGATACCAAAACTTGTGGCAACACATCCCATTATCACATAGATAGCGAGGTGTTACGCGAAAACGTGCAGAAATCACCATAACCACAGCTTAACAAAAACACGGGATAATTAAAATTGATAGAGGAAAACTGATAAACTGAGAAACATATTACATTCTAGTCCATATCCTGCAAGAAAACATGTTATGTACATATCCACACAAGCCTGGATACATGTCCGCAGCTTAGAGCAACAGTTGTCCTGTCATAAACATGAGTTCACCACCTGTTCATACATATAAAGGCCCACGTCCAGCCAGTAGCAGGGTATACAAACAGCATCGGGTACATCGTAAAATACCGCCAAGGACCTGAGAGTACAGGGATGACTCTAGACTCTACTACAAAACATCCAAAACAACAACATCTCCAGAGCTTGCCTTCTACAGATCTTCGTGTTGCTCGGCCGCAACTCCGCGACCACCACCACGACAAGCTCGACCACCTAAAAAGGGTACAAACCAGAGGAGTGAGACAATTGAACATTGTCGCAGCGGGAGGCATAACTCCTCGCCAAAACTACAAAACCTCAGATAAACATTTAAATGAGCAGATATACTGATAGGGAATTTTACAGAAGCAGTTATGAAAACGAGCCATCCTCACCATCAGACTTACCAGTTGTACCAACATATTTCCCAATGGAACATGATTGACAAGATAGAATATATGAAACTCACCACATAGGAGTAATGCACAGTAACTGCAAGATAGATAAAGTTAACTACACAAACAAGGCCTCAACCAATGTTTCGTGTTTGTCTTCAGTAGTATATACTAAACGGCTGGATTACATTTTATTATGCCCTGAGGAAATGAACCGTACCGTTCAAATCCAACCATCGGCTGTGAAGCCCATAACCGGTGCCATACAAGGTCAATGGAAGAGCCGGAATCCAAGACCTCACCCCTCGTGGTCAGTACACGAGAACACAAAGCAGGACCGCAGTCTCATGCTCAAGTGGTCATAGCCATAGGGTCAGCTCTTCAGGCTACCCTCTGCCTAGCCCGCCTCGGTACAGGGCATGGCGCTAGTAAAACTGAGCCACGTGTCTAAACACCGTGCTTGGAGCCATGAACACATTCATGCTCAACATATCACATATCTAGAGCCATGGGCCATGTTCACCATGCTCATCACATATCCGAGTCTGCAACCGCAGTTGCACTCGTTTCACCTCTCTATTTTAGGTTAGGAGAAACCTCGCATATTCAAAAATATGCGCTCCGGGTTAACCTGCAAGAGAACCCGTTTCATCATCACCCTATCCTGACTGGTGATGAATCTATGGCCAGGGCAATCTACATTATAGATTACACTTTAACTAATTACTATCTTTTAGATGGATTGCAAGATTCAACCAAGTTGTATAACATGCAAGATATAATAGAAAGTAAACCACATAAACTCAACATTATGCATTTCCTACAATTTACATTACACTGATCCATCACAAGGATCTCACATCACATGTTATTACTTGGCCTCTTGCCAACCATCTAGATCCATCTCAAGGATCATCACATATTATGGGATCTCAATCCCTCATCTCATAGTGCCATAGCCTCTCAAGGCTTTCCACATCATCATAGAACACCATTCATAATTCACCTGTCATCACAGTAATCACATATAATCAGTTCTCATAGCCTTCCATTTAGCTAGGCCTTACCTACATGGTCAGCATCATTCAATAACCATATGAATAACCAAGGGACCAATATTATCAACATAAGATGCCAATTAGGGTTAAGTACATTGCCAGCATAAAGTGACCACAATAATTACATCTGTGCCTCATCTTATGGTTACACATGTAAGAATATTATCAAGCAACCCTAAAGCATGCTCAAGATCATATTTGTCACTAAGGAAATAGAGTAGTTACATTCATACGCATGTACTTAGCCATAAGAACATAAATCTTATTATTAAGCAATGAGTTATCACAAGAGCATCATGACAGACCGTGCCCTCACAAGAGATATCAACAACCCTCACTAAAAGTCACCCCGGGAAGAACCCATTCCTATCTAACCCCTATCGGGCGCGCATCCCTAACAGGCGTGCTGGGTGTCCGGGCGAGCCACTCAGGTGCGCAAGCTATCGGGTGAGCACTCATGTGTCGGGTGAGCAAAGGAGTGTTGAGCGGGCAGGGTTTGCAAACGTGCAAAGCAATGAGGCAGGTACAGAGCCGTGCAAGGCTTCACTATCGGGCGAGCAGGTGCACTGAGCGGGCAGGGTGATCTCAGGCGACACGGTCAGCGGGTGAGCAACAAGGTGTCGGGCGACACAGGTGCAGCGCGAGCCACTACCTTGAGCAAGCAGGGCGCGTCAGGGGGAAAGTCGGGTGAGCAGGCTTGGGAGGCGAGCGAGCTACTAGGCGAGTAGGTATCGGGCGAGATGGGTAATGCCGGGCGAGCAAGGAATTTCGTGTGAGTGACAAAAGCCGGGTGAGCAGAGCTACTGGGCAAGCAGCCTGTCGAGCAGAGCTGGCTCAGGGCGAGCAGGGTCAGGTTGCTCACCCGCCCAAGGTGCAAAAAGGGAAAACTTGCTCACTCAAGCCGTGCAAGGGAACAAAGCTATGGGGGCTATCGGGCAGCACCTCCATGAGCACCAAACTCTCAAGATACAACTACTCAAGGTCATCTAAATGAGCTCACCATCTTGCCCAAGGTGAGATGAGGGTATTGCTCGAGCCACTAGGTCACAAACTCACCTCAATCAGTTAGGAAGGAGGGGTATTGCTCATGACACTAGGACCCAAGCTCACTCATCTAGACCAAGGGGAGAAAGGAGTGTTGCTCCCTAAACCCTAGATTACAAGGATCGGCCAACATGCAAGATAGCTAAAGAACAACTCCAACGTGCAAGGGCAAGATTAAGGCAACATATATGAAAAGAGAGTAAAGTAGTTAGGGTTTGGAGTCATGCAACCCGCCTTAAGCTCCAAGGTAGAAGATGCACTCCAAGCTTCAAAGGATGTCGGCCACCAAGGTTCCTCCAAGATGGTGTGTCGGCCTCCACTCTTCTTCTCCAAGGGTGTGTCGACCTCCAAGCTCCTTCTTCAAGGGTGTGTCGGCCACCAACCAAGGGAAAGAGAGAGTGTGTCGTGCACAAGAGGGAGAGGAACTAAAGGGACCTCAAGCTAAGGAAGGGACCACCTATATAAAAGGGAAGGGAGGAGAAAACAAGGTAAACCCTTGCTATGTGTCGTCCACTCAAGGGACACTTGTCCACCAACTCAAACCACCACTCTTGCAAGCCAAAAGACACTTGTCCAAGATGTGCACCATGTGTCCTCCAAACATGATCAAGGTTGGACCAAGCTTCATGGGCGACACACCAAGCTCACTCTAGGGCAACACACCTCCTCTCTAGGCTGACACAAGCTCTACTTGGCCGACACAAGGCCCAAGCAAGCCCAAATAAGGAACTCCAAGGCCCAAATGAGCTCAACAAGGCCCAAAGAACTCAAACAACAAGCCCAAACCTTCCTCTCAACCCTAGAGGAAGCAAAGAGAGAGAAGAACACCTCTCAAGGTGGCAAACTTGCTCACAAAACCCTAGACTTGGGTTATTTGCAAGTAGCACCTCCAACTCTCAACAAAACTCAACCAAACCCTAATCACCACTAAAGGTGATTAGCAAGCATCAAACCATCAAGGTTAGGCAAAGCAAATAGGGTAAGCCGTAAACGCAGGTCAGGGCCCTTATAGTAGGATCCAATAGAAATTTGTTATAATGCAAAGTATGCATTTCTCTCTCCTTATTTTTTTAGGGGGTGGGGTTTTGAAGAGAACAGAGGAGGAGATGCTGCAATATGATTGGTGGTCCTATAAAAAACCTATAGGACCAGTCCTAAAGTAAATTTTTCTGTATTTTCCTGCTCCTGCTTCTACGTCTTCCTCCTATGGCAAGTGAACTGCTCGGTACTCTTCCTAGATCATTTTTTGAGAAGCCACGCTTCGGAAGCTCACAGCTCGAGACCACTGAATCAATCCCTAGAATGTAGTGAAGCTTCTCTCTCTATACGTTACTAAAATCTAGAAAATGAAAGCTATGATCCATCCATCTCACCAACCCCGACCCCAGCAATTCATCTCCAATCCACTGGTCTCAGTGTTCCCAATCTCGCCACAAGCGTAGGATGTCGCAGCCACCACCATGGCGATAGAGGGAATCCTACAAAGCAGTGCGCCGAGGATACAATGTATATCCAACGAAACAACACCCTCGGTCCACCCTCGCGTACAATTAACTAGTATTAGCATGGAATGCAGCTTTTAGGGAGCTTGATGAACAAATTTGCCACTTACTTCAGAGCTTTTGTTCTTAGTCCTAATCAAATGAAATAACTTCAAGAATCAATAATTTGAAGACTGTCATGGTGGTGTCCAAGATCAGGATTATCGTACCCAGTTCCTTCATCTTCTAGCTAATTGCGTACTGGATGAACCTAATGGAAGGCCGACATATGGTGGCCAGTGTCCGGATTCCAACAAGATGAAAAGCAATTCCTTCAATGAATATGAATACTACATGTTATTGTAGGAAACTTACCATTGTTGGTCTTATGTGGTACCAGAAATTTGGAATGGAGGATGGAAAAGCTACTGGTCAATGATATTGCATGCACACAAGATGTTTTTTTTCTACATAAAATATGCAGTTGTATCATTTATGCAAATCGATACTTTGTTGTTTCATCAGTTCAAGGTTGCTATGTCATGTGTAATATGTGTAAATATGTATTGGACTAAAATTTTGTTGCAGAGCCACACAAGCATTATGTGTATGTAAATGAGCCTTGTGCAAAAAAAATGTTTGAGGATTTATTTATAGTTATTTCAAGTTGGAAAAATGGATGTGGACTTTCGAAGTTGAGAATCATTGAATTGGCTGGTAGCCGAGATGGTTGATTTGTACTAACCCTTACTGTCGACCAAAATATAGTTGAGAATGATCGTTTTGCAAGTATACATATGTAGGGGTTATATTACAAATTGTAAAATAATATTGGAGGGTCTCTTTCTAGTTGTTCGCATTGAGTGTCTTATTCATTAAGATGGTCTCCAATGGGTTAAATGGGTCCCTATGACCCACTGAGGTGGGTATGGGTATTTCATATTATGTATTTTCTTCAAATGTGTCTAGCATGGGTTGGACCAAAATTTAAATCGGTATAGTGGGTATTGGTTTCTCATACTTGACATTTTCCATCCCTAGTGAAGCATGCTAGGTACCTTATGATAGGTAATGTTGGCCACTGGTGGGCCATTGGAGAGGATAAGAGATTGTGTGAAGTGGTCGATTGGGAAGAATTTAGGTGGGAGTTTTTCATCTATTAGTTCCCCGAGACATATCTGCAAGAGAAGATGGCTCAATTTGAGTGGTTGCACCAAGGATCATGGTCTGTGAATGACTAGAAGGCAAAGTTAATGGAGTTGTTGAGGTTTTGTTCTCGCATGGTATCTACAGAGAAGAGAGGATAGAAGGTTTAAGATGGACTTAAATTCTGAGTTGACATGGATGACATCGACTTTGGAGTCATGTGAGAAGTTTTCTATATTCATGGAGTTTGTGAGGAGGATAGACATAACAACCACAAAACAACTAGAAACTGGTACAGGGAAAAGGTCAGCCCAACTCCACGCATATTTGTTTGGAAGTTTTAGGAAGTAGTGATTTTATACCCCATAGTATTAGAAGGCACAACAAAGGCTCACATGTTCTGAGCCAAGGACGTAAGCATAGTCATAGTGGTCCCCTAGAAAGGGGAGAGGTCATAGTTTTCCTCCAACTAGAGCAAATAGTTCAGGTTTGATGTCTATGACAACATTGTCTAGGTCATAGTATGACATGAGGATATGTGTAACATCCTAGGTCCTAAGGCCTTAGATAAAATGATCTTAAAAGTAATTATTGGAATATTCATATCACTAAGGTGCAACTCCTTTTTAAGAAGCCCATCACTAAAGAACTTTGTGGTTAAGCATGCTCATCCCAGAGTAGTACTACGACGAGTGACTAGTCGAGAAGTTGATCCTAGCTTGTGCGTCAGCGCGGACAAAACATGCAGTTAATGCTAGTGGTGGTCTATGGGGCCATCTATCATTCCTGGAACCTTGCTAGAGCATTGGGAAGTGGGCTAGGGTGTTACAAATGGTATTAGAACCATAACTCCTCCAATAGGTGGGGCTCACATGGGCTTGTGGCATGCCAACCTTTGAGTCGTGCAATCCAGGCATGTTGGAAAGGGTTATCTTAGTTGATGGAGGCACCCTTGTATTGTAGACATGGTCAGGATCTGGGTGTACATAGGCCATTTGGGTCTACCCTGAGATGGGGAATGACTATGAGGCCTTATAGTTGAGCCTTAACGAGGACGTGAAGAGTCTATGTGGGGGAGATTGTAACATCCCAGGTACTGAGGCCTTAGATAAAATGATCTTAAAGGATTGATTAGACTACTAATATCACCAAAGTGCATCTCCTTTTTAGGGACCCATCACTAAAGAACATTGTGGTTAATCATGCTCAACCTAGAGTAGTACTAGGATGGGTGACTAGTCAGGAAGTTGATCTCGGCTTGTGCGTTAGTGAGGACAAAGAGCACAATTAAGGCTAGTGATTGTTTGTGGGGCCATCAGTCTTTCCTTAAACTTTGCTAGAGCCTTGGGAAGTGGGCTCAGGTGTTACAATATGATTCAAGTGTAGCCAGGTTGGGCATGTGAGATGTTCTTTCCCTATGAAGAACCAAGAGGTTACTTAACAACAAACACATATTCGGTAGGGCTCAAGTAAGCTCTTTAGGACCAACAAGTAGAGGTCGAGGGAGACAACAAGAAACAACTAGATTCTATGCTATGAGTTAACCAAAAGGAGTGGTCAACCACGAGTCGTGATAGGTCACATGAAACTTTTTTTTTCTGACTTATATGCATCTACCTTTATATCTATTTGGTTGACCCTGGTGCGACACACTCGTTGATCACCAAAGAGGTGATAAATAGTTAATAACTTTCCTATATATAGTAGAGATCAATGTTAACCTCTAGTTAGAAATCCCTATAGTTTCTTATGTCATCTTCTGAGAAATGTGTCCATCTTGCATTCTTTTTTTCTCAAGATGAAACATCTGACTGGATCTAATGATACTTGATATGCATGGATTTGATGTTGGATCTAATGACACTTGATATGCATGGATTTGATGTGATCCTAGGGATGAATACCTTGAAGAAGTACAAAGTTATTTTGCATTGTGGTTCCAATGTTGAGAAGTTTTGTGATTATGGTATCTCTTAGACTTTCCAAGGAGATAGGAAGATTATTCCTACATGTATCGTGTTGTTGTTATTAGTAGAGAAGTTGATGAGACAAGGGTCTGAAGCTTTCTGGACACACATGCTGGGTACCAAAGTGAGTAGTCCTAGTATCTAGGATGTACCAATGGTGCATGAGTTTGAGAATATTTTCACTAATGAGTTTCTAGGTGTTCCATCTGTAAGGGATATTGATTTTGAAATCAATCTAGTTCATGGGATGCAACCCATAAAACAAGAACCTTATAGGATTTCGCTCACTAAGATGAAGGAGATGAAGAAGAAATTGTAGGAGGAGAAGGGCTTTATACACCCTAGAACTTCCGCCTGGGACGCTCCAATTTTATTGTAAAGAAGAAGGGTGATTCTGTGAGGATTTGTGTAGACTTTTAGCAGTTGAACAAGTTCATAGTAAAGAACAAGTACATGTTGCCAAGGATAGATGGTCTATTTGATTTTCTTTAGGGGCTATGTAGTTTTAGGTCAGAGTTTCACTAGCTCAGGATCAAGGTAGATGACATATCTAAGAAAAAATTTAGGACTATGTATGGTCCTTACAAGTTTGTTGTTATGTCGTTTGGACTAACCAATGCACTGATAACATTCATAGATATGATGAACAAAGTTTTCAGACTGTATCTCAATTAGTTAATGGTTGTGTTCATAGATGACTCTTGATATACTCTATGACAAATAGCAATATGAACAACATCTATGTCATACATTGGAGTTGTTGAGGCAACATAGACGATATGCTAAGTTTAGTAAGTGTGAGTTACGACTAACTGAGATGTCTTTTCTTCATTGTGTCATCTCTGCAAATTGTGTCTAAGTAAATCCAAAGATGGTGGAGCCATTGTTGGAGTGGGAGCAACCCAAGAAACTGATTAAGGATTGAAGCTTCCTAGGTTTAGTTAGTTACCATAGGAGGTTTATCAAGAATTCCAGTGTAGTAGCCTTACCTTTGACCGGGCTAACTGTGAAGAGTGTTCCTTCAATATTCTATGACAAGTGTCATTGTTCTTTTCAGTTGTTGAAGAAGAAGTTCATAAGTGTTGTAGTGTTGGTGTTGCCGAAACCTGAGAAAGGCTACCTCACTTTTAGTGATGCTACAAAGAATAGGTTGGATGTCTATTGATGCAAGACAACAATGTTTTATTTCAATCTCAACATCAAAAGAAGCATGAGGATAACTACCCAACTCATGACTTGGGATTCGTAACCATGTTCTTGCCTATAAAATTTGCAAGCACCATCTACATGGAAAGAAGTATCAAATCATCGTAGAGAATCTTCAGTTTATCTTCTCAAAGCATGAGTATAGCATGAGGTAGAGGAGTTTGATGGAGATAATCACGGCCTACAATTGTACTATCGACTATCATCCTAGAAAGGTGAATGTAGTGGAAGGTGTGTTGAGCAAATTGTCATCTTCGTCATCATCATTGTATGGTGATAAAGCACAGTTGTACTCGTTGTCTTGTCATAAGTGGGACATGTTGGTGTCACTAAGGCAAATGAACGTACAATTGGAGGCTTTCTTGTTGGAAGATTTTTTGGCACAATTATATGTGAAACCGACGTTGATACAATAGAATGGAGATACATAAAAGGAAGATGATGTAATACACGATATTAGAATAGAGTTTGGGAGTGGGAAGCATGATGGAATTCATGAGAAAGGTGATGTGATAGTGTGCTTCCATATCCAGATGGTGGTTCTTGATGTTGATAGTCTAAGGGAGATGATACATGAGGAAGCTCATTCCTCAATATATGCTATGCATCCTGGAAGTAAAAAGATGTATCATAATATCAAGACTTGTATTGGTGGGTAGGTTTGAAGCTTGATGCAAAAGAGACTGTGGCCAAGTGTCCTATCTATCAAAAAATCAAGATAAAACATCTGAAACCTACAAAAACATTACAACCTTGTCCAATTTCATAGTGGAAATGAGATCACATAAACATAGACTTTGTGGTTGGTCTTCCTAAGATAGCCAAGGATCATGATTCCATTTGAGTGATTTTTTATTGATTTACATATTCAAATGATTTGTTGAGTTCAAGACCACCTACACTATAGAGAAGTTGGTAAAAATATATGTTGATGAAATAGTACGTCTGCACATCATATCCGTTACAAAAGTGTCAGATAGAGGTCCTCAATTTACAAGAAGATTTTGGGAGCGTCTACATACATCTCTGGGGAGACAGTTGAGGTTCAACACAACTTTTCACATATAGATAGATGGTCAATCTGAGAGGACCATATAGACATTAGAGGATATGTTGAGAGCATGTGTAATTTAATTTCTCAGATGTTGAGATATTTAGTCTGAATGAGTTTTCCTACAACAACAATTATCACATGTACATTGCAACAACCGTTATCATAGGAGCTTAGACATGGCACTGTATGAGGATATGTACAAGAGGCATTGTAGGTCACCTCTTTAGTGGTACAATGAAAGTGAATATCAATTATTGGGTCTTGAAGTGATTCTACTCTACATAGAAGATCAAGTGATTCAACAACAGATGAAGACAACACATGATAAACAGAAATCATATGATGACATCGTCGTATACTATTGTAATTCCATGCTTTAGATAATGTGTACCTTAAAGTCTCTCCCCTAAAGGGTGTTGTAAGATTTTGTAAAAAGGGTAGGATGGCTCCTAGGTTTATGGGATTTTACCCTATCATAACACAAGTTAGGAAGGTGGCATATAGTTTGTATTTACCACTAGAGTTTTACATGTTGTACAACATGTTTTTGATGTTACAATGTTTAAAAGTTCACCCAAATACTTAACAGACACTATACCTAGAGGAGGTGGAATTAGATGATGACATTCAATATGTTGAGAGTGAAGACCCAATGCCACACGAGTGAGATTATTCAAAACAAAGTGTGTCGTAAACAACTAAACAACCACATATACATAAAAGTAGGTAAATTAGAACTGATCTCAGATAACCATCACTATGCATAAACATATTACATCAAGGTTCACAACTTATAACATATCATATACAATACCAAGTATTCACATATGTACAGTGGCCATCTTCCACAACCTAATACAAAAGAGTTGTTTGCATGTATAAGACACATATACAACTGCATAATACTTTCAAAACCTCATGATGTCATACAGATCATCTTCAAAACACATCCCATCCCAGACCTAAGAGCACAAGGATGACACTAGGACTCCACTTCACAACACTAGAAACTATCCAACCTTTAATGGCTACTAATCTCTGAGCTAGTCTTCCTCAACAACACAATCTCCCCCACACCGTGGATGACCACCTAAAAGATGTGGAAGCCCACAGGGTGAGACCCATGTCCCATAGGATGAGCAGATTCATCTAAATAGATAATTAAAACTGATTACACATGTTAAGCAGATTGAAAAACTATAACAGATAAGCATGGTATCATGTTAAGAAGGACTATGACGAACATGTATAATAGTTGATTTCTCTTACCACATTTATAACAACTAAGTAGTAATAAAAACAAGGCAATGGTCAACATCCAATGTGAAGTGTGTTTAACCCTACATAGTTATACTACACTATTATATTACGTCTTTTATTAGTGCCCAGAGGATTGGAATCATAACACCCAAATCTAACTAACCACTACTAAGTCAAAATCAGTGCCATATAAGATCCAGGAAGAGGCAGAATCCAAGATCTTTTCCCTACTCGGTCAGGACTAGTAAACACCGCAATGACATGTCAGTCAAACTGCCACAGTGGCATATAGTCAAGCTGAAAACACCTACCCCACCTTGATACAAGTCACCCGCTAGACACCAGGGTAGGAAACCCTTCCACTAAGGTACAACCAAAACTGTTCTCAGTGTTGTTCTCACATCTCAGATATATAACACTGAGACACGACCGCAACCATTCTCAAATGTCTTGGGATTTGGATGACAAGGATGTACTCTCCAAGCAGACCACATACTCATCAATATGCACTTTGAGTTTCCCTTAGGGTCTGGATGGTTTGGTGTAACTGTAACTTTCCTAGAATTCATTTTCCCACACTGGAAATAGAGTTCCAGGAAAGCGAGTTCTAGTTCATTGGTTTCAAACTTGATTTTTCATGAAAAATTGACTTTCCTTTGACTGATTTGTTGTAAATATAGACATAAAATCTAATTATAGAAGGCGTTGTACACTACATAGCAAATATACATAAATTTAATTTGTTATAATCCATAAACACAAGAGCACAACTGTATGATCATTCAGTTTCTCACCTCTGCCAAAATCTGGTTAAATTATACAAACAATAAATATAATCACCATCTTACCATAGCTTGGCGCAAAGGTAAAAAGTAAGATATGAAATTTTCGAGAACAGAAAAAGCCAAAACAAAGAAATGTATTCTCTAGATAAAGACGACGATCGAAGGAAAAAGGAAGGAAGGCAACTTAGGGCCTCCGGTGGGGAAGAAAACAAATGAACTGCAAAGAAATCCTATCCCAGCCTGCCGCGCTCAGCCTATCAGTACCACAACAGGATTCTGGGACTATAGAGAAAATGCAGCAAGCAGAAGCCCTTCAGCTGCTCACACGGCCGGCCAAAAATAGGATCGGGCAAGGGAAAGATGGAACAGATGCCCTAGGGCTATCACACGACCAGCGGAAGTTGGGAAGCAGATGAGATGCGGCTCAGAATGAAACTCGTTTTCCGCTCGGTTCTCTCCGGAAGTCAGGACTTTAAGACTATATATATCTTTGGAACTCTAGGGAAAACTTGGGAACTCGACTTCTGGATTTTCACCAAACCAGTCAAGTAAAATCAATAAGGGAACTTGACTTCCAATGTTTTCATGACAAATTACACCAAACCAGTCGGACCCTTAGGAATACTCATTTCACCATCTGGAAAGTACTGACACTGGAATGAATATCTGGCCAGGGAAACTACATGATTAGGGTTCCACTTGATTAGTTACACACAATTGGGTGTCTTTTAACTTCATCAATCAAGTTATGTACAAACCCTAAAAATAATACTACAAGCATAGGTAGGGTGCAACTTCAAAAGATATAAAATGTATGAAATATACTTTTTATCACATTAAAACATGGTATTGTTCCACTATCATACACAAGGTCATCACTATTATCACATCATCATGGGATATCAATCTCTTATCACATCACCAGAGGATATCACCTCAATTTAGGACACAAAGCCATTGCCAAGGTCATAAGACCATTCACACTATTCCCTACAAGAGCATCATTATCACTCCATGCCTCATTAAGGCTCATAATCATCACACATGTGTCACATAAGAGATATCACAATTGACCATTATTTATGGGGTTTATTCAATGAAAAATTAGGGTTACAACATTAGGAGAGTGAAATTACTTTAACATCGTGGTAATTACTCAACAATCTAGGCAACATCATTATGTCTTTCCAATTAAGGTTAGGTTTCAACATTGTAACCAAATTAAGGTTTCAAATCAGTCAACAGATGCAATTACCATCATTTTCACCATCCATGGAAGCAAGTAGGTAAATTATCGTCATCATAGGGTCAACCATATAAGGTAAACACAAGTCCAAGAATTCTCATCGACTGAAGAGAAATTGACCACATCATCTTCATCGATTAAAGAGATGAGTCACTCCCATCAACCACATAAATCAATGACATCAGTGACTGAAGGAAAAGCAACACAATGTCTTTGATCAAAGAGAACTAGGTCGAAAGGAAAACTTGGTTATCAAAGAGGACCTCACCACTTCATCGACCAAAGAGAATTAAAACCATTAATGTCCACATGAAACAAGTCTTGAAAAATAAAGGATAACATAAATTCTTCATCGACTAAAGGTACTTGAACACCTTGGTGACAAAAGGCATGAGGGTAGGACAACACCTTCAATGACCAAAGAAAACCAAAACATCATTGACCATTTAAGGTTAAGAGACCGAAGAGAGCAATGAAAACATCATCGACCACGTAAGAGGGAAAACCCTGGAGACTAAGACATGTGGTCCAACCTAGCAATCATCAAAACATCAACAATAAGAGACCATCAGGAAAGAGAAAGATTCATCAACCACATGATCAACATGTTGTTCAATAAAATGAATTGAAAATCACAAAGGTGCAAAATGTAATAAGAAAAGCTACTCCAAAACCCAAAATCAACCGTCACCATGAGAGAAAACCAAACTATGAAGCAAGAGAGAAAACTAACATTTCCACCATCATCCATGTATCCAAGATGTAACGACCTCACTTTCTACGTCCCCCAATTAAGGAAAAACCTTCAAGTTGAGAGCCATTACCTATATTCTCAAGGATCCAAATTTAGCAAATAATAAATAATAGAAAATAAATTCAATGAAATTTCACATATCATTTCCAAGTTCTAAAATGATATACCTCATTGAACTAATACCTATCGTGAAGAATTATCATCTATCTAGTCCTCCTTGGTATAGCTTTAATACCTTTGATATCTTTCATCTTATTCTTCATTGTCTTTTCTCATGTGAAAAATATATCTAAAACACTAACAAACAAAACGTCGGTCAGTATTAATGAATTATATTGGCATGTAGGGGAAACCAAAAGTTTGCATCTATGAGAACCCGTTACACTAAATGAGATTACTCAAAACATAAAACACAATTGATCATTAATTAATCACATACCCAAAAATATGGGTAAATTAAAACCAATTTCAACGTCAGCACCTGCTCAAAAACATTTGCATAAGAGCCCAACATCTTTCTTATATCCATACTATGCCAAGAATTTTGATACAAATTGTTCTATCACCTTAGCCACAACATATATACACAGGAGAACAATATTTGTATATGCCACACAACAAACAATAACATGCTAACAAAATTCCGATTCATTTGAAAAACCATATACAAACTTTTCCTGCCCGGACCTGAGAGTACATGGGCGACTCTAGGATACACTAGATATATAATCAACTTTCTCAAAGATTCATTACTATAGCTCCTCTTTGCTGCCACAGGTTTGTTTTCGTCACTTCCAATTACCTAAAAAGATGTGGTGAACCACAAGGGTGAGATTCATGTCCCATTAAGAGATATAACCTCCAACAACACTTATTGATTACAACATTCATTTTAAATAGTAGACAACTAAGTAGTTGGAGTATTTAATAATCAATTGAATAGGTTGGACAGTTCAAGTATACTAAGTAGATTAAGAAAATCATCTTAGCAACAAGTATGATCATTAATGCATATATAGATAACAAATAAATCCATTTCTCTAGATAGATATCTACTCAAATATCATCAAATTGCATCTAATAATAATCATTATCATTAATCTAACTATCATCATATTCCTTTCTAACAGTACTAGCAATCTAATAGCATAAGCATCCCTGACATCATGAATATGTCTAGTAACATGGCATGGCTATCAATATTGGCATCTCAAATAAAGGGAACAGATCTATATCATAAGTAGAACTAACATCATAACACAATGAACTACATGGGAATGATTAGCAGTTTAAGCATTTATAATTACATAGGCATGGTTAGCAATATTAAACATAGCTAGTAGCAGCATCTTAACCATCGGTGTCAGTATATTTGACAGCATATGCATGTTTACAACATGAGCATAACTACAACATAAGCATATCTATTATCTCTTATTTTACTATACATGATCTCAATGAAAACAAATCAAATAAGGGTTATCATCCAATATCAAGCATTGTGTATAACCCTAAATAGATATTCTACATGGTTGTCTTACATCTTTTATTATGCCCTGACGAAGTTGAGGATACCACTCAAAATCCAAATTATGACTGCTATGTCAAAAGTAGTTCCATATAAGATCTAGGAAGAGTGAAACTCCTAAGATCTTCTCTATCCCCGGTCAGTACGGGTCCATACAACGACTCATAAGGTCAATCTACTAACAGCCTAGTCTGTCCTTGGTATAGGTCACGACACTAGTGAAAGGAGGTTGGTATGCATAGTCAACCATCCGAGGTACAACTGTAGTTGTCCTCCAATCGCGTCACATATATAATCATTGAGACATGACCGCAACCGTTCTCAAACTGAGGGCTAGGTATGACCACAGCCATCCTCCCTAAAAACTTGAATTGAGGATGACAAGCACCTTGCATACTCACAATACTCGTTTCACCATTTGGCAAGTTTTGACACTCAAATGGATCTATGGCATAGGGCACTACATGATTAGATTTTCACTTGATTAGTTAAGCCAATTGGGTGAATTAAGGATGCATCAAACAAGTGGACATGCAAACCCTAATTCACTTCTTGCAAGCATATAAATATCACAACTTCAAAAGATATAAAATGTGTGAAACATAATTTCTCATCTCATCATCACATTGTACTATTCACTTGCCATTCATGAGGCTACACTAGTCATCATATTATCACAAGATATAAATCCTTTTCACAATATCATAGGGTATCAACCCTTATCAACATAAGAGGATTACACCTCATTCATGGCTCAACCATGCCCAAAGGTCATTAAGACCATCATACTATCACATGATATAAATCCTACTTACAATATCACAGGGTATCAACCCTTATCAACACAAGATTATTACACCTCATTCAGGTCTCAACCATGCCCAAAGGTCATTAAGACCATCATACTATTCCCTGTAAGATCATAATTATAATTCCATTCCTTATAGTAAGGCTCAACAATATCACTTACATATAATACACCATATCAGTAAGCTAGGAGATATTCATAAACCATCATAGAAGGGTTATATTAGCATTAAGAATATTCCTTTATTACATCAACATGCAAGTAATATAGATAAGATTAACCCTTATCATATTCATAATGCACATCTTCAGTATAAGAAAGTATCAACCACGTGGCTATGATAACCATCAATTAACACATTAAGATTATGATCATATTAAGGAGGTTATTTCACCATCATGCCAGCATATAAGAAGGTTAAACATGAATACTCATCTTTACCTATTTGCATTAGAGTTAGGTTCCACAAGATAAATTATATTAATCTTACTAATCAACACTCATACCCAAACCCTAGCTCACGGCATCCCCATTAGAGCATGGATGCATAAGGTGAAGCATCACCATCACATTCCATAGTATTCTCAAGTATGAACCCACACATAAATCAAGGTGTAACCATCAGTTTATAGCATACTAGGGTTTCAACAACGATAAGAGAGTACTCCATGATTGTACTAATCATTCAAGGACCATTCATACTCAATTACCCTCATTTAGTTATAACAAAAGCTAGGTATAACAAGCTATACCTCATTAGGGTTACATATTAGCATAATATGGTTATCATCCCTTCTAATCATATGAGGGAATAGGTAAGACTACCTTATTAATGGTAACCCAAAATTTGTTCCATCATCATTCAACCCATATCACTATACTACAATGTCACCTAGAACCATTGGTTGTTTAAAAGGTAAGACCATTGGTTGTTTACATAAGTAAACACCTTGGATAAACCACCTATGAAGTTCTTGATTTTTGTTCTAGAAAGAGTCATCATCTAACCCTAGACATCCCTTGACTAACAACACAAAAAGTTCCATTGAGAGTAGCATAAAATTCACAATCGACTATTCATTTAAAACAAGCCATCCGTTGTCAACAAGTAAGCTCCTTAAGTGATCATATAAAGGAAACCATATAAATCACATTATTAGGACCAACATATTACATTAGCCATCCTTCCACTTTATTGGAGGAATAAACATTAGACCTTGACCATTGGGTCAAGTTCATATGTTAAAACCATCAATTATAGTATAGGTTTGACCATTTCATCCAATGACCCAAGAAACCATTGGTCTAAGGCTTAATTGATGCTCCAACTATATGATTAACTCATCATAGGTTTTGGAGACATGATCCACCATCATTAGTGATCGTTAAGTCACCATAGGTTGTTAGATAAACACTATAAACATTAACCAGCATCAAATATTAAGCTAATGGCATCATTCATTAATAACATCCACATGGTACTTAATGGTTGATCATTAAACTTCTAATTGATCAAAAACCTGACCTAAGGGGGTGACCATAGGTTGTCACCATCATCTGACACCTTTGATACCAACCATCAGTTGTCATGAAGACAACACCTTTGGGTTGTTGCAATGGTACCATCATCGGGTCATGGGTGTATAGAAGAAAGCACCTTAAAACCCTAAAATTGACCATTTGTTGATAGGTGCTTAGCACCATAGGTTGTCAAACCAACCTGATACAAGTCATATTATACCTTAGTAATAACGTACACATGATCACAGGTTCATATAGAACTGAAATCAGATCAAGGAATATTATAAAAATCAAAATCCAAGTCAAGAATAGCTTTTTAGTGCATGGATCATCATTTAAAAGCAAGAACAAGAGCTAGCAAGCTTATGGTAAGCAACAAACGTGGAGCAAAAATAAAACATTCCTCTAATGAGAAAATGAAATCCCAAATAGAATAAAACTCTAGCAGGTAGGGTAGTTAATTCAAGTATAAGCTGTGAACTTGTCCATCTAGCACCTTTCTTCATCAAATGAGCAAACCCTAAGCATAAGGAGCAAGAAAGGTTGGGTTTTAGAGCTTTAGAGCAATTTCTACCATGGAAAAGCAAGGTTCCTAACTGGAGAAAGGTAGGAGGAAGGATAAAGAAGAAATAAACGGAGTAAAGAAGGAGATTCTTACTCATTTAGTTCAACATCACTAGAAGGAAGTTTTCAAACCCTAAAAGGAAGTCAATTGCAACCCTAGATTCTTTTTCCAAGAAGATCCCCTCTTTCTTCTTCCTTGGATAGAAAATTTGTAGCAGCACAGAGGTAGAACGAGCTACATATAAGGAGGGAAGTGGTGGAGATAAAATGGCTTGTTTGGGTGCTTAGGAATAAGTATATGAAGCTTTAAGAGAAAGAAAAAGAAAAAGTTGAAGTTCTAGTATCTTTCCAAGTGTCCATGGCCTTAAACTATTAAGAATATACAAGAACACACAATCAGATCCCCCACCATCCATAAAGACATTCTTATCCATCGTTTCTTGAATTTCCAAGAAAAACAAATAATGCATTAGTTGATAGCTACTAAAGGTAGCTCATCCATGAAGGGGTAAACCCTAAAATACCCTTGAGGAAAACACCTTCAAACCAAGGTTCAAATAGGCACCCCATGGCTCAAAAATCTCAATAATTATGTGTGAATATAAAAGGAACATAATGCAAGTGATAAATTGCAAAGAAAACCTCTCAGTTGAGTATATTGTAGAAAAGTCCAAAATGTGCATAAAATT
Organism: Alisma plantago-aquatica; assembly: GCA_963693085.1. Lineage (NCBI taxonomy): Eukaryota > Viridiplantae > Streptophyta > Magnoliopsida > Alismatales > Alismataceae > Alisma > Alisma plantago-aquatica. Next base: position 162,162,803 of record OY856409.1, read on the forward strand.
GCATAACTTGCTCAAACAATGTCCAAATTGGACCAAATTTGAAAATTAAGCTTGTATTATGATCTCAAAGCATATCACAAGGATAAATTAGGGTTATAAGAATTAAATTATGACAATTAAGCTTGTTCAACACTTTAACCAAGGTTAGGGGTCTCACAACCATAAACCCCTAACAGGGATTTCGCTCCCAAAATCGAAGGTACATATATATGGACACTTCTCGTGCATGTCATCCTCAATATTATACATGGTTACTTTCATATTATGGTAATGTCACATCGCTCTTTTAGAGGTCATGTTCTTCTCTTTCAATTCATACATATCTTATCTTGGGTCTGCACACAAGCCCCCACATAAGAAGGCATTTGCAAATATGGAACATAGAAACTTATTGTGCCACCTATACAAATCTAATAGTAACTTTCAACTTTAAATTCTAGCTATCATCCTAAAATTATATCTATTGTATCAACAAACCTTGCTTCCTCTTCAGATCTACCTAATGGGTTGGATTCTAGAGGGAGTGGAGGACTTATTGAATCATCTACTACCCTGGAAGTAGTCCACATTACATATCTAGCAACAATTAATTCACCACTACAGTGGAGACCCTGAAGCCTACATCTATCGGGAATGTTGTGAAGCTACAATGGATTGATGTCCCTACTGTGGATGGTAAGATACTCTAACCAAGTAAAGAAGTGGAGGAAAATGTGAACAAATGGAGCAAATGCTTGCTCGAGTATGTTATTGATTTCTGGCCTGAGATATGTACTCTGGCGGACCACTTTGATGTTGTCTGGAAAACTTGTGGTCATTTTGAGGTTTTTGACAGAGGTGAAGGATTCTTCCTAATAAGATTTGAATATTTAGAAGATCTAAAGCATGTCATTGAAGGTAAATGGACTGTCATTGGTAGGTTGGTTGTCCTCAAGAAGTGGTCGCCATGAGAGCTACAGGCTAGATTGGTCCTTTCTGATGTTCCTGTCTGGGTTGATATTAAGAACTTGCCGATGGAGTTATGGGATACGAGAACATTCAACATGATTGGGTCCTTTCTGGGTCATCCAATGAAGACAAATGATGCTACTATCAACTTGAAACAGTTGGATATGGCGAGAATTCAAGTGCTGATGAAGTGCGATGCTAGATTTCCGAAGTCTTTAACACATAAGTGATGCAGGGTTGGAGCATATTGTTGCTTTGGACTATGAATGGATTCCACACAGATGTAGTAGATGTGGATTCTTAGGCCATGGTGAATGTCAACCAACCCTGACTGAGAGAAGACAAAAAGAGATGGCTAGGTCAAAACTGAAGAAAATTTGGGAGATTAAGAAGACTGTTGTAATTCCTCAGCATGTTTCTACCTCTAAAGCTAATCTGAGCGAGGAGTCTGGGTACATCATTGAGGAAATATTGGATGAGGTGGAGATTCATTGCAAGAAATTTATTGTCGAGAAGATGGTTGAAGCTACTGAAGATGAAAGATTATCTAAGATAGTTAATGAAGTCTTTGAAACCTCCAAATCTCCTCCTGGAAGTAATGGAGCTCAATCCCTTCTACTCCTATTATAACATAGGTTTTTTCAAACATTTCTCCATATAATTTGAATACTAATGTTCCCCTAATCGAACCCTGCGATAGAAGAAGGAATATTTTCCCACCTGAGCATCAGCTCAAGCAAAGTTCAGGCATATTTCACAGAATCTATGAATCTAACTTTTCTTCTGTATTAGCACAAGTTGATGAACTACACATGGTTTCTGATGAAGCTGAGGCTGACAGCTTAACAACCCAAGTTGTCAAATGATTCCTCCCCTTTCTATTTCTTCTTTGAACGTCCATGATTTAGCAACAAAATCCAGGATGTCCAAGGATAAATAAGGAAGGTGAATAATAGTAACATCGTCCTTATTGAAACGAAGTTAAGACCCCACAAGATCTCTGCTTTTGTCAATAAGTACTTTCCTGAATATACTTGGATCTCGAACCATACCTCCCATGTCCTTGGGAAGATTGTTGTTCTCTGGAATGCAAATGACATTGACATTACTAGTTTATCTAAAAATGATCAAATCCTTCATTTGAAAGTTACTATTGACCAGTCACATTTTTTCTTATCTGTAGTGTATGGTCATAACCTTGACATTGATAGAGAAAGGCTTTGGTCTTCTATTACTTCTTTTCGCCCTCAAGTTGATAAGCCTTGGATCGTTTTGGGTGACTTTAAATGCATGCGTAAAATGTTGAAAGGATCAATAAGCAAATGCCTTCTAAGAAATCTATGGATGACTTTAATGAGTGCATTCTGAATTGTAACCTCTTCGAAATGAATCTTCAAGGCCATTTATTTACTTGGGACAACAGGCAGGATGGTAGTAATTTTGTCATGTCTAGAATTGACAATGTTTTTTATAACTCTGATTTCCTTAATGCCAACTTGGATTTCTCTGGTGAAGTTGTGAATAATATCATAAGTGATCACAGGAAGATTGTTGTTAAGATTGGTGATCCTAGGAAGGTTAAATCTCCCTTCAGGTTCATAAATTCTTGGGCTAGCCATGCTGATTTTACTTATGTTGTTAAAAGGTCCTGGGATATTAATCCTCCAAGTTTTTCTATGTTTAAGCTTTACAAGAAATTGGAAAATCTCAAGAAGAATCGTGTTCTATGGAATAAGGAGATATATGGTGATATTAATGAAAATTTAAAGATTGCTAATTTCAAATCTAATCAAGCTCAAGTGGAAGCTGATTTGGATTCGTTTAATGAAGATCTAAGGAGTACTGCTAAGAAGATTAGATTAGAAGCTTATCATCATGATGCTGCTTAGGAGTCTCTATATAAGAAAAAATCCAGAGTCAATCAGCTTAAAGAAGGTGATTCAAATACTTCTTTCTTCTATGCTTCTATGAAGGTGAGTAGATAATCTAATTCTATTAGGAAACTTCTCATTGATGGTGACGTGTCATATGACAATGCTGCTATAAAACAATCTATTACTGATTTCTATTCTAAGCTTTTTGATAATAATTCGAATTCTTCTGGGGTATGGCAAGGTGATTGGCTTGGCAACATTTTGTCTATTCCGCAAATAAATGCCCTTATTTCAAGAGTTACTAGAAATGAGATTGAGGAGGTTATAAAAACTTAAAATTCGATAAGGCCCCTGGCCCTGATGGGTTTAATGGGTTCTTTTACAAGAGATGTTGGGATATCATTGGTGACGACATTTGTAATGTTGTGTTTGAATTTTTCAATAATAGTAACATGTTGCAGGAAGCTAATATAACCTTCTTGACCCTTATTCCCAAAGGAACTGATTCATCTTATATCAAGAACTGGAGACCTATTGCTTTATGCAATACTTTTTATAAATTCATTTCTAAAATCCTTACTAATAGGCTTCAAGCGGTGTTGCCTTTCATTATTGATGTCTCTCAGTGTGCCTTTGTTAAATATAGGAGCATTAAATATGCTACCCTACTCACCAATAAGATTTTAAGTGATTTCAAGAAGGATAATTTGCATGTGAGAATGTGTATTCAAGCAGATATCTTGAAATCCTATGATTCAATCAAATGGTCTTTCCTTTTTTTTATTATGTTCAAAATGGGTTTCCCATCCATCTGGATAAACTAGATTAGAGAAATTTTTTCTTCAACTTCTTACCAGGTTCTTATTAATGGTGAACCTTCAGATGCTTTCAAACCTGAAAATGGGGTGAGACAGGGGGGATCCAATTGCCCCCTATCTATTTGTGATTGGTATGCAAGGTATTTTTGAACTCTTCAAAAAGCTGGTTATGTGTGGTGGCCTTGAACTTATAGTGCTTCTAATAATATGATAAGATCTCATCTTATCTTTGTGGATGACCTCATGATCTTTTCAAAAGCTAGTAGTAGTGATACTAAGGCCATTAAGTCTACCTTGGAGTCCTTTGCTGAGATTTCTGGCCTTCGTGTTAACTTTGACAAAAGTTCCATCATCTTTAGCAAAATTGCCGAGAAAAATTCCATTATTGATATCATGGAGATTAAGGAGGGTAGTTTTCCCTCAAAATATCTTGGCCTGCCCCTTTTTTTGGGAAGTTATCAAAAAGGTTTTTTGGTACTCTGACTGATAAAGTCAAGTCAAGATTGGACTCTTGGAAATCTAAACTTCTTTCTACTGGTGCTAGACTGGAATTAGTCAAATATACACTTGCTAATACACATCTTTATTGGCTATTTTCTTTTCCTATTTCTAGTTCCACCCTTGATCATATTGACAGGTTATGTCGTGATTTCCTTTGGGGAGAGACTGAATCTAGAAAGAACCCTCATCTTGTTAAGTGGGATGTTGTAACATCCCTGACCTGGGTTATGAACTAACCCTAGGTGTTTTGCTTAAATATGTGATTAGATGCTTGTGGTTATCTTTTGATATGTAATTAAAGCTTCTGAGGAACATATATTTCTATTTCTGCCCTTTGTGAACAATGTTGTAATATTGTTTTGTTAAAAGTGGACTTATGTGCAAATTACCCAATTAGAGGGGTTAACTTGCAAATTTCACATGTTAAGTTGTTCCTCTGGTGATGAGACATCATATTTATGTATATGATGTAGTAATATGGATTCTCCAAGCTTGGGCACCAAGATATAGCTTGTAGAGCAATCCGTGTGCTTTAAACCCTAGTTTTGGTGTAAAGTGCAAATTACCCAAAACATAGGGTGCAACATGTAAAATACATCCTCTAGAGTATATTTCATGACTCTTGGCATCAACCAGAGAAAAGATGATGAGGAGGGAGCCTCATCATAATGATCAAATAAGAAGGATAACCTTTATAATTAAATAATCAAGATGTATGCAACATGACCCCTTTTTATGTGTGCAACTTAGTAGGATGTTTGGCTTCTTTTCCTCCAAACCTTGTATAAGAAGAAGTTTTCCTTAAGTATAGAAGGGAGAGACGTGCCTAAGAAGAGGAGAAGGACCTATTTGAGAAATAAAGCAAGTAGTTGTCCTTATCTTGAAAATACACCCAAAGTATATAGGCTCATCTCTTTTACTAAGCAAGGGATCGTTCCCTTCACCCTTTCACTTATCCCTTTGCTGTGGCCGACTAAGAAGGATCTCAGGAGCAGAGGAGAACGGCCAAGCTGAATTGGGTAAGCTTTGATCACCATCTAGCTCGAAATCATGCGGGAAATCTTGCTACAAGGTTGGTTTGTTAGTCTTTCTTACATAGTTCTTCTTTCTAGCCATCTTCTCCATCCAATCCTTGACGAACAGACCTTGGACGACCTTTGGAATTCAAGCCACCATTAAAGCTACGAATCTTGGAGCTATAGATCTGATCCTGAGGCGGGTTTTATAACTCTAAACCTTAAAGCTTTGCTTATGCATCTTCTTCTTATGAAAACGTTGCTTGTTCTCCTTTCTTCCATACTTCTAAGTGTTTTTGCAACCAAATCCATGAAGAACAGTTCATGTTCTTGAGGTAGAAGAAGGTGGTGTTAATTCCAAAGTTCACTTTAGCAAACGGTCCTCCACCTCTTGCCCAAACGGTTTGCAAAACCGTTTGGAAGAAAACAGTTTCAAAACTATTTGGAGGGAAAACGGTTTCACAAGACCATTTGGATGGGTTGACCAAGTGTTGACCATTTGGAGATCTACTGCAGACATTATGGACTAATCACCCACCAAGAATCATTAACTAATTCCAAGTAAATCACAAGTTGAAGGCACATTAGTCACCTATACCCTAATCGGGTTTATTGTTGATTTCAATGGTGCAATTATGTTGAAGTTTGGGTTGAGTGACCCAAACGGTTTCAAAACCGTTTGGGGATCACCCAAACGGTCTCAAGACGGTTTGGTGATCACCCAAGACCGTTTGGAGGTCTAGGGTAAAGTGGGGTTGATTAATTGAGGGTCCAATCACATCAAGTTGTTGAATAATCAAATGCTGATTTTGTGACCTAATTAGGGTTCAACCCTTGAGTGAATGACTTAGTTTTGATGAAATTTATGGGCAAATGGTCTCAAGACCGTTTGGTCCAAACGGTCTCAAGACCGTGTGGGGTCAGGTCATGACCCAATTGAGTGATGGTTCAATGGGTTCAACATCAACTAGACTCATGTTGATGTATGTTGAAGGTTGATCGATTCAAAACCCTAATCCAATTGGTCCCAACCCTAATTCGTTATCAATTGAGGGTCAATTGAGTGACAAATCAGTAAAGGATTAACCTAATTGACTTAATTGATAAATGGCTAACAATTACAAGAACGTTTGACGGGTTCAACATTGAAAACCCTAACTCAATTGGAAGTGTTGATACACTTTTTGGTCCATGCAGTTTTGAGGGTGTTTGGACCAAACGGTCTCAAGACCGTTTGGGGCCAAATGGTCTCAAGATAGTTTGGGGCCAAATGGTCTCAAGACTGTTTGGGACCAAATGATTCCAAGACCGTTTGGTGACCATGCGGTTTCAAGGTCGATTTGCCCATGCGGTTTCAAAGTCAAAGTTGGCCAAACGGTCAATGGGACCAAACGGTCTTCACCTCAGCTAGGGCAAACGGTCTTGATGGTGTATTTGGCCATGCGGTCTTGAAAGTCAAAGGGACCAAATGGTCAACAACTCCATGCGATTTCAAAACCGTTTGGAGGTTGAAGTGTAAGACCGTTTGGGGTTCAATTATGTTAAGAACATTTGATGATTTGAAGGTTAAGATGGTTTAGTAGTTGTTTAACCTAAACCCTAAAGATACCTAAAGTCATTAAGGAGTTAAGTAATTACTAAAGTAATGTATGTTATGGTCAATGGTGAAGATTACAAAAGTACCCTTAGTGGGTTAGTGTGACTAGTACCCTTGATCAAGTGAACCCTAATGACGTTAATGGTGATGACTTGACTTATGTTAATCAAGGTTGGTTTGACCTAACCTAATTAAGAGTGATGTAAACATCATCTATTAGTAAGATGAGAGAGAAGATTCCTAATATGAATGAGAATCAAGTAATATACCTTCAATATGTATGAATGCACATGATTAGGGTATGATCCTTCAAAGTGAGATCATGGAAACCCTAATTATGGTGATTATTGAATCTTAACCTAATTTGAAGGCATTAATGAAAGTAATTTTCATAGATGATGATGGTATGACCTCAATTCACTGTGAAGTGAATAGTAAACCCTAATTCTAGGGTAATAACATGTAATGTGAATAGTAAACCCTAATTGAGGGTGATATGATGCAATGAACAATAAACCCTAATTCCAGGTTATGCTTTTATGCATGAAACTTCATGATTGAAGTATGAAATAAGGAATCACTATTCCTAATTAAGATAAAGGGGTTGAATAATCCCTAATTGAAATGAATAGGGAAAATCTAACCTTACTGAAGGCATGATGGTACATCCCTTGAATTGAAAGATTATCTCTGCTTTATAAATTGCTGATATAGAGATAAATTGTCTACTATCAAATATATTGACCATGCAGGTTCTTATAAAGAAGTGATCATAGCCAGGTAAGGGTTATATTCATTGAAAGAAGGTTATAAGATTTATGAATAGTGACATACTATGTTGCCTGGTTTAAGAGGCAACATACGAGATGGACAGGCTGTAAGAGCTATGAGCAATAATTACATTATTACAATCAAGGTCATGTTGTTAGATGACATATGATGTTCTAAGGGTTTGAATACCCCTGTTCTTGAATCATAGTGATGAGATGATTAAGAAATGATATCCATATGATAATTGATGTGAGTTAAACTTGATACATTTAGTATTCTTCTTTCATAGCAGTTGTTTTAATGGTTTATGATTGAAAACATGCTCGATGCTAAAAGAATGCTAAAATGTACTTAAATAATCAAGTATAATCATATCATGTAGAGCCCTGACCATAGATCCATCATTGTCAGAAGCTAAATGATGGTGAAATAGGTTTTCCTAAGGGAACTCCTGGAGCACATACTTTTGAGTATGTGGGGGTTTATGGACGCGAATATCCTTACATCCTAGTGTAGGAATTGATGTAAGATGTACCTTTAATCCATCAATCCTTCATTATATGTTTATGTCGGGATGATGTATCACTAATCTCCCGAGGGAATCTTTAATGCCGCATCGATGAGAGATAAACAAGAGATCCTCGATGACGAAGAGAGTACAGAACGCCACTGTGACTCTAATAGCAAAGTTGCCAGAATACCCTGGAAAGCTATTATAGAAGAGTCACAAGATGTCCTGCATGTTGATCCTCACACTGACTGAGGAAGATGAGGTTATAAGAATCCGACTCTTTTGATGAACTATGTATGGTACCGATGCGATTTCGTAATGGTCGGTTGGAGTATGAGCGGTATACCTCATCTCCACAGGGCATAATAATGTTTGAAAAACATAATTAGCCGCGTAGCATAACTTCTCAGGTTGAACTTCGAGCAACAATGATTGATGTTACATTGTTTAAAATGTTCTAGTTAAATAACTAGTATACATGTCCTTCATATTCTTTATTGAGATATGCTTTGATAACAAATTAAGTTATAATTGAAATGTTGCTTTACTTGACATTAAACCTGCTGTTAAATGTTAATAATTATATTGCTTATGTTATTCTTTTATTACAATAACAAAGCTTATGGCGAAGAGTTATAACTATCGTTGGGACAATTATTCAATTTCTCACCCCCGTGGGATTCGACTTTTTAGGTGAACGCTGAGGACGAAGGAACCCATCTGAGGGTGAGCAGCAGCAGTCGCAACACCAGGGGCAGCAGTGAATCTCAGGTGGAGATACTGACTATCAAGTCTCGTAGATAGTATGTCCTATGTGTCGTCTCTGTACTCTCAGGTCCTAGGAGTCAATAGATCTGAGCTTTTTGGCTTAATGCCTCGAGATTTTTGTATCTTGTCTTGTACAGATAACAGGGCAATGGATGTATGTAATCACTCGAGATGTGATTTCACAGAGTTGTAATGTCAAACCATGTTGTAAATAATTTATCTTGTTTTCTTATAAAAGAGTTTTATGGTTTAAAGATCTCTTTCCAAAAAGTTTTAATATTTAGTGATTTTTGATAATTCCACTGCTAGTTAATCGCTTCCGCATTTGTTGATCTTGTTTTTCCATGACGGTCGTCTCAGATGTTGTTACAGAACCTAAAGAAGATGGTGGCTTGAGTATTAAGAAGCCAAAAGATGTTGCTAAAGCTTGCCTTATTATTAATGCATGGGATATTGCTAGCAAGAAAGATACACTATGGGTTAAATGGATATCTGAAAAATACTTGAGGAGACAATCCTTCTAAATTATTAAGGAGTCTCCTAACTACTCTTAGATGATCAATAATCTTATTCGTGTTAGATATGATTTGAAAAACCACATCAAGTTTATTGTGGGTGATGGTAATTCTTTTCTGGTGTGGCAAGATTCTTGGTGTGATTCTCATTTTCTTGATTACTTTGTGGGCAAATATTGCATTATCAGATCAGGAATTTCTTGGGATTCTTACCTAAATGTTATGATTTATAATGTTGGTTGGAGAATGCCTAAAGACAATAATCGTGGACAAGATGAGATCTTTAATGTTGTTAAGAGTGTTGGTATATGTCGGGGGCAGAAGAATACCATCTTTTTTGAAGGGAAACAGAAGGTTAAGCTTCATGATGTTTGGGATTGTATTAGACTGAAGAAGAATTGTAACTATAATTTTGAGTGGATATGGAAGATCAAAACTCATTAACGTGCTATTTTTCACTTGTGGAAAGCCATGCACAATAAACTTCCCACTTCTGATTATTCAAGCAGAAGGGGGATCTACTTGGCTTCTATGTGCTTTCTTTGCCAAAATGGTTATGAAAATACCAATCATTTGCTCTTTGATTGTGAATATGTTGAGGCGAATTTTCCTATGATTAAGTCGTGGAATCAAGATGAAAAATCTTCTGATTTGAGGATGAAGTGTTTTATGAGCCTTATTTTCTATCATTCTTGGGTTTAAAGAAATATTAGAGTCCATGAAGACAAATATAGAAATCCAACTCAGTTGTGGTCGATTGATAATCAAGATGCTATATGTTTTTTCCCTGAGTAGTAATTGCTTCTCTATGCTGTCTTGTTCTGGTGTTCGAGCTCTTGATGTTGAGCTGTGATGGTTGGCTCTTCTGTGGATGATGTCCTTCTTTCTATTGAAGTTTTCTATCCTATGGATTCTCTTTGCTTATCTTTGCTTCTTCCCTAGTGGATGTTGGTGTTTCCTGCTGGCATTATGTATCTTTATGTTGTGGTTTGTTGGTTCTGTTTGTGATGCTTGTTCTTAGTTTCTTTTTTGGTTGTGGGCTTGAGCTTATCCCTATTGGGAGTGGCAGAGCTCGCCCCTTGTTCCATGGCTCTGGTTGAGATTAAGTGGATGGAATCTTTTCTTATTTTCTTGTTGGTTTTCCTTGGTTTGGGCTTGAGCTTATCCCTTTGGGAGTGGCAGAGCTCGCCTTGCCTTCGTTGCTATGGCTGGCCTTTCCTCTTGGGTTTGGTTGAGGTTTTAGGTTCCTATTGGTGAGTCTTTTGTTGGTCCAATGTTAATATGGTTCAGTGAGAATTTCTATTTCGATGGATCTTAAAGTTGCTATTACTTGTGGATATCCGAGTGTTTCTTTGATGTTCCTTCTGATGGGCTTGAGCTTATTCTTTTTTGGAAGTGGCAGAGCTCGCCTTCCTAAGATCCTTGGCTGAAGATGTGCTTCTTGCTGCTGATGGTGCTATGATGGTCTTATCCCTGTTTGGGAGTGGCAGAGACCCTCTCTTTCTCTGGATGGTTTTATGGTTTTAGCTCTTTTGTGTTTTCTCTGGTGGATGACTGAAGATGTTGGTTCAGTTTTTTCTAGGTTTTCTTGAAGAATCTCTTCTATATGTTGTTGTGGTGCTGGATAGCTGGCTTGCTGGTGGTGTGAATGATACCTGAGTTGGTCCTTGATGTTTCTCTTGTGTGGGCTAGAGCTTCTCCCTTTGGGAGTGGCAGAGCTCGCTTTCTCTTGGTTTGTTTGTAGATGTGCTCCCCTTTCTGAAGTTGATCTGGTTGGAAGTCTGAAGTTGCTGGCTAGGCTATTGTGGGTCTTCTAGACTGATCTATTTTTTAGGGTTTTTGGAAGCTTGATGGTTAAATATCTTCATTTTGCATACGATTCTCTCTGTTGATATCCTTGATGCTGCCTGCAGATTTTTCTAGTTTGGCAATAGTTTTTGGAGGCAAAATCTATTTGTATAGATAGATACTTCCTCATTTTTTAGGATTAATGTATAGATTATTTTATTTCTGTTGGTTCTTCTAAATCCAACAAGTTTTGTACTCCAAAAAACAAAATTATAAAAAGCAACAGTTTTTGACCGACAAAAAAAAACCATCTATTCTTGATAGTGGTCTTGCCCAGCTATCACTAGACCATACACAACATTATCGAGCCACTTGTGTTTTTCCTTCCAAACAACATGTATAGGATCATCATCAACTCTCTCTCTCTCTCTGTCTCTCTATGGCAGAGGAATACTTGGAATGTTCATTTAATAAACATCTCCAACCTTCACATATTTCTCATACTGTTGATACATCTTGGATACTAGGATTCATTACCTTGGTATCCACCTCATGTGCTATAAGGAACTCACATCATTATCTCATCCACTTTTACCAACATAACAAATATCAAGACATATAAGAGGAGACTTCCTAATTATTGGAAGGCTCAAAAGAAAAATCATCACAAACTTTATGATCTTGGAACCATAGTCCAAACAACCTTATGCTATAATAAGCTACCCACCCTCATGTTTACAACGAATCCACACATACCAAGTGACAATGATCCACTTGAAAGTTTTTCCTTGGAAAGGAAAGACACAAAGGGAAACACACTTCCCACATCTTAGCAACATTGTTCAAGGGCCACTAGCAAAAAGGTAACCAATTCTATTTTCATTATGCAAGTTACAACTTCTTATGTATCATTTTACCCTTTTCATTTTGGGTTCATTGCCATTAGCATAGGAACCATCATGATTAACATATCTCGTTACTCCTTCCTTGATATCTATTTATCACACTTGGGTATGTTCTCTTATTTTATTATGTTCATCAACAACTTATTAATAAGTAAATCATCATATTCCACATTTTCTTCATTAAACATGGATCATTTGCCTTAATTTCTTTCACATGCCATGCTGGTTTTACATTAACACTTTTTTACACACATAGGTTGGTCTGAGATTAACTCAGGTTCCACCTTATTCCCTTGTCATTGTTCCCATTTGTCTTCTCATTTTTACTTATTATAGGAGTTCTCTCCATCTTATGTGAATTTATACCTTGAATCACTTTATAAGAATAGACTTATCTATCTTTTACTTTATTATCTTCTTGAATTTCATCTTCAAGAACTCCTCATTTGCTTATTTATATTTAGATTTAGATTTCATGGTGTTATATCATTCTCATATAGTTACCAAGCATTCAAGTTTTGATAGATTATGATGCAATTCTCATCTTCTTAAAGGTAGGATTGAGATATTCGTACCATGATTTCTTATTCATTATTCTCTTTAGACTATCTCAAAATGACTATTTGATCAGAGTAATCAGAAAGATAACAATCTAAGAGTTCCATACTTACCTTTCTTCAATAATTGAATACCTGGCCAGGGCACCCAAATACTGAGATTAGGCAGTATGCACCTTATTTTTAGGTCATATCCCTAATTTTGGCATCAACCTAGTCATATGTCCTACTGTCCCTATAGACTCAGTGTACCTATAGATGTGATGCCAACTTGTGAGAACCTCTTACACTAAACGAGATTACTCAAAACATAAAACACAATTGATCATTAATTAATCACATACCCAAAAATATGGGTAAATTAAAAACGATTTCAACATCAACACCTACTCAAAAACATTTGCATAAGATCCCAGTATCTTTCTTATATCCATACTATGCCCAAAATTTGATACAAATTATTCTATTGCCTTAGCCACAACATATATAAATAGGAGAAAAATATTTGTATATGCCACACAACAAACATTAATATGCTAACAAAATTCCAGTTCAATTGAAAATCCATATACAAACGTTTTCGGCCCGGACCGGAGAGTACATGGATGACTCTAGGATACACTAGACATCTAATCAACTTTCTCAAAGATTCATTACTATAGCTCCTCTTTTCTGCCACGGGTTTGTTTTTGTCACTTCCAATTACCTAAAAAGATGTGGCGAACCACAAGGGTGAGACCCATGTCCCAGGAAGAGATATAACCTCCAACAATGCTTATTGATTACAACATTTTAAATAGTAGATAACTAAGCAGTTGGAGTATTTAATAATCAATTAAACATGTTGAACAATTGAAATATACTAAACATATTAAGAAAATCATCTTAGCAACAAGTATGATCATTAATGCATATACAAATAACAAATAAATCCATTTCTCTGGATAGATACCTACTCAAATATCATCAAATTGCATCTAATAACAATCATTATCATTAATCTAACTATCATCATATACCTTGCTAACAGTACAAGCAATATAGTAGCATAAGCATCCCTAACATCATGAATATGTCTAGTAACATAACGTTGCTATCAATATTGGCATCTCAAATAAAGGGAACATATCTATATCATAAGTAGAACTAACATCATAACATAATGAACTACATAGGCATGATTAAACGTTTAAGCATTTATAATTACATAGGCATGCCTAGAAGTATTAAACATAGCTAGGAACAACATCTTAGCCATCAATGTTAGTATATTTGACAACATAGGCATGATTACAACATGAGCATAACTACAACATAAGCATATCTATTATCTCTTATTATACTATACATGATCTCAATGAATTGAAAGAAAACAAGGGTTATCATCCAATATGAAGCGCTATGTATAACCCTAAACATATATGTTACACGGCTGTCTTACATCTTTTATTATGCCCTGAGGAATTTGAGGATACCACTCATAATCCAACTGACCACTACTAAGTCAAAATCAGTGCCATACAAGATCTAGGAAGAGCCAAACTCCTAAGATCTTCTCCTCCCCCAATCAGTATGGGTCCCTCCACAACAACACATAAGGTCAAGCTACTAAAACCTAGTTTGTCCTTGGTACAGGTCATGACACTAGTGAAAGGAGGTGGGTACGCATACCCTACCATCAGAGGTACAACCACAGTTGTCCTCCAATCTCGTCATGTATATAATCATCGGGACACAACCACATCCGTTCTCAAACCGAGGGCTAGGTATGACCGCAGTCATCCTCCCTAAACACTTAAATTCAGGATGACAAGCAGCCCACATACTCATTAGTATGCGCTCTGAGTTTCCCTAAGGAATACTCATTTCACCATTTGGCAACTTCTGACACTCAAATGGATCTATGGAACATGGCACTACATGATTAGAGTTTCACTTGATTAGTTATGTCAATTGGGTGAATTAAGGATGCATCAAGCAAGTGGACATACAAACCCTAATTCACTTCTAGCAAGCATATACATATCACAACTTCAAAAGATATATAATGTGTGAAACATAATTTCTCATCTCATCATAACGTGGTACTATTCACTTTCCATTCATGAGGCTACACCGGTTTGTGGAGAAATTTGATTGCTTTAAGGATTAGTGTTGATGTCATTTGTGCATTAATTGGATTCAAATTGCCTTTTTACAATATCATAGGGTATCAAACCTTATCAACACAAGAGGATTACACCTCATTCAGGGCTCAACCATGCCCAAAGGTCATTAAGACCATCATACTATTCCCTGCAAGATCATCATTATCATTCCATGCCTTATGTGACGACCCGATCACAAATCAGACCGTCACTGTGTAATTAATTACAGAATTGAACATAAACAGTGGATTAACAAAAATCACTAAAATTAAAATCATGTAAAAAGAGATCCATTTCCAGGAAACTCTTATACCATGAACCAAAATATTATATATATACATTCTAGTCCACAAAGTACATACCATGTACCTTCTCTTCTCGATGATTACATACAACAATTGCTTTGGTAAATCTACACATAAGCAACATAAAACCTCGAGGCATTCAATGCCAAAATCTTAGATCAAATCATAAAAGCACTAACTACTGACTCCAAGGACCTAAGAGTACAGAGATGACTCATAGGACTCATATCTACAAGTCACAACAGTCAGTATCTCCGCCTAAGGTGTTACTGTTGTCCCTAATGCTGTTGTCCTTCCCCTGTTGTATGGTTTCTACCTCCTCGTCCTCGTCCACCTAAAAAGGTTGGATCCCATAGGGGTGAGACAATTGAAATTGTCCCAGCGAGAGATATAACTCTCCCCCAGAAACATTATTATTGTAGATAAACAGTAATAAACTGAGTATAGGATTTTCTATTGAAAAGCAGGATTTAATCATTATTAGGCAGAATAGAGAAATATCATCTTTTAAAGCATTAAAACTATAAATGATAAAGCAGTAATTCATCTATCCACTTTAATAAGGAATATGAAGAACATGTATAACATCTATCCATTTAGGATACAATAAGCAATGTAACATCAACTAATAATTTCTGTATTTCATCCTTAAGCAAATATGCTACATGGTTGATTACATTTTACAAACATACTTATACCCTAAGGAAGCGAGTCGTACCGCTCAAATCCAACCTTCAGTTGCAAAACCCAAAGCCAGTTCCATACAAGATCAAAGGAAGAGCCAGATTCCTCGATCTCATCTGTCTCGGTCAGTGTGAGACCACAATCAGGACCACAGTCTCTTGCTTAAGTGACCTCAGTCACAGGGTTAGCTCTCATAGTCTGCCCATTCTCTAGCTCACATTGGTACAGGTCCCGACGCTAGTAAATCTAAGCCACGGGCCAGTTCACCATGCTCTTTGAGCCATGAACTCATTCATGCTCCATCACATTGAGCCATGGGCCAGTTCACCATGATCCTAAACATATCTTGAGTCTACAAATGAAGTTGCACTCTAATCCTCCTAATTTTCGGCAGGAGAAACCCCACATATTCAACAATATATGCTCCAGATTAACCAGTAGGAGAATCCGTTTCACCATTACCAGCTACTGACAATGATGGATCTATGGCCAGGGCTCTACATGATAATGTTCCACTTGATTATTTAAGTACATTACCATATTCTTTTAGAATCACTCAAGTTTTCAAACAATAATTATTCTGACAAATGCTACAAAGAAACATGTAATACTTCTATCAAGTACTCTTCAGAACTTTATAAAACATTGAGATCTCAAACCCTTATCTCATTACTGGGAATTCACATCCCTTAACAATATCATCATCATGGTTACTGGATCTGAGTATTCAAACCCTTAGTTCATCACTAAACATGGTTACCACTATCAGGTAACCATTAACTCCAGGTCATCTGACTAAGGTATTCATGATACTTGTTACACAAGCATCTCACATGGTTCACCAGGCATATTAAACTTCTTGTCACCTCTCACTAGGCAACAAATAAAATAATGGCTCACAAGGACCATTATCATCATAGTTCATACCTAGTTATGCTCATCATCTCATGATACATGCATACTTAGTATTCTTGATAACAACCATATCAATTACATATTAACATTTTTCAAAACAAAGATAACATCACTATTCCCTCATTAGGGTTAGGGTTTCCCATCTTTATCAATTAGAATTTCACATAACATCACCCTTCATTAGGGTTTCACATAACATCACCCTACCTTAGGTTTTCACATAACATCACCCTACCTTAGGGTTTTCACATAACATCACCCTACATTAGGGTTTTTCACATAACATCACCCTACATTAGGGTTTCTCAACCCAATACCCAAAATTAGGGTTAGGATTTCTCATCCTTCTCAAGTAGGGGTTCACAGTCACATTATCAAAGATCAAACCCTAAATCAAACTCCATGCATCTTGGAGAATGCATTGATATTACAATTAATATCCAAAACCAAACTCATTGCTTCTCATGTCTAGAATTACATAGTACCTTCATAAGTATTCAATTAAAATTATGTATTGTAATTTTCCTTATGGATTAGGGTTTCCATTCTCCATTGATTATGGTTTTATGATTACTTCATTAATCCAAACCCTATGTCAGTGCTTCCACATATCTTGGAGCACATATCATTATTCAAGTATTAAATCATATTTATCATTATTCCATGTACTTAGGAACACACATCATCATCAGACCTTATTAGGTTGACTTTACCTTTCATTAAGTACATGCACCTATGCTTATCATAGTGTATTGCATTTATTACTTTCATAGGCATCATGGGATAATCACTCTAAATGTATTAATCACCTAAGTAATTTAGAGGTACTTCCATTGAAATCATCCTTGAGATGTTCTTCAACCACTTATGGGATTAATAGTAATTACATGGTTTGATTCAATTGGACCTTCAAACGGTCTTGGACCAATTGAACCATCAAACGGTCTTGGACCAAACCTCCAAACGGTCTTGGACCAATTGAACTGTCAAATGGTCTTGATCTTTATCTTCAAACGGTTTGAGACAGTTTAGACCTTCAAACGGTCTTAGTTTATACATTCAAACGGTTTGAGACCATTTAGACCTTCAAACGGTCTTGGTCTCTAAACCTCAATCGGTTTGGAGATCGTTAGACCTTAAATGGTCTTGAACCTTTTGCTCATCAAATGGTTTTGAAACCGTTACAACTCAAGACCCTCAAACGGTTTAATGATTGGTTAACCCTAAATGGTTCGAGACCATTTGATCCTCAAACGGTTTGAGACCGTTTAGTCCTCAAATGGTCTGAGCCCGTTTGGTCAATCAGAATTGAAATCGATTGAACCTAAATTAGGGTTTTGACATCAATTGATCAAGGGTTTTGAAATCAATTGAGATAGGGTTATGAAAACAATTGAATTTGACTATTTGAAATTATTAGGTCATGAGACTAATTGATCCTTGAATCCATTAAAACCGATTGGTCTCTAACGGTTTGAGATTGTTTGCCCTCTAATGGTTTTGAAACTGTTTGGTCACCAAACGGATTGAAATCATTTGGTCTCTAAACAGTTTGAAACTGTTTGAGCATAAAACAAAAACATTTGTTCTTCATATCCTTGAGGTGTGTGCTAAGATGATGTCATCATCATCAAGCTTTAGACCTCGGAATTCTACTATCATGTATATGATAATTTCATCAATTATTCAAGAAGAAAAAAAATAAAAGATCAACATATGATGAGGAATTGAAATCAATAATAACATTGATGGGTTCAAGTTCTATAACCCACCTTCAAAGTAGCTTTAAAGCTTCAAGATTCTTGTCTCTAATGGCAAAAGAAGCTCCTTCAACTATCCAAGGTTCGTTTCCAATTCTTTGGATGAAAAAGATATCCAAGATTGAGAATTGGATGGAGAAGAGAAGAAAATCAATGTTGAAATCCGATTTCAACCATCAATTCAAGGTTGAAGATGATCATGGAGCTTACCTTCAGCTTAGTGAACGTTTTCCTCCTACTCCTAAGCTCCTTGGTCATCGACCAAAGCAAAGTAAGAAAGTGGTTTGCAAAATAGCCTTTCAAGTAAGGAGAAAATCGAGTATATGTAATTGATTTTCTAGGAGAGAGAAAGTAGAAGAAAATTCATCCACTTTCTTGCCACATGCCCCCTCCCTTCTTAGCGTTTGAACCATATTCCTTTTCCCTCAATATCCTCTCAATTATCTGTGAGTTAAAAGCAACCCTTTAAGCACCTTAATTATTATAATACTATTATCCATTTTTAGTGGACATTACTTTTTAATTAACAAATGTGAGTGGATTTATTCAACTCTTAAGATATTTCGGTGCAACTCAAGGCATTCAGACATCCTTGCACTATAGGATTTCAACCACAAACTTTTTAATTGATGGGTACTTCAATTAATATAATTATTTTTACTACAAAATATATTAGGGTTTCATTTATGCTTATTTCTTGATTATTTTATTATCAAGATTATCTCTCCTCAAAAGTAGTTAAAACAATAGGGACGTAATAGATGTCGTATTTTACATATCCAACACTAGGTTTTGGGTAAATTGCAAATTACACTAAAACTAGCATTCATTGCACAAACATTATTCAAACAAGCTCCTTCTTGGAACTTAGGCTTGTAGAAGCCATACCTCAGCATCATTCTCATTCTTATGATGCTATAACACTTTAGGAACATTTATCATGTAACATTTTCAAGGTAACCCCTTAAATTGGGTAAATTGCACTTTAGTCCAAAATAGGTAAAATATTGTTTCAACATTATTCAAATAGGACCAAAATTGCAACATAATCTCTCCTTTAGTCTTAATTACTTTTCAAAAGATAAAGACAAGAATCTAAATGACCTACTTAAGCTAAACTTCTATGGTTAAGGCATAACCCAGGTCAGGGATGTTACAATTATCCACCCCTAATAGGGATTTCGTCCCCGAAATCGTCAAGAGAAAAGAGAAGGGTACTTCCTCCTCATCTCTTCCTCAAGATCCCACGTAGCCTCTTCAATGCCACAATGATGCCAGAGAACTTTTACAAGCATTATGTCTTTCGTTTTCAACTTTTTGATTCTCTTATCAAGAATCGACACTGGCCCCTCTTCATAAGATATATCTTCATTTAATTCTACCTCCACAGGTTGCAAAACTAACTTTGTGTTAAGGTGACACTTTCTCAGCATGGATATATAGAATACTGAATGCAATCTGTGTAGTTCAGGAGGTAACTCCAACTTATAGGCTACCTTTCCAATTTGTTCAATGATTGGATAAGGCCCCATAAATCTAGGAGCTAACTTACCCTTCTTCCCAAATCTAAGAACACCTTTCCAAGTTGAGACTTTGAGGTATACTTTGTCTCCAACTTGGTATTCTAAAGGTCTTTGTTGTTTATCAGCATATGATTTCTGTCTATCCTGTGCAGCTTTTAACTATTTTTGTATTACTTTAATCTTTTCAGTTGTCTATTGCACTAACTCAGGACCCAAAAGTTAATATTCCCCTATTTCATACCAGCATAATGGATATCTACAACGTATACCATATAATGCTTCAAATGGTGCCATATCAATATTGTGTTGATAACTATTGTTGTAAGTGAATTCCATTAAGCTTAAGTGTATATCCCAACTTCCTGCAAACTGAAGGACACATGCCCTAAGCAAATCCTCCAAAGTTTGTATAGTCCTCTCAGATTGTCCATCTGTCTGTGGGTGAAAGGCGGTACTAAATCTTAACTGTGTACCCAAAGCTTTATGTATTCGTTCCCAAAAATGACTCGTCAACTGGGGACCTCTATCTAAAACAATTGTAGTTGAAACCCCGTGTAATTGCACTTTCTCATCTATATAGATATGTGCAAGTTTCTCAGCAGTATAGATTGTTTTGACAGGAAGAAAATGTGTTGACTTAGTCAACCTATCAACTATCACCCAAATGGAATCATGACTTTTGGTTGTTCTAGGTAAACCAACCACAAAGTCCATGGTTATGTGATCCCATTTCCACTGTGGTATAGGTAAAGGTTGCATTGTTCCTGCGGGCTTTTGATGTTTATCTCTAACCTACTGACACACCGGACACCGCATAACAAACTCAGCTACATCTTTCTTCAAACCAGGCCACCAATACATATCTTTCAAGTTATGATACATTTTGGTGCTCCCTGGATGCATTGCATACATAGACGAATGTGCTTCCTCCATGACTAACTTCCTTATGTCATTAGCATTTGGTGCTACCATCCTACCATGGTAACGGACTACCTCATCATCTGACTCATGAAACCCATCCTGTTTCTCACTACCATACTCTGATCTAATCTGTTGAATCACAGTATCAGCCTATTGTGCCTCTTTGATTTGTTGTTTCAGAGTAGGTTTTATGTGCATCTCAGCTAACAATCCATCTAACAAGGATACCTTAAGTTGTACATTGTTTTTCCTCAAAGAGACAAGCATGTCTCGTTTAAAGCACACTAAAGAGTTCAATTGTTCTTTGTCCATGTTTGGTGATGATGATTTTCTACTTAGTGAATCAGCCACTACATTAGCCTTTCCTAGATGATAATCAATTGTACAATCATAGCCCTTGATTAACTCCATCCAGCGGCGTTGTCTCATGTTAAACTCATGCTGTGAAAAGATGTATTTTAGGTTTTTATGGTCTGTGAAAATTTGGAATGTCTCTCCATAGAGATAATGTCTCCAGATCTTCAATGCATGAACCACAACAGCTAATTCTAGATCATGTGTCGGATAATTTTCCATGTGTTTATTAAGTTGTCGAGAGGCAAAAGAAATCACTTGATTATCCTGCATCAACACACATCCTAGAAAATTCTTAGAAGCATCATAGAAAACAATATACCCCTTCCCTTACTCAGGTAACACAAACACAGGTGCACTTGTTAACCTTTCTTTCAACAACTGGAAAGAATGTTGACACTTATCATTCCAGACAAAAGGAACTTCCTTCCTGGTTAACCTAGTTAGGGGTAATGGTACAGAACTGAAGATCTTAATGAACCTCCTATAGTAGCCTGCCAGTCCTAGAAAACTATGTATCTCTGTTGGTGTCTTTAGCTGTTCCCACTCCAAGACAGATTCTACCTTTTTAGGATCAACATGGATACCTGAGGCAGATACTACATGTCCTAGGAAAGACACTTCTGATAACCAGAATTCACACTTACTGAACTTGGCATATAGCTTGTGCCCTCTTAGTAAAGTCAGAGCCTGACGAATATGTTGCTCATGTTGTCGTGCATCTCTACTGTAAACCAGGATGTCATCTATAAAGACTACTATGAATTGATCAAGGAACGGCCATAAGATTTTGTTCATGAGTTCCATGAATGTAGATGGTGCATTAGTTAGTCCAAACGACATGACTATGAACTCATAATGACCATACCTTGTCATGAAGGCTGATTTAGGTATGTCACTCTCCTTGATGCGTAATTTATGGTATCCTGACCTCAGATCTATTTTAGAGAAGATCGTTGCACCACGAAACTGGTCAAACACGTCATCTATCCTTGGTAGAGGATATTTATTCTTTATGGTTACTTTGTTTAATTGTCTATAGTCGATTCATAATCGCATAGACCCATCTTTCTTTTTCACAAAGAGAACTGGAGCACCCCATGGTGAAGTATTCCCTAACAATCAGAACTTTAGAAAGATTAGAACTATCTGCCCTGGTATCTACCACATGTGCCAAGAATGCAAAGCATCCTTGTCTTATCAACTTTTCAGCTACCATAGCTGACACTAGATAGGTTGGAAGAATCTTTCTATCCCCCTAAAAGATCCATGTAACACCATTGTCTGTGACATAGCTTGCTTGGAACCGCAATCCAAGACAACCTTATACTTTTCTAGGGTATCCATCCCAAGAATTATGTCAAACCCATGCATCCCAAGTGGTATAAGATTTGTTGGTATGTATGCCCTGAGAGCCAATCATGGGATGATTGGTGGGATACATTAAGATTGATTTGATAAACATCAAAGGCAAGTTTCCAATTCTTTCTGGTTCAGTCATATGAGATAGTAATATAACATATTGAATGTCTAGAGAATGACAGTACTCAATGACGTATGCTTTTAGGTTGAGGACCTGAACGATGAGATCATATGGATGCTAAGAGTTTGTACATTCTTGTTATGTCCCTAGTCGGATGTCATTGTGGAAGGTAGATAGACAGCAATGACACACAAGACTAGATTGTGGTGTTGGTTGATGACAAAATCTCATTAGTCATGATATAGAGATATCAAACCAAACATAGGTACTTGTTAGAGAACAAGTGTACCGGACAGACCCACCGTGAGTTTGACACATGGAACCATGACATGGTAGTCACAGTCAGTACTCACAATGATGGTGGTGAGTGTGATTCTTTGACCTAAAATCACTACGCTCAACACATGTCGTTGGGCACACTTTGACATCATCAAACGCAGTCCTGAAACATTGGTTGTTATAAAGGTGATGATTGGGTGGCTTTGACACATGGGGCTTTTGAGGGGTGAGTGATAAATATGGGCTTTGTCCCTCCTGAGGGAGTTTTATATCCATGGCCAGTTGATGAGTAGGATTGAGAAAGGCGTGCACGCATGTGTGAATCAGTATGTGATATTGATGTCATACATATCTCTTCCAATCTACTTTGAGATCAAGAAAGTGAATGAACGTTGACAGGATGAGTGTTCCATGCCTCGAGTTCATTCGGGATATCAGTAACAAAGGAATTATACATTCACTGTAACACCATTCACATATTGTAGGATTGAAAGTTGTTCTCCAACTTTCTATTTCACTTGGGTAGCATTGATGTGTGACTAGGCACCGCTCTTTGCTTGTGAAGTCATAATTGTTATGGACTTGCACTGCCAACGTGAAATCAACCTGCAGGGTCACACACATAGGATTTAACCAGGAAGAGGAGTTTTGTCCACAAATAATGTTTAGATTGATTGCTAAAGGAGTTTAGTAGTTCAATTAAACACTCAATCAATTGATAGCTCAATGTCATAATGCTCAAGGTGTTGGACACATTGATTGGAGTATCATATTGATTGAAACTGCAATTGACTAATTCTACACAATCTGCACTCCCAACCGATCAGCTCAGCTTGGTGAACTGATCGGCTCAAGGGGTGAGTCGATCGGCTCAAGGACAGGGTGAAATGATTACTTCAAGTGTTGAAATGATCGATTCAACTGGTGCAACTGAGCAAGTTGGGAAAGTAGGATTGGTGAGAAATTTTATTTCGTTTCACTTGCCCAATTTGATTGGAACAAGGAATGGTATTTGATACCAATTATAAACAAAAGATGGAAAGTCAATTGGGAACTGACCAGGACCATGAACTGACCGGTTCAGAAGTGAACCGACCGGTTCAGAAGTGAACCGACCGGTTGAGGTGTCCCAACCGATCGGTTGAGGTGTCAACCGACCGGCTCAGGTCCCCAATCGACTGTTTCAGCAATGAAACAATCGGTTCAGGTTGCGCAGTTGGTTGTTTTTATGGAAAGTCTTGAACCCTTCTACTCCTGCTTTAGTCCCGCATTGCCCGAGATAGAGAACCTTTTCCTATGACTCTCCTATATATAGGGGTATTGGGGGCTTCTCAAAGGACAACACAGTGCAACCCGTTGCTCTGCAAAGTTGTCGTTCTCTCTGGTTTTGGTAACCGAGAGAGCACGAGCAAGTGCTACCCGATAAGGGAAGCACAGCAAGGGAAAGACAACTGCAGAAAGCGACTGGTGGCAGGAGAGTATGTCAATGACTAGTACACTGACAGGAGGGTGTGACTCCTTCCAATTCCTTGTGAGACAAGGAGATTGGAGTTCCAGGTGGTCTGTGTGGACTACTTCATAGGCGGGAGGTTTCTGCCACTAGGAGGACAACTGTCAATCCCGACAGTCCTGGTGAGAGCAGGAGTCGTCAGTCTCGGTGTGACCAGGAGCTGCACAGACACTGTCCAAGACCGGATGTGAAGACCGTGCAAGCCACCAGGTATTGTCGCCAAGCAAGCCTCGCGACAAGGTATGATTCCACAAACCATCCTTTCCTATTGTATAGAATTTGACGCGTTTCCTTGTTTTGGGTTTGGGGGAGGATTTTTTGTTTCCTCTACCTTCTCTGCCTCCCCTAAAACCCAACAGTGGTATCAGAGCCACATAAACTGCTCTATACTTTAGGATTATCGATATGATCGATTTTGGTTTGTTGCCTTTATTTATTGCATAAGATGTGAATAAAATTGGCTTTATGCATGTCCAATCCTAAATCCACAAATCCCAATTTACATATATGATATGTATTATTAATGCACTCGATACGCGTCGCCCTTAAACGAGTTTTGTGGTAGATGTATAGCATAGTTATGGCCAATAAACTCTATCTGTGTATGGTTGTATGTGGTTGCTTGCATCTCGGTCTGCGCACCGATCTTCCTTCTCCTAATCATGATGTAACTCGAAATAATTTGAGACTTCTTTCATACCTTTGATCCCCTTGAATGTAACTCGAGGTTTCTCTTTTACAATGTAAAATAGGATATATTTTATTTCCTGTTATGTCAAAGAACGGAGGACATCCTGACGACAACTGTGACGATCGGTTCAAAGCACCAACCGATCGATTGACGTTCGAGACGATCGGTTCAAGGAGTGAGCCGATCGGTTGATGACCGGTTCGAGGAGCGAGACGAGCGGGTGGCGTCCATGATCAGATGCACAACGACCAGGTGAACCGATCGTTTGGAGGAGCCAACCGATCGGCTGGTGGCTTCCAGTCGACCGGCCTGATGGCGAGCCGATCAGTCATGTGATGAGTTGATCAAACCCAGAAAGGCAAAGCACAGAGTTCATCTTGTACAGGTTGCATGTGATGTAGACCTAGATGACCGTGATTCCTCTTGGCTCATGGAATCACATTAGGATGGCCATAATCATCGCTTTTATTGTTTTGCATGTTTTCTGTGGGATATAGCATGTATATGATACATACTATGTATTGTGGTGATTGGATATGTATATGTATATAAAAACCAAATCCCTCATTAAATATTAAGTTTTAGATGCCTTACAAATGTGACACACATGAAAAGCTTGATCGACCAAGTGTGGGCACACCCAAGCGTGGTGCACCGTCTATCTCGTGGAAGCGTGAAAGATGAATGTGCGGGTCTGCCCAAACAGGGTGCATATTCATCGTGTTGGCTTTGGGTCGGACTTAACAAGGTGACCTAGATAGGATCTAGCACCTTGAGGCATGGAGATGATCATGGCAAGGAGTTGCATATGATGTCTTATCAAGAGTTGCATATGATGCAATTGGCAAGAGTTGCCTACTTGAGAGATCTAAGTTGTGGGTGACAGCCGAACCTGGTCCATGACTTAGAGGATTTCAGGATCTTGCCCACTAGAAGGTTGTACGCTGCAATCTTCTGAATTGATGGTGAGGGCTATCAATTTGAACTAAAATAGTTGGAGCGATAATTAATTAAAGGCCTAATTATATCGTCAACTTTTCAAATCAATCAAATAAGTAAAAAATGAGTTTTTTGGGCTAAAATTGCATATTTCATTTTGTAGTACAAATGACAAAAACAACAATCACTTCTCTTTGCAATCATTCCTTGAAAAGGACAAGATAAACGGGACAAACTTCCACGACTGGTATAAGACATTGAGAATTGTTCTCACTCAAGAGTGAAAGCTCTATGTCCTGGATACCCCAACTCCAGAGGAACCTGCTCCTAATGCACCAATGGAAGAAAGGGATGCTTACAAGAAGCATTATGATGATGCCATTGATGCAAAGTGCTTGATGTTGTGCTCCATGAACCACGAGTTGCTGAGACAACATGAGAACATGGGTGTCATTGAGATGATTCAGCATCTCAGGAACATGTATGAAGATCAAGCACGGCAAGAGAGATATGATGTCTCAAGGGCAATGTTCAAGTGCATCATGACAGAAGGAGATCCAGTTGGTCCTCACACACTCAAGATGATTGGGTATGTGGAGAACCTGCAAAGACTGAGATTTCCACTGAGCCAAGAGTTGGCTACTGACGTGATACTACAATCGTTGCCAGAATCCTACAGTCTGTTTGTGAAGAACTACAACATGAACAACTTTGATAGGCCACTGTCAGAGTTGTTGGGCATGTTGAGGACATCCGAGACACAAATGAAGAAAGACAAGCCTAAGTCTGTGATGGTGATCAGGAGCAAGAAAGGCAATTCCAATCGCAAGGTCAAGGGCAAAGCTAAGAAAGGTTCTGATGCTAGCCAGGAGCCCAAGTCGTCTTCAGCTCTCAAGGCCAAGGGAGGCGTGACCAAGAAAGGAAATTGCCACCATTGTAAAAAGCCAGGACATTGGAAAAGGAATTGTCCTCTCTATCTGGAAGAACAAAAGAAGAAGGAGGCGACAACCATCTCTACTTAAAGGTGTCATGAAAGTAAACTTGTAACACTTTTTGAGGTATATGATACCAAGATGTAAAGTGTAAAACACTCAATAAATGGGGCAAGTGTTGCCGCCATATATAGGAGTACTTTAGTTTATTTTCAGCCTAAAAGGCATGTAATACAGTTATATTCTGCACAATCTGTACTCCCAACTGATCAGCTCATGTGATGAACCGATCGGCTCAGCTTGGTGAACCGATCGATTCAACTGGTGCAACCGAGCAAGTTGGGAAAGTAGAATTGGTGAGAAATTTCTTTTCGTTTCACTTGCCCAATTTGATTGGAACAAGGATTAGTATTTGATACCAATTAGAAACAAAAGATGGAAAGTCAATCGGGAACTGACCAGGACCACGAACCGACCGGTTCAGAAGTGAACTAATCGGTTGAGATGTCCCAACCAATCGGTTGAGGTGTCAACCGACCGGCTCAGGTCCCCAACCGACCGTTTCAGAAATGAAACGATCGGTTTAGGTTGCGCAGTTGGTTGTTTTTGTGGAAAATCTCAAACCCTTCTACTCCTGCTTTAGTCCCGCATTGTCGGGGATGGAAAACCCTGTCCCATGACCCTACTATATATATAGGGGTATTGGGGGATTCTCAAAGGACAACACAGTGAAACCAGTTGCTCTGCAAAGTTGTCGTTCTCTCTGGTTTTGGTAACCGAGAGAGCCCGAGCAAGTGCTACTCGATAAGGGAGGCACAACAAGGGAAAGACAACTGCAGAAAGCGACTGGTGGCAGGAGAGTGTGTTAGTGACTCGTACACTGACAGGAGGGTACGACTCCTTCCAATTCATTGTGAGACAAGGAGATTGGAGTTCCAGGTGGTCTGTGTGGACTACTTCAGAGGCGGGAGGTTTCTGCTGCTCGGAGGACAACTGTCAATCCCGACAGTCCCGGTGAGACCAGGAGTCGTCAGTCCTTATGTGACCAGGAGCTGCACAGACATCGTCCAAGACCGGAGGTGAAGACCGTGCAAGCCGCGAGGTATTGTCACCGAGCAAGCCTTGGGACAAGGTATGATTCCACAAACCATCCTTTCCTATTGTATAGACGTTGACGTGTTTCCTTGTTCTGGGTTTGGGGGGGATTTTTTGTTTCCGCTGCCTTCTCTGCCTCCCCTAAAACCCAACAAGATCCACCTGAATTCTATGTTCTAAAAAATAAAGAATACAGGGAGAACATACCTCCTGCAAAACTGCAAATCCAACTAATGGGGTTTCTAATAACAAACTATCTGCTCTATGACTGACAGTCATATTGCAGTCATGAATCACTTTTCGAGTGATAAATGAATGCATAGCACCCGAATCAATCAAAATAGATACAAAGCAGGATGAAGACATATCAGAATGAAATAATTCCATCTGACCTATCACAACTCGTGGGTTAACCACTGTTACAAGATTCATAGCATAGAATACTGTCGTTGCTGGTTGTCGACCACTCGCCCTATTTTTGGATGTGGATGAGTCGGCTTGGGACACCTATCCATGTCCTCGTGTGCTACTGCTAAACTGTCACTTCTGAGAGCCTTATTGTCTCTGCCTCGGTGGTTGGGTTACACTCACGTCTCTAACTAGACAATCTTTCATCAGATGTCCCATCTTCCCACATTTATAACAGACTCTATTCTCCCACTATGGTCTAGATGGTCCGGTTACTAACTTTGACGCTGAGTTGTGAGCTCCCTCTAGTGGTAAAATATGACCTCTACCCTTGCTGGATGTCCACTATGTCTGAGTATTAAACCTTGGTGGTGCTGTTGGTGCAGAAAACCTTGGTTTCTTAAAACTTTCGGACCTCTGTCCCTGGAATTGTGTATACGCCTTCTTACTGTTGGTCTGACGCATCTCACTCATGGACCTTTCTATCCGCCTAAAATATTCCACAAAGGTGGAAAATCTCTCTCTATTCTCTAGAGCAGATACTGGTGTGGTCAAATCAGCGTTCAAGCCCTTCTCAAAAAGCTAAATCCTCTCCTCATCTGTAGAAGCCATGTGTGGATAGAACCGTAGAAGCTCTATATACTTAGCTTCATACTCACTATTGTTCATTGGTCCTTGCCTTATCCATTCAAACTGAGAGATTTTCTCATCTAGGTAAGTCTTGGGGAAATATCTACTAACAAACTCTCGTCAGAACTCCTCCCGTCTGACTTCAACACCTGGCATCTTGCCTTCTTCTATGGCCCACCAATGGCCAACACTTCCCTTCAACAGGTACACCACATGCCTAACCTTCTCAGCTTCAGGAATATTAAGAATTCTGAAGGCCTTTTCCAGCTCAGTCATCCACAAGTCCACGTCTGTTGTGTCAGTTGTACTAGCATAATCAGTGGCTCCTACCCGTTGAAGCCATTCAAAAGTCTTTCCAGCTCCATGTCCCTAATTGTAAGCTGGTGCCCTAGCTGCAGGTGGTGACATTCTATCCGCCATATGTGTCATAGTCGCCATAAACTACCCAAACAGAGCATGGAAAGCTAGGTTTTCTACTACAGCTTGATCAAGCTGGGGATGTTCAGGTGCTAGCTCTTCTCTAGCCTGATCCCTTGCACCTCCTCCAGGTGTAGCAACACTGCTTTCAGCAGCATGTTCTTCATGTGATCCATCCATCTTCAAGCTTTACTTCTTCTCCTGAGAGTAGAAGTCACTATCAGATAAATTGAAAGACACTAGAACAGACTCAACGACCTTAATCCTATGTCTCTGTAGACTCAGCGAACCTAGAGCTCTTATACCAAAACCTTGTGACGACCCGATCACAAATCAGACCGTCACTACGTAATTAATTGAAAAATGAATATAAACACTGGATTAACAAAATTCACTAAAAATTAAAACCATTTACAAAGAGATCCATTTCCAGGAAACTCTTATAACAAGAACCAAAATATTATATATACACATTCTAGTTCACAAAGTACATACCATGTACCTTTTTTTCTTGAGGATTACATACAACAGTTGCTTTGTTAAATCTACATATAAGCAACATAAAACCTCGAGGCATTCAATGCCAAAATATTAGATCAAATCATAAAAGTACTAACTACTGACTCCAAGGACCTAAGAGTACAGAGATGACTCATAGGACTCATATCTACAAGACACAACAGTCAGTATCTCCACCTGAGGTGTTACTGCTATACCTGATGTTGTTGTCCTTCCCCTGTTGTATGGTTTCTACCTCCTCGTCCTCATCCATCTAAAAAGGTTGGATCCCACAGGGGTGAGACAATTGAAATTGTCCCAGTGAGAAATATAACTCTCCCCCAAAAACATTATTATTGCAGATAAACAGTAATAAACTGAGGAGAGGATTTTCTATTGAAAAGCAAGATTTAATCATTATTAGGAAGAATAGAGCAATATCATCTTTTAAATCATTACATCTATAAATGATAAAGCAGTAATTCATCTATCCACTTTAATAAGGAATATGAAGAACATGTATAACATCTATCCATTTAGGATACAATAAGAAATGTAAAATCAACCAATGATTTCCGTATTTCATCCTTAAGCAAATATGCTACACGAGTGATTACATTTTACAAACATACTTATGCCCTGAGGAAGTGAGTCGTACTACTCAAATCCAACCTTCGGTTGCGAAACCCAAAGTCGGTGCCATACAAGATCAAAGGAAGAGTCGGACTCCTCGATCTCATCTGTCTTGGTCAGTGCAAGACCACAATCAGGACCACAGTCTCTTGCTTAAGTGACATCAGTCACAGGGTTAGCTCTCATAGGCTACCCATTCTCTAGTCCGCCTTGGTACAAGTCTCGACGCTAGTAAATCTGAGCCACGGG
Organism: Alisma plantago-aquatica; assembly: GCA_963693085.1. NCBI lineage: Eukaryota > Viridiplantae > Streptophyta > Magnoliopsida > Alismatales > Alismataceae > Alisma > Alisma plantago-aquatica. The sequence goes on from OY856409.1 coordinate 162,193,745, forward strand.
TCAGTTCACCGTGCTCTCTAAGCCATTAATGCATTCATACTCCATCACACTGAGGCATGGGCCAGTTCACCATGCTCTTAAGCATATATTGAGTCTACAACCGAAGTTGCACTCTAATCCTCCTCATTTTTGGCTAGGAAAACCCCACATATTCAAAAATATACGCTCCGAATTAACCAGCAGGAGAATCTATTTCACCATCACCAGCTACTGACGATGATGGATCTATGGCCAGGGCTCTACATGATAATGTTCCACTTGATTATTTAAGCACATTACCATATTCGTTTAACATCATTCAAGTTTTCAAACAAGAATTATTATGACAAATGCTACAAAGAAACATGTAATACTTCTATTATCAAGTACTCTTCATAATTTTATAAAACATTGGGATCTCAATCCCTTATCTCAATACTGGGAATTCACATCCCTCAACAATATCATCATCATGGTTATTGGATCTGGGTATTCAAACCCTTAGTTCATCACTGAACATGGTTACCACTATCAGGTAACCATTACCTCTAGGTCATCTGACCTAGGTATTCATGATACTTGTTACACAAGCATCTCACATGGTTCACCAGGCATATTAAACTTCTTGTCACCTCTCACTAGGCAACAAATAAAATAATGGCTCATAAGGCCCATTATCATCATGGTTCATACATGGTTATGCTCATCATATCATGATACCTGCATGGTTAGTATTCTTGATAACAACCATATCAATTACATATCAACATTTTGCAATACAAAGATAACATCACTTTCCCTCATTAGGATTAGGGTTTCCCATCTTTATCAATTAGAATTTCACATAGCATCACCCTTCATTTGGGTTTCACATAACATCACCCTACATTAGGGTTTCACATAACATCACCCTACCTTAGGGTTTTCACATAACATCACTCTACATTGGGGTTTTTCACATAACATCACCCTACATTAGGGTTTCTCAACCCAATACCCAAAATTAGGGTTAGTATTTCTCATCCTTCTCGATTAGGGTTTCACGGCCACATTATCAAAGAGCAAACCCTATATCAAACTCCATGCATCTTGGAGAATGCATTGATATTACAATTAATATCCAAAACCAAACTCATTGCTTCTCATGTCTAGAACGACATAGCACCTTCATAAGTATTCAATTAAACTTATGTATTGTAATTTTCCTTATTGATTATGGTTTCCATTCTCCTTTGATTAGGGTTTTATGATTACTTCATTAATCCAAACCCTAAGTCAGCGCTTCCACATATCTTGGAGCACATAGCATTATTCAAGAATAAAATCATATTTATCATTGTTCCATGTACTTAGGAACACACATCATCATCATCATACCTTATTAGGTTGACTTTACCTTTCATTAACTACATGCACATATGCTTGTCACAGTGTATTGCATTTATTACTTGCATAGGCATCATGTGATAATCACTCTAAATGTATTAATCACCTAAGTACTTTAGAGGTACTTCCATTGAAATGATCCTTGAGATGTTCTTCACCCACTTATGGGATTAATATTAATTTCATGGTTTGATTCAATTGGACCTTCAAACGGTCTTGGATCAAATCCTCCAAACGGTCTTGGACCAATTGAACTTTCAAACGGTCTTGGACCAAACCTCCAAATGGTCTTAGACCAATTGAACCTTCAAACGGTCTTGATCTTTATCTTCAAATGGTTTGAAACCGTTTAGACCTTCAAACGGTCTTGGTTTATACATTCAAATGGTTTGAGACCGTTTAGACCTTCAAACGGTCTTGGTCTCTAAACCTCAAATGGTTTGGAGATCGTTAGACCTTAAACGGTCTTGAACCTTTTACTCATCAAATGGTTTTGAAACCGTTTCAACTCAAGACCCTCAAACAATTTGAGACCATTGGATCCTCAAACGGTTTGATACCATTTGATCCTCAAACGTTTTGAGACCATTTAGTCCTCAAACGGTCTGAGACTATTTGGTCAAATCAGAATTGAAACTGATTGAACCTAAATTAGGGTTTTGACATCAATTGATCTAGGGTTTTGAAATCAATTGAGCTAGGGTTCTGAAATCAATTGAATTTGATTGTTTGAAATTATTAGGTCATGAGACCAATTGATCCTTGAATCCATTAAAACCAATTGGTCTGTAACGGTTTGAGACTGTTTGCCCTCTAACGGTTTTGAAACGGTTTGGTCACCAAACGATTTGAAACCATTTGGTCTCTAAACGGTTTGAAACTGTTTGAACATAAAACAAAAACATTTGTTCTTGATATCCTTGAGGTGTGTGCTAATATGATGTCAAAATCATCAAGCTTCAGACCTCCAAATTCTATTATCATGTATATGATAATTTCATCAATTATTCAAGAAGAAAAAAATAAAAGATCAACATATGATGAGGAATTGAAATCAATAATAACATTGATGGGTTCAAGTTATATAACACACCTTCAAAGTAGCTTTAAAGCTTCAAGATTCTTGTCTCTAATGGTGAAAGAATATCCTTCAACTATCCAAGGTTCGTTTCCAATTCTTTGGATGCAAAAGATAGCCAAGATTGAGCATTGGATGGAGAAGAGAAGAAAATCAATGTTGAAATCCGATTTCAACCATCAATTCAAGGTTGAAGATGATCATGGAGCTTACCTTCATCTTGGGGAACGTTTTCCTCCTGCTCCTAAGCTCCTTGATCATCGGCCAAAGCAAAGGAAGAAAGTGGTTTGCAAAATATCCTTTCAAGTAAGGAGAAAATCGAGTGTATGTAATTGAATAGGAGAGAGAAAGTAGAAGAAAATTCATCCACTTTCTTGCCCCATGCCCCCTCCCTTCCTTGCCTTCGAAGTCATCTTCCTTTTCCCTAAATATCCTCTCAATTATCCGTGAGTTAAAAGCAACCCTTTAAGCACCTTAATTATTATAATACTATTATCCATTTTTAGTGGACATTACTTTTTAATTAGCAAATGTGAGTGGATTTCTTCACCTCTTAAGATATTTCAGTGCAACTCAAGGCATTTGGACGTCCTTGCACTATAGGATTTCAGCCACAACCTTTTTAATTGATGGGTACTTCAATTAGTATATTTATTTTTGCTACAAAATAAATTAGGGTTTCAATTATGCTTATTTCTTGATTATTTTATTATCAAGATTATCTCTCCTCAAAAGTAGTTCAAACAAGACACCCCTTTATTTTTCTTTTCTCTAAATGATACCAAGAAACAACAGGGACATAATAGAGGTGGTATTTTACATATATAACCCTAGGTTTTGGGTAAATTACAAATTACACCAAAACTAGCATTCATTGTACAAACATTATTCAAACAAGCTCCTTCTTCAAACTTAGGTTTGTTGAAGCCATACCTCAGCATCATTCTCATTCTTATGATTCTATAACACTTGAGGAACACTTATCATGTAACATTTTCCAGGTAACCCCTTAAATTGGGTAAATTGCACTGTAGTCCAAAATAGGTAAAATATTGTTTCAACATTATTCAAGTAGGACCAAAATTGCAACATAAGCTCTCCTTTAGTCTTAATTACTTTTCAAAAGATAAAGACAAGAATCGAAATGACTTACTTAAGCAAAACTTCTATGGTTAAGGCATAACCCAGGTCAGGGGAGTTACACCTTATAGCAAGGCTCAACAACATCAATTACATATAATACATCAGATCAGTAAGCTAGGAGATAGTCATAAACCATCATAGAAGGGTTATATTATCATTCAGAATATTATTCTATTACATCAACATGCAAGGAATCTAGATATGATTAACCTGTATCATATTCATAATGCACATGTTTAGCATAAGAAAGTATCAACCATGTGGCTATGATAACCATCATTTAACACATTAAGGTTACGATCATATTAAGGAGGTTATTTCACCATCATGCCAGCATATAAGAATGTTAAACATGAATACTCATATTTATCTATTTGCATTAGAGTTAGGTTCAACAAGATAAATTATATTAATGTTACTAATCAACACTCATACCCAAACCCTAACTCACATCATCCCCATTAGATCATGGATGCATAAGGTGAAGCATCACCATCACATTACATAGTATTATCAAGTATGAACCTACACATAAATCAAGGTGTAACCACCGGTTTATAGCATACTAGGGTTTCAATAACAATAAGAGAGCACTCCATGATTGTATTAGTCATTCAAGGACTATTCATACCCAATTACCCTCATTTAGTTATATTAAAGCAAGGTATAACAAGCTATACCTCATTAGGGTTACATATCAACACAATATGGTCATCATCCCTCATATTCATATGATTGAAAAGGTAAGACTATATTATTAAGGGTAACCCTACATTTGTTCCATCATCTTTCAACCCATATCACTATTCCACAATGTCACCCAGGACCATTGGATGCTGAAAAGGTAAAACCATTGGTTGTTTACATAAGTAAAGACCTTGGATAAACCACCTATGAAGTCCTTGAGTTGTTCTATAGAAAGATCCACCATCTAACCCTAGACATCCCTTGATTAACAACACAAAAAGTTCCATTGAGAGTAGGGTAAAACCCACAATCAACTGTTCATTTAAAGCACGCCATCCATTGTCCACAAGTAAGCTCCTTAAGTTGATCATATAAAGGAAACCATCTAAATCAAATTATTAGGACTAACATATTACATTAGCCATCATTCCACTTTGGTGGAGGAATAAACATTAGATCTTGACCATTGGGTCAATTTCATATGTTAAAACCATCAATTACAATCAAGGTCCTACCATTGCATCCAATGACCCAAGAAACCATTAGTCTAAGGATTAACTGATGCTACAACTATATGATTAACTCACCATAGGCTTTGGAGACCTGATCCACCATCATTAGTGACTGTTAAGTCACCATAGGTTGTTAGATCAACACTATACTCATTAATCAGCATCAAATATTAAGCTAATATCATCATTGATTGCTAACATTCGTAGGGTACTTATTGGTTGATCATTAAACTTCTAATTGATCCAAAAACTGAACTAAGGGGGTGACCATAGATTGTCACCATCATCTGACACCTTTGATCCTAACCATCAGTTGTCATGAAGACAACACCATAGGGTTTTTGCAATGGTACCATCATCGGGTCATGGGTTTATAGAAGAAAGCAACTTAAAATCCTAAAATTGACCATTGGTTGATAGGTGCTTAGCACCATAGGCTATCAAACCAACCTGATCCAAGTCATATTCTACATTAGGAATATTTACACATGATCACATGTTCATATAGAACTGAAATTAGAACAAGGAATATTATAAAAATTGAAATCCAAGTCAAGTATAGCTTTTTAGTGCATGGATCATCATTTAAAAGCAAGAACAAGAGCTAGCAAGCTTATGGTAAGCAATAAACGTGGAGCAAGTTATAAAACTTTACACTAATGAGAAGACGAAATCCCAAACAGAAGAAAACTTGAGAAGGTAGGGTAGAAAATTCAAGTATAAGCCGTGAACTTGTCCATCTAGCACCTTTCTTCATCAAGAGTGCAAACCCTAAGCATAAGGAACAAGAAAGGTAGGGTTTTAGAGCTTTAGAGCAATTTCTATCATGGAACAGCACGGTTCCAACCTGGAGAAAGGTATGAGGAAGGATAAAAAAGAAATAAATGGAGGAAAGAAGGGTATTCTTACTCATTTAGGTCAAGATCACTAGAAGGAAGCTTTTTAAACTCTAAAGGGAAGTCAATTGCAACCCTAGATTCTTTTTCCAAGAAAATTCCCTCTTTCTTCTTCCTTGGATAGAAAATTCGTAACAACACAGAAGGATAATGAGGTTAACAGAAGGAGGGAAGTGGTGGAGAGAAAATGGTTCGTTTGGGTGTTTAGGTATAAGTATATGAAGCTTTACGATAAAGAACATGAAAAAGTTGAAGTTCTAGTATCTTTCCAAGTGTCCATGGCCTTAAACTATTAAGAATATACAAGCACACACACAAGCATATCCCCCACCATCCATAGAGACATGATTATCCCTCATTTCTTGAAATTACAGGAAAAATAAATAATTCATTAGTTGATAGCTACTAAAGGTAGCTCATCCATGAAGGGGTAAACCCTAAAATACCCTTGAGGAAAACCCCTTCAAACCAAGGTTTAAATAGGCACCATGTGTATCAAAAAGATCAAGAATAATGAGAGAATATAAAAGGAACATAATGCAAGTGATAAATTGCAAATAAAACCTCTCAATTGGGTAAATTGTAGAAAAGTCCAAAAGGTGCATAAAATTGCATAACTTGCTCAAACAATGTCCAAATTGGATTAAATTTGAAAATTAAGCTTGTCTTGTGATTTCAAAGCATATCACCAGGTTATATTAGGGTTATATGAATTAAATTATGACAATTAAGCTTGTTCAAAAGCAAGGTTAGGGGTCTCACAACATCTAGTTGTAACAACATAATGCAACCAAATTATTGGTTAACCTAACAAACTTTACATCTTAAACATAACTACTCAATCCTGACATATCCAAGCATCTGTGTTGTCCCTACAATGGACATGGATACTACCTTTCTCATATGGTAGATCCCAAATAGCTCCCTTTGATCCTACCCTAAAGGTAGACCAAGACATATTTCTATATATCAATATGATCCTACCCAAACGTAGACCAAACATTGACTAATGATTACCTGATGACCCTACCATAAGGGTAGACCAATACCGAGGTCATCAATTCCTCACATATACTCAATGCTACAAAGGAGGATTAGGATCAGAGCTAGTCATACATATATTTATGGTGATAGCCACAGTCACTTTATAGTTGCAAGAATTAAAATTCATCCAAGCAATTTAAAGAAACCAGTAAAACCTCAAAAATCACCATCAAACTAGAGAGATTAGTCATAAGTGTAACCACATACCTTGATGGTGAGCCATGTAGAAAATGCATTATATATACTTCAAGCATATTATCCAATCAACAAGTAATCCAAGAAATTAACTTTAATCTACATGTTTATAATTCTAAGTTATCACCATAACTTCAATCACATTAAATCCTACTCAGTCCTAGTCTAGGGCTTAGACTTCTTTGGTATTGATTTATCATTATGATCATGTTTGACACCCCCAGTTCTCACATTCTTTGATTTAACGACTTCAAAATCCTAATTCAAATTATCACCAAATATATCATATCCCTTTTAGAATAACACTTAGATTACATTAACTTCATTAATCAATGTAACTACATATAACTTTAGTTAAATAACTTACCCATATTTATTCACATATATAGTTGTCCACTTTATTAACCCTAATTGTCATCGTCATTATCATGGTCATCAGATTATTCAACAATATCAGATCACATCTCAAAATAACAAAAATTAATGTTTTAAACATCATGATCACTAAAAAGTATGGTTTTTATACATTAATCATCACTTTAATGTATATGGCACTCCTTTTAGAACAAGAAGCATAATTAGGTTTCATTTTGTATTTTATTTGTGTTTCTCTCATTCACTTAATCATTTTTCATATATAACTTGTCTAAATTTGAGTTACCAATTTATTTCTAGCAATTAAAGAAGATAAGAATCAACTAACCAATAATATGCAACCACATAAGCAATTAGACCTTTACTGTTTACTTACCAAAATATCAGTCATGAAATGTCTTAGTTACCCTTGAGACTTGAACACATAAATAGGGATAAACGGATCATTTGACCCTATTTCTTCCCCTTTGTGGCAATGGGTGATCCCCTCTACCCGACGCGTCAGCCGCCCGCACGTCCCTTGACAATGTTCACACACCTGGACAGAGGTCAATGCTCCTCTCAATACCATCTTTGGTGCTTGTCTCTGTGTGGACGATGACACCACTTTCCGTGCTTACCTCCCCTTCTGTTAAACAGATCGCTTCACTACTACAGAACATGCCTTTGGCGTCGGTTGTTTAACCCCTTTTAGTGATGGTTTTCAAGCGACGCCTATGTAGGCGTCGCTAAAGGTCGAACTCTTCGACGTCAGTTTTATAACCGACGCCTATATAACCTATAGGCGTCGGTTGTATATAGTAAGACGACGCCAAAAGGGTTTGCGCCACAAAAATGGGTACCATCTAGGACACTTTCTGCGTCGGTTATGACCTAAAAAATCGCCGCTATAAAGCCTATAGGCATCGGTTTTATACGAATAAGAGACACCATTTCTACCACGGCCGTGGTCACATTAGGCAGTGGTTTTTATCCAAAAATCGACGTGGTAGGCCTTTGAAGACAGTGTTCTATAAATAACCGACGCCTATGTTTTATTTTTTTTTCTTATCAGTTTGCAGGCCTGCTGTGGCTGGTCAGGATGATTAGAACCTGCAGTTCAGTTTTCTAAACTGCAGGTTTACGACATCCATTGATATCAGCCTACAAACAGGCCACAAACCTGCAAAATCAACATATATTTTTTCACGCAAGTAGATACATTCAGACATCAATTCAATTCTCACATTCACACATGTAGAAACATTCAAAATGTGTAGAAACATTCAGACATGTATAAACATTCAGAAATATTCATTTACAAAATATCGTTCAACATCACTATCAGCATCCCAATTATATTTTACAATCGCCACTGCTTGTATGGATTTTTCCCATTCTTCTCTTACTTCATTTATTACTTCTATCGTATATGGAGCATGTACATTTTTTAAGCGTTTACCTATAGTGTGGTCAGTTTTAAACACCTGCAAAGAGAATGATGTATATATATAAGTAATAATATAAAAATAAGATTGATGTATTTCATACTAACTAATGAGACTATATATAATACCTCATGTATGGTATTGATGTCCAATGCGGCATGTTCGATAATCATCTGCATAAATCACATCACATAGTATGTGCATGCCCATCCGTTGTCTTGTGTAGCGCACTATAAATTGAAACACACAAAATATTAAAAAATACAACTAAGCACAGTTCACATCAATAATATATACATTGGAGTCGGGAACTTACTTTTACGTTCTCCCAAATTATTGGCCGGTTCTTTCTCCTTGGGACCGTTCCTCCATCCTTTTTGAACTCATCTAAACCCCTACATGTTAATGTAACACAGTACGTTGTGTAATTAAATAGTAATAATAGATGTTAACGGATATAAAAATGAAATATTTCTCACCAGAATAATGGCATTCTCATTACGTGTCCAATTTAAATATTCAATGTACTCCCCGCAGGATCTAGATAATAAACAGTGAACGTCCCGGGGAGAATAACTAGTAACTCCCAATGCCTACCGCTATATGTAAAAAAGTTAAAAATTAATAACTCAAAATGCACGATAAAAATGGAATTTTCTTAAGTCCAAATTATAAATAAAGTAAACTTACTTGACATTGAATGGAGCTATTATTATCGTCTTCTTTTGCTGACCGAAAATTCTAAAAGCATTTATACAGTATTGTTGAACACTATCAGGGTCTTTAGCTACCATACTAATCAATGATGGAATAAAAAATCCCACATGATCAAATGCAAATTGTTTGCATTGATCTTCGACTAAGTAGCTGCTAAACATGTATTATGTATGCATTAATATATAAGAAACCAGATCACCGGATCTTACACAAGGTATATGGATGTATAAACAAGATCTCACCTTATCCATGACTCTATCATTGATGTATTCAGCCAATCATACATAAACATATCAATAATATCTTGTATAAATAAAGAGCTTTCGTATGATTGACCTGCATAATCCTCTTCTAAAGAAACAATTATAGGGAAATGTATATTATGTGCCCGTAGCCAACATGTCATTCCCCTACAAGCAGGACCTAACGGGTATGTTAGGTTAGTTGGAACCCAACTTGGTAATGCAATAAGTGGAGGTGGAGGCCTAGGTGCTCCGGGTGTCTTCTTTTTAACCTGTATATATAATTTCAGATCAGTTGATCTCATATATACACATTAACAATCTAAAGTAATGTAAATTTATCTTACAATCTCATTAGTGTAGACGACATCTGCTTTGGGCCACAATATCACCCCGCCTTCTGCCTCAGCAAGTGTATCAATATTCAGGTGGGGATATGGCAATGTAGCTTCCCTCCAATCGGGTAATACATGTATCGGGCTTACACAAACGTAGCCCTGTGGCATTGGAGTACCGTGAAATGTTGCCCCAGGAAGGGACGGGTAAGCCTGCGCCTCTGCAACAACATAGTCTTGCTTTTTATGCGGCATGGCTTCAATGCTTACAAATTTACGTAAAGAATATTATACATATATACATATCATCTTGAAAAGACTAGCTACAATGTCATAAACAATACTTACAATAGACGTGTTAGACGGTGGTGGGTCTACAGGATTACTCTCAGTCTGTACATCAGGAGAAGAGTAGGTCACCACAGGCTGATTGGAAGCCTGAGATGCCTACCACCGCACTATTTCTTCCTTGACCTTCTCAGCAACTATATCATTGACCTTCTTAGCAACTATATCCTTGACTCTTTTATTCTCCTATACATGGATAAAAGAAACAATAGCTTCTTATTATTGAATTTCCTTTTGCAGTAACATTCTAAAAAAAGAATAGGTTACCTCTTCTTGTGTAAGTCCCGCTCTGGGTTTATGCTGGGATGGCCCAAAGAATGCTTTGATGCCCACACCAGCGCATGCACCCCTAACACATCCAGGATGCTCTGGGTTACCCAGAGCAACTGTCAATTCATCCCTTGTGCCCTGAGGGATGAACGTGCCTTATTTCCTTTGCTCGTGCAGCTCCCGCTAATCACCATCAACAGAAATTGAACTTAGAGGAAATGTTGCTGAAATTTTTATTCAAAACTAAACATACATTATACAGTTACTAGTGAGATTAAATATTAAAAAATGGGATAGGTGGTACACTTTTGTTAATAGAGCTCTACACAAGTCTCACAAAACAAATTAGACCTTCAATTTATATTAGGTGCAAAAACTAAAATCATAGATTTAGGAAATTCGACCAATCGGTCCAGTTCAAATTTGGACTGAATGGTTGATCGGTCGAGTTTTGTGAAGTGGCAACTCGACCGATCCATCCAATAATCCCATATCTCCAGGGATCGGTCAAGTTTGCAACTCGGCCGATCAAAAGTCTGTTGGAAATTTTGGGAAATTGGATTTGGCTATTCAAACGATGAATTTTTGTGTCCCAAACATTTTTCTCATCTTAGTTACATTATAAAACATTTATACAAATGATTACAAAAATTATTCTAGGTCGTTTGAGGCTATCTCCAAAATTAGGCATTTGCATGTCATTTTGCATGAACTTGATGAGTTTGATTCATGTAGAATTTGATTCTTTTCTTGTACCTAACATCTAAAATCAATCTCAAATAGATATGTTAGATACATATGAATGGAATGGTTGATTCATTATCAAAATATGGGCAATGTGAGACACTTAGGTCAAAAATATTATCAATATTAAATGTTTTATATAGTTTTATAATTAATTTTAATGTGATCTAGAAAATTGGATCAAAGTTGGATGTCTATCAAGAACTGTTGCAGTCCGGAGTTTGCCAAAGGTCTTGATGAATTTATCAGATTTGCTGAGGAACATAGGAAACTACCTACAGATAGGTTCTATTGTCCATGTAGAAATTGTGGTAAGAATTTGAAAGTTGATATTGTTGAGGAAATTAAGAATAATGCCATATGCAATGGGATCATACAAGGTTATAATGAATGGTATTGGCATGGAGAGAAATCGATTCAGGATGATCCGATTCATGATATAGATAATGATGATAATGCCAATGAACCGATTCAGGATGACCCAATTGAGGATGATATGGTTGATGAGATGCTACGTAGATGTCGGGACAATGTCACTGATCCACCTTCTTTTTTTGCAAACATTGTCCATGATGCTGAAAAACAATTATATAAGGGTTGCACTAAGTTCATGAGGTTGAGTGTTGTGATATGATTATATAGTCTTAAAGCTCAAAACCAGTGGAGCGGTAAGAGTTTTACTTCACTATTGTCTTTGTTAAAGGAAATTCTTCCTAAAGGCAACGAGCTTCCAATTTCAACATATCAAGCAAAGAAAATAATGTGCCTAATAGGAATGGGGGCTAAGAAGAGTCATGCATGTTCAAATGATTGTGTGTTATTTTAGAAGGACTATAGTGATTTGATAAATTGTCCAAAATGTGGTGCGTCAAGGTACAAGACCACAAATTCAGCTAAGGCTAAAAATGTCTCTCCTTCCAAGGTGATGTGGTATCTACCAATAATACCACAATTTCAATGCTTATTTGCTAATACAGAAGATGCGCAAAATTTGTCTTGGCATGGGGAATTAAAGGCCAATGATGATGATCTCCTACGACATGCATCTGATTCACCACAATGGAATAAAATTGATTTATTATACCCTTAATTTGGTAAAGAAACAAGGAACTTAAGACTTGGACTTTGTACATATGGAATGAATCCCTATGGTACATTGAGCAGCCAACATAGCATGGGGCCTATTATGATTGTTATATACAATCTTCCTCCTTAGTTGTGTATGAAAAGTATGTCATGTTGACAATATTGATATCAGGGCCCAAGCAACCTAGAAATGATATTGATGTTTACCTTCAACCTCTAATTGATGACCTAATGAAACTATGGGTCGAAGGTGTTATGACATATGATGCTTCACGTGAAGAGATCTTTACTTTTTGTGCTATGTTGTTCTGCACGATTAATGACTTTCCCGCTTATGGAAATTTGTCTGGATATAGCATAAAAGGATATAGAGCATGTCCTATTTGTGAGGAGAATACTGATTTGATTTGACTAAAACGTGGTGGTAAAATTATATATCTTAGACATCGGAGATTTCTCCCACCAGTGCATCCTTATCGAAGGCAACACAAAACCTTTAATTGGTCAACTAAGGAATGAAGTGCTCCTAAACCTATATCAGGAAATGTTGTATATGATAGGATGAAACATATTGTTAATGAATTTGGAAAGAGTTCAAGTAGTCATACTCTCGCATGTGACAAATCTCTATACAAGAAGAGGTCAATATTTCGGGATCTTCCTTATTGGAGATTTTTGGCAATTAGACACTGTATTGATGTCGTGCATGTTGAGAAAAATGTTTGTGATAGAATCATTGGTACACTATTGAACATACTAGGAAAGACTAAAGACGACATCAAATCTAGAAAAGATTTAGAATTAATGGATATAAGAAAAGAATTATCAGTGGAGATCAGGGGTCACCGCTCATATTTACCACCAGCTTGTTACACTTTTTCAAAGCAGGAGAAAAAGACTTTTTGTGAGTGCTTGTATAATATTAAGGTTCCACAAAGATACTCTTCTAATATTTGTAGATTGGTATCAATGAAGGATCTGAAGTTGATAGGTCTCAAATCTCATGATTGTCACACCTTAATGCAACAAATTTTACCTGTGGATATTCAATCTATATTTCCAAAGCATGTAAGGTTTGCACTCACAAGACTCTGTTTCTTCTTCAATGAAATATGCAACAAAGTGATACATCCTGATAGTCTTGATAAAATACAAAAAGATGTAATCATTACCATGTGACAGCTTGAAATGTACTTTCCTCCTTCATTTTTGATATCATGGTTCATCTTGTAGTACATATTACAAAGGAGGTGAATATGTTGGGTCCAATTTCTTTACACTGGATGTATCCCTTTGAACGCTACATGGGTGTTTTAAAGGTAATTTCTGGAGTCGTTATCGTCCTTAAGGAAGTATTATTCAGGGATATGTGGCTAGGGAGGTGATGGACTTTTGTAATGATTTTTTGAATTCCAATTAAACATCTAGCGATATAAAGAATTCCCATCACACTGAATCTTATTGTGGCAAAGGAACTATGGGAGCACGAGTGAAAGGAATTAGTCGTGAGTTTTGGGAACAAGTGCATTTGTATATTTTACACAACATCATCGATGAAGTTAGTAGCTACATCACAGAACACAATGATCCCTATCAAGAGAAATCATCCGTTATCCAGTTCAATGTGGCTTGCAAGAGAGCATAATCAAACATTTATTAGGTGGTTTGAAGAGAAAGTCTTTAATCAACTATCTGAATCACCGAATATGTTGCTGAGAACATAAAATGGCTAGCCTTTAAGCCAAAAATGGATTTCATATCATATGAAGGTTACGACATAAACGGATTTTCATACTACACAAAACGTCAAGATGAAAGTAGTGTGGTCCAAAATAGTGGGGTCACTGTTAAAGCTTGTTCATTGTATCTTGCTAGTGCCAAAGATAAAAGACCACGCGAAGCTGAGATATTGTATTATGACATCATTGAGGACATTTTCGAATTGGACTATACAAATTTCAGAGTTCCTATCTTTAGATGTAATTGGGTTGATAACAACAAAGGAGTTGTAGTAGATGAGTTGGGTTTTACATTGGTGAATTTTGAAAAGATTGGAGAGAAAGATGAGCCATTCATCATGGCAGACCAAGCAAAACAAGTATTCTATATTGATGACCCGGAAAATAAAAATTGGTTTGTCGTTCTTCATGGAAAAAGACAGTTTACTTTGGATCCTATAAATGAAGAAGAATACTATGAAAAGTATGATGATTCCAGCCCATTCTCAGTTGGTTTGCCAAGTGTAAATGTTGAAGTTAACACCGATGAATACTATAAATGTCAAGACCATGCTGAAGGAATTCTACTTGACTAACAACTCAACCAATACTAGAGGCATGTATACTTTAAATTATACTTTTTATTATCATTCAAGCACATAATATTTTAAATATACATCATATATTACCACTTGTTCTTTTATTATCACTTATGTTTCTTTTATCATGTATACTTGCAGGTGGTTCTAAAATGGCAAGTGAAGATGAACATTCTGAGCATTAGCACCATGAGGATGGTAGTTGTGATGCTAAGAAGTGTAGAGGTCCCACACTGATGTGTAAGATGCAGGAGCTCATGGCCAAAGGGGAGAAATTGGCAATCCAGTTAGATGGTGCAGGAACACCTATTGGGGAACATGCTAGTACTTTTAATCATTATGTAGAGGCTACTGCGCGTAGTAAGGTGACAATAGATATAGAAAACTGGCATGATGTTTTTGTTGCCTTGAAAGACCTCCTATGGAAAGATATAGTTGTGAGTTAGATTTTGATACTATATTATCATGTTTTTTGTTTATTGATTCTAACTTTTTGCTTGGAAAGATATCCTTTTTGAAATAACATTATTGCTTCATTTGTATGTATAGGGCATTTTTCATCTAAATGAAAAAGACCACAAGAAAAGAGTGCTACAACATTGTGGTGTACGATGGAGGGATTTCAAGACCTATCTCAAAAGGGATTATATAGATACTCCTAAGCAAAAGAAGAAAGCAACTGATGTATACCCATTTATAGATCTTGAGGTGTGGGAAAGATTTGTCGCATCTAGGAAATCAAAAATTATCTTAATTCCTTTTAACGTCAAGTAAGTATTATTATTCAATATCGTTTAATATTGACTAAATTTATAATTCTAATATTTGTTTTCAATATGCATTTTACTCAGATCTAGACATTGGGAACTAGTGGTGGTTGTCCCAAAATTGATGACTTTCTATTATCGTGACCCAATGGGAATAACAACAAGGAGTCACAAACTGAGATTGCCACCTATGGAGTAAGCATAAATTTAGTTTCTACCACATCAATTGTTATGCTTCAACATCATATTTCTACTTAGAATTTCTATTTTGACAACTATCGTAATCAATTAATTGATAGGGATATTAAGGCTTTTCATGAAGGTGGAGGAATAATACACACCAAATTAAAGACATTGAGTTTGAAAAATATCAAGGAAACTACTTTGATGACTTAGTCTTATATATGTACAACTCTTATAGTAATGTATATGTCAACTCTTATATGTCAACCCTTATAGTCTTATCTCAACTCTATTTATAGTAGTTTACTAACATTAAGTATAATTCTTTATTTGTAGTGTCATATATAAAATAATGATTGGGCATGTGGCTACTATGTAATGAAATATATGCAAGCTATTGTCAGAGCATCATCAAATGACATTCTGAGTACTATAGATCAGGTAATAAAGAATCACATCATAAATTTACAAGTGAGATGTACTAAATTTATAAAATATTAGCATGTGCATTTTCTATTGCAGATCTTTACAAGTCAGGAGCCTTACACACTTGATGAGTTAAATGAATTCTGAGAAGAGTGGTCAGAGGCTTTTCTTAATGAAGTGGCTATAGCATTGGATTGAATTCATAGCTTCATTTGTGTAGGTAGTTTTGAAACTTATCACTTTTGTATCTGACATAATTTATAATATCATCTTAGACTTGCAATCTATCATTGTTGGTAGTATGTACTATGTGTATGAATGTTAGATGTGCTATGTCTCAACTGAATGAATCTATCTTAGACTTGCATGAATGTTAGTATGTGTTATGTGTAGGAGTATGTCTCAACTGAATATGTGAATTATTGTTGTTATGAATGTGTGTGACTTGGAGATTGATACATCAATTAAAAAAGGATTGGACATAAAAGCTAGCAAATGGCTTTGGAATGCATTTATGGCTTGCATCATTGTATTTGCAAGTCTATTTCTATTGTAGGTTTTGAACTGTGTAAAGTAGATTTCTGTTCTGTAGGTTTCTATTCTAAAGAATTCTATTTTACAGAATTTTACTTTAAAAAAATGTGACTTCTAGGTTCAGTTATTTAAAAAAATCGACCTTAGAGACTTGTTGCATCGGTTTTTTTAAAAAATCGACCTCGAAGCTTCAACACAAATTGATCAGATACTTTTGTACCCTGTTGGGTCAGTTTTCCTCAAATAACCGACCTTTGAGGTCTCTAGGGTCAGTTTTTTTAAATAAACGACCTAAGAGCTTCGCAAATAAAATCTGCAGGTACCCTTTTGGGTCGGTTTTCTACATATAATCGACCTAAGAGTTCTCTAGGGTCAGTTTTTTGACATAATCGACCTAAAACGTTCGCAAATTAAAATCTCCAGGTACCATGTTGGGTTAGTTTTATTCAAATATCTGACCTTAGAGGTCTCTAGGGTTGGTTTTTTGAAATAACCGACCTTAGAGATGTCAGGATTCTCATTTTTATAGACCTCTAGGGTCGGTTTTTGTACCTCTCTAGGGTCGGTTTTTGTACCCCTCTAGGGTCAGTTTTTGTACCCCTCTAGGGTCGGTTTTTGTACCCCTCTAGGGTTGGTTTTTGTACCTCTTTAGGGTCGGTTTTTGTGCCTCTCTTGGGTCGGTTGTTGTACCTCTCTAAGGTCAGTTTTCTTTGATTTATAAAGCGACCCTAAAGAGCAAATTATCTAGCGACGGACACCTAGGCGTCGGCCAAAAAGTGACGTTGCAGGCTTAAAATAACTGATGCTACAGGTCATTCCTGTACTAGTGTCTTCTGATCCCTTCCACTCCCACACAATCTTATACATACTGGGAACCCTGACCCTAACCCTGCCTATAAATAGAGGGGTACTAGGAGCTTCCCAGAACACAACGTAGACAACTGAGAATCAATTCCTCTGATAATTGTTATCTTCTCTGGTTGTGGTAACTGATAGAGCCCAAAGAAGTGCTACATGACTAGGGAGAGATTGTGACGGGAGAGAACAATTGAGAAACTATTGTTGGGGGAGAGAAAGTTGGTGACTAGTACACCAACGGGAGTGACAACTCCTTCTGTTTGTTCTTATTGAATGACATGAGTTCTAGTTGGTCCACATGGACTACTCTAGAGGTATGAATCCTTTGGATGTTGGTAGGAGAGCAAAGTCAACCTAGAGTCCATGGAGAGACCACATGAGTTGATGTAGAATTTGTCAAGTTCATTGTTCATAGTGAAGACTAGGAGTTGTACAACCACCGTCTAAGATCAACTAGTTGATAGTTTCATTGAAGTGAGTTGTTGTCGCCAAACTTTCTCCTAGTACAAGCATAATTTGCTAAACCATCCTTCCTATTTCATAGTAGTTGACGTGATCTTGCTATTATGGGAATACAGATAGATAATTTTTATTTTCACTACTATACTTTGTGCCTATATTTCCCAACAGTGGTATCAAAGCCACGTCAATTTGCTATGTTTTAGGATAATCGATATGGTCAAATTTTGGTTTAATCATTTATTTATTGCATATGATGCTAATAATTAAACTGTCTCGTATGTGTATCTGATCAAAGACCACATAATCTTAAACTAATATATACATATATATATGTATATGTATATATATACATACATATATATGTGTGTGTATGTATATATGTATATATATATATATATATATATATATATATATATATATATATATATATATATATATATATATATATATGGGATTGTTTCTAATACCCGTGCGGGTAACTTATATTACTACCCATCTGGTAAAAACACGGTGGCATGTTAGTAAATAGATGTAATATTTTCGGAAAGCATCCCGACTCCAGTTTCCTCTGTCCTGACTCAGTGAATCCACCGATTTCCCAAGCCTCCTTCGTTCAGTTGTTCTCCCTTCTTGGTGGCACCTCCTCCTCTGGCATACGACCGCAAGGTTGCAAATGCGGACTTAGCAGATTTGGGCACAAGGTAATGATTCTAGAGAACCCTGATAACTTCCCCTCCCAACTCTGACACCCTGACACTGGCTTTCTTTTTCTTTACGCAACCACCCCCAATCTCACGGATGACATCTAAAACATTTTTTCGTTCATGTTCAACGTTTCTCAATCATACATTTGTTCGCGGAGGTGGTCTCTTCAACGATTCAATCGGAGTCGTCCTCTCTTAGACAGTGACAGAGTTCTCCGACTGTCGGGTGGCGGGAGCAAAGTAGGAGCTATCTGTCTGTGGAGAGCATCGACAAATTCTGTTGGCGACGTAAGCACAAGCAATCCAAACCGACTACCAGGGATTTCATAGGATCGAACAATTAAGCTACAAGATAAGAGAAACTACTGAAACCCATTGTCGTTCACTTGTCGGAACCTCGGTCACATCGCACTCACACATCCATCTGAACCAAACCTTAGCTCCACCACGAGTTGCTAGCTTTGTATATGTGGCATCAGATTTGCAGTTAGCAATGGTTCCACATAAGAGAATCAGATTATTAAAGAATTATATAGATTCCCCCCTTTCTAAATCGGCCCTGTAATCATCACGTGATGTCCCATAACACCTCGGTGAGGATATTCCTTGCATGTGTGTCAGCCTCGGCGGTGGTCCTGAGACTACAGATGATCTCGGCATGGACCTCCTCTTGTCCCTCCTCCCCATCCCTTGTCCAGTATCGACTTGCACGACGAACTGAGACACACAACCTTGAAATAGGCACAAGCCTTGCTCTGCCATGTCTACCTCCCTGACCCTCACCCCTTCTATCTCTGTCTTCCATGTATCGTCTCCCCTCTCATCATCAAGCTCGTCGCTGAAATCCAACTCCAACTTGACCGAAAAATACATTTACTCTGAATCATATTGTAAATAGGAGTATTTCTGGGTTTAATACAGAACATTTTATGCTTTGTCTGTGGTATTCTTACATTAATAGTTGTTGTGGTTTTGTATGAAGATATATACTTTCATTTAGCCTGTCAAAATAAACTAACTCAACAGGAAGAGTGATGATCTCATAAAGTAACTATAAGAACACTAAGGGTAACTGTAAGAACACTAAGAGCAACTGTAAGTATACTAAGAGTAATTGTAAGAACACTAAGAGTAACTGTGACAACAGATAAAAGTAACCATATGATTCAAAAAAGGTACTCTTATACTTTGTAAAAGTAACTCTAACAGAGGAAGGTAAAATATGAATCACAAAAACAATGTGTATGGAACACAGAGTAACAGGGACATCTTGTGAGTAACTGTACGAACACGAAAGCAAGTGTTCTATTCCAAAAAAAAAGTATCTATATCAGAACTCACTGAAAAATAAAAGGGATGAACTCGTCATCGATAAAGTAATTATAAGAACACCTAAAGTAACTGAAGGAGCACTATGAGTAATTGTAACAACATAAAAGTAACTATGTGCATTTAAAAAGTAATTGTTATACTTTGTAAAGTAACTCTTGTGGAGGAAGGTAAGTCAAATAGACGAAACCAGTGTATGTGAATTACACTTGATCATTACATGGATTCTATTATTGACACAAACATGGTTCTATCTCACGGGTAATGGTTTTATCTTTGTCTTTTCTTCCCCCATCTCTTCTACCACGCAATGTGTCATTGTAATCTTGTATATGGAAAGGCTTGGCTCTACAAAGGGAGTAAGGTAGACGATGATATGGGGTGCGATCATGACATCACAACTTTTTATGTCTACATTTTGAGTTGAAAAGTCAGCAACCTTGATTAATAGCCATGAATTACGATCATTAGACCTATGGTTCGGAGAGCACTCAAGAGCAACGGAAGTAATGATACAACAAATTAAGATATTGAATAGACTATTTCATTGCCAAAATAGAAGATGGTCATGGGTTTTCAATGCCATTGTCTCATCTGAGGAACCGGACCATGGGTTTTCAATGCCATTGTATGTGTAATCCGCTTTCTCATATTGCATCACTAGTATAATACCGACTATTTATAATGGGGTCACCAAATTTCATATCTTTTAGGAGTATGATATCCCTGTATGATCCTTAATCTTTTATAATGGGGGCACCGAATTTCTCACTACTTATGGATCCTTAATCTTCTGCCCCTCAAAGAATCCCCTTATAGATGTGCATTTTTAAATTCTACATTTGCAACAGAAACTTGCATTTGATGTTGAGAACATCACCCTGGAGTAGATTGACATGTTATCTCCACTCTTCAACGTTTCGTTGAAAGATTGGGACATAATGGACTCGGTGTTCACCATACTAAACAACGACAGCCACTGGCACTTGTATGAAGCAAGCTTCTATGGTTTCAGAGTTATGATATGTAACTGCTATGATATACATTTACTTATGTGTTGTAAGCCAAAAAATACATTTACTCTGAATCATATTGTAAATAGGAGTATTTAGGGGTTTAATAGATAACATTTTATGCTTTATCTGTGGTATACTTGCATTAATAGCTGTTGTGGTTTTGTATGAAGATATATACTTTCAGTTAGCCTGTCAAAATAAACTAACTCAAGAGGACGAGTGATGATCTCATAACCCATAAAGTAATTATAAGAACACTAAGGGTTGTTGGATCCTATATGGGTGATTAGATGCTCTAGAGGGGGGGGTGAATAGAGCTGAAAGCACTTAAACCAAACTCATTAAACCTTCAAAATATATGACAACATAAGGTTGCTAAATAGGCAATTTGAGTGCAACTAAATCATGCATAGCAAGGATAAGAGAGATTGAACATGCACCAATTATACAAGCTATTTAGAGTGGTTCCACACTTCAAACTAGAAGTGTGTCAGTCCACTTGCCTAGAGAGGTCAACCTCTAGGACTTCAAACAATTGCACTCTTATATTCACTTATAAGACTTACAATACAAGACCAAAAAAGGACTTACCTATCCAATACAAAAGAGTCTTCAACCTTACCAAGGACTTACCCACTTTGCAAGAGTCTTCGGCCTTCTCCAAGGACTTACCCACTCTAGCACAAGTCTTCAGCCTTGTAGGAATTACCCACTCTTCATGGATCTTCCACCTTTGACTTCACCTTCACTCGGAGAAGCTTTCCACCAAGGACTTACCCACTTGAGCTTGAGTCTTCTGCCTTCTCCAAGGGCTTACTCACTCTAGCTCCAAGTCTTCGGCCTTGATCTTCACCAAGGGATTCCTTCCCTTGTTCTTCTTCACCTCTCTTGGACAAGAGAGAGAACCTTCATCTTCAAGATTACAAATGAGAGAAGTGGAGGTGGTGGAAGTGAGAGCCTCACAAGATATACATATATGACTAGCTCTCTAACAGATTTCCTACTCACTCTAATGGATGTACCAAGTGATTAAGCTTAGAGAGAGAGAGGACGTTGTAGGAAGCACTCAACTATAGAATAGGAACCTCACAAAGAGTTTGCAATGAATGCTCTACCTTGGAATGAAGCCCAAGGGGTCCTATTTATAGTTGGGGATGCCTCTTAACCTTTGGGAACACTTGTGAATGAAAACTAGCCATTTTGTGGCTTGCAACGAATCTATTTTCACTTGTTGCAACTCCACAATGGCTAGAAACACTTTTCTGCACTTTTCCGTACAGTGCATTCGGTCGAGTTTCAATGGGTGTAACTGGACCGATCAAGTAGTCCACTACCCAATCGGTCGACATCTGTGAGTGCACAACTCGACCGATGCAATCTTCAGAAAATCAGCCCAGGTGGATCGGTCGAGTTTCAGGGTGGGAAACTGGACCGATTCAATCTTCAGAAAATCAGCCCAGGTGGATCGGTCGAGTTTCAGGGTGGGAAACTGGACCGATCAAGTGCTTGTAATTGATTTTCAAAGTTGCATTAAAAGTGCTCTAATATTCGATCTAAGTGTTCCTGATATTTTTCTAAGCTTAATTACAAGTCATACAATCATTACAAGTGATTTACAACATGATTCTAATGGATATACATCATATTACAAAAATGTGCACTTGTATAACTTTGACTTGTCTTTTCTCCAATTTGAGATGCGCAAGTTAGGGCAATTAGAGTGTGTCTATACCTAATCTGAAATTACTCAAGTAGAAGCATTAGACACCAATATGTGGAATGGTTAGTCATCATCAAAACACGGGTTTAGTCAATTTAGACATGAGTCAACATTGACCTAATTGACCTTGAGTCAACATTCTCCCCCTTTTTGAAGATGACAAACCATTCCATAAATGTATTGAAAGCATTTAAGGAAATTCATAGCTTTGGAGAAACCTAGGGGTTTCAATAGAATGGAGTTTATATGCTCCCCCTCAATTGATGTGCATGGAGTTTTCATACTCCCCCTCAATTGATGCTATTTCTCCTGCATGATTAGCTTTCATAACATTTATAGAATACTATGTCTTCTACTCATATATGTTCTACACATATATGTCTTCTCCCCTTTACCTTCTCCCTTTTCATGAACATGCTTCTCCTCTTCATGTAAGACATGCCTTCTTCCTCTTTTAAAAAAAGACATACCTTTCTCCCCCTTTGTCATTTCAAAAAGGTGAGGTTATGACGAAATAAGAAACATCACTTGTTAAAAAGAAAGGAGATAACACACACATATATAAGGAGCGTAGAAGAGCACAGATAGGGTCTTGTCCAAGCATAGAAAGAAAAGCAAGTTAAAGCATATACTTGAACAACCCAAAAAATGCAAGATAAAGTGTTGTAGAAAAACAATAAATCACAATTTTGACCCTCAAGATGATGGAATTTGATCGAAAACCATCAGAGTTCATGGCGAAGCTACGAGTCTTGCTTAGAAGGTCGTTTCTGCATGAAAAACACCAGTCTTGCACCAAAAACTGAAACTGGAGCAAAAGCTGCATAAAATCCAAAAATACTCCAATTTCTACATATAATGTAGATCTATGTACCCTGCATCACAATGTTATGCAAGCAACTCAAGATAGTAGATATGTGATTTAAAAAAACAATCTTGAGCATGTATAAGACAAGATACAAGCATAGCATATAGATGAGAAAATATTCCAATTATAAACAGGGTTAGAACTACATGTATATGAACTACTAGTAGATGATATCACACGTTAGGACTACTAGTAGGATCTAGATCGTAGCAAGAGATACCAAAAGATACACAAGTCAAAGAGCAAGCTATGAGTAGATGTAGAGATATATCCAAACAAAGAGATATGCAATTTTTAGAAGCATGAAAGGATACAACTCACTAGATATGCATCCTTACCATAAGATGATTACCCCTATGAACCTCAAGGTTGTATCAAAACAAGATATACACCTATAGAGATGTAGCAAGTTAGAGTACAACGAAAGCGATTTTAGACACAATCAAGAGATCCAAAGAGATCACAATCAAAACCTGCAAAACAACTCAAAGCAAGTAATTGCAAGATATAGATATGCCAATTTAGAGCAATTAGAGAGATAGAGTTGTATGCAAGATAGGCAATTTAGAACATCACAATATGCATATATAAAGATACTAAGGGAGTGCCAAAGAATAAGGCTATTGGTTGAGAAAATCTAGTTTAGAGAGAAATTCTCATCCAATAAGCCAACTGTGTATTCTATGCACAGTGTTATCGGTCGAGTTCTGTGCATTGTCAACTCGACCGATGACAGCTGTTGGCAACACTCTTGGTGCCTATCGGTCGAGTTTCAATAGGGCAAACTCGACCGACAAATCAGCTGTCAAGAAGCACATATATTTCATAAAAATATATTTAAAGGCATGCTAAAAATACAAACCATATCCAAACATGTCTAAGCAAGTTAGTAATGCACTATAGAAGCATTAGAAATAGTTTTTGAGCAAGAGTGTGAAGAGAATCACAAAATGTCACTTTTGACTCAAAAACCATATGTATAGTGCACACTAACTTGACAAAACAAGTTAGAAATGGTTACAAGCAATAAAACCATTACCTTTGTACTTACCATTGCTTTTCCACTTGTTGTCACCCTCTACACATCTCACCTTTCTTCTTTCATGTGGATTGAGAAGTCAATTTGCAATTTAGTGGCTCAAGTCAATCCATTTGCAAGTACCTACAAGAAGAAAGATGAAATTGTCCCCAATCATGTTTTTGGGTCTGGAGGGTTTAGCTTAGCAACCCAAATCCTATTGCTCTTGGGTGCTTTCCTAAAAGGACAACAATTAGAATAATGACCTAATTCATTGCAATAGTTGCATTTGCCTATAGTCTTGGAACTATAGGATTCTCCATGGAATATTGGAGGTCCTTTATCTTTGTTGTTCCCTTGACTACTATCATACCCTAAACCATGTCTACTAATTTGTTTAGTAGTATGGTGTAGGATGTCATTAAGAATCTTCTTACCAACTAAGAATCTTTGCAAAGAAGATCTCAAACTATCATTATCATGCTTAAGAGAAGCAATAGTAGAAGACAATTGATTAATATTATCTCTAGCATGTACAAGATCATTTTCTAGGCAAAGAGCTTTAGTTAAACAAGAATCTCTATTAATATGAAGAGCAGCAACATCATTCTCTCTATTAGTAGAACTAGAACAAGATTCATGCCCATTGATTTTAGCAAGCAAGGAGGCATTTTCTATCTCTAATTCATGCAAGACAAAATCTTTGTCCTTGTTTTCATATTTAAGAACATCAATATCACGCATGAGAGAATCAATAATTAAAGTATGTTCTTCATTAGAACAAGGCATAAGAGGTTGAGCTTCTAGAAATTTAATCTTATCAAGTAAACTAGCATTTTCAAGTTTAAGAGAGTCTACTTGGCTAAGACAATCATTTTTATCATTAAGAAAGCAAGAATTTGCATGTTCAAGATCATTTAATTCTACATACAAATTATCAACAATTTTAGCAAGCTTTTTCCTTTTCTTTTGAGAAGACTTAAGAGAGGCACAAATATCATGAATGAGATAAATCAAGGATTCTTTATCTAAAGAGTCTAGATTTACCTCACTTGAGTCTTCACTTGTTGACGCTATAAGGGCAAAATGGCATTCTCCTTCATCACTAGAGCTTGAGCTTGATCCTTCACATTAATCTTCACTTGAGATTGAGTTGGTGGAGCCACTTGAGCTTGATTGCCATGTCTTCTTGTGAAGATGGATCTTTTTGCCTTGTGGGCAATCTTCCTTGTAGTCACCCTTCTTTCCACATGTGAAGCACCGGATGGAGGAGGATTTGCCTTTGTAGAGTCTAACCTTGGAGTACATGGCATCTTCTTTAGCTTGAGAGGATGGAGAAACTTGTTCCATGATAGCTTCAATTTGAGCCTTTATTTCAGCCTTCTTCATTCTCTTTAGCTCTTTCTTCTCTTGTCTTTCTACTTCCTCCCTCTTGTCAAGTGTGGCTTCATGTGCTTGTAGATTTCCAATGAGCTCTTCAATAGGAATATCCCTAAGAGACCTTGCTTCTTCAATGGAAGTCACCTTGGATTCCCACCTCTTGGGGAGAGTTCTAAGGATCTTTGAGTTGATCTCTCCACTAGACATAGGATGTCCTAGAATGGCAAGACCATTCAAGATGGTGTTGAGCCTTGAGTACATGTTGGCTATGCTCTCCTCCTTTCCCATCTTGAAGTTCTCAAGCAACCCTTTGAGCGTGTAGACTTTGCTTTCCTTCACTTGATTTGTTCCTTCATAAGTGATGCAAAGCTTTCTCCATACCTCATAGGCCGTCTCACAAGAGGAAATCCGGTTGAACTTGGTGGGGGTCATGGAGGCATAAAGGATGTGCATGGCTCTAGCAGTCAAGGTTGCTTTCATCAAGGTGGCTTCATCCCATTCTTCAATATTTGTCTTTGGTAGAAATGTATGGGCTGTTCACCATTTGCCATATCTCGAGACTTGATCCTTGGATGTAGAATTGAAGTCTTTTTCTCCAATAGAGGAAGTTGCTCCCATCAAAGATTGGAACGCTGGTCGAGAGTCTCCCTCCTAGGTAGTCACCCATCTTCTCCTACTTGTTGAAGTATGCTTGGAGAAGACCCGCTCTGATACCACTTGTTGGATCCTATATGGGTGATTAGATGCTCTAGAGGGGGGGGGTGAATAGAGCTAAAAGCACTTATACCAAACTCATTAAACCTTCGAAATATATGACAAGATAAGGTTGCTAAATAGGCAATTTGAGTGCAACTAAATCATGCATAGCAAGGATAAGAGAGATTGAACATGCACCAATTAGACAAGCTATTTAGAGTGGTTCCACACTTCAAACTAGAAGTGTATCAGTCCACTTGCCCAGAGAGGTCAACCTCTAGGACTTCAAACAATTGCACTATTATATTCACTTATAAGACTTACAATACAAGACCAACAAAGGACTTACCTATCCAATACAAAAGAGTCTTCAACCTTACCAAGGACTTACCCACTTTGTAAGAGTCTTCGGCCTTCTCCACGGACTTACCCACCCTAGCACAAGTCTTTAGCCTTGTAGGAATTACCCACTCTTCTTGGATCTTCCTCCTTTGACTTCACCTTCACTCGGAGAAGCTTTCCACCAAGGACTTGCCCACTTGAGCTTGAGTCTTCTGCCTTCTCCAAGGGCTTACCCACTCTAGCTCCAAGTCGTCAGCCTTGATCTTCACCAAGGGATTCCTTCCCTTGTTCTTCTTCACCTCTCTTGGACAAGAGAGATAACCTTCATCTTCAAGATTACAAATGAGAGAATTGGAGGTGGTGGAAGTGAGAGCCTCACAAGATATACATATATGACTAGCTCTCTAACAGATTTCCTACTCACTCTAATGGATGTAGCAAGTGATTAAGCTTAGAGAGAGAGAGAGAGGAGGTTGTAGGAAGCACTCAACTATAGAATATGAACCTCACAAAGAGTTTGCAATGAATGCTCTACCTTGGAATGAAGCCCAAGGGGTCCTATTTATAGTTGGGGATGCCTCTTAACCTTTGGGAACACTTGTGAATGAAAACTAGCCATTTTGTGGCTTGTAACGGATCTATTTTCACTTGTTGCAACTCCACAATGGCTAGAAACACTTTTCTGCACTTTTCCGTACATTGCATTTGGTCGAGTTTCAATGGGTGTAACTGGACCGATTAAGTAGTCCACTACCCAATCGGTCGAGTTCTGTGAGTGCACAACTCAACCGATGCAATCTTCAGAAAATCAGCCCAGGTGGATCGGTCGAGTTTCA
Source organism: Alisma plantago-aquatica (assembly GCA_963693085.1). Classification (NCBI taxonomy): domain Eukaryota; kingdom Viridiplantae; phylum Streptophyta; class Magnoliopsida; order Alismatales; family Alismataceae; genus Alisma; species Alisma plantago-aquatica. Next base: position 162,221,665 of record OY856409.1, read on the forward strand.
GGATGGGAAACTGGACCGATTCAATCTTCAGAAAATCAGCCCAGGTTGATCGGTCGAGTTTCAGGGTGGGAAACTAGACCGATCAAGTGCTTGTAATTGATTCTCAAAGTTGCATTAAAAGTGCTCTAATATTCGATCTAAGTGTTCCTGATATTTTTCTAAGCTTAATTACAAGTCATACAATCATTACAAGTGATTTACAACATGATTCTAATGGATATACATCATATTACAAAAATGTGCACTTGTATGACTTTGACTTGTCTTTTCTCCAATTTGAGATGCGCAAGTTAGGGCAATTGGAGTGTGTCTATACCTAATCTGAAATTACTCAAGTAGAAGCACTAGACACCTATATGTGGAATGGTTAGTCATCATCAAAACACGGGTTTAGTCAATTTAGACGTGAGTCAACATTGACCTAATTGACCTTGAGTCAACAAGGGTAACTGTAAGAACACTAAGAGTAATTGTAAGTACACTAAGAGTAACTGTAAGAACACTAAGAGTAACTGTGATAGTAGAGAAAAGTAACCATGTGATTCAAAAAAGTAACTCTTATACTTTATAAAAGTAACTCTAACAGAGGAAGGTAAAACACGTATCACAAAAACAATGTGTATGGAACACAAAGTAATAGGGACATCTTGTAAGTTACTATACGGACACGAAAGCAAGCATTTTATTCCAAAAAAAGTATCTATATCAGAACTCACTGACAAATAAAAGAGATGAACTCGTCATCGATAAGGTAATTATAAGAACACCTAGAGTAATTGTAAGAGCACTACGAGTAACTGTGACAGCATAAAAGTAACTTTGTGCATTCAAAAAGTAACTTTTATACTTTGTAAAGTAACTCGTGTGGAGGAAGGTAAGTCAAATAGACGAAACCAGTGTATGTGAATCACATAGTAACAAACTGACATTTTGTAAGTAACTGTACAAACATGAAAGTAACTTTTCTGATCCAAAAATGTAAGTATTTCAAAAGAAAGAGTATTCATTGGACACAAAGAGAGACAAATATTCTTTAAAGAGTAACATCTGATCAGAAAAGATTCTTTGTAACATAATTAATGTATGCATACATCTTCTAGAGCTCAAGGTAAAACAACAATAGATTCCAAACACAAGTCAATTTTAAATTATGGATGTGTAAGTACTTGGCCATCAATCTGGACAGTAATTGCAGTAAGAAATTCATCTGACGGTTTTATAATTCCTTCATGTAGGGTGGCAAAGTACGTGCTTTCACCTTAGCACTTTTGCATCAAATTGCTGGCTCCATGCTTTATTTTTGGGAGTTGAAAACATAATGACCATCACTTCCTGGATACATGCCTCAAGATAGGAACTATGGAATTCAAAATTGTTGTCTTAACTCCCTCCCTCTCAAGTCCTCACATGACAAGAACAATATTGTGCTTTTATGAAAAAGTCACCAGACCAAAGGTTGAACACCTTATTGACAAACATGTGGCTTGGAGCTAATCTAAATCATATGATCTTTGTCTCATCTACATGTGTCTGTCTGGTGCCAAAACTTATTGTCTATCTTCCATCAAGGTTATAGAGCATAGCCTAGAAGATAATAAAAGTAGGCTTTTACTTGATGTGTTGTCCTTCACAGTGCAGCCCATGCCTGGATAGGTCACATCCATAGAATCATCACCAGCCAATAGAGCAATTCATAGCTAATCGAAGAGTCCATAAGTATCTCATAAAAGTTATGTGGAATATATAATTCAGCCGTCTAACAATGCTCCTCCAAATCATTTGAGAGTAAATCCATGTACCATGAAAAGTAACTATCTCATAAAAGTTATAACCATGTGGAATTTAAAGTAACTATGAGGAATGAAATATAGTTATGTGGAATATTTGTTAAGTAACTATGTGTATGAAATGTAACTATGTAGAATCTCATGTAACTATGTGGCTTAAAATGTAAATTTTTGACACAAATTATAGCAACTTCGTATATATAGTAGGTTTATAAAGTAACTATTTGATTCATAAAGTAACTATATGACATTAAAAGTAATACAATATCATAAAAAGTAACATATTGATAATTAAAAGTAACGACAAAATGTGTAGCTTCATATATTTTTATATACGTCGAGATGCGACAACAAAGTATTGATCTTATATTGCTGATTTAATATGACACAAATACACCCCTACTCGATGTGCATCAACCTGCTATACAAGTGTCATAAATACAATCATTCGTGGTTGAACCTGCAGTGCATTCATTAGACATGAACCTAGGTAGAGGAGGTGACGGTGGTTGGAGACCTCAGCCTCTATGGCATTCAACTTCTTCAACATATACTCCTCGTCAGCAACAGATGTTGTGCTCACATTGTAGGTCCTATTGCCAACACCACAAATGAGCCACAAGGAGGCTCAATCAGAAGATGGTCATGCATAGAATAAATATGGACAAACATATATACTACATGTCAGGCTACCAATGTATGGATATGCTAAACTTCCTAGTGGTGGTGTGTGGTATAAATTTTTAAAGAAATTTTTAAAGAAATATTAACATGTGAATTCATGTTTTTGTGTGGGTTTTAGTTAAAAAAAACTAACTATGTAGCGCAAAAAGTAACTAAGGTATATTGTAAAGTAACTACTCATCTTCAAAAGTAACTATTTAAAACGTAGTAATGTTTTGTATAATAAGTAACGAATTGGTTTTCAGTTATACATGTTATATACTAAATGCATGTTATGATTATATATAATGTCATGTACATTGGATTAACTTTTCTAATGATCTAATTATACGGTACATACAAATAAGTATCTTAATGGTAAAATATAATGTCTTTTCCATTGGAGGAGGACCACAAACAACTACCTCTGCCACCACGCAAACATCATGGGAGTGGACTATCATAAACTTACATGTGGTCGTAAATTAACAAAGGAAGACTAACTGTAACTATCTGCTAGTTGAAATAAGACAAAAGCCTACTAGGGAAATCCACGTGAGCATTTAGTATGTCGTGAGCAAATTCATAGCTGAGACTTTGCTGGTGGATGTAGATAATTAGTTGATGATATTGGACACCACAAATCCCCCACGGAGAAAAGGCAGAAATAGAGGATTGCCTCTTCCAAAGAAAATACTACTTTTTCATCATCCACAATGATCATGTAGGTTGGCTGGGTCGTCGACCAACCACAAATGAAGCTCTTCCACAGTCGCACGAGGCTGTCCCGTCGACGGAGGAAAGATTCCATTTACCGTCTTTGGCAGTAGTGACTCTACCTTGATGGAGAGATTCGTGCCACCTAACAGAACTTTTCATCATTCCAGATCTTCTCTCCTGATTCGAGGGCAAGGATAGAGTACTAGAACTGTGGGAACACAAAGAATAGACGTCTGACAATCTCTGCAGATATGGATTTCATGAAGGATGGGGAGACGGCCGATAAGTGCGAAGTACAGCCTGATGGAATCCACTACCACATGCCTCTTTGCCAATTAGGAAGAACAAGAAAACCATGCTGAAGATCACCGAGATCTCCTCTGTTCCACTAGTTTCCTGTTTCCGAAAGCACTCACCATAACTGTCTTGCTCCATGCTGAGACTCTCAAGTCTTCCTTTACTCTGTCCTTCACACTCTCACGGTGTTCGACTTTTAGTACTTTCTCGTTGACTTGCCCCAGCTCTCTGCTGCCTGGTCGCTACTCATCCTCGGTAAGAGGTTCAGTGGCGGCACTGGGGAAAAATACTACTTCTCTAGATCGAGGGCTCATACCCTTACAGATGGGATGGGGACACCAACTGTGACGGAGGTTGGGCCTCCTTTCCTTATCATAGTCCGACTGTAGAGACGGGACCGACACTGATATTAGGCGGGTTTCTCTCAGGAGCACAACAGGGACCACCGGCGAGTACCTTAAAACTCAGCTATAGGACACGATGGCAGGGGCGATCGCAGGGCAAACTGAGGTCGGGAAATCAAAGGAGAGGGGTTTAGGATACTCACTGTGATCGTAATCAGACTGAGGTGACCGAGATGTGAAGCACCAGACCACCGTCGCTGGAGAGGCAGGCTAAGCAATTAGGGGGGAGTCAGGGCTCTAGGAGTTCAATCGATGGTGTATGAGTAACTAGCGGAAGCCGAAGGTGCTATAGGGGGGTTTAGGCGGATGGTGGAAGCACTGGGGTGGTGGTTGGTATGGTGGTGTGAGAGAGGATCATGCCCTGGTTTGGGCATTTCTTCTATAGCGGGAGAGAGAATGCGAGTGAGGGCTCGTTGAACTCACAGATGACGAAACGAATTCGAGGGAGAAGAAAAATCGCAGACGCAGCCTCTTTCCCATCGAGCATTGTGATGGCTAAATGTGTCAGAGATCTGGAACGGAGACCGGAACTACAAAAGCCGCTGATGTAGAGGGGAGTGTATTCGATTTATTTACATTATGTGTCGCCATGCCAAAGAGATGGGTAGCTTTGCTACAGTACCCGGGCATTAAAAAACAGTCCATATCCATATATATATATATATATATATATATATATATATATATATATATATATATATATATATATATATATATATATATATATATATATATATATATATATATTTATATATACTAGTTAATGCACACGTGCACATGCATGTGACATATAAAATTTGTTAGAAATGCAATAGAAAAATACTATAATATTAATATTGTTAAATAAGAAAAATTGAATTTATAAATATATATTATGTAAAGATAATTTGTTTTGAAAATAATGAAAATACATTTTCATTTTTAACCAAAATTTCATTCTTTGACAATAATCAGCAGCTGGCGCAAGATGTTTATTTTCCCAACTAATATTGAAATTTAACGAGCTCATCCTCATATGATGTATCAAAGTGGGGTAGATACTTGATTGAAGAAGAAAATATCAATTTAATAATTTACTAACAATCATGAAATAAATAAATAACAAGTAAAATACAATAATATTTCACTTTTTATTAATGCACATGCTCATATTTTGGTGTTTTAATCCTAAATATTTTATAATTTGATTTCGAATCTTCCACATACAAAAAAAATAATTAGTGAGAATATTTAGAAAATTAATAATATAATTATTGTTGGGTGAAAAATGGAGTTGAAAAATCGTATTTAATGATATGAGTAGAGAAATAATCAGAAGATAAACAACAAGTGGGGGAGAAAGTTGACCAACGGGTTTAGTGGCAATGATGAATAGGAAAGAGAATGATTTTATAGAGAAGAGTGGAGAGCTTGTTTCGTAGATGATGGGTGAGGGAGATATTTGTGGATAAAAGTTGAAAGACTATTTTGATGGGATGAGGAGAGAAAGAGAGAGGTATTTTAGAAGTAATTGGAGAAAAGGTGAGAAAAAATGTGAGAAGAGATTGAGTCAAGGAGAGAACGACAACTTAAAATGTTGTCTTCTGATTGGTCATAGAGGTTTAGAATGATTGGTTCGTAAATAGATAGACAAACTCTCTCTTTTTATAGTAGTAGTAGTAGTAGTAGTATTATATATATATATATATATATATATATATATATATATATATATATAAGAGTATTGCATATGAAAGGTTACTCATTATTTATCACAAAACAAAAAAAATATCTTGTGAGAACATTTCATTCATTTTCCACCATATTGTATACATTCAAAACACATAAATGGAACATCATATTTGTTCTGCAAAATAAGTTGCATCCTCTAGAGTTACATTTACATAACTTTCATACACACTATTTTCAAATAATTTGTAGCCATGCTATCTAGTTACAACACACAATTTCCTTAATATGACTTTAACTACATTCACACTGGGGGCTTTCTTTAGAATTTGCATGAGTACTTCTAACTTTGTGAAGTAATCTCAACATCCTACATTACAAAAAACCATGTATTAGATTCTTACAATTTATGTTCTATGAGTTCATAATAATGAAGTGAAACATCACTTAGTATTAAACCTATATATCAAAGTTGACATTGTCTCTTCTATACATCTTCATGAGGAACAATACTTGAGAGATAATGCTCCTCAAAAGAACATGAACCTTACATGTTTGTATGTGGCATTGAATATAAAAAAATTGAACCCTGCTATGTGGAGTTCATGCACACTCAAATTCAAGAATAAAAAGAATAGTCATTGGAGTTTCATCCTTACAAATGCATATCCAACCATATCGTAACATGTCAATTTATTACATACATATTTAACTTACAATGTCATATATTTGAGTAAATTGTAACACTATAAGATTTCATATACACTATCATTTATCTAAGTAATTTTTTATTTCACAATGTTGTATACTTGAAAATTTTAATTGCCTTTCAAAGAAAAAGAATACATTGCAGTCCCGCACATTAATGGAACTTTAGCTTACGAACGTATAGGAGTCGACATTTTTTGTGCGTAAGGCAACTGAAAGAAAGTATGAGTCATCAACATTAATGTTTGCTTTATCAAGTATGTGTAGAAAGCTAACTACATTAACAAAGTATTAGTCAATGTCTCTACATCTCCAATGTGCCTCTATATCGCCCTCTTCTCCTCTTAGAAAATCTAACAAATTAGCAAGAGAAAAGAGAGGAAGAGTAGGATAATTGCATATGCATACATTGGGAAGAGGTTTAATCCTAACAACAGAGATTGAAAAAGAAAATGGGAATTTGAGGAACTCACTTTTGTGTCTGGGAGTAATTGAATTGCATATTGACCTTTACCAGATTTTTTGTTGTTGTCTTCCTTATTTAAATCATTGCTATTTTATTCTGGGAGAGGCCCAATCATCTACTACTACTCTACTAAACACCACTACTCCTTTCCGTCCCCTCTTCCTAACCAGACCGGGACTCTTCCTATCGAGAATCCTCGTTCCGTCAACTTCCTATTCCGTCTTCCCTTTTCCCAATTAAGCATAATAAACATGGACTCTTCGTTTCCATAATCCTTGTTTCGTCAATTGCCTATTTTACACTGACACCGCGAAACCCTATTTATTTCTCATGCATTCTTATTTGCTAACACAGCACCACTTGATGCTATTCCCATCTTGCTCGCACCATGTGTGTTGTTTTCATCTCAGCGGGCTTGTGGTCTCCTTACCACATATGAAAATCAGTGTTTGGGGTGATTCTGACTTCATGTAAATTCTTTTAAACCAACATCTTTTGCAATCTTAGCGGCATGTACTCAGAAGAATCGTCTTGCTAAAACACAGTAGCTAGAACAACAAGGGAGTGGTGTTCTGTCTCGTCTACTACTGATTAAGATGAGTGAGGCAGGTGCGGCATGTACCCAGAAGAATCGTCTTGCTAACACAGTAGCCAGAACAACAAAGGAGTGGTGCTCCGTCTCATCTACTACCGATCAGGATGAGTGAGACAGTTGAACATGGTGCTATATGATCAATTTGTGTAAAGTAGATGACAACGTCGGTGATATGAAGAAGTTGTTGGACGCCTATACCATAAAAGTCTAAATATCCCCCACAAAGAAGTGGTACACCATCTATAAAAATCATATTACTAGAAAGGGAGAATGATCAACAGCGGCATGGGCAACAATCACAACTTCACAACAATTATTTTATTTCCAATCTGCTCATCACTGATGTAGTTTACTTACTGAGGATGATGTTCAGTTCTGTATATAAGATGATGTAAGCAGTCAAGTTTAATAATATTGTTGCCTGTTGGATGATGTAAAAATTGATATGCAATGCAGCCATTTCTTATTATAATTCATTTGGTAAGCAAGAATGAATTTCCGTGCTAATGTGGTTTTGCATTTTAAGAAAATTCAAGCAAAGTCCATTAAGCTTAAACTCTTAACTGACAGTTCAGATAACTTCCTCTTTATTGGTACTGCTTCAGCATAAATCTGTGACAAAGGAAAGTACAAACCAACCATCAAGAAGGCAGATAAGAAATTCAACGTGAAGAGTAATAAGAAAGAAATCTTAGAAGAAAGAAATATGCACCGCTTCATTAACAACACGCGAACGCTCAGTGAGATCGTCTTATGAGAATTTAATTGTTATTTAGAGAGCACTTTAATTATTTCCATATATCCTTTCTGCAAATAACTTGTTCGATTCACCCATGGTCAGATACTGCAAGTGTTTGTGTTACATAAAATACTGTAACAACATACGTAGTTGTTATTTGTTCTGGTCAATATAAGTAACAACTTCTGACTGTAAAGAAATTCGATGGTCAGTGAGTATTAAATGTGTATCTAAGTTTTCCCCTTAATGCAAGGTACTCTGAAAACCAAAGGCTAGCCTCAAACGTGACCTACACGATGTTACTCCCATTATGGCTGTGATTATCCTTAGGATGAAACTTTTACACGTACAAGTACTCTGTCTATATATGGACTCTTATATTTTGTAAAGATGAGTTTGGTTTAGATGACATCTATCCTTTTGTCAACAATATCTTTCGTGTAGCTTATTATGATTTTGTATATGAGGACAACAGTATATGGCGTGAGGGTTGATTGCCGTTTTTCCTTCTAATCGTGTGTGTTGTGTTTTTAATACTTCTTTGAAGTTTGGTTTAGATTATTAAGAAAGATATTCACATGATATATTAACAATTCGTATTTTTTTCTATACATTTGATTTATCTATAATTATTTGTTGTGACGAAGTTGCAGATGGCTTTATGAGCCGATTTGTTAAGGTGTCTTTCAACCATGCCTAGACATCACATGTCATGAAGATTTATTTATGAATATATAATTTAATTAATGTTACATTTTCAGCTGAAAGCTTGTTTAGTGATGATAGATAACAGTCCTTAAATATTTTATACATACAACTTACTCATGTCAATGTTATTGTCTAAGAAACTCTCTGTTATTTTAAAAGTACGTCAAAAACTATTTGGTTCATAATTTTAAAACTACTATTATGTACCCAAAAGCTTATGCAATTCTTCATCTTTAATGAAAATGTAGACATTTCCTAAAACGGTCATGCATATTTACAGATACTTGGTATTATATGTCAATATTGTAAAAATTTACTTTAATGTTATGTTCATCGTTATATTCATAATTGTTTTCTTTTTACAAAAATACTATTCAATGATTTCATATGTAGGTAAGGTTATACAACAATGGTTTCCATTAGGACATAATGTTTTGTCGGATAGAATTCTCTTTAAAAAAAATTAATGTCACACGTATGGCCCGTACAACTGCATATTTATGAGGTACCTCATATTATTCTAAGAAATGATAATATATTTATCAATTATGACATTGATCACTCTTTCACGAGTATATTCCGTTATGTCCTATAATTTAGTTTCGTTCAAACATCTTTTTTAAGTTATTGCAATTGTTATCACTAAATATCAAAATTATTCTTAACAGGTTGATACATGGAAATGTTACTTTACTGTAAAAATTTATCATGTGTATGTACTTTCTATAGACACCTCTAAACAAATATATTAATCACACACCATATATAATCTTGACCATTTTTTCTTCTTCTGATCTTATACGAACCAACTACATTTTATTGTATCACTTCCTACGTTGTGTAACTTTTTTTCATATTTTAAACACATTGGTTCTCTGTCCCTTATATGGAATGACTTTTTACATATCAAGTGTTCTTCTTTATTTTTTTGACATCTTCTATTGGAGCATATAATTTACTTTTCTCAATGGAACAATATAAATAATAGTTTTTTAAAAGAATATTTAAACTGATAGAGGTCGGAATGAACATTTGTTATGTTAAGATTATTTAGGTTCGAATTTTATAGTGGTAGTAAAAATTGATGGAGTTCATATGTTAGTAAAAATTGATGGAGTTTATATGTTGTTTTTAGACAGGAAACCATACTTTATAGGCTTTTCAGGCTCCTCATGACATTTTCTTAAACCTACTTCTTAGAGTATGCAAGTATATTATTACTCACTGTACTAATTGTGATTTTATATACATTTGATTGGCTTAAACCTTATCTGCTAGACATGTTTGTCATTTAGCTTTTTATTTTGTAAATAATAAAAAGTTTTTCCTTTTGATACCAAATTCCCCTCATGAGTTCTAAACTTCACTACAATTCGAACAATGTGATTATTACGACTTCAACCACTCTTTTTAAATAGTGTGTCCTAATTTGGTATCAACAAAGATCAGATAAATAAGTTTATCATTATTAAGGTCGATTTAGTTATCTAATTGTGAAAAATGTGACTGTGCAGATTTTGGGTGGTAGATACTTGACATATACTAGAATTGATTTCTTCATTTCTTGCAAGCTTCTTTTTAGTTGATGGATTTGTTTAAAAACTGGGTTAGCCACTAAAAATGGGATGGTAGTTCTATGCTTACATGTAGAAAACATATTAAAAATGTGAATGTCTTAGTTCTACTAAGAGAAATGTTAATTTATTGAATATTTAAATTATTTAAATTGACTAACTACTATAGAAATAACACAATTTACTACGAATTTCAAATGTTGAAGCTCCATCAAGAAAAGTTTTATGATATCATATTGATATTAAAAAAAATATTTTACATTACTAAAACATATAAAACAAATATGAGAGTCAACCAAACTAGATGGTTGAAAGAAGCAAGAACAAGTAACTAAACACATATAAAAGTACCACCCCTTAGATACCAAATCATGTTTGAGATAATAGTAAAATCTTTCATAATGATTGACAAAGTAATAAAAAAATGATATATAATATCATTTAGTTCTTTCTCTATATCAATTTTCTAATCATTTTTGTATTATTAATAGATTTTTATTAACTTATCCAATAAATATACACAGGGGTCATGTGCAGAGCACGTGTATATAATAGTAAAACTTGATGTACTGCGGCCATCCATCGAAAGTCCGTCAAATGGTAAAGATCTGTGAATATTTTACCATGTAGGCTTCAAAAGCATAGAAATATATGTTAGAGCCTCTCATAACAAGGTTATGTTGCAACTAGGAGGCCTTAACAAAATATATTGATTGGTACAGTAGATCTAAGTAAAATAGAAACAAACAAGTTTGAGTATAATAATATATTTGAGTGGAGGAAAATACAAAAAAAGAGTAATTAAGCATGTGAAGGAACCACTATCATATTTCAAGACTTTATCAGAGTATGGAAAAAAAGGCACGAACTTTGAGCTATCAGTTCGAGCATCCCCTAGCTCCTCCCAGAAATTAGCCTTCCGCAGAAGATAAATGTACCCAAATCTGGTCATGATTCGATAACATCAGGAAACAAACTTTTACCCACTGATTAGAGGAGTTAGAAGGCAAGATAAAAAATTATCGGAAATTGGCACAGGACACACAGGGGGATGACACGCGTTTTGACGTGCCCCCTCCTGCCGCCTGTGACCGGTTTTGGCAGATGGGGCCCACTGGCAGGTGGGTGGAGGTGGTTTTATAGGGGTGATGTGGCAGTGGTAGGTAAGAGGCTGATTTGATAGTTTTTTTTAGAGAGATTGAGGCGGAAATATGAAGAAAAGTTTATTTTGCACATATATTTTGATCCGTAATGATTTTTTTGATGAAATAAAAATTATTGGATTTGTTATAAAAAATGCAATCCAATAAGACCAATATTTAATATATTTTTGAGAAAATAATATACATAAATATTAGAAATGGACACATTCAAACAAAAGTGGACGCATTGAGGAAGTGGGACATTCAAGCAAAAGTGGCGCATTTAAGCAAAAGTAGTCGTATTTTTTATTATAGTGGGTGCATTCAAGTAAAAGTGCGCGCAATCAAGCAAAAGTGGGTGCATTCAAGCAAAAGTGGACGCATTTAAGTAATAGTGGGCGCAATCAAGTAAAAGTGGGTGCATTCAATCAAAACTGGGCGCAATCAAGAAAAATTGGGTGCATTCAAGCAAACGTGGGCGCATTTAATTAATAGTGGGCGCAATCATGTAAAAATGGTCGCATTCAAGTAAAAGTGGGTGTAATCAAGCAAAAGTGTGTGCATCCAAGTAAAGTGGGCGCATTCAAGCAAAAGTGGGCGCAATCAAGAAAAAACAGGGCACATTCAAGCAAACGTGGGTACATTTAAGTAATCGTTGGTGCAATCAAGTAGAAGTGGGTGCATTCAAGTAAAAGTGGGCGCAATAAAGAAAAAGTGGGCGCATCTAAGCAAAGTGGGTGCATTCAAGGAAAAGTGAGCACAATCAAGAAAAAATAGGGCACATTCAAGCAAATGTGGGTGCATTTAAGTAATAGTGGGTACAATCAAGTAAAAGTGCACACATCCAAGTAAAAGTGGGTGCAATCAAGCAAAAGTGGGCGCAATCAAGCAAAAGTGGGCGCAATCAAGAAAAAATAGGGCACATTCAAGAAAATGTGGGTGTATTTAAGTAATAGTGGGTGCAATAAAGTAAAAGTGGGTGCATTCAAGTAAAAGTGGACGCAATCAAGCAAAAGTGGGTGTGTCCAAGCAAAGTGGGTGCATTCAAGCAAAAGTGGGTGCAATCAAGAAAAAACGGGGCGCATTCAAGCAAAATTAGGCGCATTTAAGTAATAGTGGGCGCAATCAAGTAAAAGTGGGCGCATTCAAGTAAAAGTGGGTGCAATCAAGTAAAAGTGGGTGCATCCAAGAAAAACTGGGCGCATCTAAGTAAAATTGGGCACATTAAGGGCTATAGTGGCATTTTGGACAATAGTGGGCATATTCAAGCAAAATGGGACGCATTAAAGAGGGAAGTAGTGGGCGTATTCAAGTAAAAGTATGCGCATTTAAATAGTACAGTGGGCGCATTCAAGAAAAATTGGGTGCATTGATGACTACAGTGGGTGTATTCATACAAAAGTGGGCACACTTGAGGAGAGAAGTGGGTGCATTGAGGAGATGAGTGGGCGCATTGAGTAGAGGAGGGCGCGATAACAAGAGTAGTATACATATTTGTGTATATTTTTTTCTTTTAAAAATATGTCAATATGGGTCTGGTTAGAAAGTATTTTTTGTAACCATTCTAATGCATTTTATTTTATTAAAAAATTCCTTATATTTTAAAATTTATGCCAAAAAAAATGTAAAAAAAATAAAAAATTGCCAGCTACCAGCCTGGGCCGAGTGGCAGGTCGTGATGTGGCGGGGACATGACTAGCAGGGTGTCAAAGGAGCAGGCCTCAGGCTGGTATTTCGCATGTCAAACCCCGCATCACAGCGGGTCACGCGTTCGGAAAGTTAAGCTCAAAAATTATATATCTTCAAGCATTAAAGATGCTTCGGCTTGTCGTGGTCTCGTCTGACAAGCTATATGTACTATGTCATCAGACAGTTGTTCCTTTTAAACCAAAATTTGCAAAGAGTTAAGATTTGGGCAAGCTCATGCCCTTCATGCGTGTCTTCACGTGCGGGTAATCTAGCCTCCAAACCACCGTCACGTGGTGCATAGTAATTGGGTCATTTTTTTAGAATTATGCAATAGGAAAATAAATTTATTTCACTTATAACTTTTAAACCGTATTAATTTTTTAATGAAATAAAAATTGTTAGTCGTTACAAAAATGCAATCACACAAGCCTAATATTGACATATTTTTTAGAAGAAAAAAAACAAAAATGATATATATAGGTGACACGATTTTTCCGTGCGTAGAACGCAAGTGCACGCCTCAATGTAGTATAGGTCCTTGTGAGGCCCGAGTCGAACTCAGGGACACGAAATTATCGGTAGACTACTACTAACTGGTTGCGATCAGCTAAACTGATTAAAAGAGTTTGAGAGTTGTTGTAAAAATAAAAGAAAATAAAATAAAACAAAGCAATCGATTAAGGGTTTAGTTTAATCAATTCAAGTGGAGATCTTTAGGATTGCGGTTTCACCGTGGGTTTTTATTGTATGAATTTCCATATAATAATTCAAGTTCATCTCTCAATCCAGATAGTGGCCTATAGTCAGAGTTGCCCACTGTCGTGGTACAATTCATTACCTACGTCTAGGTCGGTTCCACCGTCGTAGTAACCTATACCCTAAACTAGGTGCATTAAAATCGACCTCTGAGTTTCCACCATTAACCTTACATCACCTTGTTCAAGAGATTTGTTAATCAATGTGAATTTCATCTCTTTTCAACCATTTATTCTTCTTTCAAAGTAATTAAAGGAATTAGATTATCATTATGGTGATCAAGCATAACAATATAATTGAGAAAACGAAATCATACCACGGATTTAAGAGATAAATTATAAACTAATATGATAAAAATGTCATACAATGCTTCCCTGGGCTACTCTCGGTCCTAAAGATAAAGGGGATTAGCCCCGCATGTTCATCTCAGAGAAAAACATGGTCGAAGAAAGGGGAAACATGGAAAAAAAATGAATAAGTAATGAAACCCCTGAACGGAGAAGATCCAAGCGTTCCTCAGCGTAGCGTGTGCGATCTGCAGCCTTTCGGCGGTGAAAAACGTCTTCTTCGACTTCTGGAATGGCTGGGGTGTGCTTCTGGGCTCCGTTCTTCTCTCCCCACCTTCTCGGGACGTGTGCAGCGGCTAATGATGTGATACCCTGCTCTTGGCCGCCGCCATTAGGTATAATCACCGAGTTAGATTGCAAAAATATCACATCCGTCGGATTTGGGTCGATCTGAAACAAAATTTAATCTGACGGTGTCGATACCATCGATGCGGGTCGATGGTATCGACCCCTCGTGATATCGGCAAGTCTTCTTTTCTTTTCGTCATTGCGCCTGATGCTGACTCGATACCATCGACGCGGGTTGATGGTATCGACACCCTTAGGCGTCAGTTTTATCCCTCTTCTGTCGTTGAAACTCCACGTGTCGATAGTATCAACAATGGGGTCGATAGTATCGACTGTCTGTTCACCAGCAACCTGATGGTAGGTCGGTACCATCGACTTTCCTATCGATGGTATCGACTATGTGTTGCTCCTTGCGGCTAGCTGCCTGTGGTTGTGTCGATAGTATCGGCAGTCGTCGATGGTATCGACAGCTGCAGATATGTGTTTTCCTAAAATTTCAAAACAAAACCACATAAGACGAGATAAAACCTATAATTGTAATCATTTATGCTCAAAACAATAAAATAAGGGAGATTTGACACTGAGAAAGGTCATAGACTAAAGTAAATGAATTATGCAACATTAATCACCAAAATGACCAATAAATGCATAAAACACAAGTAAAACAAGTCTATAAATGCGACTCAAAATCATCGCATCAAACTCCCCTAAGCTTGAACATTGCTCGCCCTCGAGCAACTAAACTTTAGAATAGAATTGTGAGGGTCAAATAGAGAACAGATTATCACAACAAACATCACCATATGATCCCCGCCAGACATTCACATTCCGGCCCTCACTAACCACGAAATGATAATTACCCTAAAGGTGACACTAATCATCCATAAAAGATATCTACCTCAAAATTGATGAACACTATCATATAAGGAAGTTAACATAATGAAATTCTTCGGTTCAGACTCAGTGCATCTTATGATCTCCTATTCTACGTTGCTCGCCCTAACTACCATCTACATGGAAGCAACTCTCCTGATATTAATGAGTGAGGAGAAAATCATGGTGGCCTACCAAATTGAGCAACGGGTGGATGAAATGGGTGGCTAGTGGAAGAAATGGAAGCATTATACGGTTTTAACATGCACACAGAAAAAATGACTTAAATGATGCATGTGCAAATGAAAATGCCCTAATGCCTACATTTGGGTGGAATGATGCATGCACTATCATCCCGTCTCAAGGTGAGATGGAATATCTAGGAGAACTACATCATGTACTTATTCATCTTAAAATGCAGGTGAGACTATGTTCCTTTCTTCCTCTCAATTCTACTTGCTTCTCACTGCTCTTCTTTTTTCCTTTTTCTCTCTTTTTTTCAAAACTTTTTTTTTCTTATTATTTTTTCTTCAAGCCCTTATTTTCATAGCTGACAACGAATTGTTTGTCGGGCTCACTTATTTCTATATAACTTATACATTTGAAGCATTTAGAAGGTATGGAACAAGTTCATCACCCTTAATGTTTCAGAAGAAATAAGATGCATGATGTACTTGTTGGTATGTATGCCCTGAGAGCCAATCATGATATGATTGGTGGGATACATTAAGATTGATTTGATAAACATCAAAGGTGAGCTTCCAATTCTTTCTGGTTCAGTCATATGAGATAGTGATAGAACATATTGAATGTCTAGAGAATGACAGTACTCAATGACGTATGCCTTCAGGTTCATGACCTAAACGATGAGATCATACGGATTCTAAGAGTTTGTACATTCTTGTTATATCCCTAGTCGGATGTCATTGTGGAAGGTAGATAGACAGCAATGACACACAAGACTAGATTGTGGTGTTGGTTGATGATAGAATCTCATTAGTCATGATATAGAGATATCAAACCAAACACATAGGTACTTGTTAGAGAACAAGGTACCGGACAGACCCACCATGAGTTTGACACATGGAACCATGAGATGGTAGTCACAGTCAGTACTCACAGTGATGGTGGTGAGTGTGATTCTTAGACCTGAAATCACTGCACTCAACACATGTCGTTGGGCACACTTTGACATCATCAAACGCAGTCCTGAAACATGGGTTGTTATAAAGGTGATGATTGGGTGGCTTTGACACATGGGGCTTTTGAGGGGTGAGTGATAGATATGGGATTTGTCCCTCCTGAGGGAGTTTGATATCCATGGCCACTTGATGAGTAGGATTGAGAAAGGCGTGCACGCATGTGTGAATCAGTATATGATACGGATGTCATACATATCTCTTCCAGTCTACTCTGAGATCAAGGAAGTGAATGAACGTTGACAGGATGACTGTTCCATGCCTCGAGTTCATTCGGGATATCAGTGACAAAGGAATTATACATTCGATGTAACACCATTCACGGATTGTAGGATGAAAGTTGTTCTCCAACTTTCTACTTTCACTTGGGTAGCACTGATGTGTGACTAGGCACCGCTCTTTTCTTGTGAAGTCATAAGTGTTATGGACTTTCACTGCCAACGTGAAATGGACCTGCAGGGTCACACACATAGGATTTAACCTGGAAGAGGAGTTTTGTCCACAAAGCAAAGTTTAGATTGATTACTAAAGGAGTTTAGTAGTTCAATTAAACACTCAATCGGTCGATAGCTCAATATCGTATGGTTCAAGGTGTTGGACGCATTGATTGGAGTATCGGATTGATTGAAATCGCAATTGACTGATTTTGCCCAACCTGTGCTCCCAACTGATCGGTTCATGTGATGAACCGGTCGGCTAAGGTTGCTGAACCGGTCGGCTGGAGTGTCCAGGCCGATCGGCTCATGCCCAGGTTGAAATGACCAGTTCAAGAGTTGAACCGATCGGCTCAACTGGTGCAACCGACCAGTTGGGAAAGTCATGTCGGCAAGGATTTTCCTTTGGTTTCAAATTGCCCAATTCGATTGGGAATAATGTTGGTATTCGATACCAATTGGGAAAGAAACAAGGAAAGTCTTTTTGAGCCGGATTAGGACCATGAACCGATCGGTTCAGGGCACCAACCGATCGGTTGGAGTGCCCCAAACGATTGGCTCAGGTCCAACCGATCGGCTCAATGGCCGAACCGATCGGTTCAGTTGTGAACCGATCATTTCAAGTTGCGAACCGGTTGCTTTTTGTGAAAAATTCTCGAACCCTTCTACTCCTGCTTTAGTCCCGCATTGCCCGGGATGGAGAACCCTGTCCCATGACTCTCCTATATATATAGGGGTATTGGGGGCTTCTCATAGTACAGCTCAGTGCAACCAGTTGCTCTGCGAGTTGTCGTTCTCTCTGGTTTTGGTAACCGTGAGAGAGCCCGAGCAAGTGCTTCCCGCAAAAGGGAGGTGCAACAAGGGAAGACAACTGTAGTTGCAACAGGAGGCAGGAGAGTGTGTAGGCGACTAGTACGTCTACAGGAGGGTGTGACTCCTTCCACTTCCTTGTGGGACAAGGAGAGTGGAGTTCCAAGTGGTCCGTGTGGACTACTACAGAGGCGGGAGGACACTGCCGCTTAGGAGGACAACTGTCATCCGACAGTCCGGTTCGAGTAGGATTTGTCAGTCCCGGTGCGACCAGGAGCTGCACAGACACCGTCAAAGTCCGGAGTTGAAGACCGCGCATTGCACGAGGTATTGTCGCCGAGCAAGCCTTGGGACAAGGTATGATTCCGCAAACCATCCTTTCCTATTATATAGACGTTGACGTGTTTCCTCGGTATGGGTTGGGGGAGAAAAATTTTTGTTTCCGCTACCTTCTCTGTCTCCCCTAAAACCCAACAGTGGTATCAGAGCCACGTCAGCTGTTCTATATTTTAGGAATATCGATATGATCGATTTTGGTTTGTCGCCTTTATTTATTGCATACGATGTGAATAATATCGGCTTTATGCATGTCCAATCCTAAATCCACAAATCCCTAATTACATATATGATATGTATTATTAATGCACTCGATACGCTTCGCCCTTAAACGAGTTTTGTGGTGGATGTGTGTAGCGTGATTATGGCCTATAAACACCTATCTGTGATTGGTTGTGTGTGGTTGCTTGCATCTCGGTCTGCACACCGATCTTCCCTCTTTTATTCCTGATGTAACTCGAAATAATTTGAGATTCTTTCCTACCTTTGCTCCCCCCGAATGTAACTCAGGGTTTCTCCTTTTAAAGCAATGTAATAAATAGGATAGATTTTATTTCCTGTTATGTCAAAGACCGGCGGACATCAAGACGACTGCTCAGACGATCGGTTCAAGGAGTGAACCGATTGGTTGACCTTCCAGACGGTCGGTTCAAGGAGTGAACTGATCGGTTGATGACCGGTTCGAGGAGCGAGACGAGCGGGTGGCGGACATGACGAGATGCACGGCGACCAGGCGAACCGATCGGTTGGAGGAGCCAATCGATCGGCTGGTGGCACCCAGACGACCGGCTGGAGAGTACAGATCATTCATGTGATGAGTTGATCAACTCGGATGGCATGGCACAGAGTTCATCTTGTACAGGTTGCATGTGATGTAGACCTAGATGACCGTGATTCCTCTTGGCTCGAGGAATCACATTAGGATGTCCATAATCATCGCTTTTTATCGTTTGTGCATGTTTTCTGTGGGATATAGCATGTATATGATACGTACTATGTATTGTGGTGATTGGATATGTATATGTATATAAAACCAAATCCCTCATTAAAATATTAAGTTTTAGATGCCTTCCAAATGCGACACACGTGAAAAGCTTGTTCGACCAAGTGTGGGCACGCCCTAGCGTGGTGCACCGTCTACCTCGTGGAAGCGTGAAGGATGAATGTGTGGGTCTGCCCTAACAGGGTGCATATTCATCGTGTTTGCTTTGGGTCGGACTTAACAAGGTGATCTAGATGGGATCTAGTACCTTGAGGCATGGAGATGATCATTGCAAGGAGTTGTAGATGACATCTTATCAAGAGTTGCATATGATGCAATTGGCAAAAGTTGCCTACCTGAGAGATCTATGTTGTGGGTGACAGCCCTAGCTGGTCCATGGCTTAGAGGATTTCAGGATCTTGCCCACTAGAGAGTTGTACGCTGCAATCTTCCGAACTGATGGTGAGGGCTATCAATTTGAAGTAAAATAGTGGGAACGATAATTAATTAAAGGCCTAATTATATCGGCAAACTTTTAAATCAATCAAATAGGTCAAAAATGAGTTTTGGACTAAAATTGCATATTTTTCTTTTTGTAGTTCAAATGGCAACAAACAACAACAACTTTTCTTTGCGATCAGCCCTTGACAAGGACAAGCTAAATGGGACAAACTTCCACGACTGGTATCGGACATTGAGAATTGTTCTCACTCAAGAGCGTAAGCTCTATGTCCTGGATACTCCAATTCCAGAGGAACCCGCTCCTAATGCACCAAGGACAGAAAGGGATGCTTACAAGAAGCATTCTGATGATGCCATTGATGCAAAGTGCTTGATGCTATGTTCAATGAACCATGAGTTGCAGAGGCAACATGAGAACATGGGTGTCATAGAGATGATTCTGCATCTCAGGAACATGTATGAAGATCAGGCATGGCAAGAGAGGTACAATGTTTCTAGGGCGCTGTTCAAGTGCGTCATGACAGAGGGAGATCCAGTTGGTCCTCACACACTCAAGATGATTGGGTATGTGGAGAACCTGCAGAGACTGGGATTTCCACTGAGCCAAGAGTTGGCTACTGACGTGATACTGCAATCGTTGCCAGAATCTTACAGTCAGTTTGTGATGAACTACAACATGAACAACTTTGATAGGCCACTGTCAGAGTTGTTGGGCATGTTGAGGACAGCCGAGTTACAGATGAAGAAGGACAAGCCTAAGTCCGTGATGGTGATCATGAGCAAGAAAGGCAAGTCCAAGCGCAAGGGCAAGGGCAAAGCTAAGAAAGGTTCTGAAGCTAGCCAGGAGTCCAAGCCATCTTCAGCTCTCAAGGCCAAGGGAGGCGTGACCAAGAAAGGAAATTGCCACCATTGTCAAAAGCCAGGACATTGGAAAAGGAATTGTCCTCTCTACCTGGAAGAACAAAAGAAGAAGGAGGTGACTGAAGCCTCTACTTGAAGGTGTCATGTAAATAAACTTGTAACACTTTTTGAGATATATGATATCAAGATGGAAAGTGTAAAGCATTCTTACTTGGGGCAAGTGTTGCCTTTATAGATAGGAATACTTTAGTTTATTTTCAGCCAATAAGGCATGTAATACAGTTATGAACTGCTATTTCATACTTGCCAATAGATAGAAACACTTTATTTTTGCATATTGTATGACAATGATAGCAATTAATAAAGAGATGTTTCAATTTATAAAGATGTGATCTTTGTGGCAATGCCTTATTTATCTTGTGATATTTGATATGCATAAGATAAGACGATACCTAAAAGTTATAGATAACTCAAACAATTTAATTAGCATTAATCATGAGAAATTCATTTCTAGTTTCCATGTGATGGATAAGACTAGACTCTTTTGGTTAGAGAACCAGTAAGGGACATGAATATCTTAGACATGATTGATCAATCTTCACTAATGTAGTAGAAGAGTGATTATCCTATTAGGTATAATACATGTGATGTATTTACATACCTATTGGAAATAAATGCTAATACTTCAAATGGTGTTTAGAGAAATACCAATATGAATGTCTTGAAGTGTTCAAGATTATCATAAATGAAGTACAAATTTGGTAAAGTATTAATTCTTGATGAGATCAATGAATAAAATACTTGGACCAAATGTTTGAGATCCTTATGAGTGATTATGATAGTTACAATGGACTAATCAATGTGATTGATTAAGTACAAGCAACTCAAAATTGGATCTTTATTTTGATAATATAGTCAAAGGGTTTGACTGATATGTCAAAGATAAAGAAGGGATCTGTGATTTAGTGGGAGCGTATTCACATTCCACATATTGATGTGAAATGGAAATGTTCTAGATTGGAAATCCGAATGTGGAAATTATCTTTAAGGAAGATATAGGTGTTTCCTATGTGATAGGAATAGAGATCTATAGAGATAGTTCTCGAAAATCTCTTGACCTGGAAAGAGAGAGCATACATTGGCAATCTGTACTGAAGTGTTCAGTATGCACAGATTCAGTGGGAGAAAACTTGTCCATGTTATATGGATATAAGTATCCCAAGGCCAAGTGTCCAATTCTTATGAAGAATGAGAACACTAAGAATAGATATGGATCTATCATGTATGTAATCATCCCATTATCTTGCATGTATGACATGGCAAGAATAAAATGCATTCATCATCTTGTATGTAGGACATGGCAATATGATGTGCTCATCCTGAAAACTCATATGTGGGACATGACGAGTGGATATCTGTCTGTTTCCAGTAAGGGTTACTGGAATACCATGAGAACTTGATAAGTGCTTGTGAAGCACTAGTTCTATGGAGAAGAGTTCGATGTAAAGAGTTACATTGATGCGAACTTCCGAAAGGACAGAAAATTAATCGCAATATATATACATGAGATGTATAAAAGTGAATGTTTGTTGATAATTGGAAGTGTTCCAATAAAGCCATTTGAAAAAGGGAAATGTCGAGTATCTATGTGTTAAAGAATAGTAGTAGATACTATATGGATCTGGAGGTTCATAAGATGAACTTATATTCCACTCATTGATGATAAGTTTGGAATCCTTGATCATTCAATGTGGCTGAAGGTTAGCAAAGGAATACTAGATCGCATATTACGGCAACTCCATCTCATACGTATGACGTACAGTGAAGAGATGCGAGACATGCAATTTGTACAGACTTTGGCAAGGTGTTGTCATTACTCACTATGTTGGCACTAGATCACAGTAACATGTGGGACATGTTTGAAGATCACTATGAATATGATTCATGGGTGACTGGCTCGCAGTGCAAGTGGGAGTCTGTTGGTATGTATGCCTTGAGAGCCAATCATGGGATGATTGGTGGGATACATTAAGATTGATTTGATAAACATCAAAGGTGAGCTTCCAATTCTTTCTGGTTCAGTCATATGAGATAGTGATAGAACAGATTGAATGTCTAGAGAATGACAGTACTCAATGACGTATGCCTTCAGGTTCATGACCTGAACGATGAGATCATACGGATGCTAAGAGTTTGTACATTCTTGTTATGTCCCTAGTCGGATGTCATTGTGGAAGGTAGATAGACAGCAATGACACACAAGACTATATTGTGGTGTTGGTTGATGATAGAATCTCATTAGTCATGATATCGAGATATCAAACCAAACACATAGGTACTTGTTAGAGAACAAGGTACCGGACAGACCCACCGTGAGTTTGACACATGGAACCATGAGATGGTAGTCACAGTCAGTACTCACAGTGATGGTGGTGAGTGTGATTCTTAGACCTGAAATCACTGCACTCAACACATGTCATTGGGCACACTTTGACATCATCAAACGCAGTCCTGAAACATGGGTTGTTATAAAGGTGATGATTGGGTGGCTTTGACACATGGGGCTTTTGAGGGGTGAGTGATAGATATGGGATTTGTCCCTCCTGAGGGAGTTTGATATCCATGGCCACTTGATGAGTAGGATTGAGAAAGGCGTACACGCATGTGTGAATCAGTATATGATACGGATGTCATACATATCTCTTCCAGTCTACTCTGAGATCAAGGAAGTGAATGAACGTTGACAGGATGACTATTCCATGCCTCGAGTTCATTCGGGATATCAGTGACAAAGGAATTATACATTCGATGTAACACCATTCACGGATTGTAGGATGAAAGTTGTTCTCCAACTTTCTACTTTCACTTGGGTAGCACTGATGTGTGACTAGGCACTGCTCTTTTCTTGTGAAGTCATAAGTGTTATGGACTTTCACTGCCAACGTGAAATGGACCTGCAGGGTCACACACATAGGATTTAACCTGGAAGAGGAGTTTTGTCCACAAAGCAAAGTTTAGATTGATTACTAAAGCAGTTTAGTAGTTCAATTAAACACTCAATCGGTCGATAGCTCAATATCGTATGGTTCAAGGTGTTGGACGCATTGATTGGAGTATCGGATTGATTGAAATCGCAATTGACTGATTTTGCCCAACCTGTGCTCCCAACTGATCGGTTCATGTGATGAACCGGTCGGCTAAGGTTGCTGAACCGGTCGGCTGGAGTGTCCAGGCCGATCGGCTCATGCCCAGGTTGAAATGACCGGTTCAAGAGTTGAACCGATCGGCTCAACTGGTGCAACCGACCAGTTGGGAAAGTCATGTCGGCAAGGATTTTCCTTTGGTTTCAAATTGCCCAATTCGATTGGGAATAATATTGGTATTCGATACCAATTGGGAAAGAAACAAGGAAAGTCTTTTTGAGCCAGATTAGGACCATGAACCGATCGGTTCAGGGCACCAACCGATCGGTTGGAGTGCCCCAAACGATCGGCTCAGGTCCAACCGATCGGCTCAATGGCCGAACCGATCGGTTCAGTTGTGAACCGATCATTTCAAGTTGCGAACCGGTTGCTTTTTGTGAAAAAATCTCGAACCCTTCTACTCCTGCTTTAGTCCCGCATTGCCCGGGATGGAGAACCATGTCCCATGACTCTCCTATATATATAGGGGTATTGCGGGCTTCTCATAGTACAGCTCAGTGCAACCAGTTGCTCTGCGAGTTGTCGTTCTCTCTGGTTTTGGTAACCGTGAGAGAGCCCGAGCAAGTGCTTCCCGTAAAAGGGAGGTGCAGCAAGGGAAGACAACTGTAGTTGCAACAGGAGGCAGGAGAGTGTGTAGGCAACTAGTACGTCTACAGGAGGGTGCGACTCCTTCCACTTCCTTGTGGGACAAGGAGAGTGGAGTTCCAGGTGGTCCGTGTGGACTACTACAGAGGCGGGAGGACACTGCCGCTTAGGAGGACAACTGTCATTCGACAGTCCGGTTCGAGTAGGAGTTGTCAGTCCTGGTGCGACCAGGAGCTGCACAGACACCGTCGAAGTCTGGAGTTGAAGACCGCGCATTGCGCGAGGTATTGTCGCCGAGCAAGCCTCGGGACAAGGTATGATTCCGCAAACCATCCTTTCCTATTATATAGACGTTGACGCGTTTCTTCGGTATGGGTTGGGGGAGAAAAATTTTTGTTTCCGCTGCCTTCTCTGTCTCCCCTAAAACCCAACAGTACTATATGCACAAAAATGTGAATGCAACTAAAAACTGATACTATGCAACTAAATGACATGCACCTACAGATAATGTGCATGTATATCTACTCTATTTTGTCATTTTCATGCAAAATATATGAAAATAGTTGCAATGCAAGGCCTATCTACATGGAATGCAATCAAAGAGATTAAAACTGTAATGTACTTCCAATTCTTATGGTGGAGTATGAAAAACAATGGGGTGGATAGATCACAAGACTAATTGACTGAACCTTTGTAAATTATTATGTGTCCCTCCTTACTGACCTGTGTGGTAATTAAGAGGTTTCTCTCTCTTATTTCAAATTAAGGTCCCATTATCATTTGATCAGTTTAGGCTCAAACAACCAGTTCCGTCCACTTTCCATGAATCCTAGGCATGTACAGTTGTGATTTCCTATTTTAGAGTTGACAAACTCAATCGTTTCCTTAAGTTATGTTCTCAAAGTTGAACAACACAAACTTACAAAACATTAAAAAAATTAAATTTGCCCTTGATTCCCATGTACAAGCAATGAGATGACACATGACTTAAGACATCCACAATTACACTAGATAGAGTGTGGATCCTACAGACAAACTAAAAACTAAGAGAAATAAATGACAAAAGACAAAACAATAAAAACTAAAAACTAAAGGATAGAGCTATTCCAACTCCCCCCTAAGCTTGAATTCGAATATGGCCTCATAGTCAAAAACAACCTTAAAAGGTGGAACAGTGATACTGATCATTCTTCCGGAGGAGGCGGGTACCGCGAGGCCGTGGTGTCCCAAGATGGGTACTGCCCCTGAAAGCTCAGATCGTACTGGGGCATTGGTGGAGGTTGTGGATACCCCCCAAAATAATTCTGACTCCAGTAATGATCGTAGAAGGGTTGTTGCTACATCTCCATCCTATGCAACCTGTCGTGGATGTGTTGTTGGTTTTCGAGGAGGAGGCTCTCATTCTCAAAAATAGCCCTCTGGTTATCTAAGAGCCGGTTCGTTGTCTCCTGAATACCGGCATATGAAGTTGTATGATGTAGTTGGGAGTGATGGATCTCTTGCAGCATTGTATACATCCCCTACATGGAATAGACATCCTCTCCTTGAGGAGAGGGTTGCGGTGGCAGAGGCTGTGAAGATGAAGATGCACCCAGATGCATGTGGGGACGCTTCCGGGGTGCCACTTGTGCGCGAAGAGGGGTGAAAGCCTCTTC
This sequence comes from Alisma plantago-aquatica, assembly GCA_963693085.1. Classification (NCBI taxonomy): domain Eukaryota; kingdom Viridiplantae; phylum Streptophyta; class Magnoliopsida; order Alismatales; family Alismataceae; genus Alisma; species Alisma plantago-aquatica. The sequence continues at coordinate 162,247,616 of OY856409.1, forward strand.
TTCCTCTTCATGCTTGTCGTCGTCATCATTGTTGTGATCATCACCACCGTCTTCATCAGAGTCATCAATGGCAATGACAGGCCATCGAAAATGTGGCACTCCCTCAATGTTGAAGACAGGGTCTGGAAGTGAACACTCTTGATAGGTGTGATTGACATGGCAATGTGCATATGCCAAGCCATCACGTAGCAGGATGAGGTTGGAGCGGTGCATATGCTGGAGGTTGACCTTGTTCCTGTTGGAGAGGGGAGTAAGCTGCGAGATATCCAACCCAAGATAGACGACCAATGGTGTGATTAGCCCTCCAAAGTGGATTTGAGCCTTCCTCGTACTCCTCCTCACGGCCAACACGTGCGTTAAAAAGAACGCGCCCCAATTCCACTCCTCGCGCTTCAGCAATTTGTGTAAGAAAAACAAATCCGTCTCTTGAAACTTGCTGAGAGACAGGTCGCCGCGAGCGAACAAGGTGGTGCAGAGCATGCGGTGAAGAATCCGCACAAACGGATGTTCAAAATCTGCAACCGCCACATTGTGGAAGATGACAGATTTGCCCGGGGGCGCAGTCACGAGCTGGGCGAATATATCTTCATAGTCCATCCTGTTGTCTGGCCTCCGGTGCTGGTAGTCATTATGAAACCAGTTATAAACTGAATTGAACTGGGCGAGAGTGATGGTGTAGTTGTTGTTGAAGAGTCTGAATGACACCCTCCCTTTTCTCCACTCTCTGTCGGTGGCAATCAAGTCATTGGGCACCACATTGATGTCCAATGATGCCATGAACTCCGCCACGAGTTCCTTGTACGTCAGCCACTCACCGAAGAAAGGCTGGCTGTCGGCATGGTACTGCAGCTCGTCGGGCCTCTTGGATGTGTGTCTCTCCTGCCCCTTCAAAACATAGGTGAGATTGGGCTCAAACCCAAGGTACCGAACCATGTCCCGGTTCACATAGCGTGTGGGCTCGATCTTTCTTTTCAAAAGCTCCTCGTAGACCTTCCAGACCTCCACGGAAGGGTGGACTATCCTCGGGCGAGGAATTGATGCTGGTCATGGAGGAATGAACTCGGGAATCTCAGTGGGTACCGCCCGTGAGGAAGATGCTCCTGCGGTATGCACCAATGTCGAAGAAGAAGGGATAGAAGACGGAGCTTGGTGAAGGTCGAAGAACACAATCTCTGCTCGATGAAGGCTCGGGGAAGAACGCGCTCCTTGGATGCTCGTAACCGGGCTCCGATCGCACACAAGACGCACGACACAAGTGGAGGATAAAGGCTCTAAAGGTGTGACGTCATATGACAACAATCCCTCCCTTTATAGTTGAGGCTGTCGCTGTTGTGCACCCGTCGATACCATCAACGCGGGTCGATGGTATTGACACTTGTAGCACAATCTGGTCTTCCGCTAGTATCGACGGCTGTCGATAGCCCGATGTGGGGGCCTGGATCGATGACGCATCGATACCATCGATAGGTTTCGATGGTATCGACCCATCCCACGGATCGACTCTCTCGATGCAGCGATCGCAGTTGATTTCCTCTCGCAGATCGGTGACATGTCACGTCCATACCATCGACACAAGTCGATAGTATCGACTCTTCTTAGGGCACACACCCTCGTGAGGCCCGACCGCCTCTTTCTGCCTGTAACTAAGTTGATACCATCGACAGGCCCGCCGATGGTATCGACTTCACTGAGACAAATTTCGTCTGAAAATCTCCAAAGATCTCGCGAGTATCGACACCTATGTCGATACTATCGACCTCATTTTTGCGATCAACCTGATGGTGTGCCGATACCATCGACGAGGCCGTCGATAATATCGACTCAGAGAAATTTTTGCAGCCGCCTAACTGTGCCCATCTCGATACCATCGACACAAGGGTTGATGGTATCGACCCTACCTCAGTCCTACAAATTGAATAAACGATCAAGGTATCATTTTTATACTAAAAACAAAATCAAATCAAACTAACTTACAAATGTGAAAGAAACTAAACGAAACTACCAATGGTTGGGTTGCCTCCCAACAAGCGCCCTTATTTAACGTCTTAGGCTAGACGAAACCAAGCTCCTCATGCATCCGGAAGCGCAATGAGTTTGACCTCATTCACTTTCCTTGTGTAATCCTCACCGAAGTACAACTTCAATCGTTGTCCATTACCCAAGAATGTTGTCTCGCCATCACGCACCATGATTGCGCCATGTGGCCTGACGTCCTCTACGGTGAACGGTCCACTCCATCGGGATTTCAATTTCCCGGGATGCATCTTCAACCTTGAGTTGAACAAGAGCCCACGATCTCCCTTCTTAAAGACACGCATATGAATATGTCGATCGTGAATCAGCTTTGTTCGCTCCTTGTAGATCCGCGAGCTTTCATATGCATTCATCCTCAGCTCGTCAAGTTCATTTAGCTCTAACATACGTTTCTTTCCTGCCCCATCATTGTTCAAATTCAGCTTCCTCAGCGCCCAGTGCGCCTTATGCTCCAATTCCACCGGAAAATGGCAGGCCCGACCGTAAGCCAACCTAAAAGGCGTAGTGCGTATAGGTGTCTTAAATGTTGTCATATACGCCCACAAAGCATCCGGTAACAAGGTACTCCAGTTCTTTCTCATCAAAGCCACAGTGCGCTCCAAGATCTACTTGATTTCTCTATTGGAGACTTCCACTTGCCCCTGTGTCTGCGGGTGGTACGGGGTACCAATGTTGTGCTTTACCCCGTACTTTCTTAACAATGTCGCGAACTTCTGATTTCGGAAATGTGTACCTCCATCACTAATAATCATTCTTGGTACACCAAACCTGCAGAAAATGTATTCTTTGACAAACTTGCACACTACAGCGGCATCATTAGTCCCAGTGGGTATTGCCTCTACCCACTTCGATACATAGTCAACAGCTAATAGAATGTACAAGTTAGAATTGGAGGACACAAAGGGTCCCATAAAATCAATACCTCATAGATTGAACACCTCGACCTCTTGAAATACATTGAGGGGCATCTCCTGTCACTTTGAAATGTTACCTACCCATTGGCAGGAATCGCATTGCCGCACATAGTCATATGCGTCCCTGAACAAAGTAGGCCAGTAAAGGCCACTCTCAAGTACCTTGGCCCTGGTTCTAGAACTAGCATGGTGGCCACCCGTCGGTAGATTATGGCAATGATGAAGGACACTTTCATATTCCACTTCCGGTACACACCTGCGCAACACACCATCCCTACACTACTTCAACAGAATAGGGTCATCCCAGAAATAATAACGCAAAGAATGGAAAATTTTCTTTTTCTCTTGGAATGTCCAATCATATGGGATAATTTTGCAGGCAAGATAATTAACAATATAAGAAAACCAAGGATCTTTAGATTTCACAGATAAAAGTTGTTCATCAGGAAATGTCTCGGTAATGGGTATATGCACGCCCTTCTCATCTACCCTTTCCAACCTAGACAGATGGTCCGCAACCACATTTTCTATTCCCACCTTATCGTTGATTTCAATATCAAATTCTTGTAATAATAAGATCCACCTAATCAATCTAGGTTTGGCATCTTTCTTTTCCATCAAGTACTTTATGGCGGCGTGGTCCGTCCATACCACGACTTTAGATCCAACAAGATATTACCGAAATTTTTCAAAAGCAAAAACGACAGCGAGAATCCCTTTTTCAGTTGTCGTGTAATTCAATTGTGCTTCATTCAAAGTTTTAGATGCATAGAAAATCATAGCGGGCTTATTGTCCACACGTTGTCCTGAAAATGCCCCAACTGTGAAATCCGACGCATCACACATCAATTCTAAAGGTTTTTTCCAGTCCGGTGTTTGCACAACTGGATAAGAAATTAATTTTTCTTTAAGCACATTGAAAGCATGTAAACACTTTTTGTTAAAATCAAACACAGCAACCTTCTCCAGCAACTCAGATAATGGTTTGGTGATTTTTGAGAAATCTTTTATGAAGCAGCGATAAAACCCGGCGTGACCTAGAAAACTCCTTACCCCTTTTACCGAATTCGGTGGGGGCAATTTGGAAATAACTTCAATCTTCACCGGATCTACCTCCAACCCTTTTCTAGACACTTTATGTCCAAGCACGATCCCTTCGCTAACCATCATATGGCATTTCTCCCAGTTGAGAACTAAGTGTGTGTCCTCACATCATTGTAAAACTTTGTCTAAATTGTATAAACATTCGTCGAAAGACGCACCATAGATGGAGAAATCATCCATAAAGACTTCCAAACATCGTTCAACCATATCGGAGAAAATGGAAGGCATGCAACGCTGAAAGGTTGTCGGTGCGTTACACAAACCAAAGGGCATACGACAGTATGCAAAGGTTCCATAAGGACAAGTGAAGGTGGACTTATCTTGGTCCTTAGGATCAATGGAAATCTAATTGTAGCCCAAATAACCATCGAGAAAACAAAAATGAGATCGACCTGCCAATCGCTCTAAAATCTGATCAATGAATGGGAGAGGAAAATGATCCTTAAGCGTAGCAGCATTAAATCTACGGTAGACTATACATACATGCCACCCAGTTACCAAATGGGCCGTGACTGGTTCATTTAACAAATTATGTGTAACAATAATTCCCCCCTTTTTAGGGACTACCTGTATAGGACTCACCCACGTCAAGTCGGATATAGCATAGATGATACCTGTAGAAAGGAGCTTGATCACCTCCTTCTTGACGACCTCCATCATGCTAGGATTTAGTCGGCGTTGTGGCTGAATTACAGGTTTGGCTCCCTCCTCGAGCCGGATCTTATGCTGGCACAATGTAGGGGAGATCCCCTTGATGTCTACGACCGACCACCCAGATGCACCTCGGTGGTTCTTCAGCACGATCAGCAATTGATCTTCCTCCTTGGCACTCAGATATGCCGACACAATCACTGGCAGCTTCTCACCCTCAGCTAGAAATACATATTTCAAGTGCGGTGGCAATGGCTTCAATTTTAAATCTGGCGGGCTAATCAAGGATGACTGAAGTGGTGGTGGAAGTTCTCCAAGGTCTTCATAGTACCTAGCGTAGAAACACGGTAGCGCCTGAAGCATCTTGGCGCATTCTTGTAGTGACTTGCTTCTCATCCAATCATGTGTTATATTAACCAGGCAGGATTCAAGAGGCAGTTTTGGATATGCATTGAACACAGAACTTGCTATGGCCTCATCTTCAGTAGAAGGAGGGATGTCCTCCTCTTCATCATTGGGAAAACCCACAGCCTTGCTAAGAGATACAACCTTGGTTTGCTCCATGATGTCCACAGCCAGTGTCCCCTTCTGCACCTTAGTCATTACATGAGCCATATCTAGAAACGGCTTCCCTAGACAGAGAGAAATATTCTGTTCAAAGTGCTTCACCATGCGGCATTGCTCCTTAGCTTTTGATTGCATTGTGCTGGAGGGCATGACCATCTCAAACCGATCATCAACGATACCCAAGGTCAAGCGAGCTCTCCCCATCTCAAGTATTATGTCAACAGTGGCTTGGAAGGGTCGTCCAAGGAGTAACTCATTACCTTGTTCATCTTGCATTTCCATTACAACAAAGTCTGCTGGAAATACAAACCGATCAACTTTCGCCAACACATCTTCGCAAATACCATACGACTTCACCACTGAATTATCCGCCAACTGTATTGTCATATTTCTCGGCCTTGATTCTTTCAATCCCAATTTCTTGAACGTAGAGAGAGGCAGCAGGTTTATACTTGCCCCTGAATCACATAGTGCTTCGCCGAATTTCACTTTACCAATATAGCATGAAATATTGAAGCAACCCGGATCCTACCTTTTAGGTGGCAATGTGCCCATGATGAAAGAAATCACCTTCTCCTTGAGAACCACAACCTCAATATCAGGGATCTTCCTCTTCTTAGTAATGATGCCTTTCAGAAACTTGTCGTAAGAGGGAATTTGCTCTATTTCCTCTAATAATGGAATGTTGACAGAAAGCTTTCTAAAGCTATCTAGAAATTTCTTGAACTGAGCGTCCACTTTCTTGGCTTTCACGCTATTGGGATATGGGACCGGGACATTCTGTGCCCTTTGATGTGGCGGCACATATGGCGTCCTCTTCTGTGTCTCCTCCTCAACAATGACGGGTTCTGTTGCAACATCCTCTACCACATCCTCTATCGGCTTGGTGATTGGGATCGAAACCTCCTCTGTGGCCTCACCTGTGTTTTCTGACTGGGGTTTGCTTGGTTCATCGGCCCTAGGGTTTAAAATCTTCTTACCGCTCCTTAGCAAGATTGCCTTAGCCTATTGATTTCTCCCTGGAATATTTGTATTACCCAGAAAGCCTTGTCACGCTAGCTTCTTCATATTTGCTATCTCAGCTGCCATCTGTGCCAAGGATGTCTCTATCGTCCTCATCTGAGCCTCGTGGCTGTGTAGGGTCTGCCCAAATTGGTTCATGAATTCCCCTTGTTGCTTGATCTGCTGACCAAACGTGCTCATTAGTTCTTGATTTTGCTTGATCACTTGGTTGAGCAACTCAGTGCTCTTATCCTCCACCACCGGTTGGGGTTTTGTGTCAGGGTCCTGCAAGAAATTATTTGGATCCTTCCAGGAAAATTTCTTGTCTTTCCTCCATGAATAATCATTGTTTTTGTGCCCCTATTGCTGGCGCGTGAACTTTACTTGAGCCTCATCATCTGATTATGCGTCTTCTTTTGCAAGCAGTTTCTTTGCTAGAAGGTCCATCTTCTCATTTAGTTCTTTGATGGCCTTTGACTCCCCTGCATCCCGAACATGCTCTACGGCGTCTCTGTCACCCCAGGATTGCTTCTTGGCCATGTTCTTTAAAATTTCCCAACACCTTGTTCATGTGTTGTTTAAGAAGAAACTTGAACCTGCGGAGTCTAAGTTACTTCTATCATGCTCGGAAAGAGCAAAATAGAAGATTTTCACCTTCTTCTCTTTGTACAGCCCATGATGCGGGCACCTCCTTAGCATGATCTGAAACCTTTCCCAGGTCTCAGAGTAAGTCTCTCCTGCCTTCTGGCTGAAATTATGGATTTTTCTTATCATATCATTTGTCTTCTTGGGCAGAAAGAATCTTTCAAAGAACACTTCCAACATGTGGTTCCATGATTCCAAATACTCATCGTCAAGATTATGCAACCATTCTCATGCATTGCCCGCCAGAGAGCTCGGAAACAACTTCAGGTAAAGTGTCTCCTGCGGGAACCTGTCTATTTTGATCATATCGCAGTTCTCCACGAATTGACTTATGTGAGTCACCGAATCTTCATTTTTAAGCCCGCGAAATGCATTTGATTTAACCAAATTTATCAATGTTGGGTCAATCTTATAAGTTAGAATATTGATTGCCTGCTTCTTGATTAGCCCCTTTGACGCGGACGAGGAAGAAGCATTTATCTTCTCCCATATCGTCTATTCTTCTGCCATTGCTTCTGGTTCAAAATCGGAATCTATTTCTTCAGAATGGTCTTGATTGTAATCCTCCTCGTCTTCTGGTCCCAGTAGTGGAACCTCTGGTGTAGGCTGCGTGTAGTCTGTGCTACGTGTCCTCACCATGCACAGTACCTGCAAAATGATAATTTTAGTTCAGTGTCGTGTTAGACGATTAGAAAATGTGAAAAATAGACTATGAATTTAAAAAATGATTACAAAATAATAAAAAATAAAAAGTGGCCTAGAATGGCCGCTTGTAGCACTCGTAGTGCCGACAATTGTCGTGTCCCCGGCAACGGCGCCAAAAACTTGACACGAATTTTCTGTACGTAGAACGCAAGTGCACGCGTCAATGTAGTATAGGCCCTTGTGAGGCCCGAGTCAAACTCAGGGACACTAAATTATCGGTAGACTACTACTAACTGGTTGCGATCAGCTAAATCGATTAAAAGAGTTTGAGAGTTGTTGTAAAAATAAAAGAAAATAAAATAAAACAAAGCAATCGATTAAGGGTTTAGTTTAATCAATTCAAGCGGAGATCTTTAGGATTGCGGTTTCACCGCGGGTTTTCATTGTATGAATTTTCATATAATAATTCAGTTTCATCTCTCAATCTGGATAGTGGCCTGTAGTCAGAGTTGCCCACTATCGTGGTACAATTCACTACCTACGTCTAGCTTGGTTCCACCGTCGTAGTAACCTATACCCTAAACTAGGTGCATTAAAATCGACCTCTGAGTTTCCACCATTAACCTTACATCACCTTGTTCAAGGGACTTGTTAATTGATGTGAATTTCTTCTCTTTTCAACCGCTAATTCTTCTTTCAAAGTAATTAAAGGTATTAGATTATCATTATGGTGATCAAGCATAACAATATAATTGAGAAAACGAAATCATACCACGAATTTACGAGATAAATTATGAATTAATATGATAAAAATATCATACAATGCTTCCCCTGGCTACTCCCCATCCTAAAGATAAAGGGGATTAGCCCCACATGTTCATCTCAGAGCAAAATGTGGTCGAAGAAAGGGGAAACATGGAGAAAAATGTGAATAAGTAATGAAACCCCTGAATGGAGAAGATCCAAGCATTCCTCAGCGTAGAGTGCACGATCTACAACCTTTCGGCGGTGGAAAACGTCTTCTTCGGCTTCCGGAATGGCTGGGGCATGCTTCTGGGCTCCGTTCTTTTCTCCCCACCTTCTCGGGACGTGTGCAGCGGCTGATGATGTGATACCCTGCTCTTGGCCGTCATCATTAGGTATAATCACCGAGTTAGATTCCAAAAATATCACAGTCGTCAGATTTGGGTCGATCTGAAACAAACTTTAATCTGACAGTGTCGATACCATCGACGCGGGTCGATGGTATCGACCTCTCTAGATATCGGCACGTCTTCTTTTCTTTTCGCTGTTGCGCCTGATGCTGACACAATACCATCGATGTGGGTCGATGGTATCGACACCCTTAGGCGTCGACTTTATCCCTCTTCCGTCGTTGAAACTCCACGTGTCGATAGTATCGACAATGGGGTCGATAGTATCGACTGTCTGCTCGCCAGCAACCTGATGGTAGGTCGCTACCATTGACTTTCCTGTCGATGGTATCGACTCCGCGCTACTCCTTGCGGCTGGCTGCCTGTGGTTGTGTCGATAGTATCGACATCCGTCGATGGTATCGACAGCTGCAGATATGTGTTTTTCCTGAAATTTCAAAACAAAACCACATAAGCCGAGATAAAACCTATAATTGTAATCATTTATGCTCAAAACAATAAAATAAGGGAGATTTGACACTGAGAAAGGTCATAGGCTAAAGTAAATGAATTATGCAATATTAATCACCAAAATGACCAATAAATGCATAAAACACAAGTAAAACAAGTCTATAAATGCGACTCAAAATCATCACATCAATAGGTTAATTGACAGCCAATTATGGTGCCCATAAATGGTCATTGACACCCAAAAATAGTTAGTTGATGTCCAAAATGGTTCGTTGACACCCAGAAGTATAAAGATGACGCTCAAATAAGATAATTGACGCCCAAAATGATTCATTGACACCCAGAAGTTTAAAATGACGTCCAAATAAGGTAATTGACGCCGAAAATAGTTCATTGACACCCAAAAGTTTAAAATGACGCCCAAATAAGGCATTTTGGATACTATGACGTCCATAAATAGTTATAGATACCCAAAAATGGTTAATTTACACCCAAAATGGCGCATTGACACGCAAAAGTATAAAGAAGGCGCCCAAATAAGGTAATTGACGTCCAAAATGGTTCATTGACACCCAGTTGTTTAAAATGATGCCCAAATAATGCATTTTGGATGCTATGGCGCCCATAAATGGTTATTTACACCCAAAATGGTTAATTGACGATCAAAATGGTTCATTGACACCCAAAAGTATAAATATGACACACAAATAAGGTAATTGACACCCAAAATGGTTCATTGACAGCCATAAGTTTAAAATGACGCCCAAATAAAGTATCGACAACCAAAACAATATAACAACACCCAAATAACTTATTGGCACCCATAAATGGTTAATGACACCCAAAGATGGTTACTTGATGCCCAAAATGATTCATTGGCATCCAGAATAACCGATTCATATCATTTTTATATTTTTTTATTAAAAATATATCAATATTAGTCTTGTTGGAATATATTTTTCATAATGAATCCAATGATTTTTGTTTCGTCAAAAAATTCATCACGGTTCAAAAGTTAAAAATAAAACAAATGTATTTATCAATTACATAACATTCACCTACTCATCCAATTAAACTCTGCCACGCCACCGCCTGCCCACCTACCAAAACCACCTTCAAAAAGACAAAACTTCTCAAATTTTCTCAAAACTACACGGAAACCATCAAGGACGCGTGTAGCACCCACGCGTGAGGAGTGCTGGGTGTGACCCAATCATTTTCAGTTTGCAAATAGATAGATAGGAAGCAAAGAAAATAAAAGGAGGTGAAGCGTCGAAACCTTAAGAAGAGTGGATCAAGGGCCACGCCAAGGTTGAACCAGGAAAGGATAGAGAACAGCTATAGGGGCAGGCGAGTCTAGGGAACCAGAGTCAGAGAGGATAGCCTGAGAATGGACCGACCAGGAAGGGACTGAAACTGGGAGCAGCGACCAGTAAAGGGTGGAACTGGGTGAAAGTGAGAACTGGGAGCGGCGGCCAGTACAGGGTGGAACTAGGTGAATGTGAGAGTCATTCTCACACAGAGGACAAGATAGGAGTGGGGGAGCGGAAGTGACTTTGGGGGAGTGGAATCGATTTGTGCGGCATTGGCGGAGAAATTTCATGTGGTCTTGGGCGGGATAGCTAGGGAAAAAACCCGCAATGTTTAAAATTTGCGAGGGATGTTTAGTCAGAGACTCACTGCTTTTAATCAGGGGCATGCATTCACGTTTATCATTCAACTGCTCAAGGCTGGGTTCCTTGACCCTACGACCCTGACTTTCATAGGAATTTGATCCATAGGATGAATCTAAGGTTTTTAATCTGATTTCTTAATCCTTACACCTAAGATCTTTGATTCAAAACTTTTTTCTTAGTGTTTCTCCCTCATCCTTTTCTCCATGGTCATGATCTTTGGTGCTAAAAGTTGGATACTTGTGAATGTGACTAAGGAACAATCTTTTCCTTCCTTCTTTTCTCTAAAAACACCCAGCCTTGAAAGATAGGAGTTTTCTTAGAGCTTTTTTGAGAGCAAATCTCGGATTTTTTTGGTGAGTTTCATGGTTCTCATCTTGAGTTTCGTTTTGTTCACTATCAAGGTGAGTGATATATCTTTTAATGTATTTCTTACCTACTTTTGATATGCATAACTTTAATCTTGCTCAAAAAATTTGTAATATGTCAAAAAATGGTCTTAAAATGTACTGTTCTGGATGATTAAGATGATGTTTTGATTTCTTAAGTTTTCCTTAGACTCTATAAACATTTTATGCTGCAAAATGAGCCTTTTATTGAACATGCAAAGTCAAAACTTTAAATTACAAGTGTAATGAATCCTAAAGTTGTTGGTGTTTTGGTACCCAATAAAAGAAAATCTGACTCGTATTATTTCTTATTGCATAATCATATTATACAATTTTTGAGGCATTTATTTACTATTATGGTGTTGCAATGATAGCTGGAAGACAGTCTGGCACTAAAAGTATCTCATCCATGCTCGGTTTTGAGCATATGACTGTCTAATTCTTATAAGTTGCATAACTTTTACATCCAATGGAATATTCAGCTAATAGTTTCAGTGATGACTTTTTTATGTCTTGTTAAGATTTGTTCATAATTTTGGATTCTAATGAAATTTTTACAAGAAATTATTGCTACTTTGTTATAGTGGCATTTCGGGTTTTTATGTGCCCCAGTTTGAGGCTTGGTCCTCTTTATGACCAAGGATGGATACATTTGCTATGATGGAGTAGCATGGAACTATTTTATACATTTTACATCTTCTGAAGTTGTAATTTATGATTTATTTTATAAGAATCATTTAGGTTCTTGTATCTAACTTGAATTATGCAATCAAAAATACTTAATTTTCTTAATTAACTAAGTGTAACTTTAATCATGTAGAGCCTTAAGACAATAAAACTATCTCAATGTCAAAATTTACTGGATAGTGAAAGGAGTAATCTTAAAGGAGCTTGGAGTCATATATTGTTGAGTAAACGTGAGTGTCGGGAAGATATATCTCCAGCATCTTGATTTCACAGTTTTAGAGGGTGGTTGAGGCAGTGTCTCAAATTTTACGTGATCGATAGTGGTTACCGTCAAAACTCAAATTTGAGGGTTTATACCCTAGTTTGGTGTTTTGTTCTGTGAACCCAAGATGGACCAAGTTTGATTTGAGCGCTTATTCCATCTACAAGATTCTCCATAAAGTTAGTGTGTTCATGAATCGGTAACTCAGAAGAAGTGTTAATGGTGGTGGTTGTAGAATCCAATAAATTCTGACAACTGATAGATTCAATTTCTAGTCTGTAATTTTCATTTAAATCAAGTAAAATATTTTTTGACTTATGAAACAAATTGAATAAAAACAATTAATTAGTTCAACATCAAAATTGTATTAAAGGAAACTAGTACTGATTGATGTTGAAGAAAGTTCCTAGTGAATTATAAAATACATTCTCATTGCAATTTAATATACAAAATTCAGTAATACGCTAGAACATAAAGTCTAAAAAAGGTCTCCTAGACATTACCTAAAAGTCCAAAATAGAACAGTGAGTATCTAATATACCTAAATCGGAAAAAAATTCTCATTAATTAGATAGGAGAAATGATTATCAAGAAGGTCATCTCTTACTTTTAATGGTAAGTTTGATATGTAAAGCTCTTACTCCTAGTACTAAATAAGTGTATGTTGAGTGTTTTTTATCAATATTTGGGTAGAAAGGGTCATACTTTGTTGCAATCCTATAATCTAGAGTATCCAAATCATTTGGAGCCATTGTACCTAATATGTGTAGTATATTAGGCTTCAACATGAAGAATGTATAATATGAACAATATCTTCACAATTGAAACTTGAAATGCATCATCATTAAGATCAAATGAATTAGATACAAATCATGGTTTTGATATCCATATGTTTTACCCATAACAATAGAGAATTATATCATTTTGCATTTACCTTAAAAATATCATTTTTTCAACATTAATGGATATAAATGGTGGAGGTCATAATCTAGATGACCTATACAAATAAATTCATATAGACTAGCGGTAAGGTTAATATAGCCTTATTAAAAAAAGGAGTGTCTCTAATAATGAGAATTGTAAACCCTAAGCCTAACTACCGAACCAGTTCATATGTGAAATAGTGGTTGCTCAGATTGATAACTAACAGCAAGGTGTTGCGAGAAATCAATATACAAACAGGATCATCAAAATCAAGACCAAATGATAAAAAACACTAATATATATTTCCCATGGTGATCATTTCCTCGATGCAAATAAGATACACAAACTAGGGGACTACATTTACCATGGTGATCATTGTGTATTTACACAATGATCACACTAAGAAAGTTAATCCACACTCACATGATGTTGCTAGTTATGGCGAGTGTAATGTACGTGATAAAACTTAACTTTGTTACATTCTCTCATTGACTATCAAAATCAACACAAATAAGACATACAAATTAGGGGACAACATTTCCAACGGTGATTGTGGTGTATTTACACAATGACCACCCTATGAAATCAATGTGCATTCTTGTGGTTCTGAAAGTGATGGTGAATGAAACACAAGTAATGGGAATATTGTAAAACAAATATACTTGGGTCTCTCTAAAAAATCTCATAGGCTCAAGAGTAATAATCATTTACACTCTTTTGATTTGAAGTAATCAAAAAAGTCAAATTGAGGGCTTTGATTCCCTCTACTTTTGAAGACTGAATCAAAGTCAAGTAACACAATTGTATATGATAATATTTATAATATAATTTGGAACCAAAGGAATTACAAAGAGGGGAACAAAAATTAAACAATTCAAGGGGACGAAAAGCAAAAAATGATATAAATATAGAGAGAGAATCATCTACAACAACTAAGCATGTGATATTGCATCACTCACCGTAGTCGAGTGGTTCTTGTTCTGTTATTGGCTAATCCCAACATGATTCATGGTGAGAGAATGAGCTAGAGGATCACATGTCAAGAAGAAGGGGTTGTAAGAAGGAGAAAAGGGTGTTGAAGCTCCCTTTGCATGTAGGATTAGTGCAATGCTTCTACCTGAATGAGGAAGTACAATCCCAGCCATGAAGAAAATAGGATAGTAAATGAAAGTGAGACTCTCCTTTGGTGCTCTTAGCCGTGTGTCCCCTCTTCACCCGCCCATACTTGGCCATATAAGTGTCTCTCTTCCTGTTGTTTCTACTGAACATGTCGAGGCAGAGGCTACATGCAAATGAGAGCAAAACCGACATTGATCCCTGAAATCAGTTTTTTTACCAACCCTTTGTTAATTTGAAGCTAGGCACACACAAAACAAATGTATCTAGAAAGAAATCAAGTATGTTTGAAAAAAAGGAGGCAAGAAATTTGAAACATTTTAAAATGTAACCGTCAAAACATTGGGAAGGACATGATCTGGCAGCAAAGAGTCACAAAGAATTTGGAGATAGGGAGGAGAAAATTATTTGATGGTGCATCGGGGATAAGGATGGAAGGGAGAAACTTGGGTGTTGGTTTAGCGTTCGGGTCACATGATGTTTGTGGCTTTGGGGTGCAAGTTGGTAAGGGGTTTGGGTTAGGCATTGCTAATAATTTTCCTTTAAATCTATCCCAATTTGTCATGATTGAGATAGTGACAACTGATATTGCCTTCTTAAATTATAATGATTTCCATAACAAATGCATGTTATGTATGCATCACTTTTTATTTACCAGGGATTGGAATTTCACAACCATTTTCTTATACTTTCTTTTTCTCATCCTTCAAACCAAACACATTAGAAGGCTACATCTAGCTCTTGGTTGGAAAAAAAATGGCATCAAGTATAGGCTAGAACGTTTGAAAATGGTGGGATCTCAAAAAATAGGTTCAAAAGAAGTGAAAAGAAGGGGGCACTTCGTAGTACAAGTCTCTATAATAAAATAAATTTGTAGTAGTTAAGACATGTAGTAAGTGACCAACTAGTAGGTTGTATATGAGCATTCCAAGCATAGATTGGTATTACTAAGATTTGGAGGGGCCATCTTGGTTGAGGTTTGGGGCTCTGTCTTTAGCAAGGTCAGTGCAGTTTGGATTGATCTCCATTGATCTTTTCACTAGTATCATGGTGGAGAGATTGATGGAGAGCCTTTAGAGGGAGTTTGATATGTTGGATTTAACGATTTTAGTGGCTTTGTAGAGGCTAATAATGGGCATAGTTGGTAGGAGGGGTGATATGAATCAGCTAAGGCTCAAACCTTCAAACCAATTATTGAACTAGAACTAGAAGTTGTTGGTCATTTATATAGATGTTCATTATGAGTTTGATACTTCAGGGGGTTTGTCTATATAGTTCAAAATAACATAGGTTTCATGTTTTAGAATTTATATCCAGGGGATGAGTGGGTATAGTATTTAAAGTTTACAACCTGCCACAAAGATATGTTTCTTTTGGTTATAAGCGACTAGCATTTTTTAGAGCAATACAATTAGCTAACGTATTGAGATTCCTGATGCCTCAAGATCCTTTAGATTTGAGGAAGTTTATTCTATCCCGTGCAATCCATGTATAGTTTTAACTTTCTAGACAAAATCTCTTCTAATTTTTCAAGGGTGTTTGAATAGATTTAGGGAGGAAATTCATATATATATAGTGAGTGGTCCAATGGAGTTGTGAGTAGTACATATCTAGGTATGGGTTGATGTTACAACAAAATGGAAAATATTTTAATAGTTTATTTTGAGTCCAAAAAAGGATTGGAATATAGTTACTATTATTTTTATGTTGTTCAATTTTACAACATTGGTTTGAGAAATATCATGGTATTGTCAACGAAGTGTATGTAGGGATCCAATCTGTTACCTACTATATGGATGTTTTCAAGGAGGTTTTATGTTGAGTCTAAAATAAGCATGTTATTTAAGCATTGTGTAGCTATGATGAAAACGTTTCATGATAAAGGGTCATCCTATCTAAATATATTGGATCTAGAGAAGTGTCCATGGGTGAAATCAATTGAGTAATGAATAATAGGCAGTGGTAGCAACATGATTTAGTCCATAATATCCATTTGGGAAGAAAACCTTGTGTTGCCACAGTTTTCTTGTCACACCCCAATTTTTTGTAACTAATTTAAGCCTAATGATTTGGGTTTCTAAAATAAAGTAAGTTGAGGGACTTAACACAAAATATCATGAAATGATATAATTTATATGATAATGAAGTAAGAACAATAAACTAAAATAAAACTAACAGAAGACGCAAAATACATTTTCTCTTTCGTATATACATCATGTGTTCCAATAACTCAAATTGAAGGATATTAGTTTGCCTTTTATTTTTCTCTCTCTTATCCTTGAAAATGTTTAAAACTAATAAAATAAGAAGATAAAAGGAGTAGAATTCAAAAATATGGAAAAAGTTGACTTGGACAAATAGTGACCCCTTTTTCCTTTGATAGATTTTAAATATAAGAAGAAAGTATCATTAATATATTTTCTCTCTCCTCTAAGAAAGTTTCTCAAAAGGCATAAAGGATGGGTGAAATAGTCATGGAGAGGATGATAAGTGTTTATTTTGAAATTGACTCAAATACAAACAAAGTTAAGTCGTTGCCTTTTTATCTCAACCTTTAAATGCATGGACATTAAGTAAATGACCAAATAAAGGAATCGTTGAAAAAACTTGTGAAAGATCTAAATCTAATTATCTACGAAGGATGTATACTATGTTTTGGACGTGCAGTCCAAATATGGTGAAGTTTTGGATTTGTTTGACCCTCAAATCAATTAGGCAACTTTCCATATAGTTTTGAATTAGATTTAATTGAAAAATCATTTAATACAACTATTAACCCTAAGATCAGGGTACTTTTGTGACACACTTGTCACATGAAAGAGAGATTACTCAAAACAAAGTGTGGAACTGTTACTAATCAACCAAGTTACCGAAAAATGCAGGAAATTAAAACCAATAACACATAGGTACAGAAGTTGGAACTTATCACATCTTAGCCCACAAAAGCCACCGGGCATATCTCATATCAAAGGATTATTACGTAGCACTTGTTCACTTGGCCACAACATGTATATATGATAACCTATTCACATGCATACATGCAATATTTGTACAACAAAGGTATTTCGTCAAAACATTGTCTCTATATACAAGGTCTACAAAACATCCCCAAGGACATGAGAGTACAGGGATGACACATAGGACTCTACTACGAACACAAGCAGCTTATCCAACATTTACTCAGTTGCTGCTCCTCTTGTTGCTCATCCTCAACAGCACGATCTCTGCCACGTCATGCATGACCACCGAAAAGGTTTGGAAACCCACAGGGTGAGCCCAACGTCCCAACGAGAGATATACCTCTTCGCCAACATCTATTAAACGCATAGGTAGATTAAAGCAGATAGATAACATACTTATTAGGATGAGCAGATTCAGCTAAACAATGTGTATAAAACTAATAGCATAGATTAAGAAAATTAGGCAGGTATCATTGAGCAATAGAACAATTAATATTTTAATAAGGAATATGAAGAACATGTATAACAGTTGATTTCTTTTACCACATCATAATTTAAGAAATCCGTACAAAGACAAGGCCAAGGGTTCATCCAATGTGAAGTATATTTTGACCCTAAGGAAATGTACTACACACTTGTGTTACATCTTTTATTATGCCCTGAGGATTTGAGTCGTCCCACTAAAATCCAACCAACCATGCGAAGTCAAAATTAGTTACATACAAGGTCTATGGAAGAGCTAGAATCTAGAACCTCAGCAACACCTCTTGGTTAGTACAAGAGAAACACCATAGAGACATATCAATCAACTTCAAACATTGACATATAGTCAAGTTGAAGGATCGGTTCATGCATGGACATCCTTATAAAAAACCTAGCCTGCCTTGGTACAAGTCATGTTGCTAGAAGAATAGGCTCACACATGGTCGTTATTAAAAAGAGACATCAAATGCAATTAAACTGGTACCTATCACATATCTCAAGGAGAACATTTCATGCATGGATGTCTCAAACAACCTATCATTGTGGATGCAAGGAGATACTCGACTTGCACCCCCACATATTCAAAAATATGTGCTTCGTGCTTCTTGTAGGAATGACTCGTTTCACCATCCAACAATAAATATGACACTGGGATGGATCTATGGCACAAGGCACCTACATGATTAGGGTTTCACTTGATTAGTTAGTCCAATAGGGTATCTTTTAGCATCAACTAAGTCACAACGTATAAATAGTAAACAACTTTACAATGATAAGGGCATGGTACAACTTTAGAAGATATAAAATGTATAAGCTATGAACTTGTCACATCATCACATGATAGTTGTAGTTCTACATATACAAGGCCATCAACATTATCATACTGTCATACAAGGCCATCACCACAATTGCACTGCTATGGGATATCAATCCCTCATCACATCACTAGAGGATAACACCTCTCACTAGGCTTTAAGCCCCTTCTAGGTCATAAGACCCGTCACATCATTATGATCTCATCATGCCTCATCAAGGATCATAGTCATCACCCTGTATCATATGATTACCACCATAGAATACACAAGATATGGTGTACATTCAACCTGCAAGGTTAGATTTGCACAAGTAGGAGAGAGAAAGTATAATCACATGTCATACTTAAAATTCAAAATAAACAAGCAGAGCACAGCCCTGAATTAGGTTTAGGGTTTCACATGCATAGCCTATTAGGGTTTCATTGTATCATTCAATCACCAAACCCTAGATACCTAGAGTCCCACTTTCTTGGAATACATTAGAGTTAAGAAACACGATTAGGGTTAGCTAACCAATCATCCAAACAACACTAGGTATTTATCATCAATTTCATGTACATGTATGGGTATCGTACTATGTTATGTGTGTATATAGCAACCAACATATCAACCAAGTGTAGTGACCATCACTATAGATGTGTGTGTCGACCATCCATAAAACATGGTGTTCTGACCAGCATCAAGCCTAAGGGCATAGGCTAGAACAAGATCAAGGTGTAGTAACCCCCAAAGATACCACAAAGGTGCATACCCATCCTCGAAACAGGGATAAACCATGATCAAAACAAATGTAGTCGTCAAAATACCAAGCACCTTCAAGAGGGGGAAAATCCTCTCAAGATTAACATCAAAACCCTAAAACCAAACTACAACATGACCATCAAGAAACCAAACTCGAGTAAAGAAGACCAAGCTTCAACCTCATGAGAAAACCGATCAAAAACCACAAGAACAACATCAAAGCTAAACCATAACATGGTGATAAAACCAAGAATCATGTTTCATGTAACAAATTTCACTTCATCTACTTAAATTCGAGTATATGAAGTAGTATTAAGAAAGAGAGAAATCTACATGAGAATACTACAAAGTCTTAAACCCTAAAATAAGATAGCATCATATAGCACATTAACATCACGTTTTAGAGATTAAAACCATAGCATTCAAGCAATATTATGGTGCAAATAATGGAAGAAGGTAGAGAGTTATATAACCCACCTTAGATGGAGAACCAAGATCCAAGATCTTGAGATCCAAGAAATAAGATGAAGCTCCAACCAAGATCAACACTTCAGCCATAAGGTCACCTCCAAAGAGAAGAACACCATGGTCAAAGGATATCTTCAGAAAGAGGGTAACAACCCTAGACCGAACCAAAGAAGAAGAAAGGGGAAAAAGAAAAAAGCTTCCTCACACTTGGGTGCCATCATGTCAAAAATATTCTCTAACCCATTTGTGATGAGAAGTTTCTCTCAAGGTGACCACCATGATAGGACCACAGTCTCATGGCCGAGAAGGAAGGAGGAAGAAGATAGGGTGCTAAGGAAAAACGAGATTAAGGATTCAAAACCACTTACCAAGGAAGAAGATCACCAAAGATCACCACAAAAAGAATGATAAAGCTCAAGAACACTACATAAAAAGGTGATCAGCCACCAAAGCACCAAGATTAGCGCCCTCTAGCTCCACCAAGATCCAAGATCAGCCAAGCAAGAAAGGAGAAAGAAAGGGAGAAAAAAGGTTGCTTGCATGAAGAAGAGGGAGGTTATATACTCAAGGGATGAGAGTGGTAAGGTAGATATGAGGTATCAACACAAGAGAGTACCAAAAGGACACTTGTACACCAAGAAAAGTAGCCATGCAACCACTAAACACTTGCATGCAACACAAGGTGATATAAACTAGGTGGGATATCGACCACTAAGGTCAACCACACCTTGGGGTCAAAAAAACATCTAGGAATCATGTCTCGACCACTCCAAAATATCCCCAAACAAGCATGGTCGAAACACATCAGAACAAGACAAACCATCACGACCAAACCTCATCAAGACCATCATGGTCAAAACAACCATCAAAGCCAAAACCATAGAAACACTAGCATCACCAAAGGATGACACAACATTAACCAAGGTCCAACAAGGCACCCCTCAACATTATCTTCTCTCTAATGATGCTAAAGCATAAGAAACAAACTCTACATGTAACAAATAGCAATTCAAACCATCAAAATGAGTAAATTGCAACTTGGTCTGAAACATGGATACACAGCTTAACATCATCCAAATAGGACCAAATTGATAACATAAGCTTTTCATGTATTAACAAACCATCTCAAAGGATTAGATTAAGACTAAGCATCTTATTAAATAAAGCAAACATATCGAAGAACTAAGCTAGGTCAGGGGCCTTACAACCATAAACCCTTAACAAGGATTTCGCCCCCAAAGTCCTACACAAAAAGAGACAAGTACTTCCTATGTATCTCTTCCTCAAGCTCCCACGTGGCTTCCTCTATGCCACAGTGGTGCCACAAAACCTTAACCAACATGATGTCCTTCTTATTCAACTTCTTAATCCTCCTATATAGGATCAACATAGGACCTTCCACATAAGATATGTCCTCATCAAGTCAACCTCTACTGGCTGCAAAAACAACTTGGTATCAAGGTGATATTTCCTCAACATAGATACATGGAATACTAGATGCAACCCATGCATCTCAAGTGGCAAATCCAACTTACAAGCCACCTTCCCAATACGTGTGACCAAAGCGTAAGGTCCCATAAACCCTTCATCCTAAACCTCAAAATACCTTTCCAAGGAGAGACCTAGAGATACACTCTATCTCCCACTTGGAACTCCAATTGTCTATGTCGATTATCTACATATTACCTTTGTCTATCTTGTACTGCATTCAACTATTGTTGAATCACTCTCATCTTTTCTAGTCATTTGTTACACAAGCTCAGGACCTAAAAGTTGATATTCACTAGTCTTGTACTAGCATAATGGAGACCTACAACATCTCCCATAAAAAGCCTCATAAGGTGCCATATCAATGCTCCTCTGGTAGCTATTACTGTAGGAAAATTCTATCAAACTAAGGTGTACATCCCAACATCCCAAAAATTGCAAAACACAGACTCTCAATAGATTTACCAAGATATAGATAGTCCTATTTGACTTCACATTTGTCAGTGAATGAAACATGGTACTGAACCCCAACTGCATACCCATAGTTGTGTGCAGACATTCCCAAAACTTACTCGTGCATGGAGGACCTCTGTCAGACATGATGGTAGTTGGGATACCATACAACTGCACTTTATCATTAACATATATCTGTCCAAGCTTCTCTGTTGTGTACGTCATCTTTACATGTAAAAAGTGTTTTGTCTTTGTTAACTGGTCAACAATCACCCAAATGAAATCAAGTCCTTTGGTTGTCCTAGGCAAACCAACCATAAAGTCCATCATAACATGATTTGATTTCCATTTTGGTATAGGTAAGAGTTGCAAAATCCCTATAGGTTTCTAATTCTCTACCTTAACTTACTGGCACACATGACACTTAGAGACAAACTCAACAACAACACGCTTCAACCAGGCCACCAATACAAATCCTTAATATTGTGATACATCTTGGTTCTACCTAGATACATGGCATACATTGAAGAATAAGCTTCTTCAAATACCATCTTCCTCATATGATCAACATCAGGAATCACAACTTTGTCTTGGTAACACACTATCCCAACCTATGACTCATGGAAGCCATCACATTTCTTATTACCAAACTTTGATCAGATCTACTGTGTCACAATATCATCTTGTTGAGCCTCTTCTTCCTCAATGTAGGCTTTACTTGTAACTGAGCCAACAATCCTACTAACATGGAAACCTCCAACTTCACAATCATCTCATTTAAAGATATTAACATGTCTCTCTTGTGGCACACCAAGGAACATAAATGTGCCTTGTTAGTAGATGACAATTATGAAGACTTCCTACTTAAAGCATTTGCCACTATGTTTTCCTTCCTTGGATGGTAATCTATGGTACAGTCATAGTCTTTAATTATCTTCATCTAGTGTCTCTATCACATGTTCAACTCCTATTATGAAAAGATATACTTGAGTTTCCTATGGTCAGTGAAGATTTGACATTTCTCGCCATAAAGGCCATGCCTCTAGATCTCCAAGGCATGGACCACTATAGCTAGCTTTAGATCATGGGTGGGATATTTATCTTCATGATGCCTCAACTGTCGCGATGCAAAAGAGATCACATTATTATCTTGCATCAACACACAACCTAGACCACTCCTTGAGGCATCACAAAAAACAATATAGCCTTTTCATGCTCAGGCAGTACTAGCACGGGTGCACTTGTCATCTTCTCCTTTAACAATTGGAAATCATGTTGGCACTTGTCATTCCAGACAAAAGGTACATCTTTCCTTGTTAATTTTATTAGAGGTAGCACCATTACACTGAAGTTCTTGATGAACCTCATGTAGTAACCTGCCAAACCAAGAAAACTACAAACTTCTATGGGCGTCTTTGATTGTTCCCACTCTATCACAGATTCCACCTTCTTGGGGTCCAGACAAACACCCTCAATAGATATCATGTCTCCAAGAAAGGACACCTCCTTCAGACAAAACTCACATTAGGTGAACTTCACATACAACTGATGTTGTCTCAATAGGGTCAACGCCTGACACAGATGTTGCTCGTACTACTGCCTACCCTGACTGTAGATCAAGATGTTATCTATGAACACCACCACAATATGATCCAGATATGGCTGAAACACTCTTTTCATTAAGTCTGGACATTGCTTGTGCATCAGTTAGCCCAAATGGCATAACTAAGAACTCGTAGTGACCATATTTCATCCTAAATGACGACTTTGGTAGGTCATCCGTCTTGATCCACAACTGGTGATATCCTGACATCAAATCTATCTTTGAAAAGACTGTAGCACCTTATAACTAGTCAAACAGACCATCAATCTACGACAAGGGATACTTATTCTTAATCGTCACCTTGTTCAACTTCCTGTAATCAATGCACAACCTCATAGATCCATCCTTCTTATTCATGGACAACAAGGGAGCACCCAAGGATATGTGCTAATTCTGATAAAGCCATTCTGAAGCAGATCTTGCAACTATTTCTTTAACTTTGTCATCATAGTTGGTGTCATTTTGTATGGTGTTTGTGTTATCGATTGTGTATCAGTAACTAGATTGATCTCAAAATCAATCTCTCTAATTGGGGGAATACCTGGGAACTAATCTGGAAACACATCCTCAAACTCACAAACCACTGGAACCTCCTGGATACTTGGTTTCCATCACATTCGCCAAGAACGCATCACAACCCTGCTTCATCAACTTCTTTTCCACCATTGCTAACACAAAACATGTCTGAAGAATATTCATATCTCCTTGGAAGACCCACAAAACATCATCATTGACAAATGTCTCTACCTTGGAACCACAATCCAATACCACCTGATACTTCTCCAAGGTATCCATTCCAAGGATAAAATTGAATCAATGCATGTCAAGTGGTATGAGATCCACTTGAATGTGGTGTCCTAAAAAAGAAACGACACAAAAAGGACACACCTCCCGCAACTCTGCGGAACCAACCAAGGGGGCTTCTAAATAGAGACTATCATGTCTACAAATAACATGCAAAGAACAACTAGCAATCACTTCTCTAGTGATAAAAGAGTTTGTCACACCCGAGTCAACCAAAATAGATATAAAGTAAGAAGAACACAACTAAAAATGAAATAACTCCATCTAACCGGTCACAACTCGTGGGTTGATCACTCCTTTTGGCTGACTCATCGCATAGAATCGAGTCATTTCCTATTGTAGCCTCCTTCCTCTACTAGCTTGCCCAAAAGAATCAGCTTGTGATGCATGTCCATGTCCTCTGCCATTGCCACTATTGAACTATTCTTGATGTTCCGATCCTTGCTGGCTCTATCTCAACTGTTGGGTCACATCCGCATCTCTCACTGGGCAATACGGTCTTGTATGTCCAGTCTATCCACACTTGTAGCAAGTCTTGGTTTTATACCATGGCATGGAAGGCCCTGTCACTGACATTGATGCAGCATAATGGGCTCTTGCAGGCATAAAGCTATGACCTCTACCTCTTCTAGGTGACCACTTTGACTAACTCGTTGATCCCTATTTTGATGGTGGTTCTAAAAACCTAGGCTTCTTAAAGCCTCTAGACAATTCTCTTTGATACTGTGTAGGCCTCTTCTTGGCCTTCATCTCATTCTTCTGCACCACTAATCGTTCCACCCTCCTGACTGACTCTACAAACATGGCAAACTTCTCTCTGTTCTATAGAGAGGACACTGGAGTTGTCAACTAGGTACTCAAACTTTCTCAAATTGTTTGTTCCTCTCCTTGTCTGTTGCTACCATATGGATAAAAAAACTCAAAAGCCCCATGAACTTAGCTTCATAATCATTGACTGACATAGATTCCTATCTGATCTTATCAAACAGCATGATCTTCTCTCAAGATAGGTCTCCAAAATGTACCGACTCACGAACTCATGTTGGAATTCTTTCCAACTGATCATGACACCAAGCCTTTTCTCCTCCTCAATGGCTCACTAGTGGCCAATACTCCCCTTTCATAGATACACTATGTGCTTCACCTTATTTGCCTCAGGGATTTTGAGGATCTTGAAGGCCTTCTCCAACTTCATCAACCATAGATCTGCGTCGACCAGATCTATTGTACCCGCATACTCAACTAGTCCTACATGTCTCAACCTCTCAAAGGTCTTCCCAGAACCCAAAAATTTTGCATTGGGGACTGCCTCTCTCGCTTGGGGTGGAGGCATTCTGTCCGCCATATAGGTCATTGCGTCAATAAACTATCCAACCATGGATTGAAAAGTAGGATTGGCCACCACCACTGGGTCAAACTGTGGAATCTCATGCACAACATCAACCATCTCCTATCTCCTAGCGCCACCACTTGGTACAACAACACTACTCTCAACAGCATGTTCTTTGTATTCTCCAGCCATCTTCTCTTCTCTTCTCTTCTTCTTCTTCTTCTTCTTCTTCTTCTGTATAAGCAGAATTGACTATAAGACAGACTGGAGGACACTAGAACAAACACAACCCTAGTCCTATGTCCCTATAGACTCAGCAAAGCTAAATCTCTGACACCAACCAAGATGTGACACACTTGTCACACAAAAGTGAGATTACTCAAAACAAAGCACAAAACTATCAATAATCAACTAGGTTATCTGAAAATATAAGAAATTAAAGTTGATAACACATAGGTATAGAAGCTGGAATTTATCACCTCTGAGTCCACAAAATCCACTTGGCATATCTCATATCAAAGGATTATTACATAAACTTGTTCACTGACTCACTGGTCGCAACCTGTACATATGATAACTTGTTCACATACATACAAGCCATATCTATACAATAAAGGCATATAGCCAAAACATCATCTCGATATAAAATGTCTACTAAACACCCCCAAGGACCTGAGAGTACAGGTACGACACATAGGACACTACTACAAACAATCAGCTTATCCAACCTTTACTCAGCTACTGCTCCTCTTGCTACTCAGCCTCAACATCATGATCTCTACAACATGGTGCACGACCACCTAAAAGGTGTGGAAACCCATAGGGTGAGACCAACGTCCCAGTGAGAGAAATAACTCTCCACCAACATCTATTAATATCATAGGTAGATTAAAGTAGATAGATAACTTACTTATCAGGCTGAGAAGATTCAGCTAATGATGTGCATTAAATTGATAGTACATATTAAGCAAAATAGGCATTTACCACTGAGTTGTAGAACAATTAATATTTTAAGAAGGAATATGAAAGAACATGTATAACATTTTATTTCTCTTACCACATTATAATTCAAGAAATCAATACAAAGACAAGTCCAATGGGTCATCCAATGTGAAGGGTATTTTGAACCTAAGAAAATGTACTACAAGGATGTGTTTCATATTTTATTATGCCCTTATTATTTGAGTCATATCAATCAAATACAACCTACCAGTGCATAGTGTTAAATCAGTGCCATACAAGGTCTATGGATGAGCTAGAATCCACAACCTCTCCAACACCTCTTGGTCAGTACAAGAGAAACACTGCAGAGACATATTAGTCAACTGCAAACATCGACATATAGTCAAGGTGAAGGATCGACTCACACATGGCCATCTTTATAAAACACCTATCCCACCTTGGTATAGGTCACGGTTCTAGAAGAATAAGCTCATGCATGACTATTCATAAAAAGAGGCATGAAACGAAGTTAAATTGCTTCCTATCACATATCGCAAGGAGAATAGCTCATCCATGGTTGTTTCGCACAACCTGTCATTTTGAATGCAAGGAGATACTCGAATTGCACCCCTGCATATTCAAAAATATGTGTCTTGAGTTTCCAGTAGGAATGAGTCATTGCACCATCCAACATGAAACTAATACTTGGATGGATCTATGGTACAGGATACCTACATGATTAGTGTTTCACTTGATTACTTAGGCCAATTGGGTATCTTTTAGAATCTATAAAGTTACAACGTATAAAGCCTAAACAAACTTTACAAAGATAAGGGCATGGTACAACTTGAAAAGATATAACGTATAGCATGTGAACTTGTCACATCATCACATGATACTTGTAGCACTGCCATATATAAGGCCATCAACATTATCATACTTCAATACAAGGTCATCACTACAGTTGCACTGCTATGGGATATCAATCCCTCATCACACCACTAGAGAATAACACCTCTCACTACGCTTTGAGCCTTTGCTAGGTCATAAGGCCCATCATATCATTATGATATCATCATGCCTTGTCAAGTCTCATAGTCATCACCATGTATCATATGATTACCACCATAGCATACACAAGTTCTGACGTTCATTCAACCTCCAAGGTTAGATTTACACAAGTAGGAGAGAGAATATAATCACATGTCATACTTTAAGGCAAAAATAATCAAGAATAGCACACCCTAGAATTAGGATTAGGGTTTTACATACATAGACAATTAGGGTTTCATTGTAGCATCAATCACCAAACTCTAGATACCTCATCTCCCACTTTCTTGGAATCCATTAGGGCTAAGAAACATGATTAGGGTTAACTAACCAATCATCCAAACAACACTAGGTTTTTATCATCAATTGCATGTACATTTATAGCTATCGTACTATGTTATGCATGTATGTAGTGATTAACAATCAACCAAGTGTAGTGACCATCACCATAGATTTGTGTGTCAACCATCCATCAAACCTGGTGTTGCAACCAGCTTCAAGCCCAAGGGTTTCGACCAAAACAAGATCAAGGTGTAGCGACCCCCAAGGTCAAGCTACCACAAATGTGCATACCCATCCTTGAAATAGGAATAAACCATGATCAAAACATATGTAAGTGTCAAGCTACCAAGCACTGTAAAGAGGGGAAAGGTCCTCTCAAGATGTACGTCAAAACCCTAAAACAAAATTGCAACATGATCCAATTAGAAACCAAACTCGGGTAAAGAAGACCAAGCTTCAAGCTCAAGATAAAACTGATTAAAAATATCAAGAACAACATGAGAGTTGAACCATACCATGGTGATAAAACCAAGAATCATGTTGCATGTAACAAATTTCACTTCATCCATCACTAGAAATTGAGTATATGAAGTAGGGTTAAGAAAGAGAGCAATCTACATGAGAATACTACAAAGTCTTAAACCCTAAAACAAGATAGCATCATCTAGCACATTGGCATCACGTTTTAGAGATTAAAATAGTAGCATGCAAGAAATATTACGTTGCAAATAATAGAAGAATGTATAGATTTATATAACCGGCCGTAGATGGAGAACCAAGCTCCAAGATCATAAGATGCAAGGAAGAAGATGAAGCTCCAACCAAGATCAACACTTCAGTAATAAGGTCACCTCCAAAGAGAAGAACACCATTGTCAAAGGATAGCTCAAGAAGAGGGTAACAACCCTAGGCCGAACCAAAGAAGAAGAAAGGGAAAAAAGAAGAAGGCTTCCTCTCACTTGGGTACAACCATGTCAAAACATAATATCTGAGCCCTTTGTGATGAGAAGTTTCTCTCAAGGTGACCAACATGGTAGAACCATAGTCTCATGGCTGAGAAGGAAGAAACAAGAAGATAAGGTGCAAAGGAAAAATGACATCAAGGGTTCAAAACCATATACTAAGGAAGAAGATCACCAAAGATCACCACAAGAAGGATGATCAAGCTCAAGAATACCATAAGCAAATGTGATCCTCCACCAAAGCACCAAAATCAACACCCTCTAGGTCCACCAAGCTCCAAGGTGTGTCAAACAAGAAAGGAGAAAAAAAAAGAGCAAAAAGGATTGCTTTCATAAAAAAGAGAGAGGTTATATACTCAAGTGATGAGAGAGTTAAGGTAGATATGAGGTGTCAACACAACAGATAACCAAAAGGATACTTGTATACTAAGAAAAACAGCCATGCAACCACTAAACACTTGCATGCAACACATGGTGATATAACCTAGGTGGGGTATCAACCAATAAGGTCACCCACACCTTGGGGTCAAAAAAACATAAAGGAACCATGCCTCAACCACTCCATATGATCACTAAACAAGCATGGTCTAACCACATCCCAAGAAGACAAAGCATCATGACCAAACATCAACTAGACCATTATGGTCGAAACAACCATCAAAGACAAAACCTTAGAAATACTAGCATCACCACAAGATGCCACAACATCAACCAGGGTACAACAATGCATCCCTCAACATAATCTTCTCTCTCATGATGCCAATGAACAAGAAACACACTCTACATGTGACAAATTGCAAGTCAAACCCTCAACAAGGGTAATTGTAAAATGGTCCAAAACAAGGATACATAGCTCAAACATCATCCAAACAGGACAAAACTAACAACATAAGCTTTTGACATGTTAACAAAGCATTTCAAAGCATTAAATTAAGGTTAAGCATCTTATTAAGCAATGAAATCATACCCAAGCACTAAGATAGGTTAAAGGCCTTACAGTTTTCTTGCATATCAATCTCTAATTTATTATTTGCCTTGAAAGGGAGCAATTCAATGGATCCACAATCATTTCATTCATATGACACTTTTCAGATAAAAACATGTTAGCCATGTTTTTCTTCACCAATTTGTTTCTTGCTCATCTCTCAATCATTTTAAGATATTTCTTTGCCACTAACTTTGACTCACCTTTTGATTTTATAAAGCATTAAATCACCCCCCCCCCCGTCAATGAAAACCCAATGAGGGTTTTAGTTTCCCTATGCCAAGAGAACTCAAAAGCCACCTCGTGCCTTGGACCCTCTATATTAGTTTTCCAAAAGCTCCTCTAGACCCTAAGAATTTCTCCTTCTTCATCAATTTAGCCCCCAACACTCCCAAACACTACCACCTACAACCTTCATCTCTGATGACCCTGGCTTTGCATTGGCATCCTTCATCTCCTTTGACTAAATTAGCCAGCCAGTAAGCATCTTCAACTTCCCTCCTTTGTTTCTGTATTTACATTTATCCTCATGATTGCCCAATTTGTTGCACTCTATAGCTCACCTTTCAGGTTCATGTCGATTGTGATGAACCTATTTTTTGTGTTTTGACACCCAATATAATAATTTCTATCACAAACATCCTTTTGATTTGATCATGAGTTGATGATTTGATTATTCAAGCATAAATTATTTGTCCACCTAAAATGTGTAATTTGAGGTACTATTGATGAGTGTGACACTTAAATGAGTTCAATCATGATGAATGTTGTTATATATCGACTTGGATACTTATAAAGAAAGAGTTCTATTTAGTAGTCACAATAAAATCAAGTGTCCATTTGATGATCATTGAGGTATTCTAGTATCTAAATAAGTATTTTTTGACTGGTAGGATCAATAATTGATGATTAACTTAGTTGAATCCAAGGTTTATACATCTATTCATAAGTTTGTCTGATGAATATATTTGCTTGAAAAAATAATGTATTTTGATTTTCAAACTTTGCTATAAGGTAGACCAAATGATGGTGAATCTCTAGTTAGGATTTGATGAAGAAACGATGCTCCCAGAACAAGTTATTCAAATTTTCATTCCCCTTAATTATGTGATTAATTGGGATTGAGAACTATGGTCAAATGTGATCTAGTAGAGGAGACTAAGTTTCCTACCTCTGAATCTCATAGAGCAGAGGGATGATGAAGTACTAAATCTCTCATCAGATATGAAACAAAATTGTGAGAGAAACACAATCCCAATCGAGTCTTTATATCTGCAAGAGATGGAGCACCTGAACGACCCATTATCTTCACTAATCCGCATAGTGATGAGAGAGATCTAGCCACCTATGTTTCTTCCTCTCCAATGAGTTCTGCAAACATCCATGTCAAATAAAGGAGCAATGAGAGGTGGGGATGAGGGGGGAATATGGATTTTTTTCTAGTGCAAGATGCATCGTTTCCATGACCTGAAGCCATAAAGATAGTCCCACATCCCTAGAAGTCAGTTGCCAATCTAGACATGAGTAAGGATCGAGTGGAGGTCCGGTAGCTAGTTGGGAGTAGTCATGATTAGTTGAAGGCCTTTGGGGATTTTGTAATGACCTAGTGTTCCTCCTCAGCACATATGAAGACTATGGGGACTAATGAGGTGATTTCCCTTCTTCCTTCCTATGGTGATGCTGGAAGCAAGTAGATTTTTGAGAAGGATGTTTGACCCCTCTAATGAGAGTAGCAGTCGTTGTGAAGATGTCTTGGGCCATTTTTGAGACAATAGAACCCTCATAAGATGACCTGAGAGCCAAACATGTGACCAAGAGCACGCCATATTTGCATCTAGATAGCACTCGAGACTAGCACCTATAGAGGACCCATGTGAAGGGGACTGTACATCATGTCTTCCGTCAATTAGGAATGGATTGGAGGAGACATAAGACTAGGTCAATCTAGTATTTAAACCACCCAACACAACAACAATCACACAAGTGGGATACACACTCCTATCGAGCAATTAGGCTTGTTGTCACCATCAGATCCAGAGTCCAGTCAATGGAATCAACAGTTATGATAATCCACATCAGGTTAATTCCTTCCAAATTCTTAGAAATAGACTTGATCTTAGAATTATGGTTAAAAATAATCCTTTTGCTATAACTCCTTTAAAAATATCTTTAAATTCATAAAAATGTCCCATTTATTATAAGCTCCCTAGATTAGGCTTTTGGAGAACCATAAATGATTGTATCTAATATAGATGATAATTCTTATTTTTAGTATTTTTAATGAAATAATTAGCAAATGAGGTATAATAAATCTGAGAAAAATAAATTAGATCCCAAATACCATCTAGAAACCAAATATAGACCCTGATCTGAGTATTATGCCAATACATTAGGTCTTTTTACATTAACGGCTAGCTAGATGCTTTACATCTCATTTGAATTCGAGAAAATTGATAAAGCATCAGAAAAATATGGAATTTGAACCAGGGCCTGATTGCAACATATAGCTCAATATAAGAATATTAGACACATGTTCGAAGTTAGTTGAATCAAGATTTTGTGAAACTCTGATTTGGAAATAATATATCAAGAATATAATGAATGTTTTATTATTGATGAATAAATGTTATTAATCAGATGGTGATTAGAATTGTATGAAGATGGAAATATTAGGAATTTTTTAAGTCATGTATGTGGGATTATTTAAGCATTTTACTAGTTTTCCTTGTGTAAAATATAAATATGTAGTTTTTTTTTGTTGACCAAGAGAACCCACCCTGGGTGAGCCAAACATGTTAAACTCTCAAGGCATGAGAGGGTGTGGTCCGGTCATCCCCTCCTATGCCAAATCAGTGTGGATTGCCGTTCACAAAGTGCCTTCGGTGAGGTTTGAACCTAAGTCCTTCACTGGGACTTACCGAGCTCTTACCACACAGGCTACTATGGCCGGACTAAATATGTAGTATTGCTTGTTCTTATTTTAGAATATTGCTTGGATGTACTATGATTATAGTATTGATCTTCACCATGTCACTAAGAACAAAAAAGAATATGCATGGTTTGTAGATGTTAAGTGTTTATATCACCCACTCTCTTTCTCTTTCTAAATATAAGTTCGACACATCCCCATAGTACAAGGGGTGGGGAAAAATGAAGTGCAATACCACTTAATAGTACAATAGCATCAAAATACATCTAAAATTATATGTTTATCTTATTTTTGCATTAAACAATGTTTTCTTTTACTCACTTTTTTCTCAAATTATTTTAATCATGAAATCATATTATATGTATATTTCTACCCACTTACACAACACCTCATCTGTTGATCTATTGTTTCAAGTATGCTTTAGGTTCAGAGATATCATGAAAGAAAAGATGGAAAGTGAGAAATGTACATGTTGTACCTATTGTCTAGAATCCCAATTAGCATGCATGTTCAAACTTCTATAAAATTCTCTAATCAATGTGTAAATGTAAGTTGTAATAATTCATCTTTTAGTAATATACATGTAAAATTCTGAGGAATGTTTTGGTTTATGGTTATATTAGTTTGTCCATGTATGTGCAAATTGCTTCCACAATGCACTTTGATACAATTGCCTAAGGTTTTTGGAATTAGTCCTCTCGGCCCCATGGGGTTTTGGGAAGGCAAAATCCAGGGATGTTACAGTTGGTGTTAGAGCATGAACAATAATTACACCTAACAATTTCTCACCATGAAACATAAACTAAAACCATTATTTGAAAACTTAAAAACTTAGTATGTTGTATATAGGAATTAGTGACTAACTAGCATCTAGGTTAGAACCTAGATGTTTAAGAACTAGGTTTAGACAAGTGTGTGAAACCCTATCCATAAAAAGCTCGTATGTATAATGTTTCTACAATGGTATACACCTTGTTCTCACCATTTTACTAGTCCACATGGCACTAGACTATCTACTATGTATGGGACACTTGATTTTGTTGATTTTGGTTTTGTTTTGTAATTGGCTCGAGCCTTGATAGTTTTCTTTGACGTCTGATTTCTCAGAGAAAAACTATATAAAATTTTATTATATATATGTAAATATGAAAATGTGTCCCTCACATAGGCCAGTAGGAGGTGTGCATGTAACCTAAGTGAAAATAAGTGACATCAATCTAGGGGAGAGTTGATCTAGATTAGTTGCCTAGAGCCCTATCAGATGTATAATAGTTAGAGAAGATTATAGAATGAAAACTTATATAAGCATGGTAATCTTGTCAAAGTTTGATATCTAATGATATAAGTTGTGTTATAACGGTCTAAGTTTTATATGAGGTCAAAACCATACTTTGAAAAATCTTACGAGCTAAGTTATGATGATGAAAGTATGTAGGTTATCTTGTGTAAGGTAATGTAAACTAAAATAAGGTTGAATATTCATGATCCTCAATCTCTTTTA
This sequence comes from Alisma plantago-aquatica, assembly GCA_963693085.1. NCBI lineage: Eukaryota > Viridiplantae > Streptophyta > Magnoliopsida > Alismatales > Alismataceae > Alisma > Alisma plantago-aquatica. The sequence goes on from OY856409.1 coordinate 162,281,629, forward strand.
TAAATGAGGAAATCTAATGTTAGGATGAGAATCATGGTGAACTCTATAAGGAGTAAGACCCATAGCGAGAAGGTTAGAGAACCTAATTTCCAATGTACAAGAAATATGAAATATGAAATATGAAATATGAAATATGTTCAAAATATTGTGTCCTAAGGTGGATTACTCCTATGAAAATGAGTTGTGTTTTTATGTAATGTGTGTTTTACTACATGTATAGAAAGCAAGTGCACGTATAGCATAATATAGTCCTATGAGGCCCAAATGTTGAACTCTGGGAAACGTATCCAAAGAATGCTACTAACTATGACTCAATCAACTAGACCTATTAAAGAAGTGATTGATTGATTAATTTACTAAATCCAATAATTAAAACTAAATTAATTGGGTTGTGATCATAAATGGAATGGATTCCTTGAGAATATGATTTTTCCATAGTTCACACAACACTTAACACCATTTATTAGTATTTATTTCTCCTAATCCTATACCAAGGGACTTGTAGGAAGAATTACCCTCTCTTGCAGCGTAATTCACTACCTAATCTAATATAAACCCCTCTCTCATAGATATTTAACTATTAGTTAGGTGCTTTAATAACTCCTATAGGCTATTCCCTTCACAATTGTAAGCCTTCTCTTGAGGTGTATTATAAACTATGTAATACTATGATTTTGTAATATTAAATCCCCCTCTCAAAGAAATTAAAGATATACAAAATTAGCTATGTTGATTAGGCATAGTCAATTCATTATGCAATCATAGTATTATGTCCAAAACTTAGGAAGAAATATATATATATATATATATATCAACTCATAATGTCATATACAATGGATAACTGGGCTACTCTGGGGACCTAAGGAATTAGGGGATTAGCCTACATGATTTTTGTTGTCATACACATAGATGGAAGAGGAGAAGAACTGGAAAACATTAAAGAATGAATGGAAACCCCCTGGAGAAGATGATCTGGAAGACTCACTCTGATGAACATGATGATTTTCTATCCTCTGGCTGCAAATCCATCCACCAAAGGTTCTTAAATCATCTGAAACATAGCTTTCTTCTCCCCTTTTTTTTGTCTCAGCTCTCCACTTTTGTTTAGTGAGCTATTACGTTATAATTAGGTTTGACTGAAATCCTCCCTAGTCATAAGAGGGATTTGGGCATCATTAAGTTGTCTCCGTCACATTAATCATGATATTTAATCTCGTCTGTTCGTGCCAGGTTGGTACCACCGACATCAAGTCGGTGGCATGAGTCATCTTCTAGATTAGCAGCTCTATGTATGTTTTGGGGCTACTGACAAAGGCATTGATAACACCGAGATGTTTTATATCCTCATAGATAATTTCTTCATGTAATAGTCAGTACCACTGATAGTAGGTCAGTGACACCGAGCTGCTTTAAGTGCATCATTGTCCTAAAAGTCGATAGCACTGAACCTATGGTAAGTACCACCAAACATCTTCGATTTAGGTCTATTCTTTTTCTTCCTTTGGTAGTACCACCGACAAAGCTTTGATAGCACTAAGTTGACTTAGGACTTATCAAATTACCTGAAATTCAGAATTAAAGAACATAAGTCCAATTAAATATGATAAATCAATAATGGTAGAGGAGGTCGTGTCTAGGCCTCGATGAAAGGTTACCTGGATGAGCCCCCTCCTCTACATCGGATACCATATATCTAACAACTAATGGAGATGCAACACAACCACAAAAAATCATTCCTATAGGGAATTCATAACTGGACGGAGAGTGTTTGATCCAGTCAAAGTAGTCTCCCCAGATACTTTGAAGGTTTCTGACATTGCCATTGACAGTAGTGGCTCGTTTCCTACTATTACAGTCAACCTTGCATCCCTTCCACTGCTTCTAGAACTATGGAAGTACGCTGTCATCATAAAGTTGATTTTGGGCAATATCCGATTTGAAACCCTAGTTAACAAGTTGTTCGTTCTTTGGGCCGCGACTAACACATTTTGTGTCATTGATCTTGATAAGGGGTATCATACCATCCAATGACTCCATTATGGCCATGACCGGCAGACCTTGGATGATCTTCAGAAACTACCTTTTGGTACAGTCCTATTCGCCCAGTTTCCACCCCTTAGACCTGATCCCATATACACATGTTGTATGCCTAAGGATGGCAGACCTCCCAGTCTATCTATACGAGTACCAACTCCTAGAAAGCATTGGTAATATTGTAGGTAAGACCATTAAGATTGACTCCACAACAATTACTAGTGATTGGGAGAAGTTTTCTCGCCTGGAAAGGTAAGTAGACACAACAAAATCACTAATAATGGTGGTCTTCTTGAATGGTGAACACAACTGAATGAAGTATGAAAACCTTCTTGTGGTATGTATGTGTTGTGGAAGGCTAGGTCATGCTGATGCGGATTGCTCCTTTATCAAACCCTTTGTCCCTCAGGGACCATATGCCTTCAACTTAGATGTGCCATGTGCACCTGTCACATACACCTAGGTAATCTACGCCCCTAAACTAGTGAGGTGTAGTGCACAGAAGAAAGATGTACCAACTAATGTACAATCCCTAGTTGACCCCAGAACAAGTAAGAAGAAAACTAGAGAAGACACAACCACTTCTATAAACCACTCCTTAGACAATTTTGCCTCAAAAGAAGCAAATAAGATATTTGACTGGCAGAATGTGGCCCATCAAAAGAATAAGAAGAAAGGGGCCACCTCCCAAGAGAAACAAACACAGACCCATAACTCAATTACTGACATTGCTGTCACCCTCTTTGATAACCATATGACAGAGGGCAGACCTCTACTACCAAATGATAGTGGGGCATTCTACTTCAAGAGTGCTCCCTCACCGATCAATCTTGCCCCACCTCCGGATGGTTTTCACTGGGTTATAATGGGACAAGTAGTGGGGTCCTATAGTGTGGCAGGAAGGTTATTTATTAGAATGACATGGTCAGCCTAGGAAGGGAAAGGAATAAGGGAAAGCTATCTCAATTAGTTGGTAACTCTAGTGTCAACCAACCCAACAAGAAACTCAACTTTGAGGAGGACAATCAAGTAATGGAAGATGTTGTCACCGTAGAAGACTTAAGTGATGCAAACTCAGAGGATAGTAACCATGACTTGGGCATGTGCGCCGCTATTCATTAAGTGGCCCTCCTTCATTCCTCCTTTCAACTTTATATTATGGTTAAAATCATGTGATGGAAAGTCCAAAGGGCTTGATCCAAGAAAAAAATGTGTCTTCTCAAAGAGTACAAGTTCACCTACAAACTTTAAGTCCTGGTGTTGATCGAAACTAGGTGTGGCGGGAAGTCTAATGTGATCAAAAAATTGGGACATCCTTCCTCACACATATTTGAAGCCTGTGATTCTTTGGGGGGATCTAGATCTAGTGGGATGATTCCTTCTGTAGTATTGATATCCTCTATAACCACCGCCAATTTATCCATCACAAAATAAACGATGCTTGGCACATCACATTTGTTTGTGGGAGTCCAAGCCCAATCAAACACTTCCCATTTTGGTCTAGACTTTTGGAGAACTCTCCCACTGTTCCTGGAGCTTGGGCGATTGTTGGAGACCTTCAACACTATGCTAGACATTACCAAGAAAAAGGGAGGAAGTCGCTTTGACTATCATAATAGTTCCTTGTTCAAGGAACTTCTCATTCAAGCTGACCTAGATGAGGTCCATATGTATGGCCACTTCTATGCGTTCAAGAAACTATGGCTTCTTAAGAAGCTACATAGAGCCATTTATATCGATGACTGGCTTGCAGTTGATGGCGGCTACAAGTCAACTATCCTTCCTCGCCTATATTCAGACCATAACCCTATTTCATGTCCAGTGTAAATCACCAAAATGCCAAGAGTGTAGTATTCAGAACAAAAACCAGCTAGTTTGCTATGCCTAACTTTCACAAGAAGCTCCTTCACACATGGAACAAGGCCTTGTCATTCCTTGATGCTCTCCTTATCTTCCAACGAGCCACTTCCAAGTGGGAGATGGCCACACCACGGGCAAACCGCAATGAGAAAGCCAATACTCTCTCTCAGCTCAATTGTTGCCAGGTAATCAACACCACTCACGCTCACCTTGCTAACGACTTTCTCTTTATCTTCATGCAAGAACAATACAAGAAATTCTCCTTCAGGAGGAAATGTATTGGCATCAGAAGTCACATATTAAGTGGTTGCAATATGATGACGAAAATACAAAGTTCTTTCATTCTTACGTCAAATCGAGAAGACACTTCCTAAAATTAGTCGCTTACACAATGATGATGATGAGTGGATTGATAATCAAACATCACTGAAGGATCATCTCAGGGACTACTTCTTAAAGATCGTGACCTTTGATGAAGCACCTACAGCTGATATAGTTACCATCAGCAATTACAAATGCTCTTTTCAACTACTCTCGCCTCAAGCTATGAACTTTATCACCCACATTCTTGGCCCTGATGAAATCAGGAAAACTGTTTGGTTGATGTACCTCACTAAGGCACCAGGTCCAGATGGTATATACATTGAGTTTTTGCAGTCGCACTAGGATAAAATAGATGATTATGTCATCCTCACAGTCCAAGACTCCTTCAACTTGGGTAATATTGATCAGTGGCTTGCTAAATCTTATATGGTCCTCATTTTGAAGACCAAGCAACCCCAAGGATGCTCATATGTGAGGTCGATTTCCCTAAATAATGTCTGCTTCATGCTTATCTTCAAAATATTGGTTGAACATCTCAAGCCTCATCTCAACAACAGGATCTCAGAGACATAGTCCAATTATATCCCTGGTTGAAGAATTAGTGATAACATTCTCCTATTCCATGAAGTAATACACTCCATGAAACATAAAAAGGGAAGGAAGAAATCAATCTTCCAGATATCACCATCAATCTGATTATGCAAATCATCTCTAGTAATGAAACATCTATAATGTGGGAAGGTACACCCCTTGAGCCTTCACCTCCTTGCAACAAGTTTGACAAGACGATCTGCTTAGTCCATATTTTTTTGTCCTTTTTCTAGAAAGGCTTACACATGCAATCCAACATGTTGTTAAAAGCTCTCTCTGGAAACCTATCATCATTGCAAAACATGGCTCACCTCTTTCACGTATCCTCTTCATGAATGATATCCTCTCTATGAATGAAGTAGATACTACACAAGAAGAGGTTATTCTTAAGATTCTGGACTTTAGTCTATAGTCTCTGGGCAAGTAATCTCCAAAGCAAAATCACACTACTTTTTGTCCTCTAACACTTCGTGAGTGAGAAAAGAGCCTTATGTAGTCATATTGGGATTGCATCCGTTGATGACCTGGGATGTTATCTTGGTGTTGCCATCAACCACCACATGGTTAAAAAAAAGTACTCACCAAATCACCGCATCTATCAAAGAACAACGAGTTGGTCGACAAAACACTTTTCTCTGGTAGGGAGAATCACCCTTGTTAAGTCCACCTTACAATCCATTCCATCATATACCATGCAAATTGTTCGTCTTTCACCATCCCTATGCAATGATATCAACAAATAGGTCAAGTACTTCATCTGGTCTAATGGAAGTGATCAAAATAAGTTGTTACTTATATCATGGAAAAAAATTTCTTCTCCCAAGAATGTGGGAGGTCTTGGGATCAAGGTACCCGTGATCAAAATGAACTCTGATGCTGAATTTTTTTTGATACTTTCTCAATGATAGTCCAGCCCCTTGGGTCTGGGCAATAAAAGACACTCTTTCTATGACATGGATCCTTATAAGAATATATATTCCCCATCTACAAGAACAAAGGTGACATTCAGATCTATACACACTATAGAGGTATCAAGTTGATGAGTCACACGATGAATCTTTGGGAGAGGATTATTGAGCAAAGGTTAAGATCTATAACGCAGGTATCAAACAACCAATTTGGTTTCATGCCTGGAAGATCAACAACATATGTTATTTTTATGATAAGGAGGCTTATGGAGAAGTATATACAAAGCAAAATAGATCTTCATATGGTGTTTATCGATCTAGAGAAGGCTTATGATCGATTACTCAGAGAAGTGTTATGGATGGTTTTGAAGAAAAAGGGTGTGCCTATCCAATACATTGACTTAATCAAAGACATGTATGATAGCTCTACTACAAGTGTCAAGACTCCTGGAGGAGAGACACCAACTTTTCCTATCACATTTGGGGTACACCAAGGATCCACACTCAACCCATATCTATTTCTTGTTATGGATGAGTTGACAAAGAATGTTCAGGATGATATTCCTTGGTGTATGTTATTTAATGATGATATTGTTTTAATTGATGGAACTAAAGATGGATTGAATGATAAAGTTGAAGTTGGAGAAAGTCATTGTAATCAAATGGATTGATGATTAGAAGGAGCAAAACTGAGTATATGCATTGCAATTTCAGCCAATCTCACAGTGTGAATGATGGATCCAAGTTGGACGGAGTAGATATACCAAAATGTGATACATTCCATTACTTGGGTTCTATTATTCAAATAGACGAGTATGTCCAAAATGATGTTTGTCACCGGATCATTGGAAGTGGAGGAGTGCAACTAGAATATTATGCGATTAGAAGATCCCTCTTAGGTTAAAAAGTGAGTTTTATAGAATAGCTATATGACCAGCCATGCTCAATGGGAGTGAATGTTGGGCGGTGAAGAAATAAGGTCTCAATAAGATGAATGTGGATGAAATGTGTATGCTGAGATGGATGTGTGAGAAGATGAGAAAAGATCGCTTGACAAATGACTATATCAGGAATAAAGTGGGGGTGGCAAGCATTGAGGACAAGTTGTGTGAGGGCCAACTCAGATGGTACAGACATGTGCAACACAAACCTACTAGTGAGTCTATACAAAGCAATACTATTGAGCCAAACACTATAAATAGAATAAGAGGAAGGCCTAAATTAACATGGTATGATCTTATAAAAAGAGATTTTGAATCTCTACATCTCAATCAGAATATGACCCATGATAGAGCTGAATGGAAATGAAGGATCCATGTAGCCGACCCCAACATAGTTGGGACTATGTCTTACATGATGATGATGAGTCAGTTCAATGCATCAGGATAATGGTGAATGTGATGTCTCTTTCATCAATTCCTTTCTACCTTTGGGTGTTTAGCATAGAATTCAATATATTCCGCCCCCGATTGATTATTCTAGAGATGATGATTGGTCTTGGCCTCACAAAAGTGATGGTCAATTCTCTGTGAAGTCATAATATGCATGGACTCACACTAATAAGGATATAGTGATCTCAGGAGAATGGACTACAATCTGGTAGTTGCACCTCCCTGAACTCTTGTGAATCTTCACATGACTCCTCCAGCACCGTGCACTGCTGACTTATAGTGAAAAGCACCACCTCCATCTGGAGGTGGACATCAATTGTCATCTATGTAATAATGTGCCAGAGACTCTCCTCCATTGCCTCCATGACTACCCTTATAGTCACCCCATCTGGACAAGACTCAGCAGGAGTAACCAATTCTTTGTGCTTTATGAGGAAGCATGGATACAATATATTATTCTTAATTACAGTAAGGTGAAGGAGCACACTCATCTAATTGTGGCATGTTGGCATATTTAGAATATCCAGAATGATAGAATACACAACCACAACTAACCGAACACTCAATCTTGCATCACATTCATTAGGAAAAGAACCTGGTCTACTCTTAGCCTTCCTTCTGATCAAAAGAAAGTTGTCTCCTTGACCACTTTCAACACCTAGAAGCCAGTAGACTACAAGTCCATCATCTTTGTGGATGCATCATTTAACATCAGCTCACAGAAGGTTGGTATTGGCATTCACATTATAAACCCTACTAGGCGATGTATCCACGATAGAGGGATACCACTCCATTCTTCCTCATGTCTTAAGGATGAGTTCCAAGCTTCTCTTCTTTCTAGCCAACTCAGTCAGGAGTTAGGACTAACCAAATTCATTTTATTCCTGATTCCATCCTATCAGTCAACCTGCTAAATAATAAGCTACCCAATGTAGCTAAGCTCCAGCCCTTCTAGAGGAAATTCCAATCCATCCACTCCACTATGGCTTAGATCTGTTTATTCGATGTACCATGAGAACTAAACAAGGTATCTAATAGAACAGAAAAAGACACAATGTACACTTTCATTAATAAACTAGCTTGGCTTCAAGCTGACATCAATGTATCTATTGATATTTTATCGCATGTACAAGAGAGCCAATGAATCAAAACTAAATCTCTAGTTTGTTAGAGAAAAAAGACAAATCAATATTAAATAGAAAAATAGATAATAGTTCATGCAAATATGTGTCACATGCTAATGATGACAAAAAATGCATAAGTAGCAAAAAAATGAGCATTATGCATGAAATACATAATAAGTTATCTTGTGAAAAGAAAATAATATTCAGCACATCAAAATCCCCTAAGCTTAAATTGTTGCTCACCCTCGAACAACACTATCCATGGATCTGTTTGAGACAAGTCAACAAAAGGACAAATAATATGAATTACATTTTTTAATTACCCCCACTTGATGGTCCCAAACTGGCCCTTATTGGCCAATGAACAAATAACTAGTCTTGAGTGACCAAAAATGTTCATTAAAGATGTCCACCTTTATACCAGTGGAGCACTATCAATAGAGTAGTTAATATCATAGTCAATAGGGCATTCTCTTGGTACATCATGTGATTCCCTATCTACAATGCTCTTCTCTACCTACCAAACTAATTGGAAGCAGTTCCCCTTATGAGAGTGAATGAGGGGATCAATTATATATATATATATATATATATATATATATATATATATATATATATATATATATATATATATATATATATATCCAACCTCAACGAGCAATGGATGGGATAAAGTAGGTGGCTTATGAAGAATCGCAAGTAACATCTAAATCATTTATGCAAAAATAAAACATGATGAACCTATAATATGAAGAAATTTAGAAATGCATGAATCCTAATGTGGAATGATGTGTGCACTGAAAGTCTTTACCTAATTTATGAGAATGAAGTAAAATAATAGATCATGTAGTTCTTTTGGTCTCTTCTTGAACAAAAATTCAAAAATGACCTCAAGGAATCCTTTTCTCCCTCTTTATTGAACAAAATTTTCATTCTTTTTTTCTTTTTTCTTCCTTTCCCTATTACTTTAGCATGATTAAAGAATATGCTCGGGCTTCACTAGATAAATCATCAAAAAAATTATTATTTTCATTTAGAGGAGTCTGAATATGTATCCTTATACTTTGTTTTGAAAAGGAAACATCATAAGTACATGATGAAAGAATGAATGATGCATCAAATATGCCATCTACATGAGTTTTTTGATGTAAAAAGTTTACATGGAACTAATGGATAGAATAAAACTAACCATCATGTCACATATTATGCTATGTAATGCAATCAAGAGGAAACAATTTGGGTTACTTGATCATATTACGGTGGTGGATGAAATGTATAAGAAGTAGGAGATACACATGATTAAGAGACAATACCTTTCTTAAACTATGATATGTCCCTCTCCTATCAACCTGTATATAGAGCAACCTTCAGAATTTTTTTCTAAAAAATTCCAAGTCTTGTTACTTGTTTGGTCGGTTCCGGCTCAAGCCCCATCATCATCCTCAATTCATGGATAAATTAAGACTTTTCATTCATATGTAATGTCCTCAAGCTGACTAACTTATACTCTTTTTGTAGGTGATGTTGCCTTTAGAATTTTCAACTAAGCCTTCAAAGATATGACAATTTTAGATTTTTTTTTATTTTCATATTTTCATTGCAAAAGCACAAAAGAACATACTCTATAATGAAGGTATAAATCGTGATAATTATGTTACATGATTATAGTAGATGGTTGTGGATCCTAAAAATTCAAAATTATGCAAAAGCTAAAACAACTCAGGCTAAACATTAAGATAAAGATGTTCAAACACCTCCTTAAGCTTGAACTTAACTATGTCCTCATAGTCAAAATCCAATCAAAGAGGTGGAACAGTGGTACCAAATTAGAATTGTGGTCATTGCATGTTTGGATCAGATAGATAGAATGTGTCAATGAAACTAGGTGGCTGAGTGGGCATCTATGGTGGTTGCAGGTAGTTGGCTGATGAATGCATATTCATCATTTATTTTTATATCATTTAGGATAATTAATTAATTTTTTGGTAAATTTAGTTTATTTTGAAAATCAATTACACTTTCATTCCTTTTCTGAATTCTTATGAGATTTTTTTCAATTTTCAACAATTATTGAAGCATTTAAATCAAGATAAGAAAAGATGAAGATAGGAGACCCTTCAAATTTCCCGTAGATTTTGATATACATTCCACTAACACAGTTATTACTCTCACATACAAATTCCAAAATTGGAATTTAGATATGTATTGGAAATATAATTTTAATTTCTACAAGAAAAATATATTTTTTGATAATTTTGATAGTCATTTGACTATCCAACCAACCGGTGAACATGCCTATCTGTTTTCCCATAGTGCCTGATTTAAAAGTATACATTGCACCAAAATGGTCATAACTCTCATATACCAAGACATAATTCAATACACAAGTACTCATTGGAAAGGAAATTCAAAGTACTACAGTAAAAATGTATTTTTAGGTGCACTTTAAATCTTGATACCATTTGAAGTTAACATGAAACTTCGAGAACAAGAACTTGTAGAGAGAGAGTCAGAATTTGAAGGGTCAAAAGAAGGCAATCAATGATTTTCTTTATGGCCTATTGGAGAGGGAAATTATTCTCTTGACCAAGACAAACAATAACTGTCTCTTCCATTCCTTCTCCTTCCCATTTAGGGTTTCCACCCCTCCTTCCCCTATAAAAGGATGGGGGACTCCACTAAGAAAAGACATCTAAGATTTTATACTTACATACTAGTTAAAGTTTTGTTACTTGCATTCTTAGTGTATTTCTTTCATTCAAGCAAAAAAAATTGTTCTTTCTTCTACATCTAGACTTATTTGTTTTTTGTTCTCTCCTCTCTTTCTTTCTGTCAGAGCAGAGGATAAAAAAAACAAGTCATTTTATTGTCACCACCTTAGTCTCTTTGGAGATTCTAGATTTGTGGTCTATGGATTTCTAGATTTTTCTCCTTATTTTTTCCTTCCTCACTATGATTAGTGAGTAGTTCCCTTATCTAGGTGTGGGGATTATCCCCTTATCCATGTATTAAGCGGATCAAATTCTATACGACTTTCTACATGGATGATTTTTGCTTTAGAAAATTGAAGATTGAAATGAAGTAATTAATCGTTTTCATCGTATGTTATTTTCGGTGGATATGACCTTGAGAATTAGAGTTTAGAACGACTAAACATTGGGATTTTGATACGACCGAAGATATTTCCCTATTAGGATGATGAACTAAGAAGTGTGAGTGCCAGGACCAGTGGGCTCATGTGGAGTTTGTCTCTTGCATTTTGTTTATGAGTCATTCACATACCTCCTTCTATCTTGATTGTCATGTTTCTTAGATTTTATCTTCACTTTGGATAAGGCGGTGAAAACCCCTAAGCCTCGATTCCTTCTTTCATTAATTTCAATAGTTCCTTTTAATGCTTGTTTTTCCCATTGCTCTATTTTCAATTCTTGCAAATTTATACTTGTCTTTAGATAATCTTTTATTTTGTGCTAGCAATCTTTTCTTTCCTTTACATTTCTTTAGTTTGATCTTTTCATTCATTCTTAGTATAATCTTTTACCTTCCTTGCACTTTTATTTCTTGCATTAGTGAAATCAAACCAATCTCTCAATCAGAATTTAATTTCTTGTTCAATCACCCAAAAATACCAAAAAGATATAAAAAGTCAAAAAATCAATTGGGATTAAAGGATCAATCTTAATAAGTTGTCCTATGGGTTTTGATACCTTTCTTTTCTATGCCTTAATTGGAAAGTAAACAACATGTTAAACTCTAGGATTAATCACCTAGCTTTTGGTGCATGAAATGACACACTTTAATTTGGCGTCATTGTCGGGAATGACATAGTTATTTTTCAGATTTGGTTGCTTGTATATCTTGTATAATCTTGTTTCATATTCATTAAATTGTATAAATTTAGTCTTTTTGATAATTTCTTCTAGATTTTCATAATATCTTTTTGCCTTCCTAGCACCATTCCAAAAGTGTATTTCCTCTTTCTGTTGAGTTTTCATTCTAGTAGTTGTGCGTTCTAGTATTTTTTTACTTTATTCCATAATTTTTTTAGCTTTATAATTTTTGTTCTCATTGTAATTTTGACTAACCCATTATCTTGTAATCTCACTTCACTTGTGCATTGATTGACATATCTTTCAGAAACTTTTCAAATAGAGTGGCATCCCAATTTCCCCCACAATGTTATTATTGTGATTTTTACCACCATGCATCTCTTGCTTGTCCGACTTTGTCCCATAACATCCTCTTTATGAGCCCTTTCATCCTAGTGGGTACAATATGAATCCGTATTTTTCTGAGAACCATTATGGGGAACCTTGTTATCCATATTCTGAGGGAGGGTATGATCAACATAATTTTGGACGGTATGACCAACAACACTTAGGGGGAAATGGACCTATTTATGATACCCCATATAATTCTTAGCAAGAAGAGAAACTTAGGTCCCTAGAAAAGATGGAAGCAAAACTTATAACTAGCCAAACCTTATTAGACACTTTGTTGAAAGCCAAATCCCAAAACCCAAATGTTCTAAATATGTTCCCCCATGATTCTGTGACACCTTGTATTATTTAATCCTACCACCATGATGGATGCAATGGAAATTACAATCCACCATCTTCTAAAGATTATTATGAGGAGAAATACCACAAGCAACATGTTGAGCATCATACCTAAGATCATTGTGGGGGGTATGGTGAGGATGGCCAAAATTTTGGGCAACCCAGTTATAAAACTCAGTTCACTCCCTTATAAGAAGAGAGACTTAAGGCCCTAGACAAGATGGTACAAAAGGACAAGCAAAACTAGAAACTAGACAGGCCTTGTTACCCACCCTACTTGAGCCCAATCAAAAAGACCCCCATAGGAGTTAGACCAACCAAAAATAGTTCTCCCTGATGATGATGATGATGATTATGTCATTTTTACATCATTGATATCACATTCCACTGAGTTATCTCTAACCAACGAACATCAACCTTCATAAGAGGAATACCCGACCTCTCCACTATAGGTTTTGATACTTCACTATGAAAAATCACTACAAGAAGGTCATCCCCTTTATGTCTGCAACACTACAGCAACCAACCCTCTTGAGGAAGGTCTCCTATTTCAAGATCTCTATATCTCTCCTCGATCATCCATTGTTTTACATGATGATGAACCCGATGAGGTGATTCCACCTCTGCAAGAATCTTACAGCCACCGTTATATTGTGAGGTGATCCCTTCTAAGCTCATTGATTTGGCAACATGTTCTATGAAGGAATCAGATCTCCCCTTTAGCATAGTAGAGGATTCCAATGACTCCATATACATCCGTATTGATAAAAAAATCATGAAGTAGAGATGGGGAATCCTCCAACTGCGATAGAACAACCTAGAGTAATCAATTATGATGATTATGACAACAACTATATCATCTATGAGTCATAAACTCCATATCCACCAGCTTGTATCTACGGTCAAAGGAACTAGATACACCTTGTTGCATAATCATATAGGAAGACATGTGGCCCCATGTGATTGTATACCTAACTAATAAACCAATTCTTCCAATATCATCACCCTCTCCACTACATGTAGATCCAGGAAACAAAAGATACCCGGGCTAGATCCTCCACCCAATCTCGTACATCTGACACTACAGGTGTTACCTGTTAGGCACCTGCCAACCTCCCTCAATCCACATCCATCTTCAACACTTTCTTTGCTATCAAAGGGAGCTTTGTGGATATTACTGGAGGGAATGCAAGGTGAAAGAAAAATGAAACCCCATTGAGCTTCCATGACTACCCTATCATCGGGTACATTATAAAGCTCCTATGATGAAGGTCCCAACCCTCATACACATCCCATTTAGCTAGACGTTCTTCGAGCTACTAGGGCCACCTAGAAATCCTCACTCCTCTTCCCTTCATCTTGGGTTTGGGTTTTGCTCGGGACGAGAAAAAATCTAAGTCTGGGGTGGAGGTGGGTGGTATGTTCTACTCCACCCTTCTTATCTTTCTTTTTCTGCATCTTGTTTCTTTTGTTTTGCATATAGTTGCTTCTATAATTTCTTCTTTTAGGGCCATTATCTAGTCGGCCATGTTTTAGTTTGTTTTATTGAGAAATGCACATTACATAGTTGGCTAGTTTGAATAGATATTTATCATTGTACCCCTTGAATTTAGCAAAACTTTTTGCAAAATCTATTACAAATAGCCATGTCTAAAACCATCATTTCACCTAGGTCCCCTAATAACATCACTCCTTTGAATAGTTGGCAAGTCATATGGAATCGATCAGAACCAAGCATAATTTTTCCCTATATTTAAACAAAAGGATTATCTTTTTATAAAACTTGTATGATGTGAATTATAGGAATATTCTAACTAGAGCAATGACACACTCTGGAAAAAATGTTGAAAGTTAAAAGCATGAGAACATCTTTACTTCCCTCTACTTTTTTTCTAAAAAAGAGAAGCAAAGAATAACCACTAAACAAAAATCAAGTCCGGGGAGGTATGCTTCCCAAATTGAACTCCATACCCTACAAAGGGTGTACCATAAAAAAGATGCCAAAGTGCATAAGAATTTTTTTGACCAATGTAGCAACAACTTGACAAAATCAAAATCCCAAGTGGAACAGAGGAGGGATCAATTTTTTTTATTACTTCATTCTTTGTTCACACCCCCTCCTTCCTGTTCTTGTGCAAATAACTTATAAAAAATTCAGATATTGAGAGTGTCAAAGCACAATAAGAGGAAGCCTATATTTCTACAAATTCTCCTTTTAGAAGCAAGATTAGACATTTGTTTTGATAGGAAATACAAAACTTTATACTATGTGGTTCTTGGCGATTGGGTCACTTGGCTAAAATTTAGAGATGAGGATTATAATAATGTTACGAAAGCAAGGATGACATTTGGGAGAATGAATTGGAATTTATTTGTAATTTAATTTGCTCAAGACGAGCAAAGATTCAATATTAGGGTATTTTGATGAATGCATATTCGACATTTATTTTTGCATCATTTAGGATAATTAATTAAGACTATTTGATAAATTTAGTTTAATTTACAAATCAATTGCACTTTCATTCCTTTTCTGAATTCTTATGAGATTTTTCTCAATTTCCAGCAACTATTGAAGCATTTAAATCAAGATAAAAAAAGATGAAGCTCAGAGACTTTTCAGATTTCCTACAGATTTTGATATACATTCCACCAAAATAGTTGTAACTCTCACATACAAATTCTAAATTTGGAATTTAGATATGTTTTGAAAAGTAATTTCAATTGCTATAAGGAAAAAATAATTTCTGATAACTTTGGCAGTCATTTGACTGTCCAACCAACCGGTGAGCATGCCTATTCATTTTCATGCAGTGTCTAATTTAAATGTATACCTTGCTCCAAAATGATCATAACTCTCACATTCCAAGGAAAAATTTAATTCAAAGTACTAATTGTAAAGGAAATTCAAAGGCCTACAGGAAAATGTATTTTCTGGCACACTTTAAAGCTTGATACCATCTAAAATTCACATGAAACTTTGAGAATAGGAATTTGTAGAGAGAGAGTCAGAATTTGAAGGGTCAAAAGAAGGCAATCAATAATTTTCTTTATAGCTTATTGGAGAAGGGAATTAATCTCTTGACCAAGACAAACAACATCCACCTATTCCATTCCTTCTCCTTCCCATTCAGGGTTTCCACCCCTCCTTCCCCTATAAAAGAAGGGGGGACTCCAATAAGAAAAGGCATCTAAGATTTAGTACTTGCATACTAGTTAAAGTTTTATTACTTGCATTCTTAGTGTAATCCTTTCATTCAAATAATAAAAATTTGTTCTTTATTCTACATCTAGACTTCTTTATTTCTCGTTCTTTCTCTTGGAGTGGGGGATAAAGAAAGCAAGCCATTTTATTATCACCACCTTGGTCTCTTTGTAGATTTTGGATTTTGATCTATAGCGTCCTATTATTTTCTCCTGATTTCTCCCTTCCTCGCTATGATTAGTGAGCAGTTCCCTTATTGAGGCAAGGGGAGTAATCACTTAGCCATGTATTTGTAATATCCCAGACCAGGATTTAGGGATAACCTTATTTTTTTAGACTAAATAAGCTTCTTGGAACTTTAATATAATCCTCTAAAGTGTTTTTTTATCAGTTAACAAATTTATATTTCAAATTTGGTCCTGTTTGAATAATGTTTGAGCAATGTTCTCATGTTTTGGACCAAAATGCAATTTACCCAAGATGAGGGGTCATATTGCAATATGTCACATGTTAAACATACCTCATATGTTTTATCATCATAAGAGAGAGTATGATGCAAGATGGTGGCTTGTTGAAAGCCTAAATTCCAACTTTGAACTTGTTTAAATAATGTTAGTGCTTTGTGCACCAATTTTGGTACAAGTTGTAATTTACCCAAAATGTAGTGTTGATGCAATTTACCACATCTAGAGTGTTCCTAATCCCTCCTAGTATCATCTAGAGGAGATATAAAGAAGGATAAACCATGATTGAATCATAAATGAATGATAGTATTCTTGGTGATGATAAGACCAAGAAAGGGTTGAATGTGAAACCCAAATTTGAGCTTGTATCAGGTTGTAGAGTTCATATGAGAGTGCCTATAGGCCAAGGAGCCATAGGGGGAGTCTCATATAAGTTTTCTAAATCTTGGCCTTGTCCATGACGAGCCAAGAACCTCAAGGATGTGAAGCGTATCAGTTTTCAACTTCCTTGGAAAAGTTGTATTAGGTTGTGAATAAAGTGGTGATTGAGTTGAGATATCTAATCCAACAAGATAAGTAATGACCGAAAAATCATATTTACATTATCCTCAACTGTTTTTCATTTCAATATAAATATGAGTGCATGCAATGAAAAGTGTCAACCATGCATGTAGATGTGGCACCTAGTATCTTAAAATGATGACACCTCATATACACACTTTTCATGAACCTCAAGTATATATACCCTTCCTTTCACCTCTTAGTGCAATTTTTCGAATCCTACCACCTCCTTTTTCTTAAATATTGTGAATATAGTCTTGTTATCGTGCATAGGTGAACTGGTATCATGCATAGGGCCTTGGTATCAGCCATAGCAAGTGATATCAGCCATAGCAAGTGATATCGGCCATAGCAAGTTGATATCGGCCATAGTGGAGTGATATTGGCCACAAGTGAAAAAGATACCGGCCACAAGTGAGGGCATATCATGCATAAGTAGTGAGGTATTGTTCATTGTGCTAAGGATCAAGAAGGATCTCAAGTCTTAACCCTAAGGTAAAGCTATGATCATCTTCAACCTTGCATTGAATCATGGATCTAGGGTTATGATCTTCCTTTCTTTTCTTCTTCACCAAGTTCTTAACTATGGTGATTCCTTGTATATGAAGGAGTTGTGAACAATCCTTGGACATTTTATAAGTCATCTTCAACCTTAGTAATGTGAAGCTTTGGATCTTGGAGCTTTGAAGTTGTTCTTGAGGTGGGTTATATAACTTGAGCCCAAACATGTTATTACTCACAATCTTTCTTGCTATATTTGATGATCTACTTTCAATTCTGAAATTTTCTTGAATACTTGATATATCTATGAGTTCTATTAGTTTCTTAGACCTATTATCCTTGTAATAGAACAATTAGAACGAAGGTCTAGATCTTGAAGATGATGGTATCACCTTATAAAGTGATATGGGGTTCAAGCACATAAGCAAGCACATCTAGACCGATATGGTGATGTACCTACACCACTAAAACGATATGGATATGAGTTTATACTTCCTTGCACGATATGGTAATGTAGTATACACTTCTTGGACGATATGAGATCAAGCATACACCTCTTTGCCCGATATGGTGTGAAGCACACACACACCTCTTTGCCAGATATGGTGTGAAGCACACACACACCTATTTGCCCGATATGGTGTGAAGCACACACACACACCTCTTTTCCTGATATGGTGTAAAGCACACATACACCTCTAAAGTGATATGGTAAGCACACATACACCTCTTGCATGATATGGATGCAAACATACACCTCATAGCCCGATATGGGTAGCAAGCATACACCTATAAACTGATATTGGGTTAAGCATACACCTCTTGGATGATATGGTGTTGAGAACACACCTCTAAAATGTTATGGTGGGTAACCCAATACACTAGATGATAAAAGTTGTAAGGTGGTTAATACCCTAGAACATGCGATGGCCAATATGCTAAAGTATGGTGTGGCCAATATCTTCAAGTGAATTGAGGATGTCACACCCATGTAGGGTGAAGGTGATACACCATATGATTGGTAAGGTTGATACCTTGATGGGTAAGGATATGAGGGATATGATGATGCCTAGATTGATAAACACCTAACCTGAAAAACCACTAGAGGGGGTTGAATAGGGTTTTATGATATTTTTAAAATTAATTCAACCAAACAAAGAATAACAAGAATGTTGGAGAAGGAGACACAGCGTTTAGAGTGGTTCCACCCTTAGAAAATACTAAGGGAGTCAGTCCACTACCCAATTATTTCCAATTGGGATTTTGAAAGAACTTGTATTTTATTAGCTCACAAGGATGTTACATAAGATACCAATACCTTCACCCTTAGGATAGACTTCACCTATAAGTAGTCTCACCAACCTTGAAGTAGCCTTCCTTGAAGTAACTCTAAGCTCCCCCTTGAAGTAGCCTTCCTCTTGAAGTAGCTTCCCGTTGAGACAGTCTTCTTGAAGTAATCCTAAATCCACCGAGCTTCCTTCACCACCGAAGAAGCTCCAACAACCTCCTTTCCACAGCCTCCAACCTAGGAGTAGCAAAGGAGAATGAAACACAATAACAGGAACAAAATTGGAAGAAGGAAATAATGTTACCAATTGAGTATAGCGCTTTGATCCTATATCAAGTGTTTGATCTCCTAACCAAAGTAAATGGACATGGATGTATAGTGGATAGGAGATATCAGCCTATAGGACATTAATGTAGAGCTCAAAGAAAACAAATTACAAGTATAGCTCAACTTGTTTGCTCACAAGGATTGAATCTCAATTGTAATTGTGTATGCAAGTTGTGTACTCAAGTGAGTTTAGGTGTCCTAAGGCATGTCCTATTTATAGGAATGGCCTAATAGTACTTAGGGACGTTCTAGACTCTTTCTAGGGGGTTCTTAGCGCTTAACTAGCCGTTAGGTATCCAATAATTGCATTAGTATGACTAGTTAATTACTTTTGAAAAGTGCAGCCAGACACCTTCTCGGTCGAGAAGTTTGTCGATCGAGTATCTCTCGGTCCAGAAGATTGTCGATCGAGGGTGAGTCTTGAGCAACATTCAACTCAACTCCCAACCACTTTTTCCACTAACTCTAACGGTTATATAACCAAGTCTAACGGCTATAGAACCTGCTCGAGATACTGTCTCGGTCAAAGTAAAGTTTGATCGAGCCCTTCTCTGTGATGACTTATAGCAGGTTTTGCAAAGATGTTCGTGCTTTAGACTTGGGAGTTTCTCGATCAAGAAGATGTTTGACCGAGAGTATCTCGGTTGAGAAGTTTTTTGACCGAGACAAACTCTGTTTCATAACTTTAACTCATATGTTAAGTGTAACAGATGAATGTGCAATTGTGATGCTCACTTAGGGATGACCTATCTAAGTGTTGTGTGCAGATAGGAAGATCTAAATGCTTGATTTACATGATATCCAAGTACTTGTACATTATAAACTTGTACAAGTTTTTACATTGATTACAATCATGAAAATAAAGCAATTTTAGCAAATTGATCTTCCAAGTCTTCGCTATCCGCCACCTTATATGATTGTCCCTAAAACACTCAAATAGCAAGTTAAAACCAAAAGAAAGAAATGTTTGTCATCATCAAAATAAAGGGATTATAATAATGTCCAATTTAGCCAACAATCTCCCCTTTTTTGAAGATGGCTAACATTTCCAATATAAATCAAAGTAATGTAAATCATATGAGTTTCATACCTAAAATTTCCTTTGCATTTCCTTTTCATGTATTCTCTTGTTCAAGTGATATCATTTTTAAAACCAAGAGATTATGACAGTTTCATTTGATTTATATTGTTCCCCCCCTTTGTCATTTCAAAAAGATAACCAAGCTAAACATTAATTATGACTTTTATTTCTCCCCCTTAATTTGATAATTTGATACTAAAAGCAAACCACTTATGTCAAATTTAGCCACAATTTATTTCTCAATCATTTTCAAAGGGTGTTAAGCCTTCAAATGACATGAGATCCTTTTATATTCATGGCATATGTGTTTTGATTTCTCATCCATTTTACAAGGGATGTTAAGCCCTGAAAATGACATGAGAATCCTTTAAGCTCATGAGTATATTTAGTAGTTTCTAAACCAGTTACAAGGGATGTTAAGCTCTAAAATGATATTGGATTCTTTTAAGCTTATAGTAGAATAAATGAATGTATCTCTAACCAAATGCACGGCATGTTAAGCCCTAATTTGTTTAGAGAATTCCATTATATTCATAAATATTATAGGATCCAAGATTACTTTAAAGATACTAAGGTCATAACTCGTTTCAAACTTTCTTTATGATGTTTACAAAATTTGTGAACTCCTTCGTAATCCTATAGTCAAGATAGTTTTTGTGAGCTCCCCCTTAATCTTATAATCAAGATAATTTAAGGATTCTAAGGTCTCAATAAGCATTACATCATAATAAGTTAACCTTTTATGAGAGTTATGCACAAAAATCTTGTTTTCAATACGCTAAGATTGAGTGCAAGGAAATTATTTACAATTAATCATTTTGTCAAGCTTATTTTAGGTCGACCTTGACTTAGACTTGGGTGCCCCTTGGTTGATTTTATATTCTGACCGAGAGGCAATTTCTACAGGTTTCTAGTTTAAGCATTTACAATGATCTACTTGATTGAATTTTTGAAACATAGCTTCAGAGTATCATACAAAGAGTATTCATGTATAACAACGATGATACCATTTTCCATAAGCTAAGCACAAGATAATCATTTAACTAATATGTCAAGAAGCATTTGTGCCATAGAGATTTATCTTGATGCAAAAATTGTATTTTCAATGATAACATTATCTTTATGTGTAATGAGCTGAATCACTGTGGTCATTTTGAAAACAATATCCATACATATAGATCAAAGATTATTTTAAGCAAACCAAGTAGAAGATGAAAGACAATGATCATGGTGAAACAGTAAAGGCATATCCATAATTACAATGATCATGATCATTTAAAGGAAAATTTCAAGACACATGATTTCTATATAGATAAACCAAGGAATACTTAGGACAAACCATGTGGATTATTATAAAATAGTAATTTCCTTGATTAAATCAACACAGTTCATAATTTTCAATTTTAAGACAAACCATGTAGGAGATTATAGCAATTAAAAATGAACTTGCAATCTATGCTATATCTGTATTGATTCATTTTTGCAAGAAGGCATGTCCAATTTTAGTTTGCAAAAAGTATACAGGTTTTTAATCAACATGTTTTGTAACAAGTTTAATAAGAATGTTATATTCCAAGTGTATTTAATAAGTCATGATGCAAGTTTATCAATATGTTTAAAGAATTGTCTCCACGATTCATTCTTGATTTGTATATTAAATCAATCATTAATAGCAAATTGATAGCAAACTGGATCAATTAAATAGGTTCAACAGAACTTGATTCGGTCGAACTTTTCTTCGATCGAATTTATCTCGGTCGAAGATTTTCTCGACCGAGTATTCTACTGTTTGTACATGTTTTATCAGTTTTTTGCTATCTTAAAATAGTAACCTACTCGGTCAACTAATTCTCGACCGACAGTGTATCGGTCGAATATTTTCTCGACCGAGTGTGTTTCAGTATTGTATTTCAGTAATTATTTGCAAGCAAAACATAAAGTAATATAATTTTGCAAGAATATGAAAATTAAGGCTTAGTTTTGTTGAGATAAGACATTTGAATATTAAAGTAACATTTTAGGTCAAATCTCAACTAATCAAATTAAAATCTCTAAGTTTTAGGAACCCAAACTAGATCAACATCCTTTTTCTTGTATGGGCAAGAGAATGAATAATGTCCAAGACGTAAACAGTAATGACAACATATAGAATCAATTTCATTTCTCTTCTTAGTTGGGTTGGCTTTAGGCACATACATAACTTTAGTCTTGGGCACTTGTGTCCTTCTCATTCTAGGTTTTTGAAAAGATTTACCTTTAGGCTTATAACCTAGTCCTCTTCTTCCAATCTAACTAGAAGAATCTTGTAGAATTTTATCAAGAATATCATTGTTTCTCAAGATCCTAATTTCTCTTTGTAATTTGGAAATCTCATCCATTTTATTTTTATATTTAACTTTTCTTGATCTAGATTAGATGATAAAGCGTATCTTTCCTTAACAATAGCATCATAATCTAGATGATTACATAGGATAGGTTGAGTCTGAAAATTATGCAGTTTTGCAAGCAAATCAACCTTTTCTTGAAAAAGAAGATCATGATTTGTTTCTAAAGTAAGCAACTTCATATTGCAATCATTTAAATATGATTTCAAGGTAAATTTTTCAGAAACAATACTATCACATTCAAAAGAAAGATATTTAATTTATCATACAAATCCTTATTAGTTTTAGTAGCTTTCTTTAGTTTCTTTTTACAATTAACATATTTATCATGTGTATCTTGAAGACTAGCAATTAGATCTTCTTTTGGAAAATAAAAAAGACTTACCTCTTCTTCTTCTTCATTTGTTGTAGCAATAAGGCACTCTACTTCATTTTCTCCATCTTCACTATCATCACTTGAATCATCCCATGCAACTTTATATGCTCTTTCTTTCTTCTTGTGAGATGATTTCTTACCCTTCTAAGTTAGGGACAATCACCTTTTAAGTGTCCCTTTCTACCATATTCAAAGCACCTGGAAGAAGAAACACTAGAAGTTTTTTTAGTTTTAAAACTTCTATACTGCTTACCGTTTACAATGAGAGTTTCTTCTTCACGATCATCTTCACTTATGTCATGACTAATCTTAGTTGATGCTTTGAATGCAATGACCTTCTTTCTCCCTTGTTGAAGTTCACGCTCTCGTCTTTCTTCCTCCTCCAAGGTTTCCTCATGTGCTTCTAAGTTGACAATGAGTTGTTCCATCCTTAGTCGGGTGAGATCATTGGCTTCTTCAAATGTTGTCACTTTAGGCTTGTACTTGGGAGGAAGAGATCTAAGAATTTTTGAAACTTGATCCTATTCACTAGTTGTTTTACCTAAAGCATTCAAACCATTAACAATAGAAGAAAACTTTGCATACATTTCACTAATTGACTCATATGGTTCCATACAAAACTATTCAAACTTTTGTTTAAGCATACCAATTTTAGAATTCTTTACTTGAACAGTTCCTTCATAAGTAATGGAGAGTTTATGCCATATTTCATATGTAGATTCACAATTTGATATTCTATTGAACTCACCTACAGAAATTGAACAATAAAGAATACTTACAGTCTTTGCATTCAATTGGGATAGCTTTACCGTATTAGCATCCCATGTAGCATACTCCATTTGAGGGAGGGTGTAAGAATTTGAAACCATTCTCCATAGATCCCATCTTATCCCTTGAAAGTAGAATTGCATTCTCCTCTTCCAATAGGTGTAGTTGGTGCCATCAAATGGTGGAGGCTGAGCTACGAGTGTTCCTTCCAAGTTGAGGTTGTTTAGTACCCCATCACCCATTTTCTTCAAGGCTTTGTTAAAGTTCCTTGAAGCCTGCTCTGATACCAAATGAAAAACCACTAGGGGTGAATAGGGTTTTATGATATTTTTAAAATTAATTTAACCAAACAAACAATCACAAGAATGTTGAAGAAGGAGACACGGCGTTTAGAGTGGTTCCACCCTTAGCAAATACTAAGGGATTCAGTCTACTACCCAATTGTTTCCAATTGGGATTTTGAAATCACTTGTATTTTATTACCTCAAAAAGATGTTACATAAGATACAAATGCCTTCACCCTTAGGATAGACTTCACCTAGAAGTAGTCTCACCAACCTTGAAGTAGCCTTCCGTGAAGTAAATCCAAGCTCCCCCTTGAAGTAGCCTTCCTCTTGAAGTAGCTTCCCGTTGAGACAGCCTTCTTGAAGTAATCCTAAGTCCGCCGAGCTACGTTCACCACCGAAGAACCTCCAACAACCTCCTTTCCGTAGCCTCCAACCTAGGAGTAGCAAAGGAGAACGAAACACAATAATAGGAACAAGATTGGAAGAAGGAAATAGTGTTACCAATTGAGTACAGCGCTTTGATCCTATATCAAGCATTTGATCTCCTAACCAAAGTAGATGGACGTGGATGTATAGTGGATAGGAGATATCAGCCTATAGGACACTAATGTAGAGCTCAAGGAAAATAGATTGCAAGTATAGATTAGCTTGTTTGCTCACAAGGATTGAATCTCAATTGTAATTATGTATGCAAGTTGTGTACTCAAGTGAGTTTAGGTGTCCTAAGGCATGTCCTATTTATAGGAATGGCCTACTACTACTTAGGGACGTTCTAGACTCTTTCTAGGAGGTTCTTAGTGCTTAATTAGCCGTTAGGTATCCACTAATTGCATTAGTAACATCTAGTTAATTACTTATGAAAAGTGCAAACATACACCTTCTCGATCGAGAAGTTTGTCGACCGAGTGTCTCTCGGTCAGGAATATTGTCGACCAAGGGTGAGTCTGGAGAAACATTCAACTCAACTCCCAACCACTTTTTCCACTGACTATAACAGTTATATAACCAAGTCTAACGGCTATAGAACCTGCTTGAGATATTGTCTCGGTCGAAATAAAGTTCGATCGAGCCCTTCTCTGTGATGACTTATAGCAGGTTTTGCAAAGATGTTCGTGCTTTAGACTTGGGAGTTTCTCAGTTGAGAAGATATTTGACCGAGAGTATCCCGGTCGAGAAGTTTGTCAATCGAGACAAACTCTGTTTCAAAACTTTAACTCATATGCTAAGTGTAACAAATGAATATACAATTGTGATGCTCACTTAGGGATAACCTATCTAAGTGTTGTGTGTGGATAGGAAGATCTAAACGCTTGATTTACATGATAACTAAGTACTTGTGCATTATAAACTTGTACAAGTTTTTACATTGATTACAATCATGAAAATAAAGCAATTTTAGCAAATTGATCTTCCAAGTCTTCGCTATCCACCACCTTATATGCTTGTCCCTGAAACACTCAAATAGCAAGTTAAAACCATAAGAAAAAAATGTTTGTCATCATCAAAATAAAATGATTATAATAATGTCCAATTTAGCCAACATAACCCAATACATGTGTTCAACTTGACATATATGATTCAACCCAATACACCTTGTGAAGGTGAGGGCAAAACACTCTTAGGAGTGATGAGTATAACACCAAGTAATGTGTAGCTAATACCTTGATAGGTGAAACGCCTAAACTGGTTTATAATAGTCAACCCTATATCAACAATGCCTTAAACAGAGATGAGTCCATATCACTTAATGATAGTTGGGTAATTCAAGTGTGTGACTTATGGCCAATACACTATAGGATAAATGTGAAGTACCCTAATACAAGATAAGTTGATGAACTTTAGTAAGATAAAAGTGATGAGGGAAGTGATACATAAAGGCATGATAAATATTATATCCAACACCTCAAGGTTGAAACACCTTGATGCACCTCAAATCCATTATACTTGGATGAGTAACACATGAAGTGTGTCATGTCAATTGTTACATTATGATGTAATGAGTTTAATGCACTTTGATAAGTGTAGGATAACATACATTGAGAGCGGGTTAAGCCAAGATAATAAAGTATGATGTAACAAATATCCTAGTAATGATGAGAGAGAAACTCATACTTTGTGTTGACAATCATTTAATGATAAATGATGAGAATAAATAAGTATGATTGAATACTTATGATATCAATGTATGCTCCTAGATATGTAGAGAAATGAGTTAGGGTTTGGATTGATAATATGAATTTGAAACCCAATTCGGCTATAAAGGGAAACCCTAACTCTAATAATGGCCCTTGTAAGCCATGTGAATAATTGTTGCCTAGTGAGAGGTGACAAGAGGTTTAATGGCCTTGTGAGCCATGTGAATAGTTGTTTCCTAGTCATAGGTGATAAGATGTTTAATGGCCTTGTAAGCCATGTGAATAATTGTTGCCTGGTGAGAGGTGACAAGAGGTTTAATGGCTTTGTGATCCATGTGAATAGTTGTTGCCTAGTAAGAGGTGACAAGATGTTTAATGGCCTTGTGAGCCATGTGAATAGTTGTTACCTTGTGAGAGGTGACAAGATGTTGATCCAGAGATTGATGTAAGAGATGGAAATGTTCAAAATAAACTAGGTAAATAGGAACCCCGTAAGATAATAATAATAAATGGTTACATAGATAATATTGAAATGTTGGTTATACATACATTATGGTCATAGCCAAATAAGGGATATATTGTTTTGAATATGCTAAAATGAGACATGAGGAATACTTGTATCACATAAAGGATTTGAATGTGTATGAGAGTTCGACTGAGGTATAATTCCTAGTAAAAGTGATGTGGTATTCAGTGATGAGTTAAAGGGATTGATGTCCCATAATGAAAGTGAAAGGGAAACATAAAGGTATTCCAACTACTATGGAATCCTTAGCAATATGGCCATGATCTCACAGGATTGGTATAATCCAATACCTGGTTGTACTCTCAAAGTGATCTCACGGGATTGGCATAATCCAATACCTAGCTGTAATATCTCACGATTGGTACAATCTAATACTTGGATATAATCTCACAGGATTGACATAGTCCAATACATGGTTGTGATGTCACAGGATTGGGATAACCTAACACCTGGAAGAACTCTCACAGGATTGAGATGACCCAATACCTGGGTGAACTCTCACAAGATTGGGATAGGATTGGCATAATCCAAAATCTAGCTATAATATTATAGGATTGGTACAATCAAATACTTAACTGTATTAATACAGGATTGATACAATCCAATACTTGGTTCTAATATCACAGGATTGATACAATCCAATACCTGGCTATAATATCACAGGATTGGTACAATCCAATACCTAGTTGTAATCTCATAGGATTGGTTCAATCCAATACCTGCCTGTAATATCACAGGATTGGTACAATCCAATACTTGGCTGTAATATCACAGGATTGGTGCAATCCAATACATGGCTGTAATATCACATGATTGGTACAATCCAATACCTGGTTGTACACTTGCAAGATTTGTATAAAGTTGGAACATGATGATATTATCACAGGATAAGCTTGAGATGTTAGTATAATATGATGGATAAATGATACACATGTTCTTCATATTCCTTATATAGTGAATAGATGATTTACTACTCTATCATAGACAATTACAATGCTTTTAAAGATGAGAATGTTCTAATCTACTTATCCATAGTGATTAACCTTGCTTATTTATATAAAAGAACCTCTGCTCATTTTTATACTATTTACCTGTGAAATAACATTGTTGGTGGAGAGTTATATCTCTCACTGGGACAATTGTCTCACCTTGTGGGATCCACAATTTTTAGGTGGACATGCACGAGGAGGTAGAGACCGTTCTGCAAAGGAAGGACAACAACAACAGGGACATTAATAACAACTCAGGTTGAGTGTACTATCTGTCGTGTCTTGTAGATAGAAGTCCTATGTGTCATCTTTGTACTCTCAGGTCCTCGGATTTAGTGTGTGATGGTTTTATGAACAATCTGAGATTTCAGCTTGTATGCCTCGAGGTTTTATGTTGCTTCAGTATATGTTCTGACAAAGCAATTGTTTTATGTTATCCTTGAGATGAGACGGTACAGTGTATGTACAATGCGAACCCTGATGTATATAAAGTTTTGGTTCTTTCATTAAGAGTTTTCCAGGAAATGGATGTCTTTGCAAAATGGTTTTAAATTTTAGTAATTTTTGTTAATCTGTTGTTTATGGTTATTTCGCATAATTAGTAATGATTTGGCTATCGGGTTGTTGGCGGTCATTTCAAGTTTGGTATCAGATCTTAAGGTTTGCTAAGTCTACAGAGACATAGGACTAAGGTGTTGAGTCTATTCTAGTGTCCTCTAATATATCCTATAGTGACTTCTTCTTATGAAGAAGAAAGGGTGAAGTTTAAAAATGACTGGAGAACACGAGGAACACATTGCTGAGAGCAATGTTGTTGCACTAGGACAAGGTGAGAGGGATCATGCAAGAGAAGAATGAGTGCCTGAGAATTCCCATCTTGACCCAATCAGGATAGAGAATCCTGCTTTTTATGCTCTTGTTGGGCAGGATAGGACAACAATCATGCATATAGTGGACTGAATACTAGCTATATAATCTAGGTTACCAGCCTCAATGCAGAAACTTTTGATTCTGAAAGGATTCCTGAATGATAGTCATGTTGGAATAGTGGAAAATGTGGGAAGGATCACCATATGGCAAGTAAATAGACTCTCCCATGAGTATAGATAGATAGTACATATGTGATGGCAATGCCCAAGGAGGGGCAATAAGCTGAGAATTAAGGAAAGGTGTAATGACCCTACCTCCCGGTAACCCCCTGTTAAGGGAGACCAAGAGGCTAGAGGCGTTATCCCAAAATAGGATCAGTGGTTTTACAAATAATCAACAATAATTAATAAATTCTACAACAACAGAGCTTTTATTGGAATAAATTTTTTCTATTCATACCTTACATAATATAGGTAGTGGAATTATTTACCCAAGAAAGAACTTATCTAACTACAATCCAAAAATTCTTTATTAAGCTTTATTATATCAATGCCACTTTAAAGGAATATCCATTTCTTGATAACCTAAATCGCCAACAAACAAAATGGTGGTTAGTATAACAAATTATACTAGTATGTGGGGGAAAGAATAATCTTGCATTAATTGTAACAACATATCACAAGAAACTATGGTTTAACAAGCAAACTTTACATTTTAAATATGACTACTCAATCCTTACATACCCTAGCCTCTGTTTTATCCCTATAGTGGACATGGATACTACCTCTCATATGGTAGATCTTAACTAACCCCCATGATCCTACCTTATAAGTAGATCAATACATAGGGACTAGAGTCGTATGGTCCTACCGAAGGGTAGACCAACACATCGACTCATGATAACCTAATGATCCTACCTCGTGGGTAGACCATGTACTAGGTCATCTATATAATAAACATCATAGCTACAGAGGAGGACCAGGATTTGAGCTAGTTATGTACATATAATTATGATGATAGTCATAGTCACTTTATAATTGCATGAAATAAAAAACAATCAAGCATTTATTCCAACAATCGATAAAACTTCAAGAATCACCAGGAAACTAAAGTGATTTAACCATAAGCATAACCACATACCTGATTTGGAGGTAACTTGATGTCCAAGCAAGAATAATCAAGAATAACCAATCAAGCAATGAATCATAAATCCTGAAATTAATGCATAACACCCATGTGTCATTACTTTATCCAAAACATTCTCAAGATTGACTTGCATTCCACCTTAGGATTTCTAGGCCAACTTCAGGATTTTATTAGGGTTTTAGCCTCCTTAACTGATTATCACTTTTAATGAAGTTGGTCCACAAACCAAAATTTTGACATCATATACATGATTGAATTTCAATTTAGTCAAATATATCTCTTTTACACTAAAACCATCATGTTTATCCTTTTAGGTCATGTCAAGATCATTAAGGCCAATTATCATGTTCAGGTTCTTTTGAGTTGACAACTCTTATTTCATTAATGATTATAGTTCGATTCACAAATGAACCCTAATTACCGTATTTCATATCTTCTAGGTTAGCAAACCCTAATTTATCATTAATTTAACTTTTATGCACTAGGAAACCCTAATTATCCAAATTAAGGGTATTTATCCACAATTAGTCCAATAACACTATTTTCATGCCCTCTAGATGGATTCCCATATTTAGATTCATTAAATCTCATGACTACCTGAATTAGGGTTTTTAATCCTTTTAATGCAATTTAATTTCATGAAACCCTAATTACATAAGTTATGAACAAATATCTCTAATTAGATCTCTTTCATCATATTTATGTAATCAAGTCAGACTTTGATTACTAGTATCAACTAAGTCTATCGAATACACCCATAATCAAAATCTAGAGCTTTGATCTATTTAAAGCTTTATAGTTATCAACTTTACGTACTTTTCAAATTAGAAGAAGAAACAGAGTTTGATTATATTTTTAATAGATTCCTCATGTTTTTCTGAGCAAGATTCATATATAATTCATCTTAATCTGAGCTACCAGTAATTAGTTACGAATTTCACAAGATAAATTACCTTTTGTCCAATGGCGTACTGCCACGTCAGCATCTCGGCCCTTGCTTCCCTTTTCCACATGGTTATTCAGTATCCAATAGAGTATGGCCCTCTCAGCGGCTCGCTCCATCATGGCTGAGATAGGAAACATAACCAAAAGACAACTTTGCCCTTTCTATCCTTCTTAAATGTCGGGGGCAAGGAGGTAGTTTCCTCCTTTCCATCGTCTTCCCCCCTTCATAGTCCGCTCCGCCACGTGCTCCAGGCAGCTGAGTCAACCAAAAGGTTGACTTGGAGCTACAAGGCACCGACAAGGCATGTAAGAACGTCGTCAGCCCCGACAGGGATGGATGAACTCACCTGCAACCTCAAGTACGCCGGAGAGGCGAAAACGGGAGGACAAGATTAGATCTTGGTTGCGACTATTCAAGGAAGAACTAGAGAAAAGACAGAGGAAGATCGATTTGGCGATGGGGAAGGCTTTCTTTTGGTGCAAAGGATTTCACGCAAAACTCCCCCTTACAGAGGCGGATTCCTAGCCCTTTATATAGGCATGGAGGGTGTCCGCTGGTCTCCCATGGAGTCCAGGCCCCAACGGTCATTGGGCAAATTCCCAACCTATAGATATTTTAGGGAAAGTTGGGGTTGATTGTGTTCGGAATCATCTCCCGCAATTGATGGGAGTATTGCCTTCCATATCTGAGGCTGTAGAGAGAGAAAAGTTATTCAGATAGAGGTAGAAGATAATGTAGAGCCACCCGATCCAGATCTAACGGTCTCAATTGCACGTCAGATACACTCCCAAAAGGAAATCAAATTGTGAGATTTAAATCAATCCTCTTCTTTTTAGGAAATCTTCCAAAATTCATATCTCCCAAACCACATGTCCAATTAATTTCAAATTGTAAGGGAAAGTCTATAAAGACTTAATCTACATATATTCCAAGTTTGAAGCCAAAAATCAAAAGCAATAACTCCTTTTCTTTATTTGCCAGTCAATGATTTATAAAGCATGTATTAATAAGAACACATATTTTCTCTCTCCTTCTTTCCTATTTTCTCTATTTCAAATTTTATAAACATTATAAGGCAAGTGGAGTCAAAACCACTCTATTTTGGCCACTTCTATCTCATTCTAGAGAATTCCATATATTTCTCATAAATACATTGCTTAAAATCCATTATGTTTGATCTTTCTATAATATTTGGACTTTTCTTCTTTTCTTCTTTCTTATATCCAATATTGGATTAATAGAATAGTAGAAATCATGAAATTCATGTCAAAGGGGAAATTTGCAAAGAAACCCATTCTTTTAAGTAAAGCAAACAAACTTCTCAATTCATGTCTATATTCATAAAATAATTACATTTCCATTATGAAAACACATGTAAAATTGAAGTTGTAACATCCTTCCCCTCTTATAAGAATTTTGCCCTCAAAATTCCACCAAACATACAAACAATTTAGGATAAGACTTTTCCATGTCCATCGTTGGCCCCCATGTGGCTTTATCCTTCCCATTGTGCTTCCAAAGAACCTTTAGCATCCCATAATCTTACCTTTGAGTTCTTTCACCTTGGTATCTAGAATCCTCATAGGTGACTCAGGACATTTCAGCCTCCCTTGGGAGCTCACTAGGTTCATTGCACATCACATGGTTTGGGTACCTCACATAGCTCTAGATCAGACACATGGAACTCGTCACACATCCTATTATCCTGAGGGGTAAGGTCAAACATAATTAACTACACCAATTCATCTCAAATGGACCCAGGAATCGGGGACTCATCTTCCACAACTATAGCTCAGAGGGGTCGGTTTTTCATACACATGTTCCCCACAGTGAACTGCATGTCATTTTTCTTCGCATCGGCTCACAACTCCAGGCGATCATGGGCTTTTCAAAGTGTCTTTATCTACATACATTGTGGTCTCTCTTTGGCCTTCGCCAGGTCCTCTCACCAACATCACCCAAGATAAGTGGTGACCGTCACATTCTTCCTTACAGAGCTTCATACCTCCCGATACTGGCTACGGTGTCTATCATAACAAGCAAACTCTACGACAGGAATTGTTCCCATGTATCACCCTGAACGAGCACACATGCTCTCATAAGACCTTCTAGAGTCTGGCCCACACTCTCCTGATTGTCCACCAGTTAGGGGTGATATGCTATACTCATCTCCAAATTAGCGTCGAGTTCCTCTTACATCTACTTCCACCACATGGAAGTGAACTTGAGGCCATGCTCAAGATATTGAACTCAGGTCACGGTGTAGTTGAACTACCTCGCTTTCATATATAGTTCAACTGGGTCTGTCACAGTGACAGTGCCCTCTCAAGGGATTAGATCAACTTGGTAACGTGATTCACCATAACCCATTCTCTCTCAGGGACTTTTCAATATATGTCACAACTTGTTGGGTTACTGGTGTCCGGCCTTCACCTCTTGGTTTGCATGGCGACAAGCCACATGAAACTCTATATACTCCTTCCTCATAGGTACTTAAAGTACTATTGTAAAGCTTTTATCATCTTAGTATTATGGCGGTGTACGGTGAACTTAAAATCATGATCTTCTGCATGTCATGATTCTTCAAGGGTGACTCCTCAGAAACCCTAACACACTTTACTAGTAGATTTCACCACATTCTTTTCCTGAGAAGTGTGTCTGAGGTTCTCATAACTACCCTTTTATCTCATCAAGCTCTGGGCTGGCTAACTGAGTAACCACTAACTCGACCAACAGGTCAGGTTATATCTAAGTGTTAGCCACATAGATCTCATCTTCTAACGATCGTAGGGTTCACCTAACAACCTTTTTCAGTCTCTCCACTATATATGCAAGTCCAATGTACGCATGGGTTGTATTCTACTAAGAACATCTTGTTACCCCTTAAGCATCCTTAAATGGTAGGTAATGGTGATGCCATAAACCCTCATATACTTCG
The DNA here is from genome assembly GCA_963693085.1 of Alisma plantago-aquatica. Classification (NCBI taxonomy): domain Eukaryota; kingdom Viridiplantae; phylum Streptophyta; class Magnoliopsida; order Alismatales; family Alismataceae; genus Alisma; species Alisma plantago-aquatica. Next base: position 162,315,209 of record OY856409.1, read on the forward strand.
CTCATCATCCTCATCTCAGGTTTAGGTCTAACTGAGTTAAGAAGACGTTGAGCTCATCATCTCAATTATCAAACCCGAACTTATGACTCATAGATTCCAAATACTTCCAGGAAGGTACGTTCTTCATATTAAAACCATATTTCCAATGTACTCTCATAAGGTGTGGTGGTTCCTTTATCCTCAATCATCATAGAAGGGTTTCAACTCATATCACTTTCATCCTTAGTATATGGCATGCATTTTGCCCTATCTCTCACACCCATAGAAAGATGAAATAAGCATTTGGCTGCAGTCCAAATAGAGAGTTCATCACGTTCCAAGAGTAGAGATGGTGCATCACACAATGCCATTAAACTTTCCAAAATAAGTTGAAACATACCTCTCATTTCTCCACATCATAACATCTCCAATTTATGTTTACATTCATGGTAAGGCTGTTCCCAAACACTCTTGGGCCTCCACGTCACTCTTATGTATAATCCTTAGTCATTACCTCACAGTCTCTAGGGTGTTGATACTTTTCGGGTGATTTGACCCTTATGAATCTAAGGAGTGCCTCTCACTTTTACCCTTTAGGCCACATGAATGCATGAAGGTGGCCAATCTCATAACCCATGGGCCTCAGGCAAAGGTAGCTATTACCTCCTTACCCTATGGTCGTGTGTATTCAGGGAACAGACAGCTCCTACTCCCATCGGTGTTATCCCTACTTGACCTTAGTGTTGACTTAGGATTCTACAGTAGTTCATGATTTCTGTGTTGATACTCAAGCATATCTGATCCTTGAATCCTCACCCAAATATCCATCCTCTCTTGGGCATCCTTTCATATCTTCATAAGAATAATGGAGACCTACCTATCACATACAAGTTACCTCCATGGCAACATATCATTCTTCCCCTTAGAGATGGTCACACATGGGTCTAGGGATTCATGATCATTCTATGTACTCTTCACTTAGTTCGTCAAACTCTTACAAGAGACCTCTTTAGGTTACCACAAACCTAAACCAAAAGGTGGTATTCATCCTACATGAAGGGTCCCTTCCCAGGATGGGAGGAAACTATCTCTTGGTAGTAATAAAGGGTCACCAACGTCCTTACCTCATCATATATATGCTTAACTCCTAACATGATACTTATGCACATATCTAGTAAGAAGACAACTTACTAAACCATATTAAGCTCATTGGTACATCATACATATTCATCATTCCTCAAGGTTTAACCAATACCATACATGCATATGTCACCAACATATGTGAGGGGTTCCTCAAACACAGATCTCAACTCGAGTGGATTTCCTTTTGCTGTAACACATGAGGGGTGCAATACTAGAATGCTATGAACTCAATCAGTCTTCCAAACCTCATGTGCACGAGGTACCACTTCTTTCCCTCTTTGGTCCAAGAATCGAGGTTCACCTCTTGTGCATTAGCTATCTAGCTGCATGCTCAGTTGTTCCAACAAGAACCGGACCTATTCCAGGTATAGCCTACACTTCATAACACTCTTCCATGTGAACAACCTTTAGATAACTGGGTACGATGTCTCACATCTTGTTATCATACCTTTTTAAGGTCTAAGGAACTCTTCATCATGCTCCTAAAAGGGTAGGTATTCATCAAATTTGTACATTCATTCACAAAGCCTCTTCCTCATTCTAGGGTTTGGTTCCTCTAAAACATCCAAGGTACAAAAAGCCTCCAAGGATCATGCATAAGGCTACCATACTATCCACTTTGGATCGTCTAAACCTAGTCATATCATACCCAACTTCACATGGTTCCTTGTGCCTCAAAGTCAAGGTCTCCAACCTCCTTCATCGGGTTCTGCACCTTTCTCTAGAGCTAACCCTATAATGGGTCCTACACCTGGAGGTTCTCTCTCTGAAGATGGTTCAAGCTCTTAAGGTTACATGTCTGCACTTAATGTGTGAAAGTTATGATCCAAACCTATGTCTGACCAAGATTATCTAACGCTATGCACGCTCATCTCATGAACATTAGGCATGATCCTTCAGGTCTAGGTCTAAAACCTGTTGTCAGCCTTGTTCCTGTTCTTTTCTATGTAGGTGCACACCTCCTCTTCTACTCATATATAGTAGTTAGGGTTTTTATATGGTTACCACTAACCTCCTCAATGAGGGAATTATCCCTCACCCTAACAGACACGACCCCTCCAAGGTCGAGTCGCCACAAGGGACTAGGGTTAACCAACTATACATAGTTCATGCTTCTTATGGATACTCAAAACCTCTATACAACATGCATGGTTGTCCCACGTACGTGCATGCATGGTCAACAATGATATCCAACTCATCGTGTCTTCTCTTTCTCTTTCCACCGTCAAGGGTTTGGGTTAGCATCGTTCTTAGAAGATGCATTAGGTCCCTTCCTCTTCATGGAGGCTTCTTCCTCCAAGTCTAACTCTCTCCTCCTATTCCTACAAGATGGTTTAACCTCAACATTGTCCTGAGGGGTAACCAAGAGCATAGCAACACGGGCCATGCAACCTAATCATGTGACAAAACTCAGTCTGAGTTTCTAATTATCAAAACATATGTCCATGACATCTTTCTTACATGCTTTTCATTATTTGGTGGATGATTCCTTAATCCTTATCATTCTTAATCCCAAAACTCAGGAGGGTGGTCGAAAGAGACGAAAAACCCTAATCTCATAAAGTTATACAATGAACAGGGTCGAGAAGGGAGGAAGACATACAAGAGAAGACCTAGAGGTATCTAATTTCGAGTCAAAGACTTTGATTTCAGCCAAGCGGACACATCAGGGAGTCCTCGTGACCGACTAGCGGTGCGGAGGAAAATATTGCCAGCCCCTAGACCGTGATCCTTTTCTAGACACTCCATCATTAGAAAATCCTCTCATAACTTCCTTGTGCTCTAAAGAGTTTGTAAAATTTAATAATTACGGAAGATTAAATGGAAAACCACGGCTCTGATACCAAATGTAACAACCCTGCCTCCTGGTAACCCCCAGTTAAGGGAGACCAAGAGGTTAGAGTTTTTATCCCAAATAGGATCAGTGGTTTTGCAAATAATCAACAATAATTAATAAATTCTACAACAACAAAACTTTTACTAGAATATTTTTTTTCTATTCATACCTTGCATAATATAGGAAGTGGAATTCTTTACCCAGGAAAGAACTTATATAACTACAATTCCCTAATTCTTTATTAATCCTTATTCCAGCAATGTCACTTTAAAGGAATATCCATTTCTTGATAACCTAAATCACCGACAAACAAAATGGTGGTCAGTATAATGAATGATACTGGTATGTTGGGTAATAATTATACTACATTTAATTGTAAAAAACATATTGTAAGAAACTATGGTTTAACAATCAAACTTTATATTTTAAACATGACTACTCAATCTGTACATACCCTAGCCTCTATGTTGTCCCTACAATGGACATGGATACTACCTCTCATATGGTAGATCTCAACTAACACCCATGATCCTTCCTTATAGGTAGATCAATACATAGGGTCGAGGATTCGTGTGCTCCTACCCAAGGGTAGACCAACACATTGACTCATGATAACCTAATGATCCTACCTCACAGGTAGATGATGTACTAGGTCATCTATCTAATCAACATCAGAGCTACAGAGGAGGACCAAGTTCTGAGCTAGTTATGTACATATAATTATGGTGATAGTCATTGCCACTTTATAATTACACAAAATAAAAGACAATCAAGCATTTATTCCAAGCAATCGATGAAACTTCGGGAATCACCAGGAAACTAAAGTGATTCAACCATAAGCGTAACCACATACATGATCCGGAGGTAACTTGATGTCCAAGAAAGAATAATCAAGAATAAACAATCAAGTAATCAATCATGAATCCTAAAATTAATACATAACACCAATGTGTAATTACTTTATCTAAAACATTCTCAAGATTGACTTGGATTCCACCTTAGGATTTATAGGCCAACTTTAGGGTTTATTAGGGTTTTAGCCTCCTTAAACCGATTATCACTTTTAATGAAGTTTGGTCTACAAACCCTAATTTCGACATCATATACATGATTGAATTTCAATTTAGTCAAATATATATTTCTTACACTAAAACCACCATGTTTATCCTTTTAGGTCTTGTCAAGATCATTAAGGCCAATTATCATGTTCTAGTTCTTTTGAATTGACAACTCTTATTTCATTAATGATTATAGTTTGATTCATAAATGAACCCTAATTACCATATTTCACATCTTCTAGGTTAATTTATCATTAATTATACTTGTATACACTAGGAAACCCAAATTATCCAAATTAAGGGTATTTATCCACAATTATCCAATAACACTATTTTCATGCCCTCTTGATCGATTCCCATATTTAGATTCATTAAATCTCATAACTACTAGAATTAGGGTTTTTAATCCTTTTAATGCACTTTAATTTCATGAAACCCTCATAATACAAGTTATGAACAAATATCTCTAATTAGATCTCTTTCATCATATTTATCAAGTCAGACTTTGATTACTAGTATCAAATAAGTCTATCGAATACACCCATAATTAAAATCTAGGGCTTTGATCTATTTAAATCTTTAAAGTTATTAACTTTATGTACTTTTAATATTAGAAGAAGAAATAGAGTCTAATTATATTTTTACTAGATTCCTCATATTTTTCTGAGCAAGATTCATATATAATTCATCTTAATCTGAACTACCAGTAATTAGTTATGAATTTCACAAGATAAATTACCTTTTGTCCAATGGCGTACTTCCACGTCAGCATCTTGGCCCTTGCTTCCATTTTCCACGCGGTTATTCAGTAGCCAATAGAGTGAGGCCCTCTTAGTGGCTCGCTCCTGTGTGGTTGAGATAGGAAACATAACCAAAAGACAACTTTGCCCTTTCTATCCTTCTCAAACGTCGGGGGCAAGGAGGTAGTTTCCTCCTTTCCATCGTTCCCCCCCTTTACGATCCGCTCCGCCGTGCGCTCCAGGCAGCTGAGTCAACTGGAAGGTTGACTTTGAGCTACAAGGCACTGACAAGGTATGTAAGAACATCGTCGGCCCCGACAGGGGTGGACGAACTCGCCTGCAACCTCAGGTACGCCGGAGAGGAGAGAACAAGAGGATGAGAATGGATCTGGGTTGCATCTATTCAAGGAAGAACCAAAGAAAAGACATAGAGGATGACCGGTTTGGTGATGGGGAAGGCTCTCGTTTGGTGTGAAGGATTTCACATAGAACTCCCCCCTTACAAAGGGGGATTCCTTGCCCTTTATATAGGCATGGAGGGTGTCCACCGGTCTCCCATGGAGTCCAGGCCCCGACAGTCATTGGGTGAAGTCCCAACCTGTAGAGATTTTAGGGAAAGTTGGGGTTGATTGTGTTCGGAATCATCTCCCTCAATTGACGGGGGTACTGCCTTTCCAGATCTGAGGTTGTAGAGAGAGAAAATGGTGTGATAAGATCGTCCTAACTATTGCTTCTATCTTCCTAGTCAGACAGAGGTAGAAGATAACGTAGATTCACCCGATCCGGATCTAACAGTCTCAATTGCACATCAGATATACTCCCAAAACGAAATCAAATTGTGACATTTAAATCAATCCTCTTCACTTTAGGAAATCTTCCCAAATACATATCTCCCAAACCACAAGTCAAATTAATTTCAAATTTAAGGGAAAGTCTATAAAGACTTAATCTACACATATTCCAAGTTTAAAGCTGAAAATCAACAGGAACTCCTTTTCTTTATTTGCAAGTCAATGACTTATAAAGAATGTATTATGTATAAGAACACATATTTTCTCTCTCCTTCTTTCCTATTTTCTTTATTTCGAATTTGATAAACATTATAAGGCAAGTGGAGTCAAAACCACTCTATTTTGGCCACTTATATTTCATTCTAGAGAGTTCCATATATTTCTCATAAATACATTGCTTAAAATCCATTATCTTTGATCTTTCTATAATATTTGGACTTTCTTCTTCTTATATCCATTATTGGATTAATAGAAATCATGAAATTCATATCAAAGGGGAAATTTTCAAAGAAACCCATTCTTTGAAGTAAAGCATAAAACCTTCTCAATTCAAGTCTATATTCATAAAATAATTACATTTCAATTATGAAAACACGTGTAAAATTGAGGTTGTAACAAAAGTTCTCTATAATTCTAGAGACATTTACCTAGTTGTTCTAAAAGGCAAAATTTTTAATACCACCAGTGCAACAAATGCCTAGTGCACCAGGGAAGTAGTCACTAAGTAAAGGCAAAAGTCCTAACTTTCCACCTATAAGAACTCCTGACTTAGCTTCTACATCAGTAATAAGACTGATAAGACTATGGTACGAGGACAAGACATGTTATAGATATGGACATGTTGAGCATACTAAACCTTTTGTTCAAAAAGAAGGGAGGAAATGACCCAACAACCGAGGCAGACTCGGCAGGTCTTACAAAAGTTAGAGCCCAATAGTATAAAAAGGAAAAAGCAACAACATGAAACAACTAGACTTTATGTTTGAGTCAACCTGAAGTGGTAGATGACTACGAGGGGTGATAGTTAGATAGAGCTTTTTCATTCTGATATTTCTTCTCTTGATTTTATCTGATAATCATAAGAAGGTAGTTTTTGTTGAGCTTCCTTTTATTAGTCCTATGAGGACATGAGGAGGAGATAAGAAGGATGAGAACTTATATTCGGTCCAATATTCTTTTAAATATTTTGAAATTTCTCTCTTCATGAAGGAAGGGAAGAGATATAAGAGAAACAACCAGAGAAAATTTGAGATACTAAGTAGTAAAATTTAAAGAGATGTTAAAAGTAAGAAACATAATATAAAAAAATGCATACTACCTAACTTCAGTTCTTGCATACCTTGGTCAGGTATTCATCTATTGAAGGTAAGGTAAGTATGACACTCTTAGATTGCTATCTTTCTGATTACTCTGATCAAGTAGTCATTTTCAGACAATCTAAAGAGAATAATGAAGTAGGAGATGTGGAACATATATTTTTACCACATCCTAATTGATATATGAAGGAATCTGAGTTAAATCATAGATCATCTTATAAACAAAGGAAGATGTTTATTATAATGTATACCTTGGTCTGAGGACCTAGAGGTAACAGTCACCTGATGAAAGGTGACAATGTTCAGTGATGAAATAATGGTTTGAATACCCCAGATCTAGTAATCATGATGATGACGATGCTAAGGGATGATGACATGTAATCATCTCTATAATTCCTATGTTGACGGCAAGGAACATAAGTGGAAATAAAATTTAATGACACATGAACAATTGAAAGTTCATGCAATACTCAAAGAAGGTGATAACCACTTTTCTTTAATAAACAATCCTGAATAATGATGGGGTGATAAGAAGGACTATGTTTCCTTGTATTTCTTCCTTTCAGGAACATGACAAACAAGTAAGTCTTATGACACTTGATATGGATAGATTTGAAGTAATCCATAATGGGATACTTTGAAAAGTATCAGTTAGTTCTAGATTATGGTTCCAAGACAAAACTATATGTGATAAGTAATACGTTTGGTTTTGGTAAATAACTACAGAGGATGGAAATGATAAGGAAGTGATGTGTTTTTGACACTTGTAACTAATATTAAGGTAAGGAATTCTAGCATTCAAGAAGTTTTAAAGGTATGAGATGGTGAGGACATGACTCCTATAAGTTGATTAATGATAGGTTACCTAGAAAGGCCAACTTTGAGGTTAGTTGGATGATATGGACATCATATGTTAGGGGTTTATGCTTTTTATAAACATCACATCGATAAGGATGTATTCATTAAAGAAACATTTCTATAATCATCATGGGATAGGTTTATCAAGCTAAGATAACTTCTTAGGATATCCCCATCTAGATATGTTGAGGTAGCTTATACGTATAACATCTAGAGTCACCTCTGAGAGAGTACTTCTTGATATGTAACCTCTCCTTATCACAAGAAAATAAATAGCTTAAGGAATGGTTGATTCTAATCATAAGTAAGTTAGTGTTGAACCAATAAATTAGACTGGTACAACATAAGTATGATAAGACTTGTAGTCTCAAATGAATGACAGAATGTAACTCCAATCTGGGAAGGATAGTTGAGTATGATAGATTTTATGATAACCATGTGTGAAAGAACTTTGTTCTGGTCAAAGCATTATGGTATCTCCATGACATCAAGATGTTATGTGGAGACTTGATGATATAAGGTATGAATGACAACTGTCTTTCTTCATCTGGGATTTTGGGGACGAAATCCTTGTTAGGGGTTTATAACCTGTAATATCCCTGACCTGGGTTTAGGTCTAACCTTGTTTTTTTAGCCTAAATAAGTTGCTTATAACTTTAATATGATCCTCTAAAGTGTTTTGTTATCAGGTAACAAACTTATATTTCAAATTTGGTCATGTTTCAATAATGTTTGAGCAATGTTCTCATGTTTTGGACCAAAATGCAATTTACCCAAGATTAGGGGTCATATTGCAAAATATCACATGTTAAACATACCTCATGTGTTTTAGCATCATAAGAGAGATAATTATGCAAGGTGTTGGCTTGTGGAAGGCCTGAATTCCCAGTTTGAACTTGTTTGAATAATGTTAGTGCCTTGTGTACCAATTTTGGTACAAGTTGTAATTTACCCAAAATGTAGGATTGATATGCAATTTACCACCTCTAGAGTGTTCCTACTCCCTCCTAGTATCATCTAGAGGAGGGATAAAGAAGGAGACACCATGATTGAATCATATTTGAATGATAGTATTCATGGTGATGAATAGACCAAGACAGGGTTGAATGTGAAACCCAAATTTGAGCTTGTAACAGGTTGTAGAGTTCATATGAGAGTGCCTATCAGCCAAGGAGCCATAGGGAGACTCTCATGTCAGTTTTTGAACTCTTGACCTGGTCCAGTACGAGCTAAGAACCTCAAGGAGGTGAAGTGTATTGGTTTCAACTTCCTTGAAAAAGTTGTATCGGGTTGTGAATAAAGTGGTGATTGAGTTGAGATATCTTATCCAACAAGATAAGTGATGGCCAAAATATCATCTCTAGATTATCCTCAAGTGTTTTTAATTTCAAGATAAATATGAGTGCATGCAATGACAAGTTTCAACCATGCATGGACACGTGGCACCTAGTAGCTTAAAATGATGATACGTCATATACACACTTTTTCATGAACCTCAAGTATATATACCCTTCCTTTCACCTCCTAGTGAAATTTTTCGAATCCTACCACCTACTTTCTATTAGATATCATGCATAGAGTCTTGGTATCATACATAGGTGAAGTGTTATCGTCAATAGGGCCTTGGTATCGGCCATAGCAAGTTGATATCGGTCATAGTGGAGTGATACTAGCCACAAGTGAAAGGGATATTAGCCACAAGTGAGGGAATATCATGCATAAGTAGTGAGGTATTGTGTATGGTTCTAAGGATCAAGAAGGATCTCAAGTCTTAACCCTAAGGTAAAGCTATGATCATCTTCAACCTTGGATTGAAGCATGGATCTAGGGTTATGATCTTCCTTTCTTTTCTTTTTCACCAAGTTCTTTACTATGGTGATTCCTTGTATATGAAGGAGTTGTGAACAAGCCTTGGACTTTTGATAAGTCATCCTCAACCTTAGGAACGTGAATCTTTGGAGCTTGGAGCTTTGAAGTTGTTCCTTAGGCGGGTTATATAACTTGAACCGAAACATGTTATTACTCACCATATTTCTAGATATATTCAATGATCTACTTTCAATTCCGAAATTTTCTTGAATACTTGATATATAGATTAGTTCTAGTAGTTGCTTAGACCTTTTACTAGAATAAGTAGAATGAATGTCTAGATCTTGAATATGATTGTATCACCTTATAAAGTGATATGAGGTTCAAGCACATAAGCAAGCACCTCTAGCCCAATATGGTGATGTACCTACACCACTAAAATGATATGGATATGAGTTTATACTTCCTTGAATGATATGGTAATGTAGTATACACGTCTTGGATGATATGAGATCAAGCATACACCTCTTTGCCCGATATGGTTTGAAGCGCACACACACACCTCTTTGCCTGATATGGTGTGAAGCACACACACACACCTCTTTGCTCGATATGGTGTGAAGCACACATACACCTCTAAAGTGATATGGTAAGCACACATACACCTCTAAAGTGGTTCATAATGGTCAACCCTATATCAACAATGCCTTAAACCGGGATGAGTCCATATCACTTGATGATAGTTGGGTAATTCAAGTGTGTGACTTACGGCCAATACACTATAGGATAAATGTGAAGAACCCTAATACAAGATAAGTTGATGAAATTTAGTAAGATAAAAGTTATGAGGGAATTGATACATCAAGGCATGATAAATATTATATCCAACACCTCAAGGTTGAAACACCTTGTTGCACCTCAAATCCATTATACTGGGATGAGTAACACATGAAGTGTGTCATGTCAATTGTTACATTATGATGTAATGAGTTTAATGAACTTTGATAAGTGTAGGCTAACATACCTTGAGAGAGGGTTAAGGCAAGATAATAAAGTATGATGTAATCAATATCCTAGTACTGATGAGAGAGAAACTCATACTTTGTGTTGATAATCATTTAATGATAAATGATGAGAATAAATAAGTATGATTGAATACTTATGATATCCATGTATACTCCTAGATATGTAGAGCAATGAGTTAGGGTTTGTATTGATAATATGAATTGGAAACCCAATTTGGCTATAAAGGGAAATCCTAACTCTAATAATGGGCCTTGTAAGCCATGTGAATAATTGTTGCCTAGTTAGAGGTGACAAGAGGTTTAATGGCCTTGTGAGCCATGTGAATAGTTGTTTCCTAGTGAGAGGTGACAAGATGTTTAATGGCCTTGTAAGCCATGTGAATAATTGTTGCCTAGTGAGAGGTGACAAGAGGTTTAATGGCCTTGTGAGCCATGTGAATAGTTGTTTCCTAGTGAGAGGTGACAAGATGTTTAATGTCCTTGTGAGCCATGTGAATAGTTGTTACCTTGTGAGAGGTGACAAGATGATGATCTATAGATTGATGTAAGAGATGGAAATGTTCAAAATAAACCAGGTAAATAGGAACCCCTTAACATAATAATAATAATAAATGGTTACATAGATAATATTGAAATGTTGGTTATACATGCATTATGGCCATAGCCAAATAAGGGATATATTGTTTTGAATATGCTAAAATGAGACATGAGGAATACTTGTATCACATAAAGGATGTGAATGTGTATGATGGTTTGACTGAGGTATAATGCCTAGTAAAAGTGATGTGGTATTTAGTGATGAGTTTATGGGATTGATGTCCCATAATGAAAGTGAAAGGGAAACATAAAGGTATTCCAACTACTATGGAATTCTTAGCAATATGGCCATGATCTCACATGATTGGTATAATCCAATACCTAGTTGTACTCTCAAAGTGATCTCACAGGATTGACATAATCCAATACCTAGCTGTAATATCATAGGATTGGTACAATCCAATACCTGGATATAATCTCATAGGATTGTCATAGTCTAATATTGGTTGTGATCTCACAGGATTGGGATAACCCAATACCTGACACAACTCTCATAGGATTAAGATAACCCAATACATGGCTGAACTCTCACAGGATTGGGATAACCCAATACCTGGATGAATTCTCACAAGATTGGGACAGGATTGGCATAATCCAATATCTAGCTATAATATCAGAGGATTGGTACAATCCAATACCTGGCTATAATATCATAGGAGTGATACAATCCAATACCTGGTTGTAATATCACAAGATTGGTACAATCCAATACCTGGTTGTAATATCACAGGATTGGTACAACCCAATATCAGGTTGTAATATCACAGGATTGGTACAATCTAATACTTGGATGTAATATCATAGGATTGGTACACTCCAATACCTGGTTGTAATATCATAGGATTCGTACAATCCAATACCTGGCTGTAATATCATAGGATTGGTACAATCCAATACCTAGCTGTACACTTACAAGATTGGTATAAAGCTGGAACATGATGATATTATCACAGGATAAGCTTAAGATGTTAGTATAATGTGATGGGTAAATTATACACATGTTCTTCATATTCCTTATAAAGTGAATAGATGATTTACTACTCTATCATAGACAATTGCTATTCTTTTAAAGATGAGAATGTTCTAATCTACTAGTGATTAACCTTTCTTATTAATATAAAATACCCTCTGCTCAATTTTATACTATTTACCTATGATAACAACATTGTTGACGGAGAGTTATATCTCTCTCTGGGACTATTGTCTCACCCTGTGGGATCCACAATTTTTAGGTGGACGTGCACGAGGAGGTAGAGACTGTTCTGCAAAGGAAGGACAAGAACAGCAGGGACAACAGTAACAACTCAGGTTGAGTGTACTGTTTGTCGTGTCTTGTAGATAGAAGTCCTATGTGTCGTCTCTGTACTCTCAGGTCCTCGGACTTTGTGTGATGGTTTTATGAACAATCTAAGATTTCAGCTTGTATGCCTTGAGGTTTTATGTTGTTTCAGTATATGTTCTGACAAAGTAACTGTTATATGTTATCCTTGAGATGAGATGGTACAGTGTATGTACAATGTGAACCCTGATGTATATAAATTTTTGGTTATTTCATTAAGAGTTTTCCAAGAAATGGATGTCTTTGCAAAATGGTTTTAAATTTTAGTGATTTTTGCTGATCTGTTGTTTATGGTTATTTCGCATAATTAGTAATGATTTGGCTGTCGGTTTGGTGACGGTCGTTTCAAGTTTGGTATCAGAGCTTAAGGTTCGATGAGTCTACAGAGACATAGGACTAAGGTGTTGAGTCTATTCTAGTATCCTCCAGTATATCCTATAGTGACTTCTGCTTATGCAAAAGAAAGGTTGAAGTTTAAAAATGACTGGAGAACACGAGGAACACGTTGCTGAGAGCAATGTTGTTGTACCAGGAGAAGGTGAGAGGGATCGGGAAAGAGAAGAATGAGTGCCTGAGAATTCCCATATTGACCCAATCAAGATAGAGAATCCTGCTTTTTATGCTCTTGTTGGGCAGGATAGGACAACAATTATGCATATAGTGGACTGGATACTAGCTATATAATCTAGGTTACTAGCCTCAATGCAGAAACTTTTGGTTCTAAAAGGATTCCTGAATGACATAGTCATGTTGGAATAGTGGAAAATGTGGGAAGGATCAACATATGGCTAGGAAATAGACTCTGCCATGAGTACAGACACATAGTACATCTATAATGGTAATGCCCAAGAAGGGGCAATAAGTTGAGAATTAAAGAAAGGTGTAATGACCCTGCCTCCCTGTAACCCCCTGTTAAGGGAGACCAAGAGGTCAGAGGCATTATCCCAAAATAGTATTAATGGTTTTGCAAATAATCAACAATAATTAATAAATTCTACAACAACAAAGCTTTTACTGGAATAAAATTTTTCTATTCATACCTTGCATAATATAGGTAGTGGAATTCTTTACCCAAGAAAGAACTTATCTAACTACAATCCTCCAATTTTTTATTAAGCTTTATTCCATCAATGTCACTTTAAAGGAATATCCATTTCTTGATAACCTAAATCACCGACAAACAAAATGGTGGCTAGTATAACAAATTATACTGGTATGTGGGGGAAACAATAATCTTGCATTTAATTGTAACAACATATCGCAAGCAATGTTGGTTTAACACGTATACTTTACATTTTAAACATGACTGCTCAATCCTTACATACCCTAGCCTCTATGTTGTCCCTACAGTGGACATGGATACTAACTCTCATATGGTTGATCTTAACTAACCCCCATGATCCTACCTTATAGATAGATCAATACATAGGGTCTAGAGTCATATGGTCCTACCCAAGGGTAGACCAACACATCGACTCATGATAACCTTATGATCCTACCTCGCGGGTAGACCATGTACTAGGTCATCTATCTAATAAACATTAGAGATACAGAGGAGGACCAGGATTTGAGCTAGTTATGTACATATAATTATGGTGATAGTCATAGTCACTTTATAATTGCATGAAATAAAAGACAATCAAGCATTTATTCCAAGCAATTGATAAAACTTCAAGAATCACCAGGAAACTAAAGCGATTTAACCATAAGCATAACCACATACCTGATCTGGAGGTAACTTGATGTCCAAGCAAGAATAATCAAGAATAACCAATCAAGCAATCAATCATAAATCCTGAAATTAGCATAAAACCCATGTGTCATTACTTTATCCAAAAGATTCTCAAGATTGACTTGGATTCCACCTTAGGATTCTAAGCCAACTTTAGGATTTTATTAGGGTTTTTGCCTCCTTAAACCGATTATCACGTTTAATGAAGTTTGGTCCACAAACCCTAATTTTGACATCATATACATGATTGAATTTCAATTTAGACAAATATATCTCTTTTTCACTAAAACCACCATGTTTATCCTTTTAGGTCATGTCAAGATCATTAAGGCCAATTATCATGTTCTGGTTCGTTTGAATTGACAACTCTTATTTCATTAATGATTATAGTTCAATTAACAAATGAACCCTAATTACCATATTTCACATCTTCTAGGTTAGCAAACACTAACTTATCATTAATTTTACTTTTATGCACTAGGAAACCCTAATTATCCAAATTAAGGGTATTTATCCACAATTAGTCCAATAACACTATTTTCATGCCCTCTAGATGGATTCCCATATTTTGATTTCTTAAATCTCATAACTACCTGAATTAGGGTTTTTAATCCTTTGAATGCACTTTAATTTCATGAAACCCTAATTACACAAGTTATGAACAAATATCTCTAATTAGATCTATTTCATCATATTTATGTAATCAAGTCATACTTTGATTACTAGTATCAACTAAGTCTATCGAATACACCCATAATCAAAATCTAGGGCTTTGATCTATTTAAAGCTTTAAAGTTATCAACTTTATGCACTTTTCAAATTAGAAGCAGAAATAGAGTTTGATTGTATTTTTACTAGATTCCTTGTGTTTTTCTTAGCAAGATTTATATATAATTCATCTTAATCTGAGCTACCAATAATTAGTTACAAATTTCATAAGATAAATTACCTTTTGTCCAATGGCGTACTGCCACGTCAGCATCACGGCCCTTGCTTCCTTTTTCCACGCGGTTATTCAGTAGCCAATAGAGTACGACCCTCTCAGCAGCTCGCTCCAGCATGGCTGAGATATGAAACATAACCAAAAGACAACTTTTCCCTTTCTAACCTTCTTAAATGTCGGGGGCAAGGAGGTAGTTTTCTCCTTTCTGTCGTCTTCCCCCCTTCACGGTCCGCTCTGCCGCGCGCTCCAGGCAACTAAGTCAACCGAAAGGTTGAATTGGAGCTACAAGGCACCGTCAAGGCATGTAAGAACGTTGTCGGCCCCAGCAGGGATGGATGAACTTGCCTGCAACCTTAGGTACGCCATATAGGCGAGAACAGGAGGACAAGAACAGATCTGGGTTGTGGCTATTCAAGGAAGAACTAGAGAAAAGACAGGAAGATCAGTTTGGGGATGGGGAAGGCTCTCTTTTCGTGTGAAGGATTTCACACAAAACTCCCCCTACAGAGGGGGATTCCTAGCCCTTTATATAGGCATGGAGGGTGTCTGTCGGTCTCCCATGGAGTCCAAGCCCCGACGGTCATTGGGAAAATTCCCAACCCGTAGAGATTTTAGGGAAAGTTGGGGTTGATTGTTTTTGGAATAATCTCCCGCAATTGATGGGAGTACTGCCTTTCCATATCCGAGGTTGTAGAGAGAGAAAAGGGTGTGAGAAGATCATCCTAACTATTGCTTCTATATTCCTATTCAGACAGAGGTAGAAGATAATGTAGAGCCACCCGATCTGGATCTAACGGTCTCAATTGCACGTCAGATATACTCCCAAAAGGAAATCAAATTGTGACATTTAAATCAATCCTATTCACTTTAAGAAATCTTCCAAAATTCATATCTCCCAAACCACATCTCTAATTAATTTTAAATTTTAAGGAAAAGTCTATAAAGACTTAATCTACATATATTACAAATTTGAAGCCAGAACTCAAAAGGAATAACTCCTTTTATTTATTTCCAAGTCAATGACTTATAAATCATGTATTATGTATAAGAACACATATTTTCTCTCTGCTTCTTTCCTATTTTCTTGATTTCGAATTTTATAAACATTAAGGCAAACAGAGTCGAAACCACTCTATTTTGGCCACTTATATATCATTCTAGAGAATTCCATATATTTCTCATAAATACATTGCTTGAAATCCATTATCTTTGATCTTTCTATAATGTTCAGACTTTCTTCTTTTCTTCTTTCTTATATCCAGTATTGGATTAACAGAACAGTAGAAATCATGAAATTCATATCAAAGGGGAAAATTGCAAAGAAACCAATTCTTTGAAGTAAAGAAGACAACCTTCTCAATTCAACTCTATATTCATAAAATAATTACATTTCAATTATGAAAACACATGTAAAATTGAGGTTGTAACATCCTTCCCCTCTTTTAAGAATTTTTCCCTCAAAATTCCATCAAACATACAAACAATTCAGGATAAGACTTTTCCATGTCCATCATTGGACGCCATGTGGCTTTATCCTTCCCATTGTGCTTCCAAAGAACCTTTATCATCTCATAATCTTACCTCTGAGTTCTTTCACATTGGTATCTAGAATCCTCATAGGTGACTCACGACATTTCAGCCTCCCTTGGGAGCTCACTAGGTTTAGTGCTCAGCATGGCTTGGGTAACTCACATAGTGCTCTAGATCGGATACATGGAACTCATCACACATCATATTATCCTGAGGGGTAAGGTCAAACATAATTAACTCCACCAATTCTTCTCAAATGGACCTAGGTATCGGGAACTCAACTTCCACAACTATAGCTCAGAGGGGTCAGTTTTTCATAACACATGTTTCCCCAAGTGAACTGCATGTCATTCTGCTTCGCATCGGCTCACAACTCTAGGCGATCATGGGCTTTTAAAAGTGTCTTTATCTACATACAGTGTGGTCTCTCTTTGTCCTTCGCAAGGTCCTCTCACCAGCATCACCCAAGAGAAGTGGTGACCGACACATTCTCCCTTACAGAGCTTCATACCTCCCGATACTGGATATGGTGTCTATCATAACAAGCAAACTCTGCTAGGGACAGGAACTGCTCCCATGTATCACCCTAAACAAGCACACATACTCTCATCAGACCTTCTAGAGTCTAGCTCATACTCTCTTGATTGTCCACCAGTCAGGGGTGATATTCTATACTCATCTCCAAACTAGCATTAAGTTCCTCTTACATCTACTTCCACCACATGGAAGTGAAATTGAGGTCATGCTCAAGATATCGAACTCGGGTCACGGTGTAGTTGAACTACCTCGCTTTCATATATAGTTCAACTGGTTATGTCACATTGAAAACACCATCTCAAGGGATTAGGTCAACTTGGTAGCACGATTCACCATAACCCATTCTCTCTCAGGGACTTTTCAGTATATGTAGAAACTTTCTGGGTTACTAGTGTCCAGCCTTCACCTCTTGGTACGCATGGCGACAAGCCACATGCAACTCTATGTACTCCTTCCTCATAGGTACTCAAAGTACTACTGTAAACCTTTTATCATCTTAGTAGTACTGCGGTGTACGGTGAACTTAAAATCATGATCTTCTGCATGTCATGATTCTTCAAGGGTGACTCCTCAGAAACCCTAACACACTTTACTAGTAGATTTCACCACATTCTTTTCATGAGAAGTGTGTCTGGGATTCTCACAACTACCCTTTTATCTCATCAAGCTCTGGGTTGGCTAACTGAGTAACCACTAACTCGACCAACGATTCAGGTTATATCTGAGTGTTATCCACATAGATCTCATCTTCTAACGATCATAGGGTTCACCTAACAAACTTTTCCAATCTCTCTACTATATATGCAAGACCGATGTACACCTGGGTTGTATTCTACTGAGAACATCTTGTTACCCCTTAAGCATCCTTACATGGTAGGTAATTGGGATGACATAAACCCTCATATACTTTGCTCATCATCCTCATCTTAGGTTTAGGTCTAAATGAGTCAAGAAGATGTTGAGCTCATCATCTCAATTATCAAACCCGAACTTATGACTCATAGATTCCAACTACTTCCAGGAAGGTACGTTCTTCATATTAAAACCATCTTTCCAATGTACTCTCATAAGGTGTGGTGCTTCCTTTATCCACAAACATCACAGAATGGTTTCAACTCATATCACTTTCATCCTTAGTATATGGCATGCATTATTCCCTATCTCTCACACCCATAAAAAGATGAAATAAGCATTTTGTTGCAGTCCAAACACAGAGTTCATCACATTCCAAGAGTAGAGATGTGCATCACACAATGCCATTACACTTTTTAAAATAAGTTGAAACATACCTCTCATGTCTCCACATCATAACATCTCTAATTAATGTTTACATTCATGGTAAGGTTGTTCCCAAACACTATTGGACCTCCACATCACTCTTATGTACAATCCTTAGTCATTACCGCAAGGTCTCTAGGGTGCCAATACTTTTGGGGTGATCTGGCCCTTATGCATCTAAGGAGTGCCTCTCACTTTTACCCTTTTGGCCTCATGAACGCAGGAAGGTGGCCAATCTCATAACCCATGGGCCTCAGGAAAATGTATCTATTACCTCCTTACCCTATGGTCTTGTGTATTCAGGGAACAGACAACTCCTACTCCCAACGGTCTTATCCCTACTTGACCTTAGTGTTGAATTAGGATTCTATGGTAGTTCATGATTTTTTTGTTCATACCCAAGCATATCTCATCCTTGAATCCTCACCCAAATCTCCATCCTCTCTTGGGCATCCTTTTATCTCTTCATAAGAATCATGGAGACCTACTGTAACATCCCTGACCTGGGTTATACTTTAACCCTAGGTGTTTTGATTAAGAAAGATGATTATATGCTTAATCTTATCTTGTGAAAAGTAATTAGGGCTCTTGAGAAACTTATGTTTCAATTTCGGTCCTATTTAAACAATGTTGAAGCAATGTTTGCTTATTTTGGACTAAAGTGCAAATTACCCAAGTTGAGGGGTTAGATTGCAAATGTTGCATGATAAGATGTTCCTTATGTGTTGAAGCGTCATGAGAATGAAGATGATGTAAAGGTATGGCTTGTGGTAGCCTGAGTACCAAGGAAAAATTGATAAAGCAATGTTTGTGCATTAAAACCTAGTTTTGGTGTAAAGTGCAATTTACCCAAAACCTAGGGTTCAATATGAAAATTACCACTTCAATAAGGTCCTTAATGTTTCTTGGCACCATGTAGAGCAAAGAAAATGATAGGGGTGCCTCATTTGAATTAAGTTGGAGGAGAGAGAATCTTGATATTAAAATAATCAAGATTTAATCCTAATTGAAACCCAAATTCGATTTAGGGAACAAATAAATGTATTAATTAAAGGTCCTTCAACCAAAATTAAAATGGTTGGATTCAGATGTGCGTGTACATCCTTGAGCCTTGCAAGGACCACGAAAATATCCAAGGGAATGGATAACTCACTCACAATTTTATAAGAAAAAGAAATATCCACTCACTTATGGATATTAGTATAATATGATTTGAGGTACTTAATTTGCTTTTCTTTAAATCGTGGATAATTGAGAGTAAGAATAGGTAAACAAGATGGCTTCGTGGCCAAGGAGTTTAGGGGAAAGAGGCGGCACCATTTTTGGGATTAAATGAATTTTTATAAGGCACTTTCTCTCTCCTTGAATTTCTTATAAAAAGACCCTTTGCAAGCCAAATGAAAGGCTTTTTCGTTTGCACTTCTTCTCCTTGCTTGGAAACCGACCAAGGGAGCTAGGGAGGACCTGTAGGACGACCCCCAACCTTTTGGTGAGGTTCTTGATCCATTTCACCTTGATTCCATGGTGAAAATCGAAAATAAATTATGGATATCTTCTTATTTCGATCTCCTCTTCAACCCTAGCCAATCTTTTCAACCAAAAGCTTGAGGAAGAGCCTAAGGGGAGTTGCAAGATCTTCATACACCATTTTTGGCATGAGCTTGGATCTTTGGAGCTCAATTGGAGGTGGGTTTTATAACTTGAAACCCTAACTTTGTTATTGCATTCAATTCCCCATCAAATAATGATCATTTCTCTAGTTACAATTATTGATTTGGTTAATTGACGCAATTTCCATGGAAATTATAGCAGGTTTCGTGGGTATAGAGCTTGATGATGATGATATCATCATAAGCACACACCTCTCCAAATATCTAGACCAAACGGTTTAAATCAAATGTCCAAAGAGTTTGTGTTTTGGAAGCAAACGGTTTCAAACCATAGTAGCAAACGGTTTCACCAAACCGCATGGGACCAAATGGTTTCAGACCGTTTGGTGATGTTGACCAGGGTTGACCGTTTGGGGACTTGTTCATAATGATCTAGGTTAAATACCCACCAATTATTATTGATTAACTCCAATCGGTTCATGAGTTGAAGGTCCATCAATCGCCTAAACCCTAATTAGGTTGAGTGCTGATTTCATAAGTAATTGAGTTGAAACTTGGGTTGATTGATCCAAACGGTTTCAAAACCATTTGGGAATCACCCAAACGGTCTCAAGATCGTTTGGATGTCAACCAAGACCATTTGGAGGTCTATGGTTGAGTATGGTTAGGTATTTGAAGATTCAAACATATGGTATAAACCCTAATCGGCTAAGTGATGATTTTGCAATTGAATGAGTTGATGCTTTGGGTTGATTGACCCAAACGGTTTCAAAACCATTTTGGGGATCACCCAAACGGTCTCAAGACCGTTTGGGGGTCACCCAAGACTGTTTGGAGGTCTAGGGTTAAGTTTGGGCAAGTGTTTGAAGGTCCAAAGATACCAAATTGAAATACAATTAAGTGCTGATTTGGTGCCCAATCCCAGGATCCAAACCTTAATTGAATGACATGGTTGATGATGATATGATGGGCAAACGGTCTCAAGACCATTTGGAGGTCATACAAATGATCCCAAGACCGTTTGGGGGTCACCCAAGACCGTTTGGAGGTCTAGGGTTGACTATGGTTAGGTGTTCGAAGATCTAAAGGTACTAAGTTGAAGTGCAATCAAATGCTGACTTGTTGATCAATCCAATGTTCCAAACCCTAATTGGATGACTTGGATTTGAGTGATGAGGTGGGAAAACGGTCTCAAGACCGTTTGGAGGTCATCCAAACGACCTCAAGACCGTTTGGGGTCAGCTCATGTTCAATTTGGATGTTGGTCCAATAGTTTTAAAGTAACTAGTTAAACATTGATTAATGTTGAAGGATCATCGATTCCAAACCCTAATTCAATTGACTCAAACCCTAATTGATGACTAATTGAGGGTCAATTGAGGGTCAAATCAGTTGAAGGTTGACCTATTTAACTGAATTGAAGTATGGTGATGAGTCCAATTGAAGATTGGTTACATGAATTCAATGATTGAAGGAATCAACATTGAGAACCCCAAATCGATTTGATTGGTTGAGACCATCTTTGGTCCATGTGGTTTTGAGGAGGTTTGGACCAAACGGTCTCAAGACCGTTTGGGACCAAACGATCCCAAACCGCTTGAGCCCATGTGGTTTCAAAGGTGCTTTAGCAAATGGTTTCAAGTACTTGCTTTAGCAAACGGTCTCAAGCACCACCTTTACCAAATAGTTTCAAACCATTTGATCTTTGAATGACCAAGACTGTTTGGGGATCAAGTAGTCAAAATTAATTGAGGACTCAATTGGTTAATCTACTTGGACACCTATTGTAATTGAAGATTCAATTGGTCAATTCAATTGGATACCTTATGTAATGGAGGTCCAATGTAATTGAATCTCTTGAGAATTAAGATGATGAATGATCCATTGATCCAATGATGATTAGTAATGATAATCAATGAAGGTACAAAGGTTGAAACCCTAATAGTACCTAAGTGATTAGTGCCAATTAAGGGATAAACCCTAATTGCCTATAAGAACAATGACTTGGTACATTATGTTAATCATAATTGTATGTACTTGATTGAAGGGTTGATGTAACCTAATCAAGTTGAGAGGATGATGGAAAGGAATTCATATATGAGTATTGAACATGTGATGATAATGTTATGATCCTTAATAAATAGATCATGAAACCCTAATTGAGGGTGATTCCATGTGAAACCCTAATTGAGGGTGATTCCATGTGAAACCCTAATTGAGGGTGAATCCATGAGAAATCCTATTTGAGGGTAATGCTTTGAGAATCCTTAATTAAGATTAATGTTATGAGAAACCTTAATCTAGGGTAATGTTATGTGAAACCCTAATTAAGATTAGTATTATGGAAACCATGGAGAATGATGTGAAGTGAGACTTAAATCCAGGATGATGCCATATAATGTTATGTGCAACCATAGTCATGGTATAATGGGAAATATACTAAAGTAGGATGTGGTTATTACAATTCAGTAAGATGAGGATGTTATAACCATGAAGGGTAAAGTTGATTAACTATATGAATGATAGTGTTGATACCCTAATGAATAAGGGTCTAAAGGACAAGATGATGCCTAGATTATTATATATCTAATTTCATGTATGTGTAAGAACTCTATTCATCTCACAATGATGAGGGTATGAAACTCTTAGGAGTGATGTATGAAATATCATATAATGGAGTGAATCACATCCTATGGGTTGAAATACCTAAAGTGGCTGATAATGATTTAGTCTATATCAGCAATGCCTAACCTTTGGTTAAGTCCATATCATTAAAGATAATTGGACAGTCCCAATGTGTGACCTATGCACCATATGATGAAAGTGACAAGTTAGTGGATAAAGTATTAAGAGGGAAATACCTTAATACAAGGTTTGTTGATTAACTTAAGTAAGATGGACATGAGAAGAAAGTGATACATCAAGATATGATAGATATCACATTCAACATTTCAGGGTAACCATACCTTGATGGACCCCTAACCCAACATTCTTGGTTAAGAAACACATGAAGGGTGTGTTATGAAATTGTTACAATAAAGATGTAATAAACTCAATGTACTTGACAAATGTTGACTAATATACTTTGAGAATGGGGTAAGCCAAATCAATGAGTATGATGTAATCATACCATGACAAGGATGAGAAATGAACTCATGCCTTGAATTGATGATCATTAGTGATATATGATGAGAATGGTGATCATAAGCATATACTTATGATATCCTTGTATGCTCCTAGAAGTGTGGAGCAATACATTAGGGTTGAACTAATAATGTGAGCATGAAGCCCTAATTAATGTGTGATGGGAAACCCTAACCCTAATTTTTGGAAAAGGGAATCAAAAGCCCTATTTTATAGACAACCCTAATCCTGATAAAGGATGGTGGTGTTACTATTGCTTCATATGATGTGATAAATGATTTACATAACTGTTATCATGGCCATTAATCATGTGGACATCATGAGATGATGAACATAGCCAGACCTAAGCTATGACATTCATATAATAAATATGTTGAATGGCCTTATGTGCCTAATGTTGTTGTTGCTTAGCAAGAGTAACAAAAGGTATATGAACCTTATGAGTTCCATGAATAATTGTTGCCTAGTAAAAGGTAATAAAATACTTAAGGCCTTGTGAGCCATGTGAGATACTTGTGTAACAAGTATCATGTATACCTAGGTTTGAGAACCTGGAGGTAATAGTTACCTAATAAGTGGTAACAGTGATAGTGATGAATTAAGGGTATGAATACCCAATGTTAATGAGCATGAAAATGATGATGTTGAGGGATATGAAATTTCAGAGAAATGAAATGAGGGATTGAGATCCCAATGTCTTTTAAAAGATTGAGAAGTGATTGATGAAAATAGTACATATTTCTTTATAGCACTTGTCTGAATAAGTTATGTTTGAGAACTTGGATGGTGCTAAAATAATATGCTAATGTACTTAATTAATCAAGTGAAATCATATCATGTAGAGCCCTGACCATAGATCCATCATCATCAGCAAATTGGTGATGGTGAAACGAGTGCTCCACGGCAAAACCCAGAGGGCATACTTTTGAGTATGTGAGGGTTATGGGCGTGAATATCCTTACTCCCTAGTGGAGGAATTGATAGAAGGTAAACATTAAACCTCTCAATCCTTCATTACTTGTACCGGGATAGATGTATCACGAATCTCCCGATGATTGGGATAGATGCAGTACACATCTCCTAATAATGTTAATACTGGATCGATGGAGATAAACATGAAACCTCACGATCGCGAAGAGACTGCAGCATGCCACTGTAACTCTGATAGCGAAGTTGCCAGTATACCCTGGAAAGCTATATATAGCAGAGACACAAGATGTCCTACATGTGATCTCGCGTTGACCGAGATGTGGGAGGTCATGGGAATCTGACTCTTCCATTGACCTTGTATGGTACCGATTTCGACTTCATAGTGGTTTGTTGGAGCATGAGCGGTATACCTCATCTCCTCAATACATAAGTGTGATTGTAAAATGTAATCATCCGTTTAGCATGTTTTCTTAAGGATTGAATATAGAAATTCATTGGCTGATGTTATACTTCCTTTATGCATCTCTAGTTGATAAATGTTATTTATATCTCTTTACATCCATTGCAAATAGATAGATGAATTATGAATCTACCAGGAGTAGATGCAATGTCCTCCTTAGAGAAGGAGATTATATTGATCTGTTCAAACAATGTTTAATATTGTTGTTAATATATAAGAACTCCTGTTCAGCTTTAATTATAATAAACTGTTATAACAATGTTTTGGCGGAGAGTTATATCTCTCGCTAGGACAATTTACAATTGTCTCACCCACGTGGGGTCCAATGTTTTATGTGGACGCGGACAAAGAAGCAGATACTCTTTTGCAAGAAAAGAAGAGCAACAGCCTGGACAATAGTGAGATCTCAGGTGGAGATCCTGACTGTCAAGTCATAGAGTTAGAAAGTCCTTTGTGTCGTCTCTGTACTCTCAGGTCCTCGGAGTTTATAGTTAGTGTTTTAATGAATCAATCTGAGATTTTCTCTTGATGCCCCAAAGTTATATGTTGTCTGTATATTATGTCTTGAGATAGCTGATGTTGTAATTCTCAAGAAGAGATAGTGCAAAAGATGTACTTTGAAACAGAATGTAAATGTTATATTTTGGTTCTTGAAGAAAAAGATTTCCTATGTGTGGATCTCTTTGCAAAAGTTTTAATTTTTAGTGATTTTCAGTAATTCTGCTGTTAATAATTCGATTCCGCATTAGTTAATCTTGTTATCGCGAGTCGGTCATTACACCTACCTATCTTGTTATGGTCTCATACAAGTTACCTCCATGGCAACATATCATCCTACCCCTTAGAGATGGTCACACATGGGTTGAGGTATTCATGATCATTTTATGTACTCTTCACTTAGTTCATCAAACTCTTACAAGAGACCTCTTTAGGTTACCACAAACCTAAACCAAAAGGTGGTATTCATCCTACATGAAGGGTCCCCTCCCAAGATGGGAGGAAACTATCTTATGGTAGTAAAAAAGGGTCAGCAACATCCTTACCTCATCATATATATGCTTAGCTCCTAACATGATACTTATGCACGTATCTAGGAAGAAGACAACCTACTAAACCATACTAAGCTCCTTGGTACGTCATACATATTCATCATTCCTCAAGGTTGAACCAATATCATACATGCATATGTCACCAACATATGTGAGGGGTTCCTCAAACACAGATCTCAACTCGAGTGGATTTCCTTTTATTGTAACACATGAGGGGTGCCATACTCGAATACTATGAACTCAATCAGTCTCGCGAACCTCATGTGCACCAGGTGTTGCTGCTTCCCCTCTTTGGTCCATGAACCGAGGTTCACCTCTTATGCATTAGCTATCTAGCTGCATGCTCAGTTGTTCCAACAGGAACTAGATCTATGCCAGGTACAACCTATACTTCATAACACTCTTCCACATGAACAACCTTTAGAGTCAACTGGGTATGATGTCTCACAGCTTGTTATCATACCTTTTTAGGGTCTAAGGAACTCTTCATCATGCTCCTAAAAGGGTAGGTACTCATCAGATCTGTACATTCATTCACAAAGCCTCTTTCTCGTTCTAGGGTTTGGTTCCTCTAAAACATCCAAGGTGCAACAAGCCTCCAAGGATCACGCATAAGGCTACCACACTATCCACTCTGGGTTGTATAAACCTAGTCATATCATACCCAACTTCACATGATTCCTTGTGCCTTAGAGTCAAGGTCTCCAACCTCCTTCATCGGGTATTGCCCCTTTCTCTAGAGCTAACCCTATAACGAGTCCTACCACAAGATGTTCTCTCTCTGGAGATTTTTCAAGCTCTTAAGGTTACATGTCTACACTTACCTGGGTGAAAGGTATGATCCAAAACCTATGTCCGACCAAGATTATTCAACTCTATGCATGCTCATCTCATGAACATCAGGCATAATCCTTTGGGTCTAGGTCTAAAACCTATTTTCAGCCTTGTTCCTATTCTTTTCTATGTAGGTGCACGCCTCCTCTTCTACTCATATATAGAAATTAGGGTTCTTATATGGTTACCACTAACCTCCTCAATGAGGGAATTATCCCTCACCCTAACAGGAACGACCCCTCCAAGGTCGGGTCGCCACAAGGGACTAGGGTTAACCAACTACACATAGTTCATGCTTCATATGAATACTCAAAACCTCTGTACAACACGCATGGCTATCCACATACGTGCATGCATGGTCAACTATGATATCCAACTCATCGTGTCTTATCTTTCTCTATCCACCGTCTAGGGTTTGGGTTAGCATCGTCCTTAGAGGATGCATTAGGTCCCTTCCTCTTCATGGAGGCTTCTTCCTCCAACTCTAACTCTCTCCTCCTATTCCTACAAGATGGTTTAACCTCAACATCGTCTTGAGGGGTAACCAAGAGCATAGCAACATGGGCCATGTAACCTAAGCATGTAACTAAACTCAGTCCGAATTTCTAATTATCAAAACTTATGCCCATGACATCTTTCTTACATGCTTTTAATTCTTTGGTGGATGATTCCTTAATCCTTATCATTCTCAATCCCAAACCTCAGGAGGGTGGTGGAAAGAGAGGAAAAACCCTAATCTCATAAAGTTATACAATGAACGGGTTCGAGAAGGGACAAAGACATACAAGAGCAGACCTAGAGGTATCTTATTTTGAGTTAAATACTTTGATTTCGGCCAAGTAGTCACACTGCATCTGGGAGTCCTCGTAATCGACTAGCGGGGCAGAGGTAAATATTGCCAGCCCCCAGACTGTGATCCTTTTCTAGACACCTCCATCATCGGAAAATCCTCTCATAACTCCCTTGGGCTCTAAAGAGTTTGTAAAATTTAATAATTATGGAAGATTAAATGGAAAACCACGGATCTGATACCAAATGTAACGACCCCACCTCCTAGTAACCCCCTGTTAAGGGAGACCAAGAGTGTAAGGACCCTGACCTGCGTTTAGGGTTTACCCTGTTTGCTTTGCTTAACCCTGGTGCTTTGTTGCTTGCTAATCACCTTTGGTGGTGATTAGGGTTTTGTTGTGCTTTGTTGAGAGTTGGAGGGGCTACTTGCAATCAACCCAAGCTTAGGGTTTGTGGGCAAGTTTGTCACCTTGTGAGGTGTTCCTCTCTCTCTTTGCTTCCTCTAGAGTAGAGAGGAATGTGTGGGCTCGTTGCTTGAGTTTCTTTGGGCTTGGTTGAGCTTGTTGGGCCTTGTTGAGTGTTGCCTTTGCTTCTTTGTGCTCTGTGTCGGGAAAGAGCAAGTTGTGTCGGCCTGAGCTTGTGACGCCCATGGAGGTGTGTCGCCCATGGGGGTGTATCGCCCAAGTGTGTCGCCCTAGAGCCTTTGACCAAGTTTTAACCTCGTTTGTGTCACCACTAGTGGACACTTGGTGCATGATGCTTGCATGTGGCAATGACCTTGGACGTGTGTTTAGGGCTTGCTAGAGTGGTGGCTCGTGCACTAGGACAAGTGTCCTAAAGTAGGCGACACCTTGCTTGGATCTACCTTGTTTTCTCCTCCCTTTCCTTCTATATAGGTGTTTCCTTTACCTTGCTAAGAGTTCCTTTGGTTCCTTAGCTTCTTCTCCACCTTAGTGCACGACACTCCTTCTCTTTTGCAAGTTGGTGGCTGATACCTTTGGAGTCTCCTTCTTCCTTATTTGGAGGTGCTTGGAGCTAGGAGCTTGGAGCTTGCTTAAGGCGGGTTACATAACTTCTAACCCTAACTACACTATCTCCTTCTATGATCTTGTTTATATGTTGTTATACCTTGCTTAAGTATCCTTGTTGGCCGATCCTTGTGATCTAGGGTTTCTTGGTGAAGCAATACTCCTTTCTCCCCTTGGTCTAGAGGAGTGAGCTTGAGCTCCTAGTATCATGAGCAACACCCCTCTCTCTCTTAGTTGATTGAGGTGAGCTTGTGTTCTAGTTGCTTGAGCAACACTCTCCTCTCACCATGGACTAGAAGGGTGAGCTTGGTAATAGTGGTGACTCTTTCTAGGGTTTTTCCTTATGACCATTTGGTGATAGATGATGTGCAAGACCCCATCTTTCCTAGTCGATTGAGGTGAGCCATTTTTTGGACCCTCTAGGGTTTCGTGTGACCTTATGCTTGAGGTGGATGATGATCTTGTGAGTGGTACCTTGGTTGTTGTGAGCTTGAGGAGGTGCTGCCCGACAGCCCTCTGGACCTAGACTCTTGGGCGATATGCTTTGTTGGTGACGGGCATCACAATCTCACTCTGCCCTGTGACGGCCGTTAGGCCATGGTTTGGATGGCTGGACTTTAGGCATGTGATGTTAGTTTGAACTGTGCTCTTGGACGATATCTTTTGTGTTATAACCCTGCCCGATATATATATATATATATATATATATATATATATATATATATATATATATATATATATATATATATATATATATATATATATATACTCTTGTGATAGGTTGCTAACAGATGGTGACGGGCGTCACCTTGGCTTTGTACCGGCCGATATGCACCCTGTGACGGGCGTTGCAGCTGAGATGCCCGACACAGCCGTTGCCCGATAGGCAAGGTGCACGGCAGACTCTAACTCAGCGTTGTGCGTTGCTTGGTGACAGCCGTTATGTGATGAGCGTCATGAGATGGACATTAGATGAGGGCATGCTGCCCGACACAGCCTTTAGTGAGGGTTCTTGGTGCTTCTAGTGAGGGTTCTTCCCACATATATATGTCATTTTACTCAATGGTAATTATTATGGTAATGCTTGCTTATGTAACGTCCATATTGTTATACATGAACATGATCATCTGGATTATTTGTAGTAAGTTGAGATAATGATAAGCATATAGTATGGTTTGCTTAATAATATGCCTTATGCACATGATCATAAGTTGATGCATCATTGATTTAGCATAAAATTATTAATGTCACTCTGTATTGATAGCATGGTCATTCTATGATTATTGTGTACTAACCATGCAGATAAGGCATAGTTCAGTAAAAGGGCTATGAGGTATATGTGATGAGTAACACTGCTTTGATAGTTACTCTTGATGCTGAGATGACATGTATAATGTGAATCCTATTCCATGATTATGATGATGTAAGCCCTGAAAGGCAGTGGCACTATGTGATGAGGGATTGAGATCCCATGGTATGTGATGATCCTTGTAATGGATCTAAATTGATTTCCAAGAGGTCAAGTGATAACATGTGATGTGGGATCCTTGTGATGGATCAGTATGATGTGAATTGTAGTAAGCACAATGTTGGGTCTTATATTGTTTACTTTTGTTATAATTGCATGTTATACAACTTGGCTGAATCTTGCAATCCATATAAAAGATACTAATTAATCACAGTGGAATATATCATGTAGTTGCCCTGGCCATAGATCCATCATCGTCAGGAATTGGTGATGGTGAAACGGGTTCTCCTACGGGTTAACCCAGAGCATATATTGTTGAATATGTGAGGTTGATCCTAGCCTAACGTGAGGAGGTAAGAGTGCAACTTTGGTTGTAGACTCCAGGGTGCGGATTCAGGCCCGTAACCCAAGTGTGACAAGAGCATGGTGAACAGGCCCATGGCTCAGGATATGTGATATGAGGAGCATGAATGCATTCATGGCTCAGAGCACGGTGAACAGGCATGTGGCTCAGTTTCACTAGCACCGAGACCTGTACTGAGGCGGGATAGGCAGAGGGTAGCCTGACCCTGCGGCTAAGACCACTTCAGCATGAGACTGCGGTCTTGCTTGTGTTGTACTCATGCACTAACCACGAGGTGGGAGGTCATGGAGTCCGGCTCTTCCATGTGACCTTGTATGGAACCGGCTCCGGGTTTCGCAGTCGTCGGTTGGATTTGAACGGTACTGTTCACTTCCTCAGGGCATAATAATACGTAATCCAGCCGTTTAGTATTTACTACTTAAGACAAACACGAAACATTGGTTGAGGCCTTATTTGTGTAATTAACTTCGTTATATCTTGCAGTTGCTTATATGTTTCTCGTATGTGGTAAGTCCTTATAAATCTTATCTTATTAATCATGTTCCATAAAGAAATAGTTGGATATATGCCTAAGTACATCTGGTAAGCTTGCTAAGTATGAATAGCTTTATCTTATAACTGCTCTTGTTATGTTCTTATCAGTTATCTGCTTTATCTTTTGGAGGTTTTGTAGTTTCGGCGGGGATTTATGTTTCTCGTTGGGACTATGTGTCTCACCCCGCTGGCTTACACCCTTTTTAGGTGGTCGAGCTAGGCGTGGTGGTGGTCGCGGAGTTGCGGCCGAGCAGCAAGAAGAGCAATAGAAGGCAAGCGATGGATATGCTGCTATTTTGGATGTTTTGCAGTAGATTCTTAGAGTCAACCATGTACTCTCAGTTCCTTGGAGGTGTTTTGATGTTGTTTCACGATGTGTAATCGTTGATGTTTTGTATATCCTGTTGTCGGCCGGATGTGGGCCTCTATGTATATATAAATAGGTGATGAAATCATGTGATGACAAGATAGTTGTTGCTCTAAGCTGTGGACATATATCAAGGCTTGTATATGTGTATATAACATGTTTTCTTGCAGGATGTGGACTGGAATGTAATAGTTTCTCAGTTTATCATCTTTTCGCAATCGGTTTTAATTAACCCGTGTTTTTTATAATATGTGGTTATGGTGACTTCCGCACATTTTTGCATAACACCTCATTGTTTGTGTGATAGTGGGATGTGTTGCCACAAGTTTTTGGTATCAGAGCTCTAGGTTCGCTGAGTCTATAGGGATTTAGGATTAGATGGTGTCTGTTCTTATGAGTTTTCTAGGTTTTCTTACCAACATCTTCTGCTTTCAGCGGAAGAAAAGCCAAGATGTCTGGAAACCATGAAGAACATGCTCCTGAGCATAGCAATGGTGAATGAGTTGATGGAGCTGTAGGTCAGGCACATGAAGATCGGGTGCCTGAGGTCCCCCAACCTAACCCAGCCATTCTTGAACATCATGCCTATCAACAGCTTATGAGGCAGATGATGGCTACGATGAATCTCATGGTTGAGAGGTTGCCAGTGCCTCCTCTGAGAGCACATGCTCCCCATGGTGAAACATCGGGTATTGGGAAGACCTTCGAGCGGCTTCGCCGAGTCGGAGCTTCAGATTATGCTGGAGCAGCTGATCCAGTGGATGCAGATCTGTGGCTGACAAGTCTTGAGAAGGCTTTTTAGATCCTCGACATCCCCGAAGCAGACAAAGTAAAGCACGCTGTCTACCTTCTGAAAGGTAGTGTTGGTCACTGGTGGAACATCGAGGAAGAGAAGCGGCCTGGTGAGGTGATCTGTTGGGAGGTTTTCCGGTGCGAGTCTGTCAGTAGATACTTCCTGAAGACATATCTGGATGAGAAGATCAGTCAGTTTGAGAGAATGCGCCAAGGGACGATGAACATCACCGAGTATGAAGACAAGTTCATGGACCTGCTGAGGTTTTATCCTCACATGGTGGCGACAGATGAAGAGTGAATCAGACATTTTGAGAAAGGTCTGAGTTCTGAGCTGACAACACCTGTGTCTGCATTGGAGAACCGAGAGAGGTTTTCTACGTTGTGGAATCTATCCGAAGGATTGAACGATCAGTAAGGGAGAAGAGAGAGTCTATGGCTAAGAAGAGACATGCTCAGTTCCAGGGGCAGAGGTTTGGTGGCTTCAAGAAGCCAAGGTTTGTGGCACCGTCAGTGATGAGAGGTTCTAGTGTACCGTCTCAGTGGTCTCTGAGTAAGGGAAGAGGTTATGTTTCTTCACCGTCAAAGGCATACAATATCGCTTCTGTGGCAGTGACAGGGCCAGCTAGACCACAGTTTGAGGATAGGTCATGCCATCTCTGTGGACAAGTCGGGCATTTCAGGCTCAATTGCCCGAATAGAGATGTTGAAGTGATGCAGCAGTCGAGACAGAATCAGCAAGGGTCAGATCGATAGCAACCTAGTGGTAGCAGAGGACGAGGATGCGGTCAAGCGTCTCAAGCAGGATCATCTGCTCAAGGGAGCAGAGGACATGGATAGCAAGCCACAACTCGATTCTATGCTATGAGTCAGCCGGAGGCGATAGTCAACCCGCGAGTAGTGACAGGTCAGATGGAGTTATTTCATTCTGATATGTCTTCTTCTTGCCTTATATCTGTTCTGGCTGACCCGGGTGCTACACACTCTTTTATCGATTATAGTATGCTTGAGAACTGTCATTTACCTGTTAGTCGTAAGAAGGATAGCTTGTTGTTAGAAACCCCTCTTGACGGTTCTTCGTTGCTTAGAGAAGAGTGTCCATCTTGTGTCTTGTCTTTTTTGGGACACTATATACAAGTGGATCTTATACCACTTGATATGCATGGTTTCGATGTCATCCTTGGGATGGATACCTTAGAAAAGTATAACGTTGTGTTGGACTCTGGTTCCAAGCAGGCGGTGTTTGATGATGTCAGAGAGAAGTGCATCTTCCAGGGAGATAGGAAGATTCTTCCGATGTGTCTAGTATCATCTATGGTGGCAGAGAAGTTGCTACGGCAAGGATGTGCGGCGTTTTTAGCTCATGTGGTGGATACCGTTGTAGCTACCAAGGAAAAAGGTCCTAGTATCGAGGAGGTGTCAGTTGTTCGAGAATTTTCCGACGTGTTTCCTGAGGAGTTTCCTGGTGTTCCTCCACCCCGAGAGATTGATTTTGATATCCATCTGGTCCCAGGTACACAGCCAGTTGCACAGACGCCGTATAGGATGGCTGCGGTAGAGATGGCAGAGCTTAAGAAACAGTTGCAAGAGTTGTTGGACAAGGGTTTTATCCGACCGAGTATGTTACCTTGGGCTGCTCCCGTGTTGTTTGTCAAGAAGAAGGATGGTTCGATGTGGTTGTGTATAGATTATCGGTAGTTGAACAAGGTCACGATCAAGAACAAGTACCCGTTACTGAGGATAGATGATTTGTTCAATCAGTTGTGTGGTGATATAGTGTTTTCGAAGATCGATCTACGATCCGGATATCATCAGTTGAGGATAATGGCGGATGACATACCAAAGTCAGCTTTTCGGATGAGGTATGGTCATTTCGAGTTTGTGGTTATGTCGTTCGGGCTAACAAATGCACCTGCTGCTTTCATGGACCTGATGAACAGAATGTTCCATCCATTCTTAGATCAGTTTGTTGTAGTCTTTATAGATGACATCTTGATCTATAGTCGGGACAGGCTAGAGCATGAGTGACATCTTCGTTGAGCGTTGACTCTTCTTCGCCAACATCAGTTGTATGCCAAGTTCAGTAAATGTGAGTTCTGGTTGGAAGAAGTGACTTTCTTGGGTCATGTGATATCTGCAGAAGGAATCAAAGTAGATCCGAAGAAGGTGGAGTCTGTTGCAGACTGGAAACAGCCGAAGACGCCGACAGAAGTTCGTAGTTTTCTGGGTTTAGCAGGATACTATAGGAGGTTTATCAAGGACTTCAGTGCGATTGTGTTACCCATGACAAGGTTGACAAGAAAGGATGTACTTTTTTCTTGGGATGACCGTTGTTAGCAATCTTCCCAGAGTTTTAAGAAGTTGACCAGTGCCCCGGTGTTAATCCTGCCAGAGCCTGGAAAGGGCTATGTTGTTTTCTGCGATGCTTCCAAGAAAGGTTTAGGTTGTGTGCTGATGCAGGAAGATCATGTGGTTTCTTTTGCTTCTCGACAGCTTAAGAAACACGAGGAGAACTATCCGACTCATGATTTGGATTTGGCGGCAGTGGTTCATGCATTAAAGATTTAGAGACACTATCTTTATGGGGAAGTGTGTCAGATCTTTACGGATCATAAGAATCTGAAGTACATCTTTTCACAGCAGGAGTTGAACATTTGACAGCGGCGATGGATGGAGCTGATCAATGATTATGACTGCACTATCGAGTACCACCCTGGTAAGGCGAATGTGGTAGCCGATGCACTTAGTTGAAAGTCTTCTTTTTCTTCCAAGAAGGCACAATTGAGTTCCCTGGTATGCCATAAGCGGGATATGTTTGTTTCCTTGCAGCAGATGAATGTGCAGATGGAAGTTTCTTCATTAGCTAGACTTTTAGCATAGATGCAAGTCAATACTACACTGAGACAGCAGATCAAAGAGGCACAGCAGACAGATGATGTGGTATAGTTGATCAGATCAGAGTTCATCAGCAAAAAGCGTGATGGGTTCCATGAGTCTGAGGATGGACTAGTCTGCTATCGTGATAGGATGGTGGTTCCAGATGTTGATGAGCTGAGGAAGTTAGTGCTCGAGGAAGCACACATGTCGATGTATGTTATGCATCCAGGTGTCACCAAGATGTATCATAGTCTGAAGGACTTGTATTGGTGGCCTGGCTTGAAGAGATATGTACCGGAGTTCATGGCAAGATGTGCGGTCTGTCAGCAAGTCAAGGCTGAACATCAGAAGTCGGCAGGTACGTTGCAACCCTTGTCGATACCGCAATGGAAATGGGATCATATAACCATGGATTTTGTAGTTGGTCTACCCAGGACAACTAGGAATCATGATTCCATTTGGGTGATAGTGGACAGACGGACGAAGTCTGCCCATTTCCTACCAGTAAAGACAACGTATACAGCTGAGAAGCTCGCTCGAGTATATGTGGATGAGATAGTACGTTTGCATGGTGTTCCAGTGACGATAGTTTCTGATAGAGGTCCTCAATTCATGAGTCATTTATGGGAACGGTCGCACAGAGCGTTGGGGACGCAGTTGAGGTTCAGTATTGCCTTCCACCCACAGACAGATGGACAGTCTGAGAGGACTATTCAGATTCTAGATGATCTCCTTCGAGCTTGTGTTTTGCAGTTCCTAGGCAGTTGGGATGTGCATCTCAATTTGATAGAGTTTTCCTATAACAACAGTTATCAGCAGAGCATTGACGTGGCTCCTTATGAGGCTTTGTATGGGAGGAAGTGTAGATCTCCTTTGTGCTGGTATGAGTCTGGTGAGTATCAGTTGTTGGGTCCTGAGTTAGTGCAGAAGACAACAGAAAAGATTAAGGTGATACAGCAATAGTTGAAAGCGGCACAGGACAGGCAGAAGTCTTATGCAGACAATCGTCGACGACCTTTGGAGTTCCAAGTAGGAGACAAAGTGTATCTTAAGGTCTCTCCGTGGAAATGTGTGCTAAGGTTTGGTCGGAATGGTAAGATAGCACCCATGTATATGGGGCCTTACCCAGTCATAGCACGAGTTGGTAAGGTAGCTTATGAGATAGAGTTGCCCCCAGAGTTGCACAGGTTAGATCCAGTGTTCCATGTCAGTATGCTGAAGAAAAGCCATCCAGATTCAGGAACAGTGATACAGCCAGTTGAAGTTGCGCTTGATGAAGATGTGACCTACGAGGAAGGTCCTGTGGCGATCCTGGACAGAAGAGTTAAGAAGCTAAAGAGGAAGGAATTGGTTCTGGTGAAGGTTCTTTGGCGTCACCGTGGAGTTGAGGAAGCCACATGAGAGCTTGAGTAAGAGATGAGGAGGAAGTATCCCTCGCTTTTTTCTTCAGATTTTGGAGACGAAATCCCTTGAAGGGGGTTAACTTGTAAGGACCCTGACATGCGTTTAGGGTTTACCCTGTTTGCTTTGCTTAACCCTGGTGCTTTGTTTCTTGCTAATCACCTTTGGTGGTCATTAGGGTTTGGTTGTGCTTTGTTGAGAGTTGGAGGGGCTACTTGCAATCAACCCAAGCTTAGGGTTTGTGGGCAAGTTTGTCACCTTGTGAGGTGTTCCTCTCTCTCCTTGATTCCTCTAGAGTAGAGAGGAAGGTGTGGGCTCGTTGCTTGAGTTTCTTTGGGATTGGTTGAGCTTGTTGGGCCTTGTTGAGTGTTGCCTTTGCTTATTTGTGCCCTATGTCGGGCAAGAGCAAGTTGTGTCAGCCTGAGCTTGTGACGCCCATGGAGGTGTGTCGCCCATGGGGGTGTATCGCCCAAGTGTGTCACCCTAGAGCCTTTGACCAAGTTTTGACCTCGTTTGTGTCACCACTAGTGGGCACTTGGTGCATGATGCTTGCATGTGGCAATGACCTTGGACATGTGTTTAGGGATTGCTAGAGTGGTGGCTCGTGCACTAGGACAAGTGTCCCTAAGTAGGCGAAACCTTTCTTGGATATACCTTGTTTTCTCCTCCCTTTCCTTCTATATAGGTGTTTCCTTTCCCTTGCTAAGAGTTCCTTTGGTTACTTAGCTTCTTCTCCACCTTAGTGCACGACACTCCTTCTCTTTTGCAAGTTGGTGGTCGATACCTTTGGAGTCTCCTTCTTCTTTTCTTGGTGGCGATTGGAGCTTGCTTAAGGCAGGTTACATAACTTCTAACCCTAACTACACTATCTCCTTCTATGATCTTATTTATATGTTGTTAGATTGGTACCTTGATTAAGTATCCTTGTTGGCCGATCCTTGTGATTTAGGGTTTCTTGGTGAAGCAATACTCCTTTCTCCCCTTGGTCTAGAGGAGTGAGCTTGAGCTCCTAGTATCATGAGCAACACCCCTCTCTCTTAGTTGATTGTGGTGAGCTTGTGTTCTAGTTTCTTGAGCAACACTCTCCTCTCACCATGGACTAGAAGTGTGAGCTTGGTAATAGTGGTGACTCTTTCTAGGGTTTTTCCTTGTGACTGTTTGGTGATAGATGATGTGCAAGACCCCATCTTTCCTAGTCAATTGAGGTGAGCCATTTTCTGGACCCTCTAGGGTTTCGGGTGACCTTATGCTTGAGGTGGATGATGATCTTGTGAGTGGTACCTTAGTTGTTGTGAGCTTGGGGAGGTGTTGCCCGACATCCCTCTAGACCTAGACTCTTGGGCGATATGCTTTGTTGGTGACAGGCGTCACAATCTCACTCTGCCCCGTGACGACCGTTAGGCCATTGTTTGGATGGCTGGACTTTAGGCCTGTGACGTTAGTTTGAACTGTGCTCTTGGACGATATCTCTTGTGTTATAACCCTGCCCGATATATATATATATATATACCCTTGTGACGGGTTGCTAGCAGATGGTGACGGGCGTCACTTTGGCTTTGTACCGGCCGATATGCACCCTGTGACGAGCGTTGCAGCTGAGATGCCCGACACAGCCGTTGCCCGATAGGCAAGGTGCACGGCAGACTCTAACTCAGCGTTGTGCGTTGCTTGGTGACACCCGTTATATGATGAGCGTCATGAGATGGACATTATATGAGGGCATGCTGCCCGACACAGCCTTTAGTGAGGGTTCTTAGTGCTTCTAGTGAGGGTTCTGCCCACATATATATGTCGTTTTACTCAATGGTAATTATTATGGTAACGCTTGCTTATGTAACGTCCATATTGTTATACATGAACATGATCATCTGGATTATTTGTAGTAAGTTGAGATAATGATAAGCATATAGTATGGTTTTCTTAATAATGTGCCTTATGCACATGATCATAAGTTGATGCATGATTGATTTAGCATAAAATTATTAATGTCACTCTGTATTGATAGCATGGTCATTCTATGATTATTGTGTACTAACCATGCAGGTAAGGCATAGTTCCGTAAAAGGGCTATGAGGTATATGTGATGAGTAACACTGCTTTGATAGTTACTCTTGATGATGAGATGACATGTATAATGTGATTCCTATTCCATGATGATGATGATGATGATGTAAGCCCTGAATGGCAGTGGCACTATGTGATGAGGGATTGAGATCCCATGGTATGTGATGATCCTTGTGATGGATCTAGATTGATTGGCAAGAGGTCAAGTGATAACATGTGATGTGGGATCCTTGTGATGGATCAGTATGATGTGAATTGTAGTAAGCACAATGTTGAGTCTTACATTGTTTACTTTTGTTATAATTGAATGTTATACAACTTGGCAGAATCTTGCAATCCATATAAAAGATACTAATTAATCACAGTGGAATATATCATGTAGTTGCCCTGGCCATAGATCCATCATCGTCACGAATTGGTGATGGTGAAATGGGTTCTCCTACGGGTTAACCCGGAGCGCATATTGTTGAATATGCGAGGTTTCTCCTAGCCTAAAGTGAGGAGGTAAGAGTGCAACTTCAGTTGTAGACTCCAGGGTGCAGATTCATGCCCGTAACCCAAGTGTGACAATAGCATGGTGAACAGGCCCATGGCTCAGGACATGTGATATGAGGAGCATGAATGTGTTCATGGCTCAGAGCACGATGAACAGGCCCATGGCTCAGTTTCACTAGCGTCGAGACTTGTACCGAGGTGGGCTAGGCAGAGGGTAGCCTGACCATGTGGCTAAGACCACTTCAGCATGAGACTACAGTCATGCTTGTGTTGTACTCATGCACTGACCACGAGGTGGGAGGTTATAGAGTCCGGCTCTTCCATGTGACCTTGTATGGCACCGGCTCTGGGTTTCGCAGCCTTCGGTTGGATTTGAACGGTAAGGTTCACTTCCTCAGGGCATAATAATATGTAATCCAGTCGTTTAGTATTTACTGCTTAAGACAAACATGAAACATTGGTCGAGGCCTT
This sequence comes from Alisma plantago-aquatica, assembly GCA_963693085.1. Lineage (NCBI taxonomy): Eukaryota > Viridiplantae > Streptophyta > Magnoliopsida > Alismatales > Alismataceae > Alisma > Alisma plantago-aquatica. The sequence continues at coordinate 162,354,398 of OY856409.1, forward strand.
GTTTTTGTAATTAACTTTGTTATATCTTGTAGTTGCTTATATGTTTCTCGAATGTGGTAAGTCCTTATAAATCTTATCTTTTTAATCATGTTCCATAAAGAAATAGTTGGATATATGCCTGAGTACATCTAGTAAGCTTGCTAAGTATGAACAGCTTTATCTTATAAATGTTGTCGTTATGTTCTTATCAGTTATCTGCTTTATCTTTTGGAGGTTTTGTAGTTTTGGCGGGGAGTTATGTTTCTCACTGGGACTGTGTGTCTCACCCCACTGGTTTACACCCTTTTTAGGTGGTTGAGCTAGGCATGGTGGTGGTCGTGAAGTTGCGACCGAGCAGCAAGAAGAGCAATAGAAGGCAAGCGATGGATATGTTGTTGTTTTGGATGTTTTGCAGTAGAGTCTTATAGTCATCCATGTACTCTCATGTCCTTGGAGGTGTTTTGACGTTGTTTCACGATGTGTAATCGTTGATGTTTTGTATATCCTGTTGTCGGCCGGATGTGGGCCTCTATGTATATATAAACAGGTGATGAACTCATGTGATGACAAGACGGTTGTTGCTCTAAGTTGTGGACACGTATCAAGGCTTGTATATGTGTATATAACATGTTTTCTTGTAGGATGTGGACTGGATTGTACTAGTTTCTCAGTTTATCAGCTTTCCGCAATCGGTTTTAATTAACCTATGTTTTCGATAATCTGTGGTTATGGTGATTTCCGCACGTTTTTGCGTAACACCTCTTTGTCTGTGTGATAGTGGGATGTGTTGCCACAAGTTTTTGGTATCAGAGCTCTAGGTTTGCTGAGTCTACAGGGATTTAGGACTAGGTGGTGTCTGTTCTTATGAGTTTTCCAGGTTTTCTTACCAACATCTTCTACTCTCAGCGGAAGAAAAGCCAAGATGTCTGGAAACCATGAAGAACATGCTCCTAAGCATGGCGATGCTGCATCAGTTGATGGAGCTGTAGGTCAGGCACATGAAGATCAGGTGCCTGAGGTCCCCCAACCTAACCCAGCCATTCTTGAACATCCTTCCTATCAACAGCTTATGAGGCAAATGATGGCTATGATGAATCTCATGGTTGAGCGGTTTCCAGTGCCTCCTCTGAGAGTACAGGCTCCCCATGGTGAAACATCGGGTATTGGGAAGACCTTCGAGCGGCTTTGCCGAGTCGGAGCTTCAGATTATGCTGGAACAGCTGATCCAGCGGATGCAGATCTGTGGCTGACAAGTCTTGAGAAGGCTTTTCGGATCCTCGACATACCCGAAGCAGACAAAGTAAAGTACGATGTCTACCTTCTTAAAGGTAGTGTTGGTCACTGGTGGACCATCGAGGAAGAGAAGCGGCCTGGTGAGGTGATCTGTTGGGAGGTTTTCCGGTACGAGTTCATCAGCACATACTTCCTGAAGATGTATCTGGATGAGAAGATCAGTCAGTTTGAGAGCCTGCGCCAAGGGACGATGAACATCACCGAGTATGAAGCCAAGTTCATGGACCTGCTGAGGTTTTGTCCTCACATGGCAGTGACAGATGAAGAGCGAATCAGACGTTTCGAGAAAAGTCTGAGTTCTGAGCTGACAACACCTGTGTCTGCGTTGGAGAACCGAGAGCGGTTCGCTATGTTTGTGGAATCTATCCGAAGGATCAAATGATCAGTAAGGGAGAAGAGAGAGTCTATGGCTAAGAAGAGACATGCTTAGTTCCAGGGGCATAGGTTTGGTGGCTTCAAGAAGACAATGTTTGTGGCACCGTCAGTGATGAGAGGTTCTGGTGTACCGTCTCAGTGGTCACCGAGTAAGGGAAGAGGTTATGTTTCTACACCGTCAAACACATATAGTACCACTTCTGTGGCAGTGACAGGGCCAGCTAGACCACGGTTTGAGGACAGGTCATGCCATCTTTGTGGATAAGTTGGCATTTTAGGCTCAATTTCCCGAATAGAGATGTTGAAGTGATGCAGCAGTCGAGATAGAATATGCAAGGGTCAGATCGACAGCAGCCAAGTGGTAGCAGAGGACGAGGACGCGGTCAAGCGTCTCAAGAAGTATCGTCTACTCAAGGGAGCAGAGGACGTGGATAGCAAGCCACGGCTCGATTCTATGCTATGAGTCAGTTGGAGGCGATAGTCAACCCGCGAGTAGTGACAGGTCAGATGGCGTTATTTCATTCTGATATGTCTTCTTCTTGCCTTATATCTGTTCTGGCTGAACCGGGTGCTACACACTCTTTTATCGCCTATAGTATGCTTGAGAACTGACATTTACCTGTTAGTCATAAGAAGGATAGCTTGTTGTTAGAAACCCCTCTTGACGGTTCTTCGTTGCTTCGAGAAGAGTGTCCATCTTGTGTCTTGTCTTTTTCAGGACACTATATACAAGTGGATCTTATACCACTTGATATGCATGGTTTCGATGTCATCCTTGGGATGGATACCTTAGAAAAGTATAAGGTTGTGTTGGACTGTGGTTCCAAGCAGGCGGTATTTGATGATACCGGAGAGAAGTGGATCTTCCAGGGAGATAGGAAGATTCTTCCAACGTGTCTAGTATCAGCTATGGTGGCAGAGAAGTTGCTACGGCAAGGATATGAGGCGTTTTTATCTCATGTGGTGGATACCGTTGTAGCTACCAAGGCGAAAGGTCCTAGTCTCGAGGAGGTGTCAGTTGTTCGAGAATTTTCCGACGTGTTTCCTGAGGAGTTTCCTGGTGTTCCTCCACCCTGAGAGATTGATTTCGAGATCCATCTGGTCCCAGGTACACATCCAGTTGCACAGACGCCGTATAGGATGGCTCCGGTAGAGATGGCAGAGCTTAAGAAATAGTTGCAAGAGTTGTTGGACAAGGGTTTCATCTGGCAGAGTACGTCGCCTTGGGGTGCTCCTGTGTTGTTCGTCAAGAAGAAGGATGGTTCGATGCGGTTGTGCATAGATTACCGGCAGTTGAACAAGGTCACGATCAAGAACAAGTACCCGTTACCGAGGATAGATGATATGTTCGATCAGTTGCGTGGTGCTACAGTGTTTTCAAAGATTGATCTACGGTCCGGATATCATCAGTTGAGGATAAAGGCGGATGACATACCAAATTTAGCTTTTTGGACGAGGTATGGTCATTTCGAGTTCGTGGTTATGCCGTTCGGGCTAACAAATGCACCTACTGCTTTCATGGACCTGATGAACAGAGTGTTCCGTCCATTCTTATATCAGTTTGTTGTAGTCTTTATATATGACATCTTGATCTATAGTCGGGACAGGCTAGAGCATGAGCGACATCTTTGTCGAGTGTTGACTCTTCTTCGCCAACATCAGCTGTATGCCAAGTTTAGTAAATGTGAATTCTGGTTGGAAGAAGTGACTTTCTTGGGTCATGTGATATTTGTAGAAGGAGTCAAAGTAGATCTGAAGAAGGTGGAGTCCGTTGCAGACTGGGAACAGCCGAAGACGCCGACAGAAGTTCATAGTTTTCTGGGTTTAGCAGGATACTACAGGAGGTTTATCAAGGACTTCAGTGCGATTGCATTACCCATGACAAGGTTGACAAGAAAGGATGTACCTTTTGCTTGGGATGACCGTTGTCAGGAAGCTTTCCAGAGTTTGAAGGAGAAGTTGACCAGTGCCCCGATGTTAATCCTGCCAGAGCCTGGAAAGGGCTATGCTGCGATGCTTCCAAGAAAGGTTTAGGCTGTGTGCTGATGCAGGAAGATCATGTGGTTTCTTTTGCTTCTCGACAGCTTAAGAAACACGAGGAGAACTATCCAACTCATGATTTGGAGTTGGCGGCAGTGGTTCATGCGTTAAAGATTTGGAGACACTATCTTTATGGGGAAGTGTATCAGATCTTTACAGATCATAAGAATCTGAAGTACAACTTTTCACAGCAGGAGTTGAACGTGCGACAGCGGCAATGGATGGAACTGATCAATGATTATGACTGCACTATCGAGTATCACCCTGGTAAGGCGAATGTGGTAGTTGATGCGCTTAGTCAAAAGTCTTCTTTTTCTTCCAAGAAGGCACAATTGAGTTCCCTGGTATGCCATAAGCAGGATATGTTTGTTTCCTTGCGGCAGATGAATGTGCAGATGGAAGTTTCTTCGTTAGCTAGACTTTTAGAACAGATGCAAGTCAAGCCTACGCTGAGACAACAGATCAAAGAGGCACAGCAGACAGATGATGCGGTACAGTTGATCATATCAGAGTTTGGCAGCGAAAAGCGTAATGGGTTCCATGAGTCCGAGGATGGACTAGTTTGCTATCGTGATAGGATGGTGGTTCCAGATTTTGATGAGCTGAGGAAGTTAGTGCTCGAGGAAGCACACATGTCGGTGTATTCTATGCATCCAGGTGTCACCAAGATGTATCATAGTCTGAAGTACTTGTATTGGTGGCCCGGCTTGAAGAGAGATGTAGCGGATTTAGTGGCAAGATGTGCGGTCTGTCAGCAAGTCAAGGTTGAACATCAGATTCGGCAAGTACGTTGCAACCCTTGCCGATACCGCAGTGGAAATGGGATCATATAACCATGGATTTCGTAGTTGGTCTACCCAGGACAACTAGGAATCATGACTCCATTTGTGTGATAGTGGACAGATTGACGAAGTCTGCCCATTTTCTACCAGTAAAGACAACGTATAATGCTGAGAAGCTCGCTCGAGTATATGTAGATGAGATAGTACGTTTGCATGGTGTTCCAGTGACGATAGTTTCTGATAGAGGTCCTCAGTTCACGAGTCGTTTCTGGGAACAGTTGCACAGAGCGTTGGGGACGCAGTTGAGGTTCAATACCGCCTTCCACCCACAGACAGATGGACAGTCTGAGAGGACTATTCAGATTCTGGAGGATCTCCTTTGAGCTTGTGTTTTGCAGTTCCTAGGCAGTTGGGATGTGCATCTTAGTTTGATAGAGTTTTCCTATAACAACAGTTATCAGCGGAGCATTGACATGGCTCCTTATGAGTCTTTGTATGGGAGGAAGTGCAGATCTCCTTTGTGTTGGTATGTGTCTGGTGAGTATATGTTGTTTGGTCCTAAGTTAATGCAGCAGACAACAGAAAAGATTAAGGTGATACAACAACAGTTGAAAGCGGCACAGAACAGGCAGAAGTCTTATGCAGACAATCGCCGACGACCTTTGGAGTTTCAGGTAGGAGACAAAGTGTATCTTAAGGTCTCGCCGTGGAAGGGTCTGCTAAGATTTGGTCGGAAGGGTAAGTTAGCACCCAGGTATATGGGGCCTTACCCAGTATAGCACGAGTTGGTAAGGTAGCTTATGAGATAGAGTTGCCCCCAGAGTTGTACAGGTTACATCCAGTGTTCCATGTCAGTATGCTGAAGAAAAGCCATCCAGATTCAGGAACAGTGATACAGCCAGTTGAAGTTGAGCTTGATGAAGATGTGACCTACGAGGAAGGTCCTGTGGCGATCCTGGACAGAAGAGTTAAGAAGCTGAAGAGGAAGGACCTGGTTCTGGTGAAGGTTCTTCGGCGTCACCGTGGCGTTGAGGAAGCCACATGGGAGCTTGAGGAAGAGATGAGGAGGAAGTATCACTTACTTTTTCTTCAGATTTCGGGGACGAAATCCCTTGAAGGGGGTTAGCTTGTAAGGACCCTGACCTGCGTTTAGGGTTTACCTTGTTTGCTTTGCTTAACCCTGGTGCTTTGTTGCTTGCTAATCACCTTTGGTGGTGATTAGGGTTTGGTTGTGCTTTGTTGAGAGTTGGAGGGGCTACTTGCAATCAACCCAAGCTTAGGGTATGTGGGCAAGTTTGTCCCCTTGTGAGGTGTTCCTCTCTCTCCTTGCTTCCTCTAGAGTAGAGAGGAAGGTGTGGGCTCGTTGCTTGAGTTTCTTTGGGCTTGGTTGAGCTTGTTGGGCCTTGTTGAGTGTTTCCTTTGCTTCTTTGTGCCCTGTGTCGGGCATGAGCAAGTTGTGTCGGCCTGAGCTTGTGACGCCCATGGAGGTGTGTCGCCCATGGGGTGTATCGTCAAAGTGTGTCGCCCTAGAGCCTTTGACCAAGTTTTGACCTCGTTTGTGTCACCACTAGTGGACACTTGGTGCATGATTCTTGCATGTGGCAATGACCTTGTACATGTGTTTAGGGCTTGCTAGAGTGGTGGCTCGTGCACTAGGACAAGTGTCCCTAAGTAGGCGACACCTTGCTTGGATCTACCTTGTTTTCTCCTCCGTTTCCTTCTATATAGGTGTTTCCATTCCATTGCTAAGAGTTCCTTTGGTTCCTTAGCTTCTTCTCCACCTTATTGAACGACACTCCTTCTCTTTTGCAAGTTGGTGGCTGATACCTTTGGAGTCTCCTTCTTCCTTGCTTTGTGGTGCTTGGAGCTAGGAGCTTGGAGCTTGCTTAAGGCGGGTTACATAACTTCTAATCCTAACTACACTATCTCCTTCTATGATCTTGTTTATATGTTGTTATACCTTGCTTAAGTATCCTTGTTGGTCGATCCTTGTGATTTAGGGTTTCTTGGTGAAGCAATACTCCTTTCTCCCCTTGGTCTGTAGGAGTGAGCTTGAGATCCTAGTATCATGAGCAACACCCCTCTCTCTCTTAGTTGATTGAGGTGAGCTTGTGTTCTAGTTGCTTGAGCAACACTCTCCTCTCACCATGGACTAGAAGGGTGAGCTTGGTAATAGTGGTGACTCTTTCTAGGGTTTTTCCTTGTGACTGGTTGGTGATAGATGATGTGCAAGACCCCATCTTTCCTAGTCGATTGAGGTGAGCCATTTTCTGGACCCTCTAGTGTTTCAGGTGACCTTATGCTTGAGGTGGATGATGATCTTGTGAGTGGTACCTTGGTTGTTGTGAGCTTGGGGAGGTGCTGCCCGACAGCCCTCTGGACCTAGACTCTTGGGCGATATGCTTTGTTGGTGACAGGCGTCGCAATCTCACTCTGCCCTGTGACGGCCGTTAGGCCATGGTTTGGATGGCTGGACTTTAGGCCTGTGAAGTTAGTTTGAACTGTGCTCTTGGACGATATCTCTTGTGTTATAACCCTGCCCGATATATATATACCCTTGTGGCGGGTTGCTAGCAGATGGTGACAGGCGTCACCTTGGCTTTGTACTGGCCGATATGCACCCTGTGACGGGCGTTGCAGCTGAGATGCCCGACACAGTCATTGCCCGATAGGCAAGGTGCACGGCAGACTCTAACTCAGCGTTGTGCACTGCTTGGTGATAGTCGTTATATGATGAGCGTCATGAGATGGACATTAGATGAGGGCATGCTTCCCGACACAGCCTTTAGTGATGGTTCTTGGTGCTTCTAGTGAGGGTTCTACCCACATATATATGTTGTTTTACTCAATGGTAATTATTATGGTAACACTTGCTTATGTAACGTCCATATTGTTATACATGAACATGATCATATGGATTATTTGCAGTAAGTTGAGATAATGATAAGCATATAGTATGATTTTCTTAATAATGTGCCTTATGCACATGATCATAAGTTTATGCATGATTGATTTAGCATAAAATTATTGATGTCACTCTGTATTGATAGCATGGTCATTTTATGATTATTGTGTACTAACCATGCAGGTAAGGCATAGTTCAGTAAAAGGGCTATGAGGTATATGTGATGAGTAACACTGCTTTGATAGTTACACTTGATGCTGAGATGACAGGTATAATGTGATTCATATTCCATGATGATGATGATGATAAAAGCCCTGAAAGGCAGTGGCACTATGTGATGAGGGATTGAGATACCATGGTATGTAATGATCCTTGTGATGGATCTAGATTGGTTGGCAAGAGGTCAAGTGACAACATGTGATGTGGGATCCTTGTGATGGATCAGTATGATGTGAATTGTAGTAAGCACAATGTTGGGTCTTATATTGTTTACTTTTGTTATAATTGCATGTTATACAACTTGGTTGAATCTTGCAATCCATATAAAAGATACTAATTAATCACAGTGGAATATATCATGTAGTTGCCCTGGCCATAGATCCATCATCGTCAGGAATTGGTGATGGTGAAACGGGTTCTCCTACGGGTTAACCCGGAGCGCATATTGTTGAATATGCGAGGTTACTCCTAGCCTAAAGTGAGGAGGTAAGAGTGCAACTTCGTTTGTAGACTCCAAGGTGCAGATTCAGGCCCTTAACCCAAGTGTGACAAGAGCATGGTGAACAGGCCCATGGCTCAGGATATGTGATATGAGGAGCATGAATGCGTTCATGGCTCAAGGCACGGTGAACAGGCCCGTGGCTCAGTTTCACTAGCGTCGAGACCTGTACTGAGGCGGGCTAGGCAAAGGGTAGCCTGACCCTGTGGCTAAGACCACTTCAGCATGAGACTGCGGTCCTGCTTGTGTTGTACTCGTGCACTGACCACAAGGTGGGAGGTCGTGGAGTCCGGCTCTTCCATGTGACCTTGTATGGCACCGGCTCCGGGTTTTGCAGCTGTCGGTTGGATTTGAACGGTACGGTTCACTTCCTCAGGGAGTAATAATACGTAATCCATCCGTTTAGTGTTTACTACTTAAGACAAACACGAAACATTGGTTGAGGCCTTGTTTGTGTAATTAACTTTGTTATATCTTGCAGTTGCTTATATGTTTCTCGTATGTGGTAAGTCCTGATAAATCTTATCTTGTTAATCATGTTCCATAAAGAAATAGTTGGATATATGCCTGAGTACATCTGGTAAGCTTGCTAATTATGAACAACTTTATCTTATAATTTCTCTCGTTATGTTCTTATCAGTTATCTGCTTTATCTTTCGGAGGTTTTGTAGTTTCAGTGGGGAGTTATGTTTCTCACTGGGACTGTGTGTCTCACCCCGCTGGTTTACACCCTTTTTAGTTGGTCGAGCTAGGCGTGGTGGTGGTCGCGGAGTTGCGGCCGAGCAGCAAGAAGAGAAATAGAAGGCAAGCGATGGATATGCTGTTGTTTTGGATGTTTTGCAGTAGAGTCTTAGAGTCATCCCTGTACTCTTAGGTCCTTGGAGGTGTTTTGACATTGATTCACGATGTGTAATCGTTGATGTTTTGTATATCCTGCTGTTTTCCAGATGTGGGCCTCTATGTATATATAAATAGGTGATGAACTCATGTGATGACAAGACAGTTGTTGCTCTAAGCTGTGGACACATATCAAGGCTTGTATATGTGTATATAACCTGCTTTCTTACAGGATGTGGACTGGAATGTAATAATTTCTCAGTTTATTAGCTTACCGCAATCGGTTTTAATTAACCCATGTTTTTTATAATCTGTGGTTATGGTGATTTCCGCACGTTTTTGCGTAACACCTCGTTGTCTGTGTGATAGTGGGATGTGTTCCCACAAAGAGGTCAGAGGCGTTATCCCAAAATAGGAGCAGTGGTTTTGCAAATAATCAACAATAATTAATAAATTCTACAACAATGAAACTTTTACTGGAATAAAACTTTTCTATTCATACCTTGCATAATACAGGCAGTCGAATTCTTTACCCAAGAAAGAACTTATCTAACTACAATCCTCTAATTCTTTATTAATCTTTATTCCATCAATGTCACTTTAAAGGAATATCCATTTCTTGATAACGTAAATCATCGACAACCAAAACGGCAGTCATTATAATGAGTTATACTGGTTGTGGGGGAAATAATAATCTTGCATTTAATTGTAACAACATGTTGCAAGAAATTATGGTTTAACAAGTAAGCTTTACATTTTAAATAGGACTACTCAATCCTTACTTACCCTAGCCTCTGTGTTATCCCTGCAATGGACATGGATACTACCTCTCATATGGTAGATCTCAACTAGCCCCCATGATCCTATCTTATAGGTAGATCAATACATAGGGTCATGGAGTCGTATGGTCCTACCCAAGGGTAGACCAACACATCGACTCATGATAACCTGATGATCCTACCTCGTGGGTAGACCATGTACTAGGTCATCTATATAATCAACATCAGAGCTACAAAGGAGGACCAGGATATGAGCTAGTTATGTACATATAATTATGGTGATAGTCATAGTCACTTTATAATTGCATGAAATAAAAGACAATCAAGGATTTATTCCTAGCAATCGATGAAACTTCGGGAATCTCTGGGAAACTAAAGCGATTTAACCATAAGTGTAACCACATACCTAATTTGGGGGTAACTTGATGTCCAAGAAAGAATATCAAGAATAAATAATCAAACCATCAATCATAAATCCTAAAATTAATGCATAACACCAATGTGTCATTACTTTATCCAAAACATTCTCAAGATTAACTTGGATTCCACCTTAGGATTTCTAGGCCAACTTTAGGGTTTTATTAGGGTTTTAGCCTCCTTAAACAAATTATCACTTTTAATGAAGTTTGGTCCACAAACGCTTATTTCGACATCATATACATGATTGAATTTCAATTTAGTCAAATATATCTCTTTTACACTAAAACCACCATGTTTATCCTTTTAGGTCATGTCAAGATCATTACGGCCAATTATCATGTTCTGGTTCTTTTGAATTAACAACTCTTATTTCATTAATGATTATAGTTTGATTCACAAATGAACCCTAATTACCATATTTCACATCTTCTAGGTTAATTTATCATTAATTTTACTTTTATACACTAGGAAACCCTAATTATCCAAATTAAGGGTATTTATCCACAATTAGTCCAATAACACTATTTTCATGCCCTCTGGATGGATTCCCATATTTAGATTCATTAAATCTAATAACTACCTGAATTAGGCTTTTTAATCCTTTTAATGCACTTTAATTTCATGAAACCCTCATTACACAAGTTATGAACAAATATCTCTAATTAGATCTCTTTCATCATATTTATGTAATCAAGTCAGACATTGATTACTGGTATCAACTAAGTCTGTCGAATACACCCATAATTAAAATCTTGGGCTTTGATCTATTTAAAGCTTTAAAGTTATAAACTTTATGTACTTTTCATATTAGAAATACAAATAGAGCCTAATTATATTTTTACTAGATTCCTCGTGTTTTTCTGAGCAAGATTCATATATAATTCATCTTAATCTGAGCTACCAGTAATTAGTTGCAAATTTTGCAAGATAAATTACCTTTTGTCCAATGGCGTAATGCCATGTCTGCATCTTAGCCCTTGCTTCCCTTTTCCATGTGATTATTCAGTATCCAATAGAGTGCGGACCTCTCAGCTACTTACTCCAGCGTGGATGAGATAAGAAACATAACCAAAAGACAACTTTGCCCTTTCTATCCTTCTCAAACGTCGGGGGCAAGGAGGTAGTTTCCTCCTTTCCATCATCTTCCCCCCCTTTGCGGTCCGCTCCTCCGCGCGCTCCAGGCAGCTGAGTCAACCAGAAGGTTGACTTGGAGCTACAAGGAACTAACAATGCATGTAAGAACATTGTTGGCCTCGACAGGGATGGACAAACTCGCCTGCAACCTTAGGTATGCCGGAGAGAAGAGAACGGGAGGATGAGAATAGATCTAAGTTGCGGCTATTCAAGGAAGAACCAGAGAAAATATAGAGAGGAAGATCGGTTTGGAGATGGGGAAGGCTCTCTTTTGGTGTGAAGGATTTCACACAGAACTCCCCCTTACAGAGGGGGATTCCTAGCCCTTTATATAGGCATGGAGGGTGTCTGCCAGTCTCCCATGGAGTCCGGGCCCCAACGGTCATTGGGCGAAGTCCGTAGAGATTTTAGGGAAAGTTGGGGTTGATTGTGTTCAGAATCATCTCCTGTAATTGATGGGAGTACTGCCTTTCTAGATCTGAGGCTATAGAGAGAGAAAAGGGTGCGAGAAGATCATCCTAACTATTGCTTCTATCTTCCTATTCAGACAGAGGTAGAAGATAACGTAGAGCCACCTGATCCAAATCTAACGGTCTCAATTGCACGTCAGATATACTCCCAAAAGGAAATCAAATTGTGACATTTAAACCAATCCTCTTCACTTTAGGAAATCTTCCAAAATTCATATATCCCAAACCACAAGTCCAATTTATTTCAAATTTTAAGAGAAAGTCTATAAAGACTTAATCTACATATATTCCAAGTTTGAAGCCGAAAATCAAAAGGAATAACTCCTTTTCTTTATTTGCAAGTCAATGACTTATAAAGCATGTATTATGTATAAGAACGCATATTTTCTCTCTCCTTTTTTCCTATTTCCTCTATTTCAAATTTTATAAACATTATAAGGCAAGTGGAGTCGAAACCACTCTATTTTCGCCACTTATATCTCATTCTAGATAATTCCATATATTTTTCATAAATACATTGCTTACAATCCATTATCTTTGATCTTTCTATAATATTTGGACTTTTCTTCTTTTCTTCATCTTATATCCATTATTGGATTAATAGAACAGTAGAAATCATGAAATTCGTATCAAAGGGGAAATTTGCAAAGAAATCCATTCTTTGAAGTAAAGCATACAACCTTCTCAATTCAAGTCTATATTCATAAAATAATTACATTTCAATTATGAAAACACATGTAAAATTGAGGTTGTAACAAAAGGTCTCTATAATTCTAGAGACATTTGCCTAGTTGTTCTAAAAGCCAACATTTTTAATACCACCAGTGCAACAAATGCCTAGTGCACCAGGGAAGCAGTCACTAAGTAAAGGCAAAAGTCCTAACTTTCCACCTGTAAGAACTCATGACTTAGCTTCTACATCGGTAATAAGACCGATAAGACTATGGTACAAGGACAAGACATGTTATAGATATGGATATGTTGAGCATACTAAACCATTTTGTTAAAAAAGAAGGGAGGAAATGACCCAACAACCGAGGCAGACTCTGCAGGTCTTACAAAAGTTACAACCCAATAGTGTAAAAAGGAAAAAGCAACAACATGAAACAACTAGACTTTATGTTTGAGTCAACCTGAAGTGGTAGATGACTGCGAGGGGTGATAGTTAGATAGAGCTTTTTCATTCTGATATGTCTTCTCTTGATTTTATCTGATAATGATAAGAAGGTAGTTGTTGTTGAGCTTCCTTTTATTAGTCCTATGAGGACATGAGGAGAAGATAAGAAGGATGAGAACTTATATTCAGTCCAATATTCTCTTAAATATTTTGAAATTTCTCTCTTCATGAAGGAAGGGAAGAGATATAAAAGAAACAACTAGAGAAATTTTGAGATACTAAGTAGTAAAATTTAAAGAGATGTTAAAATTAAGAAAAATAATATAAAAAAATGCATACTACCTAACTTTAGTTCTTGCATACCCTGGCCAGGTATTCATCTATTGAAGGTAAGGTAAGTAAGACACTCTTAGATTGCTATCTTTCTTATTACTTTGATCAAGTAGTCATTTTGAGACAATCTAAACAGCATAATGAAGTAGGAGATGTGGCACAGATATTTCTACCACATCCTAATTGATATATGAAGGAATCTGAGTTAAATCACATATCAACTTATAAACAAAAGAAGATGTTTAGTATAATGTATACATTGGTCTGAGGAACTAGAGGTAATAGTTACCTGATGAAAGGTGACAATGTTCAGTGATGAACTAAGGGTTTGAACACCCATATCTAGTAATCATGATGATGACAATTCTAAGGGATGATGACATGTAATCATCTCTATAATTCCTATGCTGATGGCAAGGGACATAAGAGGAAATAAAATTGAATGACACATGAACAATTGAAAGTTCATGCAATACTCAAAGAAGGTGATAACCTCTTTTCTTTAACAAATTACCCTGAATAATGATGGGGTGATAAGAAGGACTATGTTTCCTTGTATTTCTTCCTTTTACGAACATGACAAACAAGTAAGTCTTATGACACTTGATATGCATAGATTTGAAGTAATCTATAATGGGATACTTTGAAAAGAATCAGTTAGTTCTGGATTCTGGTTCCATGACAAAACTATATGTGATAAGTAATATGTTTGGTTTTGGTAAATAACTACAGAGGATGGAAATGTTAAGGATGTGATGTGTTTTTGACACATGTAACTAATATTAAGGTAAGGAATTCTAGCATTCAAGAATTTTTAAAGGTATGAGATGGTGAGGACATGACTCCTATAAGTTGATTAATGTTTGGTTACCTAGAAAGGCCAACTTTGAGGTTAGTTGGATGATATGGACATCATATGTTAGGGGTTTATGCTTTGTATAAACATAACATCGATAAGGATGTATTAATTGAAGAAACATTTGTAGAATCATCTTGGTAAAGGTTTATCAAGCCAAGATAACTTCTTAGGATATCCCCATCTAGATATGTTGAGGTAGCTTATACATATAACATCTAGAGTCATCTCTGAGATAGTACTTCTTGATATGTAACCTCTCCTTATGACATGAAAATAAACAGCTAAGGAATGGTTGATTCTAATCATAAGTAAGTTAGTGTTGAACCAATAAATTAGACTAGTACAACAGAAGTATGATAAGACTTCTAGTATCAAAAAAATGACAGAATGTAACTCTAGTTCGGGAAGGATAGTTGAGTATGAAAGATTTTATCAAAACCATGTGTGAAAGAAATTTGTTTTGGTCAAAGTTTTATTGTATCTCCTTGACATCAAGATGTTATGTGGAGACTTGATGATATAAGGTATGAATGACAAGTGTCTTTCTTCATCTGGGATTTCGGGGATGAAATCCTTGTTAAGGGTTTATAACTTGACCTGGGTTTAGGGATAACCTTGTTTGTTTTGCCTAAATAAGTTGCTTAGAACTTTAATAAAATCCTCTAAAGTGTTTTTTATTAGGTAACAAACTTATATTTCAAATTTTGTCCTGTTTGAATAATGTTTGAGAAATGTTCTCATGTTTTGGACCAAAATGCAATTTACCCAAGAGTAGGGTCATATTGCAATATGTCACATTTTAAACACACCTCATGTGTTTTAGAATCATAAGAGAGAGAATGATGCAAGTTGGTGGCTTGTGGAAAGCCTAAATTCCAAGTTTGAACTTGTTTGAATTATGCTAGTGCCTTGTGTACCAATTTTGGTACAAGTTGTAACTTACCCAAAATGTAGGGTTGATATGCAATTTACCACCTCTAGAGTGTTCCTACTCCCTCCTATTATCATCTAGAGGAGAGATAAATAACTAGGCACCATTATTGAATCATATTTGAGTGATAGTATTCTTGGTGGTGAAAAGACCAAGAAAGGGTTGAATGTGAAACCCAAATTTGAGCTTGTATCGGGTTGTAGAGTTCATATGAGAGTGCCTATCAGCCAAGGAGCCATAGGGGGAGTCGCATATCAGTTTTTGAAATCTTGGACTTGTACATGACGAGATAAGAACCTCAAGTAGGTGAAGTGCATCAGTTTTCAACTTCCTTGGAAAAGTTGTATCGGGATATGAATAAAGTGGTGATTGAGTTGAGATATCTTATCCAACAAGATAAGTGATGGCAGAAATATCATCTCTAGATTATCCTTAAGTGTTTTTCATGTCAATATAAATATGAGTGCATGAAATGACAAGTTTCAACCATGCATGGACACGTGGCACCTAGTGCTTAAAATGATGACACCTGATATACACACTTTTTCATGAACCTCAAGTATATATACCCTTCCTTTCACCTCTTAGTGAAATTTTTCGAATCCTAACACCTCCTTGCTCTTAGATATCATGCATAGAGTCTTGTTATCGTGCATAGGTGAAGTGTTATTGTGCATAGGGCCTCGGTATCAGCCATATCAAGTGATATCGGCCATAGCAAGTGATATCGGCCATAACAAGTTGATATCAGCAATAGTGGAGTGATATTGGCCACAAGTGAAAGGGATATCGGCCACGACTGAGGGCATATCATGCACAAGTAGTTAGGTATTGTGCATGGTGCTAAGGAGAAAGAAGGAGCTCATCTTTTAACCCTAAGGTAAAGCTATGATCATCTTCAACCTTGGATTGAAGCATGGATCTAGGGTTATGATATTCCTTTCTTTTCTTCTTCACCAAGTTCTTAACTATGGTGATTCCTTGTATATGAAAGAGTTGTGAACAAGCCTTGGACTTTTGATAAGTCATCTTCAACCTTAGGAACTTGAAGCTTTGGAGCTTGGAGCTTTGAATTTGTTCTTGAGGTGGGTTATATAACTTGAACCCAAACATGTTATTACTCACCATATTTCTTACTATATTCAATGATCTACTTTCAATTCTGAACTTTTCTTGAATACTTGATATATCGATGACTTGCAGTAGTTTCTTAGACCTGTTATCCTTTTACTAGAATAAGTAGAATGAATGTTTAGAGCTTGAAGTTGATGGTATCACCTTATAAAGTGATATTGGGTTCAAGCACAAAAGCAAGCACCTCTAGCATGATATGGTGATGTACCTACACCACTAAAATGGTATGGATGTGAGTTTATACTTCCTTGAATGATATGGTAATGTAGTATACACCTCTTGGATGATATGAGATCAAGCATACACCTCTTTTCCTGATATGGTTTGAAGCGCGCACACACCTCTTTACCCCATATGGTGTGAAGCACACACACACCTCTTTGCCTGATATGGTCTGAAGCACACATACACCTCTAAAGCGATATGGTACCCACACATACACCTCTAAAATGATATGGTAAGCACACATACACCTCTTTCCCAATATGGAAATAAGCATGCACCTCTTTGCCCGATATGGGTAGAAATCATACACCTCTAAACCGATATTGGGTTAAGCATACACCTCTTGGACGATATGGTGTTGATCACACACCTCTAAAATGTTATGGTGGGCAACCCAATACACTAGATGATAAAAGTGGTAAGGTGGTTAATACCCTAGAACATGCGATGGCCAATAACTAAAGTATGGTGTGGCCAATATCTTCAAGTGAAGTGAGGATGTTACACCCATGTAGGGTGAAGGTGATACACCATATGATTGGTAAGGTTGATACCTTGATGGGTAAGGGTATGAGGGATATGATGATGCCTAGCTCTATATACACCTAACCCAATACATGTGTTCAACTTGAGATATATGACTCAACCCGATACACCTTGTAAAGGTGAGGGAAAAACACTCTTAGGAGTGATGAGTATAACACCAAGTAATGGTGTAGCTAATACCATGATAGATGAAACACCTAAAGTGGTTCATAATGGTCAACCCTATATCAACAATGCATTAAATTAGGATGAATCCATATCACTTGATGATAGTTGGGTAATTCAAGTGTGTGACTTATGGCCAATACACTACAGGATAAATGTGATGAGTTAGTGCATAAAGTATTAGGATTGTAAGTACCCTAATACAAGATAAGTTGACGAGGGAAGTGATACATCAAGGCATGATAAATATTATATCCAACACCTCAAGGTTGAAACACCTTGATGCACCTCAAATCCAATATACTTGGATGAGTAACACATGAAGTGTGTCATGTCAATTGTTACATTAATATGTAATGAGTTTAATACACTTTGATAAGTGTAGGCTAACATACCTTGGGAGAGGGTTAAGCCAAGATAATAAAGTATGATGTAATCAATATCCATGTAAGGATGAGAGAGAAACTCATACTTTGTGTTGATAATCATTAAATGATAAATGATGAGAATAAATAAGTATGATTGAATACTTATGATATCAATGTATGATCCTAGATATGTGGAGCAATGAGTTAGGGTTTGGATTGATAATATGAATTGGAAACCCTACATGGCTATAAAGGGAAACCATAACTCTAATAATGGGTCTTGTAAGCCATGTGAATAATTGTTGCCTAGTGAGAGGTGACAAAAGGTTTAATGGCCTTGTGAGCCATGTGAATAGTTGTTGCCTAGTGATAGGTGACTAGATGTTTGATGGCCTTGTAAGCCATGTGAATAATTGTTGCATAGTGAGAGGTGACAAGAGGTTTAATGGCCTTGTGAGCCATGTGAATAGTTGTTTCCTAGTGAGAGGTGACAAGATGTTTATTGGCCTTGTGAGCCATGTGAATAGTTGTTGCCTTGTGAAAGGTGACAAGATGTTGATCCAAAGATTGATGTAAGAGATGGAAATGTTCAAAATAAATCAGGTAAATAGGAACCCCATAACATCATAATAATAATAAATGGTTACAAAGATAATATTGAAATTTTGGTTATACATACATTATTGTCATAGCCAAATATGGGCTATAGTGTTTTGAATATGCTAAAATGAGACATGTGGAATACTTGTATCACATAAATGATGTGAATGTGTATGATGGTTCGATTGAGGTATAATGCCTAGTAAAACTGATGTGGTATTCAGTGATGAGTTAAAGGGATTGATGTCCTATAATGAAATTGAATGGGAAACATAAAGGTATTCCAACTACTATGGAATCCTTAGCAATATGGCCATGCTCTCACAGGATTGGTATAATCCAATACCTGGTTGTACTCTCAAAGTGATCTCACGGGATTGGCATAATCCAATACCTAGTTGTAATATCACATGATTGGTACAACCCAATACCTGGTTGTAATCTCATATGATTAGCATAGTCTAATACATGGTTATGATCTCATAGGATTGGGATAACCCAATACCTGGCTGAAATCTCATAGGATTGGGATAACCCAATACCTGGATGAACTATCACAAGATTGGGATAACCCAATACATGTCTATGATCTCATAGGCTTGGCATAATCCAATACCTGGGTGTAATATCACAAGATTGGTACAATCCAATACTTGGTTGTAATATCACATGATTGATACAATCCAATACCTGGCTGTAATATCACATGATTGGTACAATCCAATACCTAGCTGTAATATCACATGATTGGTACAATCCAATACCTGGCTGTAATATCACAGGATTGGTACAATCCAATACCTAGCTATAATATCACAGGATTGGTACAATCCAATACCTGGACGTACTCTTGCAAGATTGGTATAAAGCTAGAACATGATGATATTATCACAAGATAAGATTGATTTGTTAGTATAATATGATAGGAAAATGATACACATGTTCTTCATATTCCATATAAAGTGAATAGATGACTTACCGCTCTATCATAGACAGATGCAATTCTTTAAAAGATGAGAATGTTCTAATCTTCTTATCCATAGTGATTAACCTTGCTTTTTAATATAAAAGAACCTATTCTCAGTTTTATACTATTTACCTGTGATAATAACATTGTTGGCAGAGAGTTATATCTCTCACTGGGACAATTGTCTCACCCCATGGGATCGACAATTTTTAGGTGGACGTGCACGATGGGGTAGAGACTATTCTGTAGAGGAAGGACAACAACAGTAGGGACAGCAGTAACAACTCAGGTTGAGTGTATTGTCTGTCGTGTCTTGTAGATAGAAGTCATATGTGTCATCTCCGTACTCTCAGGTCCTCGGATTTAGTGTGTGATGGTTTTATGAACAATATGAGATTTTGGTTTGTATGCCTCGAGGTTTTATGTTTCTTCTGGTAATGTTTTGACAAAGGAATTGTTATATGTTATCCTCGAGATGAGATGGTACAATTTATGTATAATGTGAACCCTGATGTATATAAAGTTTTGGTTCTTTCATTAAGAGTTTTCCAGGAAATGGACCTCTTTGTAAAATGGTTTTAAATTTTAGTGATTTTTGTTAATCTGTTGTTTATGATTATTCTACATAATTAGTAATGATTTGGTTGTCTGTTTGGTGGTGGTCGTTTCAGTATTAATCAGATCGAATTCTATATGAATTTCTATATGGATGGTTTTTGGTTTAGAAAATCGACAATTTTAATGAAGTAATTAATCATTTTCATCATATGTTAATTTCGGTGGATATGACCTGAAAACCAGAGTTTAGAATGACTAAACAAATTACATAGGGATTTTGATGCGACTGTGGATATTTCCCTATTAAGATGATGAACTAAGAAGCATGAGCGCCAGGACCAATGTGCTCATGTGGAGTTAGTCTCTTGGTGTTTTGTTTATGAATGATTTGCATACCTACTTATATCTTTCTTGTCGTGTGTCTTAGATGTTATTCTCACTTTCAATAAGGCGATGAAAACCCCTGAGCCTAAATGCCTTCTTTTGTTAATTTCAATCGTTCCTTTTAACGCTTATTTTTCCCATTGCTCTCTTTTCAATTCTTGCAATTTCATACTTGTCTTTAGATAATGTTTTATTTTGTGCTAACAATCTTTTCATTCTTTTAACCTTCCTTAAGTTTTATCTTTTCATTCATACTTAGTAGAATCTTTTACGTTCCTTGCACTTTTAAATTCTTAGTTTAGTTTCTTTGCACTTTTATATCTTGAACTAGTATAATTAAACCAATCTCTCAATCGGATTTTAATTTCATATTCAATCACCCAAAAGTACCAAAAAGAAATAAAAAGTCAAAAAATCAATTGAGATTAAAGGATCCATCTTAATACGTTGTCCTATCAGATATGATACCTTTCCATGCTACACTTTAATTGGAAAGTAAACAAAAGGTTAAACTCTAGGATTAGCGGCCTAGTTTTTGGTGTGTGAAATGACTCGTATCATTGTCAAACTAGCCATGTCTCCAATAGTTAATATAGAGTGGTTGCTAGTAATGCTCAACCGCTATAGGAGAGTTTGCATATTCTCTTGGTTAGCAAGGAGAATGTGTTCATCATCATAAATGACTTTCTATTGTTGATGAAGCCACCCTTGAACATGTTGTATATCCACCAAGGTGGTTGGTTGTTGTTGCTACCCTTGTTGAATTGATTGCAGCATCCCATACATACCTGCCATAGAAAAAGAGTCATCTTGTTGAGTAGGTGGGGGAGCAAAAGAGCTCGATTCTCCATATCATTGTGAAGATCAATAAATAACCCTTCGCTGAGCGAGTGTAATGGTATCCCCTCCTTGTCGTCTTCTCCATACTACTCTGGGTCAGTGTCATCTTGCACCTCAGGCAGTGCTTCTACATCCCCCACAAGCCACCTTAAGAAGCACACCCCTCATAAACAAAATATGGGGATAGGGAGAGACCTTTTTCGCAATTGATCGTCCACCGTGCAACAAGAAAACACCTTGCCCTTGCACTTACTGACAAGATGATCCATCATGAGGTGTTTGAAATCTAGCTTCGAGGAGGTCCTCGAAGCATCGAAGGTTGAGAGATCTAGGTTGAGGTACAGTGCCACTTATGTAATGAGACTACCAATATGAATTGGAGGCTTTGTCTGTACCTAATGCTTTAATGCTAGCATATGTTGCAAGAAGGAGTAGAGGTCAACCTTCTCTTTCCCTTGAGACAATAATTCCCAAAGGACAAAGAGATTGGCTTGTTTCACCTTCCCATGCCCTTGTGTAGACTTGGCAAAGATGGGTTTGGTGAGTTATCGATGCAAAACTTGGGAAAAGGGATGCTCGATGTCTATGATGGATGACTGATGACAGTTGATGGTGAATCCTTGTGGCAAGCCTGTCATAAGCATCCATGTCCATGTGAATTCGAAGTTGTTGGGCATGAAGCGCACACTTTTGGGAAATACGACATCAGATAGGTAGTGATAATAAAAATTTTACTGACATACTTCCCATTAACCAATAGATTGCGTCAATAACTAATCAATGGGAGGGACGATTTCACAAAGATACACCTAGCCCTGGAGTAAGTCCAACGACATTCCTCGTCGATATAGATGTGTACTCTATCTTGTATGGTGTCTGTTCAGCTCCTGGATGTGCTCAGACTCGTGTGGCTTCTCCTCCATGGACAGAAGACTCAGACAACTACTGCAATGGCTCCTCTAATATCGCCATGGACTATGAGTTGATGTAGCCCTCCTAGAAGCAGGCAAAAGACTCCTGCTTCTAGAGTAGTCCACACAGACCAACTAGAACTCCTTTCATCCAATTAGAACAGACAAGAAGTAGTTGTCCCTCATGTTGGCGTACTAGTCGCCAACCTACTCTCCCACAACAATGACCCTTAGTTGTTCTCTCTTGTGGCTATCCCTCCCTAGTCGGGTAGGACTTGTCTGGGCTCTCATGATTACCAATACTAGAGAGAACAACAATCCTCAGAGCAACTAATTCTCAATTATCTATGTAGTGTTTGTGTTCTAGGAAGCCCCCAGTACCACTCTATACATAGGAGGGGTTAGGGTCAGGGTTCCCAGTCTGCAGCCAATAGGGGACTAAAGCGGGAAATGACTGAAAGATCTCAAATTTTTGCAACAATTATGGAAGTTTCACAACTTGCATGTTCTTAAATGGTTATCTCGCATGCGAGATAGGCATTTCACACTTTCCAATTTTGCACATATGTTGGCAATTCAATTCCAATTAGTATTGAATTTGACATCAACACCAATCATTGATGTAATCAAATTGCACCCCCGAGACGGTCATTTGGTGCATGTGAGATGGGCCTCTCACTCACCTGAAATGGTTGTATAGCCAAGTCAGACGGGTGTCTCGCATGCTGTTTTCGATATAATTCCACCAAATGTAAAATACAATCAACCTAACACTTCAAATGACTATCTCAACACTTGAATCGGTCATTTGGTAGTCTATTCAACTGATCTGTTGTGTGAATTGAAATACCTGAATACTTTAGTACTCAATTCTATCATCATTTAAGATCAAACTCCTCTTCTAGATGATATACTATGTGTGTGACCCTATAGGTCCCATATCACGTTGCTAGTAAATGTCCATAACAAGCTTATGACATTGCAAGCAATGAGTGATGCCTAGTCACACATTATTACTACCAAGTGAATGGAAAGTTTGGGAGAAACTTCAACCTACAATTTGTATATGGTGTTATAGTGTTTGCATAGTTCCTTTGTCACTAATATCCAGATAGAACTAGAGGCATGGATAAGTCATCCTCATTATTAATCAATCTTGTTCCTTGAACCACAGTAGATTGCATGTTATATATGTATGCTTAATATTATATATTGACTCACATGTGGATGCCCATACTTTTATCAATCTCGCTAATCAAGAGTCCTTGGATATCATACTCTTTTTAGAGGGACAAATCCCATCTCTATCACTCACAGTCAGTCCCCATGTGTCAAAGTCACACAATCATCACCATTATAACAACCCATTTTGAGGTTGTGTTTGATGATATCAAAGTGTACCCAACAACACATGATGAGTGAAGTGATTTCACGTCTAAGAAGTACAACCATCACCATCACTATGAGGGATGACTATGACTTCCATGATGATGGCTTCCATCTGTCAGTCTGACAGTGGGTTTGTCTGATACATTATTCTCTAACATGTATCTATGTGCTTGGTTTAATATTTCCATATCATGACTAATGAGATTTAGTCATCAACTAAGTCACACACTGATCTTATGTGTTATTTTTGTATATCAACTTCCATAATAACAATTGATTAGGGACATCATGAGGATGTATATACTCTTAACATATGTATGATCTCATTCTTCCAAGTTACATATTAGAAGACATACATCATTGAGTAATATCATTCTCTAGACATTTATTATGTTATTTATTATCTGATAATTGAATATAAAAAATAAATTAAAAGTTTGCCTTTATATTATTAATCAAATCATTTACATGTTATGCCATCACAATCATCATATAATTGGCTCTTGGGCATACATACCAACAGACTCCCACTTGCACTTAGAGTCAATCACCCATGGATCTCATCCTGAGTGACCTAACAAGACCATTATGTTTTTGCCGCGAAAGTTCTTTTATAATAGGTTTAGCAACATTTTCTTTTTTTCCATATTTTGCAATTTTCACATCTCTTCATTGTATGACTACTCGTATGAGATGGAAGTGTCGTAGTGTGCTATCTGAGATTACCAGCCTAACTAGTAGCTCCATTGTTGTCATCATTATTTCTATTGTGTTATCAACGATTAGAACCTCACACAAGTTCACCCATATGAACTTCTTGATCCATACAATATACTCTGCTATTCTTATAACAAACAGATACTCAGCTTCTTTGTGGATCTAAACAACTCTCATTAGCTCATAACTCTTTCTAGATTACATTTCTCGTTTGACGTCAAACATAAATATAGATTGTGATTATTTTGTCAATTTTGAAGCTTAAATGGGTGTAACCCTTCACATCCAGCTCTTCCCTATTACCATAACTAAGGAACCAATCACTTAAGTGCTTCACAAGAACCTAAGGATGTTCATTATGGTAGTCCAATGGCTCTCACAAGTATCTGACTTATACCCTCTCATCATGTATAATACATAAAAGATTTCTAGTCATGTATCTAAATGTCTTCTCATCATGTCAAATACATATGAGATGACTAGATATCCTCTCATTATGTCCAATGCATGCGAGATCATTGAAAACTACTCGTCATGTCCAATACATATGAGATAATAGGATAAGTACATAACATTGCATTTATGATAGATCCATTTGCAAATTCATATGGCATCTATCCATGTGCTCCTATTCTTCATAAGAATTGGGATACTAGGCTCCTGAGAGACTAACTCTATGAAACATGGACATGTTTCTCTCATTGAGTCTTGCATGTTCAACCCTTCAACATCTTGCAACCATATGTGCTCTTACTTAGGTCAAGAATCTTTCCAAATCTATCTCTATAGACCTCAATTCCTATCACATAGGATGCTTCACCCAAACCCTTCATATAGAAGGTACTTTCCTTACCAAGTTTTAACATTTACAGGATAATGACGTTATTCCCCATCATTATGTGGAATTTTAATATTCTCCCACTAAATATTTTGTAATTACATATTATGTCTTCATTATAACTCAAGTCAAACCCTTTGACTATCTTGTCAAATAGATGATTCCATCTCTGAGATGCTTACTTCAATCCACAGATTGACCTTTGTATCTTATAGACTTTATTTGCATTGATGCATTTATAAAACTTTAGGTTATGCCACATACACACCCTCATAATGATTCCAAGTAAGGAGTGTGGTTTTAACATCCATATTCCAAACCTCACAGTCATACTCAGTTGCAACAACAAGCATGATCAAGATGGATTTAACCATGGCAACTGGTGAAAGGACTTCATCATGTTCAACATCTTGAACTAGTTTGAAACTCCTTGCAGCCAATTTACCTTTCCATGTTGGTCTTCTTACAAAAACCCAAATGCACCCTATGAATTTTACCCTTTCAGGTGGATCCAGCAACATCATACCTTGTTAATGTACATGGAGTGCGTCTTTGTCCCATGGCTCAAATCCATTTCTCAAATTCTGGTCCCTCAATAGTTTCTAGGTAGGTTGTTGACTTATCTCTATGATCAACTTGCTGCCTTTTGAGTTATAAGGTATCATAATCTTTCAAACTCAAGGCATGTTCTACTAGAAGTATGCGTTTTGTGTTTACATAAGGAAATTGAGATTCCACAATAGTTTGTGATTCTCCTTGTTCCTATTGTACCTCTTTAGGTTCCATGTTTTCTTATTTATCTCGAACATTTTAGGTTATACTTTACTCCCACTGAATCCTTTGGAACAAATTTTCATTTAGGAATTCAGACATCCTAGGAACAAACACTTTGTTGTCATGTTGGAATATAAGTAGTATTCAATAATATAACATTCATGTGATTTCTAGATAAAGCCTTTTTTAAGAAACTTTCTTCTTATATAAGCCTTCAATCCTAACCACTATAAAAGACACATCAGGACACTTCCCATGCCATATCTCACATGGTGTCATTTGAACCAATTTACACGGTACATTGTTTTAGTGCAAAGCATGTTCATAAAAGAAATTGGAAGATTATCTAGATTTGTTGATAATTTCACGATGACTTAATACGGTGTGATTCCTTCTTTCTGAAATAATCTAATGATACATTATCATTATTTTTCAGGTGGATTTCATCATCATCTCCTATAAGATCCTCAAACTCTTGGTTTACATATTTTAACATCGATCATATCGAGGTATCTTAATACTTTTACCAAGTTAGCTACGTACCTCATTTAAGATCTCCTTCAAGACTTCAAGAGATTCTTGTTTGTATTTCATCAAATACAAACTTTCAATATCTACTGAACATATCAGTAAATATATTGAGGCACTCGTAACTTCCTTTAGCATCTATTTAAAAAGGTCTATGTACATCAATATGTACTAGTCCAAATGGAATAGTTGATCTCCCACCACGTCTAGTGAAGATGCTTTTGTCATATTCCACAAAAAATAAGACATGCATGTCTCTATTGGTTCAATAACCAAAAGATTCTAGATAACCATCATATGGATTCTAGAAATCCATTTCTCATTTATGCACTCTAGATGATAGTGATATAGGTATACAGTTTGTTTGAGTTATCAAGTCCTTCAGTATATGTGTCATACACATTTTTCTTTACAACTATCAAGTATAGTTTGTGAGACATAGGACATTTACATAAAAGATCATATTTTTAAAATGAAACATAATGTTCTTGTCAAACAAGACATATGGTTTTTTCATCAATGCAGGCACATGATAGCAATTCACTAATTCTATTATGTGCCCATGAATGATAGCTCCCAACTGTAAAGGAAGAAACCCAAGCTCCGCATAGTTCTAGATTACATATTCTCAAGTCCTAAAGTGGAGATATCTATCTCTATATTCTTTCTGAGATCCTCTTATTAAGAGAATAATTCCTTTCCAATGTCCAGACTAGTAACAGTGGTGGCACTTTGTTTTATTTATCCTTTAAGTAAAAAGGACATATTCCTTTTTACACTAACCCTTCTCCATAATTTGAGTGTAGAAGACTTGGACTTAAGCTTAGACTCAGAACACTTATTAGCCTTGCCATTGCCCTAGGACTCACATCCGTTGATCATCATCGTGGATTTGTCCTTCTTCTTCCTTGCTTAGGCATCAACATGCCAAGCATTTGATAAATTGACTATATAATTCATGTAATACTTGCATAATCATATTCATGGTCAACTCTTGACTTAAGAGAAATCCTAGTCTTTCCGCATGTCCAATCATATTGAGCACATGGGGTTCTATAAGACCTCCCTATGTCAGTTTGCACTCAATTAGTGCTTTTACGACATTATACCTTCTATGCTTTACATGATTCTTAAGATGTGTTACCATCTCGAGAATGTGCATGTTTTCATGTGGTTCATGCAACTCATAGTTCATATAATAGAGAATTGGGTATTTAAATTTCTATGGCATCATTGGCATGCTTCCAATAAGCATCCATTTAGCCTTCGGTGCATTTGGAGCGGGTTCCAGTGGCATTGATCTATCAAGGGCATGAAGCTTTCGCTCATTGATGAGAACAATTCTAAAAGTCCTTAACAAATTGTGGAACTTTGTCCCATTTTTGTCCTACTTGAGGACTAATCACAATTTGAGCATGTTTGTGTTTGACATTTGATTCTACAAAGAAATATTGCAACCTTTCAAAAAAAATATTTGGTTTGATTTGTTAAATTTGATGATATTAATTAGGTCTTTCAATAACTATTGCTCCCACTATTTTATTCAAATTGATACCCTCAATATCAATTAAAAATATTGTTGCGTACAATATTCTAGTGGACCAAGATCCAAACACTTTTGTACTAAAATTCCAACGATGTTGGACATGCTGTGTT
Organism: Alisma plantago-aquatica; assembly: GCA_963693085.1. Classification (NCBI taxonomy): domain Eukaryota; kingdom Viridiplantae; phylum Streptophyta; class Magnoliopsida; order Alismatales; family Alismataceae; genus Alisma; species Alisma plantago-aquatica. Next base: position 162,381,970 of record OY856409.1, read on the forward strand.
GGAATGTGGGTAATTGGAAATTGTGATACTTGTTGAATTTTGAAAGAGTACATTCTAAAATACAGACCGATGGTGGTTGCAATCTTAGCCCCAGCATCGATTTCTATCGTGTGTAGAGACTGGAATGGCAACTGGATTGGTGGTTGGGGTAAGAAGATTCATGCCAGTAGTGTCCTTGAAGCAGAATTCAGAACTGTTCATTGGGCTGTTGATATTGGACAACACCTCTCATGCTACTAAATCGTCTTCGAGACTGATTCAAAAAGGGCAAACGAGGACATGGATGGAAGAATAGATGATTACCCAAGGTTGGCACTGTGGTTGAAAGGCATAAATGATGGCTGGAAGCAGGTTTGGAATTGTACGAATATCCCCAGAGAGAGGAACAAGGTTGTTGATGGCCTTGCAAAATTTCACCAAAAAACCATGGGTGGTTCCTTTGTTTATAGGGTACCCCCAAATAGTCTAGTTGACATCGTCAACTTAGAATCCTGTAATGGTAGTAGTAGTACCATATTTATTTCAAGAAATGATTTAGTAAGTTGTAATGGCTACCAAGTTTTTGCTTGCATGAGAGGGGCGATATGAATAAAATCCCTCTTTCCTTAAAAAGTATCCAAACACTTGCATCAATACCCAACCAACACTGGCACTCATGACCAATTATTAAGGTAGGCAATCATGCCAATTGCATAATTTTGCAACTCCATGATAGAAGATATGCGCAACTCCTTACCATGATCATCAACATGCCTCTAGACCCAAACTCTCTAAAAATCACCACTCAAGCCTGACCCAAAAGCTGACACGATTATAATGCACCCCACTTGGTGGTTCCACATTATTACCATCACACCTCCACGAGATAGACGACCCACCTCCCTTTGGGATCCCACGCTTGGACAATCAAGCTTTTCATGTGTATCGCTTTTGGAAAGAATCTAAGACTTGATCTTTTAATTAAGGGAGTTTGTATAAATACATATACTTTATCCAATCACCACATATATAGTATGTTTCTTATACATACTATCACAACAATTGAGAACATGCAATGAATAAAGCATACAAGCAATGTTTATGTCCATTCTAATGTAATTCCTGGGAGCCACAAGGAATTACTACCACCTATGGTCCACATCATATGCAACTTGTTGGTGATGAAGATATGTGCTTGAACCAATCTAAGTTGATCAGTTCAACTGTTGAACCAGTTGGCTCACCTCCTGGTCACTCAGTTGGGCTCTTCTAAAGTGGTCGTCTGGTTCTCAAGTCCAAGCAGTGTCTGGACACCTCCAATTGGTTGGTTGGGCCACTAATTGATCGATTCATCCTCATGTTGTCTGGCCTCCTCGGTCTTCCAGTTGATCGGGTCGTCTCATGAGCCGACCATTTTGTCTTTGTACATGTCATCATCTCATGTCAAAACATAAACTAAACCCTAAGTTACATTTGAGGGGAAATAGGAAAAAGAGCATTAATTTACATTTAGAAAGAAGAGAGAGGCTCGATACACAGACCGATTAACAACAAAATAAATAACCACAACCATTGACACACAAATCTAGGTTTTATCCATAACCATGCTTCACATCCACCATTAAAACCGGTTTTATGGTGACACGTGTAAATTTCATATATATATATATATATATATATATATATATATATATATATATATATATATTCATTTTAGTTCATTATGTGGTGATTAGACAGACGTTCACATCAACTAGTTTAAATATTCACATCGCCTTCAATAAATAAACTTGATAAAGACAATATCTAATCAATTATCCAAAAACATAATTAATTGATATGGTTGTAATACCACTATAGGGAAATATGGCACTAGATAGGCAGCAAAAACAAAATATTTGCTGACATATTTCCCATTAAATAGCAAATCAATGTCAATAACTATGCAATGGAAAGGATGGTTTCACAAAGATATACATGGTCCTGGAGCATGTCCGATGACAATCCTCGTCTATGTAGATGTGCACTATATCTTGGATGGTGTCTATATAGCTCCTGGATGCACTCAAACTCATCTGACTACACCTTCATGGACAACAGACTCAGATAACTGCTACATTGGCTCCTCTAATCTCACCATAGACTGCAATTTGATGTTTCCCTCCTCAGTAGCTAAAAGAATCCTGCCTCTAGAGTAGTCTACATGCACCAACTAGAACTCTTACCATCATGTATGAAGAAGTTGTCCCTCCTGTTGGTGTACTAGTCACCAACTTGTTTTCCCACAATAATGATCCTCAATTGTTCTCTCCCATGGCTATCCCTCCCTAGTCGGGTAGCACTTTCCTGCACCCTCAGTTGTTCTCAATTGTCTATGTAGTTATTGTGTTCTAGGAAGCCCCCAATACTCCTCTATATAGAGGATAGCATAGGGTCAGGGTACCCAGTCACCTACTAATACGAGACTAAAGCGGGAGAGGAAAGGACTGGAAGATCTCGAATTTTTGCAACAATTCTAGAAGTTTCACAACTTGCGGGTACCAAAATGGTTGTCTCACCCAGTGAGATGGTCGTATCGCATAGCGAGATAGTTGTTTTGCACTTTCCAATTTTTCATAGATGTCAACAATTCAAATCCAAGTAGTACTCAACTTGACGTCAGCACCAATCCTTAATGCAATTGAATTACACCCCCGAGACGGTTGTTTGTGCATGTCTCATAGCACTTGAGATGGGAATCTCACATTCCATTCAGGATTTGTTCCACCTAATGCACAATACAATCTACCTGACACTCCAAACGGCTATCTCAACACTTGAATTGATTGTTTGACAGTCTAGTCAGCTGATCCGTTACACAAATTAAAATACCTTAACACTTTAGTAATCAATTCAATCATCATTCCAGATCAAACTTCTCTTCTAGATGAGTTCCTATGTGTGTGGCCCTATATGTCCCATATCACATTGGTAATGAATGTCCATGACTAACTTATGACATCACAAGCAATGAGTGGTGTCTGGTCGCACATCATTGCTACCCAGAAGAATGGAAAGTTGGGGAGAAACTTCAACCTACAATCTATGTATGGTGTTATAATGTTTGTAAAGTTCCTTTGTCACTGATATCCAGATTGAACTAGAGGCATGGAGCAAACATCCACATTATTATTCAATCTTGTTCCTTGAACTGGAGCAGACTACATGAGATATATGTAAGTTCAATATCATATATTGACTCACATGTGTATGGCCATACTTTCTCAATCTCACTAATCAAGAGGCCTTAGATATCATAATCCTATAAGAGGGACAAATCCCATCTCTATCACTCACAGTCAATCCCCATGTGTCAAAGCCACCCAATAACCACCATTATAACAACTCATGTTTTAGGACTACATTTGATGATGTCAAAGTGTACCCAACAACATGTGATGAGTGTAATGATTTCAGGTCTAAGAATCACAAACACCAGCATCACTATGAGGGATGACTATGACTTCCATGATGATGGCTTCCACGTGCCAGTCTCACGATGGGTCTATCTGATACAATGTTCTCTAACATGTATCTCTGTGCTCGGTTTGATATTGCCATATCATGACTAATGAGATTTAGTCATGAGCCAACTCACCTATGATCTTATGTATTAATTTTGTCTATGAACCTTCCATAATAGAAACCGATCAGGGACATACTGAGAAGATATATACACTTAACATATGTAGATCTCATTCTTCCAAGTCACATACTTGACTACATATGTCATTGAGTAATATCATTCCCTAGACATTTATTATGTTATTTATTATCTGATAACTAAATATACAAAATAAATTGGAATCTTTCCTTTATTATTAATCAAATCATTTACATGTTATTCCATCACAATCATCATTTGATTGGCTATCTGGACATACATACCAACACGCGCCCCCTAACGGCTATCCATAAACTCTGCCAATGTGATGTGGTGGATGGTTTTGTAAAGGCAAAACCACACCCATCCTTTCCCACGCCCAGGGATGCAGCAAACCTCAAGGACATAAAGAACTCACATATGACCTCTTGGTAAGTGATCCAATCATCAAATAAGGGATGATCACCCACCATGCCCTGGGTAGCACAGACTTGACAAAGACTCTTGGTGAAGCCCACATCGTTGAGGAAGGCTTGATCACCATACCGAGTGGGTATGATTTCTCTCTTCATCAATATGGAAAATATCTTCTTTTGAACTTCATTGTAATGTTCCATATGTGTTGGCTTGGGAACCATCAGGTTGGATCCTCCAGTTGATGATGCTTACCTCCAAGTAACCATTGATCCAAGGAGAGAAAGGAGAATAAGAAAAGATCACAGAGAGGAGTATGGCCTTCATGGAGCTCTGGTGCCTCTGTATATGCAAATGATATGGTGTATGTGTGTTTAAATAACACCCACACCTCTCCTTTTATATCTTGTGAATCAGCCTCGCATGCCATGTCGGTACCATAGTTAGAAGTGATAGTGGCACTTACTCATTGTCCAATCCATTTGTGTAGGTATCAGCCTTTGGTATCGATGACTCATGTCCGTCGATGTATCGACACACGTATAGCTAACATTGGTAGTACAGACATGTCGGTGGTACAAACATCTAGTATGAGTCATCTAATCGGTACCACCAATCATTGGATAGACATGATCTAGTTCATCATTTTTAATATCCATAGATTATGTGTTTTCTGGTGTCGATGCCACCGATGGATATGTATGTGGTACTGATCTGCATCTCGATCACTTTTGTGAAAAGTGCCAGTGCCACCAACTTTTTTGGGTTGGTTGTACCATCATTAAATTTCTCAGTGCTCTCAAGCGGTGCCTCGATATCTTGAACCTAAACCTTCTTCAGGTGTCGGTGCAACCATTTGTCGGCAGTACCAAGCCTACATAGTAATTTCAGCTTCTGGCTCTGCAAAGAGTTGGTGTCACTGACATAGGTGTCGATGGTACCCAGTGATTTTCTCTCATCTCTATGATTTTTGGTGCGAACTCAGTAACACTGATTGTTGTATCATTGGTACAAAAATCATCATTACTTTTTTTGTTTAATTGCCCATCACTCCTAAAATCATGTAAAAGACAAAAACATTAATAGAAACAAAGTTGGATTGCCTCCCGACAAGTGCCCTTGCTTTATGTCCTAGGTTCGACATGTACATCATGCAAAATTTAATGGAGCTCAATGAGCTTTAACACTTCTTCCTCATGCACTAACTCGACTCCATAGTAATGTTTCAAATGTTGTCCATTCACTAGAAATGACTCATCCCCGTCATTAACTTCCACTGCTCCATGACAAAATGCCTTAACCACCACATAAGGACCACTCCATCTAGATCTCAATTTTCTAGGATGTGATTTTGTAACGACCCTGCTTCCCAGTAACCCCCAATTAAGGGAGACCAAGAGGTCAGAGGCATTATCCCAAAATTCAAAATCAATGGTTTAACAATTTCATCAAAAATAATTATCAAATTCTACTAATACTAAACTATAAAGCTGATATTATATAAAACTTTTGCATACCTTTTCAAAATAGGATCTAAGACTTCTATCCAATGTAGTAATCTAACTATATAATCCTCTTTTAGATTACTTAAATCCATCTTCACATATTTCTCTTTACTGTTTGTCCATTTTCATAATTGTACCTAAAATGCCGACAAACAAAATGTCGGTCAGCATAAATGAATATGCCGGTATGTGGGGACAAACAAAATATCACAAATAGTTTCTAACAACCTAATTATAGCAAATAATTGATTAACAATCCAAATTACATTTTCAATATGACTTCTCAACTGCTTTTGCCCTAAACCCTAGATTACCCTCTCTTAGGGTTTTTTCCTTGCAAGGGACATAAGGCCACCTTCTCCATCCTGAGCTTGGTGCCTGAGGTCACCTCTTGAGGTTCACAATGGTCTTCCCTTTGGAGCTTGACCAACTCAGACCTTCCCTATGGGGCTTGGTCTTGCAACATACATCAGAGTGGCATGTAGGTTTGAGAAAGTCACACTTATACTTAATTGTTATACACATAGTCACTTTATGAGATTGCAGTAATGAAACAACCAAGCAGTTTAGGTTTCATAGAAATCAAGAATCTTTATGAAAACACCGTGAAACATAAATCGGTTATTCATAATTTAACCACATACCTGATTTGGAAATCTCAAGGATTGTAAGAGAATAATCAATCAAGCGGTCAGATAAGCCAAGCATCCAATCATCCCAATCACTCAAGCACAACAAGAAACCTAGAAAACATGTGCAACTCAATTACTACATTTTTATCATGCGCTTACTTTATTGAATTGGGATTCCCACCGAGGGCGTTCCTAAGTTGAATTAGGGTTTTCCTATAGTTCTTTATATTCATTTCTTAACATTTACCTTTTAGGTCAATTGAACCCAAAAACAACGTTTCTATATTCCAAAACCCTAATTACTCCCTTATTCATATTTAAGCCTCATTATTACCAATTAAGATTAGTTCTAACTTCATCTTATACATAGGGTTTTTGAAATATAACTCATCCAAAAGTCATAAATACTTAGATTAGGGTTTCTAGGTTTTCAAGTACATCTTTATTCATATGAAACTGTAAAACATCCCTTTTTACATTAGAACTCTATTCACTCAAAAAGCTCCTTTATTCTTAATTAGACTTAGAATCATCATATCTCTTGTCTCAAGTATGCATTTTTGAAATAAAAGCCATTAAAGTCATATTTAATAGCTTTAGGGCTTTTAGGCCCATTAATGCATTTTGTAGTCATAGCACCCTAATTAAGAAAATCAGGGGTTGGTAAACTCAAATCAGATTCATATTATCAATTTTATGCCAACAGGCTAAATGTTGATTCATAATGCCAACTTATGTAATTGAACTTATTCCTAATCAACATCTAGGGTTTTGTTTACACTTAAAGCATTAAAGTTACTAACTTTATGCACTTTTCAAATTAGGAACATAAAAAGACTTTGATTATATTTTTACTAGATTCCCCGTGTTTTTGTGAGCAAGATTCATATATTACATGTATCAATCTGAGCTATCATTAATTAACTATGAATTTTGCAAGTTTTACTTACTTGGACCAATGGGATGCTGACACGTCAGCCATCTCATGCATCTCTCTCCAGCGCAACCTGGCAAACTTAAAACATATTGAATTGACAATTTTGCCCCCCGTGTGATGGTATGGATCTTCAAGCCTCATAAGTGCATTCTAATCCAACGACCCGCTCGTCTTCTTCCTCGCAGAAGCCCTCTGCTGCCGCTAGGTTAGGGGTCGGGAGCGGCGTTGTCTCTCCTCCCCTGGACCCGACAGCCACTAGGGTAGGTTCCATCACCTCTGTCGTGCTCCTGTACACAGGGAGATGCCCCTGGGTTGTGGCCAGAGCGGTCGGCTCAAGCCCGCTTGGTCTGCAATTGTGGTCGGCCTGCAACCCTCCTGCTGGCATCGCGTAGGTACTAGGGCAAGGAGATGGTGGTCGAGCTTCCCTCCGGCGACGTGGGAGCATTGTGCCTCCGTCATATTTCATTCCACGGCCCCTAATCGCTCTAGGGGTCGCACTACTCCTTGATGTTAGGGTTGGAGTGGATACAAGTTTGAAGAAGACGTGAGATGCCTGAGATCCTCTTGGACTCAAGGCTATGGGTCCAATCCTTTTATAGGGATAGGTAGAAATGTTCTAGCATGCTTGCCAACGAGGAAACAAGTCCCTCCATCTATAGCAAACATATTTTCCATAACCAGGTGCAATTATACTTTTGATTATTTCCTTTTTAATCCACCTTCCTTGGTTATCAAGGAATCTCATATTAGAGCATTTATATAATGACAAATCCAAAAATCGTCACTTATATTCCATTTGTTCTTGGATTTTAATCCATTGGTCATGAGGATGTACTTCCTTATTTGACAACACAAAAGCCACCACATATACTCATTAGTCCATGACACTTTATTGCCAATTTCTAAAATTATCCTCTTCTTGCCATTATAACCATGTAGATTCGAAATACCATCAATGTGATTCAAACATACCTTTCTTATATCACAAATTTTCTTCTTAGTAATTCTTTATTTGATTTATCTACTCATGTACAAATTTGAGTTCCATACTCTAAAGGAAAGAGGCATTTTCCTCATGTGCAAGTTATCCCTTATATAATAGGTATTTTGTCTTTCTTAATCTCAATTTTGATTCCTTTTACCATTAGAAATCACAAGTAAACGAAATCTAATCAATTGTGGTCATCAATGCCACTTTCTAGAGGTTTCTATACATTTCTCATAAATACATTGCTTAATATCAATTTTCTTGTATCTTTCTATATTATTTGGACTTTTCTTCACTTTCATATCCATTATTGGATTAAGAAAACAATAGAAATCACGAAATTCATATCAAAGGGGAGATTTACAAAGAAACCCATTCCTTGAAGCAAAGTATACAACCTTCTCAATTCAAGTACATATCCATAAAATTATTACATTTCAATTATGAAAACACATGTAAAATTGAGGTTGTAACATCCTTCCCCTCTTATAGGAATTTTTCCCTCAAAATTCCACCAAACAAACAAGCAAACAAAATATGACTTTCTCATGTCCATCATCGGCTCCCATGTGGCTTCATCCTCTCCATGATGCTTCCAAAGAACCTTTATCATCTTATATTCTTACATCTGAGTTCTTTCTCACCTTCGTACCACATACCCTCATAGGTGACTCAGGATATTTTAGCCTCCCTAGAAGCTCAAAAGGTTCATGGCTCAGCACATGGCTCGGGTACTTCACATAGTGCTCTAGATCGGACACAAAGAACACATCATTCATCATGTTATCCTGTAGGGTAAGGATAAACATAAACATCCCCACTGATCCATCTCGAATGGACCCATGTATCGAGGACTCATCTTTCTCATCTATAGCTCAGAGGGGTCGGGTTTTCATAACACATATTCTCCCACAGTGAACTGCATGTCAGTCTACTTTGCATCAGCTCACGAATCATGTCGCCCTTGGGCTTTCTCAGCTATCGCACAATCAAAGCAACTTCATCTACACACACGGTGGTTTCTCTGACCTTCACAAGGTTCTTTCACCGACATCATCCTAATGAAGCGGTGATCGACATGACCTCCCTTACATAGCTTCTTACATCTCGATACTGGCTATGGTGGCTATCGTCACAAACTTTCATAGGACATGAACTGCCCCCATGTATCACCCTGAACGAGCCCACACGCTCTCATCAGACCCTCTAGTCTGGATCATACTCTCTTGATTATCTATCATCAAGGGGTGATACGAGGTACTAAACTTCACTCTAGCATCGAGTTCATTACTCACCTACTTCCACCACATGGAAGTGAACTTGAGGTCATGCTCCAAAAGTTGAACTCAGATCACGGTGTAGTTGAACTATCTCTCTCTCATGCATATAGTTCAACCAAATCTGTCACATTGATAGCACTCTCTCTTAGGCAAGGGGTTAGGTCGACTTGGTAAGGCAATTAACCATAACCCATATTGCATCCTGACCTCTCTTGGTCTAGGGGAGACTCACCACAATGTCCATGGTGATTTATCCCATTCCCTCTTGGGACACTTCATTATTGATAGCAACTCACTGAGTTACAGATGTCCATCTTTCACCTCCTTGCATGCTTGGTGAGAAGCCACATGCAACTTTATATACTTCTTCATCTGAGGTATTCATGGTACTACTACAAACTTTAACTATCTTGGTAGTACTATAGTGTACTTAACATCATGAGACTCTACTTGTCATGATTCCTCAAGGTTGGCTTCTCAGAAACCCTAAAACACTCTAGTAGTGGGTTTCACCACCTCCTTTTCTGAAGAGGTGTATCATTGTATCTCATCAAGCTCTGAGCTAGCTAACTAAGCAGTCACCAACTTGACCAATGTGTCTGGTTGTATCTGGGTGTTAGCCATACAAGTCTCATCTTTGAAGTTAGGGTTCACCTGACAACCTCTTCCAGCCTCTATACTGGCTAATCAAGACATCTATGTCTTGACTAAGAGCATCCATTACCATCTTACATCCTTATGTGCTAGGTAATGATGAAGAAATAAACCTTCACATACTCCCTTCATGATCCTCATCTCAGATTTAGGTCTAACTGAGTCAAGAAAACTTTGAGCTCATCATATTGGTTATCAAATTCAAACTTATTTAACTCATAAATTTCCATACTGCTCTTGATAGGAACATCCTCATATGATGACTACCTTAGTTCTCTTTATTTTTTAAAACCATCCATTCAACATACTCTTCAAAAGGTGTGGTACTTTCTCTATCCTCAAACGTCATAGCAACATTTCAACTCACATCATCTTTATCCTTAGTGTATGGCATGCATTTTGCCCTATCTCTCACCCTCATAATGACAGGAAATAAGCATTTGGTTGCAGTCCAAATACAGACTTCTTCCCGTTCCAAGAGTAGAGATGGTGCATCCCACATTGCCAGTACACCTTTCCAAACTAAGATGAAACGTGCATAACATGTCTCCACATCCTAAACATCTCGATATCAGGTTTACATCCATAGAAAACTGTTCCCAAACACAATTGAGTCGTCACACAATCCTTAGTCATCTCCTCTAGGTCTGTAGGGTGTCGGTACTTTTGGGGTCATCCCTCTTCCCTTATGCATCTAGGGAGTGCCCACCTTGTTTGCCCTTTGGGTCTCATGAGTTCATGAAGGTGATCAATCTCCTAACCCATGGTCCTCGGATAACGATAGTTGTTACCTCCCGACCCTATGGTCTTGTGCAACTAGGGAATTAGGCAACTCCTACTCCCATCAGTCTTATCCCTTCATGACCTCAGTATTGACTTAGGATTCCATCATAGCACACCTCATTCTTGAATCTTTACCCAAAACTCCATCATCTCTCTGGGCACTCATAGTCAAACTTACATCCTTTCATAGGGATCATGGTGACCTTACCTAACTTGGTCAGGCCCCATAAGATTACCTCCACAGAAACATATCTTCATGCCCCTTAGAGATGGTCACACAAGGGTCTATAGATTCTTGCTCATACCAGGTGCTCTCCACTTAGCTCATCAAGCTCTTATGAGAGACCTCTTTAGGTTACCTCAAACCTACACAAAAGTTGCACCTGACAGAAGGGTCCCTCCCCAGGATGGAGAGAAAACTATCTCTTGATAGCAACAAAGGTCACAAACATCCCTACGTCCAGGGTTTACATCATCATGTGCGGGCTTATCCCTATCATGCTACTTAGGCACGTAGCTAGTAAGAATACAATCCACTAAGACATGTTGGGTTCCTTAGTATGTCATACTTTCCCTTAGTATGTCATACTTGCTCCTATTCCTCAACATCGGACCAAATCATACATGCATGTGTCACCAACCTATGTGTGTGGGGTTCATTAAACATATACCTAAGTCCAAGGGGTTTCTTTTTCCTCTATACATGGGGGGATGCCAAACTTGAATCTTTAGGAACTCAAACATCACTGTGAGCATCAGGTGTAGCAGGTACTACTACTTCCCCTCTTATTTCAAGGAACCCTAGGTTCACTTTTTATGCATCAGCTGTCCAACCACGAATCAAACAAGCACAAGGTAGGGCATACACTTCCAACCATTCTTTCACGTGAACAACACCTCAGAGCTCTACACCAAGACAACCAATGAGGTATGAGGCCTCACAACTTGATATCATACCTCCTCAGTCTAAGGAACACTCCTTTATGCACCTATAAGGTAAGGTAGGTACCTACATCTTCTGTACATTGATTTAGGAAACCTCTTCTCATTCTAGGGTTTGGTTTCTCTAAAGGCATCCAAGGTACGATGAGTCTATGAGGATCATGCACGAAGCAACCACAACCGTCCTCTTAGGCCGTCCATTCTAGGTCAAATCATACCCAACCTCTAATGGTCCCTCATGTCTCGGAGTCTAAGTTTACAACCCTCTTTCGCAAGTCTTGCTCTCTTCCTAGAGCTAACCCTACCACTGAACTTACCATTGAATATCCTCTCAATAAGAAGGTGGACCAAGCTCTTAAAGATACATGCATACACCTACATGGGTGAGACGTATGATCCAAACCTATGCTCGATCAAAATAATCCAAATCTCTACATGTTCATCTTCTAGCCTATCGGCATAACCCTTCTAACCTAAGTCACATCCGACTGCCAGCACTGCTGATGATCTCTCCTACAGAGGTGCATGCTCTTCCAAGCTCATATATGCCCATAAGGGTTTCTATATGGTCACCACTATCCTCTTTAACGAAGGTGCTATCCTTCACCCTAATAGGCATGACCCATCAAAGGTTGGGTCACTAAAAGGAACTAGGTCAACCAACCTCACATAGTTCATGCTTCTCACGGGTACTCAAAACCAAAAAGCATGTCAACCCACGCATATGGTCGACCATGATATCTAACTCATCATGTCATCTCTCTCTAACAACCTCTTAGGGTTAGGGTTAGGGTTAGCATCATCCTCAGAGTATGCGCCAGGTCTCTACCTCTTTCTGAAGACCTCTTCCTCTGGGCTAACTCTTCACTCATACTCTTGACAAGATCTAACCTCAGGTCTCTTCTGAGGGCATGACAACACATTACATGCAACCTAAGCATGTAACTAATCACTAGTTTACACGTAAACTATTAAACTTATGTCCATGACATCTTGTTTACATGCTTTTCATTAATTTGGTGGAGGATTCCTTAATCTTATCATACATACCCTAACCTCAAGAGGGTGGGTAAGAGAGAGGAAAACTTTAAATCCTAGAATCCTTAATTGAATTAGGGTTGAGAAGGGATGAAATATATGAGAGTCCTAAAGGCATCTTATTTCAAGTCAAAATCACAGACTTTGACTAGGCAGTCACACTACATCCGGGAGTCCTCATGACCAACTAGTGGAGTGGAGGAAAATCTTGCCAGCTCCCAGACCGTGATCCTTTTCTAGACACCTCAGTCTTTGGAAAATCCTCTCATAACTCCCTTAGGTTCTACAGAGTTTGTAAAATTTAATGATTATCAAGGATTAAATGAGAAATCATTGGCTTTGATACCAAATGTAACAACCCCACTTCCTAGTAACACCCAATTAAGGGAGACCAAAAGGTCAGATGCGTTATCCCAAAATTTAGGATCAATGGTTTAACAATTTAATCAAAAATAATTATCAAATTCTACTAATACTAAACTGGAAAGTTGATATTAAATAAAACTTTTGCATACCTTTTCAAAATAGGATCTAATACTTCTATCCACAGTAGAAATCTAACTATCTAATACTCCTTTAGATTACTTATATTCATCTTCACATATTTCCCTTTACTGTTTGTCCATTTTCAGAATCGTACCTAAAACACCGACAAACAAAACGTCGGTCAGCATAAATGAATATGTTGGAATGTGGGGACAAACAAAATATCACAAACAGTTTCTAACAACATAATTATAGCAAATAATTGATTAACAATCCAAATTACATTTTCAATGTGACTTCTCAACCGCTTTTTCCCTAAACCCTGGATTACCCTCTCTTAGGGTTTTATCCTTGCAAGGGACATAATGCCACCTTCTCCATCCTGAGCTTGGTGTCTGGGGTCATCTCTCGAGGTGCCCAATGGTCTTCCCTCTTGGGCTTGACCGACTCAGACCTTCCCTCCGGGGCTTGGTCTTACAACATACATCAGGGTGGCATGTAGGTTCGATACAGTCACACTTATACTTAATTTTTATACACATAGTCACTTTATGAGATTGCAGTAATGAAACAACCAAGTAGCCTGGGTTTCATATCAATCAAGAATCTTCATGAAAACACCATGAAATATAAATAGGTTATTCATAATTTAACCACATACTTGATTTGGAAGTCTCAAGGATTGTAAGAGAATAATCAATCAAGCGGTCAGATAAGCCAAGCAGCCAATCATCCCAATCACTCAATCACAACAAGAAACCTAGAAAACATGTGCAATCTAAATACTACATTTTTATCATGCACTTACTTTATTGAATTGGGATTCCCACCTAGGGCGTTCCTAATTTGAATTAGGGTTTTCTTATAGTTATTTATATTCATTTCTTAACCTTTACCTTTTAGGTCAATTAAACCCTAAAACAGCGTTTCTTTATTCCAAACCCCTAATTACTCCCTTATTCATATTTAAGCCTCATTATTACTAATTAAGATTAGTCCTAACTTCATCTTATACATAGGGTTTTTGAAATATAACTCATCCAAAAGTCATAAATACTTATATTAGGGTTTCTAGGTTTTCAAGTACATCTTTATTCATATGAAACCTTAAAACATCCCTTTTTACATTAGAACTATATTCACTTAAGTTATCTGCTCCAAAACTCTTTTATTCTTAATTAGACTTAGAATCATCATATCTCTTGTCTCAAGTATGCATTTTCGAAATAAAATCCATTAAAGTCATATTTAACATCTTTAGGGCTTTTAGGCCCATTAATGCATTTCGTATTCATAGCACCCTAATTAAGCAATTCAGGGGTTATTAAACTCAAATTAAATTCATATTATCAATTTTATGCCAACAGGCTAAATGTTGATTCATAATGCCAACTTACGTAATTGAACTTATTCCTAATCAACATCTAGGGTTTTGATTACACTTAAAGCATTAAAGTTACTAACTTTATGCACTTTTGAATTAGGAACATAAAAAGACTCTGACTATATTTTTACTAGATTCCTCGTGTTTTTCTGAGCAAGATTCATATATTACAGGTATCAATCTAAGCTATCATTAATTAACTATGAATTTTGCAAGTTTTACTTACATGGACCAATGGGATGCTGACACGTCAACCATCGCATGCATCACTCTCTAGCGCAACCCGATTAGAAAGAGACTTCACAGGTTGTCCAATAATATAAACCATACCATCAATGACATCGTTGTTGGTTGTGGCCTATCCAGTAGTCATCACAAATAGTCTTCTACTACGTTGATTGGTTGGCTTCGATTTGATATTCTGGTAGTTGTTCTTCTATCTAGGGTTGTTCTGAGAGTTACTGGGACATGAGTGATGGTTGCTCATCCTTTGAGGATCGGGGTATTCCACATTGTGATGTCTCATCTAATAGCAGTTGAAGGAGAGAGGAGTTGGATGATAACATCCCCCATGATGCTTTTTCCCACAATTGTTACAGAAAGGGTAGGTCCCTTGAGTAGGATGAGGTGCACCTTGAGGAGGCCTATTACATTTATTGTTGTTACCGTTTTTGTGGCGATGATGGTCATTGTTGTGGAAGTGATACTGGCCTATGTGATTACTCTTGTTGCTATTTTTTGGGGTTGCAGGGGTAGAAAACTTCACATCTTGATGATGCATCTCATACAATTATTCCTTGACCACTAATTATTTGAAGGTAAGTGGAAATTGTGGGACCAAACTATCACTGAGATGTTTATTAAGTCCTTGCATGAATACATGTATCTTTCTATGCTCGGTGATGCCAGTGGCATATCTCTCCATGAGGGTGAAGCAACGCATCAATTCATCTACCGAGTCTCCGCCTTGATGCACCAAGTCAAATACCATCTCCTTCTTAATCAATACTAAATGTGGAATGTATTGTTGATGGAGAAACTTCAAAAATTCCTCCCAAGACATTGCAGTTGTCTTCTTAGGGTATGTGTCATGTTTTTCCACCATACTTTCTACGAACCCTTCAGGAAAAAGGTTTCATACTTCACCCATAGATGTTTGGGATAACTCATGCCCTCGAAAATGTCTTGGGTGGCTAGGATTCAATTCTCAAACTTCTCAATCATTTCACATTCACTTTCTCCCATAAACTAAGATGGTTTCAGTTTGATGAAGTCAGTAATAGCAGGCTCCATGAGGCTGGCATTCTTGCCAATGAGTCTCTTCATGGAAACACCCACGGTGGTCTGAAGTTGAGCCAGTTGGGTGGCAAGGTCCTCCCCCTTGGAGTGGGAGGTCCTTCAAAGTGTTGAGGGGAGGTGGTCTTATACTCCATGTAGGATGAGGATCCTTTCTTCTTCTTAGAACCTTGGTACTCATCCTTGGAGTTGAACAATTAGTATATCCTATAGTAATGGAAAGAGAGACTATGTATCTATGTAGGATTTCTAAGAAGCTATTTTAGATAGGAGCAAGGAGGATGCCAATTGTTGATGGCTCTGATACCATTTCATGTGACAACATTGTTTCAAAACCATGTGCAACATAATATGATAATCAAAGTTTTCAATAACATTAGCAATATGGAACACAATGTTTGTCTCCTCAGCATACATAAGATAAAATAGAAAGAGTATTGTACATTTAAGGGACCAAATCATCATGCTAAGATAGATAAATGTACTACACCACACAAAAGGCACCTTTCCATGCTCCTAGCATGTTCTTAGCACTTTGCAGCAGAAGACTCCAAGTGAATTGCTCCTTTTGTCCATGCAATATCCCATAGGGATTCACCACCGTCATGGACCAAAGAGAAACAATTGGTTAGCAAAAGCTAGTACTGCATCCATATTAGTGAATTGTGTGTGAAATGGGATTTAGTTGCATGATGTTAGTAGGAAAGAACTATTTGGTGGACTAAAGGCTAAAAAGTTGGAATCCATATATCAATTTCAAGATGGAAGATCATCAACTAAGCAAGATGTATTGTGCGCTTTTATCCAATTTATTCACAAAGTAGATCAATTTCAAATTATTGAATCTGATTAGTATTTGGCACATTGCTATCATATCTTTCTAGGATTAAGTACCTTGTATTCCCACACTCTAGGAGAGAACAATACTAGTGCCTCATTAGCTATTCTAGATAACAAGTGGGGTGGGACACTAATCCCTATCCACCATGCAGGGTTGTGGGTACTTGGCCCACTCAAGTGAGATAAAGCTCTATAGGGTCAAAACTCGAGGGACCAAAGTCCACAGGGAGTCAAAACTCCAATAGATCAAATCGAGTGCCAGAATTAATATCAACAATATTTCATCAATTACAAAATGAGAGTGGTGAACTTTAAAGAATAAATAAAGGTTTCAAAGCTATATGGAATTCAACACGGATAAAGATATATGTGTGTCCATCAAGATGGAAAATAGTTCAACAATGAAATAGAAGATCTAGTACCTTATATTCCAAGCAAAAATTTCAATGTTTGTCTAACTAGGGTCCAAGAAGCTCTGAATTTTCAAATATTATCAAGGGAAATATTCCATGTTAAGTTGTGATGATTAGCTTTGGAATTCACTTGTTGGGTTTATTTGATGTATTTATCCTTGTTATCTCCATCGATATTCTTGGTGTTAATATTATTCCATGGTGATTGGATTTTCCTAAGCCTAGCATATTCAAATGTCATATGTTACATAATGTCCTTTCCTGTCCACCTTACATGATACATTATTATGCACCCACTACATGTTCATTTATGTGTAATATCTAATGATGCATATTTTATAGTTGAGAAAAGGGGTAATTTCTTACTAAGATATAGTATTCATATTCATGGTTTGAAAAAATAGTGACATAGTCAAATGTAGATATGAATTCTTTTTTGACCAATTTACTTCTTGGCATTATTATTTGATTAATACTTCTATATTATGACTCCATTCACTAAGTAGTCATTTTAAGGTTAGTTAGCAAGTAATATAGGTTAATACAAGTTGAGGTTTATCCTAGTTTTCCCCTACGGTAGTACTACATTATAATACGTTGGTTGCTTATTTAAATTAGTGTATAAGAAACATTTCGGTATTACATACCCAGGTTCATATATACACATCTATGTATAAACTTAGGTAGGTATTTATTTTAGAAGGTAAAAGGGTCACGATGTATACTATTCAAATATTAGGATCAAATGAGAGTTAGGCTAGTCTAACATTGGGGAAATCCATGTTTACTAGAGTAGTATATCATGTCAAAGGGGTATTGTGGATGGGTCATGTTGTGTAGTTATATGTGTTACTGGGTTGTATGTTTGATCATGAATGAAAGAACAAAGAAGTGGGGTCGGGGCAGTACCTCCTTGAAGCACAATAGGTTTGGTCACTCGCCGGTGTGTGTTTAGGTCGAGGGGCATCTCTATTGTTCTATTCGTTGAGCGCCCTGGCCGTGCAGAGGTGACAATGGTGGTCTTGCAGTGGTGGTTGCAGTCTAAAGCTTGTTGAAGGCCAAGAAGGTTGGTACCTCTTGCACATGTGATATGGGTCGTGCCTTTAGGAACTGGCTTAACTGATAGGCTTTTTCGTCACTCTAGTGTCGACCACCATCGGGTTGAAGTGGTGTAAGTGGGCAGCAACGGTGGTTGAAACCTGACACCGATCAGAGAAGGGAGGATGTAGGAGGAGGTGTGTGGTGCCACCCACTATCCCAGAGTAATCAGGTTGAGGTCTTGACCTTGGCAGAGAGACAAAAGAGGTTAGAAGGTTGTCTGATTCCCTAGAGGAGGAAGAAGGTGTCGTTGTCACTGTTGTCAGGGTACCTTGTCGGTGGGGTAGCTAGTGGTGTTTATAGGGTTGTGGATGCTACGGTTGCATTCATAGCGTTTCCACAAGACTATGGTTGCTTCTGAACTAGTCTGAGGTGAGGCAGGGTTTTGGAGGCAGCTCGCCAGTTGTTTCTTTCACAAGTCATCAATTTTAATGCCCTAGCATTCTAGTCTTCCTCTCATAATCGTCTGACTGGTCGTTGATCATTGTGCTTTAAATCTGATGTGTGGGCAAGCGATGAGAAAACACCTTCTCATGAAATTTTTTGAATTCTACCATCCTCTTCTTGAAAATTGGGGGGGTCAACTTGATACACACATTGCTGATAATTTGAATTGCTTCTAAACTAGGCAAGATGGTCAACCCTCCAAACCAAACACTAACACATGGGGGTACATGATACAAGGTAGCATGACATACAACCCTCCAAACTAGGCAAGATGATCAACCACTGAAAATTAGGAATGGCCACACTGTAGGACACATTATCAAGTCAAAATTCCATCCATCCCCAATGTACGTTTGTAGACTGCAGACTTGTGTTCCATCTAGCTATATCACCACACAGCTATAGGAGCTTATCAACCTACATGTACTTTGACAGTTGCTCTTTCACCACACTATAATGAGGGTTTGATGACTCCTTCAATCTGTTAGGACTGTTATGCATTTTTAAATTAACTTGTAGGAATTTGAAGGGTCCCCTCATCCTTTTAGTCAAGTGTGCCTCATCCAAGAACTCATATAGCTCAGCCAATATTAGAGGAATGATGTTCTCTTTCCTCCATAGGGTGGCCATGAATCCAGAGCAGAAATAATCACTCGCCTAATCATCTCTCTGTAGAACAACTCTGCCAAAAATGATCAGGGTATATGCTCACAAACTGGACATGTCGGGAGAATCGACATCACGACACACTTTTTTCTTAAATGACTCCCACAAGTAAATGAATTAACCGACTCTTATTTGGCTAGGTTGATGATTATAATCTAAAACTACAAATTAACCATTTAACTAGATCAAACTAATCAAAACTGACCAAATTAACTAAATGATCACCTTAAGGACATGTTTGATTAGTAGGACCTAACTGGATTTACATAAATGCAAGGTTCACATGATCCCAAGTTTAGTAAAAGTCTAATTTTGAAAAGTCCTATAAATAAAAGTCTAGGTTTGTTATAATTATATTCAAATTACACAATTTACCCAACTTTGTGTCCCATCTCGTGAAAATTTGAAACTGGTAGCTCTACGCACACCAGTCATGGGAAAAAAAGCACGCTCGACACATTGGATCACAGTGCTCAACTATTTTGAGATGGACAATTAGACATGTCAAATGAGTGAGTGGGTTGGGATTGAGTCTCATGGGTGTGGGTAAAAAATGCAATTCTAAATGGGTCAAATAATTACAAATGCAAACCTGACCCAGCAGGTTGCGGGTCACCCTGAGTATCCACATAAAATTTGTTTAATGAAAAATATTTTGCATGCTTCTACTCTAGTGACAAAAAAATACTATTGTCTAATATTTTTACATGACATATAACACAAAAACAACCAACTACTGTATATTTTTGCTATCAAAGAATAATTGTTCAAACTTTACAATTATTCAACTACATATATTTTAGGTAAAATCCTCTAATGTTTAATTAAATTTCTCTAATGTGTGATTATGATCAACAAGCTTGAGTTAGCAACTTGTACTACACTTCTATAATATATTTGATAGAGCAATTAGATATTGGAATAGACATGGATTTGCTTTCCCTCAATATCTGTCTCTAATATTAGATATTGTTGAGAAAGTTTGAGTTTAGACTAGAATTCTTTAACAATAAATAGGTAGTAGTACTAGATCGTTATTTATCTTAAGTAGTAGTAGACCATTATATTTATTTTTATGCAATTAACCTTTGTTAAGTGGGTAACCCACGGGTCACCCGCGACACCCGCCAACAAAACATGTGGGTATGGGTTTGGACAATTTTTTGTTGGTGGCAGATTTTATCACCCAAATTCGATTTAAATTGGTCGACCTATGGGTTCCCGCATATTTTGTCCTAGTTTCATGGGTCTATGGATAATGCTATCCAAAATTAACATAGTCAAAAAAAGTGTGGGGTAATTAAGATTTGTAATGCCCTACTAACCAAACATTATATTTGTATTACCAGATCACGATAATCTAATCTTTCTATATACAACAATTCAAACGTGCCCTTAGTATGAGCGGTCGTGGAAAACTGGAATGCTCTCACGTAATTTGTTTTCTAAATTTTGTGAATAAACAATAATGCTTGTGTTTGATTTTTCTTAGGAACTGTTTGGTATGTGGTGAATGGAGGGGAGGGGAAAAGAATTGAGTTGTTTGGTTGCACAAAGTGACTGGGAAGGGAGGGGAACAGAGGGGAAAGAAACAAGTGTATTTTCAACCCTTCTCTCCCACCAAATCAGAGTGGAGACAAGAAGAAGAAAGATATGATGGAAAATATATTAAAAGAGTTGGATAGAAAAATGACATGTTATTGTGAAAATATAAATAATATGACGAGAAAATAAATATAGTCCACAACCAAATAGGAATCAAGAAGAGGTAGTATGATGAGTATATTCTATGTCCCTTGGAGAGAGACATAGAATGTTAGAGGATTATTTAATAAAAAATGGAGGAAAATCAGATGAAAAATAAAAATAAAATAAAAGGAAAGTAAAATAAACTTTTATACATAATTTAGAAGGAAACTTCAAATATTTATGTTTCTTAGAAAAGATTTTTTTAATTATTAACATAAAAAATAAAAAAAATAGATTATTAGAGAAAATGTGGTGAAATGTGCGAGAAGCATTTAATTATACGGAGAGAAAGTTTGTTGGAACATTTTTTAGTTAGGAAAGTTGAAAAGTTTGAAAGACATAAACATAAAAAAAGAAAAATAAGACATATTATTGAAGAAATATGTTGGACTTGTGCGGGAAACATGGAGGGGAATTTTGTCGTAAAAATTAAAATCTATTGTTAGGAAAAATAGAGTTTGAAATCACTACAAAAACATAAAAAAGTAAAACATAGACATATTAGCAGAGAAAATATGGTGGACTATGGTCGGAAGTACTTAACTACATGGAGAGAAGTTTGTTATAAATATAGAAATATGAAGAGAACTACTTCTATAAGCATAATGAATATAAAAAAATGAGAATCCCATTTTTATATCACCGACATTCAACGTCACGAGACAATTTTTTATATTTACATCATTTTTTATGTTATCCTTCCCTTTTCCTCCCAATTCTACCCAAACATACTAACATAAATGTTTGCTCCCCTCCCCTCCCTTTCTATTTCTTCCTCTTCATTTACTATATACCAAACATAGTGTTAGTACGAGTTATATTTACATGAACTAAACATGTGTAAGTTCCAGAGAAATAAGTTAAAACTACATTTTTTTAAGTGCAGTCCAATCAAATGAGACCTAAACCCCTGTTTGGTTTGGGACCCAATTTGGATTCCCACCCGTCGCTTTGCTCCATGTCATCATAATCTCATATGGGTGAGCTTGTATGGGCGTTTGGTTTGTTGTCTCGAATCGGCCCCATTTTGGGGCTCTGTTATCCCCAAACCTGGACCAACTCTATCCCAGTATGTGTGGGATTGCAAATTGTAATCCAGATTAGGTATTGTTAATTTGTTTCTCTCCCTGACACCCCCGACTCCCCTCGTCATTACTCCATCTCATACAACAGCTACTCCAGAGGAAGACGAAAGCATGTTGTCATCAGTCTAGTCGAGTTTGTTGTAATGAATTTGACCATTCTTTGCCAGGTTTTGAAGGAAGAGGTGGGAAGGGGCAGAGGAGAGAGAGAAACCCTGTCGCCTGGGGTCTTCATTGTGCTATAAAATAGGGGTTTCCTTAGTTGAACTGCTCTACAGTTGTACATCATTCTCCAGGTAATCGCAAACACGACTGGTTCAGGTTTCTCCTTTGTCGACCTCTCCTCGCTGCTTAGGTGGGTCATTTTCTCCAATAGGTTTGGTGGGTCGTCTTCTCCAACAGATTTTGTTTCGTTTTCCATTTTTTATCCTAATGTTGGAAACATACTAACGATTATTCATTGTTTATTTGTTGTTTTCTTTATGCTACTCGATCAATATGGATGATGTAGCGAATGTGGGTACTTTTCTTCAATCACGGGTATTCCATCCCCCATTTTTTGTTATCTTCTTTCTGATCCTCGATCAGGGGCAGAATGTCTCCAAACGCACACTGAAACCTATAATATGGATATGAGTGATGATTTTGGAATATGTTTTCATTTTAGATGTATAAAAACTCAAAAATAGTCGATCACATGTTGCTACATAGATTAAGTCATGTTGATGAATTTAATACTGGTCTATAGAATTTGAATACATGGAAATGCTCAAAATTTCTGAAAAGTGGTGAACATGGATGATGATTTATTGATATCCTACAACTTTGTAATTTTCAGAATTATTTACATTCATAAACAAAGCTTAATTTGTAATATTAATGTACATCCATAAAAAGAAACCAATATAAGTTGTCTTCATTTTAAATGTCATCAATGTAGTGGTGGTAAAAATTTCATCCTGTTACACCTTGGTTTAGGAATAGTCTTGTTGGAAGGTGTGGAGATACGTTTGTATTTTATTATGTAAGCCATGATGTTATCGTAGTGCATGACCAATGGTCCTATATTGAAAAATATTGATCAAGATTTTGGGTAGTCTAAGTAGTAGATATTGTAATATCAAATATTATATTTTTTAGTGCTTGAGATGGCATCTCCTCATCACCAATCATAGATATTTGAAATCATTACAACATAATCAGTTATTCTCCATTGGAACAATTTTGAGTTACATATATGGTCCTCTACTTCTTTTTGTTAGTATATCGACTTATAACTTGGTCCATCCACTTCCTAGTAGTGCTCGTATATTCTTGATTTTATTTTTATGAAATTGATTCCTATCTTAAGGTCACCATTCAAACCTAACCATTTCTTCCATTCACCAACACAATGGAATATAAAACACCCCAAACTCCTCATAAATATCCTCTCCCACTAAGGCAACAATATCTCTCTAAATTACATAATACATGTTATAAGAATATATACATCTTGTGATGATCCTTGTAGCTATATTTTAATCTTATAAACCATGACCACTCAACGAGGGAATTTTCCTACTGTAAAACCTTTCTTTAATGAGTGTCAACAAAGTTTTGGCTAGGGTTGATATGAATTTGGGTCTGATCCTAATATGAGCTCAATGACAAATCAAGATGTTAAAGTCATTAATGAAAGTTGATGTCACAAAATCCTACTAGGAGAACCCTATTTTGGTATAGGAAAGACAATGAATGGATGCATGTGGTTATCTAACTCATTTTAGAGAGTGTGGTACACAAGTGGTCAAGGTGTGACAAAGTGACTACATGCATTATAAAATATATATTTTGTAAATAAGAATGTTTATAATTGCTAGATGTCATTCAACATAACGTGAAGGAACACAAATTTACATGTTGTAGCTTAAGAATGTTTGTAAAATAAGGTATCTCACTTCTTGGGTGATGTTTTTGACATAGTTGAATGTAAATTTTGTCACCATACACTTACATGTGTTCTTCAGTATCGGTATGGCACTTAGATAGATGTTGATGTATGGGTAAATGATTTATTATACAATGATTCTGACATGATCTTGATACTATTGTATCCATATAGTATGGTTAAACATTTATGTAAGCCATTATCTTGATGATGTAGACTTGTATTTGTATAGGACCCTTTCTTGTGCTAAACTCATCTTAGAAAGATACTAAAGGGAATTAGTAGATGAATATGATTTAATGGTCATTTAGTTATTCATGTATATTTGTAATTGCACAAAAAGTTAAATATCTACCCTTTTCAAGGGTGTCACATTTTGGATAACAATATATCTTTTTATCCCACCTCAATCCCATGGCATTTCAACGGGAGGGTTACGTAATAGGATCAACAAATGCCAACCATTGCAAATACATGACACAATGTAATTGTCAAAGGCAAATATTTACTTCTAAGATATAATCTTCAGTTCATGCACAAAAGATATTAACTTTTACATACCAATGGTTGGCATAACTCTAGTTTTTAAATAATATGATTTTCCTACATTAGTCTATACAAAATATTGTAGTCTATGTATTTGCAGTGGCAATGGTTGGCATAACTCTATCACAATTCAAACAAAAAATGCATGTTGTTTACAAAGATCTCTATCTGCAAACTTCAATTAATTAGGAAAATGCATGGTATAGTTTGGTAATAGGCATGGTATAGTTTGGTAATTGTTGGTCATTGAATCATTTTTTATTTGCATTTTAAAAAGATTTTGCTTCTCAGTCTTCAGCAAGGATCTGAACATAGCTTTTACAACTTAGGTCATCATTTTGTTGTATATGAACATGAGTTAGAATGCTTATGGTAGTCAATAAGTGGTAGGATTTGTAGTCATTATACAATACATTTTGTTCTACACAACATTTTCCATATGTTTAAATGTATTTGTTATTTTATGGAATTCAGTATGTTTAGTTGGGTTTTGGAAAGGGTACAAATTAGTTTATAGTATTGGTTTGTTTCTCTTTTATTTGATCTCCCATTGTTGGGATCCCACAACTAGGTTGTTGCATTTTATTCTTCAACATGTACAAATATTATTGAATCTGAAAATCCAACTCTTGCATTTTTAACAATTCTTCATAATGAAAAGCAACTTTGGCATGAAAAGTCTAGAATAAACTGAACTGAAATGAAACCTAGGAAAGTTGAACATGATTTTTCACAAGAAAATTATGCTATTTGGTGTGTGACTTTTATGTTATATGAAAATATTCTTTAGTTTGAATTCCAACTACTACACAAATGCTAATGTTTAGTATGAAATCCAACTTGAACTGGCTTTTACATACAAAATATATGCTTCTATGATATATTGTGCAGTCTGAAATCCAACTCTTGCACATAAAATACTCTATAGTCTGACCACTTTTTATGTCAGCAATCCAAAATTTGGGCCCATCATCTACATTTGTATCATCTAACTTTTGACTGTTCATGTAGTTGTACCCAACTTCCCCTATATTTAACATGATTGACTGGATTTGAAATTATGTTACATTGATGTTGTGTTCTATTGGAGCAAATGTGTTACTATGATGCACATTAACACCAAGGTTGAACACCTTTTAATCTAAACACCCTACTATCATGTTGTATTGCAGCACCTATGATAGCATGTCTTCTACAGATTCCAAGTTCTGTATTGTAAGGTCGAGGGAGTCTGATGAGGCTCTAGTTCCAGCATTGAGGAGGCAATATGACATAGGTAAGGAGTATAGACGGGTAGTTTACTAGGGAGGCTTGGAGGGAGACACTCCGTGATTGGTAGAATAGGATGGCGAACACAAACTATACATTGGACCAATTTAAAACTCGGTGGAAGAACCTGAGAAAGGAATTTGTGAAGTTGAAGTTTGTAACCAATAAGAGCAGTGTTGGATGGGATGAGACCAAGAACAAGCCCATACTGCCAGACACCCCAGAGTGGAAGGAGACACTTTTGGTTTGTAGAATAACACTTCGACATAACATTCATGTTTTGTAATTAAATTTATCCTCCTAATTGAAACTATTTGACAATAGGGAAATAAGGAACTAGAAAGGATGATTAATCGACCCTTCTACCATTACCATGACATCGAGTTAATGGGGGGAAGGAACATTGCTAGAGGCCATCACACAATGTCTTCAGCAAATAGACAACTGCCATCCGACGTCGCCTCTGAGAATGATGTTATTGTCGACTTGGATGCTTCTGATACTTCTATCAATATAGATAGCACTGTTGTTGCAGCAAACACAACCTTTTTTGGCACTCAGAGTAAGAGAGACAATGCCAGAACGAATAATCAAGGCGTTGGTACAAGGACTCCTACCCACATGCGTAGGAAGCAAACATCAATGACACATGAGTGAGGTTTTCCATCCAAAAATGTGGTATCTAAATTCATAAAGGTGTATGCAAAGGTACATGAGTTAGGGACCGGTGTAGCCACCTGATCCATTGAAAAGGAAGAGTTTTCAATGATTTTGAAAAATTTACATGAGACTTTCCCAGATGCCACTACCTATGTTTTTACTACTTTTATTAATTCCATGAAGGAGACAACCAATCGCAGCTTCTACCTCAACCTTCGACATACCCCACACAAAGTTATGATCTGGTTGCAAGACCTTTGTGAAAGGTCATGTGTTGTTAATGCAACACCGCCACCTTCCATGAACCCCTCTTTTGGGCCGTCTCCACAAGAATTTCCTACACATTCCTCCCTTTTTCCTTTTAGCAACACATCAGGTATGTCATCCATGTGTCATACTGCCAATGATGATATTGTCACAAGCAGGACTAGCAGAGGTGACACACCATAGTTAGACTCAACATCATCAGTTAGTTATATCTTGAATGATTTGATAAGTATGAGAACATTAACTACATTTGGTTATTTTGTGCTTATTGGTGTAATATTTAATTTCATAGCAAACATGTTTTTTTTGGGTCAACGTAGAGATCAGATTGTATTCATCCCGCTCTCTACTGCGGGCCAAATGTTTGCAAAATTAACATCTAGATTGTTGGTGAGCCACTGGGGCACATCAGTGTGAAAAGTAAAAGCAGTATTAGCATGAATAGAAAAGAGGGCAATACAATCAGCTACATGATTATGCAATCTAGGAATATGCGAAATGCAAGGCTAGTCGACGTCCTCATGGAGCTTCTGGAGTCGACGCTTGTGGGGGGAAAACATAGTTGTTGCGGATGCACCCTCGGTGATAATGGATATTGATGTGGTGGAATCAGACAGGATGCTAGGAGTACGTCACCCTATGATTTTGCAAAGTTCCAAGGCACATATAATACCTTGTACCTCTGCTTCCAATGTCAATCTGGCATGACTGGGCGATCTATGGCCCAGAAGAAAGCTTCCATGGTTGTCAACAACATGAATTCCAATCCCGATGCGAGATGAAATGGTGTTGTAAGAAGCATCAACAAACATGACAACGCTCCTAATAGCTGGGGGGTTCCAGACATGGCTCCACACCACGGTGGGCATCGAGAATAGCGTCAGACTTGCCATGATGGCTCGAGCCCTATCTTTGATGAAGGAAACCCATTTGTGGAGAGGTTGTAGCTTCCTATTATGTATAAACTCATTTCTTTGTGACCAGTTTGCCCTGCATGCGACCACGGGAAGAATAGAAGGAAGATCAGTGCACTTAGAGTAGAGAATATTAGCGATCCAATCATCCTCAGGGAGAAGAAAGAAGGAAGGGGCGACTTGGCATGCAACCCAAACTTCCTTGCTATAGTGGCAGTCACAGAGAGAATGCACCAGCGTGTCGCATGTATTAGAGCATACCGGGCAGGTGTCATTGACAGGGATGTGTCGTCGGGACTTCTCTACATTGGTGAGCACCACTCTATGGTTCAGCAGCCATAGAAAAGTACAAATATGAGGAGGAATGGGCAGCTTCTATATAGTAGCCCATTTTCTAGGCAAGGGAAAGGCAATATCTTTATGCAGCCATTGGTAGGCAGACTTGGCAGTATAAAAACCAGAAGGTGAGTTGGGCCATTGGTGTGTATCATGACCTGACGTCAGGTCAGGCGAGTAGGTGTGGTGAATGTGCGGCCATGAACTGCTTGGAAGATAGTTTTGGATGAAGTCCCAATCCCAGCCATTGCCATCCATGCCCATGGCTGATACTTTGAGGTCAATGAGGTCCAACAATAGTAAAAAAGTGGGATCAAGCTCTTTTATGGAAAGGCCAAGAAGCTATCTATCAGTCCATATGTTTGTAGACACCATTATTGATAGTCACTGCCGAGGCATGCTGAATGGAGGGCATGTGCTTATTTATAAAGGCCCACACAGAAGAACAATGTTTCTTTATAGGGGTTTCATTGTGCATGTACTTGCCGCGCATCACTCGGACCCATAGGACTTGTCTATTGTTCATGAACCGCCAGACGTTGCCAAGCATAAGAGCTTGATTTTGTGAACGTGCATCCTTGATGCCTAGACCACCATCAGCTTTTGCCATGGTCACCTTTTTCCATGAGACCAAGGAGAGGATGTGGTGTGACTGACTACCAGACCAAAGGAAGTTCTTAACGTGCTTGTTGATGTTGTCACATAGGGTAGGGGAGAGCTGCACCGACTGCATGGCATAGTTGGGAATAGCTTGAAGAGTAGATTTTACAAGAGTGATCCTTCCAGTAAGGGATAGTTGTCGTGATGACCAGCTTGTCATGTGATCCTTCATGGTGTCAACAATCGTAGCATGAGTTTACTTATTAACTCGATGATGAAGGATGGGAACACCCAAGTAGTGGCCCAAATCACTGGTATGTTGAATGTTGAGGTGCCTACAGAAGGCATCCTAGACCTGACATGAGGTATTAGGTGAGAAGTAGCAGTGCAATTTGGCCATGGAGACCCTTTACCCAGATGCACATGCAAGAGCTTGGAGAACTTTGTTAATAGTGTTAGCTTGCCCAACGGAAGCCTCAGCCAGCAAGAGGATGTCATCAGCAAAGAAAACATGTGATAGTAGCGGACCATGCCTTGACAAGCGAATAGGCCTCCAGTCACCTTGATTGATGGAGAGTGAGATGGCTTGGCTGAGTCTTTCCATGCATAGAATGAAGATGTAGGAGCTGATGGGATCGCATTGGCAAATTCCTTGTGATGTTTTGAAGGACTCCAAGGTACATCCTTCCTAAAGAAATGATGTACACCCCTTAGTAATGATTTGCATAATCAAGTCGACCAGTAGTGTCGGGATGACGGTCCTCCTGATGGTGTTGTGGATAAATGCCCAACTCATTTTATTGAAAACTTTAGCAAGGTCTAGCTTAATGCAAGCTAAAGCCTTGCCGTTGCGCTTCATGTGCATGGTGTGAATAACCTCCTATACAAGAATGATGTTATCAGTAATATGCCATCCTGGGAGGAAAATAGACTGAGTTTCAGAAATCCAACCTTGCAGAAGGGGCTTGATGCACTCCACAATGATTTTGGATATCAGCTTGAAGCATGTGTTGTTAAATGAGATAGGACAGAGATCACTGCATGTTTGGGGCTGTGTGGTCTTCAAGATCAGACACATGTAGGAATCAGCAATGCGGTCTTCTATGACTCCCAAGGAGAAGGTGTCTTGGACAGTACGGATGAAAGATGATCCAATAGTGTCCCAATGTTTTTGAACAAAGGAGTTGCAGATGCAGTTGGGTCCGGGAGCTTTGTTGGGTGCCATCATGAACATGGTGTGCCTAATCTCATCCGCCGAAGGGAGGGAACTGAGGGCACATTTTGTGGCATCTGATGGATGGATGGAGGTGCTACTGAAGCCATCGAAAACAGCATTGGTGCGAGCGATGGGGAGCGGGGTAGTCATCAAGTCGAGGAAGAAGCTACGGACATGTAGCCACAGAAAAGTTGGGTCCTCCACCCAGTTACCAGTGTCATCTTTGAGGCGTGTAATGTTATTGAAGAGATGGTGGGCTTTGACATAAGTATGGAAGAATTTAGTATTTGCATCGCCAAGGCTAAGCCAGTTTATGTTAGCCCGTTGACGCCAATCAGCCTCTTCTTGAAGGAGAATGTTGTTGTACTCATCTTGCAAACGCTCCATGGTACGGTCAAGAGTAACATGGGATAGAGTGCTAGTAGATACTTGGATGTTGTTGATATGACGCAGGATTTTGTTCTTGCGTTTGTTGTTAGATGCTTGGAGTTTGGAGTCCCACGCAGATGCAGTAGTGTGGAAAGCCGGGAGAGCATCAAGCAAATTTTTTGTCAAGTCCCAGGATTTAAGAACAATGTCTTTCAAATCAGGAGTTAGCGACCAGTTGTCTTTAGTACGGAAGGATCTGGGGCGGGCATGACGGTCAGAGCGTCGTGGATGAGGATCAGGCTATGGTAGCTGGAGAGCCTTGGGAGTACGGTGATAGAAGTATTATTGGCCATGGTAAGCCAATCGTCATTGGCAATGACTCTATTAAGTCTTTCCAACAACTGGAGTCGTTTAAAAGTGAAGAAGGGGCCATTAGCCTTGATGTCTGTCAAGCCAGTGTGCATGAGAAGAGAGTTGAACTTCCTATTAGAGTGATGATCAAAAGAGCGATTGTTTTGTTTTTTATAAACATAGAGAATGGTGTTGAAGTCCCCGAGAACTGCCCATGCGCCAGAGATGGAGTGAGAGATGTCCTATAAATGACTTCAGAGAAGGTCTCGTCTACTAGGATTGGGGGCACTATAAATGAATGTTAGATGCCAAGTATCATTAATGCAGTAATGGATGAATTTCCGATGGTTAAGAATGATGTTGATGGAGAAGCGAGCATCATCCCACAACACCCAGACACCACCAGAAAAGCCAATGGCCTCAACCCGATGAGAAGAAGGGAAACCCAGTTGCTTTATGACGCTGTCAGCCTTGGATCCACTGATATGTGGCTCGATAATGGCCATAATATGGAGTCGATGTCGTCACTTAAGATCCTTAAGGAGAAGGATCTTCCTCTTGAAATAGGAACCTTGAATATTCCAGCAGAGGATGTTCAGCATTAAAACACAGATAGAGAGAGAGAGAGCAATGTGGGCAATTTAGGCAATTGTCACACAGAGGTCGACGAATTAATCATCGCTGACCATAGCATCATCTGGAGGTGGCACTGACTCATTGTTGAAGTCAATGGCACGCCTAGCATCTGAACCTTGGTCTAGATTGCCGACTAGTTGGGCAAGCTTCCCTTTCTTCCTTTCCCTCCCAGGGCTGACAGTCTGGTAAACTATCCTCCTATTTCTGAGAAGGACTCCATTGCTCCCTCCTTTATCACCCCATTGGAAAAGGCGTTGGGAGTCAACATAGCTAGTGTCTGTGGCTGCAAATTGGAATGGAGGGTTGGTCCCCATCTCCTTTGCTCTGCCCACACAAGTTTCATCATTCACTAGTGTGACGCTTGTGTTGTTTGAGTTGGTGACGACACCACCCGCCGATGAGGCCTTGGGTGGTGCGGCTTGCCCTGCATCGGACTGTGTCCAAGACGTTGTTTTAGCCTTCTTCTTTTGTTTCCTAGATTGGATAGTATGCCATTCCTCCTCAGACGCTTCCTGAATGTCTAGAGTGGGTTGTGGTGGCTCTTCCACATCAGCATCTTCTGTCCTTGGGGTGGCCGACATTGTCTGTGTCATGTTTCCAGGATGCATGCCCTTCTTATTAGAGGGCATGCATTTCTCCTACTTCTTTGCATGGATCTGGGCCGTGTACTACACCTCCTTAAGGAGAGGGGGCTCGGACGTCGATGATGGGTCAACAGGCAAGAAGGGCATGACAAAAGTGCACACAGTGTCAACATGCCCGACTCTACCACACTTCATGCAGACGGAAGGTAAGTTCTCATATTCCAGGCGGTAATGTTCTCCATTGAGATAGATGGCCGGTAGCAGAGGCTTGAGAGTATCTACCTCGGCTTCTAGCCTTGCAAATTTGCCTCGATGGCCTGACAACGTGGTGGTTTTGACTTTGATCATTTTGCCAATGATATCGCCAATACTCTCTAGAAGTTGATATTGGTAGAGGTAAACTGGTAGCTCAGGGATGCGTAGCCACACCACAAGCTTTCTAGGGATGTGATAAACAGGGCGGAAATCTGGCAACCATCATTGAACGGACAAGTAGTTGCCAAATATGGTCCATGAACCTTCAGTCATGACACGCTCGAACGCCTCCTTGCTGCTGAGTTGGATGATGAAATAGCCCATCTCTAGGTCAATAACATGGAACTTCTCAGTGAGCTTCCACAGGGATGTGATACGGTTGATGAGTGTGGTGAAGCCGACGTTCATGCTGACTACCTTCACTACCATAGTGAACCGCCAGGGTTCTAACAACGGTGACAGTGCATTAGGGTTGATGCGGATGTCTGGAAGGGCTCCGCTTTGATCAATGTGTATCTCGAAAGCCTTGAAGGGCGTCGGGGGAGACTAGCTTGATCACAGGTTGCTTAGCGCCACTAGCGATAACATTGCATAAGGGGATTGGGTCAGGGTTGTGCCCGCCAGCAAGTTCACCTTCTTCCATGGCGTTGACATCGTCTGGGTTCTCCACGCCGTCCACCAGCAACGACGGATCGTCGATCTCAACGTTGACCCAGCCCTGACTAGCACGATGAATAGTGTGGAATTTTCCACGCCCTGTGTCGTGGCCTCCACGGACGCTGGCGCCACCACCTCTACTGCACAGCAGCGAATCGCCCGCTAACCCTAGGGGACGGTCGTGAAAGTTGCCTTATAATATCATAGCAAACATGTTAATTTGATATTCATATATAATTTAGTTACAGTTTTGTTTATGCACACCATGAATTGTTATCTTATTCTTGTTATAGAAATCATATCTTAGTTGTGTCTTGCTTATAATTGTAGGCATCATGTATGGTACTGACCACACACGTACACCAGACCTAGTTACATAATCTTTAGATATCGTGTTTGGGCCAACAAATCATCTTGCTAAAGAAATAGCTGACTCAATAGCTACTGCCATCCTGGATGATGATGACATAATACATCCATTACCTAGGTCAGTTAGTATTAGGAGTGGTCACCAAAAAGTTTTAGAAACCATACATGGACATGAGCAGAGGGCATATGACCTGTACCGAATGCATCCACATATAATTTTAGCCCTTGTGGACAAGTTTGAGAGTCGCAGCTTATTACGTAGTAGTAGAGGTGTCTCATCAGTTGAGGTTGTATGCTACTTCCTTCAGATGGTTGGTCATGGACATATTAATCGTGTTTAGCTAGGGACTACATTCACTCTAGTCCATAATCAGAAAATTCAATGAAGTATTGGATGGGGTGTGTGGCCTGTGTCACAAATATATTATGATGCATACCACAACCACAACACCGCACCACCGCATCTTGGAGAGCCCAAGGTTCTACCCTTACTTCAAGGTAATAGTTTTTTCTTCCAAAAGTGGTGATTCATGGTAACATTAGAATGTAAGTTAACATTAGAATTTAAGTTGAACAAGTCATTGTCTCGTTTTAGGATGCCATTGGTGCAATTGATGGGACACACGTCCCAATTTTGGTTAGATGCGATAAGCAGAACCAATATCGAAATAGAAAAGGGTCTGTATCACTGAATGGCATGGCTACAATAGACTTCTCAATGGAGTTTATGTATGTCCTCATAGGATGGGAGGGTTCACAGTAGACCAGAGGAACCTACAATCTATGTGGACCACATGTGGTTTCAAAGTACCCACCAAAAAATATTACCTGGTTGATGCAAGCTACACAACACCCGCCAATTCCTAGCACCTTATCGCAACACAGCTTACCATATAGCTAAGTATCGTGGAAATAAACACACATATAACAACAAGAGGGAGATTTTTAACCACTAACACACACAATTACACAATATTGTTGAAAGAGATTTTAGTGTGTTGAAGAGGAGGTTTGCTTACCTACAAAAAGGCATGACGTATTTTGTGCATTTATAATGTCGCCTAATATTGGCATGTTGTATTCTACACAAGTTCATATGATGCCAAAATGATGGTGATGTAATGATGGATGAATTTGTAGAAGACAGTTTGCCAACTGACCTCACAGGAACTGGGGTCGACTTGAGTTCCCTCCAACAAACAACTCAAGTTGATGCTATAGAGGGTGATGTATTGCGTGAAACACACTTCTGGTTTAATTTGGGAAAATCAATGACCTTCCTTTGTATTTGTTGTCATTTTTGTAGTATTTTAAACTCATTTACCACTGACATGTGCTCTAATCCTCGTTAGATTTGTTTCATACAATGTTTGTATGGATTTTAATTATAAATGTCACATAATGCTTCATTAGATTGTCTTAAAATGGAGAATGGAATGTCGTCGTGTCCATGTGGCCTCCAATGCACCGTAAGAGTCTACATGGATGTCATATAAGTGGCAAATGGATGGTTTGAAGACAACAACCCCCACAGACCGTATTTTACATGTGGTAGGGTCTTGTTCCAAATAGATGTCGTATGATGTTGGTCGTGTAGTGAGTACAACCTATTGTGGCCACCCTTACTGTAATTCGGGATGTGCTAGTAATACAACTTACTTATGAATGCAACGAACACAAGCACTAGTATGCACAATGTGACTTTATCTCTTCAACAAGGGTAGACATTGATAGGCTAATAGTAGAAATTTCAACTCTGAGGAAGAGGCACCTATATCTTTGTGAACTACTTAACCTACATAGAGATAATGACTCTTCAACAGAGGAAGAGGGCTACAATACAGCATAGTTGTAATATAGTATGATCTATTCAAATAAACTTCACTTGTATGTTAGAATAGTCAACTTGTCCTATTGAAATGCTCTTCAAATTAGATTTTAAATCTATGTTCTGAACATGCACTAGTACAGGAATGGTCTGTAGCGTCAGTTTTTTTAAGCTTGTAGTGTCACTTTATAACCGACTCCTAAGTGGTCATCGCTATAGAATTTTCTCTATAGCGTCGGTTTTCTTGACCAAATAAAATCGACCTTACAGAGTAAACACCGACGCAAGATGTTGTAAAAAATTTGACCCAAGTGAGAAGGAAGAGAATGTAAGGTCAGTTATTCCAAAAAAGTCGACCCTGTAAACTGTCTCAGTCGAGAAATATTTCGACTGATATTATTTCAAGTGAGAAAGAAGAGTCTGTAAGGTCAGTTATTCCAAAAAAGTCGACCCTATAAACTGTCTTGGTCGAGAAATATTTCGACCGAGATTATTTCAAACAAGAAAGAAGAGTTTGTAAGGTCAGTTATTCCAAAAAAGCCGACCATTTAAACTGTCTCGGTTGAGAAATATTTTGACCGAGATTATTTTGGTCAAGAAAATTTTCGACCAAGAAAGTACTTTCTGAAGCATCAGAGATTTATTCGTTCGAGAAATTTGCCGAACGATAGACCTTCGGTCGAGAAAATTGTCAACCAAAAAGATTTCAGTCGACAAAATTGTTGACCGAGGAGTGTACACCGAAGTGGTTATTCAATCTTTAGGGTCAGCTTTTTTTATAAATAACTGACCTTATAGAGGACCTATTAGGTCGATTATTTAGTAAAATCGACGCTAGAAGGCTAGGGTCGGTTATTTTAAAAAATCAACGCTAGAAGTTACAATTTTTTTAAATTTTTGTAGAAACAGAAACAGAATAGAAGAACAAGAAGATTCATATATTTTGGGAGAGGAGAGCATTGATGCTCAATTGTCACCATTTCAAACCACACATTCATAACAAAAATGATTCATATATTCAGTTGAGTTACACATAATCACATCATAATTTACAAAATGATAGATTGCAAGTATGAGATGATATTAAATGTCAGATACAAAAGTAAATATGAAAGAGTACTAGAACCACATACATAAATAGAGTTGACATATTTAATCCAATGCTATATTGACTTCATTTAGAAAAGCATCTGACCACTCTTCTCGGAATTCATTTAAGTCCTCACGTGTGTAAGGATGAGTTGTAAGGATTTGTAACAGAAAATGCACATGCTAATATTTTATAAAATGACTACAATCACTTGTAAATTTATGATGTTATTCTTTATTACCTTATCTATAGTCTGAATGTCATGTGATGCTTGTTTGACAATAGCTTGCATATATTTCATTACATAGTAGCCACAAGCCCAATCATTATTTTGTATAGGACACTACAAATAACGAATTATACTTAATGTTAGTAAAATACTATAAATAGGAGTTGAGATAAGACTATAAGAGTTGACATATAAGAGTTGAAAATTAATACATATAAGACTAAGCAGTTGTTAAAGTAGCTACCTTGACATTTTTCAAAGTCAATGTCTTTAATTTTGTGGGTATTTGTCCTCCAGCTTCAAGAAAAGCCTTTATACCCCTATCAATTAAATGATAGTTGGTAAAATAGAAATATCATGTTGAAGCATTGACTAAATTTATGCTTACTCCATAGCTGACAATTTCAGTTTGTGACCCCTTGTTGTTTTACCCATTGAGTCAAGATAATAAAGAGTCATCAATTTTTGGACAGTCACCACTAATTCCCAATGTCTAGCTCTGAGTAAGAATAAAACAAACATTAAAATAAATAATTTTGTTCATTATTAAAATTATATTGAATTATAATACTTACTGGACGTTAAAAGGAATTAGGATAATTTCATTCCCCTCACTAGCAAAATATTTGAATGCAGTAGAGAAGTACTCATTCACATCCTCAATATGTGTCTCCACTTGACTAGTGGTTGAAGGAACTAAGAATCTAAAATTTCTTATATCAAAGTTTGTGGTCTTGGTATATAAATGGTTGTAAAACATTTATAATTATTTCCATATATAGAAATAAGCTAAAAATGTGTATTGGAATTTTCTATATTGATAGATCCTTACCTTATCCATACTTCTATTATCGAAGTATTCAGCCAATCATACTGGAGCAACTCTATAATATCATCCAGAAAAATATAATTGTCAAAGTCCCTCCCAGATGCATCTTCTTTTAAATTGATCAACATTTGTAATCTAGAGCTTTGGTTGGCTAAGTATCAACACAAACATTTACATTTACTTCCCAACTCATCGAATGTGGATTATGGAATAAAAGATGGCTTGGGTATAGGAGGACTACTAGTAGATTTTTTACTTTTTAGTTTGCAAAGCTGTTAATTAAATTACATACTTATATTACACGAGTTCATATATGCAGTCAAATATGAAAAATATGGTAGAATTAAGGTATACCTTATCATTGATAACCAAGTGTCTAGGCCAACCCACCATAGCACCCTCAGCTTCTTCAACTATACTATATTCAGGATTAGGTATGGGTAGTGGTTTGTTCCCCATTTTGTCATACACAAGATGGATGGACACACGACAAATGTCATCAGTAATTTGTTGGCAATGCAGTGTACCACCAAGGTTGTATACCTTGCTCGCTTCCACAACATTATATTCTGGAACCTCCACTACAAGTTTACAGTTCATACCAACCTAGAATTGAAATAATATAAGTTATATACCAAGCGGTAAACCAGATACCTATTACAACTATATATATCATATATATATATATATATATATATATATATATATATATATATATATATATATCATACTAATAACACAACATATAGAACAAAAACTTACTGTAGATTGTTGTGGTGGGTCATTGGGAGTGCTCCCATGACCTTCTACAACTAGAGCATGGGCTTGTACCTCATCACTTGAGAGACACACAGTATGAATAGGTTGAAAGGGTTGAGTAGGCTGAAATGAAGACATTATTTCTTGTACTTTATGTGCTACTAATGTTTCAACCTCCTCTTGTGTAATACCTCCTGCACGACCTCTTTTAGATTGTAAAGGGACAAAATAATACTTGAATCCTATTCCAGCTCCTAATCCTCTAGCATGGCCAGGATGGTGCTTTGTACCAACAGCAACTGATAGTTCATCCATGTGGCCAGTTGGGATGAACTTTCCTTCCTTCCTTTGCTCGTGGAGATCAATCTATTCATAATTAATAAAAATATTAAATCACAATATCAATTAGATATAAATAAATCTAAGTTTGTGGGAGTTACTCTTTACTGAGTTGGGATAAACCTACCATCTTTTATGCCACCTCCTTAGTTGTAGGGTTGACAATTTCACCTACTCGATTCTTTCTAGCATCAATCCACTACAAGTGTTGGGGTGGACGCTCAACTTGAGTCGTACTAAACTCTTCTCTAGAAGAGAGTTGCTTCTCTTGTAGTTGGCAGCGGAAGGCATAACCACCGGGCCCCAAGCGATGGTCATGCACATTTTTGGCCCGTCTTTCCTTTTGGGCCTCGTGAATAGCCTGATCGTTTAAAATGAGGTATTGCAATTTAGACTTGGCAAACATATATAAAAAGATTCACCTCCTTAATTGTATAAAATTAAAGATTCATACAATACATCACAATCTTTATTACCTAAAACTCTTCCATGTTTCTAGCTATAACAAATCTTTCCCACACCTGAGGATCTATAAAAAATAAACATACATGTTGCTTTCGTCTTTTGTTTAGGATTATTTATAAATTCTCTTTTGAAATATGTCTTAAAAGCCCTCCATCGTACACCACAACGTTGTAGCACTTTTTTCTTGTGATTTTTTTCATTTAGATGAAAAACACCCTATACATACAAAATATGCAATAATGTTGTCTTAAAAAGGATATGTCTTTCCAAGCAAACTAAATTAGAATCAATAAACAAAAACATATTAAAATAATATCACTTCCACTCACAGATATATATTTCCATAGGAGGTCATTTAAGGCATTAGAAACATCATGCCAATTTTTTATATCTATTGGCACCTTACTGTGCACGGTCTTCCCTACGTAATGCTTGAAAGAACTAGCATGTTCCCCAATAGGTGCTTTTGTGACATCAAATTGGACTGCCAATTTCTCCCCTTTGGCCATGAGCTCCTGCAGCCTACGCATCAGTGTGGGACCTCTACTTTTCTTAGCATCATCACTTCCATCCTCATGGTGTTCATGCTCAGAATGTTCATCTTCACTTTCCATTTTAGAACCTACAAGTATACATGATAAAATAAACATAAGTGTTAATAAAAGCACAAGTGGTTGAATGATATATGATGTATATTTAAAAGATTGTGTGCTTGAATGATAATAAAATAAATAATTCAAAGAATACATACCTCTAGTATTGGTTGAGTTGTTAGTCAAGTAAAATTCCTTCAGCATGGTCTTGACGTTTATAGTATTCGTTGGTATTATCTTCAACATTTACACTTGGAAAACCAACTGAGAATGGGCTGGAATCATCATACTTTTTGTATATTCTTCTTCATTTATAGGATCTACAGTAAACTGTCTTTTTCCATGAAGAACGATAGACCAAATTTTATTTGTCGGGTCATGAATATAGAATACTTGTTTTGCTTGGTCTGCCATGATGAATGGCTCATCTTTCTCACCAATATTTTCAAAATTCACCAATTTGAAACCCAACTCATCCACTAAAACTCCTTTGTTGTTGTCAACCCAATTACACCTAAAGATAGGAACTCTGAAATTTGTATAGTCCAATTCCCATATGTTCTCAATGACTCCGTAATATGACATCTCAGCTTCACGTGGTCTTTTATCTTTGGCACTAGCAAAATACAATTAACAAGCTTGAATAATGATTCCACTATTTTGAACTACACTACTTTCATCTTGACGCTTTGTGTAGTATGAAAATTTGTTTATGCCATAACCTTCATATGACATGACATCCATTTTTGGCTTAAAGGCGAGCCATTTTATGTTCTCGGCAACATTATTCGGTGATTCAGATAGTTGATTAAAGACTTTCTCTTCAAACCACCTAATAAATGTTTGATTATGCTCTCTTGCAAGCCACATTAAACTGGATCACGGATGATTTCTCTTGATAAGATCATTGTGTTCTGTGATGTAGCTACTAACTTCATCGATGTTGTTAAAATATGCAAATGTGCTTGTTCCCACAACTCACGACTGATTCCTTTCAGTCGTCCTCCCAGAGTTCCTTTGCCACAATAAGATTCAGTGTGATGGGATTTTTTTAGATCGCTAGAAGTTTCATTGCAATTCAAAAAATCATTGCAAAAGTCCATCACCTCCCTAGCCACATAACACTCAATAAAACTCCCTTCAGGATGATAACGATTCCGAACATCACCTTTGAAAACACTCATGTAGCATTCAAATGGATACATCCAGTGTATGAAAATTGGACCCAACATCTTCACCTCCCTTGTAATATGTACTACAAGATGAACCATGATATTAAAAAATGAAGGAGGAAAGTACATTTCAAGCTGACACATGGTAACAATTACATCTTTCTGTAATTTATCAAGAGTATCAGAATGTATCACTTTGTTTCATATCTCATTGAAGAAGAAATAGAGTCTTGTGATTGCAAACCTTACATGCTTTGGCAATATAGATCGAATAGCCACAGGTAAAATTTGTAGCATTAAGGTGTGACAATCGTGATATTTGAGACCTATCAACTTCAAATCCTTCATTGATACCAATCTATGAATATTAGAAGAGTATATTTGTGGAACCTCAATATTATACAAGAACTCACAGAAAGTCTTTTTCTCCTGCTTTGACAAAGTGTAACAAGCTGGTGGTAAATATGTGCGATGACCCCTGATCTCCACTAATAATTCTTTTCTTATACCCATTAATTCTAAATATTTTCTAGATTTGATGTCATCTTTAGTCTTTTCTGGTATATTCAATAGTGTACCAATGATGCTATCACAAACATTTTTTTCAACATGCATAACGTCAATGCAGTGTCTAATTGACAAGAATCTCCAATAAGGAAGATCCCAGAATATTGACCTCTTCTTGTATCGAGATTTGTCACATGTGAGAGTACGACTACTTGAACCCTTTCCAAATTCATTAACAATATCTTTCACACTGTCATATACATCATTTCCTGGTATAGGTTTAGGAGCACTTCGTTCCTCCGTTGATCCATTAAAGGTTTTGTGTTTCCTTCGATAAGGATGCACTTATAGGAGAATCTTTGATGACCAAGATATATGATTTTACCACCATGTTTCAATCGGATTGAATCAGTATTTTCCTCACAAATAGGACATGCTTTGTATCCTTTTATGCTATATCTAGACAAATTTCCATAAGCTGGAAAGTCAATAATCATGCAAAACAACATAGCACACAAACTAAAGATCTCTTTATGTGAAGCATCATATGTCACAACACCTTCTTTCCATAGTTTCATTAGGTCATCAATTAGAGGTTGAAGGTAAACATCAATATCATTTCTAGGTTGCTTGGGCCCTGATATCAATATTGACAAGATGACATACTTATTTTTCATACATAACCAAGGAGGAAGATTGTATATTACAATCATAATAGGTCACGTGCTATGTTGGTTGCTTAATGTACCATAGGGATTGATTCCATCTGTACAGAGTCTAAGTCTTAAGTTTCTTGGTTCTTTACCAAATTGAAGGTATAATAAATCAACTTTCTTCCATTGTGGTGAATCAAATGCATGTCGTAGGACGCCAATCATTGGCCTTTAACTCCCCATGCCAAGACAAATTTTGTGCATCTTCTGTACTAGAAAATAAGCGTTGAAATCATGGTATTATTGGTAGATACCACATCACCTTGGTAGGAGAGCCATTTTTAGCCTTAGCTGAATTTGTGGTCTTATACCTTGACGCACCACATTTTGGATGATTTATCAAAATATTATAGTCCTTCTGAAATAACACACGATCATTTGGACATGCATGAATCTTCTTAGCCTCCATTCCCATTGGGCACATTATTTTCTTTGCTTGATATGTTGAAATTGGAAGCTCGTTGCCTTTAGGAAGAATTTCCTTTAACAAAGACAACAGTGAAGTGAAACTCTTATCGCTCCACCAGTTTTGAGCTTTAAGAGTATATGATTGCATCACAGCACCCAACCTTGTGAACTTAGTATAACCCTTATATAACGGTCTTTCAGCATCATGGACAATGTTTGCAAATAAAGAAGGTGGATCACTGACATTGTCCCGACAACTACGTAGCATCTCATCAACCATATCATCACGAATCGGGTCATCCTGAATCGGTTCATCATTGACATTAGCATCATTATCTATATCTTCTATGCCACAACTATTAGTATCGACATTTTCTGATCCATAATTAAAGTTCTCTCCATGCCAATACCATTCACTATAACCTTGTATGATCCCATTGCATATGACATGATTCTTAATTTCCTCAACAGTATCAACTTTCAAATTGTTAACACAATTTCTACATGGACAATAGAACCTATATGTAGGTAGTTTACTGTGTTCCTCAGCAAATCTGATAAATTCATCAAGGCCTTTGGCAAACTCTGGACTGAAATAGTTCTTGATAGACATCCAACTTCGATCCATTTTCTAGAACACATTAAAATTAATTATAAAACTGAGCATTTTATATTAATACTATAAGTTGTAAGTTTTTACTAATAGAAAGTTAATTACTTTTATACTAAAGTGTACCACCTATCCCATTTTTGAATATTTAATCTCACTAGTAACTGTATAATGTATATTTAGTTTTGAAGAAAATTTCAGTAGCATTTCCCCTAAGTTCTCCAAGTACCCCGATGTAAATGGCAAATAACCACTCACATATGTACCCAGAGAACAAATGAGGAATTCCTATTGAAATTTTCTTTAAAACTAAACATACATTATATAGTTGCATCCTAAGTGAGATTAAATATCCAAAAATAGTCACAAACCGAGGACTATCCAAAGTTTACTCCTAATGACTAAATTTTGAATGGGTTTCTAAGTTAATATATAAATGTATTATTTTCATATTTATATATTAAGTTAAACATCATGCGTCGATGATCTCATCTATAAACCCTTAAGTGTTAATCTGGGAGTACACATGTCTAATCTCATATTAATTTCTAGAATTTATATAATGATTACATATGAAAAAATACATGTTTTTATTATTGGTTGGGTTATCAATCATAGAAAATGGAAAAACAATATAACTGTCGAGTTAAAGGTGTGCAGGTCCACTCTTGGTCGAGAATTC
This sequence comes from Alisma plantago-aquatica, assembly GCA_963693085.1. Classification (NCBI taxonomy): domain Eukaryota; kingdom Viridiplantae; phylum Streptophyta; class Magnoliopsida; order Alismatales; family Alismataceae; genus Alisma; species Alisma plantago-aquatica. The sequence goes on from OY856409.1 coordinate 162,425,409, forward strand.
ATCGACCAAGAGTCCACCTGTGCGCGGCGTCCAGGTCTACTCTCGGTCGACGAATTCTCGACCGAGAGTGGATCTGGATGTCGCACACAGGTGGACTCTCAGTCGATGAATTCTCGACCGAGAGTGGACCTGGACGCTACTGTGGTCGTGGCGGTAGTACCACGGAAAACATAGATAGACCTATATAAATAGAAAGTCTTACCTCTGCCACTGTGGCGGCGGCTACTTCCACTTCAGCGGCGGCAACTTCGAGCTCCACTTCGGTGTCGGCCACTTCAAGCTCCACTCCAAGCTCCTCTTCTCTCGGACGACGACAATGGCAATGGGAGAGAAAGCTTTGGCAGCACGGGAGAGAAAGAAGAAGTAGGTCTCGACGGCACGAGAGAGAAAGAAGAAGTAGGTCTCGCGAGAGAGAAATAAGTAGGTCTCGGTGCGGGAGAGAAAGAATAAGTAGGTCTCAACGGCATGGGAGAGAGAAAACTATGTCTCGTAAGAGATAAAGAAGTAGGTCTCGGCCACTTCAAGCTCCGGACCCAACCTGTAGGTTCAGTTAAAACAAAAAACTGACCCAAGAGATAAGCGGTGCCCGTGTTGGGTATATCAAAAACACCCAAACTTCAACTCGGTCAAGATTTTCGTCGGCCGAGCGAATCTCGGTCGAGAATTTCTTCAACTGAGGGGACCTACAAGGTCGGTTAAAATGAAAAAACTAATGCTAGAGGTACTTATTCATGCACAAAGTCAAATTGGATCCAAAATTTAACTCGATCGATGATTTTTTCGACCGAGGTGACCTCGATCGAGAATTTCGTCGACTGAGAGGACCTACAAGGTCGATTAAAAGGGAAAAACCGACCCTAGAGGTACTTATACACGTGCAAAGGCAAACTGGATCCAAAATTCAACTCGGTCGACAATTTGGTTGACCGAGGGGACCTACAAGGTCGGTTAAAATGAAAAAACCGACCCTAGAGGTACATATACACGCGCGAAGTCAACCTGGATCCAAAATTTAACTTGGTCGACGATTTTTTTGACCAAGGTGATCTCGATCGAGAATTTCGTCGATCGAGAGGACATACAAGGTTGGTTAAAAGGGAAAAACTGACCCTAGAGGTACTTATACATGCACGAAGGAAAACTGGATCCAAAATTCAACTCGGTCGACAATTTGGTCAACCGACAAGGTCAGTTAAAAGGAAAAAATCGACCCTAGAGGTACTTATACACGCGCGAAGGAAAACTAGATCCAAAATTCAACTCGGTCGACAATTTGGTCGACCGAGGTGACCTACAAGGTTGGTTAAAAGGAAAAAACTGACCCTAGAGGTACTTATACACGCAGGAAGGAAGACTGGATCCAAAATTCAACCCGATCGATAATTTTTTCGACCGAGGAGACCTACAAGGTCGGTTAAAAGGAAAACAGACTGACTCTAGATGTACTTATACATGCGCGAAGGGAAAATGGATTCAAAATTTAACTCGATCGAGAATTTTTTTCAATCGAGATGCCCTACACGGTTGGTTTTTTAAGAAAATCGACCCAAGAGGTCTTAAATGGTACCCACATTTTTTGTAGACATATAAGGTTAGTTATTTGGAAAAACTGACCCTATAGATCGAGGCGAAAGCCAAAATCGAGCAAATTTTTGTCGTGGGAAACTTTAATGGGCTTTCTAATCCCATTGTCTATAAGGTCTCTTATTTTATGAAAATTGACCCTATAGAGATACACTACAAGGTCGGTTATTTTAAGAAAACTGACCCAAGTGGTCTTAAGTGATGCCTGCATTTTTTATAGACATATAAGGTTGGTTATTTGGAAAACTAACCCTATAGAGTTACACTATAAGGTCGGTTATTTTAAGAAAAGTGACCCAAGAGGTCTTAAGTGGTGCCCGCATTTTTTGTAGACATATAAGGTTAGTTATTTGGAAAAACTGACCCTACAGGAAGCGATGTTATTGGCCAAAAATGTAGTAGTGCTGACATTATGTTACTAATCAACAATCATGTTTTAGATGTTGATTAATCCATCTGAAGTTCTGAGGTGTCATTGTGGTCTACTTGTAGCCTTGCAGATTAACACAGAGGATGAAGGGTTATATGACTTTGGCAGTCCGAGTGAAAGGCCGAGCAGAATGTATTACATATGTGCTACTAGTCAGGTGTGATAGTAAATCCATAAACAATCGATTGCCCTCGTGTAGGTTGCGCATTCATTGTCATTAACTTGAACTTGGGAATACATTTAAGGAAAAGACCGATGCAAATTCTTCCATTGGGTAGTCGATCTTCCCCCCAATAATTGATTCTTTGAAGGCTGAGATTATGTTACTAATTGGTGAGTGCAAGTCAGTGTGGGGCCAGGCGATGAACATGAAGGACTTTGTTGAAATCCATCACAATTATGAAGATATATACACCTCCAAAAAGTACGAATATGAGGCTCTACAAACCTCTGTTGACAAGTTGGAGGAAACTTGTAATCGTCTTTTGGACATTCCTTCACCTCCTATGATGCCATAATGTTGAATGGCAGAGTTAGATTTCGATTGTCCTATCGATTTAGATTGTCTATCATTGGATGTTATTAACATTATAACCTATCTTAATTCTTTCTCTGATATAAACATTGAATTACATTATAAGGTTGCTGATTTTTATCGTAAATATTGGTGAATGTTTTATATCTAAACCAGATAGAAGGGTGTATGTTATTTAAAAATGAGTAATCATATTATATTTGCATATTTGTGATATACACCCTTACTCTGAAATATATTACTTACAGAATATGTAATATGGCTAGGCATCCAATGAGCATGTTTGCTTTATGACGTCTAGAGCACGATCAGATCCTACTTGATGTCATGAGAAGTCAGTATGACATGGGGAGATGTGTCTGTGGATCTTATAGTTGAGAGGCTTGGATGGAGATATGGACTGACATTTGAAACATAATGGGGATGCATTTCATAACTTTAAACTAGTTGAAAATCATTTGGAAGAACCTAAAGAAAGACTTTATCAGATAAATTCGTTTCCTTTTGGCACATTTATTGCCTCCTCATCCCTTAGCTCAATATGTGATCCCCCAGGAGTTGCAGAACACTAAAACAATGTTGAAAACAATGCAGGAGTAGGTTGTGGGGGCAATGAATGAAGTTGTAAGAATACCTCTTTTTACTTCTGTGTATGCTCTATTTTTACTTTCTATAATTGGACCCCAGAGTTTGATTGTTGTTAATACAACATCATAAGCTTGCTGCTTTATGTATGATCTTTTTTATAATAATGATGTTTTTAATTACTTCAGCAAATATATGCATGTTACATATTTATATTTGAATTATCATATTATGTCCACACCGTTGTAAAATGAACCCTTACCATTTCAATATATTACATATAGAATTTGTAATCATGGTCGGGCAAGGTACGACATCGTATGTCATATGGTGTACAGAGAATGATATGGTCCTCAAAGGTTTGATGAGAAACCAATATGAACCAGGAATATGTGTGAATGGAGTATATACTGTATAGGCTTGGAGGGAGGTGTGGTGTGACTTTCAAAACATAAGTGGGGTGCCTTACATATCTCTTGGCAAGGTGCAAATTTGATGGTAATACCTCAGGAGAGAGTTCATTAGAGAACATCATTTCATTTTGGGAGCTTTTCTACCTCCTTAGCTATTGGTCGTACAATGCGTCATTCCGCGCAATTTTTTGACGACTCGGCACACCCCCCCAGGAGTTGCACAATACCTAAATAACATTGAAAATAACAATGACACACCTGTAGGATTAGGTGGTGAAGGCAACAAATGAAGTTGCAAGAAATTATTCACCACCTTAGGGACGTTCATTTTTTTTGTTTTGTATGTATTTAAAAACATACATGATACGGTGACTATGAACACTAATTGTAAACTATTGTGATCATTAGTTTGTTACTTTCAGTATTTGGTCAAACGAGTACTTATTTATATTTGTTCGCAAACTTTTATTTTTATAATGATTATGAACCATTACATGTTGAAATTTATGTCAAATACACTAACTATTTATTTCAATTTTTCTTACTTGTTTCCTAGTTTATGTAAATTATTGTCATCCTTACTTTATTGTTATCATAATTTGATCAAACATGTACTTATTTATTATGTTTAGATGTCAAAGTCATTTTCAAAGTCTCATTTAAAGTTTGAAAAAATGTTGATGTCACGTGTAAGGATAGAGAAATATGTGAATGAAAAACTTGTGTGCAAGAAGAAGTGTTGCGAGCCTTCCCAATCTCATTCCCTAAATGTGAGCCCAAAACAAAGCAACCACGGTCTGACTCACCCAGATTTCTATTGTTGTTGTTTGATTGGTCGAAAGACAATGTCAACGAACAGGGCAAGACAGCGCCACATGAAGAGTGGCATGTGTCATGGGATGAGTACAACGAGGCCCTAAGCTAGGCCAACTAGGATGGTCCCACATGGGATCAACAAAAACCTACCTCTGCACAGAAGAATGGGCAACACAGTGGTTGGTCGCCATCTTAGACTGCTTCTGTGTTTCTAAATTTAGGCAACTATAGGGCACACCGTTCCTTTTTTGTCTCGTTTTTGTTGAACAATGTCGCATTTGCCCAATATTTAGACATGATATTATCTTATTTTTGAAATTTTTGTTGTGATGTAAGATTTGTCATCTCAATTTCTATCGAACGATTACTTTTTTATTTATGTGAAATAATTACTTTTATATGTATTTCAATTAAAATATGAATATGATATATTTGGTTTACTTTCATACCGTTGCCTGAACAAAGTTGTTTGTACCTTACATCTAATTACATTTTATTTTGTCCTTTGTTGTGCATGAATCAAGCATCTATATTAATTTAAATCCATTTTTCTCATCTACTTTTTTTATCAAATACATTGGCTCCACTTATGTCACCTATTTTATCGTCAAATACATGGTTTGATAGTTATTAATCTATGCTATAGATGCTCTCGCACACAATGAATCATTTTCAATGGGATGACGAGTCGGATGCCGCACTCAACATAGTGTTGGGTCATCAGTACTACTTGTGGCGCTTGTGTAGGCCTCATGTACGTCAAGGTTGGTGTGATGCCCTTGCAGAATTTCATACATTAATTGGGAGGACTCACATAAACACGGTTGCCTTTAAGGCAAGCTGGAAAGTACTAAAAATTGTAGATGTAGTTCTGAGCACATTCTGTATAAGTCCCCATACTTATCCACCGACAATACAACAACAACTTGATCAAGTGGGAAGCTCTCAACCATGCGCAACAACCGATAATCAGAGAGATAGATAATCAACCTAATGTTATTTGACACTTATGTGATGACCTTTTTATAGTACCTTATGTCATTTGACCTTTTTTATTTCAAATTGTGATGACACTAATGTGTATTTATGTTGTATTGTGTAACAGAATATTGTGTATTACGACAAATTTAAGTTGTCTGTCTGTTGTCAATTATTTTTTTACTTACCTATATATACAATAATGCACAAGTATACACACATACAACAATACATGCGCCATGCAATCACACATTAGTGGTTAAAGTAATATTTACTTTAAATATACATATAAAAGTAATAATGCTCAACTCATATTCATAAAAGAAAAATAACAAATAGAATCAATCATGTATATAATTATATATTCATTTTAAATTTTAATCTTGTATTGCACAGTCAACACACATCTACGGTCATTATTTTTAAAATTGTTATGTAAGAATAGGACAAACTATTCAGTAAGAATAGGATAGGATAGCTAGATCCAGACTACGTTGCCAAATAGAACCAGACTGGTTTCTGACTAGTAGCCAAACAGAATCAGATTGTATCCTGACATGTTGACCACAATCAGACTAGGTTGCCAAACAGAATCAGACTGGATCCAAACTACCCCAATCCAAATCTACTAACTAATCCCGACTAACCCAGTCCATACTATAGGCCCATGTTTGGTTTGGGACTGGGATTTTGTAGTCTGGGCTGGATTAGATGGGGTTAGTTGAGATCCAATCTGATTCTGTTTGGCAAACCAGTCTGATTCTGTTTGGCAACCCAGTCTAATTCTAATCAGCTGGTCTGATTTGAGTCTGGATTCAGTCTGATTCTATTTGGCAATCAATCTGGATTCAGTCTGATTTTATTTAGCAACCTAGTCAGGATCTGCTTATTCTATCCTATTCTTACAAAATTGTTTTAACAAGTACAAAGAATATGAAGTTGTGATGCCACTTCAATATAAGTTAAAAATTTTAAAAAATATTTATTTGTATCATGTGTGTGCTAGTTTTTGTTATTGAGTGAAGTGAATATAAGAGATGAGTATGCTCATTTTTATGTGTTTATTTAAAATAAATTAAACTTTATAGTTGTCTTGCATGGCATGTTCATGTTGTATATATGTATAGTTGTAAATATTTGATCCAGTAATTGGAAACTTATAAGATAATTGAAATTGTCCTAATATAACATAAATTACACATAATTAGAAAAGAAAGATGATAAAATTTTCATCAGAACTTAAACAAATAATAAAAAACTGATAATAACATATTTTGTTGTCGGGCAAATATGTCATGAACATACAAGGGAGAGGGGACAAAAAAGGAGAGGCATGCCCTGGACCTAGACATAGACACCCATACACATGCTAAGATGGTGACCAGTCACTATGGTGGACAGTCTTCAATGTGGAGGATGATTTATATTGATCTCAGGTAGGACCGTCCCAGTCGGCCCACTTGAGGGCCTCATCATACTCATCCCATGACACGGGACAGACTTCCTGCAACGTCTGATTGGGTTGTTGTTTGATGTCTCTTTTGTCCAATTAAACAACAATGGCAGATGACGAACAGGATGAGTGAACCCATCCTTGCCTTGTTCCTGGCTCCCATATTTGCCCTCCTCATGTGTATCCTCACAACATTTTTTTTGCAGACAAAGTTTTCTTCAACATATTTTTGTATCTTTGACGGAGACATCAATAATTTTTCAAACTTTGCCCTTGAATTTGAACATGATGCTGACATCTAAATTTAATAAATAAATATAAGTATGAGCAACTAACGATAATAGAAAACTAACTATGACAATAATCTATACAAATAAATGTTGCAAGCAAACTTAGCTAAATACAAGTTTGAACATGATGTAAGTCTTCTAAACATAAGAGTAAAGTAGAAGTTTGATCAATGATGGTAACAACAAACTAATGTAACACATAAGTTTTACAACTAAATGTTGTTAAGTATACATAAACAAATACAATTTCGAGCAAATATGTTACAACTTCATTCGTTTGTTTCACCGCCTAATGTCTTGAATGGCATGTTGCACGGCCAATGGTGGGGGAGGCAATAAATCTCCCAAAATGAAAAGATTTTCTCTTATGAACTCTCTCCTGATGTACTGCCATTGCATTTGCACCTCGCTCAAAGATATGTAAGGTCCCCCTGTTATGTTTCAAAAGTCACGTCATGCCTCCCTCAAAGCATGTGCAGTATATACTCCATTAACACATCTCCCCATTTCATATTAATTTCTCATCAAACCTCTGAGAACCATATCAAACTATGTACACCACAAAACATACGATGTTGTTGGATGCCTAGCCATATTACAGATTTTGTAAGTAATATATTTCAGAAGTAAGGGAGTATATCACAATTATGGGAATATAATATGATCGTTTGGTTTTAAATAACATTCAGAAACATTAAGATAAATAACATACACCCTCCATAAATAACATACACCCTCCATAAAACATTCAGCAACATTACGATAAAAATCAGCAACCTTATAATGTAATATGATGTTTATATCAGTGGATGAATTAATAAAGTTTATAATGTTAATAACATCCATTGATAGACAATCTAAGTCGATACGCAATCTAAATGTAGCTCTGCCATTCAAAGTTATGGTGTCATCGAAGGTGACGGAATGTCCAAAAGAAGACTACAAGTTTCCTCTAGACTGGCAACGGAACTTTGTAGAACCTCATACTTGTACTTTTTGTTGGTGTATATATCATTGTAGTTGTGATGGATTTCAACAAATTCCTTCATGTTCATCGCCTGTCCCCACACTGACTTGCACTCAACAGTTCGTAACATAATCTCAGCTTTTAAAGAATCAGTTGTTGGGGGGAGATCGACAATGGAAGTATATTCATTGGTCTTTTCCCTAAAATGTATTACCAATTTCAAGTTAATGACAATGAATGTGTATCCTACACAAGGGCAACCTACTATTTATGGATTTACTATCGCACCTCACAAGAAGGACATATGTAATACATTTTGTACAGCCTTTCACTCAAAATGGTAAAGTCATATAACCCTGCATCCTCTGTGTTAAGCTGCAAGGCTGCATCTAGCCCACAATCACACCTCAGAACTTGAGATAGATTCCTCGACATCTAAAACATGGTTGGTGATTAGTAAAAAAATGTCGGGTTCAAAATATAGATTTCTAATATAATTTGTAGATCTTCAATAGGCCTAGTTGATTGTTCAAACATACAAGTGAAGTTCATTTGGATAGATCAAAATATATTACATCTATGATGTATTGTATCTATCTTCCTTTGTTGAGGAGTCCTTATCGCTCATTATGTGAATTCAATGGTGAATATATTGGCACCTCTTCTGCAGAGTTGAAATTTCTTCTTACAGCCTATCAGTGTATGCTCTTGTCGAACAGACAAAGTCATAGTGTTCTGACCATTGCTTGTGTTCGTTGTGTGCATATGCAAGTTGTGTTAGCATCACACCCCTAACTGTAATAAGCATGGCCACTGTAGGTTGTACTCTTTGTGCGGGCAACCTCATTTGACATCTGGTCAGAACAAGACCCATACCACATGTAAAATACGTCCTGTGGGGGTTGTTGTCTTCAAACTGTCCATTTTCCGCATCTGCAACATCCATGTACACTTGTATTTTGCATTGTAGGCCACATGGATAGGACGGCATTCCATTCTCCATTTGAAGACAACCTAATGAAACATAATGTGACATTTTTAATTAGGAGCCATAAAACATTTTATGAAACAAACATTTTAGGGCACATGTCAAGTGGTTGATGAGTTCTCATTTGTTACAGAAATGATGACAAGTACAAAGTAAGTTCAATGATTATCCCAAATGAAATTAGAAATTGTTTCATATAATACATCACCCTCCCTTGCATCGGCCGGAGTTGTTTGTTGTAGCAAACTCAGGTCGACCCCATTGGGTGGGACGGCTGATGTTGAACTATTTTTTGGGAGTTTCTCCATCATAGTGTCACCATCATTCTGGCGACATATAAAATTATGGAGGGTACAACAAGCCATTATGAGGCGACATTGCGAATGTATATGATATGTTGCCCCTTTTTTAAGGTAGGCAAACTGCCTCTTCACCCACTGAATGCTCTTTCTACAACATTACGTAATTGAGTGTGGTGGTGGTCAAACATCTCCTTGTTGTTGTTGTATGAATGTTAGTTTCCTCGGTACTCAGAAATATGGTAAGTTGTGTTGCGATAAGGTGCAAGAAACTGACGAGTGTTGGCATACCCTGCATCAACTAGGTAAAACTTTTCTGGCGGAACTTTAAAACTGCCTGTGGTCATTGCTGATTGTAGGACCCTTTGATCAGCAATCGAGCCCTCCCACCCCGTAAGGACATATGTAAACTCCATCAAGAAGTCTACTACAGCCATGACATTCAGAGAGACATTCCCTTTTCTGTTTCGGTAACGATTTTTCTTGTCGCGTTTGACCAAGACTGGGATGTGTGTTCCATCAATTGCCTGATGGCATTCTATAACACCAAAATCAGTTGTAATCATACAAAGTAATTGAAAATGATTATAAATTGTAGGGATAATTATTGCCTTGAAGTAAGGGTAGAACCTTGGGCTGTCCAATATATGACAACGTGTTGTTGTGCTTGTCGATGTGGTTTGTGTGATAACATAGTCATGGGACAACGCACACACCCCGTCCAACACTTTGTTGAACTTTCTACTTATGGTCTCACTAGAGTGAATGTAGTCCTCAGCCAAAACACGATTTGTATGGCCATGTCCAACCATCTATAGGAAGTAGCATACAGCCTCAACTGATGAGACGCCTCTAGTACTTTATAACAAGCCACGACTCTCAAGCTTGTCCACGAGGGCTATTATAGTCTGCGGTTGCATTTGGTATAGGTCATAAGCCCTTTGTTCATGCCGGGTTATGATTTCTAACACCTTTTGGTCGCCACTCCTAATGCTAAATGACCTAGGTATTGTAGGTGGTATGTCATCATCATCGGAAATATCGTCCATGATGGAGTCCTCTATTGACTCAACTATTGCATCAGCAATGTGATTTGTTGGAATAGACATGATATCTAAAATGTTTGTGAGGAGGTCAGTTGATTGTGTATGATTAGTAGCAGACATACTATTCATCCCGTGGCTTGGGCTCGATCCTGGGACCTCTCGCTAACAAACCGAGTGTCAAACCATCTTGGTGTCTTCCAATTAGACAACCCAATTTTGGCAAAAGGAAAAAAATGACATCAACATTACATACGATTTAGATTGTATGGGAAACAAATGTTTGTTTGGGAAATTAATTATTACAACAATAAAGAAAATTGAAATTGATGTCCTCAAACATAAAAAACATAATGGAAAAATAAAGTTTTCACTTATGATGTTGAAGGGCTAACATCATTGGTTTCACCGTACCTCACGGATGGCATACTTGATGTGTTGTTAAAGTTGGGTGACGGGGACTGTGAACCAAATCTCTACTGAGATGGAAAAAAAGAGGATGGCATTGAAGGTAGTGATGTTGCACTATCACCTTGGGACCTTTCCCAAAGGTCTTACAACCATATTGTTATTTTGTGAGGTGTATGTGTAAGGTTGAGGTAGATGTTGCGGTTTGTTGACTCCTTTATGGCGTTCACAAGTGTTGTAAATGCAGGGCTAGGGGCATGAGGGAAAGTTTCATTGAAATGTTGCAAAATCATTGCAAAATATTCTTTTTCAAAGGTTCTGGTAGCCACACATGTGCCTAATTCATGCACCTTTGTGTACACCTGTGTAAATTCAGATAACACTTCATTAGAAAGCACACATCACTCTTGTGACATTGATGGTCGCTTCCTACACCTGTAGATAGAAGGAGTCCTCCCCTCAACACCCTGGGTATATGTTCTGCCTCCCCCAGTGTCACCCTCACTTTGCATCCTAGGTGTGCCTATGTCCAGTTCCCCTACTAGGGTTTCTCTATTCATGGGTGTATTAGATGCATCTAAGTCGACAGTAACTTCATCCTCAGAGGCAATGTCGGACGGTATATTTTTGTATGTAGAAGACATTGCATGGTGTCCTCTAGAAATGTTCCTCCCCACCATCATCTTGATGTCGTAGTAGTGGGGAAAGGGGCGCTTAATCAACCTAGAAAGATCTTTGTTTACCTAAGTATAAAAAAGTTTGTATTAGGAGATTTAAGTGTAAATGTAGGACATTACTTTTGGGGTCATTGTATGATTATTGTACATACTATAAGGCTCTACCTCCACTCAGGGGTGTCAGGCAGCATGGGCTTGTTCCTAGTCTCAACCCATCTGACGCCACTCTTGTTAGTGACAAGCTTCAATCTGGCATAGTCCCTCCTCAAGTTCTTCCACTGAGTTTTGACCTGGTCTAATGAACAATGTGACTTCCCCATCCTATTTTGAAAATCACAAAGTGCCTCCCTCCATGCGTCCCTAGTAAAATGGCCATCAATACACCTACCTACATCATACTACCTTCGCAATGTTGATACTAGAGCGCCGTCAGACTCTTGACCAAACAATATGGAACTTGGGGTCTGCGGAAGACATACTCGTGTAGGTGCTGCAATATATAATGATAGTGAGGGGTGTTTACCATGATAATAAATACATAACATGTATGGTTTTCAATAGGTACAACCCATGACAATACAATAATCCTTGTGCTAATAATGAATTTGATTTGGGGCCCATCCCGAACCTAGCAGTTGGATGTGAATGATTAGGAAAGATACTCATGTATGTCAATTACTGAATCTGTGTTACACTAGATTCCAATTTATGTGAACTAAATACAAGACTATGCATAAGAGGGTTCTAGAAAGTCTGGATGCAGAACCCAAAAATATATTTGGCATCATACGTTTTCCTGTCATGAAATTATATTTGCCTACAATATGGTTCCCAAAAATAAAGTAGAGACTACAAATTAACATCAGTGTTGAATTGGAAAAGTTATATTGGTTCCTTAATTGATACAACAGAATAGTCTGATTTACAACAGAAGAGTCTAGTTTTATTATTCATTCCCAATTGATTCTATATTAAATTTTTCATCTCATAGAATTTGATATCAAACCTACATGTATCTAGCATAGAATTTGACATGACAACATTTCTTACTTCACTGACTCCAACATTCTTAGAAGAAAATTGATATCAAACCTACACAGAACTAGTAGATCTTTTTTGAATAATTCAAAGAAAAAATTCCTATATTAATATCATTTATAATCTGAACAAATGTATTTATATAACATATTTACAAATAATCCTCCTACAATTGTGTTAATAATCCTCCTACAATTGTAGCTCACAAGCCTTAGAATTTTTGTTATTTTCATAGGATCTACTTTGTAATCCACCTCTTTTAACAAGGGAGCATTTTGTAGACTACAAAGTATCATCAGTGTTGGATTGTCAAAGTTCTATTGGTTCCTTAATTGATACAACAGAAGAGTCTGATTTTCTATGTGATTGGTATGTTGCTTTTGGATACATCAAGTATCTTTGTTATTTTTAGTGAGTATGAGAATTTTCAACAACATGACTGTTGTTGTTCAAAAAACTAGGGTATAGTAGATAACAACATTGAATAATATATTTTGTCTACTCACTTATTGATAGTTTTTGTATATAAAGTATAGGTTTAGCAAGTATCTAGCATAGAATTTGACATGACGACATTTCTTACTTCAATGACTCCACCATTCTTAGAAGAAAATTGATATCAACCCTACACAGGACTAGCAGATATATTTTGAATAATTCAAAGGAAACATTCCTATATAAATATCATGTATAATCTGAACAAATGTATTTATATAACATATTTACAAATAATCCTCCTACAATTGTGTTAATAAGAGGTTTAAAATTACTGTTGAGCCCTACAAAGAATATATTAATCAAAATCGTGCACATAAATCATTGTGTGGATATATCCTTTGGTACATATTTTATCTTTCACATGTATCATTAATATATATGGTCTCAGTTTGAATTACGAAGTTGAGCCATGTAATGCCCTATTTTTGCACATGTATAGAATTCCTTAATGAATGTGTATGATATCTTGTAGGTATGTATTGTATCTCCTAGGCTTGTAGTTCACAAGCCTTAGAATTTTTGTTATTTTCAAAGGATCTACTCTGTAATCCAACTCTTTTAACAAGGGAGCATTTTGTAGACTGCAAAGTAACATCGGTGTTGAATTGGCAAAGTTCTATTGGTTCCTTAATTGATACAACCGAAGAGTCTAATTTTCTATGTGATTGGTCTTTTGATTTTGGATACATCAAGTATCTTTGTTATTTTTAGTGAATATGAGCATTTTCAACAACATGATTGTTATTGTTCAAAAAACTAGGGTATAACAGATAACAACATTGAATAATGTATTTTGTCTACTCACCTATTGATAGTTTTGTATATAAATAATTTTCAAGCATTTGAATTCTTTACATATATATGGCATGACTTCATGGCTTGATATGTCAAATAGAGGCATAGGATATTATTTTTATTTTATTATTAATGCCCAATTGATTCTACATTAACTTTTGCATCTCATTTGAAATTGTATATACCATAGAATTTGACATTATGACATTTCTTACTTATCTGACTCCACCATTCTTAGAAGAAAATTGATATCAAACCTACACAGGACTAGCATATATTTTTTGAATAATTCAAAGAAAACATTCTGATATCAATATCATTTATAATCTGAACAAATGTAATATATAGCAAGCCTTATAATTTTTGTTCTACGAGAATTTAATAATTTTGCATGTAAATGGCATCCAATATGACACCATTTATTTTAATAAATATAGAGTGATTTGTAAATGTATGCACAAGTTATGTTGTATTTTATAATGGAGTGCCATACGACTACCTAGATTGAATAAGATTGATGAAACTTGTTCAACAATGGTTATTATTGGGATATGAAGGAGGTTCCACAACATTGACGAGCTTATTTACCTTCGTTGTGATGAAATACATAAGATAAATAAATGCCACCAGATTGGTGTTCTTCTCATTCATCCTTTCCTCCATATTCTCATGTTAATATTCCATTTCAGTAAGTATCGACTCCATGGGAAGTATTTTATTAGTTTACAATGTCTACAAAATACACTGACAATATCAAACTAATGAAGTCCAGTTGGAGTTAAGGAACTAATTAGCATAAGTTACCCCGATATACTATTGAGAATGTTAAATCAAACCAATCATGGAAACTGAAGAACAAACATCATTAAGGAAACTTTTGAAATACACTAGAGGCAAAGAAATGTTTCATCAAGAAACAATGATAGGACATCAAAGACAACATCTCCCTAACAGCATAGTCTATAAAATAATTTGACAAAATCCATTTCAGAGCTAACTATTACTACATGTACTTATACCATGATCACAAAGAGCATCACCATATGTTAGACTTTCACCAAGAAGATGAAGTCCAACCTTTTCATCATGATTCAGTAAAAAAAATGGAGACAATATTCATCATCACCAACCTTTTCAGGAGTAGCGACAACGAGCAGCAGCTGCGGAATCACCGGGATGAGCAGCACCGCCGGAGAACCAGGACCACCACCTTCGGAATAGAAGGGACGAGCACCAGCTTCAGAGAACAAGTGCTCCAAGATGCGTAGGTGGATTTGAAGGAGCTTGATACACAACACAATGAATATGAAGGAACACAGACACTTCTTACCCTTGCTAGGGTTCAACATGTGTGTCAACAAGACGGGACGATGACTACTAAAGCTAAGTTAGATAGACGGTGATAATAGACGATGTCCAGAAGGATAGGGTATGGGTACCTTACTTTTCCAGGATGTAGTTGCCCTAGTAGCCCGGTGGTCGTAGATGGCCGCATTGAATCACCACGTGTACGCCCCTCCCAACGTCTGCCGCCCTCCAAATGTGAGTTGCTCGAGGTAGAAGACCTCGCTTTAACTCACAGACCTATAGGTAGAGGGAGAGGGGAGACTGTAGCGAAGAAGAGGGGCGAGAGGGAGAGGGCGAGAGGGAGAGGGAGGGGTGTGAGGGAGTTCGGGGGTCGGGGGCTCTGACCCAGACTGGGATTCCAATTTTCGCCTCTAACGGGACTGGATTTGTCCAGATTATGGGATTCCATTATCCTAAAATGGGGGTCGATTGGGATTGTGAACCAAACAAAAATTTTGCCCAATCGTACCGAGTTACACTGACATGGCGCTAGAAGACAGAACAAGATCCAGATCGCATCTGGAACCAAACAGGCCAATCCTGAGGGCTAAGGTCATGTTTGGCAATGGACTGGATCAGGATTAGGTCGTGTCGCCTAGCGCCAGGTCAGCCCAATCCAGTCCAGCTTGGGCACGAGAAATGTGTTTGGAAACCAACCCATTTTGATCCCCGTTTTGGGATAACGGAATCCCATTATCCGGTTTACTCAGTCCCCCTCGAGGCAGGATTACAATTCTCAGTATGGTTTGCCCCAAAACCACCCCTCCCCCCCCTCGCGGTCCCCGACCTTGATCCCTCACAACCCTCCCTCTCCCTCTCGCCCTAACCTTCTCCTCTCGGCGCTCTCCCTCCTAGTGACGCTTCGCTACAGTCGCCCATCTTCAACTGTTAGTCTATGTAAGAAGTAAAAGCAAAGGTTGCTACCTCGAGCGGGTCGCAAATGGAGTCCAGTCATCTTCGGGGGAAGCATCCGCGTGGAGCATCAATGTTGTCGCCTGCCATCGCCGGTCTACCTAGGTGGCTACCTCCCTCAAAAGCAAGGTACCCATGCCCTCCCCTGCTCTTCTCTACTACCTGATCTGACATTGATTTGTCTTCTCAACGCACAGAAGAAACCCTAGCTCGCCCAAGGCAACAAGAAACCCTAGCAAGTGTTTGTGTGCCTTCTTATTCCTCTCCTTCTACTGCAAGGTTCTACACTTCCACATATGCCTTTTGGAGGAGCTATTCGTAGAAGCTGGTCGTCGTCCTTTGTTGCTGAACTGTGGCAGTTCTCCTCCCTCGTGCTCTAGAGGCCCTACCCAGACCGACGATTCCACACTCTGTCATCGTTCTCGCCCCCTTCTGCTTAGGTTGGTCATGATTTAGGGTAGAGGGTGCTTTGTTTGTGAGGTCAGTTAGGGCAGACATATAATAATCAGGCATGTGTATCGATTAAGTGGCAAATGATTCGATATTAGCTGCAAACATTTGAATCGTTGTGTATGACACTGATTTATTCTACTTCTAACTACTACTGTTATCTAGAAATGCATCAATTCACCACTATTATGTATCTGTGTGCTAAGTTAGAGCAATATCCAGTAACCCTATAGAAAATAAACGCAACTAGCATGCCTGATTTTTTAGATTTTTGCCGGCCAAGTTATTCTGAGGATATCAATCTGTGTTAGTAGACCATAATTGGGGAGCAAGTAGTTGTTAGTCTTATCCTATATTTCCTTTTCTATCATTTATTTTTTCCTCACCCTGGTTTCTGTGACTTTTTCTTTGTTTTTCTAACATGATTGGGCAGTAATGGTCGTTAATGTCTTGGACATATCTATTTTCCATACCTTTATTTAATGTTCTGTTTTTTTTATACATTATGATATCATAATAGTAGCATCAATTGCATATGATTTTTGGAAAGAACAAGTGAGCCCAATATGGCACAATGCTACAAATTTTGTTGGTTCTCTATTGAAAGCTAGCTTGAATTTTAGTACTTATTTAGTTTAATTTTATGACTTTATCAAATGAAAAGGATGTTATTGTGAATTTTGCATATAAAAATTTGGACTCCTGTCTGTTTTCATCCCAATGATTTTTAATGAAATGAAATTAAATTTATGCACAATCATTCATATGATTTATGTATGCCTGTGTTGGTATTAAATATAGAATATGCTCACGTGGTTTCAAAGTGGATATGAATCTGGAAATTGGTATTCTGGGAAAGATCATTCATGTATAGATAAAACCCACAAAAAAGAGTCAAAATTACCCGTATAATATGCCCATCTAGCTTGAATTTTAGCAATATCTTCATGATAGTCAGATGTGACTTAATAAAGAGGGTTGATTGGTCCCAACTAAAATTATGTATAGGCAACTTTAACAATAGTGGATGTTTTCCAAAACATGAGCTTTAATTTATGAATAAATTATATTAGAGTGATGAAGTAAATAGATTACTTATGCTAAATTTACTTTTCAAAAATATACTTCATGCTTACTAACTGGGATGACTGCACTTTCTTTCTATATTTATTATACATGAGTAGTAAATTTATTATACATGAGTAGTAAATTTACCCGACAACCTTCAGAAGTTGAGATGGGATTTCTAACACCTAGTTCTTTTCCAATTTGTTGAATAGTTCTTATTTATGACAATTGATACATGATATGCATCTTCCTTGATTTTCCATTTCATTATCTGTGTCTAATTGCTTGAGGGCATGAAATGGTTTAAGATTAGGGAATTTGATAAGTGCACATTGTATTGCATCATATTTGCTTGATTGAGTTCTTATGTCCAATTGTATCACCCTTAGATGGAAATATATTTCCAATTATATCAACCTTAGATGGAAATATATGTCTAATTATGCTATCTTGTTGCTTATTTATTATCCACATGGCTTTAATAGCAATTCCCATTATTTTGTCATATCTCCCGCTTGGGTAAGCAACAGATCTGATCCCAGGAAAGAACGGTCAGAATTTTTGACGATCAGAGAACATTTGTGATGAAAAAAAAGATGTTATCGCATGTCCCTAAAAACATATTATGTTCCTCATTTGTTAACCAAGTTAAAAATCCTTAAAAATTACATGGCATAAAAGTAATTTTAATAGCATTGATTCATTGTCATCTACTAACCTATAGGCTATAGAGTCCATGTCATAATTCCCATTATATATCTACTCACGATCAACATCCCCCCAATCGATGAACTACACTCCATAAAGTCAAATATACAATGTGTAATTTCATAATGCAGTAATTAAGGAAAATTGACATATTTACATCTTATTAAAAGAATTTGATCCTTTTTCAGGTTAAGGATCTAATTCATATCAGAAAAAAAAAAGACGGTAGATTGTGCCCATATCATAGTAGGAGGATGAAGACATCTCCCTAGAACCCTTCTACTATGGATTTGAGCTTTGATTGATTTTACAATCAACTTTCTTCTCTATCTTGCATTTAGAGTATCCATTATTAATTCCAATAATATATACCATGGATGAACCTAATTTTTGCCTACATTAGCTCACCATGAGTAGGTAGTATCTTTGATTTGGCATGCAGATGAAGACTCATGGTTATTTCATGCTTATGATTTATTTTAATGAATTAAATGTTGTATCTAAATGTCACTCTTGAGTTTTTGTGATCTTAAAAATAAAACAAGGGCACTCCCGCTTCCCTGTAGAACTCCTCCGGCGGCAATCATTGGGGGGAGGGAGCGGCGCCTCGTTGCTTCCTCCCCCTGGCTCCATCGGTTGGTCCTAGTCATCAGTTGGGATCCTGGAGATGGAGATCAAGCAGCGCTCCCAGTCGAAGTCAGTGGGTCGCCTCATGGTTGGTTTACGGAGGAGAAAGGTGCACCGCATTTAGAGGTCGATCCAGGGTTGTAGCGGCGATTCGACCTAGTCGACTCCACCCTGTTCAAGAGTGACAGGTGGAGAGGAGTCACGCCCTTGGCTTGCTTCCCTATGCTGCTACTCTGTCCAGGCGAGGATGAGGGGTCCCTCGACCTCCTCGACCGAGATCTGCATTTCTCCTCCTCCGAGCCATCTCCTGGAGCTAATCCAGCGGAAGGGTGATCAATGGCCTCGATCCAAAAGCGCCCAGGCGGCGGTGATGACGGCAGAGCACCCAAGGCGTTCTGGCGGAGTGTCTCTCCAGTGCTCTGTGTGCCGGCCTGCTCCTTCGGAATGGGTGAAGGTGGTTCGCTGTCTCTGGCCTGGCGTATACGGTGAAGCAGGATTCCTCGCTGGTGACGATTTGGTGGAGTGGCCACTCCTTCACAGACACCGGTCAGGTGCTTGGTGGCTTCTTCTCTGTCTTTCTCTTGCTGCGAGCTCTATGTGGTCGACGAAATGCTTCTGTATTCAGAAGTGTTCGGAGCCTGCACCTTTGTGTGGGTTGTTGCTGGGTGAATAGCAACATGGCCTAGCAGGGGGATATCCCCAGAGATGTGGAAGAATGATTGTTGCCCTCTCCTTCCCTTTGTTTCTTGTTCCTGATCTATTAGGCAACTGATGTTGGCTCTGTTTCTGCTGTCCGAGAGCTAGATATTGCTGCCTGGTTCACTTTTCCACTGTTTTTGTGGGTGTGGGTATTGCTGTGTGAAGGTTGGGTCAGGTTGCTTGCACCCTGGCATTCGTTGTAGCTGATATGGAGTTCAAAGCTCGTTGTGTGTCTGTCAGGTTTACAGGTTTGATGCCAATGTTTGTTGTGTATGCGGCTATTTTGCTGTCAGTTGTTCCAAGCCTCTGCTTGAACATCTGAATGTCAGATAGGATTTGTCTGGTTTGATCCAAGTCCACCCGGCTTTCCTTCTGAGTAGGGAATCCTTCCTTGAGGTAGATTGCTTTCTAGTTGTGTCCATATTTGGTGTCTGCTGGTTGATGAAGAGGGCTAGGAACCTGCCTGTTCCTCACATTTTATGAGATGGATCAAATGCCAGTGTTGGGATATGTGGTTGCTTTCTTGCCAAGGACATCATCTAATGGACAACTTATGGAAGGGTGCTTCTTGTTTTGCAGTCTACAGTTTGGAAGCATTTCATCTTGTGAAATAACACAGATTCTCTCGACTTCTTTTAGATATTGGCTTTCTTCTTGATTTGATCAGACTCCAGACTTCCACGATGACACAATTTGAAGGTGGGGTTATTGCTAGTGATGTGCTGGTTGTCTTTTGGAGGCTGTTTTGCATCTAGTAGTCTGAGTCTGTATCTTCTTAGAGCTTTGGTTTCTTGTTCTCCTTTTTTTGGGGTCCTAGGACCCTTCTTAGTTTTCATATGTTTTATCCCTGATAGCAGTTGGCTACTGTGTAGCTCATGTTTATTTTGTTCCCTCGTTGTTTGGATGTCTTCATCCAGTTCTGTAATGGGGGTGCAAACTCTTTTGTACCCAAAGTTTTGGTAATATAGTAACACGCTTTTTGGACCGACCAAAAAGAGTTTTTGTGATCTTAATTTTATGTGTTGTTGATTGATCACCTATAATACATTTCTTATATCTTTCTATGTGTTTTGAGATCGTACATGGATCAATAAGCAAATTTGAATGCAAGATATTAATATATTCTATGATAGTGGTTAGGTTAAGAGGGGAAACAACAGGATATTTAAAACTTGTCTAACTAAATAAGTGTGAGGTCTAGGTTAGGTTAATCCCTGCATCTATAGAGTGATGCCTGGAAAAGTTTTTTCCTATACAAATGAAATTTTTTTTATTATGTGGTATTTTACCATGAGATATGTGGCTAGGTGAAACCCACTGCTCAAGATTTTTCTCTTCATTTCATAAAAACATTAGTCTATGTTTTATTTCTTCTTTGTTAAAAATTTTTCAGTTCATGTAAACCACCAAATTAATCTTAAAAAAGATCAAGTTTATTGAAACATTTGAATTCTTGCACTTAACAACATTTGAGTCCTCATGGATATGACCTCTATTACATGAATTTTAGAATCTTTTAGGGCAAGTGGTTTGAGTTATAATAGTTATTCAAAATTCATGAAAATATACTAATAGTTTAGTATTATGCATGGTATAAGCTATCAAAATGGTTGAAATTTTTATATTCCTTAATATTTTTTTATGTATGCTTTGATATGATGGGAAGGATCCCAAAATGATAGATAGAGATGGAAATTCACATCTAGTTGAATATTTTAAATAGAATTGTACTAATTCACAACAGAGCAACTGTGGTGCTACCTATATATACATCTAGTTGAATATTTATCTATGAAAATGCTTAGCATGTATATTCTTCTAGTAACCCTATACAACAGTCCACCTGTGGTGCTAGCTTTTTGAGCTGCTGCACCTGCTTACTTCTTATTTTAGTTTTTCAGCTGTTTGCTTGCGTTTCTGGTTCAGCTATGATCTTGCTTGGTTGCTGATTGAACTCCCTATATATGCTTGCTTGACTGTTATTTCGTGATTGGTCTATGAATTACAACATGTAATTGGATGCACATTTGTCCAATCAATTTACACGTTTTAATAGTTTGTTATGGGCTAATCAGTTCATTTTTATGTGTCTTTAATTTAAGAAAAAGTCATCTTGTTGTCATTTAAACTACTATTTGTTGAATGTTGCATCTAGTGTTGAGTATTACAATATTCTAGGTCTGTGTGTGTTACATCAACTTAAATGTATGCACATTTGTCCATCAAGACATATGTCATACGACCCCTATGTGGTGATTGCTCGAATATGTGTTTGTGTCTCTGCAGTCTGATTGCGTGTTTATTGTCTATCCTACAATTTGGAAAGATTGTATTTAAGGACATGTATTTAAGGCCATGCACTGCTTTGTGCAAGGGTAGAAGTAACACATGTCAGATACTAATTTATTCTTACCATAATGATTTCGATGTGCCTCTTGAAAACCATACATGTTATACAGTAATTATCATTGTAAACACCACTCACTGTCATTATATATTGCAGCACCTACACGAGTATGTCTTACGCAGACCCGAAGCACCGTATTGTTTGGTCAAGAGAGTCTGATGTCGCTCAAGTAACATCATTGCAGATACAATATGACTTAGGCAGGTATATTGACGGTCATTTTACTAAGGACTCTTGGAGGGAGGCAACTTTTAATGTGCAAAATAGGATGAGGAAGGACACGGGTTAGTTAGAACAGTTCAAAACTCAATGGAAGAACTTGAGGAAGGACTATGTCGCTTTGAAGTTTGTGACCAACAAGAGTGGTGTTGGATGGGATGACACAAGGCACATGCCCACACTGTCTGACACCCCTGAGTGGAGGCATAGCATTGTGGTATGTACAATAACCACACCCTTGACCCCAACAAAGTAATGTCCTACATCGACACTTACATTTACTAATACAATTTTTTTGAATACTTAGGCAAACAAGGACCTTGCTAGGTTTCTTAGGCGCCCCTTTACCCACTACTATGACATCGAGATGATGGTGGGGAGGAACATTGCTAGAGGACACCATGCAATGTCTTCCACAGACACACAAATCCCTTCTGACGTTGCCTCTGAGGATGATGTTATTGTCGACTTAGATGTGTCTGATACACCCATGAACATAGAAACCACATCAAGGGAACCGAACATACGTGCATCTGGGATGCAAAGTGAGGGTGACACCAGGGAAGGCAGAACGGATACCCCGAGTGTTGGGGGGAGGACTCCTACCCATAGGCTCAGGAAGCGACCATCAATGGTGCATGAGTGATGTGTGCTTTCTAATGAAGTGTTATCTGAATTCACACATGTGTACGCAAAGATTCACGAGTTAGGCACATGTCTGGAAAATAGAGCCTTTAAAAAGAAGATTTTGCAACCATTTTACAACATTTCAATGAACTTTCCCTGATGCCCCCACTGCTATTTTTACAACACTTGTGAACGCCATAAAGGATTCAACAAACCGCAACATCTACCTCAGCCTTCAACACACCCCTCAAAAGATAACAATATGGTTACAAAACCTTTAGGAAAGGTCCCAAGTCGGCAATGCAACAACAATACCTTCAATGCCATCCTATTTTGTGCCATCTCAGCAACCATTTGTGTCGAACAACCCACCACCCAACTTCAACAGCACATCAAGCATACCTTCCATATGGTATACTCCATCCAATGATGTTGGCCCTTCGGGATCATAAGTGGGAACTACCTTTTTCCATTATGTTTGCTATGTTTTAGACAATCAATTTATATTTCCTTAACTGTTGTAATAATTGCTTTTCCGTATAGACATTTCAATTTCCTTCATTGTTGTAATAATTGTTTTACCGTATAGACGTTTATTGTCCATACAATCTAATTTGTTTGTAGCCTTCAAGTCGTTGTTTCACATGTCAATTGGTTTATATTATGTTCAAGTAGTTATTATCTTATTGATATCATTTTACTTGTAGGCATCATGTCTGCCAGTGACCAAACACAATCACCTAACCTCCTCACACACATTTTAGATACCTTGTCTGGTCCAACAAATCACATTGCAGATGCAATTGCTGAGTCGATTGTGAACTCCATCATAGACGACATTTTTGTTGATGTCGACATACCACCCACAATACCTTGGTCAGTTAGCATAAGGAGTGGCCACATAAAGGTCTTAGAAATATTAACCGGACATGAACAAAGGGCTTATGACCTATACTGTATGCGACCAAATACTATAATGGCCCTTGTGGACAAGCTTGAGAGTCATGGCTTGTTACGAAGTACTAGAGGTGTCACTTCAGTTGAGTTTGTATGCTAATTCCTACATATGGTTGGCCATGGACATACAAATAGTGTTTTGGCGGAGGACTACATTCACTCTGGTGAGACCATAAGTAGAAAGTTCAACAAAGTGTTGGATGTTGTATGTGCATTGACCCATGACTATATTGTCATGCAAACCACATCGATATGCATTACAACACATTCTCGTATATTGGAGACCCCAAGGTTCTACCCTTACTTCAAGGTAATAGTTAGCCCCTGCAAATTTATAAAAAAATACAAATATTATGTATGTTTACAACCTAATTTGGTGTTATAGAATGCCATCAGGGCAATTGACGGAACACACATCCCAGTCTTAGTCAAACGAGACAAGCAAAATTATTACCGTGATAGAAAGGGGAATGTCTCTCTGAATGTCATGGCTGTAGTAGACTTCTCGATGGAGTTTATATTTGTCCTAACTGGGTGGAGGGGTCGGCTGCTGACCAATAGGTCCTATAATCAGCATCGACCACTGTCAGGTTTAAAGTTCTGCCGGGAAAGTTATACCTAGTTGCTGCAGGGTATGCCAACACTCGTCAATTTCT
Source organism: Alisma plantago-aquatica (assembly GCA_963693085.1). Lineage (NCBI taxonomy): Eukaryota > Viridiplantae > Streptophyta > Magnoliopsida > Alismatales > Alismataceae > Alisma > Alisma plantago-aquatica. The sequence continues at coordinate 162,449,883 of OY856409.1, forward strand.
AGCACCCTATTGCAACACAGCTTACCATATTTCTGAGTATTGAGGAAACAAACATCCCTACACCAGCAAGAAGGATATTTTCAACCACCACCACACTCAACTATGCAATGTTGTTGAAAGAGCATTCGGGGTACTGAAGAGGCGGTTTGCCTACCTTAAAAAGGGGGCGACATATCCCATACATTCACAGTGTCACCTCATGTTGGATTGTTGTATCCTCCACAATTATATACGATGCCAACATGATGGAGACACTATCATGAATGAACTCCCAGATGACAGTTCAACGTTTGTCGTTTCCCCTTCTGGAGTTGACCTGAGTTTCCTCCAACAAACAACTCCGGTCGATTCAAGGGAGGGCGATCTTTTATGTGAAACCATTTTTCTAATCTCCTTTGGGAAAACCATTTACCTAGCATTGTACTTGTCATAGTTTTTTTCACTTGTATGATAACTCATCGACCACGTGACTTTGGAGCCCTAAATTGTTTGTTTCACGAACTATTTTATGGATCCTAATCATAAATGTCACATTGTGTTTCAGTAGGTTGTCTTGAAATGGACAATGGAATGCCTTGTTGTACATGCGGCCTTGAATGCATTGTACGTGTGTATATGGATGTCGTAGATGCGGAAAATGGACATTTCGAAGACAACAACCCCCACAAACCATATTTTACATGTGGTAGGGGTCTTGTGCTGAACAGATGTCAAATGAGGTTGCCCGCGCAACGTGTTCAATCCACAATGGCCACACTTACTGCAGTTAGGGATGCAATGCTATCACAACTTGCATATGCACACAACAAACGCAAGTTATGGTCTGAATAATGTGAGTTTGTCTGTTCGACAAGAGTAGACACCGATAGGCTCAAACAAGATATTTACACTCTACGGGAGAGGTGCCAATATCTTCACCAATGACTTCACATCACGAGCGATAATGACTCTTCAAACGAGGACGGATACAATACATCATAGATGTATAACAACCTTTCGTACTAAATTTGCTTTTATTTTTGAACAAGCAGCTACGCCTATTTTATGTTCAGAAATTTTTATTTTAAATCTATGTTCAGATGCCGACATTGTTTTACTAATCATCAATCATGTTTTATATGTCGATGAATCTATCTGAAGTCCTGAGGTGTGATTGTGTGTTAGATACAGCCTTGCGGCTTAACACAGAGGATGCAGGGTTGTATGATTTTGGCATTCTGAGTGAAAGGTTGGGCGAAATGTATTACATATGTCCTTCTCGTGAGGTACGCTAGTAAATACATACATAATAGGTTGCCCTTATGTACGCTATACAATTGTTGTCATTCACTTAAACTTGATAATACATTTTAGGGAAAAGATCGGTGCAGATACTTCCGTTGGGCAGTCGATCTCCTCCCAACAATTGATTCTTTGAAAGCTGAGATTATGTTACTAATTGTCGAGTGCAAGTCATTGTGGGGCTACACAATGAACATGAAGGACTTTGTTGAAATTCATTACAACCACGATGATATATACACCAAAAAAAAAAGTATGAGCATGAGGTTCAAGAACATTACGTTGCCAATCTAGAGGAAGATTGTGTTGGCTAAATGGACATCATTTAAATTCCTTTGTTTTGATAATGACAAACATTTCATTCTTGTCGATCTAATGAGCTACTTGAGTGTTGGAGGAATAAGGTGGATGACAAATACTTGGAAGATCTATATACTTCAAAATGCCTTAATTTCATGATTGTAATCAAATGTAAACACTTGTACAAGATATATAATGTACAAGTACTTAGACATCATGTAAATCAAGTGTTCGATCTTCCCTAGCCATTCACAACACTTAGATAGGTCATCCCCTACAATAGTGTCACAAATGCACACTCATACACACACTAAGTACTTAGTTTAAAACATTAAAACAGAGTTAATCTCGGTCGACAAAATTCTCGACCGAGACACTCTAGGTCGACAAACTCTTCGACCGAGAAAGACCCAGGTAGCCGTTAGACACAGCAGACAAGGTACTTGACAGTTAGAGAAGAATGTTATATACACTTATTCTAGACAGTCCCTCGGTCGACAAGTCCTCGACCAAGAAGGACTCTCAGTCGACCATTCTTCGGCCGAGAAGTGTTCTGTCTGCAATTTTCAGAGTTAATTAACTAGTCGTTGCTAAAGCAACTAATGTGTACCTAATGGGTAGTTAAGCACTTAGAACCCCCTAGAAAGTATCTAGAACGTCCTTAAGCACTTGTAGGTCATTCCTATAAATAGGACAAGCCTTTGGACACCCTAACACACACTTGTGCAATACTTGAGCTTACATACTTGCAATTGGCAATCTGTTTTGAGCAATTGAGCAACACTAGCATTGGCTACTCATTTCCCTTGCTCTAAATTCGTGTCCTATAGGCTAGCATCTCCTATCCACTAAACCTACACTTCAATACTCATTGGTTAGGAGATCAATACGCTTGATATAGGAAAATCAAGCCTTGTACTTCAAAGTGGTAATTGTAATTTCCATTTCCTTTCTTGTTCTTTCTTATTCTTTGTACTCTCCTTGCTACTCCTAGGGTTGGAGGTTGCGGATTGGAGAGGGTTTGATCTTCTTGGTGAAGAAGGAGATCTTTGTACTACTTCTAGAAGGCTATTGCAATGGGAAGCTACTTCAAGAGGAAGGCTACTTCAAGGGGGAGCTTGAAGTTACTTCAAGAAGGTTGCTTCAAGGTTGGTGCAACTACTTCAAGGTGAAGGCTGTCCAAAGGGTGTAGAAAGTATTGTAATTTTATGTAAAATCCTTGAGAGGTAATAAAATTTAATACTTTCAAAATCCCAGTTGGGTAAGCAACCGGGTAGTGGATTGACTGCCTTAGTATTTGCTAAGGTTGGAACCACTCTAAACACCTTGTCTCCTTCTTATCATTTCAATTGTGGTTGTTTGAGTTAAATTATTTTAAAATATCCATAAAACCCTATTCACCCCCCCTAGTGGTTTTTCAATTGGTATCAGAGCAGGGCTTCAAGGAACTCTAACAAAGTCTTGAAAATGAGTGATGGGTTGCTCAACAACCTCAACTTGGAAGGAACACTCGTGGCTATACCTCTAGCTTTTGATGGCACTAACTACACCTACTGGAAGAGGAGGATGCAATTTTACTTCCAAGGAATCAGATGGGACTTATGGAGAATGGTATCAACTCCTTATGAACTTCCTCAAATGGAGTATGCAAATTGGGATGCTAATACGGTAAAGTCTGCCCAAATGAATGCAAAAGCCTTAAGTATACTTTATTGGTCAATTTCCGTTGGTGAGTTCAATAGAATATCAAATTGTGAAATGGCTTATGAAATATGGCATAGACTTTCTATAACATATGAAGGAACTGTTCAAGTTTAGAATTCTAAAATTGGAATGCTTAAACAGAAATTTGAACAATTTCGTATGGATCAAAATGAATCTATTAGTGAAATGTATGTAAAATTTTCTTCTATTGTAAATGGTTTGAATGCTTTAGGCAAAGTAATCGCTGAAGAAGATCAAGTATCAAAAATCCTTAGGTCTCTTCCTCCCAAATACAAGCCCAAGGTGACTGCTATTGAAGAAGCAAATGATCTCACCCGGCTAAGGATGGAACAACTTATTGGCAACCTAGAAGCACATGAGGCAACCTTGGAGGAAGAGGAACGACGAGAGCGTGAACTGTAACAAGGAAGAAAGAAAGATATGGCTCTAAAAGCTTCAAAGATCACCACTCAAGAAAGTGATGAAACAAGTGAAGAAGAAGGAGAAGAAGCCCTAATTGTTAATGATAAGAAATATAGAAGATTTAAATCTAACAGAATTTCTAGTTCTTCTTCTTCCCCTCCTAGGTTTTTTGAATGTGGAAAGAAAAGACATCTCAAAAATGAATGCCCTAAAGCAAAGAAAGGAAAGAAAAGCTCATCCAAGAAGAAGGGAGAAAAAACTTATAAAGCTGCGTGGGATGAATCAAGTGAGAGTGAAAGTGGAGAAGAGAATGTAGAGTGTCTCATGGCAAAAGAAGATGATGATGATGAATCTCAAGAGGTGAGCCTTCTTGATTTTCCAAAAGAAGATCTAATTGTTAGTCTATAAGAAACTCATGATAAGTATGTTGACTGCAAAAAGAAACTAAAGAAGGCTACTAAAACAAATGAGGATCTATATGCCAAATTAAATGATCTTTCCTCTGAAAAGAACAATATTGCTTCTGAAAATTTGACTTTGAAATCATCTTTAGGTGACTACAATATAAAGCTACTTAATTAGAAATGAATCATTATCTTCTTTCCCAAGAAAAGGCTGATTTGCTTGCTAAAATAAACAATTTTCAGACTCAACCTATTCTATGTAATCATATAGATTATGATAATATTGTTAAAGAAAGAAACTCTCTATTATCTGATTTAGAACAAGCAAGGATATATATAAATAAAAAGATGGATGAGATTGCTAAGCTACAAATAGAAATAAATGGCTTAAAGGGAAATGACATTCTTGATAATATTCTGAAAATTTCCTCTAGTTACAATGGAAGAAGAGGATTAGGATATGATCCAAAAAGAAAACTCTATCAACCCGAAAGAGCTAAAGCATCCAAGACTAAGATTATGTTTGTACCTAAGAACACAATTTCTAGAAAGAGAAATGAAATTGACTCTATTTCTTGTCATTTTTGTCTACGTCTTGGACATTACTCTTTTTCATGCCCTTATAAGAAGAAGCATTCTGAGTTAGTTTGGCTTCCCAAACCTCAAACTTAGAAGAATTGAATGTAATTTAGTTGAGATATGATCTAATGCTTATTCTTGAAAATCATAATGTCCTATCTCAACTAAACAAATAGTTTCATGTATTGTGTTAATTTCAGAACTGATATAAATAAATTACTGAAACAGAAACATATTTGGTCGACAAATAGTTCGACCGAGATACTCTCGGTCGAGAAAACTTCGACCGAGCGAGTGCCTGTGACAAACCAAAATCTGCAGCAAAAATCTTAGTAGAACAACAACTATTCCGGTTGAGAACTGATCGATCGAAGCAAAAATCGATCGAAAAATAGTCGACCGGACAGACTTCTATTTCTATTCAGTTTAATCTGTAAAACAACAACTTTCTCGATCGACAAATTGGTCGCCGAGACACATGTCGGTCGAACTTTTGTCGACCGAATGAAGTTCTGATCAGCTTTCTTTGTTAAAACATGTTCAGTTTGTAATTAAATGTACCTAACCATAACGGACCATCACATGGGTACCAAAACCTACACTTTAATGCAGGATTGGGTGGTCGACAGTGGATGTTCCAAACACATGACCGGAAACAAGAATGCATTTCAAACTTTTGAGGAAAAGAAGAGTGGAATAGTCACCTTTAGAGACAATGATAAAGGTAAAATTGTTGGAATAGGTAACATTGGTACAAATCTTGAAATAAAGAATGTTTTACTTGTTGATGGCTTGCACCATAATTTAATAAGTGTTAGTCAATTATGTGATAGTGGATATGATATGTTATTCAACAAAAATTGCTGCAAGTTACTAATAGAAAATACTACAAATGTTGTTTATGAAGGAAAAAGAGTTGGAAATCTTTATATTCTTAGACCTAACTCTATGCAATTTGTAGTTGGAAAATGCTTACTTGCAAATGAAAATTCTTTACAACTATGGCATAGAAAATTAGGTCATCCTAGTTCACATGTTATCAAAAAGCTAGTTAAATATGATCTTGTTCGTGGTTTGCCTAATTTATCTTTTGATCAAACTGACAATTGTGAACCATGTACTTTGGGTAAACAAACTAAAACCTCTTTTAAACCCAAAAATGTACTTAGCACTTGTAGATCCCTAGAACTCATTCATATGGATTTATTTGGACCTATGCGGACACAATCTATTGGTGGCAAAAGATATTGTTTTGTTATTGTTGATGATTATAGTAGATATACATGGGTACACTTTCTCGCAAACAAAGATGACACTATTCAAGTTTTTATTAAATTTTGTTCCAAGATTGAAAATCTATTATAAAACAAAATATGTACAATTAGGAGTGATCATGGTGGAGAATTTGAGAACCATTTATTTGAAGAATTTTGCACATCTCGAGGCTACACTCACAATTTTTCTGCTCAACGCACTCCACAACAAAATGGTATAGTTGAAAGGAAAAATCGATCACTACAAGAAATGGCTAGTACTATGATGCTCGAACATAATACACCTAAAACATTTTGGGCTGAAGCGGTAAACACAGAAGCGGTAAATTCATAAATTATACATTTTATATAATATTTATTTGTTAAATTTAGAAAATTAGATGGAGCAGTCGACACAGATTATGCCAGATATACAAATCGAAGTAAATTAGAAAAGTAGAGAGGCTAGTGATACAATATGATTTTGAGTTAGAGCCCACAGATAGAATATATTTGCTAAGTCGCACTCATCACTTACTTAAGAAAGCACACACAATGCTGGAATAACACACACACAAACACAACACCTTCTCTTATTTATAGGTATATAACAAGATAACAGGACAATTTCAATAATCTTGTCATTTTACATTTACTCGATCAAATATATAAAATACTACATATTTACAACATACACAGCAATCGAAGACAACAATACAGTTTAGTTTGTTTAAATCATCACGTAATTATGACTATACTCATATATTATGTTTAGTTTTCCTAAGTACAACACTCACATTCACAAAATCTACATTGATTTTTAAAAAAATTGTCTTTCTGCTTAAGCGGCATCACAACTACACATTCCTTACACCTGTTAAAACAGTTCTGCAACATCAGCACAAAATCAGCAAATACTGACTATGTTGTCAAACAAAAGCATACTGAATCCAGCCAAGTAGCAAATACTGACTATGTTTTCAAATAGAAAAAAGGTTGGGTTGTCAAACTGAGTCCACACTACAAAATTCCAATCAGTTGGGACTGTGTGGAGCGTGAAAACTGAAACGTGAAATGGAGAAATCCACGTAACACTAACAGTCTAACATCTATCGAACTTTATCCAAAAAGCAAATTGAAATACGGTACTTGTGCGAAGCGTGAAGCCGAAAAAAACCTCCGGGACCTGGACCCACCACTGCGCGACTCAGTTTCGGCTGGCGAAACGTTTCCCGGCAGTGTTTTTCCAGAAGTAGGAGAAGACACTCCCTGTCTTCCCGGCAAAGGGGTTTTGCCATTCGCCAACACCAGAATACCATTCACGGTGGAAGGTGGGATTTCGCAACCGCTGATCCGTGAAGGGCCGTTTCCTTCTGCTCCAATGCCGCCGAGTGGCCGCGACGAGAACCTGCAGAAGCAGGTGCCAGGAGACAGTGGCGTTAAAGGACCCGACGAAACAGCGGAGGAGAAGACAACCGCGGCATCTATGATCGACGCCAAACCAACCGGCGAGGTTGTTGACACCACCAACGACGGAGAGGAGTCTACACTGCACTACCGTTCGTTTGAGTTCGCTGGAGTTGAGTACCACCTGGTAAAACTTGTATAATCCTTTTTAATCATCACAAACATGCGTTTCCTAAATCTACTACGGTATAGTGGAGAAATAGGGTTTTGCATCCGGCTTGGACTACTGGTGTTTCTCTTCTTTCAGGACGATTTCGTGTATCTGGCTCCCGAGGTCGACGAGAACGGTATCCCTGTAAGGAGACCGGACGTCGCCATCATAAAGGTTCGAAGTGTATCTTGTAGATCGTCTTCATCAGTTTCCTCTGCGTTAATGTGTTGATCTTAGTTTATTGTTTGTTCACCCGCGCTGTCTTCCTGATTCTATATTACAGTCCACTTGCTTTTGGGAAACCCGCTCCACGTCTTGCTATTTTAACCGGCGCCGTCCGTCAGCAGTAAACCTTTACTCACTGCGTGCATTTCGGTAGCTTAAAGGATAGCTTGTCTTTTGGACTGTCACCGTACCCCAAGCATGATCTGCTTTACATCACTGACACTGACACCTCTGATTATTGTGCTGATACCGTCATCGAGTTGCCATGCAATGCAATTTAATCTCTGTAGCAATTGGAGCAGAGTTGCCAGTGCTACGTTTTACAGTTGTAGCATTTGCTTTGCTTAAACTTGTTTACATAACCAGAGAACCTTCTCAATATCTTATGCTTCTATCTTCAGTTATGAAATGTACTATTGTTTTCATCTTTAACAGCAGGATGCATCATCAAGCTGGATTTATATGTGTATGATAGCTGTTCCATTGTTGGATATTCGTGATCCTGTTGATCCCACCCCCTAAGCGTTTAGGATTGGCTGTTTATAGTTAAATACAGAACACGATGTACCTAACTTAAGATCATTCCACGTATTACATGCACAAAACCCCCACCCTACCTTCCGATGGGCAGGGACACATGTTAATGGATGACAATAGAAACAGCCTGCTCCTTACAAATTCGGTAACAGCAAATCCCGGCTCCCCCCTAAGCCGGTTTACTAGTCTAGATTTTTTGTCTTCTGTGTAAAATGGTGTTAAGCATGTGGCATCTCTATTCCATGGCATGATGCCTGATCACCATTTTATCTATCTTTCAGTAACTGTGTCAAAGAACTGTGACTTTTATGTCACTGGATGTATTTATGCTGTCTAATGTGATGACCATTTCCCTCATATTGACTTCGTTTGAAGAAATAGTTACTCCTGAATTCTGCTATCATTCATTCCCCACGACCACTACACAGTCTGATTAATAGTTGGACCTTCATTTGAACATGGGTCATACTGTTATGGATGAAAGATCACACTTCCTTGAGAAAGATTTTGTGCTTTGTTTTCTTAACCATATTGATTCTTGTACAGGATATTACTCAGGTACCAGATGGGGAACTGTGGATAACTAGGCAGTGGCTATACCGTCCAGAGAAAGCTAAAAAAGACGGAGGAGGAAGATTCAAATCCTCTGATAATAGGGAGATCTATCATAGTTGCCGCAAGGATGTTGTCCCTGCCAATGCTATCATGCACAAGTGCAAGGTGCACTATATCCCTTCATATCAGGCTCCACCGCTACGGTCAGAGTACCCAGGGCTTTTTGTTCAGAAGATGTACGACATAAATGCTAAGTGCCTTTATGAAATAGATGACAGCGGCTTTCCGGACGAGGTGTCGCAAGAAATCAAACTGCTCATGGAAAAAACTCATGAATACTTGGGAGACTATGACATTGGAATAACAGATGAATGCTTAAGAGGCATTGCCATTGGGAACCAAAAAGTTGATCTTAAAGAAGACTATGATGATACACCAGCAGAAGTTATTATAGCGAAGTTCAAAGCAGCGACTGGAAGTCAGCAGCGTGAATGGGGGTTGGAGAAACTTCTTGAAGGGGTTGAGCCCATATGTAAATTCAAGAACAGATCAGAAGTTGATGATAAATCTCCATCTTATCCTGTTTGTGATGATAAGGTAAGATCTGCATATGATTTGCTAGAGAAGATTCTGAATTTTTTCATTTCTTCATCAGAAAATCTTATGCATCTTTGTCTTTCTAATTGTTTGCTTTTGTTATGTCATTTCCATTTACACATTTTATACTTTTCATCAAGTGTAGTAACCAGCTGGATGTCATCTCATTAAATTGATTACCACGAATAACTCCACTATAAATTACATTTTTCTTCCATGTTCAATAGGGTGATATGATATTTTCATCCGCCAAAGATGCAATATCCACAGTGGCTAGTCTTGAAAAGGTTGTGTACGACTCTCTTGGCTCAAAGATGCTTATATACAAGCAGAAAATACTGTCCCTTGAGTATAATCTGAAGGTATTTTTTTTAAGTCTCATCTCAAGAAATTTGCTAGTCAAAGCTCACTATCAAATACAAAGGGAATTTCATGTGATGTTTTGAACCTCTTGGCTAGCTTCACACTTTAGCAAACAAATTTCCTTTATCTGGTGATGACTTTGGGCACACTACTTTTTCCTCATTTATGACAAATTTTGAAACACTACTTTAGACGAATATATTCAAGATTTGTGTTGTTATAGTTTCCCTAATCTGGCGGTGCTTCTTTCTTGTATTTACTTGACGAAAAGGGTTTAAATTGTTATTACCTCAGAAATTTTGATATTAAATAATTTCCTCCTACTAGCCTTACGCATTTAAGTGTCATGTTGATGGTCCATGTGTGAGAACTAGGGTTTTTAGTTAACTAGGATAAAGATTTAGGCTTCATTGTACTTTGTCACAGTTAACCTATTATTGGGATTGATAAACCATTCTCAATCAATACTCCTAGTGGAAGGGATGATGATCCTATGTAGTTTGTTTATGTAAAGAAACACTGATTTCTGACTTATGGATCTAGGGATTCATGTTATATGTGCAAGAACTTACTAAAGTAGTAGGATAGTTAAAGTGTTCAAAGTTTGTCTCTTCATTTTATAGTTGGAGTGCACCACCATGACAGTAGTTGCATTAGTCTCCGTGGTGAGAGCTTTGTAATACGGTTAACTAGGGAACTGCCAAAACAAATTGCAATTTTCCTCTCATGCCTTTCGCTTGTATTAGTAATGATGCTCCCTTGTTCTCTTTGTATTTTCATCAAATAAAATCTACATTTCGAATATGTAAAATTGTGAATTAATATCTGATGCAGTTAATAAATTGTATCGACCTAAATTGTATTCACAGCACAATGCAAGATTGGCGAGGCAGTTTTTGAAGAAAGAACTAAAGCCTTCTGTTATCCTCAACATGACTCCTATAGAATTGAAGGTAAAATTATTCTAGAATAATTATATCTAAATGTGATTATTTATGTTTCCCATTTATGAGTTTATCCGTTATTCATATATGAAAACTCTGCCAAGCACATTTCTTACCTTCATGTACATTTTAGTTATTATACTTCATGGTGAATAATTGGATGTTAACGATTTAGACAATAAATGGGAGGTATAAACCTAAATTAACTCGAGGAGAGCTAATAAGGAGCAACTTCAATACTAACAAAAAATGTGAATGACTTGCTTGTAATGTTCTAAAAATAAGATTCATAATGCGGATGTAGAAGTTGAAATTATGCAATATCACTGCTATAGAAACAGTGTTCAACGTCGCTTTTGGGGGCATCGGGTTTTTAAAGAAACCGACGTTGATAAATATTTCACGTCGGCTATTAAGGAAAATCGACGTCCATATTTGAAGATCAGCCAGACACGAGTATCACTTTTTATTCAGCGTCGGCTGAAGAAAAGAAACTGACACCTAAAATAGCCCGTGAAATCCAATTTTTTCGAGCGAACAAATCCCCCCCCAAAGTGTAACATACAACATCGATGTTTTACCTAATAACCGACACCTAAAGAAGATAAAAATTGTGTGCAATTTTTACCATATGGGCGTCGGTTGTCGTGGGATAACCGACGCTGATAAGGGTCCGCGCATGATGGAGCTTCCACTTGCGTGGAATTGTGTGCACCACTAAAAATCCTAAAGATAGTGAGTCTTTAGGTTTAGCCTTGCTTATACTAAGTTAAAACTCCACCCACGTATGCTAAGACACGTGGAAGTCTTATCCTAGTATTGTTAAGGGTCGAATCCACATGACAACGGTCTCGTTGATAGCAACAAGATGGAAAACGTTAGAATCTCACTTAACTCCTTAGTAGTTGGTATTTAGATCGAAGATTTGATTTGGTTGTTTTAAACTAGGTGCAAGTGAAAACAAAACAAGAAAGTAATTTTAAGGTTGTAAACAATGATAAGAAACCACTAGGATGTGATCGACTTTCACCACCACCACGCATGGATCAAAACATGCAACATAAAAAACATAACCTGCAATAAGAGTCTAAACAGTTAGTATCTTTGTAGATTTAGTTTCCTTTCGGAGAACTAACTACGAGAAGTGTGGGAATGTTGCAATGTCAGCCATCCCCGAACGAATGGTCACTTACTTTACATCATTCCCGTCGCAAAGTGTGTTTTCTCGACTTATCAAGGTTGTACTTTCATACGTCAACTAATTCCATTTCACAGTATGAAAGTACAACGATGGAAGTGAGTTTACTCCACTTATTGAAAAACACTCCTAGATACCGAAACAAATGCATGGTGGATACATGCATCAAAAACCAACATTCAATCGAGATTCGAATCTAATAGTACAAACGTAGACAATTCATACTAAAAGATAAAAGGTAACACAAGTTGGTGATCAAGCAACAAGCATTCATTACACAATTGATGTTGAACTAAAAAGAAGGTACATCTCTATTGCAAACTACGGATTACATTACATGAAATGAAAACATGGGTAATGGGGCTACTCCCCGCACCCTAGTGAATAAAATTACTCGCTCATAGCAAGGACAAAGAAGGAGGCGAGAAGAGAGAGAGAATGTCATCTCCATGAAGGAGGGAGGAAGGTCAACCCCTTGGAGAGAGAGAGAGATGATCTTCACACTTCACAGATTGCTCGATGATGAATTCTCCTCTTCCCACCTTCTTTGGCGATGAGAGAGAAAGTAGCTTCTGGATGGAATGTGGATCTTAGACTGGCAGCCTCGGGGCGGTGGACGAAGGATGAAACAACTCTGGAGCAGCAGAGGCAGCCTTTGGGCGTCTGAGACTTGATGATTTGTCAGGACCCCTTAGGTCTTATATATAGGCTTTAAGTGAAGTCTAAACGGTTTGGGCAGTTTTGGGTCCAAACGGTCGTGGAGACCGTTTGGGCTCTGAGACCGTTTGACTTCATGCGGTCTCGGGATCGGTTGGATTTTTATGCGGTCTCGGGACCGTGTGACTCCATGCGGTCTCGGGACCAGTTGGCTTCATGCGGTCTCGAAATCGTGTGACTCCATGCGGTCTCAGGACCGATTGGCTTCATGCGGTCTCGAGACCGTGTGATTCCATGCAGTCTCGGGTCCGGTTGGCTTCATATGGTCTCAGGACCGTGTGACTCCAAACGGTCCTGGGATCGATTGGCTTCATGCGGTCTCGGGTCCGTGTGACTCCAAACGGTCCTGGGATCATTTGGTCTTCATACGGTCTCCAAGACCGTTTGAGGCTTTTGTGATTTTTTTGTGTTTTTCTGTAAGAATAAAAAGGAGAAATGTTAGTCTAATGGTGTATTTGTAATAAAGGAAGAAAGTTAAGGGTTCTTTCTAATTTATCTGAGAAAGAGTATGGAAAATTACGGAAAGCTATTAAGATAACATCACAAAATGGGACGTTATCACCCCCCCTAACTTAGAGTCTAGCTTGTCCTCAAGCTAGATAGAGTTGAGGCATGTAATGGCGAGGCAATTTTATTTAGTTAAGATTTCCATGCTCTTGCTCCAGTTCTAAACCAGAGGTCTCCTTAGGTTGTATTGGAGATTTTACTTGCCTTAACTCTTTCAGGTATTGAGAGTTGCTTGGATCTCAGGTTTCTTCCATATCTCGTAACCCACATTGGAACCACTTTTTATTCTGTGCATGTCGTTGACTCTAATCAGTTTTATACTTCTATGAAAATCATGCCGGAAGCTAGAGTGGGTATGAGGGTTGGCTAAAGGCTTGTTGTGTAACTCCCCCTTCAAGTGGGGGAGGGGTTGTCTATTCTTTCAGGATCTCACTACCGGGCATGAGACATCTGTCTTTGTGAGGGCAGCTGAATGTACCGGCCGGGCGAGTCCTTTGTCAGCCTTTCATATATTTAGATGCCTTAGGGTTTCACTACTGGGCACGACACATCTGCCTTTGTGAGGGCAGCTGAATGTACCGGTCGGGCGAGACCTTCATTGGCTCTTCATATAGATCCTTATTCATGGCACAACTCTCATAGTTTTATTCGACACACTGGCTTTTATTCGTAAACTCACAGGCTTAGGATTTGGGTTTTTAGGGAAATTGATTGGGCGACTGAGCCTCTTTTATTTGAAGAGAAGAAAGTTGTTCTTAGAGTTTCTCGACATGCACTTATTTGGTTTCTACTTAGTGGTCCATTTGTGAGGCTTCTTGATTCGGATGTCACCTGATGTCCCTCCCGTCCTTGAGAGCATATTTCAGCCCTGATGTTGACCTGTGGAGAGTCAGATGTAGAAATGAAGCAAAAGCATGAAAATCGAGTGTGGAGATAATTTATTAATTCACCATTACATGTCTATGTACTATTCTTGTTATTACTTTTGAGGACTAACTGGATTCTAAAGTTAGCTGGGAATGACTTTGTTCCAAGAGGGATGTTATTCTTTATGTGCAAGATTTATTATCAGGGGGATTATTTAAAACAAAAACTAAAAGTGCAAAGAAAGCTAAGAAAATTTTTGTACAGAATTGAAGAAAAGGTAAAGAAGGAAGGGTTTGAAAATAATACCTTGCCCTTGTCCAGTGTACTCCCTCCCCAACTTATCACTCACTCTGTCCTCAGAGTGTCAAAGTGATAGGTTGAGAAGTACGAGGACAAGGGCATCAGGCTTCGATTAGTCCTTTATTAGCGCCATGTGTGCGAAGAAGATTAGCAGCGAACTTTCCAAGTAACGTGTGGTAATCCACGTCTGTCATGTCCTCTACTGGTCTTCCAAGGGCCATGATGGTGTAAATCCAGTAGAGGACGTAGAAACCACAGTTGTTTGACTCGCGAAGCTGTTGGGGACATTTGTGGCTGAAGGCAGAGCGATGAAAGTGTTCTTTACCGTATGCCCATGTGTGTGTGCTGAGAAGGTCGTGCAGTTGGTCGGCGCACTCCTTCGCCACCTCCTCTGTAGGAGTTCTTGGTGTTGTAGTATACTGTTGATGATCTGGATTATACTGGCTGTCAAAACTATTGAATATGATTGTTGTTCCGTCATGAAGATTTATTTCCAGTAACATCCAGTGCTCTGAATGTAGGAAAGGAAGCATGTTAAACTTCGGAGTCGTATGTTGGAGGAAGGAAATGTGCCTCAGTTGTTTCAAAGTTCTTTAGCTTTAGGAAGGGTGGGGTGGTTGGGGTCGGGGTGGAAGGATGGTAGTGCCTTGCGGAAGAGACACTGTCGAAGGTCCCGCAAACTGTGTGGTGACTGTAGAGGGAGTCACCAGCGGTGTCGGGGTGGAAGCAGATGAGAAAAAAGGCGACAGTCCTGGTGAGAAAGGTGGGAGGGATAATGTTGAGGGGAAAAAGATGGAGGTGGGAGCGGAGGAGTTGAAGTCGGGAGTTGGAGTGGAGAATGGGATTCCACAAGAGAAAAAAGTTGAGGTGGAGGATGTGGGTGGAGGAATTATTGTTGAGAAAGGTGGGAGGGTGGTAGATGGTGGGATACTAATGGGTGGTAATGTTGGGGGTGGTGGTGGTGGTGAGCTCATCATGTAGCCTCATGATGAATGAGTCTAATGATGAGGTATTGATAAGTTCCTCCGGATGAGGTCATTATGTCTCCGGATTAAGCTTTGATGTCGGCGTCCCTGACAGCTGTTGTGGTTGTAAACGTGCCTTAGATGGTCGTTTTACTGGTATTTTTGTGACCCTAGCTGCCGGGGCGGTGATAAAGCTCTGTCTGGCCCGCTTTGGTCTTCTTCTCTTGTACTTTGACCGAAGCTAGGATTTTGGTGAGCTCTTCGTCAGTAAAGAGTAATTTTTCCTTGTCGTAATCCGCTAGCTCCGGAAGCGGTAGTAGAGTTCTGGAGGATCTTACGGTAGGGCAAAAGATGTAGTGTAATTTCGCATCCTTTTCTTTGATGATGTAGGAGTTCTTCAAGGTTTGCTCATTAGTGAAGATGTCGCCCTTGATATGCGTGCACCTGGGAAGTAATATGTCCATCTTGAGGTATTTGATAATGGAAGTTATGTGCCCGCCCATGCAGATTTCTTTCCCTATGGCATAAGCTGAGAATTTTTGTATCATGTGTCGTCCAATGTTGACCGACATTCTATGCAGAATGGACCAGAGAAGAAAAAGGTCAGCGGTGATAACATTTCCTCCTTCTGTTCTGGGGAAGAGCGCACTAGTGAGAATCTTTTGAAGCGTGTGGACTAACCCAGAATGAATATTGGAGGCCTTGCAGGTCTTTGCCTCATAGGTTGGGATCCCTGTTAGGGTTTTCCAGAAGTTGTGTCTATTGAATTTGGAGATCTCCGTGCTAACAACTTTGGCCATTTTGAGTTGCTACGGGTTGTCTATGAAAATTTCATTCAATAGATTTTCTGTTATGACCACGTTGTTACCAAAAAGTTTGGTGACCAGCCTGCGGTCACCGTCGTCCCTTTCTATGTCCATAATATCCACAGATTCTTTGGTGAGATGTGTAAAGAATTCTTTTGTGGGTTCGACGTATGAAATTTCAGGGACAAAGCACAGTCTTGAGAGATTAGAGTTGTCGAGCATGGTGAGGATTCTGTTGTATATCCCCATCTTGTGCAGTTGGCTTGAGCAAACGTACTTTGTTAGTTTTAGTATTTTGTCTATGGATGGGAGGGTGTGGATGAAAAGGTTTTCTGGTGGTGGTGTGGTGGTGGTTATTACTGAGAATACAGGGGTAGTGGTGGTTGCAGGAGTGGTAGTGGGGATGGTGGTAACGGTTGATGGGATATAGCCTGCTAGGGTTTGTTCCCTAGCAGTGGCGGGGCGGACCTGTTTTCTTGTCCGCTTTTTTTAGGCACTACTACTGAAATGGCTTATAAAGTCAGTTTTCAAGGTGTCGGTTGTATACAAAAACCGACACATAAACCCTACTGTGTCGGTTTTTAACATAAACCGACATCCAATATGTGAAGGTCGACCAGACACGGGTACCGCTTTAAATAAGTGTCTTTATTTAATAAACAACCGACACTTAAAATCAAACGCCAAAACCAAAATTCCAGCGAAAAAATTACCTTCAAAATTGGACATATGTCGTCGGTTTTTTAATAAATAACCGACAACTAAAGGGTATGCGCGAGACAGGAATAGTTGTCGGTTGTCTTTTATTTATAAACTGACGAATATTAAGTAGTATAGTTGTTGGTTGTTGTCAAAGAGCCGACACTGTTGGTTTAGTTGTCGGTTTTTTTAAATAACCGACACATATTGTCAACTTAATAGCCCCGCGAACAGAACTTTTCCCCATTGTCTCTGTTTCATTGTCGTGCGCTAGGGTCTGGCGATTTCCCCTGATTGCTCCCGCCGTCGTTGCCGGTTGGCTCCCCGCGCCGTCGTTCGTCTCCTCGCACGTCGCTCGCCGCCGTCGCCGTCACCGTTGTCGCCGTCGCCGCCGATTTCTGTCTCCTCGACGCCCTCGCCGCCGCTCCGCCGAGCCGTAGCCGGTTGCTGGTCCTCCTCTCCTCGCCGCTGTCACCTCCAGCTGCTCTCCTCTGCTCTGGCGCTGTCAGCTTCACCTTGTTGCCCTCAAGGTACGCCGGCTTCTTCCTTCTTCCTCATCCCCTAGCTTAATAGTGCTTGTCTAATAGACTCAACTCAAGTTTTTCTGTCTTTACATTTGCATTATTCATTGCCATTGTTCTTTAAAATGTCAATGAAACTATAATGGTTATCCAATGTTAAAGTTGAATACCTTGTTGTAGGCTACACAACAGATGAAACTATAGTAGCATTTTCGTGTATATGTGTTTGATATTCTTATATCACTAGAAAGAAAGACAGCCATTTTCATTACTAGTAGATGAATAAATACATTAAATACAAATCAATTGGTAAACTAATATAAATCAGTAGATGATTACATAATTCCTAAATCAGCACATAAATAAATACAAATAGTAGATGAATAAAATACAATAAATACAGTAATAGAGTTAAATCAGTAGATGATTAAATGATATCAAAATTAGTACATAAATAAACACACATCAATAGATAACTAAATAAAAACAGTAATAAATAAAAACAAATAAGTAGATGAATAAATACATAAGTGGAAAAGTAAATATGAATCAGTTGATAAATAAAGTTACATCAGTAGATTCTTACATAATTTCAGAAGCAGTATAAATAAATTCAAATGAGTAAATAGCTAAATAAAAAATAGTAGATGAATAAATACAAATAAGTAGATGAATAAATACAAATCAGTTGATTAACTAATATAAAATTATAAATCAGTGATGATTAATCAATTCTCAAATCAGTACATAAATGAATACAAATAGTAGATGAATAAATATAATATAATCAAATCAGTTGATAATTAAAGTTAAACAGTTGATAACTAAAGTTAAATCAGTAGATGATTAAATAGTATCAAAATCAATACATAAATAAACACAAATCAGTTGATAACTAAAGTTAAACAGTTGATAATTAACTAAAGTTAAATCAGTAGATGATTAAATTATATAAAAATCAATACATAAATAAACACATGTGACATGCTTGGAATGTAAATGATGAACTTTTCCCTAAATTGCCAATCATGCTTTTAAAGACATCAATAATCACCCTAACTTGAAGAACTAGGATTTTAGGTATAAGAATGACAACACATTATTTGTTGGCCTAAAAACCCGTCCAAGATTTACTCATTAGGAGTAAATCTTGGATAGTCCCCGGTTTGGGACTGTTCTTGAACACCTAATCTCACTTAGGATGTAAGTGTATATAATGTGTGTTGGGTTTTCAAGAAAATTTCCGCAGCATTTCCCTGTTTGTTCTCTAAGTACATATGTACTTCGAGAACAGCGGGGAAATGCTGCCGAAATTTTCTTGAAAACCCAATACACATTATACACTTACTAGTGAGATTAGGTATTTAAGAATGGGATAGGTGGTACACATTTTTTATACGTTTTTATTTTTTCTGAATATGTGAACTTTACAATGTGAGCTTAATTTATAATGTGAATTATTTTACAATGTGAATGTGAACTTTACAATTTGAATGTGAATTTGCAATGTGAACTTTACAATGTGAACTTTACAATTTGAATGTGAATTTGCAGATGGCTGACCATTCTCCTGATGATTGTGCTGATGACTACCATGATGGCGAGGACATCAATGCGCCGCCTCACAATGTAAGTTTTAAAAATATATCATATATTTATATCTATATGTCCATTTATAGTTATATCTTGTAAATGTGAAATATTTTGTCAAATTTTAGGTTGATGATGCACAGGTACCATCTGCAGCACTTGAGGCACTTGATCAACAACACCAAAAAGTTGACAAGAGAAGGGGCATCACTATGATGAAGAAGTTAATTGCGCAAAAGGGCAATGGACACAAACTTGTTGTGGATTTCGATAATGCAGGAAATGCATGTGGTATGAATTGCAATTCATTTATTTCATATCTTGGATATGTTACTACTCGTAGCCATTGCGGTTGTCGCTTAGATTCTTGGCATAACGTTTCTAAGGAGAAGAAAGATATAATATGGAGGGATTTATGCGTGAGTTATTATTAATTTGCAATTCTATTTTGTAGATTACTAAATTTTTGGATATTAGTTAATAACAATTCTATTTTGCAGAGTATATTTGAATTGGATGAAAAGCTGCATCGTAAATACGTGATGCAACGCTGTGGGAGAGTCCTAAGGAACTATAGGACAAATCTCACAAGAAAATACATAAAAGAAGTCGACAAGAGGAAGAAGACAGCCACTGAACAGTGGAACTTCCTGGACAAAGAAGAATAGGACGCGTTTGTCGCTTCAAGACAAACTGATGAATTCAAGGTATTAGGCGTCAGTCTCAATCTCATTAATTAATATATGTTGTATTCACTTATTCAATATTAACATTTAGTGTTACTAACCAAATCATTAATGTACATACTAACTAGGCCCTCAGTGATGCACAAAGATCAAGGCGTGCGATGAATGTGCACGACCACACAATGGGTCCAAGAGGATATGCAGGTGTTCGCCAAAGACTACAGGCTGAGGCTACTGCTGCTCAGTCTGCTGCTACTCAGGAGTCCTCTACCATAGGTAGCACACCTCTGCCTCGCCATGATGTCTGGATAGCTGGGAGGCAAAATAAGAAGGGAGAATTAACTAAGGCCGCAACTGCTGAGGCGGCTGTAAAAATGGTAAAATACAACTCTTACAGCAATCATTCGAATATTGATTATTTGTGTTGTTTACTTAAGTACAAATTTTTGTTTTGGCGATTAGTAGGAGCTGCACGAGCTGAGGAAACAAGGAAAGTTCATCCCTGAGGGCACAAGGGATGAATTGACAGTTGCTCTGGGTAACCCAGAGCATCATGGACGTGTTAGGGCTGCAGGCGCTGGTGTGGGCATCAAAGCTTTTTTTGGGCCATCCCAGCGCAAACATGTCCCAAATGCGGGACTTTCACAAGAAGATGTGACATATTTTTTCCTTGTAGATGTTACTGTAAAAGAGAATTCAAAAATTAGAATTTGACGTTTCTTTTATCCATGTATAGGTGGATAAGCTATTTGACAGGAAACTCGAAGAAAAACTCGAAGAAGCAATGCAAAAGTGGCAGGCATCTCAGACTGCCACTTACTAGACAATACCTACTGCAGGCTCTACTCCTACTCCTACTGCAGAGGTTGGGAGTAATCCTGTAGACCCACCACCTAGCACATCCACTGTAAGTATTGTTATGACATAGTAACTAGTTTTTTAATTCAAGATGATACGTATATATGAAATTGTAGTCGTTTCAAAAAAGATGATATGTATATATGTATATAACATTCTTTACACAAAAATTTGTAGGGTTGAAGCCATGCCGTCTAAAAAGTAAAGAATATGTCGTGGCAGAGGCGTCGGCTTACCCATCCCTACCAGGGGAAACGTGTCACGGGTCTCCAGTACCGGCTGGTTGGATTCGGGTGAGCCCGATACATTTATTCCCCCAATTTCTGGAACTTCCACTGCCATATGCCCACCCAGATTGTGAAACGCTTGATGAGGCAGTAGGCAGAGTGATATTGTGGGAAAAAGTGTATGTCTTCTTTACTGAAAAGGTGTGGTAAATTTACATTACGTTCAATTGTTAGTCTGTGTATATGTTGGCAGTTGATCTGAAATTATTATATATATATACAGGTTAAAAAGAAGACACCCACAGTATCTAGGCCTCCACTTCCACCTCCTGCATTACCTAGTTGGGTTCCACAGGACCTACCTGTCTCGTTAGGTCCTAACTGTAGGGGTATGGCAATATGGTTAGGGGAACATGATATAAACTCCCCTATAACTGTTTCTTCTGATTCAGATTCTACAGGTCAGTCATACGAAACAAAACTATTTATACAAGATATTTTGGATTTGTTTCGATATGATTGACTAAATACTTCTGTGATAGAGCTATAGATAAGGTAAGATATTCTTTATACATCCATATACCTTGTGTATGATCTGGTGATCTGGTTTCTTATTTATTAATGCATGCATAATTAATACATATTTTGCAGCTACTTAGACAACATATGTGCAGATTTTGGATTCGAACATGTAGGGTTTTTGATTCCATCCTTGATTAGTCTAGTAGCTAAAGACCCTACATCAGTTCAACAATACTGCTGTGAGGCTTTTTCAATTTTTGCTGTAAAAAAGAAGACGGTGATAATGGTTCCATTCAATGTAGAGTAAGTTTACTTTGCTTATTATAATTTGGACTTAAGAAAATTACATTTTATTGTGGATTTTGAGTTATTAATTTTTAACTTTTTTTCCTCTAGGGGTAAGCATTGGGAGTTATTGGTTATTGCCCCCGAGACGTTCATTGTGTATTATCTAGATCCTAAGGGGGGTAAATTGAATACAAGATTTGGATACAAAATGAAAATGGCAATATTTCGGTGAGAAATATTTCATTTTTCATATTCGTTAACATATGTTATTACATTACTATTTAATTGCAATGTTCTGTGTTACATTAACATGTAGGGGTTTTGAGGAGTACAAAAAGGCTGGAGGAAAGGTCCCCACGAAAAATAACCAGCAAATAATTTGGAAGAACGTGAAAATAAGTTCCCTACTGCAATATATGTATATATTATTTATGTGAACAATGCTTAATTAGTTGTATTTTTTAATATTTTGTATGTTTGAATTTATAGTGTCCTACACAAGACAACGGATGGACATGTGGATACTATGTCATGCGATATATGCACATGCTTGTCAAAAATGCCGCAATGGACATCGATTGTATTGCTGAGGTATTATATAGCCGACAAGAGATAATATGAAATATATCAATCTTATTTATAGCTCATTAATTATATATATACATCATTCTCTTTACAGGTATTTAAAGTTGACCCCAGTACAGGAAAGGACTTACCAGATGTACATGAGCCCTATACGATGGGAGAATTAAATGAAGTAGTAGAAGAATGGGCAACAGCCATACAATTAGTGGGGGCTTCAAAATATAATTGGGATCCTGATAGCGAATAATGACTAAACAATGATACTTTGTAAATGAATTTCTGAATTATAATATATGTGTGAATGTTTCTACATGTCTGGATGTTTCTACATGTGTTTGAGTGAAAATGAATGAAAGTGTTGGTTGCTATATGAAGTCTACATGTGTGAATGTGAATCAATGGAACTACAGATTGCTAGCATGTGTGAATGTTTATAAATGTGTGAAAATAAAATGGAACTGTAGGTTGCATTGCTATATGCATGTGCTACTTTTTTATTATTAATTTTGCAGGTTTGCGGCCTGTTGTCGGATGATATCAATTGATGTCGTAAAATATGCAGTTCATAACTGAACAGAACAGGTTTCTCATCCTGCGACCATCCACAGCAGGTATGCAGACTGACAGAAAAAAAAATCAATAGGCGTCGGTTATTTGTAAATAACCGACACATAATGTTATAGTGTTGGTTTTTTACAAATAATCGGCGTCTATTTCGTGTGGCGCGAAGATATATGGTGTTGGTTATTTGTAGATAACCGACACTGATAGTGCCCAAGATGGCACCCTTTCTGTGGCGCGAAGGGTTTGGTTGTCGGTTATTTGTAGATAACCGACACTAATGGTGCCCAAGATGGCACCCTTTCTGTGGCGCGAAGGGTTTGGTTGTCGGTTATTTGTAGATAACCGACACTGATGGAGGGTTTGGTTGTCGGGTTCTTACCTAATAACTGACGCCTATAGTACCATGATGGTGCGTTTCGGTGGCGCGAAGAGTTTGGGTGTCGGTTTTGGAACCGACGCCTAATGGTTGGACTTTTAGTGTCGCCCACATAGGTGTCGCTTAGAAACCGACACTAAAGGCTTTAAATAACCGACACTAAAGGTAGCTTCTGTAGTAGTGAGGGTTGTTCGGTCGTAGTTTCCTGGACCTTTCGTTTACCCTTAAGCCTTTCGGTTGGGGATTCATCTTTGGAGTTTGGCTCGTATTCGGAGCCTTCGTCATTGGAAGAGATTTCTTCCACTTCTTCTTCAGGCTCTTCGGCAAGACAGCGGTTGATGCGGTCAATTTCACACATAACCGCTGTCATGTTGACCTTTGGTGGGGTCTGTTTAGTCTTTTCATAGGTGTCTACTATCTTCTAGAGCCTGGTGCGGTCCTCCATCAGTTGCTCCTTTGTCCAGAAAGGAGCGTCGGCGGTTCCTGTGGCTTGTTTTACTGGTGAGGCCATTTCTGAAAGAATTAGCAGAAAGTCATGTGTTAGAAGTATTTTGTAAAAAAAATGAGTTTATTTAAAAGAGAAAATTAGATCATGTATGTGTTTATGTTTTTATGTTTTAGAGGAATCCAAACGATTTTAGGACCGTTTGGCTCTAACGGTTTCAATGTTGTTTGGCTCTAAACGGTTTCAATGTTGTTTGGCTCTAAACGTTTTTAGGACCGTTTGGAAGGTGGAACGACGGGGGCGCAACGGACGGTAGAGAAGCGATATCGGCGACGATAGAAAGGGGGCCGCGCCGGTGACGTAGACGTCGGCAATGGTAAAAATGGAGGTGGTGCGACGACGGAGGTGATGGTGATGGTGGTGCGCTGGTCTACCTTGTTGCTGTGGGTGATGACGACGGCGATGCGAAGGGTGGCGGTAACGGAGGTGCGGTCGTCGTGAAGACACGCAGAAACGGGAGTGATGGTGGCGGAGAGAAACGGCGTAGCAAGCTGCGCGGGAGCAGGAGCAGGGGAGATGAAACAGTGTTTGTGAGGGTTTAGAGAGTTCAAGAATCGAAAGGAAAAGAAGGAGAGGGGGTAGGGTTATATTTATAGGATTTTGGGGTTGATCTTACAAATTCCCGAGGTCAAACGGTTCGAGACACCGTTTGGCTCCAAACGGTTCGAGACACCGTTTGGCTCCAAACGGTTTCGAGACCGTTTGGCTCCAAACGGTTTCAAGACCGTTTAAGATGGTTTAGGTTTTTGATTTTTTATATTTTAATGTTTGTTTTAGTTGTTTATTTGAATTTTTATATTTTCAAAAAAAAAGACGATAAACCTAAATTAAACAAAGGAAATAAAAAATAAAAGATAAACGGTGATAAACAGATATTGGGTTGCCTCCCAAGTAGCACCTGAATTTTACGTCGTTGGCTCGACGAAGTTTTGATTTTGTTATGGTGATGTTGTGGGGTCTCTGATCTCAATAGTCTGTCTCAGAATTTTGTCTACTAGAGTATAGTATTTTTTTTCAATCTATGGTCATTGATTGTCCTTTCTCCTCCATTGTCATCAACAATTATGATGGCTCCAGTCAGGTATATGTGCTTGATAGTAAAAGGCCCAGACCACTTTGTACGAAGTTTCCCGGGGAACATTTTGAGTCTAGAGTTGAAAAGAAGGACTTTGTCTCCAATGGTGATGTCTTTTCTTTTTAGATGACCATCGTGCCACATCTTGGTTTGTTCGTTGTAAATCATAGCACTTTGGTATGCGGTCATTCTGAGCTCCTCTAGTTCCTACAACTAGAGTTTTCCATTTTCTCCAACGCTTTTAAAATCGAAGTTCAGTTGTTTGATGGTCCATCAAGCCTTATGTTCCAGTTCTACTGGAAGATGACATGATTTCCCGTATACCAAACGGAATGGGGTTGTTCCAATTGGTGTTTTATAAGCTGTTCGGTAAGCCCAAAGGGCATCGGGAAGCTTGGTGGACCAGTCGGTACGGTGTCTATTGACGGTTTTATCTAAGATTGCCTTCAGTTGTCTATTCAAAACTTCAACCTGACCACTAGTTTGTGGATGGTATGGTGTGGCAACTTTATGGTTGACTCCGTATTTCTTTAAGAGGGTTTCAAAGTTTCACTCTAGAAAATGGGTCCCTCCGTTGGATATGACCGTTCGGGAGACTCTAAATCTGGGAAAAATGATATCTTAAACATCTTAATGACTGGTTTGGAATCGCTGGAAACTGTGGGTATAACTTCTACCCATTTCGAGACATAGTCCACAGCAACCAGTATGTAGGAAAATCCATATGAAGAGGGAAAGGGACCCATGTAGTCTATCCCCCACACATCGAAAAATTCGATCTCTTGCCACATAGTGAGGGGCATTTCATTTTTTTTTAGTTATACTGTCAGAGAGTTGACATTTATTGCATGATTTTACAAAATCATGAGAATCTTTTGCTATTATTGGCCAAAAGAAACCCGATTGTAGGACTTTCATAGCGGTTTTTTTTTAACTCATGTGTCCCCCAGTGGGACCGGAATGATAATGTTCTAAGACAAGAGTAATCTCTTCTTTAGGTAGGCAGCAACGGAAAAGTCCGTCTGTGCATAGGCGAAAGAGATAAGGTTCGTCCCAGTGGTATTGCTTAACATCGTTGAGGAATTTCTTTTTGTCGTGGTGAGAGGTGGAAGGGTGGATGATTCATGTAGCCAGATAATTCACTATGTCGGCATACCAGCAGAATCCAATGGTAATTTTCATTAGTTGGTCATCAGGGAGGGAGTCTCGGATAGGTGCTTTATCATCATCCTCGACTTCAATGCGGCTGAGATGATCAGTGATGACGTTTTCCACTCCGCTTTTATCTTTGATTTCCAAATCAAATTCCTGAAGCATCAACACCCAGCGGATAAGTCTGGGTTTTGCGTCTTGCTTCTGAATTGGATATCGTATGGCGGAGTGGTCAATGTAGACTATGACCTTTGATCCAATCAGGTAGGAGCGGAATTTCTCGAACGCATAGATGACAGCTAAGAACTCTTTTTTTGTAGTGGTGTAGTTCTTTTGCGCTTCATCAAGAGTCTTGGACGCATAGTATATTACATGAGGCTTTTTGTTGATTCTCTGCCCTAACACTGCTCCTATAGAATAGTTGCTAGCATCACACATTATTTCGAATGGTTGCGACCAGTCAGGTGCTCTTAGGATAGGCACAGAGACTAGAGCGTTCTTTAAAGTTGTGAAGCTTTGTAGACATTCTTGGTCAAAATTGAACTCGGCGTCCTTGGTTAATAATTGGGTCATGGGTTTTGCCACTTTCGAGAAATCTTTAATGAATCTTCGATAAAACCTAGCATGACCCAAGAATGCCCGTACTCCTTTTTACGTCTTTTGGCGGCGATAGTTTTGAGATGACATCAATTTTTGCCTTGTCTACCTCAATCCCTCTGTCACTCACTCTATGTCCGAGGACGACACCTTCAGTTACCATAAAATGGCATTTTTCCCAATTTAAGATAAGATTCGTTTCCTCACATCTTTGTAAGACTTGTCCAAGGTTGAGTAGACAGTTGTCAAATGAATCTCCGTAAACTGAAAAGTCATCCATGAATACTTCCATTATGGACTCGGTTAAACCTACAAAAATAGCAGACATGCACCTTTGGAAAGTAGCAGGTGCGTTGCACAGCCCGAACGACATTCTTATGAAGGCGTAGGTCCCAAAGGGACAAGTAAAAGTTATTTTTTCTTGGTCTCCCGGGTGTATAGGAATTTGATAGAAGAACCATCGAGATAACAGAAGAACTTTTGATGGGCTAGGCATTTGAGGACTTCGTCAAGAAAAGGTAGAGGGTAGTGATCTTTTTGTGTTGCTTTCTTTAGTTTCCTGTAGTCGATCCACATTCTCCACCCTGTGAAAGTCCTCGTGTGCACTAGAACATTTTTATCATTTAGCACGACAGTGGTTCCTCCCTTTTTGGGGACCACTTGGACAGGGCTAACCCATTGGGAATCTAAAATTGGGTAGATAATACTGGCTTTCAGTAGTTTGAGGACCTCAAGGCGAACCACCTCTTTAAGATTGGGATTCAGCTTTCTCTGGTGCTCTCTTGAAGGCTTAAATTCTTCTACCATGGGCATTTTATGCATGCATAAGGCTAGGTTTACACCTGTCAGGTCAGTTATTTTGTACCCAATGGCTTTCTTACGTTTCTTCAACTCAACGAGAAGCCTTTCTTCCTGGTCTTTCATAAGAGTGGAACTGATGATTACTGGACATAGTTTTTCTTCATCCAAGAAGACATGCTTAAGTCTCATTGGTAGGGTTTTCATCTCGGGAGTCTTAGGTGTTTCTGGATTGTTTCTAAAATAGTGACAGATTTGAGCTCTTCAAAAGTGGTTGTTGGTGCTTCTTCAGCTTTCTCTAAGTGTTGCAAGCATTATCGAACTAATTCGTTGGCTGAGAATTCGACTTCTGGATTTATTAGGACATTTTCTAACTCATCAGAAGGTTCAGATATTTCCAATTGTGACATTTGATGTATTGCATCTAGGAGAAAAACTTCCTCTTGAATGCTAGGACCTTTCATGCTGTTGAGGACCCAGAACTGAATTCCTTCTTTTCCCAGTCTCAGAATGATCGTGCCAGCTTCGACATCAATGAGCGCCCCAGCTGTGGCAAGGAAAGATATGCCAAATATTATTGGGTATCTGAGATCTTCCTTGATATCCATAATTACAAAATCACATGGGACATAAGCATCCTTGCCTATCCTGACTGGAATGTCTTCGATAATTCGTAATGGTGCAGTGATAGTGGAATCAGCTAACTGAATTGTCATTGTTGTGGGTAGCAAGTCAGTAAAACCCAATCTTTTACACATGGAGTAAGGCATAATAGATATACTAGCCCCTAAGTCAGCTAATCCCTTTTTGCTCGAAGCATTTCCAATACAACATTGAATACCGAAAGAACCAGGGTCGTTCTTTTTCTTTGGCATCTTATTAAGAATGATATCAGAGGTGGTCTGAGCCAGTTTGACTGTTTCTTGCTCTTCAGTAATATATTTTCTTGATAGTAAGCTTTTAGATATTTAGCCCAAGCTGGTACTTCAGAGAGAGCGCCGAGGAGCGGGATATCGATATAAAGTTTCTGCATCGCCTCCTTGAATTTTTGGAACCTAGTGTCCATTTTAGTTTCTCGCAATCTTCCTGGATATGGTATCCTAGGTTTATATTGCGGTACTTATGACTCTTTGGGAGCTTGCTCCTTTTCTTTGCCTTTTGCGGTTTCTGCAGATTTCTCAATTCCTAGATTCGGACTTGCATTCAGAGTGAAGACAAGTGTATCATCATCATCATGAGCGATTATCGTGGTTTCGTGAAAGACACGACCAGATCTTGTAGTGACAACATTTAATTGCTCTGGTCTATTTTGATCGTGTCTAGGGTTTGACTCTGGTTGACCAGTAAAAGTACATGCTGGTGGCTTCAGTTGGGCAACAATTTGTGCTAGTTGAGCCTCCACAGCCTTCTGCTGAGCTTGCTGATTGGCAAGCATGGTTTGTTGTGACTGTAACATCTGCCTGATCATAGTTATCTCATCTATTGGCTGGGAGTGGCATTTTTGTGAGTGAGTTGTTGTTGTCCTTGATGTGATTGTTGTGGAGGTGATGTTAACTGAGGTTGTTGCGGTTGCTGCAGCTAAGGGTGCAATTGTGGGTGCAGAGGAGGATGGGTATATTGATAGTAGGTGGAGGGATTTCTAGGATAGTTAGATCTTGGGAAATTATTTCTGAGGTTCCCTTGATTTTGGTTAAAGTTACTTTGAAATCCAAGTGGCAACCTATTAGAGGATCTGCCTTGTGTTTGATGTTGTGGGTTAGCAGTCCCTGCAGGATTCCCATATTGAAAATTGGGGTGGTTTCTTGGTGAATTTGTATTATAGTAAGCTTGTCCCGATATGGAATGAATGGAATTTACTTGTTTGGGCATCTGATCCTCTGGGTGTTCGATGATTGGTTCGTACTTCTATTGTGGTGGTTGCATATCCATCATCACATTGTAAAGTAAGATACATGACAGTGTAGGGTGATCGGATGCGTGACAGGCTTCACAAGTCCCTATAACAACTTTAACTTGTTGGACTTGGAGGTTTTTCTTCTTATCATATTCTTTGAATGTAGTTTCAAGTGCCTGCTGTTTGTGAGCTATAGTCTTTAAAGCTTCAGCAATAGCCTTCATTTCCATTGATTCCTCAGCCTTATAAACTTTGAGGATTCCCTTAGAAGATGATCGTCCCTAATTGGATTGGTTCTCAGCTCCAAGTGTAATGATTTTCCAAGCGTCCTCGTAGTTTTTCCTCATATAATTTCCTCCATATGAGGAATCCAGAAATTGCTTGATATCATCACTCACCCCCCTATAGAACGTTTCTATTAACTAATTTTAGGAGATGTCGTGACGAGGGCACTTCCTTAGAAGCTACTTGAATCTTTCCCATGCTTCAGCGAGTGATTCTCCAGGAAGTTGGGCGAAGTGGTTGATCTGCCCCCTAATTTCGTAGGTTGATGAAGGAGGAAAAAACTTCTCCAGGAACTTTTCTTCCAAGGGAGCCCATGTGGTGATGATTGGCTCCCTATCAAGTGAGTTGTACCAACTCAAAGCTCTTCCAGATAGAGTGAAGTGAAAAAGATGTAGCATTATTGCGTCAAAGGCAATTCCGGCTTGTGGGACAAGTCGGCAAAGTGACTTGAATCTCTTCAAATGATCCATGCAGGCATCTCCAGAACCACCGGAGAATGAGATGCCATGCATGATTTGAATCCATTATGTCTGGATTTCAAAATTAGGTATGTTGATGATTGGTGGCTGGACTAGATGATTATCTTCATAGTTCTTGGGGACGGTGTAGTCCCTCAATTGCTTGTTTCTTAGTTCTAACTGGGCAACTTGGTTAGCTGCTTCATATTCAGCTCGGATGTGGGCCTGTTCTTCAGCTCAGATTTCCGGTTGGATCTGAGCAAGAGTGTCAGCAATGAGTTGTGCTCTCTGAGCGGCTATGACGGCGTTGACCCTTTCCATTACTAACGTAGCTTGGCGTTGATCTTCAGCCATTTTCCTGGCTCTTTGGCGATTAAGTCTGATGCGGCGGTGGAAACTTCTCTCTACCTCAGAGTCGTACTCTAGATCAGGGGAGAATCCGAGATTATGCAATGGTTGCATACACGTCTTCTACCTGAGTAGAGAAAGAAACACACCTTTTAGATGATGCAGGAGATATGATGAATTCAAGAAGATGTAGAGTAATGGTTAAAGAAAAAGTGTAAAACCCTAACCAACTAGCAAGATGGTAAATGAAATTAAAACGTTCTGTGTTCCCCGGCAACGGTGCCAATTTTTGATGGAGCTTCCACTTGCGTGGAATTGTGTGCACCACTAAAAATCCTAAAGATAGTGAGTCTTTAGGTTTAGCCTTGCTTATACTAAGTTAAAACTCCACCCACGTATGCTAAGACATGTGGAAGTTTTATCATAGTATAGTTAAGGGTCGAATCCACAGGACAACGGTCTCGTTGATAGCAACAAGATGGAAAACATTAGAATCTCACTTAACTCCTTAGTAGTTGGTATTTAGATCGAAGATTTGATTTGGTTGTTTTAAACTAGGTGCAAGTGAAAACAAAACAAGAAAGTAATTTTAAGGTTGTAAACAATGATAAGAAACCACTAGGATGTGATCGGCTTTCACCACCACTACGCATGGATCAAAACATGCAACATAAAAAACATAACCTGCAATAAGAGTCTAAACAGTTAGTATCTTTGTTGATTTAGTTTCCTTTTGGAGAACTAACTACGAGAAGTGTGGGAATGTTGTAATGCCAGCCATCCCCGAACGAATGGTCACTTACTTTACATCATTCCCGTCGCAAAGTGTGTTTTCTCGACTTATCAAGGTTGTACTTTCATATGTCAATTGATTCCATTTCATAGTATGAAAGTACAACGGTGGAAGTGAGTTTACTCCACTTGTTGAAAAACACTCCTAGATACCGAAACAGATGCATGGTGGGATACATGCATCAATAATCAACATTCAATCGAGATTCAAATCTAATAGTACAAACGTAGATTCATACTAAAAGATAAAAGGTAACACAAGTTGGTGATCAAGCAACAAGCATTTATTAAACAATTGATGTTGAACTGAAAAGAAGGTACATCTCTATTGCAAACTATGGATTACATTACATGAAATGAAAACATGGGTAGCGGGGCTACTCCCCGCACCCTAGTGAATAAAACTACTCGCTCATAGGTCATAGCAAGGACAAATAAGGAGGCGAGAAGAGAGAGAGAGAATGTCATCTCCACGAAGGAGGGAGGAAGGTCAACCCCTTGGAGAGAGAGAGACGATCTTCACACTTCACAGATTGCTCGATGATGAATTCTCTTCTTCCCACCTTCTTTGGCGATGAGAGAGAAAGCAACTTCTGGATGGAGTGTGGATCTCAGACTGGTAGCCTCAGGGCGATGGACGAAGGATGAAACAGCTTTGGAGCAGCAGAGGCAGCCTTTGGGCGTCTGAGACTTGATGATTTGTCAGGATCACTTGGGTCTTATTTATAGGCTTTAAGTGAAGTCCAAACGATTTGGGCAGTTTTGGGTCCAAACGGCCGTGAAGACCGTTTGGGCTCTGAGACTGTTTGACTTCATACGGTCTCAGGATCGGTTGGCTTCATGCGGTCTCGGGACTGTGTGACTCCATGCGGTCTCGGGACCGGGTGGCTTCATGCGGTCTCGGGACCATGTGACTCCATGCGGTCTCGGGACCGGTTGGCTTCATGCGGTCTCGGGACCGTGTGATTCCATGCGGTCTCAGGTCCGGTTGGCTTCATGCGGTCTCAGGACCGTGTGACTCCAAACGGTCCTGGGATCAGTTGGCTTCATGCGGTCTCGGGACCATGTGACTCCAAACGGTCCTGAGATTGTTTGGTCTTCATACGGTCTCCAAGACCGTTTGAGGCTTTTGTGATTTTTTGTGTTTTTCTATAAGAATAAAAAGGAGAAATGTTAGTCTAATGGTGTATTTGTAATAAAGGAAGAAAGTTAAGGGTTCTATCTAATTTATCTGAGAAATAGTATGGAAAATTACGGATAACTATTAAGATAACATCACAAAATGGGAGGTTATCAGCGCGCCCTCCCCGTCAAAAATTTTAGGGTAAAGGATTGTCCAATTGGCGTCGGTTGTTATATTCAGTCGACACTTATTCTGTTTAGGTGTCGGTTGTTAAGATAATCGGCGCCTTTTATTAACTTAATAGCCCCCGCGAGAACCAGACTCTTCTCCTTTCTTTTGTTTCATCGCGAAAACAGACTCTGCCTTTCTCCTCCCGATGACGTCGCCGCCGCGCCTGCTTCCTACTGCGTCACTGCCGTCGCCGCCTGCTGCTGCTGCTTCTCTGCTCGCTGCCGTTGCCGCATGCTGTTGCTTCTCTGCTCGCCGCCGCCGCCTCCTTCTCCTGCTGCTTCTCTACTCGGTGTCACTGCTCCTCACACCATCGCCGTTGCCGACAGGGACGAAGCTTGTCTCCACACTGCTAGCTGCTCGACGGGTAGGCCCTCCTCTTCTTCCTCCATGCCCCTCTTCTTCTTCCTTCTTCCTCCTTACCAACAGCAAGCACGGTCGTGTGGGCTAGCCACGATCGTGGTTGTGTTGGCCGACCATGGTCGTGCTGCCCATCACGGCCGTGGCCACCCCACACGGCCGTGCTTGCTGTTGGTAAGGAGGGAGAAGGAAGAAAAGAGGGTATATATTCAAATGAAATCATTATGAATTTGTGATGAAATCAATTATATGATGAAATCAACTATGTTCAAATTAATTTTGTTCAATTATATGACGAAATCAATTATGTTCAAATCAATTATGTTCAATTATATGATGAAATAAATTATGTTCAAATCTTGTGATGAAATCAATTGTGATGAAACCCTAACATCTACATGAATCCATATTGCATGATGAAACCCTAACATCTACATACTCTATATGATACCTAACTTTGTGATGAAACCCTAACATCTACATATCTATCCAAGATGATGAACATGCATGGACATTTGAAATGTTGAAATCAATGTTATAGAATATGATACCTAGATTAAATGATGTTATATGAAACCTAGGATGTGAACGATGAAACTAGGATTGTAGGTATAAGAATGACAACATACATGTATTTGTTGGCCTAGAAACCCGTCCAAGATTTACTCATTAGGAGTAAATCTTGGATAGTCCCCGATTTGGGATTGTTCTTGAACACCTAATCTCACTTAGGATGTAAGTGTATAATGTGTATTGGGTTTTCAATAAAATTTCGATAGCATTTCCCTGTTTGTTCTCTAAGTACATATGTACTTGGAGAACAGCGGGGAAATGCTGCCGAAATTTTCTTGAAAACCCAATACACATTATACACTTACATCCTAAGTGAGATTAGGTGTTCAAGGATGGGATAGGTGGTACATGTACATTTATTATATATAAGAATGACATCACATGTATTTGTTAACCCTAGACCCTAATCTTGTCCTAATATATACTTGTTTTCTCTTTGATCATAGAATGGATAGATCATGAATGTCCATTCGCAATCGCTGCACCCCAGAGTTTATATCTGGTCTTGATCATTTTATTAGATTTGTCAAGGAACATAGGAAACAACCTGGAGATAGGTTCTACTATCCATGTAGGCATTGTGGTAACAATTTGAAAGTCAACACTAGTGACGAAATCAAGATCCATGTCATGTGCAACGAGATTGTACAAGGCTATACAGAATGGCACTGGCATGGAGAGATTTCAAACCTGAAACCAGTGGATGTCGATAGCAGTGCTTGGGTGGAAGAAGAAATTGTCTCCGATGACGTAGATGTGAACGATCAGTTCCAGTAGACATCATTGATGCGATGTTGGATAGTTGTGGGGTAGAGCACACCGATCCACCTCCCATATTTAGAAACATTGTGCATGATGTTGAGATACTATTATACACAGGTTGTACTAAGTTTACAAAGCTTAGAGATGTGTTGAAATTATATAAGTTGAAAGCTAACAATAGATGGAGCGATAAAAGCTTCACTTCATTGTTGACTTTGTTGAAAGAAATACTTCCTGAAGGAAACGAGCTGTCAATCTCAACATACCGGGTAAAGAAATTGTTGTGCACAATGGGAATGGAGGCCAAGAAGATACAAACATGCTCAAATAATTGTGTATTATTTTAAAAAGACTATGTAGATTTGAAATATTGTCTAAAATGTGGTGTGTCAAGGTATAAATTGACGACTTCAGGGGAGTCCAAAATTGATTCTCCTGCCAAGGTGATGTGGTATCTACCTACAATATCACGATTTCAACGCTTGTTTACAAATCCGATAGATGTGAAGAATTTGAGGTGGCATGCAGATGTTAAGATTGGCGAGAAGGGTGAACCATTCATATTGGCATCACAGGCGAAACAAGTATTTTATATCGATGATCCTGCAAATGATAAATTGTCGATTGTTCTCCATGGTAAAAGACAGTTCCTTGAAAATCCTATAGATGAAGAAGAGTACTATGATAAGTATTATGACTCTAGTCGATTCTCATTTGGGTTGTCAACTCCACAAAATATTGAAGCTAATGATGACTTATATGTGCGCGAAGATCGTAATGAAGGATTGTTAATTGATAAAAGATCGCAATTTTAGAGGCATGCATGTTTATATTTTTTATATGTTTCATTTTTCAATGTTTCATTTTTATATGTGAACTATATAAAATGCTAAATGTTTGCTTTTTTAATTTCAATATCATTTTTAGATATAATGTTTCATTATCTTCTAGTTAATACAAATGCTAAATGTTTGCCTTTTTAATGACATTTTCAGATGGCTGACTATGGGCATGATGATTGTGATGTCCATGATGAGCATGATGTCCATGATGAGCATGGCTAGGATACCAATGTAAGTTTTAAAAAATATCATATATTTCTATAGAAATTCATTATCTTCTAGTTATGTCATATATCCTATTTTTCTATATTGGGCTAATTCAATGTGTTTATTTTGTCAAATTTTAGGTGGATGGTGCACATGTACCTTCTGAAACACTGGAGGCACTTGATGTGCATCACCAAAAACTTCACAAGAAAAGGGGAATCACTATGCTGAAGAAGTTAACAGCACTTAGGGGCAGTAGATCCAGATTGGCTGTGGAGTTTGATAATGCAGGAAATGCAATTGGAGTGAACCGCAATAATTTTGTAAACTATCTGGGGTTTGTCACTCGAAGCCATTGTGGTGTTAAGTATGATAATTGGCATAAATCTCCTCAGGAGAAGAAAGACTTGATATGGAAGGATTTATGTGTGAGTTATTATTATTTGCAATTCTGTTTTGTAGATTACAAATTCTATTATTTGCAATTCTATTTTTGGATACTAGTTAATAGCAATTCTATTTTACAGAATCTGTTTGCATTGGATGATAAGCTGCATCGTAAAAGCGTGATGCAACGCGCTGGAAAGATGCTAAGGAACTATAGGACAAATCTCAACAGATAATACATAAAAGATGGTAATAAGAAGAAGAAGTCAGCCCTTGAACAGTGGAATTTCTTGGACAAAGAAGATTGGGACACGTTTGTTGCTTCAAGACAAACTGAAGAATTCAAGGTATTAAGTGTCACTCCCAATTTAATTAATATAAGTTGTATTCACCTATTCAAGATTAACCTTTAGTGTTACTAACTAAATCAATGTGCATACTAATTAGGCGTTCAGTGAGGTGCAAAGAGCAAGGCGTGCATTGAATGTGCATGACCACACAATGGGTCCAAAGGGATATGCAGGTGTTCGCCAAAGACTACAGGCGGAGTCTGCTACTAATCAGGAGTCTTCTACTACATGTACCACACCCATGCCTCGCCATGATGTCTGGATAGCTGGGAGGCAAAACAAGAAGGGTGAAATAATAAAGCTTGTAACTGCTGAGGCGGCTGCGAAAATGGTAAAATACAACTCTTAGAACAATTGTTCAAATATTGATTATTTGTGGTGTTTACTGACCAATCTTTGTTGATGGTGATTAGCGGGAGCTGCACGAGCAGAGAAAACAGGGCACGTTCATCCCTCAGGGCACAAGGGATGAATTGACAGTTGCTCTGGGTAACCCAGAGCATCCTGGACGTGTTACGGGTGCAGGCACTGGTGTGGGCATCAAAGCGTTCTTTGGGCCATCCCAGCACAAACCTGTCACAAGAGCTGGACTTTCACAAGAAGAGGTAACCTATTCTTTTTTTATAGAATGTTACTGCAAAAGGGAATTCAATAATAAGAAGCTAATGTTTCTTTTATCCATGTATAGGAGAATAAGAGAGTCGAGGATATAGTTGCTAAGAAGGTCAAGGAAGAAATGTTGCGGTGGCAGGTATCACAGGCTTCCAATCAGCCTATGGCGACCCACTCTTCTCTAGATGTACATGCTGAGAGTAATCTTATAGACCCACCACCTAGCACGTCTATTGTAAGTATTGTTTATGACATAATAGCTAGTCTTTTCAATATGATATGTATATATGTATAACATTCTTTACATAAATTTGTAGGCGTTGAAGCCATGCCGCTTAAGAATTGAAGAATATATTATTGCAAAGGCGCAGGCTTACCCATCCCTTCCTGGGGCAATGATTCACGGGACTCCAATACCACAGGGTTATGTTCATGTGAGCCCGATATGTGTATTCTCCGATTGGAGGGAAGCTGCATTGCCATATGCCCACCCAGATATTGATACACTTGCTGAGGCAGAAGGCGGGGTGATATTGTGGCCCAAAGTGGATGTCGTCTACACTACTGAAATTGTAAGATAAATTTACATTACGTTAAATTGTTAATGTGTATATATGAGGTGAATTGATCTGAAATTATATATATAGGTTTATAGGAAGACACCCGGAGCATCTAGGCCTCCACCTCCACTTCCTGCATTACCAAGTTGGGTTCCAACTGAACTAAAATTCCTGTTAGGTCCTGCTTGTAAGGGAATGGCAGTATGGCTACGCGCACATAATATACATTGCCCTATAGTTGTTTTTTTTGAAGCGGATTATGCAGGTCAATCATACGAAAGCTCTCTATTTATACAAGATATTATTGAGTTGTTTATCTATGATTGGCTGAATACATCAATGATAGAGACATGGATAAGGTAAGATCTTGTTTATACATCCATATACCTTGTGTAGGATCTGGTGATTTGGTTTCTTATATATTAATGCATACGTAATACATATTTTGCAGCTACTTAGTCGAAAATCAGTGTAAACAATTTGGATTTGAACATGTGGGATTTTTTATTCCATCATTGATTAGTCTGGTAGTTGAAGACCCTGATAGCGTTCAACAATACTGTTGTGATGCTTTTACAATTTTCGGTCAAAAAAAGAAGACGATAATAATAGCTCCATTCAATGTGAAGTAAGTTTACTTTGCTTATAATTTAGACTTAAGAAAATTACATTTTTATTGTGGATGTTGAGTTATTAATTTTTAACTTTTTTACCTCTAGCGCTAGGCATTGGGAGTTACTAGTTATTCTCCCCGGGACGTTCACTGTCTATTATCTAGATCCTACAGGGAGTACATTGAATCCAAAAATTGGACACGTAATGAGAATGGTATTATTCTGGTGAGAAATATTTCATTTTTATATATGTTAACATCTCTTATTACATTACTATTTAATTATAAAATTTACTGTATTACATTAACATGTAGGGGTTTAGATGCGTTCAAAAAGGCTGGAGGAAAGGTCCCCAGTAAAAAGAACCAGCCAATAATTTGGGAGAATGTGAAAGTAAGTTCCCGACTCCAATGTATATGTTATTATGTAAATTGTGCTTATTTATATTTTTTAATATTTTGTATCCATTTTATAGTGTGCTACACAAGACAACGGTTGGGCATGTGCATACTATGTGATGCGGTTTATGGACATGATTATCAAACATGCAGATGAAATCAATGTCATACCTAAGGTATAATATATAGTCTCATTAGATAGTATCAAATATATCAATCTTATTTATATATTATTACTTATATATATACATCATTCTCTTTGTAGGTGTTTAAAACTGACCCCACTACAGGTAAAACCTTAAAAGATGCACATGCTCCATATACGATGGAAGTACTAAATGGCGTAAGAGAAGAATGGGCAAGAGCCATACAAGCAGTGGGGACCGTAAGATATAATTGGGATGCGAATAGCGATGATGAATGATATTTTGTAAATGAATGTTTATACATGTGTTTCTACTTGTCTGAATGTTTCTACATGTATTTGAATGTTTCTACATGTGTGAATGTGAAAATTGAATTAATGTCTGAATGTAACTACCTATGTGTGAATGTGTGAAAAGAATATTTGTTGATTTTGTAGGGTTGTTGCCTGTTTGTTGGCTGATATCAATGGATGTCGTAAACATGCAGTTCAGAACTGAACTGTAGGTTTCTACATCATGTTGACCAGCCACAGCAGGCCTGCAAACAGATTCGGAAAAATAAATCAAACCATGGGTGTCGGTTATTAAGGAAAACTGACAACAAAGGCCTACTACGTCGGTTAATAGCAAAAAATCGCCGCCTAATGTTGGCGGCAGGTGATATGGCATCAGTTATTAGCAGAAAATCAACACTGATAGTGTCTTAGATGGCTCCCTTTTTGTGGCGCGGATGATTATAGCGTCGGTTTAGTTACATATAACTGACACCGATGGGGCCCCTGCTGGCGCGTTTTCGGTGGCCCGAAGCATTTTGGTTCGACTTTTAGCGGCGTCCACATAGGTGTCGCTTAGAAACCATCGCGAAAAGGGCTTAAATAACCGACGCCAAAGGACGGACCTGTAGTAGTGTATGTTGCTTTTTGTAATAGTGCACACTCTATTATGACAAAATGAAGACTTAAAGAGATATATTTAATCTGACATTGTGACATTGAGTACTCATGACTTGCTAATCTAGAGTTGGTGTACTTCCAGTTTGGCATCCAAAAATCTTACAAATAGCAAGCTACAAGAAAAAAAAATAGCTATATGGTTTGTGAATTGCATATAAGGCATATGTGTGGGAAGATAAGGAAAGATCACTTGAGAAATGACTATATCATGAACAAAGTGGGGGCGACGAGTATTGAGGTGGTGTGGGGCCCATGTGAGATGGTATGGCCATATGTAACACATGCAAACATGCCTATTCAAAGAAATGTTGTTGAGTCAGGCACAAATAACAAAAGAAGAGTGATGTAGGACATATTAGGCTTTATTCTACTTATTTTTGCTTTGTTTTAATATTTAGGGGCCTAAGCGCAAACTATCTAGTTTGTGTGCTTAGTCGTAAAACGTTTTATGCTTTTCTTTACTTTATGTTTTATTTAATTTAGAATTTTATTAAATAGGACTTTATTTCCATTGCTTGTGAGTCAAGTCATGTAGTGTTATAAAAGCCAGCCTTGGGGCCTTTGTCCAGGCAGTTGAATATGAATTTAATTTTGAGAATTGTCATTTATCTTCTTCTTTCTTCTTCTTCAAGACGTGTTCTACATTAAAGAGACATGCCTAAATTAACCTGGGAAGAGCTCATAAGAAGAGATATTAAA
Organism: Alisma plantago-aquatica; assembly: GCA_963693085.1. Lineage (NCBI taxonomy): Eukaryota > Viridiplantae > Streptophyta > Magnoliopsida > Alismatales > Alismataceae > Alisma > Alisma plantago-aquatica. The sequence goes on from OY856409.1 coordinate 162,489,660, forward strand.
TCTTTACATCTTGATCACAATATGAGCCTTTACAAAGTTGATTGGAAAAAAAAGGATCCATGTAATGGGCCCACCATCATCATTCATGTAGAAAATATGACTTCTAAAAATAGAGAAATGCATTATAATAATAATATTTTCATTAATTTTGGTTTCTTTTCTACGTATTAAGGTTTTATCTTTCATGTTTCTTAAGGGAAAGGCTAGTGGTAACTTAGGATTTGAGGCAATATTCTATCTTAGAATTATCATGTTTAATAAGATGCTTTCCTATCTTCTTTCTAGAATAAAATGTGCCAATTATGTTGCTTTGTGCCTTCGATGATGTAGATGGATTATCTTTTAGTAGTAATTAACATAGCACTGGGTCTCCTATATAAGAGCCAAGGAATACATGGGCTAAGAGAAAAAAGAAATTACAATGGGCCTAAGCCCAACTATTCAATTTTGCTAACACTCCCCTCAAGCTAGAGAGTAAACATTGTGAAGTCCCAACTTGACACCCATATACTTGAATAAGGCAGGAGTAAGTGGTTTGGTGAGAATATATATGCAACTTTATCTCCTGTCCATAATGAGGAGTAATAATCTTCTTAGCTTTAACCAGGTCTTGCACGAAGTGATAGTCTATTTCAATATGTTTTATGCGTTCATGAAAGATCAGATTATTAGTTATGTGTATAGCCTCTTGGTTGTCACAATATAGAGTAGCTAGAGTCTCAAAAGAGATCCCAACTCAATTAAGATGGAGCAGACCCCTGTAGGCCACAACATGCATGGGTCGTAGCCTGATGTTCTGCCTCGGTGCTGGAGCGAGCCACGACAACTTGTATCTTACTCCTCCAGATAATCGGGTGTGTGTCTATCATGATGCAAAAATCAGAGGTGGATCGATGATCCCGGGAATCACTTGCCCAATCTGCATCAGCGTACACAGGAATAGAGATTCCCATTTTTGACCCTAACTTTTTTGTTTTTGTCTTACTGCTAGGACGTTAGTAGAAAAAACCTCTCCATAGAGCACCTTTGAGGTACCGAAGGATGCGTCGAATGTTGTACATGTGAACCTGAAGTGGTGCACTCATATGCTGAATGACTATCCCAACATCATAGGTGATGTCAGGTTGGGTTATTGTCAAGTAGATTAGTTTCCCAACGAGACAACGATACTTTTTTGGATCACCAAAGAGCTTCCCCTCATGTAGGATCTTGATGTGATAGTCCATTAAGTGGAGATAGATTTGGCTTATGTCATTTTGGCCTCCTAAAGTAAGTCCAAGATATAACATCTCTAAGACAAATTGATTCTTGTAGCTGAGCAAATGACTTCTATTTTGAGAAAGTATCGCACAGTGCCCAAGTCCTTTGTGTGGAAATGTGCATGTAAGGACTGTTTCAGTTAAGAAAATCCTACTTTGTCATTACCAATTATTACTACATTATCAACATAAATAGCAATAAGAATGTGTCATTTGGATGATTTTGAAAAGAACAGAGAATGATTGGTAGCCGATCTCTGGAAGCCAAGTCTCTCAAGAATGACTTAATTTGTTGAAGCAAGCCCACAAAGATTTCTTAAGACCATACAGTGATCATCGAAGGAAACAAACTTTGTGAGAAGATTCCTCCTCGGCAACAAAGTCGGGGGGTTGCTGCATGTAAACTTCTTCCAGGAGATCGCCATGGAAAGACATTCTTCATATCAAGATGAAAAAGTGGCCATTCAGAATGAGCCGCCAAGAAGATCAGATTGCAAACAGAGGCTATCCTTGTTATTGAAGTATATGTCTCAAAGTAATGCACACCAAAGGTCTGGGTTAATCCTTTGGCAACTGGCCCTTTCTTGAGCCGCTTGATAACATGTGTTAGAAAGAGGATGCTTGATAGTACATGAGCTTATACCTTTTCACAGTGCCACTAGTAGATCAGATTGGTCTGGAACTGACGATGATGGTGTAGGAGCTGTATGAGATTCATCTTCCATGCACCGGTGTAAGGGTTTTGTTGTGGGTGGATTAGAGTGGAAGGGATCAGATAGTGAAACCATTGTGTCAAATGAGCAAAGGATGATGAAAAGAAGAGCTCATCTTCATAGAAAGTGACATCTGTAGAGATATAAACTTGACACGAGGTAGGGTCAAGACACTTGTACCCTTTTTTAGAGGTGGTATCTGAGAAACACCGTGCGAATAGCTCGATTTGTCAGCTGTGGGATTGAAATTATGGACGAAGGCGACATAGTCGAAAACCCGAAGAGGTAATCGAAATGGTGTTGATTGTGGAAAGACAACGAAAAAGGGAGTTTGTTTTTTAAGAGACGGGAGAGGTTGACGATTGATGAGAAAACATGTAGTGAGACCACATCCGTCCGAAAAGGTTTTGGGGCATTAGCATGAGTGAGAAGGTATCATGTAATGTCAAGAAGGTGACAATTTTTATGCTCAACAATGTCATTTGTTGTGGAGAATACACACAAGAGCGTTGATGAATCATCCCAACGTCTTGGCAAAAAGAGGAAACAACCTTTTGTGCATACTCAAGGGAATTGTCGGTATGAAGAATTTTCATGGATGTGGATAACTACATAGAAATCATTGTGTGAAATGCAGGAATCAGTCAAAACAATTCATCATGAGTTTGGAGGTAAAGCCAAGTCATTCTAGAGACATAATCTACAAATGTAAGAAAATATTTGAACCCACTATAGCTAGTAGTATGAAATGAGCTAGAAATATCACTACGCATTAATTCAATATTTTAGATGATGGTCTTGTAGTACGAGCTGGGAAAGACACGTGATGGTATTTTACTAATTGACATGTATTACATGAGATAGACAAACAAGAAGAAACATAATTATCTAAAAATTTAAGCTTTTCTAAGGGTAGATGTCCAAGATGTTGGTGCAGTTATAGTGGAGTGGAAGCAAGGAGGGCATGCGTCAGATTTGGTGGTGAAGTATTAGAGATCACCAGAGCGCACCGTTGTCCAATCATCGTGAAATTCCTCCAATCTTGTAAGACAAAATCAGAAGGACCATTGGTCACGAAGTATTTAAGAGAATCAATAATTTTAGCGACAAACATGAGATTGTATAGAAAGTTAGGAACAAAGTGAACGAAAAACAATTTAAGTTTAGAGGGAAAGTGGGACAGTGCCACATCGAGTGACTCATTTTATCAACCAGTCCGCTATAGTTACTAAGGGCTGCGAAATAGAAGAGTTAGATGTAGTAAAAAGGTGGGGGTATACCTTTCATATGTTGTGTCGCCCCTGAGTCCACAATCCAATTAGAACTTATAGCGAGCATAGATGCCTCAAAATTACCTTGAGGAGCAGTGGCTAGGCTAGCTGAAGGAGAGGCATGAGGTAGGTCACCAATGCACTACTGGAAGGAGGCAGAGGTTGTCATATTGTTGTAGAAAGGAGAATCCCCATAATGTTGTGCAGCTTGGAGAAGGCGTCCGTACTCCTTGTTCTACAACGAGACATGACAAGATTGAGCAGACGCCTATGGTGTAGGGGCAAAACTAGTTGGCGGGGCATGTGCTTGGGCAACATGGGCAGAGCTTCTGCCACATCCTCTCCCGTAGTTGGTAGTATAGCCATGATTGGAATGACATACCTCTTTAGTGTAGCCTAGCTTGCCACAATAAGTGCACTTTGGTCGTTGGCCTCATCCACAACCACGTGCTTTGTCCGTCACAACCAAGGCCGATGGAAACTTGAGTGTAGTAGTGGGGGAGATGTGAGTAGAAAGCATCTCAGAATGGGCAGATATGCATATGCCTGGTCCATTGACGGAAGACTCGCACCAACAAGGAGTTGTTGGATTAGAACAAAATGAGGATGAAGCTCGTTGAAGAAGCGTAGGGTGAGAAGGGTGTCTCTCTTTAGTAACCTCTGCAGAGATTGTTGGAGAGAAGAAATTCAGCTGGTTTGAAAGTGCCTTCATTGCATCATAGTATCTTGATAGGGTACGATCTCTTTGCTTCTCAGAGAAGATCTTTTCCATTGCATTGTAGATGTGCAGACAATTATTCTCTTGAGTAAAGAATTTCTTTATTTCTTACCATATGGTCTTTGCGTTCAAGTGCCACATGCATTTGACTACATCTTCAAGCTCAAAATATCCCTAGTATCTAGAGAGAATGTGGTTGTTGCTTGTGGTCCAAGCAGTATCGGGCATGGTAGGTGCATCATCGGTGATAAATTTGAGTTTACCCAACAATTCTAGAAAAATCTGAGCAACATTCATCATGCAGAAAATTGTCATCATTAAGTTTGACAACAGTATTATGGGACATATCATTATAGATAATAATATACGGTGGCTTGGCGGAATCACCCATGATGACAATAACAATATTGAAATAAGAAGCACGATACAAGAATAAGATGGAGGCACTAATAAAATTTCAACATGGTAGGAAACAATTAATTTAAATGAAAGAGAAACATTACAGGATTGAAAGCACAATAGGATACTTCAACAAGCATCACAGAACAACATGTATTGTGAGAGAAACATAAAGATCCCTAATTCAAGTAAAAGCACTCAGCCATGTGGAGTAGGGAACCACATGGAGAGGAAGAAAAAATTAATGCTTTGCCCCTTGTTTGTTTTGTTGCTTTATAATCAACATAGGGCATGCATAAATCACTGAAACTAGCACATACAAATTATATAAGAGGAGAGGATGGAAGTATTCTAGAGTGCCTGACGAATGAAGACCATGGCCAATAGTGGCCCTGACTGGTGCTAACTGAGCCTGTGGTTGGCCCTCACTGGTTGTGCCCACGGCAGCCTGGCAACCGTGGCTACTGTTGGTCATCGCAGGTGTTGGACGGGCAAGGAGGAAGCGAAGGTGGGGGAGGGGAGGGTGATAGGTGGCGGTGGAGAGGGGGTGAGGGGTGGCGGTGGTGTGGTGGAGAGGTACTGAGGGAGGGGTGACTGGCGGGGGCTATGGTGTGGTGGCAGGCTATGTGGGTGTTGGCCGTCGGGTTGGGGAAAGGGATAGTCGGGTGGGGGTGGGGACGGGGGGAGGTGGAAGAAAAAAGAAGTGGAGGGGGTAGGGTTAGATCCTTGCTCCTAATATCATGTAGATGGATTTACTTTCAGTAGTAATTAATACAACACTAGGTCTCCTATACTCGACAATTTCTGGACACGCGTTGGATACTTGGACATGGGCCCTAGCCCTTTTAAAGCCCTCATTAAAAGTTATAGTATGCTAATTTTCATACTTAAAAGTTCAATCTCTCATATCTTGCATATAATCTTGACCTTGGGGCCTTTATTTATACATGCCCACCTAATACACTGTATTAAAGGTCAATTATCAACCTTTAATACTTATTCATTCCAGTAAATATGTTTAGTAAGCCTGATATTCTAATTGGTAACCGTGAATACTTCACCGTCTTCTTCTAATGCTTCCATATAAATCACTTTCTTCAATGTATAGTTGTAAACTTATCTTAATTGTTTCTACTTAAATAAATTGTTCTAAAACTGTATCAAAATTAATTGAAATGTTCATTTTCATTGATACATGTGCCAATATTGTATTCCCAATTTGATATTCCAATTGGACCTGCTCAATTTTCCAAAAAGTAGGAAGCAGGAGGAGTGCGAACAACATCTGTGCCGCTTGAGCGTCGGGTGGGAGCTTAGGTGGGCGCATTTTGAAAAAGTGGGTACCTAAATTCTTATATAATTTAATAGAAAGATATACATGTTTCATATTTGTATATAAGTAATATATTTATAAGGAACTTTTACACTTATTTAGACACCCTACACAACCAAATAAAGCACCCAAATAGTTTTTGACACAACTGTAATACCCAAATAGTTTACTGTTATTATAGTAAGTATATTTATAACTTTATATCATAAAATACAGTAAGCAGTAGAAGATATGTATTAATGTACATTATGTAGTGAATAATAGAATATATAGAACGTTTTATGTAATTTATTAATATCCAGTCAACAGTAGAATATACATTGTGAATTTATTAACTATTACAGAAATAGCTTATAACGTCACATTTCGAGATGGCAGTTATTACCGAAAATTGACGCCTAAACCCTACAACATTGGCTAATTACAGAGACCGACATCTATATTTGAAGACCAACCATATACAGGTATCGCTTTTTATTTAGCATCGGCTCCCTATCATGAACTGACGCCTAAAATAGCCTGACAAATCCAATTTTTTGAGTGAAAAAAATTATCCGCAAAGTTCCACATACGGCGTCGATTTTTTACCTAATAATCGACGCCTAACAACGAAAAAAATACCTCCAAAGGTCGTCGGCTTTTGTGGAAAATAAACGCTAATAAAGTTTCACGCGCCGTCTCTGCAAAAATTTTTAGGGTTAAGATTGTCCAATGGATGTCAATTTTTTATATCAACCGACGTTGATGGATATTAGGTGTCAGTTTAATAGAAGACCGACGTCTTTATTAACTTAATAGCCCCTGCGAGAAACAGACTCTTCCCCATTCGTCTCTATTTCATTGCGAGAAACATACCCTTTCGCTCTCGACGCCACTGGTCACGCTCCAGCCTGCTCGGTCGATGTCGCCTACTCCTATGGTCATCGCCACTGCTTGATCAAGCCACCGCCCTGCTCTCTTCTTCCTCCCGCCCGCTGCTCCTCAAACCCCTGCACCTGTCGCTGGTTCTGGAGCTCTTCGTTGGTCATCTTCTTCCCGCTGCCGCCAGCCGCCGCAACTGCCAGCCTAAGGTCTCCGAAGGAGCTGTTTTAGGTCGTCGGAGGAGATGCTTTAGGTCACCAGAGGAGTTGTTGGTCACCAAAGGAGCTAGCATCTTCTTCTCCTACTACTAGGTAGGTTACATATCTTGACTTTACTGATTTCCATCAATTGATTAATATTTACTTATCTAATGATTTGTATTTATTATCTACTACTTTTTATTCATTTATCTACTGATTAATATTAATGTACTATTTTATTATCTAATTCTCATGCTTGACCTAATTCAATACATTTTGATGCATGTTAAAATAAGATTCAAACTTGTCCATTCTAGCATCCTAATTTGATTTGATTATGTGCTTTGAACCTTGAAACATGTGTGTTAAAGATACATTGATGTTAAATGTCAAAATTAACTCACATGTGGGTCTTCTATTTCTAAAATGATTATGTGAACTCCTAAATCAGTAACATATATTATTCTTTGTGCACCCATATACCTTATGAATCATGTATGCACCCTAAGGTGATTAAATGCCTAAATCTTGACTTGAAATATGACGTAGTATGTATGTTGATATATGAAGCTCTAGTTAAACCTTCAAGATTGACCCCTGATTCAAATCTTTGATATACAGAATCATGGTTTATTTACTATTTAGTATGTACTGACAAGCATGATTAAATGATGTTACACAAAACTTAGGATATGAATGATGAAACTAGGATTGTAGGTATAAGAATGACAACATACATGTATTTGTTGGCATAGAAACCCATCTAAGATTTACTCATTGGGAGTAAATCTTGGATAGTCCCCGGTTTGGGACTGTTCTTGAACACCTAATCTCACTTAGGATGTATGTGTATAATGTGTATTGGGTTTTCAAGAAAATTTTGGTAGCATTTCTCCGTTTGTTCTTTAAGTACATATGTACTTGGAGAACAGTGGGAAAATGTTTCCGAAATTTTCTTGAAAACCCAATACACATTATACACTTACTAGTGAGATTAGATATTCAATAATGGGACGGGTGATACACATTTGTTATATATAAGAATGACAACACATGTATTTGTTGGCCTAGAAAACCCGTCCAATATTTACTCAATTGGAGTAAATCCTGGATAGTCCCCGATTTGGGACTGTTCTTGAACACTTAATCTCACTTAGGATGTAAGTGTATAATGTTTATTGGGTTTTTAATAAATTTCGGCAGCATTTCCCCGTTTGTTCTTTAAGTACATATGTACTTGGAGAACAGTGGGGAAATACTGCCGAAATTTTCTTGAAACCCAATACACATTATACACTTACTAGTGAGATTAGGTGTTTAAGAATGGGATAGGTGGTACACATTTATTATATATAAGAATGACAGCACATGTATTTTTTGGCCTATAAACTCGTCCAAGATTTACTCAATAGGAGTAAATCTTGGATAGTCCTCGGTTTGAGACTGTTCTTGAACACCTAATCTCACTTATGATGTTTTAACCATTAATTATATATAAGACCTTAAACCCTAATATTTTAACCATGCTTAAACTCTAATCTGTTAACACTAGACCCTAATCTTGTTGTAATATATATTTGTTTTTTCTTTGATCATAGAATGGATAGATCGTGGATGTCCATTCACAATCGATGCACCCCAGAGTTTATTTATGGTCTTGATCAGTTTATTATATTTGCCGAGGAACATAGGAAACAGCCTGGAGATAGGTTCTACTGTCCATGTAGGCATTGTGGTAACAACTTAAAAGTCAACACTGGTGACTAAATCAAAAGTCATGTCATGTGCAACGGGATTGTACAAGGCTATACAGAATGGCACTGCATGGAGAGATTTCAAATCTGAAACCAGTGGATGTCGATAGCAGTGATTATGTGGAAGAAGTTATTACCTCTGATGACGTAGAAGCGAACGAACCAAGTTCCAGTAGACATCGTTGATGCGATGATGGATAGTTGCGGGGTAGAACACACCGAAACTGATCCACCTCCCATGTTTAGAAACATTGTGTATGATGTTGAGATACCATTATATACAGGTTGTACTAAGTTTATGAAGCTTAGCGTTGTGTTGAGATTGTATAAGCTGAAAGCTAACAATAGATGGAGCGACAAAAGCTTCACGTCATTACTGTCTTTGTTGAAAGAAATGCTTCCTAAAGGAAATGAGCTACCAATCTCAACATACCAGGTAAATAAATTTTTGTACCCAATGGGGATGGAGGCCAAGAAGATACACGCATGCCCGAATGATTGTGTATTATTTCAAAAGGACTATGTGGATTTTAAAGATTGTCCAAAATGTGGTGCATCACGGTATAAATTGACGACTTTAGGGGAGTCCAAAACTGGTTCTCCTGCCAAGGTGATGTGGTATCTGCCTATAATATCATGATTTCAATGCTTGTTTGCCAATCCGATAGATGCGAAGAATTTGAGGTGGCATACATATGTTAAGAAAAATAATGACGGGATCCTACGACATGCGTCTGATTCCCCACAGTGGAAGAAGATTGATCTATTGTACCCTAAATTTGGGGAAGAAGTCAGGAATCTAAGACTTGGGCTTTGTACAGATGGGATGAATCTGTACGGGACATTGAGCAGCCAACATAGCACTTGGCCAGTCATGCTTGTTATATATAATCTTCCTCCCTGACTGTGTATGAAAAATAAGTATGTTATGTTGTCGTTGTTGATATCAGGCCCTAAACAACCTGGAAATGATATCGATATTGATGTTGAACCTCTGATTGATGACTTAAAGAAACTCTGAGGTGAAGGTGTGATGACCTATGATGCTTCACAAAGAGAGACATTTCGTTTGCATGCTTTATTGTTTTGCACTATTAATGACTTTCCAACATATGGGAATTTGTCTGGATATAGTGTCAAAGGAACTAAAGTGTGTCTTATATGTGAAGATAACACTGATTCAACAAGACTAAAACATGGCGGCAAGACTATATCTCTTGGTCATCGAAGGTTTCTTCTAAAATTCCATCTGTATCGTAGGAAGCTCAAAGCATTCAATGGATGGAATGAGGAATGGAGTGCACCCAAACCTATACCGGGGGAGGTTGTTTATGAAAGAGTAAAAGACTTTGTCAATAAATTTGGTAAGTGATCATAATGTACTATGGCCACACGGAGTGACAAATCTTTATTCAAGAAGATGTCAATATTTTGGGATCTTCCTTATTGGAGTTCTTTGATAGTCAGGCATTGTATCGATGTCATGTACGTTGAGAAAAATATATGTGATAGCATCATTGGTACTCTGTTGAATTTACCAGGTAAGATTAAAGATGGGATAAAATCCAGACTGGACCTACGTGAAATGGGAATAAGGTCAGAATCAACAGAATTATGTGAAATGGGAAATCGAAGAACATACTTACCCCCCTCTTGTTACACGTTGTCTAGAAAGGAGAAGAAAGCTTTTTGTGAATGCTTGGTAAATGTTAAGGTGTCACATGGTTACTCATCCAGTATCTGTAGATTGGTATCAATGAAAGATTTGAAGTTGATAGGTCTTAAATCTCATGATTGTCACACTCTAATGCAACAAATATTGCCCGTAGCAATTTGATCTATATTGTTCAAGCATGTAAGGTTTGTAATCACCAGACTTTGTTTCTTTTTCAACAGTCTGTGCAACAAAGTTATTGACCCTGATACTCTCCTGATACTCTCGATACTTTGCAAAGAGAAGTGGTTGTTACCCTATGTCAGCCTGAGATGTATTTCCCTCCTTCGTTCTTTGATATCATGGTACATCTTGTTGTCCACTTGACTAGGGAAGTGAAAATGTTGGGACCAATTTTCTTGCATTAGATGTATCCCTTTGAACGATACATGAGCGTTTTTAAAAGTGATGTTTGAAACCGTTATCGGTCTGAAGGAAGTATTATTGAGGGTTATGTGGTGAGAGAGTTTATGGATTTTTGCAATGACTTTCTGAGTGGTAATGACACTCCTAGTAATGACAAGAATATTGAGGAGCAATTTGGCAAAGGATATTTGGGATCATAGGTGAAAGTAATCAGCCGTGAGCAGTTGGAACAAGGTCACTTGTATATTTTACACAACATGGATGAAGTGAGTGTTTATATCGAGGAACATACCAATTTCATCAAGAGATAATATCCTCAAGCCAATTCAATGTGGCTTGCTAGATTGCATAACAAGACACTTATTAAGTGGTTTGAAGATAAAGTCTTACATCAACTATCTAAAATACTAGATGATATTACTGAAACTATCAAATGCCTCGCCTTTAAACTAAAACTGAATGTTATGTCTTATGATGTATGACATTAATGGATTCACATATTACACAAAGCGCCAAGATGATAAGAGTGTCATCCAAAATAGTGGGGTCATCCTTCAAGCATCGACTATGTTTTTTGCAAGTGCAAAGGATAAGAGTCCACATGAAGCTAAAATGTCATATTACAATGTCATTGAAGACATATGGGAGTTTGACTACATATATTTCAGAATTCCGCTCTTCAAATGTAATTGGGTTGATAACACCAAAGGAGTTATAGTGGATGAATTGGGTTTCACTTTAGTGAACTTTGAAAAGATTGGCGAGAAGGGTGAACCATTCATATTGGCATCACATGCAAAATAAGTATTTTATATTGATGATCCTACAAATGATAAATGGTCAGTTGTTCTTCATGGTAAAAGACAGTTCATTGAAGATCCTATAGATGAAGAAGAGTACTATGATAAGTATGAAGACTCCAGTCCATTCTCAATTGGGTTGCCAACACCACAAATATTGAAGCTAATGATGACTGGTTCGTGCGCGGAGATCACAATATTAGAGGCATGCATGTTTATATCTTTTTATATGTTTCATTTGTATATATGAACTATATAATGTTTCATTTTTCAATGTTTCATTATCTTCTAGTTATGTCAAATGCTAAATGTTTAATTTTTTAATGAAATTTTCATATGGCTGAGCATGGGCATGATGACTATGATGTCCATGATGAGAATAGTGAGGATACCAATGCGCCGCCTCACAATGTAAGTTTTAAAAATATATTATATATTTCTATCTATATGTCCATTCATAGTTATATCATGTAAGTGTGTTTATTTTGTCAAATTTTAGTTTGATGATGCACATGTACCCTCTGAAGCACTTGGGGCACTTGATGAGCAGTATCAAAAAGTTGACAAGAGAAGGGCATCACTATGATGAAGAAGTTAACAACACTAAGGGGCAATGGACCCAAACTGGTTGTGGATTTTGATAATACAGGAAATACAATTAGAGTGAACCGCAATTCGTTTGTTTCATATCTTGGGTATGTTACTCGTAGCCATTGTGGTTGTAAGATAGATTCTTGGCATAAAGTTCCTAAGGGGAAGACAAACTTAATATGGAAGGATTTATGCGTGAGTTATTATTATTTGCAATTCTATTTTATAGATTACTAATTTTTTGGATACTAGTTAATAGCAACTCTATTTTGCAGAGCATATTTGTGTTGGATGAAAAGTTGCATCATAAATGCATGATGCAACACTGTGGGAGGGTCCTAAGGAACTATAGCACAAATCTCACCCGAGAATACATAAAAGATGGTGAGAAGAGGAAGAAGTCAGCCACTGAACAGTGGAACTTCCTGGACCCAGAAGAATGGGACGCATTTGTTGCTTCAAGAAACACTGATGAATTCAAGGTATTAGGTGTTACTCCCTATTTAATTAATATATGTTGTATTCACCTATTCAAGATTAACCTTTAGTGTTACTAATCAAATCAATGTGCATACTAACTAGGCTATCAGTGAGGTGCAAAGAGCAAGGCGTGCACTAAATGTGCATGACCACACAATGGGTCCAAAGGGTTATGCAGGTGTTCACCAAAGATTGCATGTTGAGTGTACTGCTCAGTCTAATGCTACTCAGAAGTCCTCTATTATAGGTACCACACCTCTGCCTTGCCATGATGTCTGGATAGCTAGGAGGCAAAATAAGAAGGGAGAAATAAAGAAGTTTGCAACTGCTGAGGCGGCTGCAAAAATGGTAAAATACAACTCTTAGAGCAATCGTTCGAATATTGATTCTTTGTGGTATTTACTTACCAATTTCTATTGATGGCGATTAGTGGGAGCTGCACGAGCTGAGGAAACACGTGATGGTATTTTACTAATTGACATGTATTACATGAGATAGACAAACAAGAAGAAACATAATTATCTAAAATTTTAAGCTTTTCTAAGGGTAGATGTCCAGGATGTTGGTGTAGCTGTAGTGGAGTGGAAGCAAGGAGGGCATGTGTCAGATTTGGTGGTGAAGTATTAGAGATCACCAGAGCGCACCCTTGTCCAATCATTGTGAAATTCCTCCAATCTTGTAAGACAAAATCAGAAGGACCATTGGTCACAAAGTATTTAAGAGAATCAAAAAAATTAGCGACAAACATGAGATTGTATAGGAAGTTAGGAACAAAGTGAACGAAAAACAATTTAAGTTTAGATGAAAGTGGGACAGTGCCACATCGAGTGACTCATTTTATCAACCAGTCCGCTATAGTTACTAAGGGCTGTGAAATAGAAGAGTTAGATGTAGTAAAAAGGTGGGGGTATACCTTTCATATGTTGTGTCACCCCTGAGTCCACAATCCAATTAGAACTTATAGAGAGCATAGATGCCTCAAAATTACCTTGAGAAGCAGTGGCTAGGCTAGCTGAAAGAGAGGCATGAGGCAGGTCACCAATGTGCTACTGGAAGGAGGCAGAGGTTGTCATATTGTTGTAGAAAGGAGAATCCCCATAATGTTGTGCAGCTTGGAGAAGGCGTGCGTACTCCTTGTTCTACAACGAGACATGAGAAGATTGAGCAGACGCCTGTGGTGTAGGGGCAAGACTAGTTGGCGGGGCATGTGCTTGGGAAACATGGGCAGAGCTTCTGCCACATCCTATCCCGTAGTTGGTAGGATAGCCATGATTGGAATGACATACCTATTTAGTGTAGCCTAGCTTACCACAATAAGTGCACTTTGGTCATTGGCCTCATCCACAACCACATCCTCTGTCCGTCACAACCAAGGCCGATGGAAACTTGAGTGTAGTAGTGGGGGAGATGTGAGTAGAAAGCATCTCAGAATGGGCATAGATGCATATGCCTGGTCCATTGACGGAAGACTCGCACCAACAAGGAGTTGTTGGATTAGAACAAAATGAGGATGAAGCCCGTTGAAGAAGCGTAGGGTGAGAAGGGTGTCTCTCTTTAGTAACCTCTGCAGAGGTTGTTGGAGAGAAGAAATTCATCTGGTTTGAAAGTGACTTCATTACATCATAGTATCTTGATAGGGGACGATCTCTTTGCTTCTCAGAGAAGATCTTTTCCATGGCATTGTAGATGTGCAGACAATTATTCTCTTGAGTAAAGAATTGCTTTATTTCTTCCCACATGGTCTTTGCGTTCAAGTGCCACATGTATTTAACTACATCTTCAAGCTCAAAACACCCCTATTATCTGGAGAGAATGTGGTTGTTGCTTGTGGTCCAAGAAGTATCGGGCATGGTAGTTGCATCATCGGTAATAAATTTGAGTTTACCCAACAATTCTAGAAAAATCTGAGCAACATTCATCATGCAGAACATTGTCATCATTAAGTTTGACAACAATATTATGGGACATATCATTATAGATAATAATATACGGTGGCTTGGCGGAATCACCCATGATGACAATAACAATATTGAAATAAGAAGCATGATACAAGAATAAGATGGAGGCACTAATAAAATTTCAACATGGTAGGAAACAATTAATTTAAATGAAAGAGAAACATTACATGATTGAAAGCACAATAGGATACTTCAACAAGCATCACAGAACAACATGTATTGTGAGAGAAACATAAAGATCTCTAATTCAAGTAAAAGCACTCAGCCATGTGCAGTAGGAAACCACATGGAGAGGAAGAAAAAATTAATGCTTTGTCCCTTGTTTGTTTTGTTGCTTTATAATCAACATAGGGCATGCATAAATCGCTGAAACTAGCACATACAAATTATATAAGAGGAGAGGATGGAAGTCTTCTAGAGTGCCTGACGAATGGAGACCATGGCCAATAGTGGCCCTGACTGGTGCTAACCGAGCCTGTGGTTGGCCCTTACTGATTGTGCCTACGGCAGCCTGGCAACCGTGGCTACTGTTGGTCATCGCAGGTGTTGGACAGGAAAGGAGGAAGCGAAGGTGGGGGAGGGGAGGGTGATAGGTGGCGGTGGAGAGGGAGGTGAGGGGTGGCGGTGGTGTGGTGGAGAGGTACTGAGGGAGGGGTGACTGACGGGGGCTATGGTGTGGTGGCAGGCTATGTGGGCGTTGGCCGTTGGGTTGGGGAAAGGGATAGTCAGGTGGGGGGGACGGGGGGAGGGGGAAGAAAAAAGGAGTGGAGGGGTAGGGTTAGATCCTTGCTCCTAATATCATGTAGATGGATTTACTTTCAGTAGTAATTAATACAACACTAGGTCTCCTATACTCGACAATTTCTGGACACGCGCTGGATACTTGGACATGGGACCTAGCCCTTTTAAATCCCACATTAAAAGTTATAGTATGCTAATTTTCATATTTAAAAGTTCAATCTCTCATATCTTGCATCTACTCTTGACCTTGGGACCTTTATTTATACATGCCCACCTAATACACTGTATTAAAGGTCAATTATCAACCTTTAATACTTATTCATTCCAGTAAATAAGTTTAGTAAGCCTGATATTCTAATTGGTAACCGTGAATACTTCACCATCTTCTTCTAATGCTTCCATATAAATCACTTTCTTCAATGTATAGTTGTAAACTTATCTTAATTGTTGCTACTTAAATAAATTGTTCTAAAACTGTATCAAAATTAATTGGAATGTTCATTTTCATTGATACATGTGCCAATATTGTATTCCCTATTTGATATTCCAATTGGACTTGCTCAATTTTCCAAAAAGCAGGAAGCAGGAGGCGTGCGAACAACATCTTGTGCCGCTTGAGCGTCGGGCGGGAGCTCAGGTGGGCGCTTTTTGAAAAAGCGGGTACCTAAATTCTTATATAATTTAATAGAAAGATATACATATTTCATATTTGTATATAAGTAATATATTTATAAGGAACTTTTACACTTATCTAGACACCCTACACAACAAAATAAAGCACCCAAATAGTTTTTGACACAACTGTAATACCCAAATAGTTTATTGTTATTATAGTAAGTATATTTATAACTTTATATCATAAAATACAGTAAGCAGTAGAAGATATGTATTAATGTACATTATGTAGTGAATAATAGAATATATAGAATGTTTTATGTAATTTATTAATATCCAGTCAACAGTAGAATATACATTGTGAATTTATTAACTATTACAGAAATAGCTTATAACGTCACATTTAGAGATGGCAGTTATTACCGAAATATTGACACCTAAACCCTACAACGTCGGCTAATTACAGAGACCGACACCTATATTTGAAGACCGACCAGATACAGGTATCGCTTTTTATTTAGCGTCAGCTCCCTATCATGAACTGACGCCTAAAATAGCCCGACAAATCCAATTTTTTGAGCGAAAAACATTATCCGCAAAGTTTCACATACGGCATCGATTTTTTACCTAATATTCGACGCCTAACGACGAAACAATACCTCCAAAGGTCGTCGGTTTTTGTCAAAAATCAACGCTAATAAGGTTTCGCGCGTCGTCTCTGTGAAAATTTTTAGGGTTAAGATTGTCCAATGGATGTCAATTTTTTATGGCAACCGATGTTGATGGATATTAGGTGTCGGTTTAATAGAAGACTGACGTCTTTGTTAACTTAATAGCCCCTGCGAGAAACAGACTCTTCCCCATTCATCTCTATTTCATTGCAAGAAACATACCCTTTCGCTCTCGACGCCACTGGTCACGCTCCAACCTGCTCGGTCGATGTCGCCTGCTCCTGTGGTCATCGCCGCTGCTTGATCAAGCCACCGCCCTGCTCTCTTCTTCCTCCCGCTCGCTGCTCCTCAAACCACTGCACCTGCCTCTGGAGCTCGCCGTTGGTCATCTTCTTCGCGTTGCCGCCAGCCGCCGCAACCGCCAGCCTAAGGTCGCCGGAGGAGATGCTTCAGGTCACCAGAGGAGTTGTTGGTCGCCGAAGGAGCTAGCATCTGCTTCTCCTACTACTAGGTAGGTTATGTATCTTGACTTTACTGATTTCCATCAATTGATTAATATTTACTTATCTACTGATTTGTATTTATTATCTACTAGTTTTTATTCATTTATCTACTGATTAATATTAATGTACTATTTTATTATCTAATTCTCATGCTTGACCTAATTCAATACATTTTGATGCATGTTAAAATAAGATTCAAACTTGTCCATTCTAGCATCCTAATTTGATTTGATTATGTGCTTTGAACCTTGAAACATGCGTGTTAAAGATACATTGATGTTGAATGTCATAATTAACTCACATGTGGGTCTTCTATTTCTAAAATGATTATGTGAACTCCTAAATCAGTAACATATATTATTCTTTGTGCACCCATATACCTTGTGAATCATGTATGCGCCCTAAGGTGTTTAAATGCCTAAATCTTGACTTGAAATATGACGTAGTATGTATGTTGATATATGAAGCTCTAGTTAAACCTTCAAGATTGACCCCTGATTCAAATCTTTGATATATGGAATCATGGCTTATTTACTATTTAGTATGTACTGACAAGCATGATTAAATGATGTTACACAAAACTTAGGATATGAATGATGAAACTAGGATTGTAGGCATAAGAATGACAACATACATGTATTTGTTGGCCTAGAAACCCGTCTAAGATTTACTCATTGGGAGTAAATCTTGGATAGTCCCCGGTTTGGGACTGTTCTTGAACACCTAATCTCACTTAGGATGTATGTGTATAATGTGTATTGGGTTTTCAAGAAAATTTTGGTAGCATTTCTCCGTTTGTTCTCTAAGTACATATGTACTTGGAGAACAGTGGGGAAATGTTGCCGAAATTTTCTTGAAAACCCAATACACATTATACACTTACTAGTGAGATTAGATATTCAAGAATGGGACGGGTGATACACATTTGTTATATATAAGAATGACAACACATGTATTTGTTGGCCTAGAAACCCGTCCAATATTTACTCAATTGGAGTAAATCCTGGATAGTCCCCGATTTGGGACTGTTCTTGAACACTTAATCTCACTTAGGATGTAAGTGTATAATGTTTATTGGGTTTTTAAGAAAATTTCGGCAGCATTTCCCCGTTTGTTCTCTAAGTACATATGTATTTGGAGAACAGTGGGGAAATACTGCCGAAATTTTCTTGAAACCCAATACACATTATACACTCACTAGTGAGATTAGGTGTTCAAGAATGGGATAGGTGGTACACATTTATTATATATAAGAATGACAGCACATGTATTTGTTGGCCTAGAAACTCGTCCAAGATTTACTCAATAGGAGTAAATCTTGGATAGTCCTCGGTTTGAGACTGTTCTTGAACACCTAATCTCACTTATGATGTTTTAACCATTAATTATATATAAGACCTTAAACCCTAATATTTTAACCATGCTTAAACTCTAATCTGTTAACACTAGACCCTAATCTTTTTGTAATATATACTTGTTTTTTCTTTGATCATAGAATGGATAGATCGTGGATGTCCATTCACAATCGCTGCACCCCAAAGTTTATTTATGGTCTTGATCAGTTTATTAGATTTGCTGAGGAACATAGGAAATAACCTGGAGATAGGTTCTACTGTCCATGTAGGCATTGTGGTAACAACTTAAAAGTCAACACTGGTGACTAAATCAAAAGTCATGTCATGTGCAACGGGATTGTACAAGGCTATACAGAATGGCACTACATGGAGAGATTTCAAATCTGAAACCAGTGGATGTCGATAGCAGTGATTGTGTGGAAGAAGTTATTACCTCCGATGACGTAGAAGTGAACGAACCAAGTTCTAGTAAACATCGTTGATGCGATGATGGATAGTTGTGGGGTAGAGCACACTGAAACCGATCCACCTCCCATGTTTAGAAACATTGTGTATGATGCTGAGATACCATTATATACAGGTTGTACTAAGTTTATGAAGCTTAGCGTTGTGTTGAGATTGTATAAGCTAAAAGCTAACAATAGATGGAGCGGTAAAAGCTTCACGTCATTACTGTCTTTGTTGAAAGAAATGCTTCCTAAAGGAAATGAGCTACCAATCTCAACATACCAGGTGAATAAATTGTTGTGTCCAATGGGAATGGAGGCCAAGAAGATACATGCATGCCCGAATGATTATGTATTATTTCAAAAGGACTATGTGGATTTTAAAGATTGTCCAAAATGTGGTGCATCACGGTATAAATTGACGACTTCAGGGGAGTCCAAAATTGGTTCTCCTGCCAAGGTGATGTGGTATCTGCCTATAATATCACGATTTCAATGCTTGTTTGCCAATCCGATAGATGCAAAGAATTTGAGGTAGCATACATATGTTAAGAAAAATAATGACGGGATCCTACGACATGCGTCTGATTCCCCACAGTGGAAGAAGATTGATCTATTGTACCCTAAATTTGGTGAAGAAGTCAGGAATCTAAGACTTGGGCTTTGTACAGATGGGATGAATCCGTACGGGACATTGAGCAGCCAACATAGCACTTGGCCAGTCATGCTTGTTATATATAATCTTCCTCCCTAATTGTGTATGAAAAATAAGTATGTTATGTTGTCGTTGTTGATATCAGGCCCTAAACAGCCTGGAAATGATATCGATGTTTATCTTGAAACTCTTATTGATGACTTAAAGAAACTCTGGGGTGAAGGTGTGATGACCTATGATGCTTCACAAAGAGAGACATTTCATTTGCATGCTATGTTGTTTTGCACTATTAATGACTTTCCAACATATGGGAATTTGTCTGGATATAGTGTCAAAGGAACTAAAGTGTGTCTTATATATGAAGAGAACACTGATTCAACAAGACTAAAACATGGCGGCAAGACTGTATCTCTTGGTCATCGAAGGTTTCTTCTAAAATTCCATCTTTATCGTAGGAAGCGCAAAGCATTGAATGGATGGAATGAGGAATGGAGTGCACCCAAACCTATACCGGTGGAGGTTGTTTATGAAAGAGTAAAAGACTTTATCAATAAATTTGGTAAGTGATCATAATGTACTATGGCCACACGGAGTGACAAATCTTTATTCAAGAAGATGTCAATATTTTGGGATCTTCCTTATTAGAGTTCTTTGATAGTCAGGCATTGTATCGATGTCATGTACGTTGAGAAAAATATATGTGATAGCATCATTGGTACTCTGTTGAATATACCAGGTAAGATTAAAGATGGGATAAAATCCAGACTGGACCTACGTGAAATGGGAATAAGGTCAGAATCAACAGAATTATGTGAAATGGAAATCGAAGAACATACTAACCTCCCGCTTGTTACACGTTGTCTAGAAAGGAGAAGAAAGCTTTTTGTGAATGCTTGGTAAATGTTAAGGTGTCACATGGTTACTCATCCAGCATCTGTAGATTGGTATCAATGAAATATCTGAAGTTGATAGGTCTTAAATCTCATGATTGTCACATTCTAATGCAACAAATATTGCCCGTGGAAATTTGATCTATATTGTTCAAGCATGTAGGGTTTGTAATCACCAGACTTTGTTTCTTTTTCAACAGTCTGTGCAACAAAGTTATTGACCCTGATACTCTCTTGGTACTCTCGATACTTTGCAAAGAGAAGTGGTTGTTACCCTATGTCAGCTTGAGATGTATTTCCCTCCTTCGTTCTTTGATATCATGGTACATCTTGTTGTCCACTTGACTAGGGAAGTGAAAATGTTGGGACCAATTTTCTTGCATTAGATGTATCCCTTTGAATGATACATGAGCGTTTTTAAAAGTGATGTTTGAAACTGTTATCGGTCTGAAGGAAGTATTATTGAGGGTTATGTGGTGAGAGAGTTTATGGATTTTTGCAATGACTTTCTGAGTGGTAATGACACTCCTGGTAATGACAAGAATATTGAGGAGCAATTTGGCAAAGGAAATTTGGGATCACATGTGAAAGTAATCAGCCGTGAGCAGTTGGAACAAGGTCACTTGTATATTTTACACAACATGGATGAAGTGAGTGTTTATATCGAGGAACATACCAGTTTCATCAAGAGATAATATCCTCGAGCCAATTCAATGTGGCTTGCTAGATTGCATAACAAGACACTTATTAAGTGGTTTGAAGATAAAGTCTTACATCAACTATCTAAAATACTAGATGATATTACTGAAACTATCAAATGCCTTGCCTTTAAACTAAAATTGAATGTTATGTCTTATGAAGGATATGACATTAATGGAGTCACATATTACATATAGCGCCAAGATGATAAGAGTGTCGTCCAAAACAGTGGGGTCATCCTTCAAGCGTCGACTATGTTTTTTGCAAGTGCAAAGGATAAGAGTCTACATGAAGCTAAAATGTCATATTACAATGTCATTAAAGACATATGGGAGTTTGACTACATATATTTCAGAATTCCGCCCTTCAAATGTAATTGGTTTGATAACACCAAAGGAGTTATAGTGGATGAATTGGGTTTCACTTTAGTGAACTTTGAAAAGATTGGTGAGAAGGGTGAACCATTCATATTGGCATCACAGGAAAAACAAGTATTTTATATCGATGATCCTGCAAATGATAAATGGTCAGTTGTTCTTCATGGTAAAAGACAGTTCATTGAAAATCCTATGGATGAAGAAGAGTACTATGATAAGTATGATACTCCAGTCCATTCTCAATTGGGTTGCCAACACCACAAATATTGAAGCTAATGATGACTTGTACTTTCGCAGAGATCACAATATTAGAGGCATGCATGTTTATATCTTTTTATATGTTTCATTTGCATATGTGAATTATATAATGTTTCATTTTTCAATGTTTCATTATCTTCTAGTTATGTCAAATGCTAAATGTTTGATTTTTTAATGAAATTTTCATATGGCTGAGCATGGGCATGATGACCATGATGTCCATGATGAGCATGGTGAGGATACCAATGCGCCGCCTCACAATGTAAGTTTTAAAAATATATTATATATTTCTATCTATATGTCCATTCATAGTTATATCATGTAAGTGTGTTTATTTTGTCAAATTTTAGGTTGATGATGCACATGTACCCTCTAAAGCACTTGAGGCACTTGATGAGCAGTATCAAAAAGTTGAAAAGAGAAGGGCATCACTATGATGAAGAAGTTAACAACGCTAAGGGGAAATGGACCCAAACTGGTTGTGGATTTTGATAATACAAGAAATACAATTAGAGTGAACCGCAATTCGTTTGTTTCATATCTTAGGTATGTTACTCATAGCCATTGTGGTTGTAAGATAGATTCTTGGCATAAAGTTCCTAAGGGGAAGACAAACTTAATATGGAAGGATTTATGCGTGACTTATTATTATTTGCAATTATATTTTGTAGATTACTAATTTTTTGGATACTAGTTAATAGCAACTCTATTTTGCAGAGCATATTTGTGTTGGATGAAAAGTTGCATCATAAATGCGTGATGCAATGCTGTGGGAGGGTCCTAAGGAACTATAGGACAAATCTCACCTGAGAATACATAAAAGATGGTGAGAAGAGGAAGAAGTCAGCCACTGAACATTGGAACTTCCTGGACCCAGAAGAATGGGACGCATTTGTTGCTTCAAGAAACACTGATGAATTCAAGGTATTAGGTGTTACTCCCTAATTAATTAATATACGTTGTATTCACCTATTCAAGATTAACCTTTAGTGTTACTAATCAAATCAATGTGCATACTAACTAGGCTATCAGTGAGGTGCAAAGAGCAAGGCGTGCACTAAATGTGCATGACCACACAATGGGTCCAAAGGGCTATGCAGGTGTTCACCAAAGACTGCATGTTGAGTGTACTTCTCGATCTACTGCTACTCAGGAGTCCTCAACTATAGGTACCACACCTCTGGCTCGCCATGATGTCTGGATAGCTAGGAGGCAAAATAAGAAGGGAGAAATAAAGAAGTCTGTAACTGTTGAGGCTGCTGCAAAAATGGTAAAATACAACTCTTAGAGCAATCGTTCGAATATTGATTATTTGTGGTATTTACTTACTTACCAATTTCTATTGATGGCGATTAGTGGGAGCTACACGAGCTGAGGAAACACGTGATGGTATTTTACTAATTGACATGTATACATGAGATAGACAAATAAGAAGAAACATAATTATCTAAAATTTTAAACTTTTCTAAGGGTAGATGTACAGGATGTTGGTGCAGCTGTAGTGGAGTGGAAGCAAGGAGGGCATGTGTCAGATTTGGTGGTGAAGTATCAGAGATCACCAGAGCGCACCCTTGTCCAATCATCGTGAAATTCCTACAATCTTGTAAGACAAAATCAGAAGGACCATTGGTCACGAAGTATTTAAGAGAATCAATAATTTTAGCGACAAACGTGAGATTGTATAGAAAGTTAGGAACAAAATGAATGAAAAACAATTTAAGTTTAGAGGAAAGTGGGACAGTGCCACATCGAGTGACTCATTTTATCAACCAGTCCGCTATAGTTACTAAGGGCTGCGAAATAGAAGAGTTAGATGTAGTAAAACGGTGGGGGTATACCTTTCATATGTTGTGTCACCCCTGAGTCCACAATCCAATTAGAACTTATAGGGAGCATAGATGCCTCAAAATTACCTTGAGGAGTAGTGGCTAGGCTAGCTGAAGGAGAGGCATGAGGCAGGTCACCAATGCGCTACTGGAAGGAGGTAGAGGTTGTCATATTGTTGTAGAAAGGAGAATCCCCATAATGTTGTGCAGCTTGGAGAAGGCGTTCGTACTCCTTGTTCTACAATGAGACATGAGAAGATTGAGCAGACGCCTGTGGTGTAGGGGCAAGACTAGTTGGCGGGGCATGTGCTTGGGCAACATGGGCAGAGCTTCTGCCACATCCTCTCCCGTAGTTGGTAGGATAGCCATGATTGGAATGACATACCTCTTTAGTGTAGCCTAGCTTGCCACAATAAGTGCACTTTGGTCGTTGGCCTCATCCACAACCACGTCCTCTGTCCATCACAACCAAGGTTGGTGGAAACTTGAGTGTAGTAGTGGGGGAGATGTGAGTAGAAAGCATCTCAGAATGGGCAGATATGCATATGCCTAGTCCATTGACGGAAGACTCGCACCAACAAGGAGTTGTTGGATTAGAACAAAATGAGGATGAAGCCCGTTGAAGAAGCGTAGGGTGAGAAGGGTGTCTCTCTTTAGTAACCTCTGTAAAGGTTGTTGGAGAGAAGAAATTCAGCTGGTTTGAAAGTGCCCTCATTGCATCATAGTATCTTGATAGGGGACGATCTCTTTGCTTCTCAGAGAAGATCTTTTCCATGGCATTGTAGATGTGCAGACAATTATTCTCTTAAGTAAAGAATTGCTTTATTTCTTCCCACATGGTCTTTGCGTTCAAGTGCCACATGTTTTTGACTACATCTTCAAGCTCAAAACACCACTAGTATCTGGAGTGAATGTGGTTGTTGCTTGTGGTCCAAGCAGTATCGGGCATGGTAGGTGCATCATCGGTGATAAATTTGAGTTTACCCAACAATTCTAGAAAAATCTGAGCAACATTCATCATGCAGAAAATTGTCATCATTAAGTTTGACAACAGTATTATGGGACATATCATTATAGATAATAATATATGGTGGCTTGGCGGAATCACCCATGATGACAATAACAATATTGAAATAAGAAGCACGATACAAGAATAAGTTGGAGGCACTAACAAAATTTCAACATGGTAGGAAACAATTAATTTAAATGAAAGAGAAACATTACAGGATTGAAAGCACAATAGGATACTTCAACAAGCATCACAGAACAACATGTATTGTGAGAGAAACATAAAGATCCCTAATTCAAATAAAAGCACTCAGCCATGTGGAGTAGGGAACCACATGGAGAGGAAGAAAAAATTAATGCTTTGCCCCTTGTTTGTTTTGTTGCTTTATAATCAACATAGGGCATGCATAAATCGTTGAAACTAGCACATACGAATTATATAAGAGGAGAGGATGGAAGTATTCTAGAGTGCCTGACGAATGGAGACCATGGCCAATAGTGGCCCTGACTGGTGCTCCGAGCCTATGGTTGGCCCTTACTGGTTGTGCCTACAGTAGCCTGGCAACCGTGGCTACTGTTGGTCATCACAGGTGTTGGACGGGCAAGGAGGAAGCGAAGGTGGGGGAGGGGAGGGTGATATGTGGCGGTGGAGAGGGAGGTGAGGGGTGGTGGTGGTGTGGTGGAGAGGTACTGATGGAGGGGTGACTGGCGGGGGCTATGGTGTGGTGGCAGGCTATGTGGGCGTTGGCCGTCGGGTTGGGGAAAGGGATAGTCGGGTGGGGTGGGGACGGGGGGAGGGGGAAGAAAAAAGAAGTGGAGGGGGGTTAGGGTTAGATCCTTGCTCCTAATATCATGTAGATGGATTTACTTTCAGTAGTAATTAATACAACACTAGGTCTCCTATACTCGACAATTTCTGGACACGCGTTGGATACTTGGACATGGGCCCTAGCCCTTTTAAAGCCGACATTAAAAGTTATAGTATGATAATTTTCATACTTAAAAGTTCAATCTCTCATATCTTGCATCTACTCTTGACCTTGGGGCCTTTATTTATACATGCCCACCTAATACATTGTATTAAAGGTCAATTATCAACCTTTAATACTTATTCATTCCAGTAAATATGTTTAGTAAGCCTGATATTCTAATTGGTAACCGTGAATACTTCACCGTCTTCTTCTAATGCTTCCATATAAATCACTTTCTTCAATGTATAGTTGTAAACTTATCTTAATTGTTGCTACTTAAATAAATTGTTCTAAAACTGTATCAAAATTAATTGGAATATTCATTTTCATTGATACAAGTGTCAATATTGTATTCCCAATTTGATATTCCAATTGGACCTGCTCAATTTTCCAAAAAGCAAGAAGCAGGAGGCGTGCGAACAACATCTTGTGCCTCTTGAGCGTTGGGTGGGAGCTCAGTTGGGCGCTTTTTGAAAAAGCGGGTACCTAAATTCTTATATAATTTAATAGAAATATATACATATTTCATATTTGTATATAAGTAATATATTTATAAGGAACATTTACACTTATCTAGACACCCTACACAACTAAATAAAGCACCCAAATAGTTTTTGACACAACTGTAATACCCAAATAGTTTATTGTTATTATAGTAAGTATATTTATAACTTTATATCATAAAATACAATAAGTAGTAGAAGATATGTATTAATGTACATTATGTAGTGAATAATAGAATATATAAATGTTTTATGTAATTTATTAATATCCAGTCAACAGTAGAATATACATTGTGAATTTATTAACTATTACAGAAATAGCTTATAACGTCACATTTAGAGATGGCAGTTATTCCCGAAAATTGACGCCTAAACCCTACAACGTAGGCTAATTACAGAGACCGACATCTATATTTGAAGACCGACCAGATACGGGTATCACTTTTTATTTAGCATCGGCTCCCTATCATGAACTAACGCCTAAAATAGCCCGACAAATCCAATTTTTTGAGCGAAAAAAATTATCCGCAAAGTTTCACATTCGGCGTCGATTTTTTTACCTAATAATCGACGCCTAACGACGAAAAAAATACCTCCAAAGTTCGTCGGTTTTTGTGGAAAATCAACGCTAATAAGGTTCGTGCGCCGTCTTCGCGAAAATTTTTAGGGTTAAGATTGTCCAATGGATGTTAATTTTTTATGGCAACCGACGTTGATGGATATTAGGTGTTGGTTTAATAGAAGACCGACGTCTTTGTTAACTTAATAGCCCCTGCGAGAAACAGACTCTTCCCCATTCGTCTTTGTTTCATTGAGAGAAAAGACCCTTTCGCTCTCGACGCCACTGGTCACGCTCCATCCTGCTCGGTCGATGTCGCCTACTCCTGTGGTCATCGCCGCTGCTTGATCAAGCCACCGCCCTGCTCTCTTCTTCCTCCCGCCCACTGCTCCTCAAACCACTGCACCTGCCGCTGGTTCTGGAGCTCGCCGCTTGTCATCTTCTTCCCGCTGCCGCCAGCCGCCGCAACCGCCAGCCTAAGGTCGCTGGAGGAGTTGTTGTAGGTCGTCAGAGGAGATGCTTCAGGTCACCAGAGGAGTTGTTGGTCGCTGGAGGAGCTAGCATCTGCTTCTCCTACTACTAGGTAGGTTACATATCTTGACTTTACTTATTTCCATCAATTGATTAATATTTACTTATCTACTGATTTGTATTTATTATCTACTAGTTTTTATTCATTTATCTACTGATTAGTATTAATGAACTATTTTATTATCTAATTCTCATGCTTGACCTAATTCAATACATTTTGATGCATGTTAAAATAAGATTCAAACTTGTCCATTCTAGCATCCTAATTTGATTTGATTATGTGCTTTGAACCTTGAAACATGCGTGTTAAAGATACATTGATGTTGAATGTCAAAATTAACTCACATGTGGGTCTTCTATTTCTAAAATGATTATGTGAACTCCTAAATCAGTAACATATATTATTCTTTGTGCACCCATATATCTTGTGAATCATGTATGCGCCCTAAGGTGATTAAATGCCTAAATCTTGACTTGAAATATGACGTAGTATGTATGTTGATATATGAAGCTCTAGTTAAACCTTCAATATTGACCCCTGATTCAAATCTTTGATATATGGAATCATGGTTTATTTACTATTTAGTATGTACTGACAAGCATGATTAAATGATGTTACATAAAACTTAGGATATGAATGATGAAACTAGGATTGTAGGTATAAGAATGACAACATACATGTATTTGTTGGCCTAGAAACCCGTCTAAGATTTACTCATTGGGAGTAAATCTTGGATAGTCCCCGGTTTGGGACTGTTCTTGAACACCTAATCTCACTTAGGATGTAAGTGTATAATGTGTATTGGGTTTTCAAGAAAATTTTGGTAGCATTTCTCCGTTTGTTCTCTAAGTACATATGTACTTGGAGAACAGTGGGGAAATGTTGCCGAAATTTTCTTGAAAACCCAATACACATTATAAACTTACTAGTGAGATTAGATATTCAAGAATGCGATACTGGTATGTTGAGATTGGTAGCTCAATTCCTTCAGGAAGAATTTCTTTCAACAAAGACAATAATGACGTGAAGCTTTTGTCGCTCCATCTATTGTTAGCTTTCAGCTTATACAATCTCAACACAACACTAAGCTTCATAAACTTAGTACAACATGTATATAATGGTATCTCAACATCATACACAATGTTTTAAACATGGGAGGTGGATCGGTTTCGGTGTGCTCTACCCCACAACTATCCATCATCGCATCAACGATGTCTACTGGAACTCGGTTCGTTCACTTCTACGTCATCGGAGGTAATAACTTCTTCCACACAATCACTGCTATCGACATCCACTGGTTTCGGATTTGAAATCTCTCCATGCCAGTGCCATTCTGTATAGCCTTGTACAATCCCGTTGCACATGACATGACTTTTGATTTAGTCACCAGTGTTGACTTTTAAGTTGTTACCACACGGAGTTCTTTGATAGTCAGGCATTGTATCGATGTCATGTACGTTGAGAAAAATATGTGATAGCATCATTGGTACTTTGTTGAATATAACAGGTAAGATTAAAGATTGGATAAAATCCAGAGTGGACCTACGTGAAATGAGAATAAGGTCAGAATCAACAGAATTATGTGAAATGGGAAATCGAAGAACATACTTACCTCCCGCTTGTTACACATTGTCTAGAAAGGAGAAGAAAGCTTTTTGTGAATGCTTGGTAAATGTTAAGGTGTCACATGGTTACTCATCCAGCATCTGTAGATTGGTATCAATGAAAGATTTGAAGTTGATAGGTCTTAAATCTCATGATTGTCACACTCTAATGCAACAAATATTGCCCATGGAAATTTGATCTATATTGTTCAAGCATGTAAGGTTTGTAATCACCAGACTTTGTTTCTTTTTCAACAGTCTGTGCAGCAAAGTTATTGACCCTGATACTCTCCTGATACTCTCGACATTTTGCAAAGAGAAGTGGTTGTTACCCTATGTCAGCTTGAGATGTATTTCCCTCCTTTGTTCTTTGATATCATAGTACATCTTGTTGTCCACTTGACTAGGGAAGTGAAAATGTTGGGACCAATTTTCTTGCATTAGATGTATCCCTTTGAACGATACATGAGCGTTTTTAAAAGTGATATTCGAAACCGTTATCGGTCTGAAGGAAGTATTATTGAGGGTTATGTGGTGAGAGAGGTTATGGATTTTTGCAATGACTTTCTGAGTGGTAATGACACTCCTGGTAATGACAAGAATATTGAGGAGCAATTTGGCAAAGGAAATTTGGGATCACAGGTGAAAGTAATCAGCCGTGAGTAGTTGGAACAAGGTCACTTGTATATTTTACACAACATGGATGAAGTGAGTGTTTATATAGAGGAACATACCAATTTCATCAAGAGATAATATCCTCGAGCCAATTCAATGTGGCTTGCTAGATTGCATAACAAGACACTTATTAAGTGGTTTGAAGATAAAGTCTTACATCAACTATCTAAAATACTAGATGATATTACTGAAACTATCAAATGTCGTGCCTTTAAACTAAAATTGAATGTTATGTCTTATGAAGGGTATGACATTAATGGATTCACATATTACACAAAGCGCCAAGATGATAAGAGTGTCATCCAAAATAGTGGGGTCATCCTTCAAGCGTCGACTATGTTTTTTGCAAGTGCAAAGGATAAGAGTCCACATGAAGCTAAAATGTCATATTACAATTTCATTGTAGACATATGGGAGTTTGACTACATATATTTCAGAATTCTGCTCTTTAAATGTAATTGGGTTGATAACACTAAAGGAGTTATAGTGGATGAATTAGGTTTCACTTTAGTGAACTTTGAAAAGATTGGCGAGAAGGGTGAACCATTCATATTGGCATCACAGGAAAAACAAGTATTTTATATCGATGATCCTGCAAATGATAAATGGTCAGTTGTTCTTCATGGTAAAAGACAGTTCATTGAAGATCCTATAGATGAAGAAGAGTACTATGATAAGTATGATGACTCCAGTCCATTCTCAATTGGGTTGCCAACACCACAAAATATTGAAGCTAATGATGACTTGTACGTGCGCGGAGATCACAATATTAGAGGCATGCATGTTTATATCTTTTTATATGTTTCATTTGTATATGTGAACTATACAATGTTTCATTTTTCAATGTTTCATTATCTTCTAGTTATGTCAAATGCTAAATGTTTGATTTTTTAATGAAATTTTCATATGGCTGAGCATGGGCATGATGACCATGATGTCCATGATGAGCATGGTGAGGATACCAATGCGCCGCCTCACAATGTAAGTTTTAAAAATATATTATATATTTCTATCTATATGTCCATTCATAGTTATATCATGTAAGTGTGTTTATTTTGTCAAATTTTAGGTTGATGATGCACGTGTACCCTCTGAAGCACTTGAGGCACTTGATGAGCAGTATCAAAAAGTTGAAAAGAGAAGGGCATCACTATGATGAAGAAGTTAACAATGCTAAGGGGCAATGGACCCAAACTGGTTGTGGATTTTGATAATACAGGAAATACAATTAGAGTGAACCGCAATTCGTTTATTTCATATCTTGGGTATGTTACTCGTAGCCATTGTGGTTGTAAGATAGATTCTTGGCATAAAGTTCCTAAGGGGAAGACAAACTTAATATGGAAGGATTTATGCGTGAGTTATTATTATTTGCAATTCTATTTTATAGATTACTAATTTTTTGGATACTAGTTAATAGCAACTCTATTTTGTAGAGCATATTTGTGTTGGATGAAAAGTTGCATCATAAATGTGTGATGCAACACTGTGGGAGGGTCCTAAGGAACTATAGGACAAATCTCACCCGAGAATACATAAAAGATGGTGAGAAGAGGAAGAAGCCAGCCACTGAACAGTGGAACTTCCTGGACCCAGAAGAATGGGATGCATTTGTTGCTTCAAGAAACACTGATGAATTTAAGGTATTAGGTGTTACTCCCTATTTAATTAATATACGTTGTATTCACCTATTCAAGATTAACCTTTAGTGTTACTAATCAAATCAATGTGCATACTAACTAGGCTATCAGTGAGGTGCAAAGAGCAAGGCGTGCACTAAATGTGCATGACCACACAATGGATCCAAAGGGCTATGCAGGTGTTCACCAAAGACTACATGTTAAGTGTACTGCTCAGTCTACTGCTACTCAGGAGTCCTCTACTATAGGTACCACACCTCTACCTCGCCATGATGTCTGGATAGCTATGAGGCAAAATAAGAAGGGAGAAATAAAGAAGTCTGCAACTGCTGAGGCGACTGCAAAAATGGTAAAATACAACTCTTAGAGCAATCGTTCGAATAATGATTATTTGTGGTATTTACTTACCAATTTCTATTGATGGCGATTAGCGGGAGCTGCACGAGCTGAGGAAACAAGGCAAGTTCATCCCTGAGGGCACAAGGGATGAATTGATAGTTGCTCTGGGTAACCCAGAGCATCCTTGACGTGTTAGGGGTGCAGGCGTTGGTGTGGGCATCAAATTATTATTTGGGCCATCCTAGTGCAAACATGTCCCAAAAGCGGGAATTTCACAAGAAGAGGTAACATATTCTTTTTTTAGAATGTTACTGTAAAATGGAATTCAATAATCAGAAGCTAACATTTCTTTTATCCATGTATAGGTAGATAAGATAGTTGATAGGAGAGTCAATGAAATAGTTGATAAAAGAGTCAAGGAAGCAGTTGATAAGAAACTCCATGAAGTAATGAGCAAGTGGCAGGCATCTCTAACTTCCACTCAGACAGTACCTATGGCGTCCCACTCTACTCCTACTACAGTGGTTGGGAGTAATCCTGTAGACCCACCACCTAGCACATCTGTTGTAAGTATTTTTATGACATAGTAGCTAGTCTTTTCAAGATGATATGTATATATGTATATAACATTCTTTACGTAAATTTGTAGGGGTTGAATCCATGCCATCTAAAAAGTAACGAATACGTCATTTACAAAGACACTCAGAGCATCTAGGCCTCCACCTCCACCTCCTACATTACCAAGTTGGGTTCCACATGACCTACCTACCCCATTAGGTCCTAATTGTAGGGGTATGGCAGTATGGTTAGGCGAACATGATATAAATTGTCCTATAAATGTTTCTGTAGATGTGGATGTTGCAGGTCAATCATACGAAAACAAACTATTTATACAAGATATTTTGGAGTTGTTTCACTATGATTGGCTGAATACATCTATGATAGAGCTATGGATAAGGTGATATCTTGTTTATACATCCATATACCTTATTTAGGATCTGGTGATCTGGTTTCTTATATATTAATGCATACATAATACATGTTTTGCAGCTACTTAGACAAGATATGTGCAGATTTTTCATTTGAACATGTAGGATTTTTTATTCCGTCTTTGATTAGTCTAGTAGCTAAAGACCCTTCGTCAGTTCAACAATACTACTATGATGCTTTTACAATTTTTGATCAAAATAAGAAGGCGGTGATAATAGCTCCATTCAATGTGGAGTAAGTTTACTTTTCTTATAATTTGGACTTAAAAATTACATTTTTATTGTGAATTTCGAGTTATTTTTTACCTGTCACGTCCGAGCCCACTGCCCAAGGCTCTAGTAGAGTTTTAGGAATGACGAATGGCCCCACAGACCACCACTAGCCATAACTGCACTTTTTTGTCCTCTCACGCGCAAGCCAAGATCAACTTCCTGACTGGTCACCCATCCTAGTACTACTCCAAGCTGAGCACGCTTAACTATGGAGTTCTTTAGAGATGGGCTCCCGGAAAAGGAGGTGCACCTTGGTGATATGGGTAGTCCAATCATTCCTTTTAAGATCATGTTATCCGAGGCCACAAATCCTGGGACATTACAATCTTCCCCACTTAGACTCTTGATGTCCTCGTCAAGGTTCAACTATATGGCCTCATAATCTGATCCCATTTCAGTGCAGACCCACAATGGCCCATGGACACCCAGCTCCCGATCACAGAATACCAGCGCAAGGGTGGCTACGTCAACCATGGACAACCCTTTCCTACTTGCCTGGACCGCACCGCTCAAGACGGGCATGCTGCATGCCCATGTGGGCCCCACCTACTGGAGGGGTTATGGCTATGATGTTATTTATAACGCCTGAGCCCACTGCCCAAGGCTCTAGTAGAGTTTCAGGAATGATGAATGGCCCCACAGACCACCACTAGCCTTAACTGCATGCTTTTGTCCACTCACGCGTAAGCCAGGATCAACTTCCCGACTGGTCACCCATCCTAGTACTACTCCAAGCTGAGCACGCCTAACTATGGAGTTCTTTAGAGATGGGTTCCCAGAAAAGGAGGTGCACCTTGGTGGTATGTATAGTCCAATCATTCCTTTTAAGATCATGTTATCTGAGGCCTCAAATCCTGGGACGTTACATTACCTCTAGGGGTACGCATTGAGAGTTACTAATTATTTTCCTGGGAACGTTCACTGTCTATTATCTAGATCCTAAGGGGACTAAATTGAATCCAAAATGTAGACATGCAATGAAAATGACATTATTCCAGTGAGAAATATTTTATTTTTATATCTGTTAACATATGTTATTATATTACTATTTAATTATGCAATTTACTGTGTTACATTAACATGTAGGGGTTTACATGAGTTCAGAAAGGCTGGAGGAAAGGTCCCCAGGAAAAAGAACCAGCCAATAATTTGGGAGAACGTGGAAGTAAGTTCCTCACTCCAATGCATATATTATTTATGTGAACTGTGCTTAGTTGTATTTTTTAATATTTTGTATGTTTTAATTTATAGTGTGCTACACAAGACCACGGTTGGGCATGTGGATACAATGTGATGCGATTTATGCACATGATTATCAAATATGCCGCAGTGGACATCGATACCATACATGAGGTATTATATATAGTCCCATTAGATAATATGAAATATATCAATCTTATTTATATATTATTAATTATATATATACATCATTCTCTTATACATCATTCTCTTTGCAGGTATTTAAAACTGACCCCACTACAGGTAAAGGCCTCATCAGATGTACATGCTTCCTATACGACAGAAGAATTAAATGATGTAAGAGAAGAATGAGCAAAAGCCATACAAGTAGTGGGGGTTTTAAAATATAATTAGGATGTTGATAGCGATAATAACTAAAGAATGATATTTTATAAATGAATTTTTCTGAATTGTCATATGTGTGAATGTTTCTACATGTCTGAATGTTTCTAAATGTGTCTGAATATTTATACATGTGTGAATGTGAAAATGAATGGAACTGTAGGTTGATACATGAATGTTTCTACATGTGTCTAAATATTTATACATATGTGAATGTGAAAATGAAAGGAACTGCAGGTTGCTACATAAATTTTCTACATGTGTCTGAATATTTCTACATGTGTGAATGTGAAAATGAAAGGAACTGCAGGTTGCTACATGAATGTTTCTACATGTGTTTGAATGTTTCTAGATGTGTGAAAATTGAATGGAACTGCAGGTTGCTAAATGTGTGAAAATGAATCTTGTTAATTTTATAAGTTTGTGGCATGTTGTTGGCTGATATCAATGGATGTCGTAAACCTACAGGTTTCTGCATCATGCGACCAGCCACAGCAGGCCTGCAAACTGATAAGAAAAAAAAATCAAAACATAGGCGTCAGTTATTAGTTGAAAACCAACAACAAAGGCTTACAACGTCAGTTAATAGCAAAAAATCATCGTCTAATGTAGCCAGACAACAAAGGCATTGTATCGATGTCATGTACGTTGAGAAAAATATATGTGATAGCATCATTGGTACTCTGTTGAATATACCAGGTAAGATTAAAGATGGGATAAAAACTAGACTGGACCTACGTGAAATGGGAATAAGGTCAGAATCAATAGAATTATGTGAAATGGGAAATCGAAGAACATACTTACCTCCTGCTTGTTACACGTTGTCTAGAAAGGAGAAGAAAGCCTTTTGTGAATGCTTGGTAAATGTTAAGGTGTCACATGGTTACTCATCCAGCATCTGTAGATTGGTATCAATGAAAGATCTGAAGTTGATAGGTCTTAAATCTCATGATTGTCACACTCTAATGCAACAAATATTGCCCATGGCAATTTGATCTATATTGTTGAAGCATGTAAGGTTTGCAATCACCAGACTTTGTTTCTTTTTCAACAGTATGTGCAGCAAAGTTATTGACCCTGATACTCTCGATACTTTGCAAAGATAAGTGGTTGTTACCCTATGTCATCTTGAGATGTGTTTCCCTCCTTCGTTCTTTGATATCATGGTACATCTTGTTGTCCACTTGACTAGGGAAGTGAAAATGTTGGGACCAATTTTCTTGCATTAGATGTATCCCTTTGAACAATACATGAGCATTTTTAAAAGTGATGTTCGAAACCGTTATCGGTCTGAAGGAAGTATTATTGAGGGTTATGTGGTGAGAGAGGTTATGGATTTTTGCAATGACTTTCGGAGTGGTAATGACACTCCTGGTAATGACAAGAATATTCAGGAGCAATTTGGCAAAGGAAATTTGGGATCACAGGTGAAAGTAATCAACCGTGAGCAGTTGGAACAAGGTCACTTGTATATTTTACACAACATGGATGAAGTGAGTGTTTATATCGAGGAACATACCAATTTCATCAAGAGATAATATCCTCGAGGCAATTCAATGTGGCTTGCTATATTGCATAACAAGACACTTATTAAGTGGTTTGAAGATAAAATCTTACATCAACTATCTAAAACACTAGATGATATTACTAAAACTATTAAATGCCTCGCCTTTAAACTAAAATTGAAGGTTATGTATTATGAAGGGTATGACATTAATGGATTCACATATTACACAAAGCGCCAAGATGATAAGAGTGTCCTCCAAAACAATGGGGTCATCCTTCAAGCGTCGACTATGTTTTTTGCAAGTGCAAAGGATAAGAATCCACATGAAGCTAAAATGTCATATTACAATGTCATTGAAGACATATGGGAGTTTGACTACATATATTTCAGAATTCCGCTCTTCAAATGTAATTGGGTTGATAACACCAAAGGAATTATAGTGGATGAATTGAGTTTCACTTTAGTGAACTTTGAAAAGATTGGCAAGAAGGGTGAACCATTCATATTGGCATCACATGCAAAACAAATATTTTATACCGATGATCCTGCAAATGATAAATGGTCAGTTGTACTTCATGGTAAAAGACAGTTCATTGAAGATCCTATAGATGAAGAAGAGTACTATGATAAGTATGATGACTCCAGTCCATTCTCAATTGGGTTGCCAACACCATAAAATATTGAATCTAATGATGACTTGTACGTGCGCGGAGATCACAATGAAGGATTGTTAATTGATAAACGATCACAATATTAGAGGCATGCATGTTTATATCTTTTTATATGTTTCATTTGTATATGTGAACTATACAATGTTTCATTTTTCAATGTTTCATTATCTTCTAGTTATGTCATATGCTAAATGTTTGATTTTTTAATGAAATTTTCATATGGCTGAGCATGGGCATGATGACCATGATGTCCATGATGAGCATGGAGAGGATACCAACGCGCCGCCTCACAATGTAAGTTTTAAAAATATATTATATATTTTTATCTATATGTCCATTCATAGTTATATCATGTAAGTGTATTTATTTTGTCAAATTTTAGGTTGATGATGAACATGTACCCTCTGAAGCACTTGAGGCACTTGATGAGCAGTATCAAAAAGTTGACAAGAGAAGGGGCATCACTATGATGAAGAATTTAACAACGCTAAGGGGCAATGGACCCAAACTGGTTGTGGATTTTGATAATACAGGAAATACAATTAGAGTGAACCGCAATTCGTTTGTTTCATATCTTGGGTATGTTACTCGTAGCCATTGTGGTTGTAAGATAGATTCTTTGCAAAAAGTTCCTAAGGGGAAGAAAAACTTAATATGGAAGGATTTATGCGTGAGTTATTATTATTTGCAATTCGATTTTGTAGATTACTAATTTTTTGGATACTAGTTAATAGCAACTCTATTTTGTAGAGCATATTTGTGTTGGATGAAAAGTTGCATCATAAATGTGTGATGCAACGCTATGGGAGGGTCCTAAGGAACTATAGTACAAATCTCACCCGAGAATACATAAAAGATGGTGAGAAGAGGAAGAAGTCAGCCACTGAATAGTGGAACTTCCTGGACCCAGAAGAATGGGACGCGTTTGTTGCTTCAAGAAACACTGATGAATTCAAGGTATTAGGTGTTACTCCCTATTTAATTAATATATGTTGTATTCACCTATTCAAGATTAATCTTTAGTGTTACTAACCAAATCAATGTGCATACTAACTAGGCTATCAGTGAGGTGCAAAGAGCAAGGCGTGCACTGAATGTACATGACCACACAATGGGTCCAAAGGGCTATGCAGGTGTTCACCAAAGACTACATGCTGAGTGTACTGCTCAGTCTACTGCTACTCAGGAGACCTCTACTATATATACCACACCTCTGCCTCGCCATGATGTCTGGATAGATAGGAGGCAAAATAAGAAGGGAGAAATAAAGAAGTATGCAACTGTTGAGGCGGCTGCAAAAATGGTAAAATACAACTCTTAGAGCAATCGTTCGAATATTGATTATTTGTGGTATTTACTTACTTACCAATTTCTATTGATGGTGATTAGCGGGAGCTGCACGAGCTGAGGAAACAAGGCAACTTCATCCCTGAGGGCACAAGGGATGAATTGATAGTTGCTCTGGGTAACCCAGAGCATCCTGGACGTGTTAGGGGTGCAGGCGTTGGTGTGGGTATCAAAGCGTTCTTTGGACCATCCTAGTACAAACATGTCCCAAGAGTGGGAATTTCACAAGAAGAGGTAACATATTATTTTTTTAGAATGTTACTTCTCTTATTTATAGGTATATAACAAAATAACAGGACAATTTCAATAATTTTGTCATTTTACATTTACTGGATCACTACATATTTACAACATACACAACAATCGAAGACAATAATACCGTTTGGTTTATTTTAAATCATCACGTAATTATGACTATACTCATATATAATGTTTAGTTTTCCTAAGTACAACACTCACATTCACAAAATCTACATTGATTTAAAAAAAAATTGCCCTTCTACTTAAGCGGCATCACAGCTACACATTCATTACGCTTGTTAAAACAGTTCTGCAACATCAGCACAGAATCAACAGATACTGACTACGTTGCCAAACAAAAGCATACTGAATCCAGCCTAGTAGCCAAACAGAATCAGACTGCAACCATACTCAAATCAGACCAGCTGACCAGAATCAGGTTGCTTTGATCTATTTCTTATGCAAATAGGATTACAAAGATGCTAAGAATATCCTTTTTATTTTTCTACCACAAATAAGGTCTGGAATCTCAGTTTTTGTGATGATGGTATTGGATATAGCTATAACAATTGGAACTACTTCATCTCCTCTACCTCCAGGAATTTGAAGTTTCTCATCGTGTGTTTTCATTATTATATCTATATAGAAAGAAATGCTCATGTGCATGAAGAGAGAGGATGATATTCCCTCGATATTTGGGAGGATATTCACAGTGAAGATAACTAGTTTTGGGTTTTTGTAGATACCTTGTCAATGATTTTGTTTGTCCTATCCTTTTTTAATTGCTAATGTTCTCTTGATTATCTAGTGCTCACTTGAAAGTTGTGTGATTTTTTTGTCTCGGCCCTTTTCTCCATCTGATTCTTCTCTCTGTTCTTCTTCTTTGTCTACGTGCCTATCTTTTTCCTTCTTCTATACAGATAGGTTGCGATTCTTGGCTTTCACTCAGACGTACTTGAACAACTTTACTCCAAAATTTATTGGAAAAATAACATGGTTTTTTTGTGACAAAAACATAAACAACCACACTAGGATACTCCCAATGCCTAGAGATTATGGAAATTAGCAGGGCATGGCTAACATGGTATCGGTTGTCAAACAGAGTCCACACTACGAAATTCCAATCAGTTGAGTGTGGAGCGTGAAACGTGAAATGGAGAAATCCACGTAACACTAACAGTCTAACATCTATCGAACTTTATCCAAAAAGCAAATAGAAATACGGTACTTGTGCGAAGCGTGAAGCCAAAAAAAGCCTGCGGGACCTGGACCCACCACTGCGCGACTCAGTTTCGGCTGGCGAAACGTTTCCCGGCAGTGTTTCCAGAAGTAGGAGAAGACACTCCCTGTCTTCCCGGCAAAGGGGTTTTGCCATTCGCCAACACCAGAATACCATTCACGGTGGAAGGTGGGATTTCGCAACCGCTGATCCGTGAAGGGCCGTTTCCTTCTGCTCCAATGCCGCCGAGTGGCCGCGACGAGAACCTGCAGAAGCAGGTGCCAGGAGACAGTGGCGTTAAAGGACCCGACGAAACAGCGGAGGAGAAGACAACCGCGGCATCTATGATCGACGCCAAACCAACCGGCGAGGTTGTTGACACCACCAACGACGGAGAGGAGTCTACACTGCACTACCGTTCGTTTGAGTTCGCTGGAGTTGAGTACCACCTGGTAAAACTTGTATAATCCTTTTTAATCATCACAAACATGCGTTTCCTAAATCTACTACGGTATAGTGGAGAAATAGGGTTTTGCATCCGGCTTGGACTACTGGTGTTTCTCTTCTTTCAGGACGATTTCGTGTATCTGGCTCCCGAGGTCGACGAGAACGGTATCCCTGTAAGGAGACCGGACGTCGCCATCATAAAGGTTCGAAGTGTATCTTGTAGATCGTCTTCATCAGTTTCCTCTGCGTTAATGTGTTGATCTTAGTTTATTGTTTGTTCACCCGCGCTGTCTTCCTGATTCTATATTACAGTCCACTTGCTTTTGGGAAACCCGCTCCACGTCTTGCTATTTTAACCGGCGCCGTCCGTCAGCAGTAAACCTTTACTCACTGCGTGCATTTCGGTAGCTTAAAGGATAGCTTGTCTTTTGGACTGTCACCGTACCCCAAGCATGATCTGCTTTACATCACTGACACTGACACCTCTGATTATTGTGCTGATACCGTCATCGAGTTGCCATGCAATGCAATTTAATCTCTGTAGCAATTGGAGCAGAGTTGCCAGTGCTACGTTTTACAGTTGTAGCATTTGCTTTGCTTAAACTTGTTTACATAACCAGAGAACCTTCTCAATATTTTATGCTTCCATCTTCAGTTATGAAATGTACTATTGTTTTCATCTTTAACAGCAGGATGCATCATCAAGCTGGATTTATATGTGTATGATAGCTGTTCCATTGTTGGATATTCGTGATCCTGTTGATCCCACCCCCTAAGCGTTTAGGATTGGCTGTTTATAGTTAAATACAGAACACGATGTACCTAACTTAAGATCATTCCACGTATTACATGCACAAAACCCCCACCCTACCTTCCGATGGGCAGGGACACATGTTAATGGATGACAATAGAAACAGCCTGCTCCTTACAAATTCGGTAACAGCAAATCCCGGCTCCCCCCTAAGCCGGTTTACTAGTCTAGATTTTTTGTCTTCTGTGTAAAATGGTGTTAAGCATGTGGCATCTCTATTCCATGACATGATGCCTGATCACCATTTTATCTATCTTTCAGTAACTGTGTCAAAGAACTATGACTTTTATGTCACTGGATGTATTTATGCTGTCTAATGTGATGACCATTTCCCTCATATTGACTTCGTTTGAAGAAATAGTTACTCCTGAATTCTGCTATCATTCATTCCCCACGACCACTACACAGTCTGATTAATAGCTGGACCTTCATTTGAACATGGGTCATACTGTTATGGATGAAAGATCACACTTCCTTGAGAAAGATTTTGTGCTTTGTTTTCTTAACCATATTAATTCTTGTACAGGATATTACTCAGGTACCAGATGGGGAACTGTGGATAACTAGGCAGTGGCTATACCGTCCAGAGAAAGCTAAAAAAGACGGAGGAGGAAGATTTAAATCCTCTGATAATAGGGAGATCTATCATAGTTGCCGCAAGGATGTTGTCCCTGCCAATGCTATCATGCACAAGTGCAAGGTGCACTATATCCCTTCATATCAGGCTCCACCGCTACGGTCAGAGTACCCAGGGCTTTTTGTTCAGAAGATGTACGACATGAATGCTAAGTGCCTTTATGAAATAGATGACAGCGGCTTTCCGGACGAGGTGTCGCAAGAAATCAAACTGCTCTTGGAAAAAACTCATGAATACTTGGGAGACTATGACATTGGAGAAACAGATGAATGCTTAAGAGGCCTTGCCATTGGGAACCAAAAAGTTGATCTTAAAGAAGACTATGATGATACACCAGCAGAGGTTATTATAGCGAAGTTCAAAGCAGCGACTGGAAGTCAGCAGCGTGAATGGGGGTTGGAGAAACTTCTTGAAGGGGTTGAGCCTATATGTAAATTCAAGAACAGATCAGAAGTTGATAAATCTCCATCTTATCCTGTTTGTGATGATAAGGTAAGATCTGCATATGATTTGCTAGAGAAGATTCTGAATTTTTTCATTTCTTCATCAGAAAATCTTATGCATCTTTGTCTTTCTAATTGTTTGCTTTTGTTATGTCTTTTCCATTTACACATCTTATACTTTTCAACAAGTGTAGTAACCAGCTGGATGTCATCTCATTAAATTGATTACCACGAATAACTCCACTATAAATTGCATTTTGCTTCCCTGTTCAATAGGGCGATATGATATTTTCATCCGCCAAAGATGCAATATCCACAGTGGCCAGTCTTGAAAAGGTGGCGTACGACTCTCTTGGCTCAAAGATGCTTATATACAAGCAGAAAATACTGTCCCTTGAGTATAATCTGAAGGTATTTTTTTTAAGTCTCATCTCAAGAAGTTTGCTAGTCAAAGCTCACTATCAAATACAAAGGGAATTTCATGTGATGCTTTGAACCTCTTTAGCAAAAAAAAAAATTCCTTTATCTAGTGATGACTTTGGGCACACTGCTTTTTTCTCATTTATGACAAATTTTGAAACACTACTTTAGACGAATATATTCAAGATTTGTGTTGTTATAGTTTCCCTAATCTGACGGTGCTTCTTTCTTGTATTTACTTGACGACAAGGGTTTAAATTGTTATTACTTCAGAAATTCTGATATTAAATAATTTCCTCCTACTAGCCTTACGCATTTAAGTGTCATGCTGATGGTCCATGTGTGAGAACTAGGGTTTTTAGTTAACTAGGCTAAAGATTTAGGCTTCATTGTAGTTTGTGACAGTTAACCTATTATTGGGATTGATAAACCATTCTCAATCAGTACTCCTAGTGGAAGGGATGATGATCCTATGTAGTTTGTTTATGTAAAGAAACACCGATTTCTGACTTATGGATCTAGGGATGCATGTTATATGTGCAAGAACTTACTAGAGTAGTAGGATAGTTAAAGTGTTCAAAGTTTGTCTCTTCATTTTATAGTTGGAGTGCGCCACCATGACAGTAGTTGCATTAGTCTCCGTGGTAAGAGCTTTGTAATACGGTTAACTTGGGAACTGCCAAAACAAATTGCAATTTTCCTCTCATGCCTTTCACTTGTATTATTTAGTAATGATGCTCCCTTGTTCTCTTTGTATTTTCATCAAATAAAATCTACACTTTGAATATGTGAAATTGTGAATTAATATCTGATGCAGTTAATAAATTGTATCGACCTAAATTGTATTCACAGCACAATGCAAGATTGGCGAGGCGGTTTTTAAAGAAAGAACTAAAGGCTTCTGTTATCCTCAACATGACTCCTGTAGAATTGAAGGTAAAATTATTCTGGAATAAGTATATCTAAATGTGTTTATTTATGTTTCCCATTTATGAGCTTATCCGTTATTCATATATGAAAACTCTGCCGAGCACATTTCTTACCTTCATGTACATTTTAATTATTATACTTCATGGTGAATAATTGGATGTTAACGATTTAGACAATAAATGGGAGGTATGAACCTAAATTAACTCGAGGAGAGCTAATAAGGAGCAACTTCAATACTAACCAAAAATGTGAATGACTTGTTTGTAATGTTCTAAAAATAAGATTTATAACGCGGATGTAGAAGTTGAAATTATGCAATATGTTGCTTTGTGTAAAAGCGCACACTCTATTTTGACAAAATGAAGACTTAAAGAGATATATTTAATCTGACATTGTGACATTGAGTACTCATGACTTGCTAATCTAGAGTTGGTGTGCTTCCAGTTTGGCATCCAAAAATCTTACAAGTAGCAAGCTACAAGAAAAAAATAGCTACATGGTTTGTGAATTGCATATAAGGCAGATGTGTGGGAAGATAAGGAAAGATCACTTGAGAAATGACTATATCATGAACAAAGTGGGGGCGACGAGTATTGAGGTGGTGTGGGGCCCATGTGAGATGGTATGGCCATATGTAACACATGCAAACACGCCTATTCAAAGAAATGTTGTTGAGTCAGGCACAAATATCAAAAGAAGAGTGATGTAGGACATATTAGGCTTTATTCTACTTGTTTTTGCTTTGTTTTAATATTTAGGGACCTAAGCGCAAACTATCTAGTTTATGTGCTTAGCCGTAAAATGTTTTATGCTTTTCTTTATTTTAGGTTTTATTTAAATTCGAATTTTATTAAATAGGACTTTATTTCCATTGCTTGTGAGTCAAGTCATGTAGTGTTATAAAAGCCAGCCTTGGGGCCTTTGTCCAGGCAGTTGAATATGAATTTAATTCTGAGAATTGTTGTTTATCTTCTTCTTTCTTCTTCTTCAAGATGTGTTCTACCTCAAAGAGACATGCCTAAATTAAACTGGGAAGAGCTCATAAGGAGAGATATTGAATCTTTACATCTTGATCACAATATGAGCCTTTAAAAAGCTGATTGGAAAAGAAGGATCCATGTAATGGGCCCACCATCATCATTCATGTAGAAAAGATGACTTCTAAAAATAGAGCAATGCATTATAATAATAATACATTTTCATTAATTTTGGTTTCTTTTCTACGTATTAAGGTTTTATCTTTCATGTTTCTTAGGGGAAAGGCTAGTGGTGACTTGGGAGTTGAGGCAATATTCTATCTTAGAATTATCGTGTTTAAGAAGATGCTTTCCTATCTTCTTTCTAGAATAAAATGTGCCAATTATGTTGCTTT
Organism: Alisma plantago-aquatica; assembly: GCA_963693085.1. Lineage (NCBI taxonomy): Eukaryota > Viridiplantae > Streptophyta > Magnoliopsida > Alismatales > Alismataceae > Alisma > Alisma plantago-aquatica. The sequence goes on from OY856409.1 coordinate 162,533,831, forward strand.
GTGCCTTCGATGATGTAGATGGATTATCTTTTAGTAGTAATTAACAGAGCACTGGGTCTCCTATATAAGAGCCAGGGAATACATGGGCTAAGAGAGAAGAAATTACAATGGGCCTAAGCCCAACTATTCAATTTTACTAACACTCCCCTCAAGCCGGAGAGTAAACATTGTGAAGTCCCAACTTGACACCCATATACTTGAATAAGGCAGGAGTAAGTGGTTTGGTGAGAATATATGCAACTTTATCTCCTGTCCATATATGAGGAATAATAATCTTCTTAGCTTCAACCAGGTCTTGCACGAAGTGATAGTCTATTTCAATATGTTTTCTGCGTTCATGAAAGACCGGATTATTAGTTATGTGTATAGCCGCCTGGTTGTTACAATATAGAGTAGCTAGAGTCTCAAAAGAGATCCCAAACTCAATTAAGATGGAGCAGACCCCTGTGGGCCACAACATGCATGGTCGTAGCCTGATGTTCTGCCTCGGTGCTGGAGCGAGCCACAACAACTTGTATCTTACTCCTCCAGATAACCGGGTGTGTGCCTATCATGATGCAAAAATCAGAGGTGGATCGACGATCCCAGGAATCACTTGCCCAATCTGCATCAGCGTACCCAGGAATAGAGATTCCCATTTTTGACCCTAACTTTTTTATTTTTGTCTTATTGCTAGGACGTTAGTAGAAAAAACCTCTTCATGGAGCACCTTTGAGGTACCGAAGGATGCGTCGAATGTTGTACATGTGAACCTGAAGTGGTGCACTCATATGTTGACTGACTATCCCAACATCATAGGTGATGTCAGGTTGGGTTATTGTGAAGTAGATTAGTTTCCCAACGAGACAACGATACTTTTTTGGATCACCAAAGAGTTTCCCCTCATGTAGGAGCTTGATGTGATAGTCCATTAAGTGGAGATAGGTTTGGCTTATGTCATTTTGGCCTCCTAAAGTAAGTCCAAGATATAACGTCTCTGAGACAGACTGATTCTTGTAGTTGAGCAAATGACTTCTATTTCGAGAAAGTATCGCAGAGTACCCAAGTCCTTTGTGTGGAAATGTGCATGTAAGGACTGTTTCAGTTAAGAAAATCCTACTTTGTCATTACCAATGATTACTACATTATCACCATAAATAGCAATAAGAATGTGTCATTTGGACGATTTTGAAAAGAACAAAGAATGATTGGTAGCCGATCTCTGGAAGCCAAGTCTCTCAAGAACGACTTAATTTGTTGAAGCAAGCCCACAGAGATTGCTTAAGACCATACAGTTATCGTCAAAGGCAACAAACTTTGTGAGAAGATTCCTCCTCGGCAACAAAGCCGGGGGGTTGCTGCATGTAAACTTCTTCCAGGAGATCGCCATGGAAAGACATTCTTCATATCAAGCTGAAAAAGTGGCCATTCAGAATGAGCCGCCAAGAAGATCAGATTGCAAACAGAGGCTATCCTTGTTATTGAAGAATATGTCTCAATGTAATGCACACCAAAGGTCTGGGTTTATCCTTTGGCAACTAGTCCTTTCTTGAGCCGCTTGATAGAATCATCAGAGGTGGTGTTTGATAGAGAACACCCTTCGATAACTAACAATGTTCTTGTGTGGTGGTGGTGTGACTAGGTCCCATGTCCGATTGGCATGAAGAGCCTTCATTTCCTCCATCATGACTGATTTCCAACTAGGATGTCATAGGGCACCAACTGGACATTTGGGAATATATGTCGTGTCTAGGGTTGTGGCAAACGTTGAGGCAGTAGAAGAGAGTCGAGTTAGACAACATGTGTTAGAAAGAGGATGCTTGATAGTACATGAGCTTATACCTTTCCGCAGTGCCACTAGTATATCAGATTGGTCTGGAACTGACGATGATGGTATAGGAGCTGCATGAGATTCATCTTCCATGCACCGTTGTAAGGGTTTTGTTGTGGGTGGATTAGAGTGGAAGGGATCAAATAGCGAAACCATTGTGTCAAATGAGCAAAGGATGATGAAAAGAAGAGCTCATCTTCATGGAAAGTGACATCCGTAGAGATATAAACTTGACACGAGGTAGGGTCAAGACACTTGTACCCTTTTTGAGAGGGGGTATCTGAGAAACACCGTGCGAATAGCTCGGCTTTTCGACCGTGGGATTGAAATTATGGACGAAGGCGACATAGCCGAAAACTCGAAGAGGTAATTAAAATGGCGTTGATTGTGGAAAGACAACGAAAAAGGGAGTTTGTTGTTTAAGAGCCGGGAGAGGTTGACGATTGATGAGAAAACATGCAGTGAGAGCCACATCCGTCCGAAAAGGTTTTGGGGCATTAGCATGAATGAGAAGGGATCGTGTAATGTCAAGAAGGTGACAATTTTTACGATCAACAATGCCATTTGTTGTGGAGAATACACACAAGAGCGTTGATGAATCATCCCAACGTCTTGGCAAAAAGAGGAAACAACCTTTTGTGCATACTCAAGGGCATTGCCGGTATGAAGAATTTTCATGGATGTGGAGAACTACATAGAAATCATTGTGTGAAACGCGGGAATCCGTCATGTGAAACAACCTGTATCCCCGTCGATACCATCGACACGAGGTCGATGGTATCGAGATTATCACAGCGACATAACATCATTCTGTCGATATCATCGACAGTCCTGTCGATGGTATCGAGATTGCTACAGCGGCGGAAATCTGCAATCTGCCTTCGGGTTCTATTTTCATTATATTATTTGTTTTATTATTTTTCTATAATTTTCTCCTTTGTACCACAATGTATCTTACCCTAATATATAAAAAGAAGTGAGACGGCTGTTGCCCTCTCAAAAAAGTTGCTCCTTCCAGCCGACAAATCTCTCGGTGTTTCGTCTTCTCTCCCCCTCGCCTCTTCTAACATGGTATCAGAGAAGAGCTCGATCTAGGGCATCTCTCTCCTTCCACCATCGCTTCTCCCTTTCTCCTTCCTTCTCTTTGCCGGCAGCGCTCCTCTTTTCTTTCTGTCCGTGCCGGCGGCGCCGCCGAGAGGCAGCAGCGGCAACAACAGGTCTGCCGTCTGGCTGTAGCCCATCCGCCGATCTGGAGTGAGGCACCGGGCTTGCAGAGTTATCTCCTTCTACGTTGGTCTTCGGTAGATCGCCAACGCTGCCGTAGACTCCACCACAAGTTGTTTGGGGTCTTCGGGTGATTCGACGGCCGTCTAAAATCTAAATCGGAGGACTCGTCACCCGACGGTTGGACTCCTAGTCACATATCCTCCATGTGTGACTAGGAAAATCGATTGGAGGCTGTGAATGCGTCAGTAACACATCTATCCATTCCTTTTTGGTTGTGACGTGTATCTCTCCGTCACCCCATCTATCTCTGTGACGTGTATCTCTCTGTTACCTCAACTTTCTCTGTGACGTGTATCAATCCGTCACTGTGTTCCTGTCTACAATGGAGGACATCAAGATTCCCTACGGCGAGGCATCTCCTATCCCCTCCATCAAACTCAATGGGAAAAACTATCTACTATGGATGAACGTAGTTCACACTGTCTTGGAATCTCGCGATAAGGCGAGACATGCTGACTCGGGTCCCCTGGACACTACTGATAAAGGATACGCTGAATGGAAGCGTCATGACAGTCTTATAAAGACTTGGTTATGGAATAGTATGGAGCCTGCAATTGCGGCTAGGTTTATGTTCTATACTATAGCTAAAGAGATCTGGGACGCAGCGGAGCAACACTATTCCCAGGAGAAGAATGCTCTTCGGCTATTCATGATATATGATCGTCTATTTGCTGAGAGGCAGGGTGATAGGTCCCTTGAGGAATACTTAAGAGCTATTCAGGCTCTTGCTCAGGAGCTGAGCTATTATCATCCTGTGACAGTTGCTGCACAGATCAAAGATAGAGACGACTTGATCACTGCTAAATTTCTATCCGGGCTTAATTCCATTTGCAGTTCTGCTCGGAGCGTCATTCTGGCTTCTGATAAATTGCTAAGTTTTGTAGAAGCATATTCGAGAATTCAACAGTCTATTTTTGAGTCTGCTAATCCTGTCTCTACTATATCCTCTAGGGAGTGTCATGTATCCATAGCTGCTGCGGTGAGAGGAGGACGACCTGGTACGGGCAGAGGACGTGGGACACGTCCGAAGTGTACCTTCTGTGACAAACCGGGACATACAAGATTTGGTAGATTTCCCCCAACGCAATCCACCAACGGACCGGGTCCCTGAGACGATTCGAGCGGGTATAGAGTTGAGAAGACCCAAAGGCTCGAGCGTTAGCGAGGGCATATCTCAATCCGGATTAAAAACACTGAGTTATGAGTTACGATAAAACCGCCTAAAACGCCTCATAAGCGCGTTAAAACACGTGTTTAATATGCCACATGATGGTTTTGTTGTTGAGCAATTAAACACAAGTTTTAAGGCAGGTTTCACTTCGTGTGTATGTGCGTGCATGTGCGTGCATACACATGTGTGTGTGCGCATAATGCGTGTGTGCCCGGATCCCCCGGAAAATCGTACGTGTTGGAAGAAACATGGGAGACCTGCTGCACCTCCTGTCGGGGAAGCACATTGTGCCACTTCTACAGATTCATCTCCGTCTTCAGCTGTGGGCACCAATTCTGGGACCGGCATCACTCTTACTCAGGAGGAGTATGATCGGTTCATTCAGGCTACACAGCACATGAGTGTGGGATCTTTGTCTTCATCATCAGCAAACCTGGCATCTACTGCGGGTAATCAAGCTACATCTCTCATAACTTCTGGCTCTACTACATCTTGGGTAGTTGACTCTGGCGCGTCACAACATATGACTGGTATGAAGAGATTGCTCCAATCTATTGACTCATATATTCCTCACCAATCTGTCACACTGGCAGATGGTTCAGTGGGGAGAGTGCTAGCTAGTGGATCTGTCTCTCTAACACCCAAGATTGATCTGAAATCTGTACACTTTGTGCCTGAGTTTCTGTTTAATCTTCTTTCTGTTGCAAAGTTGGTTGACACTGTAAAATGTACAGTAACATTTGGGCCTTCTTGTTTTGTTTTACATGATCTCAAGAGTATGAGGACGATTGGTGGGGGCCCTAGGAAAGGTGATCTCTACCTTTTCCTCGGTGACAGTCTGCCTCGCCCAGTATCTGCTCCAGCTCCATCCATCCTGTTGAGTGGTTCCCCCTTACTGTGGCATTGCAGATATGGACATCCGTAGTTAGAATGCCTGCGGAAGTTGGAACTTGAGTTGTCCCAAGTGTCATCTTTAGAGTGTCAGTCATGTCAGCTGGGAAAGCATCATAGGTTGTCTTATCCCAGTCGTGTCAATAAGTGGGCATCTTGTCCTTTTGAGTTAGTCCACAGTGATGTATGGGGTCATGTTAAAGACCAGAGTTATAATGGTTTTCGTTATTTTATTTCCTTTGTGGATGATGTTTCCCGCATGACATGGGTCTACCTTCTCAAAAGCCGAGAGTATGTGCTGTCTATTGTGAAACATTTTCATAAAGAAATAAAGGTTCAGTTTTATTGCAATATAAAAACTCTCCAATCTGATAATGCTTTAGAGTATGTTCAAAAGGCTATGTCTGATTTTTGTAGTTCTGTGGGCATGATTCATCACACGTCTTGTCCTCACACCCCTCAGCAAAATGGGGTGGCTGAGAGAAAAAATCGTCATCTTCTGGATATTGCTCGTTCGATCATGTTTCAATCCAATGTGCCTAAGAAATTCTGGTCTGAAGCTCTGTTAACTGCTTGCTTCTTAATCAATAGACATCCATCCTCCGTTCTCAAAGGACAAACTCCTTTCTCTGTGTTACGACCCATGGATCAGCCCTTCTCTGTTCCCCTCAGAGTGTTTAGTTGAACTTCTTTTGTCCATAATTTTGACCATAAGGTTGACAAACTTTCTCCTAGGTCTATTAAAACCTTGTTCCTTGGTTATTCTAGTACTAGTAAAGGATACAAGTGTTACTGTCCTAGTCTTCGTCGCATGGTTGTGTCTAGGGATGTTACCTTCCATGAGACTGCTCCGTATTTCTTCGATGCTATGAGTAAGGGGGAGCAGTTTTGAGAGGGAGTGTCACCAAATTTTCAAACTGAGAGAGTGGCACCATCTGTGCAGAATAAGGGAGCGCCACCCATTATTCCTGATTATACTTTTATTCAGGACGAGCAGGCAGCTGACATGCCTGTTATTCAGCAGTACCCATATGTTTATAGTAGGCGAGGCAGACAAGATCCAGAAGATGTAGCGACACCAGTCTCTGAGCCTTCCTCATCGTCTTCTACTCACGAGATTCCTACAGAAGCATCAGATCTTGACCTTCCTATTGCTGTTCGGAAGGGTGTTCGTTCTTGTACTATTAGACATCCTATTACAAATGTGTGTTGTCTGTCACACTTATCTAAGCAGGCCCGCGCATTTGCTATTGGGATTGATTCTGTTGATATACCAAGGGATCACTATGATGCTATGAAGGACAGTGGCTGGAAATAGGCAATGCAGCTTGAGATGTCAGCTCTTTTGCATAATGGCACATGGGATCTTGTTGACTTACCTGCAGGGAAGAAAGCCGTGGGTTGCAGATGGGTTTTCACCATCAAACATAATCCTGATGGATCTGTTGAGAGGTTGAAGGCTAGTTTGGTAGCAAAAGGCTACACACAGACCTATGGAGTTGATTTCTTTGAGACCTTTTCTCCAGTAGCTCGTCTAAACTCTGTCCGGATTATTATTTCTCTGGCTACTACCTTTGATTGGCCCCTATTTCAGCTTGATGTTAAGAATGCCTTTCTACATGGTGATCTACAGGAAGAAGTATATATGGAGCAACCTCCTGGGTTTGTTGCCCAGGGGGAGTGTCAGAAAGTGTGTAAATTGAAGAAAGCCATATATGGGCTGAAACAGTCTCCTCGAGCTTGGTTTGACAAGTTCAGTGAGGTTGTACTCCAGATGGGTTTCTCTCGCTCCATTACTGATCATTCTTTATTCTACTCTAGCTCTTCTTGTGGCTCTATCATTATTGTTGTATATGTTGATGACATAGTGATTACTGGCAGTGATTCTCCAGGCATATCTCGTGTGAAGGAAGGGTTACAGAAACACTTCCAAACCAAGGATATGGGTAAACTGAGATATTTTCTGGGCATTGAGGTGCTTAGATCTCATGCAGGTGTCAACCTATCTCAGAGGAAATATGTGCTTGACTTACTACAGGAAACATGCATGACTGAATCTAAACCGGTATCTACTCCTATGGATTATCACATCAAGGAGACGGTTGATGATGTTGAGTACTCAGATCTAGGATATTACAAGAGAATAGTTGGCAAGCTAATATATCTGACTGTTACACGACCTGACATTTCTTTTGTTATAGGCGTTGTGAGTCAGCATATGCACTCACCACGACAGTCACACTGGACAGCAGTTTGCCGGATTCTAAGATATTTGAAGAGTGCTCCTGGTAAAGGGATCACATATTCTAAACCCAAGGTGACTCCATCTATTTTGACTCTCATAGGGTATTCAGATGCAGATTGGGCTGGTGATCATATTGATAGAAGGTCTACATCAGGCTATTGTACTTTCCTAGGTGATCATTTGATTACTTGGAAAAGCAAAAAACAACATGTGGTAGCTAGATCCAGTACTGAGGCTGAATACCGTGCTATGGCCCATGCATGTTGTGAACTACAATGGGTCAAATCCGTTCTTTCTGAGTTAAAAATCACTATCATGTCTTCTATGGAGCTCAAGTGTGACAATCGGTCTGCTATATACATTGCCAGGAACCTTATCTTTCATGAGCGTACAAAGCACATAGAAGTTGATTGCCATTTAATTCGTGATCAAATCAAAGATGGCACTATTGTGACGCCATACGTCAAATCTGAAGATCAACTGGCAGATATCTTGATAAAGCCTTTGGGTCCAGCAGCTTTTTAAAGATTATGTGGCAAGTTGGGCATACACGATGTGTACTCTCCAGCTTGAGGGGGAGTGTGAAACAACCTGTATCCCCGTCGATACTATCGACAGGAGGTCGATGGTATCAAGATTATCACAGCGACATAACATCATTCTGTCGATACCATCAACAATCCTGTCGATGGTATCGAGATTGCTACAGCGGCGGAAATATGCAATCTGCCTCCGGGTTCTATTTTCATTATATTATTTGTTTTATTGTTTTTCTATTATTTTCTCCTTTGTACCACAATGTATCTTACCCTAATATATAAAAAGAAGTGAGACGGCTATTGCCCTCTCAAGAAAGCTGCTCCTTGCCGCCGACAAATCTCTCGGTGTTTCGTCTCCTCTCCCCCTCGCCTCTTCTAACAAGTCAAAAAAATTCATCACGAGAAAGCCAAGTCATTCTGGAGACATTTTAAGAAAATATTTGAACCCACTATAGCTAGTAGTCTGAAATGAGCTAGAAATATCACTATGCATTAATTCAAACATCTTAGATGATTGTCTTGTAGTACGAGCCAGGAAAGACACATGATGGTATTTTACTAACTGACATGTATTACATGAGATAAACAAACAAGAAGAAACATAATTATCTAAAATTTTAAGCTTTTCCAAGGGTAGATGTCCAGGACGTTGGTGCAGCTGTAGTGGAGTGGAAGCAAGGAGGGCATGCGTCAGATTTGGTGGTGAAGTATTAGAGATCACCAGAGCGCACCCTTGTCCAATCATCGTGAAATTCCTCCAAACTTGTAAGACAAAATCAGAAGGACCATTGGTCACAAAGTATTTAAGAGAATCAATAATTTTAGCGACAAACATGAGATTGTATAGAAAGTTAGGAACAAAGTGAACGACAAACAATTTAAGTTTAGAGGAAAGTGGGACAGTGCCACACATCGAGTGACTCATTTTATCGACCAGTCTGCTATAGTTACTAAGGGATGCGAAATAGAAGAGTTAGATGTAGTAAAAAGGTGGGGGTATACCTTTCATATGTCGTGTCGCCCCTGAGTCCACAATCCAGTTAGAACTTACAGCGAGCATAGATGCCTCAAAATTACCTTGAGGAGCAGTGGCTAGGCTAGCTGAAGGAGAGGCATGAGGCAGGTCACCAATGCGCTACTGGAAGGAGGTAGAGGCTGTCATATTGTTGTAGAAAGGAGAATCCCATAATCTTGTGCAGCTTGGAGAAGCCGTTCGTACTCCTCGTTCGACAATGAGACATGAGAAGATTGAGCAGACGCCTATGGTGTAGGGGCAAGACTAGTTGGCGGGGCATGTGCTTGGGCAACATGGGCAGAGCTTCTGCCACATCCTCTCCCGTAGTTGGTTGGATAGCCATGCTTGGAATGACATACCTCTTTAGTGTGGCCTAGCTTGCCACAATAAGTGCACTTTGGTCGTTGGCCTCATCCACAACCACGTCCTTTGGCCGCCACAACCAAGGCCGGTGGAAACTTGGGTGTAGTAGTGGGGGAGATGTGAGTAGAAAGCATCTCAGAATGGGCAGACATGCATATGCCTGGTCCATTGACGGAAGACTCGCACCAACAAGGAGTTGTTGGATTAGAACAAAATGAGGATGAAGCCCGTCGAAGAAGCATAGGGTGAGTAGGGTGTCTCTCTTTGGTAACCTCTGCAGAGGTTGTTGGAGAGAAGAAATTCAGCTGGTTTGAAAGTGCCTTCATTGCATCATAGTATCTTGATAGGGGACGATCTCTTTGCTTCTCAGAGAAGATCTTGTCCATGGCATTGTAGATGTGCAGACAATTATTCTCCTGAGTAAAGAATTGCTTTATTTCTTCCCACATGGTCTTTGCGTTCAAGTGCCACATGTATTTGACTACATCTTCAAGCTCAATACACCCCTAGTGTCTGGAGAGAACGTGGCTGTTGCTTGTGGTCCAAGCAGTATCGGGCACGGTAGGTGCATCATCGGTGATAAATTTGAGTTTACCCAACAATTCTAGAAATGTCTGAGCAACATTCATCATGCAGAAAATTATCGTCATTAAGTTTGACAACAGTATTATGGGACATATCATTATAGATAATAGTATGCGGTGGCTTGGCGGAATCACCCATGATGACAATAACAATATTGAAATAAGAAGCACGATACAAGAATAAGATGGAGGCACCAACAAAATTTCAACATGGTAGGAAGCAATTAATTTAAACGAAAGAGAAACATTACAGGATTGAAAGCACAATAGGATACATCAACAAGCATCACAGAACAACATGTATTGTGAGAGAAACATAAAGAGCCCTAATTCAAGTAAAAGCACTCAGCCATGTGGAGTAGGGAACCACATGGAGAGGAAGAAAAAATTAATGCTTTGCCCCTTGTTTGTTTTGTTGCTTTATAATCAACATAGGGCATGCATAAATCGCTGAAACTAGCACATACGAATTATATAAGAGGAGAGGATGGAAGTCTTCCAGAGTGCCTGACGAATGGAGACCGTGACCAATAGTGGCCCTGACTGGCGCTAACCGAGCCTGTGGCTGGCCCTTACTGGTTGTGCCTACGGCAACCTGTCAACCGTGGCTACTGTTGGTCATCGCAGGTGTTGGGCGGGCAAGGAGGAAGCGAAGGTGGGGGAGGGGAGGGTGACAGGTGGTGGTGGAGAGGGAGGTGAGGGGTGGTGGTGGTGTGGTGGAGAGGGACTGAGGGAGGGGTGACTGGCGGGGGCTATGGTGTGGTGGCTGGCTATGTGGGCGTTGACCGTCGGGTTGGGGAAAGGGATAGTCAGGTGGGGGGGTGGGAACGGGGGAGGGGGGAAGAAAAAAGAAGTGGAGGGGAGGGGGTAGGGTTAGATCCTTGCTCCTAATATCATGTAGATGGATTTACTTTCAGTAGTAATTAATACAACACTAGGTCTCCTATACTTGACAATTTCTGGACACGCGTTGGATACTTGGACATGGGCCCTAGCCCTTTTAAAGCCCACATTAAAAGTTATAGTACGCTAATTTTCATACTTAAAAGTTCAATCTCTCATATCTTGCATCTACTCTTGACCTTGGGGCCTTTATTTATACATGCCCACCTAATAAACTGTATTAAAGGTCAATTATCAACCTTTAATACTTATTCATTCCATTAAATATGTTTAGTAAGCCTGATATTCTAATTGGTAACCGTGAATACCTTCACCGTCTTCTTCTAATGCTTCCATATAAATCACTTTCTTCAATGTATATTTGTAAACTTATCTTAATTGCTGCTACTTAAATAAATTGTTCTAAAACTGTATCAAAATTAATTGGAATGTTCATTTTCATTGATACATGTGCCAATATTGTATTCCCAATTTGATATTCCAATTGGACCTGCTCAATTTTCCAAAAAGCAGGAAGCAGGAGGCGTGCGAACAACATCTTGTAGCCGCTTGAGCACCGGGCGGGAGCTCAGGTGGGCGCTTTTTGAAAAAGCGGGTACCTAAATTCTTATATAATTTAATAGAAAGATATACATATTTCATATTTGTATATAAGTAATATATTTATAAGGAACTTTTACACTTATCTAGACACCCTACACAAAAAAATAAAGCACCCAAATAGTTTTTGACACAACTGTAATACCCAAATAGTTTACTGTTATTGTAGTAAATATATTTATAACTTTATATTGTAAAATACAGTAAGCAGTAGAAAATATGTATTAATGTACATTATGCAGTGAACAATAGAATATATAGAATGTTTTATGTAATTTATTAATATCCAGTAAACAGTAGAATATATATTGTAAATATATTAATGTATTATAGAAGGTAGAAAGGTACAGAAATACAGTATACAGTAGATAACTAGATATATAATTTATGTATTCATGTATTATAGAATGTATCGTACACTGATGTCTCATATTATACAATGTAAAGTAGCAATGCATTATAATATTATAGACTTATAGTATTATATATCTTATTACATGCACATACAGTCAGTCATACATACATAGATACTAGGAAAGTCAACATATAGTAGCAGAAAAATCATTATATTACAAAAAAGAATGAAAAAAGAAAGCAACACTACAAAAGTCCAGAGTCCAAAAAATTAGGCGGCCAAAAGCGGGCGCCCAAAGCAGGGAATCAGGTGAGCGCATGGGCGGGTTAAGCAGGTGCTCAAGTGGCCACTTAATGGCTGCCGCATGAGAGGCCGCTCAAGGCCTTAACCAAGTGGTTCGGCCTCTTGGCCGCTTAGGCAGGCATCTGGGCCGCTTTTCCAAATACTAAACCTACTAGTTGTTCATTAAACTTCCATGTAATAGATCTTAAGGTAATATAGGAGACTAGGATGTAGCATATCGATATCGTGTACTGTATGCAATACATGATAAAGGACATCAATACTCAATATCTTTATTACATGGCTTGGCATTATACATGAAATATGGATTGGCTTCAATATCTCCTTTTTGTAACTTGTATTGAAGAAGAGAAATGGCTTCTTCTATGGATTGATATTATAGTTATAGGATTACCAATTTTTTTAAAGTTATCTTAAATGAAATAGTTTATCTTATTTTGCATTTCTCATGTATATATATACATATACATAGCTTATTAATCATTTAAAACCAGTGAAAATTGTCGCATCCATCGCTGTGTCCGTGTCCTATATTTTCTAAAATTGCCATGTTCGTATCTGTATCCATATCCATATCCACATCCATATTCGTGCTTCCTAGGTTGGAACTCATTGAATTGCGTAACAAGCAACAGGAGCTCAGTTTGAAACTGTTGAGATAATTGGTTATTGGGCTTGGCCCATTTAGATTTGTGTAACTCCCTCTTCCTCTATATATATCAGAGGCCTCTTATTGTTTTAAAAAACAAACACTGTTTTAGGTTATTGCACATGGCACTTTGACGGAAAAGGAACAGCCGCATGTTCATACGTAGCCACTAAACCCACCCCTGCCCTTCCGCTTCCGCTTCTGCCACCCCCTATCCCCCATCCCCCTCTCCAAGCGGCCACCGCAACGCGATGGGTTAGCAGCGCGGCAGCCAGCCAACAGCAGTCCCTGCAACCCCTGCGGTTGTCATAGGAGTTTGCACACAGTCAGCTGCCGAGGGCCAGAAGCAGCCCAACACCACCTGCCATAAGACAACAAAAAGGGAAACATTTCCGTGTACTTCCCAATGCCTTAGCTCTCTGTGTTCCGCTCTTTCTTCCTGTTGTTCTCTGATTCTGTTTTTTTTTTGAAAAAAAAGACAAGACCCTGTGCTGTTCTTATAAAGCACACACAAAAAAAAGGGGACGCCGCCTTACCTCTCCATTCCTCTCCATCTGGATCCCCTGCATGGTTGAGTGCTAAACTTTTGGGGGCTTCTATGTTTTCACATGATAGTGTTATATTCCTGTTATTGCTTTCCTACCATGCAAAACATTCCTATAGTGCTTTTTTTTCCCTCTGCCTTGTTAATCCTACTGTGTGTTTATTACCGGTAGTGCCTCTTCTTTTTCTGCTGTACTGTGCCTTTATTCCGGTACCACTGTCTATCTCTAGGGCTGAACACAAGGTGCCCGTTCCGTTCACTGTCCTTTATAATGACCTACCACAAATTTCTGCAATTAAATTAAATGGAGAACTTTTTGCTCTGGATGAATGTTGTCCAGACTGTTTTGAGTCACTGAAGTAAATTAAAGTACATCAAAGATGCAACACCGACATAGCCCAATGATGCTTGGGTCGCCGTGAACAACCAAATCTTGTCTTGGCTCTGGGCATGGATGAAATCAGATATTCCCGTCAAATACATGTGGCACCAAAATGCCAAAATAATGTGGGACGGGATGAAACAATTTTACACTCAAGAAGATAACTGCCTCCGTTGCTACAATGCCATCGACAAGGGTCTTCACCGAGCAGCAGGGTGACCGCCCACTCTCCAAGTACTTTGACTCAATTGAGGCACTTGCCAACCAACTCAACTTTTTCTCGCCGAGTACATCTGCAGAATTTATCAAAGAAAGGGAATCTCTCGTCAGCGGGCGCTTTCTGAACGGACTCAATCCCCAGATATGTTGTAGTTCACCAGCTCTTGCTCGTTGGTGCCACACTTTCCTCCATGGACCAGGCGTATGCCTATTTGTCCTAGTCTGATATGGCGATGGTCCGCATCTCCAACACTGACGTCTTTGAAACTCAAGCTGCAGTTGTTGTTGCAACTTGTGGACATGGGCGAGGAAGAGGACATATCCCTAAATGTACGTAGTGTGGCAAGCTAGGCCACACTGAAGAGGTCTGCCATTCCAAACTTGGCTATACGACCCACTATAGGCGTGAACGTGGCAAAGGCACTGCGCATGTTGTCCAAACTCCATCTACCTATGTCGGCCAAAGTCAAACTCCAATGTGCGCTTCTCATGCTCCCTCCTCTGGGAGCTCCTCATGTCTCCTTGACAAACGAGGAATATGCACATCTTCTACTATTATCACAACAAGTTGGAGATTCCCCAATGCACCCGCTACCAAGACTTCCAGCGACTTCTCTTGGATAGACCGATTGGCTGATTGGTGATTTTCTTATGTATCCTCAATGTGCCTCGTCTGCTCACCTCACGTCTACACACCAAGGTAACTCTGGGTTAGCCATGATCACCTCACACCTTGACTGGATTATTGACTCCGATGCTACCCAACACATGACGAGTATGCAACATCTTCAAACAATAGACTCTCATATTCCTCACTCATCTGTCACCTTGGTGGACAAATCTACTAAAAATGTCACTAAATGTGGCTCTGTCCCATTAACTTCTTCCACAAAATTACAATTTGTTCATTATGTTCCACATTTTCCGTTTAATTTACTTTTTGTTGCCAAACTTGTTGATTCTTTGAGATGCTATGTAACTTCTGACCCTACGGGTGTTGGTCTACAAGATTTGTTGAGTATGACGATAATTGGACGGGGGGGCACGCTTTGGTGACCTATATTACCTACCTTCTTACTCGACATCTCTTGTTGCCTTCATCGCAAATTCACTGTACACTAGCATCTTCGTGTTGATCATCCATCTTTCTAAAAATTAAAAATTTTAGATCCAACTTTATCTTTTATATTCTCATTATCATGTGATGCATGTCAATTGGGCAAATACCATACAGTGTCTTTTCCTGCTCATAGAAAAACAATCTGTAAAACTTTTGGTTTTGATTCATAGTGATGTTTGCGGATCTTTTTGTACCGCTAGTTATAATGGGTATAGATATTTCTTGACCTTTGTTGATGATTTTTCCAGAATGACTTGGCTTTTCTTAATTAAAATCGTGAAGAAGTTTTTCCTTTAATTAAGGCCTTCCATAAAATGATTCTTGTTCCGTTTGAGACATCCATTAAAATTCTTAGAATGGATAATGCACTTGAATATGTTCATCCGCAGTTGCTTCCTTTTGTTGCGAGGTTGATATGTTGCATCAACAATCACATGCTCATACCTCTCAACAAAATGGTATTGCTAACGTAAAAAGCACCACTTGCTTGATGTTACTCAGTCTTTGGCAATCCATGGCAATCTACCAAAATGTATTTGGTCTGAGGCCGTTTTGACAACCTATTTTCTAATGAACCGACAACCATCTTCTGTCCTCAAGGGTAAAACACCTTTTTCTATTCTCCATCCTAACAAACCGTCGTTTTCTCTCCCTACTCAAATTTTCGAATGCATCACTTTTGTGTACAACTTTGATCTAAAAGCGGACAAACTATCTGCCCGTTCTATTAGGTCTGTCTTCATAGGATATTCACAATTCCAA
Organism: Alisma plantago-aquatica; assembly: GCA_963693085.1. Taxonomy (NCBI): domain Eukaryota; kingdom Viridiplantae; phylum Streptophyta; class Magnoliopsida; order Alismatales; family Alismataceae; genus Alisma; species Alisma plantago-aquatica. Next base: position 162,549,573 of record OY856409.1, read on the forward strand.
AAAGGTTATAAATGTTTTGACTTTTGACCCAAAAACCCAAAGGTTACATGTCTCTACAGATGTCATTTTTCATGAACATGAATTGTCTTTTACCTTCACTATTGCTACTCCACCCGCTTCTCTTTTGGAGTTCGTTTCACTATCTCTGGGTTGTCATTCGCCTTCACCTCCTTTTCCTAGATACTTTATCTTCACCACCACCACCACCACCACCATCACCACCACAACCACAATAGAGAGGAGAGGAAGAGATGAGAAGAGAGAGAGAGAGAGAGTGAGAGAATATTCAGGCCATACATCCATCTCACCGCCGGAGTTACTGTTCATGTCGTCATTACTGTTTACGCTGTCGTTTTTGTTCACCGCTCTGATACCAGGTTGAGAATAAGATTAGATTGAATGCAATGGGATGAATACAAGACTGGACGCCCTCTCCTTTATATAGGAGAGGGGAGACGCCCTAAGACTTAGGATGCAAGTAATCTAAACGGGCTGAGATACAAAAGCCCACTAACTAATTAAGCTATTAACTAAATAGGCTAATATAGACTCTCTAACACAAATTTTCCCTAAAGTATATCAATGCAGGGTGATTACTGATTCATCACGTACTCCTCCATCATCATCTACTCCAACGGAATTTGACAAACCAATGTCTCTTCAACAAGCTCCCCGTACATGCAACAATGAATATCGTATCTATAACACTTGTTGCCTTGTTTATTTCTCTCCGCACACACATTTGTTGTTTGTCTTGATTGTACCACTATTCCTAACATGCGGCTGCCCTTAGTCATCCGGGGTGGAAAGCTACAATGGATGATGAGATGGCGACATCCGTGAGAATCACACATGAGAGTTAGTCGATCTGCCTCCTGGCAAAAATATTGTTGGGTGTCGTTGAGTCTTCTTGATAAGCACCATTTAGACGAGACAGTTGAACGTCTAAATGTACGCTTAGTCGCAAAAGGGTATAGTCGTACATCTCAGGTGGACTTCATCGACACCTCCCATGTGACTCTCATTGCCTCAGTACACATATTGATATCTCTGGCTACTAATACCTTTGATTGGAGTCTACACCAACTGGATATCAAGAATGTCTTCCTACATGGCGATCTTCTTGAAGAATCGTATAGGCAACAACCTCCCGGTTCCGTTGCTGAGGGGGAGTGGTACCAAAGTTTGTCACCCAAGACGCTCTCTATACGGCCTCAAGCAATCTCCCCGTGCCAGGTTCAATAAATCCAATTCCAACAAAGGACATGCCTTGGTTGCCATTTATGTTGATGATATTGCGATCATTGGGAATAATATACAAGTAATATCTAATCTGAAGAAGGCTCTCCAACTCAACTTTCATACTAAAGATTTGGGGAACCTTCGATATTTCCTTGGCATTGAAGTCCTTAGATCCAAATAAGGGATCAATCTCTCTCAAAGATGATACATCCTTGATCTATTGAAAGAGACAGGCATGACAAAGTCAAAACATGTATTCCACTCCGATGGACTATTGAAGACACCAAGTGAGGGGAAGCTCTCTCCTGATGCAGAGAGATATAGACAAATAGTTGGAAAACAAATTTATTTAACTATCACACAACCTGATATGATATCTCTTATGCAGTTGGGGTCGTTAGTCAACACATGAGTACACCTCTCTAAGCTCATTGGATTAGTATTCAAAGTATATTGAGGTACTTAAAGAGTTCCCTAGGGAAAAGGCTTATTCTATGGACGACCCCAACATAAATCAGTGACTATTGTAGGATATGCAGATGCAGACCGGGCAGGGGACCCTCAAGATAGAAGGTCTACCTTGGGATATTGTATCCTACTGGGTAATCATCCAATTGCTTGGAGAAGTAAGAAGCAAACGGTTGTTTCCTGGTCAAGCATTGAAGCCGAATATTATGCCATGACACTTGCATGTTGTGACTTGCAGTGGGTCCAATCCATTCTGTCTGAATTTGGAATTCATGCTCAACAAACATCACCATATTGTGATAATCAGGCCACAATTCATATTCACAACAACCCAGTCTTCCACGAAAGTACAAAACATATTGAAGTTGACTGTCATTTGGTACGTGATCTAGTCAAAGCAAAGAAGATTCTTACGCCCTATGTGAAGACTGGAGAACGATTGGTGGATATCCTCACCAAAATCACTTCCTCCTAGCCTTTTCTTGTATATGAATAACAAGCTGGGATTATACGATGTATACTCTACAGCTTGAGGGGAAGTGTTGAGATAATCGGTTATTGGGCTTGGCCCATTTAGATCAGTGTAGCTCCCTCTCCCTCTATATATAGGAGAGGGCTCTTATTGTTTTAAAAAACAGACGCTGCTTGAGGTTATTGCACATAAACATTTGATCCATGCTAAGTGGTAAGAATTCATTCTTCTATTGGATGAACAGAATTAAAATCTTTGGCAAGTTCCCACCATTGTATTGGATTGTATTGGCTGTATTGGATTATATCTGATGATCCAGCTGGAAAATTTTTGTTTGGTGTAAGACTTTTAAGTAGGGAGAAATGGAAATAATCCTGCATTTTTGGACAAGTACTTGATGCTGGACGGGCCTATCCTTCTCAAATCTGCTGGACCCCGAGATCCAGCATGGCCGACCATACTCTTGCGCTGCTGCGCTGTACAAAAAAATGGTGAAGAGCCCGCTGTCCCTCACGGAAGTGCAGATAAACCGAACACAAAGTTTGTGTTGCAAGGACTTTTAGAACCAGAAATTTTTAATACTAGGATTATCAAATGCTGTATTCCTGCAAATCCAACTAGATACAGCAATGTAAATGTGCCCTATATGGAATCTGGAAGAAAGTTCCTAGGATGCCTAATGGTTATTTAAGACGTTAGATTGTATCATAAAGCCTTCAGAGCACATCGGACTCAACCCCTTGCCACATCTACGGCCAAGGGAAAAAGGCCCTCAGCAGATGTAACTGAAAAATTGTAATAACTCAGAAGAGGAGGTTATTGGTGCAGGGGAATAAGGTCAAGATCTCATGTTGAGAAGGGTAGGTGTGGAAATGGTAAGACTGGAGAAAAGGAGACAGTGGTTGTGGAGGTCAGCATTTGCTGCTCTTGAGGTTGATGAATACACACAAGCCAGGCTGGACCGCTCCAGAGAAATTGAAGAGGTCATTAAGATGGAGGAGCTGTGCTGCTCTGAATTGTAACTCTTCTTAAGCTGCTTTTCTGGATCAGTATGCAATTGGCTTCAGCTGAGACTGCAGTCAGAATCTATATTTCCAGGTGTTGCCTTGTGGCTGCCAACAGTGATGGCAGTGTCTGAGTTCTTTCGGAAAGGGAGATGAATGAGATTAAGGTTGGACTGGAAACCAGTATCTATATGCTGCTCTTGGAGTAGTAATTTGGAGCATGAGGACACTGGTGAGATCTGCCTGGCAAACATGACTTGGGCCCCCACTGCTATTTTAAAACAATGAATCACCCAGGGCTTGTATTGTTTTTTCTAGTAGGAACCAGTGAAGAATGGTCGTCATTCTGGCATTTCCCACCAGCAACAAGTTACACTGGTCGTTAATCACTCGGTTACCCACCAACTGGTGGCAGACAATGCTTTACCAGACAACATACTACTCATCGGTAATCCTTTTTTTCATAAAACTTTAAAATTAATATGTTTGAATCAAAGATCAAATTATGAATATTGAATTCAAGTTCATGCATCTTTCTTAACCTCTCATCTGCAGTAGAAAAACTATGAAGACTTCTGCAAAAAGGGATTAGTAGAGTATCCTGATCATAGTTTTAAAAAGCGGTATGCGTTATGCGTGCGGAGAGGTCACCTTATAGAGTATATGCGGTATGCGGGAGTATATGTGGAAGTATATGCGGTTTTGAATTTTCTTAGTAATTAATTAGTATATATAAAGTAATCGCACAATTGCATATTTAATTAGTCCATTACATATTTAGACCCTAAAATTTGAGATAGATTCAAATATAAAGTTTCAATGAAAAGTAAAGCGCCATTTTAAATGCATTCTAGGATCATTTAAACATAAACTTCAATGAAGCATGCACAAAATGGTTTATCACAAGTAGATAACAATCAATATTAACCACATCATACAAAAAATGCATGCATGTTCAAGAGGTCCAAAATAACAAACGTTAAATAAGCATGTGTCTCGTGTACACAACATACAACGAAATAGTACGTCAAGAGAATGTTATCAATAAAAATATAATCTAGTTTGGGCCGAGATAACAAATGTCTATCTAAAAATCGCTGACTAATTGCCCTTATAAGCGGGTAAGTATATGCGGGCAGCTTATGCTGTCCGTGCGGCCTTTTTTTAAAACACTGATCCTGATAGTTTAATCCGACATGAAAGGTGGTTACGATGTTTGCCTGTAGAACAAATGAGAGTTACTGTTTAAGCTACTACTAGATGCTGTCATATTTTATGTTTTTCCCATATTGGTTGATAAGTATTAGTATTGCTGACTTTTAACTTTTTCATATTTTCTGCCACAATTGTAGGATGGGCTAACTGCCGAAGAGAAGAAGAGTCAAGAGCCAGAAAAGTCAAAGCCTATGGAGGTCCTCTGTCTAAACTTCTGTTACCTTGTTTTTCAAAAGCATGCTACTATGTTCTCTATTGAAATTTTTACCATATCAGATGACAGATGCTCGTTGCAAGAATTGTAACGAGAGGGCAGGAATTGTTGATGTTATTAAAGCGGGAAGGATGGATCGTTATCAGGTAAGGCATGGCAGATAATTTGTTCTCAGTAGAAAATTTTCTCTAAGAGAAGCATCAAAATGATAATTAATGTACTTCCGTCCTTTCACCTGAAAATTGCAGTTGGAGTGTAGCTCATGCGGGTATCAGTGGTATGCCTCTCATGATGCTATTTACTCACTGACTGTAGATGCTTCTACTGTGGGCAACGTTGGAACAGCACCGTGGGCAACGGCCAAGTTTGAAGATGTTCAGAAGCAACGGAGTCCCCATGAGAAGCCCTCCCCTAACATATTCCAAAAGAAAACAGCGGCTTATATTCCTACTTCGAAGGTCCAGAAGTCATTCAAAGGGAAAGGCAAAGCCAATGAAGGCAACCCAACTGCGGAGTAAGTCTGTATTTCGCATGGTTAAAGGACATGATACGTTTTAAAAGACTTACGAGTACATACGAGGTAGATAGTTCCTTAATGAGATAGAATGTAGATCCCTAATTCAGAAATTATGCAAATCTAACTGGTTTGTCTGCACAGACAGCATTCAGTGGATGAAACTTTGTGTGTGTGTGTGGGGGGGGGGGGGGGCGCTAACTTCAGAATTTACTGTAACAAAAGGGCGTTTGTGGTGTATAGACATCATTCAAGACAAATGCACAAAAATCGAAGCTAATTTAGATACTGTGTGGTAGCTGATAATCTGGCACTATATACTGCAAAAATGGTTGAAAATTATCCAGGAGAATACCATCTATTGGTTGCATGATTCTGGCTGGTCAAGATTGTGATTATCATTTTTTCTTGGAACGTAGTTGCAATCTATGAATCAAGGAGATGCGATGTCCATGTTATTTTTTGCCAAATTATATCCATCGGCATTCTTATGCCCTTTAGCGGTATACATGAAGTATGATAATTCTATTGGTATTCGACCCATATTGTTGCCCTCCTTCAGCTTGAGCAATGCATGTAATTTGATTTTGTTGTTTAGAGAAGCAAGCGACTAATGACTCCTCTGCTAGTTAGGGCATGTCTGGTTGGGAGTAAAACTATTTCACATTGTGAATTCTGAAACAGGAAATCAAAAGGTTCGAATTGGAACTATAACATATTCATTTGGTTTGACGTAATCAAAACCCTTCTGGTTCGTTTTCTGCTGTTTGTTACGGCGCAGCTTGACGGTGAATTGGCGTGAATACGTACAGAAATTTTATCAACAGTGATCTGCGCACTGTAATAAAATTACCGGATATCTACTTTTTATACCTTTCTATAGGATGATAGGCACACAGCAGAGGTATCGGAATTTATCTATACACCAGAATATCTGCTGCTTAGCTGGACTGACTGCGGAAACAAACTCAGTTTTGTACGTTGTCAGAATCGACTGAGGGTCTGTTTGCTACGGTGCAGAAGGGTGCAGATTGTTGAATATGGAAACATCTCATATAAAATCATACTTTTTCTGTTGCACCGATCCTATTTGGTATAAGGTGGGTCAAACCTTCCGCTTTTCTTCGTAATCCTTTGGTACAGAGCCGGCGGTAGGTACAGTTGTATAGGCCGAACTGCACCCCACTACACCCTTTTCGGGGGTGGTACGAACTCCAGATTTTATCAGCAAAAGTGGTACCGGTGGTGAGTTGAAACTCAACGTTTTTGTTTTCCCATTTGCAAACCAAACGAAAACCACCCTCAAATTCCTAGAGTTTTAATGTAATGATCTTGTTTTACACCCTACCAAACTAGCCCTGAGTTCCACTCTGCGGGTTGCAAAGTAGTCGAACCAAATAAATGATTTTGAGAAAAAAAGTGTGGGTTGCAACTCAACCACTTCAATTACGGCTCAACCAAACCAAACGAGCCCTTAGTCACTTGCTATTCGTACTGCTAACTTTTAACTTTTCGCTACCAGAACTCCTGACTTTTAACAATTCTTGCAACGAGCATCTGTCGTCGGGTATGGTAAAAATTTCAATAGAGAACATAGTAGCATGCTTTTGAAAAACAAGGTAACAGAAGCTTAGACAGAGGACCTCCATAGGCTTTGACTTTTCTAGCTCTTGACTCTTCATCTCTTTCGGCAGTTAGTCGTAGGCATGGCAGAAAAACCCTGTCTGACCCGACCCGACCCGCAAATATCGGATTTTATTGGGTTTTAGGGTGGTGCGGGCTGACACTTGAAAGTATGTTTCAAGTACGCGGTTTTGTGGGTTTGCAATCAGTAGACACGTGGGCACCAGGGTCATCGGATCCTTACTCTCGCCGTCTAAGGACGACTGAAGCAGCGGTGACAATCCCCTATATTTTGTATTGAATATTGATGTGTCCCAGAATCATCCGTTCCGGCATACGGGTGAGATTCTAGGCAGCCTCCATATGCAGCTGCTATTCAACTCTACCTCAACCTTTACCAGTGCCTCCGTCTCCTGGACACCATGACCTGCAAGGTCCATAGGTTCCTGCGCTTGGAGGAGTGCCTACTCTAGGACCTACTCTGTGTGTTCAGGGAGTCCGACAACTACGCACGGTTCTACATGTCCGCCACTATCCCGGAATCCACCGCCAGCACCGGCGCCAATAAGGAGTTCACGAATACGCGGATGTCTGACGGAGTCCCGATGTGGTAGGCGGGGGCACTGCTGATGGGTCATCATCTCCAGCGGCATTCACCGGCTGGTTGATTCCCCTCCACTTCCTCTTCGGATGGAAACACATGTAATTAAGCATGGCTTTCTATAATTTGAACTGTCCCCCACACACGCTGCATAGAGTGGTGATCTTCCCGACGGAGGTGGTGTCCAGCCTCCTCTTCTTTGGCCGGGCAACCGTGGTAGTACTTGAAAAACAGAAGCATTCTAGCAACTTTTTTACCAATCTGTCCAATGATTGTTAGCATTTCAGTAGTTGCTATCACCGATTGTTTTGTTTTCTCTATAAAATTAAAATATGTTATTGCTCATGTTCCAGCAGATATGCAGCGTGATAAGAAATTGTGTTAAATTTGTCTAGTACAATTGCATCTTTGGACCAACTTGTCCCCTGTTTTTGTGTAATATGCTAGTGTTGGATAGCTTATGATTGGGTTCGTGCATAAATCATAATGCGTCTGTATGTTCTGTTTAGATGTCGAGAGTACAAGAACTATACAATAGGTTGGGCGGGGTTGACATTTTCAGGTGCTGATTTTTTCAAATTTGGAATCCAGAAAAAATAGTAAAAGTGGTATAGTTACACACCTGAACAGATGCATGCATATAGCAAAGTGCATTTCCGGGTCGGGGCAGGTATGCACTTATGGGGCTGGGGTTTTTTAGGGTTGGGTTTTTACAGATTTTTCTGTGTGCGGGTTTTTTCAGGTTTGTGTTTTTCCGGATCAGCAACGAACGGGTCGGGTCAGGTTTTCAAAAACCCGACCCATTGCCATACCTAGTTAGCCCATCCTACAATTGTGGCAGAAAATAACAAAATGTGAAAAGTCAGCACTATTGGTAGAACTTCAGTTTGTTAATTCATTAAGGACCCGTTTGGTAGGGTGCAGTAAGTGTGAATTGTGTGTTTCTAAAAATATGGAGATTAAATGGATATATTTTGAACAACATAGAGGGTATTTGGTAGGATGTATTCCAAACTTAGAGAATTCAATCCCAGATGTTTAATACAAATCTGGACGTGTTCATATTAACGTACATGAGCCGTATTCGTTGATCTATTATAGAGAATTGTCCTGCTATTCACGAACATCAAAGCCGCAATTCATCCGAGAGGAGTGCATGGATCACAATTGGTGTCCATCGACAGAGAGGTGGGCTGGCGAAACTTTTGGTTATCAGCACAATTCTATCAGTCACACACCTGTAGCCCACACCGCCAGTGGCGAAGCCAGGAATTTTTAGTTGGGGGGGCACCACATAAATATAAATGGAGAAAATATGTTGATTTAATAAAGTAAAAAATTATAGAAGAAGACAAATATTGATAAAGATTCATAATGTTTACAAAGCATTACTGAAATATAAAGAAATGATACTAGGTATACTAGAGTTGACCACGACGACTAGACATTCCTTGAAATCGGTTTATAATTGCCTCATTGCTAATTGAAGAAAATATTTCTTTCTCAATATACGGAACAAGACAATCATTCAGCCAATTATCTTCCATCTTATTGCGTAGCCGGTTCTTTACGATCTTCATAGCTGAAAAAACTCTTTCTACTGAAGCTGTTGCAACAGGTAGAAGTAGTGCCAACTTTATTAGCTTGAACACTAATGAAAAATCTTTGTCTTTTTTCAACTCTACTAGCTTTAGCGCAAGACCATCAATTCCTCTTAGATGTGACAACTGAGGAGTTTGGACGTCCAAAATATAACTATCAAGTTGTACATCAAGTCTCTCAATATCAACTGCAGAAAAATCTATGGGATAAAATTTTGCAAGTTGAATTAGTTTTTGTTTATTGAAATGGCTAAATCCATCACTTGGGTCAAGACAAGCGACACATAAAAGTAACTCTGTATTAGTCTCATTGAAACGGTCATCTAACTCTGTTAACATCCAATCCATTATGGTGTTGAAAATCTCAAACCTATAATGGTGCGTACTTGTGACCTTTTCAAAATTTCTTCTTGATCTCCCATGTGGTACAAATATCTCATCCATGTTAGGAATAGCTATCTCATGCTTCTTGCAAAACTCAATTACTGTCTCAATAAAGATCTTCCATTGGTCATCTTCTGTTCTCAAGGAATGCAGTTGTTCTTTGGATAACTTTACTAATGCCATAGCATTCACGATATTCTGATCTTTTCTTTGCAAAGCTTGTGATAACTCATGTGTTTTACCCAAAACAAGTTTCATCAAATGCAATAGAAAGACAAACTCAAATTGTTGAATTTGATTAGAAAAAACACTCGCAAGGCCTCTTTGTTTTGCATCTTTTCCATCCTCGACAATAATATCCAAAACATCAACAATAGAAGGAAATAAGAGGACAAAATTTATTAAAGATGTGTAGTGAGAACTCCATCGTGTGTCAGTTGGTCTTTTGATGCCAAGTTCTTGATTTAAGCCTGTACCAGTAATGATTTCACCACAATTGATTTCATCATTTAGTCTCTCCACTTCTTTTGCTCGAAGAGCATCGCGTCGCTTACATGAGCCACCTACGATATTCATGATATTTGAAATTGACTCAAATAGAGATGCTACAAGTACATGTCTTTGTGCAACTGCAACGAGAGCTAATTGAAGCTGATGAGAAAAACAATGAACATAGAAAGCAGAGGAGTTTTCTCTTAGAATTAGACTCTTTAGTCCATTAAATTCCCCATTCATGTTACTTGCACCGTCATATCCTTGTCCTCGCAGTTGTGAAATACTAAGATTTGTTGCACAGAAAAATGAATCAATAGCCGACTTGAGAGAAACAGCAGATGTATCAGTTACATGTGTAATCGCAACAAAGCGTTCAATAACTGCTCCTTGTGCATTAACATATCTTAACACTATGGCCATTTGTTCTTTCATGGATGCATCTCGGGCTTCATCAACCAAAATAGTAAATTCACCATTTCCAATTTCCCTTACTATTTGATCTCTTATTTCAATAGATATTACTTTGCAAAGATCTTTTTGTATATCTGGAGAAGTCAATTTTAAATTCCCTGGAGCATTTTCTAAAACCACTTTGTTAATGTTGTCATTGTGGGAAGCAAGAAATTGTACTAGCTCTAGAAAATTACCTCTATTATGTGAATTTGAACCTTCATTGTGGCCACGAAAAGCTAATCCTTGATTTAAGAGATACCGAACACAATCAATTGATGCCTCTAGCCTTGTACGATAATCTCTTTTAACTTCTTCATTTTGTTTAGATAATGCCACATCAATATTTTGAACTTTATTCATTAGGCCATTACACATTATTCGAGCACTATTGTGTGTGCTTGAAGAATTACCGATATGCTTTTCAAAACCTTTTTTCTCCTTCCAATTTGTGTATCCTCTACTAACAAAAGCAGGATCATGACCAGTTTGTGGAAAGAGATAACAATAGAGGCAATACGCTGCATTTTTTTCTTTGCTATACTCTAGCCAACTGGGGTACTCATCAAACCATGAAGGATTAAATCGACGAGATTTTTGTCCAAACTGTGTAAGGGGGAATTTATGACCTTTAGGTTGACAAGGCCCGTTCTGTAAATAAGATCTACGAATGGTATCTCGAACATTAACACAATAACTTGAAATATTTGGCCTCAATCCTGGATCAAATATTAACTCCTGTAAATTGGATTCTACCCGATGGGTCATTGAAGGACTCGATACTTGTACTTCATTATTTTGAATAGGATTTTCATTGGAGTTTGAATCATGTGGTTGCTTTCTCTTGAGAAATCTCATCATTGTAATTAAGTGACTGTAACATAATAAATTTTGTTTTTGAGAATATCATACATTCTAGATTGTATATATCTTAAAAATATGCAAATTTTGATGATCATACTTCAGTTCTAATAATAATGAATTAGTGGATAAAACAACAAAAATGATACCTGAAATTTTCTTATAAAGCGTACTTGTATGTGAGTCACTTCTTCACAGAATTACTTTATTTTCAGCAAGAGATATATAGGCCAGGTTTACACTCCAAGTCAAGAGTAGAGAATTCTATCACATCAAACCAAGAGCAGAATAATAATTGTTAGTAGAAGAATATTTGCTCCAAAAAATTTGTATAGAATCTAAATCTGGTACTTTAACAAATATAATTCTCTTGAAAGATAATAATTTTGTGCGAGCCGACTGCAAGAGTTTTCCATGTGTTCAATGAGATAGAATATTTGTATATTAGTTTACATCATTGTATCGTAAAAAAGACAATAAAATAAATACATATAAGAAGAAGAATCATTTCTAAACCGAAATAACTTTTACCCTTTAAGACTAAGAGATTAGAGAGCACAGGCCTGTCGAAACGGATGCAAAGTTATAATAAGGACGCTGTGTATGCAACCAGTTGATGCAAAACTTGTACCAGTCCAAAGCAGCCACCTGCTTTCCTCAAGAATTTCATATGCAGCAGATTAATATGTGCTAGTAGCCACCTGCTTTCTTCCGAATCCAGCCAGAGAGAAGACGATGCAAGTTCAGTTTTGTTTGTGCCGGGGAGTCCCTGTAGGATGTAGGCTGTATTCCGTTGTTTTGGTTTAAATAATTAGACTTTCTATTAATGCCGTTATCAAGTGGCAGTTCCGAGAGGAATAAAGAGGGAGTTGGACTTGCCGTCGCTGCGTGGGAATATGAATGGGCACGGAGACGGAACGCAGATATCAGAATACATATCACGCTCGCGCCGAGAACACGGTATAACGAACAATTTTTCTGTTGACCTGGAGGCTGCAGTCGCGGGTGGGGTGGGCACTCTGTGTACACCTCAGTAGCTGTTTCCAAGATCCGAAATTTTACAAGTACAAAATTCATTTTCAACTAGGCAACGGGTAGGGCCTGTGCCCTCCCGTGCCCACATGTGGCTACGCCACTGCACACCGCCCGACTACTCATTTTTTTGGCGCAGTACCTTTTCCAGGAATTTGGACTGAAAAGGGCAATGCGATGTAGTTTCAAACCGGCCAACTACACTAGACTACACCTTACCAAATGCTAAAAAAGCTGGAAATGGTTGGGTTTGAACTTCATACTTTCTTCTTACACCCTACCAAACAGGCTTAATGTTAGTTTAAACATCACCGGACCGGCCATTCAACAGGCTAAACAGGAATCTGTACAGGGAATTGTTCAGCAGCACATCGGTTTTCTTGAAATGGATCAGTTAAACAGGCGCCTCAAACCAGCAATTCTGCCCTTTTATTTGGAGCGGTCAATTGCATAATGAGAACTATGGTCGGTGCAATGCTCCTCCAAATACGCTGATTATTGCGCCGTGGTTGGACAACATATTATATATGCGTTATTAGCTTTACTTACTTTAGGAAGCTGTAGGGATGAGTTTCGGTCTTTGGAATTGCAAATCTGGTAATTGAGTTAGGAGAGACAATAGTCTCCCCCCTCCCTCAAATTCATGACAGAGGCCGGATGCACGGGAGGGTGGTAAATTCAAGACGGCTTTTAAGAATCGAACATGAGTCCCTTTGTGAGGGAACACCGTGCTTGACCACTTGGATCACTCCTTACCGGCAAAATTACAAATCTGGTAATTGAAGTAGAATCCCCGTGTAATGGAAATAAAATTCAACTCCTTACATTCTTTTCGTTTGGTTTGACACAGTTTACGGCTCTACTGCTCTAACTACCTGATGAGTAGATTGCTTTCAAGCACAATCCTCAGTGAATAGCTAACCTGCTCGAGGTGACGGCTCCGGAGTGGATTGACATTGATCGGCATCAATCGCTAATGGGAGTGTGACCTACAACGGAAACAATTGCAAAATATTCAAAATTCCCGTGTTTTGGTGTGGTTGGTTCCCCCACAGTTCCGTATTTTGTTGTAGTTGGTTCTCCCAACTATTCTATCCGAGGGGAATTGACAATGTGGTTGGATTTCTATCCCAAAAATAGTATAACTAAATTTTTTTTCGTCGAATACCTTCAATATGGCTGACAGGTCCACCATCTTTCGAGAAGTTCGTCTTCGGTGTCCTGTAATCTATCGTTGGGTTGAATTTGACTATTGTTCACCATCCAGTCTTTACTTGGATCAGGATGTGACTATTACGTCGTCGACAGGGGTCCAAAAAGGTGACCCACTTGGCCCGCTTCTTTTTCCCTTGGCCCTTCACCCCCTTATTTTACACTTAAAGGATGGATGTCATTTAGATTTATTATCTTTCTACCTAGATGATGGGACTCTTATTGGTGACATTGTTGTGGTGTCTAAAGCCTTGTCTCTTCTGCAATCTTTAGGCCAAGATTTCGGCCTTCATTTTAACATTATCAAAATAGATATCTTTTGGGCTTCTGATGACCTTAGAAGAGCCCCATATTGTGGATTTTTTCCTTCTAAGATATCCTAACCCATGTGGGGTGTTAAGCTTCTTGGTGATCTAGTTTCTCTTGACCCATGCTTTGTAGTTGATTTGCTAAGGAAGCGTGTGCTCAAATCCTTAGATATGATGGATCTCCTTGCCTCGCTCAATGATCCACAAATTGAACTTCTTGTCCTTACGTCATGTGTTGGTATGCCCAAGTTGGTATTCTCTCTTCGATCAACGCCACATGATTATATTGCTTTTGTCTTAGAAGACTTTATCGTGGACTCCGTCGTTGTCTGTCTCACATTGTTGTTGGTGAAGGCCAAGGTTTCGACGATATACAATGGTGGCTTGCCACTCTATCCATATCGCTTGGAGAGTTGGGCATTACAAGTGCCCAAGATATTGGTAGTTATGCCTTCATTGCTTCTCGAGTTCACACCATGGAGCTTCAAGACTGTATTCTTCGTAAGGCTGGTCCCATTCATGTTGGCAGCACGTTCGACATTGCTTATGAGTCCTTCTACAATCTCCTACCATCGTTTTGTTGGTCCAAGATGTCTAGTTTTCCTTCTGCCACCCCACAGACACAGTCTCTATTGGCATATGTCTACTACAAAATGGTCTTCTACCGCTTCAAGGATTTTGTGCTGACTCCATGACAACATGTTGTTCTTGCTTCCCTACGAACTGACCATGTACAAGATTTTCTTTTCACTATTCCTATTGATGGTCTGGGATTATCCATGTCACTAGATAAATACTGATCCATTCTACGTTACTATCTTTTAATCCCACTATATCACGGTGATGAGTGTTGCCCACTTTGCCAAGCTTGATCCCTTTGGTGACCATGTTGTACATTTTCGAGTCCGTTCTAGATTCAAGTTTCATCATGATGTTGTTTGAGACGCCCTCTTTGACATTCTTTCTCGTGGAGGGATAAAAGCTTTAAAAGAATATACAATCGTCTTTCTTGATTCATGACGTGATGGTTTTCACGCTCAGAGACTTGCCGACATCTTGTTATATGATTGGACCAATCACAAGCACTCTTGTGTTGATCTTACTAGGGTTTCTCTACTGACTGACAATATTCCTACTAGCTTCAAGGCTGAACAGAAAGCTTGTGATGCAGTTGCACACATAATTCACAAACATGGTGTTACATGTGAAGTAAACAACTATCATTTTCTGCCATTTGCCTTTGATATCATTGGGGTGCTAGCTAATGATTCAATTTCTCTCTTACGACACGTCCAAAATATAATAAATAGAAATGTTATCATGCCATCATCAACATCTTTAGTTTTTGCCTTTCGGTCTTTTGGGATTTGCCATCCAAAAAGGATTAGCGGCCTAATTTGTAACTCGTGCCTCTGCAAAGACATTTCTTTAAAATGGGGAGAGTATGTGAAGTATCTAATTTTGTGACAACTCGATGCCACATGAGCGAGATTACTCAAAACAAAGCGCGTGATTAAATACTAACAAATCACATACCTGGAAAATAGGATAAATTAAAACTGATCTCATAATGCTTTGGCGAGTGCTCTTTTTAGTAAAATAATTGCGGACATGGAAGCTAAGTTTGACATGACTGTTAAATAGAAGGCAGCTTTTGAGTGCCTACAAGCTGATCATATTCAAGATTTTATCCTTACATTCCTATTGAGGGACTTAGTCTACACATGTCACTAGTGGAAACTATAGTATCCTCAGATATCGTCTCATTATTCTTTTATTTTAAACCGATGAGATATGTCCAGTTTGTCGTAAGGCGTGTTTGGGCACCTTTGGAGAGCATGAAGCTAGCTCATTACAGGGAGCTTCCAAGTTTTGAGTACAAGCATGATCTTGCTAGAGATGTTCTCTTTGATGTACTCAGACATACATGTGTTGTTACTAAGAAAAAAGTACATGTGAACTTTTTCACTGATCCACAAGAGGCGAGATTGACACTTTGACCTGTCGATGTTTTGATTTTTGGATGAGTCTGAGGGAGACATGCATATATGAATCTGATAAGAGTTTCTTCCACTGCTCTGATTGAAGAGTGGAGCTTTTATAGTGGGACATGATGCCCTTAAAGCAGCTTCAGCCAAAGTGGTTAAGCATGAGAAAGTATGTATTGAGAATCAACACGCCTTCATCCCTTTTGGATTTGATACTTTTGGATTTTTAGCACCATCAGCTATGGAGCTTTTGAAGAGGGTCAAAAAATTTATGAATAGTAAAGGTATGGCTCCCAAGTGTATGGATCTAGTGTTTCATAGGATTAGTTTTTCCATTCAGAAAGGACTAGCAACGTAGTTTGTTGCCCGCTTGTAATCTACTTCGATGTAAATTGTCCTTTTTATTTAGCCAAGATGCAGATATCTCATAACCATTACATGTAGGAACATGTTACATTAGGGTCCACAACTTGTAACATATCACATACCATATCAGGTACATGCATCTGTATAGTGGCCACAACCACTCACCTGTATACAAAAGGACATGTTCACATACACAACCCATATGTACAACCAAGACATACTTCCAAAACCACGTGTCGATATACAGATCATATACAAAATGCAACCCTCCTAAACATGAGAGTACATGGATGATAGATAGGAATCTACTACAACACCACAAACATCATCCAACCTTCAAAAACCACTGATCTCCAAGTTGCTAGTCTTCAACACATGATCCTGCCCACGCCACTCACGACCACCTAAAAAGATGTGGCGAACCACGAGGGTGAGACCATGTCCCAGTGAGAGATATAACTCTCAGCCAACAATCATTACTACAACATGATATATTATCAATAAATAGGATTAGCAGATTCAGCTAAATGAGTTATTTAAACTAATTGCTTAGGTTAGGAAGGTTGGGCATCTATAACTGATAAGCATGGAAACATGATAAGGAGTATGAAGACCATGTATAATAGTTTATTTCTATTACTGTGTTATATAACAACTAAGTAGTAATAAAAACAAGACAAGGATAAACATCCAATGTGAAGTGTGTTTAACCTACAATGTTATACTATACGGTTTTATTATGTCTTTATCAATGCCTTGAGGATTTGAGTTGTACCACCCAAATCCAAGAAACCACTGTTAAGTTGAAATCAATGTCATACAATATCTAAGAAGATCCAGAATCCAAGATCTTCTCCCCACTCAGTTAGTAAGAGTCTTCATCGTAGTGACATACTAGTACATATCATATACATGCTATAATCACAAATAAGAACATGCAATAATTTAAAACACACAAACGATGGTTATGGACATACTATTGTAATTCTTTGGAGCCATACAGAATTACTACCACCTAAGGTCCACATCATATGATACCTATTGTTAATGAAGATTTATGTTTGAACCAATTGGGTTGATTAGTTCAACTCTTGAACCAGTCGGCTCGCCTCCTGGTCGCTCGGTTGGGCTCTTGCAACAATCATCTGGTTCTTAGGTTCAAACAACATTGGAACTCCTTCAGCCGATCGGTTGGGCTACCATTCGATCGGTTCATCCTCTTGTCGTATGGCCTCCTCGGTCTTCCAGTGGATTGGTTTGTCTTAGAAGTCAGTCAGTTCATCTTGTGCAAAATTTCTTCTCACGATGATACATAAATTAAAACTATCATATTTATTATTACGTTGTAAAAGGGAAAACCTCGAGTTACATTCAAGGGGAAATAGGAAGAAGAGAATTAATTTATATTTAGAAAGAAGAGAGAAATCGGTACACAAAACGATTAACAATAGAAATAAACAACCACAACTATGCACACACGGATCTGGGGTTATTGGCCATAACCATGCTTCACATCAACCATCAAAATTAATTTTAGGATGACGTGTACAAATTACATATATATATATATATATGTTTGTGGAGTCGTATGTGGAATTTAATCAGATATCCACATTAACCATTTTAATATTCGCATCGTATGAAATAAAATAATGAAAACCTAAATCAGATCATATCGATTTAAATCCTAGATACACCGTAAATTGACGGGGTTCTGATACCACTATAGGGAAATCGGGCACAGATATAGCAGCGGAAACAAAAAAATTAAAGCCTGATTCCTGACGGCAAGATCGTGTCCACAATAATGTATCTAGGAAGAAAAGGTTACAAAGTTATACCTGGTCCTGGAGCAAGTCCAACGACATTACCCTTGTAGTAGCATTGTGCTTCTTCTTCTTCAGGCAGCAACACGCTCCTTCAGCTGCAACAACACTCGAACAGTCATCTCCACTGACCTCCTAGTGCAGCACCACAGACAACGGTTGACGATGTCCTCTTACCAGCAGACGACGGTCTCCTACCTCTATAATAGTCCATGCAGACCATCAGGAACTCCACGTTGCGCTACCCGAGTCAATGGGAAGGAGTTGTCCCCTCCTATCAACGTACAAGTCGCTGACATGCTCTCCCACAACTGATCTCAGTTGTTCTCTCCCTCTCTATCCCTCCCTTTAATGAGTGGGACTTGCTCGGGCTCTCTATCAGTTACCACAACCTGAGAGGACAATAATTGTCAGAGCAACTAATTCTCAATTATGTGTGTTGGTAAGCCTACAATACCCCTCTATTTATAGTAGAGGCCAAGATTAGGGTTTCCAGTCTATGTGGGAGTAGAAGGGTCCAAAATCATGAATCTTTTGGAACCTGCTAATGGCGAAATGGTCATTTCTCATAGTGAACCATTCATTTCACTTAGCAAGATGGTCTTTTTGAATAGTTTTCTATTCACAATTGAATTCACAATTCATTTCTAATTAATGTCCAACATTAATCCTTGTACCAATCAAATTGAACAAGTGAAACGATTCAACTATTCTCATGATTTGAGAAAATCACCATAAGCTTCAGTTGGCTTGACTGAGCCGATCGGTTCACTAGGTTAACCGGTCGTCTCACCAACCTGATCCGATCGGTTCATATAGCAAGCCAGTCGGTTGGTGCCCTAAGTCATGTAGAATCAGCCAATTCAAATTTTCAATCAACCTGACACTCCAACCAATCGGTTCAACACTTGAACCGATCAGTTCAAAGTCCAATCAGTCAATTTTGAACCTCATTTGTTTAATTAAATTTCTAAACACCTTTAGTAATCAATCTAAACATCATTCATGAATAAACTCATTTAATATGAGTGTATCCTATATGTGTGACCCTATAGGTCCAGAATTACCTTGGCAGTGAATGTCCATAACCAATTATGACATCACAAGCAAAGAGCAGTATCTAGTCGCACATCATTGCTATCCATGTAATTTGAAAAGTTGGAGAACAACTTCAACCTACAATCTGTGATCAGTGTTAATGTGATCGTATAGTTCCTTTGTCTATGATATCCGGATTGAACTCGAGGTATGGAATCCTCATCCTCTCAATGTTCAATCCATGTTCCTTGAACTAGAGCAGTCTGTTTGAGATGCATGTGAGCTGATATATCACATATTGAGTCACACGAGTATGGCCATACATTTCTCAATCTCTCTTACTAAGAGGCCATGGATATCAATCTTCTGTAGGAGGGACAAATCCGATCTACATCACTCACACTCAGTCCCCATGTGTCACAACTACCCAATCATCACCTTTATGGAAATCCTTATTCAAGGTTACGTTGGATGATGTCAAAGTATACCGAACGACATATGATGAATATAGAGACTTCAGGTCTAAGAACCACAATCACCACCATCACTATGAGAGTTAATTCTGACTACCATTCCATGGTCTCCATGTATCACTTTCATGGTGGGTTTGTTTGATACACTGTTCTCTAACATGTATATGTGTGAGTGACTTGAGATCATATATCATGACTAATGAGACTCTATCATTAGTCAAAACACACTCTAGTCTTATGTATTATTGTTGTCTATTTTGTTTTCATAGTAATATCCAACCAGGGACATGATAAGAATGTATGTACTCTTAGCATATGTATGGTCTCATTGTTCAAAATCACGTACTTGAAGACATAGATTATCGAGTAACATCATTCTTTAGACATCTACTTCATCTGTGTCATAATCTCATGACTGAGACAAACATAATAGATAGAATTACCTTTATTATTATCAAGTTAGGTATCTAATGCCACATATCAATCATCATATGATTGGCTCTCTAGGCATACATACTAACAGAGTCCCAGTTGCACTTAGAGACGATCACCCACAAATCATATTATAAGTGATCTTAACATGCCCATCATGTTTTTGCTGTGCAAGCACTTTTATAGAATATTTAGCAACATTTGCGTCAAGTCAGTATTTTGTAATTTTCATATCTCTTTGTTGTATGACTACTCATGTTGGAACCTCTTACAAGTTCACCCATATGAACTTCCTAATCCATATAGTATCCTTTGTTGTTCACATAAAATAGATATACTCAACTTCTATTGTATATTTAAATAATTGTCATTAGCTCAGAACCCTTTCCAACTTACAATTTTTTTAAGGTCAAACGTAATTTTAGATTGAGATCGTTAATTTTTCAGTTTGGAGCTTGCATTGGTGTAGATTTTTACACCCAACTCTTCCTTATTAACACAACTAAGGAACTGATCCTTTTTGTGCTTCTCAAGCACTTAACAATGTTCTCTATGGTCATCCGGTGACTCTTACTAGCATCTGACATATACCCTCTCATCATGTCCAATACATACAAGATTACTAGATAGGTATATATATATCCTATCATCATGTTGAATGCATATGAGATAACTGAATATCCTCTCGTCATGTCCAATACATACAAGATAACGGGATAAGTACATAACATTAGATTCAAGACAGATTCAATCACAAATGCATATGGCATCTATCCATGTGTTCTTATTCTTCACAATAAATGGGACACTAGGCTCCTGAGAGACTAACTCCATGGACCATGGACAAGTTTTCTCTCATTGATTCTTGTATGTTGAACCCTTTCAACATCTTACCAATGTGTGTACTCTTTCTTAGGTCAAGAAAGTTTCCAGATCTATCTCTATAGATCTAAATCCCTATCACATAGGATGCTTCAGTAAACCCTTCAGAGAAAGTTCTTTTCTTGCCAATTTTTAATATTTGTAGGATAAGGACGTTATTCTTCATCATTATGTGGAATATAAATATGCTCCCACTAAATATTTTTTATTCAAAGATTTCATCTTCATTTTGATTCAAGTCAGACTCTTTGATTGTCTTGTCAAAGTAGAAGATTCCAGCTCTGAGATACTTGCTTCAATCCACAGATTGACCTTTGTAGCTTATAGACTTCATTTACAATATTGGATTTATAAAACCTTTAGGTTGTGTCATATACACATCCTCATAATTATTCCAATTAAGGAATCCAATTTTAACATCCATATGCCAAATCTCATAGTCATACTAAGCTGCAACAACAAGCATGATCCAGATGGTAACTGGTGAAAGACTTCATCATGTTCAACACCTTGAGCTTGTTTGAAGCTCATTGCAACCAATCTATCCTTCCATATTGGTCTTCTTATAGAGACCCAAATGCACCCAATGGGTATTACCCCTTAAGGTGGATCCACCAAGGTCATACCTTGTTAGTTTACATGGAGTCCATCTTTGATCTCATGGCCTCAAGGCATTTCTCATATTCTAGTCCCTCAATACTTTCTAGGTAGGTTGTTGACTCATATCTATGATCAACTCACTTCCTTCTTGAGTTATAAGATATCATTATCTTTCAAACTCAAGGCGTGTTCTTCTAGAACTATGAGGTATTGTGTTACATAAGGAACTTGAGATTCTACAACAAATTGTGATTGTCCTTGTTTCTACTCTAGCTCTTTAGGTTCTATGTTTTCTATATTTATTTATAATAAAATTAAGTACAAAGTCACATGTTTGGATTAAAAATTCAAGTACAAGGTATCTCATGTAATCATCATTTGACTGACTCTCAAGGCATACACACCAACACATCCATATAGTAATTATCTATGTAATAAATTCTTTATCCATGTCTTCACCACTTGCATTATTTCTAAGGACCCTTTGCATATAACATTTAATAAGAACCTCCCTTCAAACCCAAAATTCCATATTCAATTATTTTCTCTATGTGGACCTTTCCAAACCACACACCCATGGATGTAATATCTTAGATCTTCCTACCTCTCCTTCGTCAAGGTCTCAATGTTAAAATACTTGATAATTCAATTCCATTATCTATTTCCAAATAAGACATTAGAAAAATGTCATTGAACCCTAATAAGAACATACACCATTTTCCCTCTGTGATACATCAATGCTATTGAAATTATATACATCCTCAATGATAGTAGATCCATCTCACACCTTGATAGAAAATCATCAAACTTTCTTAATTCTTTTCTCCACAATGTCTTCCTTACACAAATGGTCCCTCAGTCATGGCACAACATCTATGCACTAGGTGAGTATAGATGGAAAAAAATATGGGCATTCCCATCTTTTTATGCAATGTGGAGGTAGTTAAATGCATTACTAACTATTTGGTGCCTATACACCCCTCATTCTGTCTTAGGTATCAATACATGTAACTGCAACAAATCTAGAATTAACTTTTTCATTACACATATATTATACTCCACATGAACTGATTACTCCTATTTTCGGGGTAAACTCTTATACAATTAAATTTTTACCACATTATAGGTCATATGATTCCATTATTTATAGTCTAACAATCTCCACTCTTCATTATTCTATAAGCCCGTCAAACTATCATAGACAAAACGTCATGCAGTATGTGTCATGCCCAATCAACCTACCAACAAACCTATATCAAATTCCAAAAAAGTTAACATCAAGGAAGACATGAAAGAATACACTAATTTTCCCATTACTAAAACTTATGATAAAGTTATTTTTGTCCCACATTCAAACTCTAATAGTATGTGTAGTCTAAAAACATCTCTAGCCAAGTAGTCATCTCCAATAATCTGACCAACATAATTTTCTCAAATTCTAAAAAAACCATGATCAAGGAAACCCCTAAAGAGTATGCTAAAGATATGACATGCTTAATGAACATCCCCCTAGGCAAACTGTATGTTTATGGTGACTGCTTGGATACACCAGGAAAAGCCACACTATATTATTATCAAAGTATCGCTTCTACATACAAATCACATAATAAAAAAAATAATCCCCCATCGTCAAATGCCTCCACTTCACTCCCTCGTACACCCACCAATGAATGATTATAATTTAGACCCATCTGATAATTTCCTCAGTTGAGGTTCTTTAGACCGATTTAGATATATTTTCTATGATATGGGTATCGCCTACTCCACTAAAAACGATACAATATACATCTATGAGGAAATCATCATAGCTATGTGTTGGTCTAAGAACACACTTAAAAATGATATTTTCACTTCTTTTGATATCTTGTGTCGCTAATTAATAGATTTTGTCGATCGTATTCTAACAAGTCATTGTCGTGGTTATTTTCTCATGAAATAATAGAGTTATATTCTAGAAAAAAGGACAAATTGACTAGACACATCATTCACTCCCTTCAACTTGACATTATTGTTATCCAAGAAACAAAAAATCTCCTATCTAGTGAACATATTAGATCAACTGGAGGTTCTAAGATTAATAATTGCTTTAAAAAACCAGCTGATGCTTCTAGTGTTGGTATATTAAATGGTAGGAATCATGGTAATCATGATATTACTACAAGACATCATCCCATTATTTGATTCAACCACACTTTAATTTTCCTATTTGCATGGTTTACATGACTTATTTTGGAGTTTATTTAAATTTTAATCATGTTGCCTAACGATTCCTACATATGTTTTGTTGTATGGCGAGAAGCTATGGTCCCAAATCTGGTTCAATAAAGTTTTTTGAGAGTTGTTGATTGATAAAACTTACCTTATGTGTTATGTACTTCATGGATCAAGCATATTGATCATACAATGTTTATACATATTGATCCTATATGCATATTCTATGTTTATGTGCATGTTTTGACTATGATATAATCCCTTCAAAAATATTTTTGAGGATTTCTTTCAATGTGTTTGTATCTGTTGAATGGCACCCTAAATTGAACTTTATGTTGGGTTTTAGGGGAGGCATAGAAGGCAACGGAAACAAAAAATTTCTTCTCCCAAACCCAGAATAAAGGAATCGCGTCAATGTCTATACAATAGGAATGATGGTTTGTAGAGGCATACGTTGTCCCAAGGCTTGCTCGGCGACATTACCTTACGGCTTGCGCAGTCTTCACCTCCAGTCTTGGACGGTGTCTATGCAGCTTCTGGTCTCACTGGAACTATCAGGATTGACATCTGTCCTCCGAGCGGCAGAAGTCTCCCGCCTCTGAAGTAGTCCACATGAACCACCTGGAACTCCGATCTCCTTGTCCCACAAGGAATCAGAAGGAGTCACACCCTCCTGTCGGCGTACTAGTCACCAACACACTCTCCTGCAACCAGTTGCTTTTTCTACAGTTGTCTTTCCCTTGCTCTTCCTCCCTTATTGGGTAGTACTTGCTCAGGCTCTCTCTCAGTTACCAAAACTAGAGAGAACGACAACTTTGCAGAGCAACTGGTGTTCTGAGTTGTTGTTCCTGAGAATCCCCCAATACCCCTATATATAGGAGGGTCATGGGATAGGGTTCTCTATCCCAGGCAATGCGGGATTAAAGCAAGAGTAGAAGGGTTCAAGATTTTCCATAAAACAACCAACTTGCGCCTGCTGAACCGATCGTTTCACACCCTGAAATGATCATTTCATGCACTGAGCTGGTCGTTTGGGACCTGAGTCGATCGTTTGGGGCTCTGAGCCAATCAGATGGAGCTCTGAACCGATCGGTTTGTGGTCCTGATCCAACTCAAATTGACTTTCAAATTTTTTTCCGATTAATCAAATATTAATCCTTATCCAAATCGAATTTGTATAAGTGAAACAAATTGTATTTGCAAAATAGTCTTCTGACTTTCCAAACAATCTCGGTTGGTCACATGAGCTGACCGGTTCAACAATTGAGCCGATCGTCTCATTGCACATGAGCTGATCGTCTCACCAGTTGAGCCGATCGATTCACCAACTTGAGCCGATTAGTTCATCACATGAGCTGATCGGTTGGAGCAGTAGACTTGTGCAAATCAGTCAATCGCAATTTCAATCAATCCGATACTCTAATCAATTGGTCCATAACCTTGAACACTATGATACTGAGCTATCAATTGATTGAGTGTTTAATTAAACTACTAAACTCCTTTAGTAATCAATCTAAACATCGTTATGTGGATAAACTCCTCTTCCAGGTTAAATCCTATGTGTGTGACCCTACAGGTCCATTTCACATTGGCAGTGAAAGTCCATAACACTTATGACTTCACAAGCAAAGAGTGGTGCCTAGTCACACATCAGTGCTACCCAAGTGAAATAGAAAGTTGGAGAACAACTTTCAATCCTAAAATCCGTGAATGGTGTTACAGTGAATGTATAATTCCTTTGTCACTGATATCCCGAATGAACTCAAGGCATGGAACAGTCATCCTGTCAACATTCATTCACTTTCTTGATCTCAGAGTGGATTGGAGGAGATATGTATGACATCAATATCACATATTGATTCACACATGCATGCGCACGCCTATCTCAATCCTACTCATCAAGTGGCCATGGATATCAAACTCCCTCAGGAGGGACAAATCCCATATCTATCACTCACCCCTCAAAAGCCCCATGTGTCAAAGTCACCCAATCATCACCTTTATAACAACCCATGTTTTAGGACTGCGTTTGATGATGTCAAAGTGTACCCAACGACATGTGTTGAGTGTAGTGATTTCAGGTCAAAGAATCACACTCACCACCATCACTGTGAGAACTGACTGTGACTACCATGTCATGGTTCCATGTGTCAAACTCACAGTGGGTTTGTCCGGTAAACTTGTTCTCTAACAAGTACCTATGTGTTTGGTTTGATATCTCCATATCATGAATAATGAGATTCTATCATCAACCAACACCACAATCTAGTCTTGTGTGCCATTGTTGTCTATCTACCTTCCATAATGACATCTGACTAGGGACATAATAAGAATGTACAAACTCTTAGCATCTGTATGATCTCATCGTTCAGGTCCTGAACTTGAAGGCATATGTCATTGAATATTGTCATTCTCTAGACATTCAATCTGTTCTATCATTATTTCATATGATTGAACCAGAAAGAATTGGAAGCTTGCCTTTGATGTTTATCAAATCAATCTTAATGTATCCCACCAATCATCCCATGATTAGCTCTCAGGGCATACATACCAACAGACTCCCACTTGCACTGCGAGCCAATCACCCTTGAATCATATTCATAGTGATCTTCAAACATATCCCACATGTTACTATGCTCTAGTGCTAACACAGTGAGTTATGGCAACACCTTGCCAAAGTCGGTATTAATTGCATGTCTCTCATCTCTTTGTTGTACGTCACACGTATGAGATGGAGTTGTCGTAATATGTGATCTTATATTCCTTTGCTAACCTTTAGCCACATTGCATGACCAAGTACTCCTTACTTGTCATCAATGACTAGAATATTTATAAGTTCATCTCATGAATTTCTAGATCCATATAGTATCCACTACTATTCTCTAACACACGAATACTCGGCATTTCCTTTTAAACATCTTTAATGGAATGTTTCCATTTATTAACATTCACTTTTATATATACCCCATATATATATTGCGATTAATTTTCTATCCTCTTCGGAAGTTCACATCAGTGTAACTCTTTACAGTGAACCCTTCCTTATTTCCATAGAAGATAGAACTAGTACTTCTCAAGTACTTATCAAGTTCTTATGGTATTCCAATAACCCTTACTGGAACTAGACAAACATCCACTCATCATGTCCCACATACGAGTTATCAGGATGAGCACATCATATTGTCATGTCCTACATACAAGATGATAAATGCATTTTAATCTTGCCATGTCCATACATGCAATTTAATGGGATGATTACACACATGATAGATCCATATATATTCTTCGTGTTCCCATTTTTCATAAGAATTGGACACTTGGCCTTGGGATACTAACTCCATGTAATATGGACAAGCTCTCTCCCACTAAATCTGTGTATATTGAACCCTTCAGTATAGATTGCCAATGTATGCTTTCTCTTTTCAGGTCAAGAGGTTTTCGAGAACTATCTCTATAGATCTCTATTCCTTTCACATAGGAAATGTCTCTATCTTCCTTAAAGATAATTTCCACTTTGGATTTCCATTCTAGAACATTTCATTTCACATCAACATGTGGAATGTGAATATGCTCCCACTAAATCACAGATCCCTTCTTTATCTTTGATATATCAGTCAAATCCTTTGATCATATCATCAAAGTAAAGATCCAACTTTGAATTGCTTATAATTAATCAATCACATTGATTAGTCCATTGCAACTTATAGACTTCATTTGCATTAATGGATTCATAAACCTTATAGGTTGTGTCTCGTACACATCCTTGTTTTATTCCTCATAGGAATGCAGTTTTAGTATCTGTATGCCAAATGTCTTAGTCATTAAGTTGCAATTAACACACATCATCCTTCTCAAAATGTCATCCATGTGTCTTAGCACTTAAGACTCATTTGCACTTATGGATTTCATTCCAATGGGTGCTACCATCAAGGTCATACCTTATGGTTCACATGGAAGTCATTTAGGATGTAATGGTCATAAACCATAACTCAAAATCTGGTTTCTCATATTTATCTAGATAGTTGACTCATCTCATGACCAACTCATCACATAGATAATTGAGGTGTATCTGTTAAGGAATTTGAGAACTCACAATACTTTGTGATTCTTAATACCCTTTTTTAGTGTAGGGTATTCTTTATTTAAGAAGAAATTAGTTATTTGATAATCATCCTCTAACTCCTTAGAGTATGACTCCTTGTTGATTTAGACATCACCATGTCTTAATCACGAGCTTACTATGATACATTATCATAATCACTCACAAGGTTCTCAAACATTTGGTTCAAGTATTTCATTCATTGATCTCATCAAGAATTAACACTTTACCAAATCCGTACTTCATCTATGATATTCTTGAACACTTCAAGATATTCATATTGGTATTTCTATAAACACCATTTGAAGTATTAGTATTTGCTCCAATAGGTATGTAAATACATCACATGTATTATACCTAACAGGATAATCATTCTCCCACTACCACTAGTGAAGATTGATTTATCATGTTCAAGAGATTCATGTCTCTTACTGGTTCTCTAACCAAAAGAGTCTAGATTTATCCATCATATGGAAACTAGAAATGAATTTCTCATTATTTATGCTAATTTGATTGTTTGAGTTATCAATAACCTTTAGGTATCATTTTATCTTATGCATACCAAGTATCACAAGATAAATAAGGCATTGCCACAAAGATCATATCTTTGAAATTGAAACATCAACTTTATTAATTGGTATCATTGTCATACAATATGCAAAAATAAAGGTGTTTCTATCCATTGGAAAATATGAAATAGCAGTTCATAACTCTATTACATGCCTTTGAGACTGAAAATAAACTAAAGTACTCCTATCTATGGTGGCAACACTTGCCCCATTTATTGAGTGCTTTACACTTTATATCTTGGTATCATATACCTCAAAAATGTTACAAGTTTATTTCATGACACCTTCAGGTGGAGACGTTTGTCGCCTCCTTCTTCTTTAGTTCTTCTAGATAGAGTGGGAAATTCCTTTTCCAATGTCCTGGCTTTTGACAATGGTGGCAATTGCCTCTCTTGGTCACGCCTCCTTTGGCCTTGAGAGCTGAAGACGCCTTGGGCTCCTGGATAGCTTCAGAACCCTTCTTAGCTTTGCCCTTGCCCTTGCGCTTGGACTTGCCTTTCTTGTTACTGATCATCATCACAGACTTAGGCTTGTCCTTCTTCATCTGTGTCTTAGCTGTCCTCAACATGCCCAACAACTCTGTCAACGGCTTGTCAAAGTTACTCATGTTGTAGTTCATCACAAACTGACTGTAGGATTCTAGCAACGATTGTAGTATCACGTCAGTAGCCAACTCTTGGCTCAGGGGAAATCCCAGTCTCGTCAGGTTCTCCACATACCCAATCATCTTGAGTGTGTGAGGACCAACTGGATCTCCTTCTGTCATGATGCACTTGAACAATGCCCTGGAGACATCATATCTCTCTTGTTGTGCTTGATCCTCATACATGTTCTTGAGATGCTGAATCATCTCAATGACACCCATGTTCTCATGTTGTCTCTACAACTTGTGGTTCATGGAGCACAACATCAAGCACTTTGCATCAATGGTATCATTAGAATGCTTCTTATAAGCATCCCTTTCTGCCTTTGGTGTGGTAGGAGCAGGTTCCTCTGGAACTGGAGTATCCAGGACATAGAGCTTTCGCTCTTGAGTGAGAACAATTCTCAATGTCCTAAACTAGTCGTGGAAGTTAGTCGCATTCATCCTGTCCTTCTCAAAGACCGATCACAACAAAAAGTGATTGTTTTTTGTTGTCATTTGTACTGCAATTTATTCTAAAACTCAAATTTGACTTATTTGATTGATTTGAAAAGTTGACGATATAATTAGGACTTTAATTAATTATCGCTCCCACTATTTTTGTTCAAATTGATAGCCCTCACCATCAATTCATAAGATCGTTGTGTACAACCTTCTAGTGGGCAAGATCCTAAAATCCTCTAAGTCATGGACCAGCTAGGACTGTCACCCACAAATTAGATCTTCCAGGTAGGCAACTTTTGCCAATTGCATCATATGCAACTATTGAAAGATGTCATATGCAACTCTTTGCCATGATCACCTCCATGCCTCAAGGTGCTAGATCCTATCTAGGTCACCTTGTTAAGTCCGACCCAAAGCCAACACGATGAATATGCACCCTTCTAGGGAAGACCCACATATCCATCCTTCACGCTTCCACGAGATAGACGGTGCGCCACGCTAGGGCGTGCCCACACTTGGTCGATTAAGTTTTTCACGTGTGTCGCATTTGGAAGGCATCTAAAACTTTAATATTTAATGAGGGATTTGGTTTTTATAGGTACATATACATATCTAATCACCACAATATATAGTATGTATCATATACA
This sequence comes from Alisma plantago-aquatica, assembly GCA_963693085.1. Classification (NCBI taxonomy): domain Eukaryota; kingdom Viridiplantae; phylum Streptophyta; class Magnoliopsida; order Alismatales; family Alismataceae; genus Alisma; species Alisma plantago-aquatica. Next base: position 162,579,487 of record OY856409.1, read on the forward strand.
TGCTATATCTCACAGAAAACATGTGAAATGATAAAAGCGATGATTATGGCCATCCTAATGTGATTCCTCGAGCCAAGAGGAATCACGGTCATCTAGGTCTACATCACATGCAACCTGTCCATGATGAAGTGCTATAGTCATCCAAGTTGATCAACTCATCACATGAATGACCTACTCATCCTGCCTGGTCGTATGGGTGCCACCATTCGATCGGTTGGCTCCTCTAACTGATCGGTTCGCCTGGTCATCGTGCATCTCTTCATGGATGCCACCCGATCGGCTCGCTCCTCGAACCGATCGTCTGGATCGCCAACTGATCGGTTCACTCCTTGAACTGATGGTCTCAATCGTCGTCAGATTGTCCGCAGTTCTTTGACATAACAGGAAATAAAATCTATCATATTTACATTTGAAATTGGGAAACCCCGAGTTACATTTGGGGGGAGCAAAGGTAGGAAAGAAATCTCGAGTTATCTCGAGTTACATCAGGAATAAGGAGGTAGGGAATCGGTGCGCATACCAAGATGTAAGAAACCACATACAACCAAGCACACATACATAGGGTTTATTGGCCATAACCACGCTATACATCTACCACAAAACTCGTTTAGGGACGACACATATCGAGTGCATTCATATTACATATCATATATGTATATTGGGATTTGTGGATTTAGGATTGGACATGCATAAAGCCAATTTTACTCACATCGTATGCAATAAATAGAGGCGACAAACCAAAATCGATCACATCGATAATCCTAAAGTATAGAGCAGTTGATGTGGCTCTGATCATATCATATATGTATATTGGGATTTGCGGATTTAGGATTGGACATGCATAAAGCCAATTTTACTCACATTGTATGCAATAAATAGAGGTGCCAAACCAAAATCGATCACATCGATAATCCTAAAGTATAGAGCAGTTGATGTGGCTCTGATACCACTGTTGGGTTTTAGGGGAGGCAGAGAAGGCAGCGGAAACAAAAATTTTCTCCTCCCAAACCCAGAATAAAGGAATCACGTCAATGTCTATACAATAGGAAGGATGGTTTGTAGAGTCATACCTTATCCGAAAGCTTGCTCGGCGACGTTACCTCGCGGATTGTGCGGTCTTCACCTCCGATCTTAGACAGTGTCTGTGCAGCTCCTGGTCTCACCGGGACTGTTGGGATTGACATCTATCCTCCGAGCGCCAGAAGTCTCCCGCCTCTGAAGTAGTCCACACAGACCACCTGGGACTCCGATCTCCTTGTCCCATAAGGAATCAGAAGGAGTCACACCCTCCTGTCAGCGTACTAGTCACCAACACACTCTCCTGCAATCAGTTGCTTTTTTGTAATTGTCTTTCCCTTATTGTGCCTCCCTTATCGGGTAGCACTTGCTCGGGCTCTCTCTCGGTTACCAAAACCAGAGAGAATGACAACTTTGTAGAGCAACTAGTGTTCTAAGTTGTTGTTCCTGAGAAATCCCCAATACCCCTATATATAGGAGGGTCATGGGATAAGGTTCTCTATCCTGAGCAATGCAGGATTAAAGCAGGAGTAGAAGGGTTCAGGATTTTCCACAAAATAACCAACTTGAGCCAGCCGAACCAATCGTTTCACACCCTAAAACGATCATTTCATGCACTAAGATGATCGTTTGGGACCTGAGCCGATCGTTTGGGGCTCTGAGCCGATCGGTTGGAGCTCTGAACCGATCAATTCGTGCTCCTGATCTAACTCAAATTGACTTTCAAATTGTTTCCGATTAATCAAATATTAATCTTTATCCAAATCGAATTTGTACAAGTGAAACAAATTGTATTTGCAAAATAGTCTTCTGACTTTCCAAACAATCTCGGTTGGTCACATGAGCTGACCGGTTCAACAATTGAGTCGATCATCTCATTTCACATGAGCCGATTGTCTCACCAGTTGAGTCGATCGGTTCACCAACCTGAGCTGATTGGTTCATCACATGAGCCAATCGGTTGGAGCAGTAGACTTGTACAAATCATTCAATCACAGTTTCAATCAATTTGATACTCTAATCAATCAGTCCAACACCTTGAATACCATGATACTGAGCTATTAATTGATTGAGTGTTTAATTGAACTACTAAACTCCTTTCGTAATCAATCTAAACATCGTTATGTGGATAAACTCCTCTTCCAAGTTAAATCATATGTGTGTGACCCTACAGGTCCATTTCATGTTGGCAGTGAAAGTCCATAACACTTATGACTTCACAAGCAAAGAGCATTGCCTAGTCACACATTAGTGCTACCCAAGTGAAATAGAAAGTTGGAGAACAAATTTCAATCCTACAATTCGTGAATGGTGTTACAGTGAATGTATATTTCCTTTGTCACTGATATCCCGAATGAACTCAAGGCATGGAACAATCATCCTATCAACGTTCATTCACTTTCTTGATCTCAGAGTAGATTGGAGGAGATATGTATGACATCAATATCATGCGTGCGCATGCCTATCTCAATCCTACTCATGAAGTGGTCATGGATATCAAACTCCCTCAGGAGGGACAAATCCCATATCTATCACTCACCCCTCAAAATCCCCATGTGTCAAAGTCACCCAATCATCACCTTTATAACAACCCATGTTTCAAGACTGCGTTTGATGATGTCAAAGTGTACCCAACGACATTTGTTGAGTGTAGTGATTTCAGGTCAAAAAATCACACTCACCCCCATCACTGTGAGAATTGACTATGACTACCACGTCATGGTTCCATGTGTCAAACTCACAGTGGGTCTGCCAGGTAAACTTGTTCTCTAACAAGTACCTATGTGTTTGGTTTGATATCTCCATATCATGACTAATGAGATTTTGTCATCAACCAACACCAAAATCTAGTCTTGTGTGTCATTTTTGTCTTTCTACCTTCCACAATGACATCCGACTAGGGACATAATAAGAATGTACAAACTCTTAGCATCTGTATGATCTCATCGTTTAGGTCCTGAACCTGAAGGCATACGTCATTGAGTATTGTCATTCTCTAGACATTCAATTTGTTCTATCATTATCTCATATGACTGAACCAGAAAGAATTGGAAGCTTGCCTTTGATGTTTATCAAATCAATCTTAATGTATCCCACCAATCATCCCATGATTGGCTCTCAGGGCATACATACCAATACTTTATTACTTTAAATAGGCAACTGATGAATGAAGGGATTTTATCCCATATCTTACTAAAATGACATGTTATACTTAGACTTGAGAAGAACGAAATGGTCATTGTTGATCTAAAAATGGAATATCTTAGTGAAATACGTTAATGGGATGAAATTAGATTATTGTGCTATTTGTCATTTTATTTTTGCATCTAGAATTTTTATGGTATGATTATAATGAAATTTAATAATAAGGAAGAATGTGCAAGGGATACTCATAGATTCATTAATTTAGCTATGGGATGATTTCTCAAAAGAGTCTAATCGCACATGAAAGTAGCCATAATTAAGAGATCTTACCTCTTAAAGGTGAAATCTTTGCTACTCTATCTCTTCTTATTGATTCATATGATTCAAAGTGAACTAGGATAGGGATAATGTGAAATATCTTATGTTATGTAATAACTATAGTTAAGGGTTATATACATATAAGTTGATTGATGTTGTGAGGTCAATGCCATGTGATCGATGCCTTGTGGTCCATGCAACATGATCGATGCCTTACAGTCAATGCCTTGAGGTTGATACTTTGAGGTTGATACTTATAAGGTTTAATTCATTCATTATTACATCATCCTATAGGGGGAAATTGGGTATTTTAGAGATAATTTAGACTAACTGATAGAAATGCTCTTATATACTTTTCATACTTCAGATATTTAAATTTTTTTTGCATACATCAAATGGTCATCAAGAAGGCCTTTGGAAGGAAATGCAAGCTTGTTATTGATTTTGTGTTTAATCCTACAAACTTATAAAGGTAGATTGGTTGTGAAAGGATTCCATCAAATTCAAGGTGTTGATTATGACGAGACCTTCTCACCAGTTTCCATGGTTAAATCCATCAAGATCATGCTTGCCATTGCAGCTTATCATGACTATGAGATTTGGAAGATGGATGTTAAAGCAACATTCCTTAATGGGAATTTACTCGAGGATGTGTACATGACACAACCTGAGGGTTTTATTGATCCAAAGGAAGCCAATAAAGTATGTAAGCTACAAAGGTCAATCTATGGATTGAAGCAAGCATCTTGGAGCTGGAATCTACTGTTTTGATGAAGTAGTCAAATGGTTTGGCTTTAGTCAAAATGAAGATGAACCTTGTGTTTACAAAAAGGGTTAGTGGGAGCACAATCATATTTCTCATATTGTATGTGGATGACATACTATTGATGGGAAATGACATCCCTACTCTTCAGACAGTAAAAGGTTGGCTAGGGAAGACCTTCTCTATGAAGGATTTAGGCGAAGCATCCTATATACTAGGGATCAAGATCTATAGAGATAGATCTAGAAGGCTTCTAGGCCTAAGTCAGAGCACATACATTGACAAGGTGCTAAAGAGGTTTAGCATGGAGGGTTCTAAGAGAGGTAACTTTCCCATGTCCCATGGGGTTATGATCTCTAAATCCCAATGTCCTAGTTCATGTGATGAACGGGCACACATGAGTAAGATTCCATATGCATCATTAATTGGATCTATCATGTATGTAATGTTATGTACTCATCCTGATGTGTCGTATGCTTTGAGCATAACGAGTCGGTACCAGTCAGATCCAGGTGAATGTCACTAGACAGTCGTAAAGAACATCTTAAAGTACTTGAGAAGGACTAAGGATCAATTCTTGGTATATGGTGGTGAGGAAGAGCTCGTGGTAAAGGGTTACACCGATGCTAGCTTCCAAACTGACAAAGATGACTACATATCACAATCTGGATTTGTGTTTTTCTTGAACAATGGAGTTGTGAGATGGAAGAGTTCCAAGCAAGAGATAGTTGCATATTCTACAACAGAGGCTGACTATATTGCCGCATCTAATGATGCAAAGGAAGCTGTGTGGATCAAGAAGTTCATTTCTAAACTTGGAGTGGTTCCAAGCACTGGTGATGCAATTGAGTTGTTTTGCGACAACAACAGAGCAATTGCCCAGGCTAAAGAACCAAGATAGCACCAACGTTCCAAACATATTCTACGGCGATTCCATCTCATATGAAAGATTGTACAACAAGGAGATGTGAAGATCTGCAGAGTACCTACAGAAAGCAATGTGGCTGACCCGCTCACAAAATCACTTTCACAGCAGAAACATGACAGACATGTTCGATCACTTGGAAGGAGATTCATGAGTGATTGGGTATAAGTGCAAGTGGGAATCTGTTGGTATGTATGCCCATAGAGACTATCATTCGATGATTGTAATGGGATACCATGTAGACGATTTGTAATACTACATTGATCATATCAATAAAGGTAAGTTTTCAATCTATATGTTTGTATTTTATATTGTGATATGACCATAAAACTTATAAATGTCTATAGAATAATATACTCAATGACATATGTCTTCGGGTTGATGACCTGAATAGTGAGATCATATGTATGCACTACTACAGAATACGCCTTTGGCGTCGGTTGTTTAACCCCCTTTGGCGACGGTTTTAAAGCGACACCTATGTGGGCGCCGCTAAAGGTCGAACTCTTCGGCGTCGGTTTTCTAACCGACACCTATATGATCTATAGGCGTCGGTTATATATAGTTGGCCGACGTCTATAGGGTTCGTGCCACAAAGAAGGTCACCACTTAGGACACTTTCTACGTCGGTTAACAACTGAACAACCGACGTCATACTCCCAGACGACACGGCCGTGTTTCGCTGCACGGCCGTGTTTAGTACTATAGGCGTCGGTTTTATACGAATAAGCGACGCCTTTTCTACCACGGTCGTGCTTTCCTGCATGGTCGGGTTGTTTGTCATATTAGGCGTCAGTTTTTATCTAATAACCGACGTTGTAGGCCTTTGATGACGGTGTTTTATAAATAACCGACGCCTATACTTTATTTTTTTTCTTATCAGTTTGCATGCCTGCTCTGGCTGGTCAGCAGGATGAGAACCTGCAGTTCATTTTTTTGAACTGCAGGTTTATGACATCCATTGATATCAGCCTACAAACAGGCCACAAAGCTACAAAATCAACAAATATTTTTTCACACAAGTAGATACATTCAGACATCAATTCAATTCTCACATTCACACATGTAGAAACATTCAAATACACATAGAAACATTCAGACATGTATAAACATTCAGAAATATTCATTTACAAAATATCATTCAGCATCGCTATCAGCATCCCAATTATATCTTACAATCGCCACTGCTTGTATGGCTTTTGCCCATTCTTCTCTTACTTCATTTAATGCTTCCATCGTATATGGAGCATGTACATTTTTTAAGTGTTTACCTATAGTGTGGTCAGTTTTAAACACCTACAAAGAGAATGATGTATATATATAAGTAATAATATAAAAATAAGATTGATATATTTCATACTAACTAATGAGACTATATATAATACCTCATGTATGGTATTAATATCCAATGCGGCATGTCGGATAATCATCTTCATAAATCGCATCACATAGTATGCGCATGCCCAGCCGTTGTCTTGTGTAGCGCACTATAAATTGAAACATACAAAATATTAAAAAATACAACTAAGCACAGTTCACATAAATAATATATACATTGGAGTCGGGAACTTACTTTTACGTTCTCCCAAATTATTGGTTGGTTCTTTCTCCTTGGGACATTTCCTCTAGCATTTTTGAATGCATCTAAACCCCTACATGTTAATGTAACACAGTAAATTGCATAATTAAATAGTAATGTAATAACAGATGTTAACGGATATAAAAATGAAATATTTCTCACCAGAATAATGGCATTCTCAATATGTGTCCAATTTTAGTGTTCAATGTACTTCTCGCAGGATCTAGATAATAAACAGTGAACGTCCCAGGGACAATAACTAGTAACTCCCAATGTCTACCGCTAGAGGTAAAAAAGTTAAAAATTAATAACTCAAAATGCACAATAAAAATGGAATTTTCTTAAGTCCAAATTATAAATAAAGTAAACTTACTTGACATTGAATGGAGCTATTATTATCGTCTTCTTTTGCTAACTGAAAATTGTAAAAGCATCTATACAGTATTGTTGAACACTATCAGGGTCTTTAGCTACCATAGTAATCAATGATGGAATCAAAAAACCCACATGATCAAATGCAAATTGTTTGCATTGATCTTCGACTAAGTAGCTGTAAAACATGTATTACGTATGCATTAATATATAAGAAACCAGATCACCGGATCTTACACAAGGTATATGGATGTATAAACAAGATCTCACCTTATCCATGTCTCTATCATTGATGTATTCAGCCAATCATACGTAAACAACTCAATAATATCTTGTATAAATAAAGAGCTATCTTATGATTGACCTGCATAATCTGCTTCTAAAGAAACAATTATAGGGCAATGTATATTATGTGCCCGTAGCCAATATGCCATTCCCCTACAAGCAGGACCTAACGGGTATTTTAGGTCAGTTGGAACCCAACTTGGTAATGCAGGAAGTGGAGGTGGAGGCCTAGGTGCTCCGGTGTCTTCTTTTTAACCTGTATATATAATTTCAGATCAGTTGACCTCATATATATACATTAACAATCTAAAGTAATGTAAATTTATCTTACAATTTCAGTAGTGTAGACGACATCTGCTTTGGGCCACAATATCACCCCGCCTTCTACCTCACCAAGTGTATCAATATCTGGGTGGGCATATGGCAATGCAACTTCCCTCCAATCAGGTAATATACATATCGGGCTCACACGAATGTAGCCCTGAGGCATTGGAGTCCCATAAAACGTTTTCCCAGGAAGGGACTGGTAAGCCTGTGCCTCTGCAACAACACAGTCTTGCATTCTTAAGCGGCATGGCTTCAATGCCTACAAATTTACGTAAGGAATGTTATACATATATACATATCATCTTGAAAACATATCATCTTGAAAAGACTGGCTACAATGTCATAAACAATACTTACAGCAGACGTGTTAGGCGATGGGTCTCCAGGATTACTCACAGTATGTGCATCAAGAGAAGAGTGGGTCGCCATAGGCTGATTGGAAGCCTGAGATGCCTGCCACCGCACTATTTCTTCCTTGACCTTCTCAGCAACTATATCATTGGCCTTCTTGGCAACTATATCCTCGACTTTTTTATTCTCCTATACATGGATAAAAGAAACATTAGCTTCTTATTATTGAATTCCCTTTTGCAGTAACATTCTAAAAAAAATAGGTTACCTCTTCTTGTGAAAGTCCCGCTCTGGGTTTGCGCTGGGATGGCCCAAAGAATGCTTTGATCCCCACACCAGCGCCTGCACCCCTAACACGTCCAGGATGCTCTGGGTTACCCAGAGCAACTGTCAATTCATCCCTTGTGCCCTGAGGGATGAACATGCCTTGTTTCCTCTGCTCGTGCAGCTCCCACTAATCACCATCAATAGAAATTGGTAAGTTAACACCACAAATAATCAATATTCAAACGATTGCTCTAAGAGTTGTATTTTACCATTTTTGCAGCCGTTTCAACAGTTACGGGCTTCTTTATTTCACCCTTCTTGTTTTGCCTCCCAGCTATCCAGATATCATGGAAAGGCATGGGTGTGGCAGACTCCTGAGTAGGAGCAGACTCCTGAGTAGTCGCAGACTCCGCCTGTAGTCTTTGGCGAATGCTTGCATAGCCCTTTGGACCCATAGTGTGGTCATGTACATTCAGTGCATGCCTTGCTTTTTGCACGTCACTGGGGGCCTAGTTAGTATGCACATTAATGATTTGGTTAGTAGCACTAAATGTTAATCTTGAATAGGTGAATACAACGTATATTAATTAAATTGGAGTGACGCCTAATGCCTTGAATTCTTCATATTTTCTTGAAGCAACAAAATTGTCCCAATCTTCTTTGTCCAAGAAGTTCCACTGTTCAAGGGCTGACTTCTTCTTCTTATCACCATCTTTTATGTATTCTCTGTTGAGATTTGTCCTATAGTTCCTAAACATATTTCCAGCGCGTTGCATCACGCTTTTACGATGCAGCTTCTCATCCAATGCAAACAGATTCTGTAAAATAGAATTCTTATTAACTAGTATCCAAGAAAAGAATTGCAAATAATATAATTTGTAATCTACAAAATAGAATTGCAAATAATAATAACTCACGCATAAATCCTTCCATATCAAGTCTTTCTTCCCCTGAGGAACTTTATGCCAGTTATCATACTTAACACCACAATGTCTTCGAGTGACACACCCAAGATAGTTTACAAATTGCATTTCCTCCATTATCAAACTCCACAACCAATTTGGATCCACTACCACTTAGCGCTATTAACTTCTTCAACAGAGTGATGCCCCTTTTCTTGTTAAGTGTTTGGTGTTGCGCATCAAGTTGCTCCAGTGCTTCAGTGGGTACATGTGCATCATCAAACTAAAATTTGACAAAAATAAACCCACTGAATTAGCGCAATATAGAAATATGGGATATATGACATAACTAGAAGATAATGAATTTTATAGAAATACAGGATATGTTTTTAGAACTTACATTGGTATCCTCGCCATGCTCGTCATGGACAGCATGCTCATCATGGACTTCATGCTCATCATGGACATCATGCTCATCATGGTCAGCCATATGAAAATGTCATTAAAAAGGCAAACATTTAGCATTTGTATTATTAGAAAAAGGCAAACATTTAGCATTTGTATTAACTAGAAAAAGGCAAACATTTAGCATTTGTATTAACTAGAAAAAGGCAAACATTTAGCATTTGTATTAACTAGAAAAAAGCAAACATTTAGCATTTGTATTAACTAGAAGATAATGAAAAATCAAATCTGAAAATGATATTGATATTAAAAAGGCAAATATTTAGCTTCAATAAAAAATATAAACATACATGCCTCTAAAATTGTGATCTTTTATCAATTAACAATCCTTCATTGTGATCTCCGCGCACATATAAGTCATCATTAGCTTCAATATTTTGTGGAGTTGGCAACCCAACTGAGAATAGACTGGAGTCATCATACTTATCATAGTACTCTTCTTCATCTATAGGATCTTCAATGAACTGTCTTTTACCATGAAGAACAACCGACCATTTATCATTTGCAGGATCATTGATATAGAATATTTGTTTCGCTTGTGATTCCAATATGAATGATTCACCCTTCTCGCCAATCTTTTCAAAGTTCACCAAAGTGAAACCCAATTCATCCACTATAACTCCTTTGGTGTTATCAACCCAATTACATTTAAAGAGCGGAATTCTGAAATCTATGTAGTCAAACTCCCATATGTCTTCAATGACACCGTAATATGACATTTTAGCTTCACGTGGACTCTTATCCTTTGCACTTGCAAAATACATAGTCGACGCTTGAAGAGTGACCCCACTATTTTGGATGACACTCTTATCATCTTGGCGCTTTGTGTAATATGTGAACCCATTAATGTCAAACCCTTCATAAGACATAACAATCAGTTATCTTCAAACCACTTAGTAAAAGTCTTATTATGCTCTCCAGCAAGACACACTGAACTTGCTCGAGGATGTTGTCTCTTGATGAAATTGGTATGTTCCTCGATATAAACACTCACTTCATCCATTTTGTGTAAAATATACAAGTGAGCTTGTTCCAACTGCTCACGGCTGATTACTTTCACCCGTGATCCCAAAATTCCTTTGCCCTCCTCAATGTTCTTGTCATTAACAGGAGTGTTATTACCACTCAGAAAGTCATTGTAAAAATCCATAACCTCTCTTGCCACATAACCTTCAATAATACTCCCTTCAGGCCGATAACAGTTTTGAACATCACCTTTAAAAACGCTCATGTATCGTTCAAAGGGATACATCCAATGCAAGAAAACTGGTCCCAACATTTTCACTTCCCTAGTCAAGTGGACAACAAGATGTACCATGATATCAAAGAATGAAGGAGGGAAATACATCTCAAGCTGACATAGGGTAACAACCACTTCTCTTTGCAAATTATCGAGAGTATCAGGGTCAATAACTTTGCTGCATAGACTGTTGAAAAAGAAACAAAGTCTGGTGATTGCAAACCTTACATGCTTCGGTAATATAGATCGAATTGCCACGGGCAATATTTGTTGCATTAGAGTGTGACAATCATGAGATTTAAGACCTATCAACTTCAGATCTTTCATTGATACCAATCTACGGATGTTGGATGAGTAACCATGTGGCACCTTAACATTTACCAAGCATTCACAAAAGGCTTTCTTCTCCTTTCTAGACAACGTGTAACAAGCGGGAGGTAAGTATGTTCTTTTATTACCCATTTCACATAATTCTGTTAATTTTGACCTTATTCCCATTTCACGTAGGTCCAGTATGGATTTTATCCCATCTTTAGTCTTACCTGGTATATTTAACAGAGTACCAATGATGCTATCACAGACATTTTTCTCAACGTGCATTACATCGAAACAATGCCTGACTGTCAAAGAACTCCAATAAGGAAGATCCCAAAATATTGACTTCTTATGGAATGAAGAATTTTCACTCCGTGTGGCCATACTACATTGTGATTTCTTACCAAATTCATTGACAATGTCTTTTACTCTTTCATAAACAACATCCCCTGGTATAGGTTTAGGTGCACTCCGTTCATCATTCCATCCATTGAATGCTTTGCGCTTCCTACGATACGGATGGAATTTTGAAAGAAACCTTCGATGACCAAGATATACAGTCTTGTTGCCATGTTTTAGTCTTATTGAATCAGTGTTTTCTTCACATATAGGACACGCTTTAGCTCATTTGACACTATATCCAGAAAAATTCCCATATGCTGGAAAGTCATTAATAGTGCAAAACAACATAGCGTGCAAATGAAATGTCTCTCTTCCTGAAGCATCATAGGTCATCACACCTTCAGCCCAAAGTTTCTTTAAGTCATCAATCAGAGGTTCAAGATAAACATCGATATCATTTCCGGGTTGTTTAGAGCCCGATATCAACAACGATAGCATAACGTACTTATTTTTCATACATAGCCAGGGAGGAAGATTGTATATAACAAGCATGACTGGCCAAGTGCTATGTTGGTTGTTCAATGTCCTGTACGGATTCATCCCATCTGTACAAAGCCCAAGTCTTAGATTCTTATCTTCTTCACCAAATTTGGGGTACAATAGATCAATCTTCTTCCATTGTGGGGAATCAGACGCATGTCATAGGATCCCATCATTATTTTTCTTAACATCTGCATGCCACCTCAAATTCTTCACATCTTTCGGATTTGCAAACAAGCGTTGAAACCGTGATATTATAGGTAGATACCACAACACCTTGGCAGGAGAACCAATTTTGGACTCCCCCGAAGTCGTCAATTTATACCGTGACGCACCACATTTTGGACAATCTTTCAAATCTACATAGTCCTTTTGAAATAATACACAATCATTCGGGCATGTGTGCATCTTCTTGGCCTCCATTCCCATTAGGCACAACATTTTCTTTACCCGATATGTTGAGATTGGCAGCTCGTTTCCTTCAGGAAGCATTTCTTTCAACAAAGTCAACAATGAAGTGAAGCTTTTGTCGCTCCATCTATTGTTAGCTTTCAACTTATACAATCTCAACACAACACTAAGCTTTGTAAACTTAGCACAGCCTATGTATAACGGTATCTCAACATCATGCACAATGTTTCTAAAGATAGGGGGTGGATCGGTGTGCTCTACCCTACAACTATCCAGCATCGCATCAACGATGTCTACTGAAACTGGTTCGTTCACATCTACATCATCGGAGGCAATTTCTTCTTCCACCCAAGCACTGCTATCGACATCTACTGGTTTCGAGTTTGAAATCTCTCCATGCCAGTGCCATTCTATATAGCCTTGTACAATCCCGTTGCACATGACATGACTTTTGATTTCCTCACCAGTGTTGATTTTCAAGTTGTTACCGCAATGCCTACATGGACAGTAGAACCTATCTGTAGGTTTTTTCCTATGTTCCTCGACAAATCTAATAAACTGATCAAGACCAGATATAAACTCTGGGGTACAGTGATTGCGAATGGACATCCATGATCTATCCATTCTATGATCAAAGAGAAAACAAGTATATATTAGGACAAGATTAGGGTATACACTTACATCCTATCCAAGATTTACTCCTATTATAGTCCCAAACCGGGGACTATCCAAGATTTACTCCTAATGAGTAAATCTTGGACGGGTTTCTAGGCCAACAAACACATGTGATGTCATTCTTATATATAATAAATGTGTACCACCTATCCCATCCTTGAACACCTAATCTCACTAGTAAGTGTATAATGTGTATTGGGTTTTTGAGAAAATTTCGGCAGCATTTCCCCGCTGTTCTTTAAGTACATATGTACTTAGAGAACAAACGGGGAAATGCTACCGAAATTTTCTCGAAAACCCAATACACATTATACACTTACATCCTAAGTGAGATTAGGTGTTCAAGAACAGTCCCAAATCGGGGACTATCCAAGATTTACTCCTAATGAGTAAATATTGGATGGGTTTCTAGGCCAACAAACACAATAATAGATATGTGCATGTTAGGATTTCATCACAATTAATGTTAGGGTTTCATCAATGTTAGGTTTAATCAAATCAAATTAGGATGCTAGAATTGACAAGTTTAAATCTTATTTCAACATGCATCGAAATTTACTGAATTAAATCAAACATTAGGATTAGAAGCACAAATATATGCAAACAAAAAAAATTGTTCATATCCTAGGATTTACATAAAGCATTACATAAAAATTTGTTCATATCCTTACCAATAGCAAGCACGGCCGTGGCTGTGTTGGCTTACCACGACCGTGCTGGACAGCACGGCCGTGGTAGGCCAACACAGCCGTGGTCGTGCTTGCTGTTGGTAAATAGCTAGGGAGAAGGAAGAAAAGAGGTAGGGCTACCTGGAGCTAGCGTGGAAAGCGCGGCGGCGAGCGGCGGCAGCAATGGCGGCGGAAGAAGAGAGAGCAGAGCGGCGGGCGGTGAACAGCAGTGGCATCGGGAATGAGCAGAGCAACGCACGGCACACCAGCAGCAGCGGCGGCGGTGAGTAGAGGTGCACCAGCAGCAGTGGCGGCGGCGAGCAGAGAAGCACCAACAGTAGCGGCGGCGAGCAGCAGCGGGGTCGTCGGGCGATTTCAAGAGAGCGGCGGTGAGCAGCAGCACAGCAATATCATGATGAAACGGGAAGAAAGGGGGAAGAGCCGGGTGATCGGGTCTATTAAGTTGGTCAACGGCGTCGGTTATCTACATAACCGACGCCTATTATGCTTTAGCGTCGGTTGATAGTAAAACACCGATGCCCAACTAGACAACCTTTACCCTAAATTATTTGGCGGGAACCATTATCAGCGTCAGTTATTGAGGGATAACCGACACTGAATGTGGGACTTTTTGTGCAAATTTTCATTTTAAATAGGCGTCGGTGAATAGTTAAAAAACCGACGTTGTAGGTGACCTAAAATGTTTTCGCTCGAAAATTGGATTTCACGGGAGATTTTAGGCATCCGTCTGTTATAACTAGCTGACGCTGAATACAAAGTGGTACCCGTGTCTGGCTGGTCTTCGAATATAGTATTTCTGTAGTAGTGATGCTAAGAGTATGTATTCTTATTTTGTCCCTAATCGGTTGTTATTGTGGAAATATCCATAGGCATCAATAACACATAAGATTAGAATGTATGTTGGTTGATGGAAGAATCTCATTATCCATGATATGGAGATATCAAACCAAATACATAAATACTTTTGAGAGAACAGTGTATCAGATAGACCCATCTTGAGAGTGACACATGGATACCATGATTGGTAGTTAGAGTCACATCTCATAATGATGGTGGTGATTATGGTTCTTAGACCTAAAGTCACTACACTTATCACATGTTGTTCAATGTACTTTGACATCATCCACTGTGGTCCTGAATAAGGATTGCCATAAATATGGTGCTTGGGTGCACTGTGACACATGGGGATGACTGTGAGTGATATAGATGGAATTTGTCCTTCCTATGAGAGTTTGATATTCCGGACACTTGATAAGCGAGACTGAGAAATGCATGGCCATGCTGATGTGAGTCAATATGTGATATTGAGCTTACATATATCTCAGACAGTCTGCTCTATTTCAAGGAACATGGATTGAACGTTGAAGAGGATAACGATTCCATGACTCGAGTTCAATCCGGATATCAACGACAATGGAACTATACAATCATTGTAACACCAGTCATGAATGATAGGTTAAGTTGTTCTCCAACTTCTCCAATTACTTGGGTGGCAATGAAGTCTTGCTAGATACTAATCATTGCTTGTGAAATCATAATATGGTTATGGATATCACTGCCAACGTAATTTGGAGCCTATCGGGTCACACGCATAGGATGTGTTGGAATAGGAGTATAATTGTGGATTTGATTGGAATTGCTCTGAATCACATTGATTACTAAAATGTTTATGTAATCGATTAGAATAATATTGGAGTGACTGACTCTAAGTGCAAGTGGGAGTATGTTGGTATATATGCCCATAGAGCCATCCCAAGTGATTGCATGGAGTAAGATATTAATTAATCAATTAATGTGATTATTTGGTTAATTAATGAATTCCAGAATATTCTAATAAATCCACGAGCGTTTTAATTAACGTAGCGTTACTGTTTACCGATGGGTTCAGGAAACCCTACTTCCCTTTGTATCCTATTTAAAGGAGGTTTACGATTGATGTCTATATAAGATATCGAGAGAGACTTTTCAGTTTACACTCACGTACGTAAACCCTAGCCGTTACCATCCTTAGGAGAGAAAAGAGAGCAACACGCCGCTAGCACGCCACCGCACAGACATGACTCCTTCCCACCGACTTAGGAAGCGTGACGTGGAGTTCCAGTCCATCCGTGTGGATGAAGTAGAGACGCAGACGCTGAGACGCCTGTGTTCGGAGGATATCAATGACTACCCGTATGCGTTACGAGCAACGTACATCATCACACGAAAGGAGCACTGCCGGATCATCCTGCGATAGTGAACGGGAGAAAAGTTCCGTCCGTGTAGGTCAGCGTCATTGCACACCTTTGTGCATCGGGACATCGCCGGACTTGCTCTGCGATAAGGTATATCCCGCAAACACTCCTTCTGAATATGTTGTTATTGACGAGATCCTATTTTGGGTTGCGTGGATTTTATTGCTTCTTCCGCGCATGTTTTCTCAAAAAAACCCAACAATATTGTGGCAACACATCCCACTATCACACAGACAACGAGGTGTTATGTGAAAACGTGCGGAAAACACCATAAGCCACTAATTACCAAAAAAACGAGTTACTTAAAACTGATTACAGAACGCAGATAAACTGAGAAATGATTACATTTAGGTCCTCATGATGCAAGGAAAACATGTTATATAAACATGTACAAGATCTTGACATGTGTCCACAGGTTAGGGGATCAGCTGTCTAGCCATCACATGAGTTCATCACCTGTTATTACAGAACGGCCCACATCTGGCCAGCAGCAGGATATACAAAACATCATCAGCTATACATCGTGAAACAATGTCAAAATGCCCCCAAGGACCTGAGAGTACAGGGATGACTCTAAGACTCTACTACAAAATGACCAAAACAGCAGCATGTCCATCTCTTGCCTTCTACTGCTCTTCTTGCTGCTCGGCCGCAACCCCGCGACCACCACCACGTCTAGCTCGAACACCTAAAAAAGGTTATAAACCAGTGAGGTGAGACACACAGTCCCAGCGAGAAACATAACTCCCCACCGAAACCATAAAACCAAAGGAAGATTAAAGCAATAGCAATAGATAACTGATAAAAGGTATAACAAGAGCAGTCTATATAGCAAAGCTATTCATACCATCAGGCTTACCAGATGTACGGAAGGCATATAACCCAATATCTCTTTATGGAACATGATTAACAAGATAAGATTTATAAGATCTTACCATATATCATAAGGAACATATAAGTAACTGCAAAGTATAACAAGATCAACTACACAAGAAAGGCCTCAAACAATGTTTCATATTGTGCTTTAAGCAATAAATACTATTTGGCTAGATTACGTATTGTTATGCCCTGAGGAAGTGAGCCAAACCGCTCAAATCCAACCTTCGGTTGCGAAACCCAAGCCGGTGCCATACAAGGTCAATGGAAGAGTCGGACTCCACGACCTCCCACCTCATGGTCAGTGCATGAGTACAATACAAGTAGGACCGCAGTCTCGTGCTTAAGCGGCCTCAACCACAGGGTCAGCTCCATAGGCTACCCTCTGCCTAGCCCGCCTTGGTACAGGTCTCGACGCTAGTAATACTGAGCCACGGGCCTGTTCACCGTGCTCTGAGCCATGAACGCATTCATGCTCCCATATCACATATCATGATCCATGGGCCTGTTCACCATGCTCTATACATATCCCGAGTCTGCAACTGCAGCTGCACTCGCATCCTCTCTATTTTAGGCTAAGAGAAACCTCACATATTCAACAATATGCGCTCCGGGTTAACCCACAGGAGAACCCGTTTCACCATCACCAGTTCCTGACGATGATGGATCTATGGTCAGGGCAAACTACATGATATGTTCCACTGTGATTTGTTAGTTCATTTTAAGTGGATTGTTGAGGCAACCAAGTTGTAACACATGCATAACATAAAACTACACTATTATTGCCACCATCATGCTATTTCGGGATCTCAATCCCTCATCACAAGAAACCACTGCCTCAACAAGCATTCTCATCACTTGGGATATCAATCCCAGATCATCATTAGAGGATAACACCTCAACTAGGCACTTTAGCTAAACTCAGGTCCTTAGACCAAAGCACATCATGCATGTTATCTCATCATCAAGAGTAACCATCAAAATAGTGTTACTCAAACATATATATACCTCATAGCCCTTTTCCTGGCTATGCATCTGTATGGAACACCTGCATGGTTAGTGTGCACAATCATCATGGATTGACAGAAGAATCATATTATTCAATATAAGGTGACATTGATGATCATATGCTTTATCATACATGCCTCAACCTGTGATCATAGACATAGGTCATATCATCATGGAAAGCATCTTATATGCTTATCATTTACTCAACATTATACATATCGTTCCAGATGATCATAAGCACATGTAAAGATACATAGATGTAATCTACTACCTCAATTACTATCAAGCATATCAAGCGTCATCATCATAAGCCAAATGTGATAACAAGAAACAAGAGCTAGTATATAGGTTTTCTAGAAGGAACAAGACCCTACTAGAAGTGCCCACTACCCTCACAAGAAGTGTGACGGGTAGGGCACTCTCACTAGAAGATAGCATCAGATAGGGTACTCTCCCATATCACCCAACACTCTAGCCTCACAATCGTCAAGCACCCAACAAGGGTGTCAGGCTACCTTCCCAACCTGTATCGAGCAACAAGGAACCAAGTCATCTCGTGCACTAGCATAACGTGCAACGTGTGTCGTGCATCTAACTGTATCGGGCAACCCAGGCATAACGGCCACCAACATATCGTGCAACTAGGCCCAAAGGCGTGTCGTGCAACATGTGTAACGTTCAACACCATGCCGTGCAACGCTCTGTCAGGCACCCAATGTACAACGGCTAGGGATACTATCGGGCATCACCACTATGTCATGACGCCCAACACAAAGCCAGCCACTAAACTCCATATCGTCCAAGGTGTAACGGGCACTAGGCTACCACCTCAGGCTAGATGTATCGAGTAGCACCACTCAACAAGGCATAACACCCAACGGTGCAATGCAAACGGGCGACAAAGGAGCCTGTCATCCAACCAGCCTAGCCTCGACCTATCGGCCAACACACAAGGCAAAGGCTGTGGTGTGACGCCCGACACAAGACCAGATCGCAATGCCTCAATGTCCAAGGGTAACAACACCAAGCAACCACCTGAACTAAGGGTATCGGGCAGGGTACTCAGCAACGCCCGACACACACACAAGGGTAGAGACCAGGTGTGACGCCCGACACAACCACAACATCATGTCAACCAAGGATCTAAGCCAAAGAAAGGTATCGGGCAACATCAACCCCAAGACCATATCGGTCAAGATGCAGCTCCACAAGGTCGCCACCAACCTCAAGCACAAGGCACCAAAACCCTAATGGATCAAGGAGATGGCTCCCCTCTCAACAACTAAGAGAGAGGGGTCTTGCACAACTTCTTATCACCAATCGGGCCACACAAGGATCAAAGCTAACAAAGGTCCACAACCACCACAAAGCTCACCTTTCAAGTCCATGGTGAGAGGAGGGTGTTTCTCAAGCCACTAGAGCACAAACTCACCTCTCAACTTAAACGAGAGAGGAGTGTTGCCCATATTACTAGAACTCAAACTCACTCCTCTAGACCTAGGAGAGAAAGGGGTGTTGCTCACCAAGAAACCCTAGAACGTAGGTTCGGCCAACAAGGTACAACTAAGCAAGAAACTAAACTAACAACACACATAGTTGATCATAAGAAACATACAAACAAGAACATAGAAGAGGTAGTATAGTTAGGGTTAGGAGTTATGTAACCTGCTTTAAGCAAGCTCCAAGCTCCAAGCAACACCAAGGAAGAAGAGCAAGGCACTCTAGGGTTCTGCCACCACTAGAGGAAGAAGGAGACTCCAAGAAGGATCAGCCACCAAGCTTGCAAAGGAAGAGGGGTGTCGTGCACCAAGGGAGAGGGAAAACTAAGGAATAAAGGGATCCTTAACAAGAGAAAGGGAACACATATATAGGAAAGGATGGAGGAGAAACCAAGGAAAGACAAGGCAAGGTGTCTCCCACCTAGGGACACTTGTCCATGTGCAAAGCCACCACTCTAACATGTCTTAAACACATGTCCAAGGCCATTGCCACATGCAAGCATCAAGCACCAAGTGTCCACTAGTGGTGACACAAACGATGTCAAAGAGGGTCAAAGGGTCCATGGGTGACACACCTCCACACCATGCCCGACACACTCTCATGGGCGACACAACACAGGCCGAAACACCACAGGACGACACACCTAGGTCGACACAAGGCACTCCTGCCCGACACAAGGTCCAACCAAGC
This sequence comes from Alisma plantago-aquatica, assembly GCA_963693085.1. Taxonomy (NCBI): domain Eukaryota; kingdom Viridiplantae; phylum Streptophyta; class Magnoliopsida; order Alismatales; family Alismataceae; genus Alisma; species Alisma plantago-aquatica. Next base: position 162,599,723 of record OY856409.1, read on the forward strand.
AAAGGCAAGGCACAACAAGGCCCAACAAGCTCATCCAAGCCCAAGGCAACTCAAGCAACGAGCCTAACCTTCCTCTCAACACTAGAGGAAGCAAGGAGAGGGAGGAACACCTCACAAGATGACAAACTTGCCCACAAACCCTAGACTTGGGTTATTTGCAAGTAGCACCTCCAACTCTCAACAAAGCACCAACAAACCCTAATCACCACTAAAGGTGATTAGCAAGGAACTAAGCATCAGGGTTAAGAAAAGCAAACTAGATAAACCTTAAACGGAGGCCAGGGTCCTTACAAGCTATAACCCTCTACAAAGGGATTTCGTCCTTGAAATCTGAAGAGAAAAGCGAGGGATACTTCCTCCTCATCTCTTCCTCAAGCTCCCACGTGGCTTCCTCAACACCACAATGATGCCAAAGAACCTTTACAAGAACCATGTCCTTCCTTTTCAGCTTCTTAACTCTCTTGTCAAGGATCATCATAGGACCTTCCTCATAGGTCACATCTTCGTCAAGCTCAACTTCGACTAGTTGTATCACTGTCCCTGTATCCGGATGACTTTTCTTCAACATACTGACATGGAACACTGAGTGTAGCCTATGCAACTCTGGCGGCAGCTCTAACTCGTAGGCTACCTTGCCCATACGTGCTATGACTGGGTATGGCCCCATACATCTAGGTGCTAGCTTACCCTTCTGTCCAAACCTTAGCACACCTTTCCATGGCGAAACTTTAAGATACACTTTGTCTCCTACCTGGAACTCCAAAGGTCGTCATCGGCGATTGTCTGCATAAGTCTTCTGCCTGTCATGTGCCGCTTTCAACTGTTGTTGTATCACCTTGATCTTCTTTGTCGTCTGCTGTACTAACTCAGGACCCAAAAGCTGATATTCACCAGACTCATACCAACGCAACGAAAATATGCACTTCCTGCCATATAAGGCCTCATAAGGAGCCATGACGATGCTCCGCTGATAACTATTGTTATAGGCGAACTTTATCAGACTGAGATGTACGTCCCATCTGCCTAGGAACTGCAAAACACAAGCCCGAAGGAGATCTTCCAAAGTCTGAATAGTCCTCTCAGACTGTCTATCTGTCTGTGGATGGAAAGTGGTGCTGAACCTCAACTGTGTTCCCAACGCTTTGTGCAACTGTTCCCAAAAATGACTTGTGAACTGAGGACCCCTGTCGGAAACTATCGTTGTTGGCACACCGTGCAAACGTACTATCTCATCTACATATACTCGAGCGAGCTTCTTGGTTGTATACATTATCTTTACAGGTATGAAATGGGCAGACTTCGTCAATCTGTCCACTATTACCCAAATGGAATCATGATTCCTAGTTGTCCTAGGCAGACCAACTACGAAATCCATGGTTATATGATCCCATTTCCACTGTGGTATTGGTAGGGGTTGCAACGTACCTGTCGGCTTCTGATGTTCAGCCTTGACTTGCTGACATACCGCACACCTAGCCACAAACTCAGCTACATCTTTCTTCAAACCGGGCCACCAATACAAGTCCTTCAGACTATGATACATCTTGGTGACTCCTAGATGCATAACATGCATCGACGTGTGTGCTTCTTCGAGCACTAGCTTCCTCAGATCATCAGCATCGGGGACCACCATCCTATCTTGATAGCAAACTAGTCTATCCTCAGACTCATGGAACCCATCACGCTTTTTGCTGCCAAACTCAGATCTGATCAACTGCACTGTATCATATGTTTGTCGTGCATCCTTGATTTGCTATCTCAGCATAGGCTTGACTTGTATATGTGCTAAAAGTCCTGCTAACAGGGAAACTTCCATCTGCACATTCATCTTCCGCAAGGTAACAAACATATCCCATCTATGACATACCAAAGAACTCAACTGTGCCTCCTTTGTAGAGGGTGAAGAAGACTTTCGACTAAGCGCATCAACTACCACATTCGCCTTACCAGGATGGTACTCGATGGTGCAGTCATAATCATTGATTAGCTCCATCTATCAGCACTGTCGCATTTTATCTCATGTTGTGAAAAGATGTACTTCAGATTCTTATGGTCTGTAAAGATCTGGCATACCTCCCCGTAAAAATAGTGTCTCCAAATCTTTAACGCATGAACCACTACTGCCAACTCCAAATTAGGAGTCAGATAGTTCTCCTCATGTTTCTTAAGTTGTTGCGGAGTGAAATAAACCACATGGTCTTCCTCCATCAGCACACAACCTAAACCTTTCTTGGAAGCATCGCAGAAAACAACATAGCCCTTCCCTGGATCTGGTAGGACTAACACTGGAGCACTAGTCAGCTTTTCCTTCAAACTTTGGAAAGCTTGCTGGCAACGATTATCCCAGACAAAAGGTACATCCTTTCTGGTCAACTTTGTCATCGGCAACGCAATCGCACTGAAGTCCTTGATAAAACTCTGGTAGTATCTTACTAAACCCAGGAAACTACGAACTTCTGTCAGCGTCTTCGGCTGTTCCCATTCTGCAACGGACTCCATCTTCTTCGGGTCCACTTTGACTCCTTCTGTAGATATCACATGACCCAAGAAAGTCACTTCCTCCAACCAAAACTCACACTTACTGAACTTGGCATACAACTGATGTTGGCGAAAAAGAGTCAACGCTAGTCGAAGATGTCGCTCATGCTCTTGCCTGTCTCAACTATAGATCAAGATGTCATCTATAAAGACTACAACAAACTGATCTAAGAACGGATGGAACACTCGATTCATCAGATCAATGAAAGTAGTAGGTGCATTGGTTAGCCCAAACGGCATAACCACAAACTCGAAGTGACCATACCTCGTCCTAAAAGCTGACTTTGGTATGTCATCCGCCTTAATCCTCAACTGATGATACCCAGACCGTAGGTCGATCTTTGAAAACATGGTAGCACCACACAACTGATCGAACAGATTGTCTATCCTCGGAAACATATACTTGTTCTTGATCGTGAATTTGTTCAACTGTCGATAATCAATACATAACCGCATCGACCCGCCCTTCTTCTTAACAAACAACACTGGAGCACCCCAAGGCGATGTACTTGGTCGGATGAAACCCTCTCCAGCAACTCTTGTAATTTTTTCTTAAGCTCTACCGTCTCTAATGGAGCCATCCTATACGATGTCTGTGCAACTGGTTGCATTCCTGGAACTAGATTGATCTCAAAATCAATCTCTTAGGGTGGAGGAACACCGGGGAACTCATCAGGAAACACATCTGTAAACTCTCAGACAACCATCATCTCCTCAAGGCTAGGACCTTTCGCCTTGGTATCTACAACGTGAGCTAAGAACGCCTTACATCCTTGCCATAACAACTTCTCTGCCACCATAGCCGATACTAGACATGTCGGAAGAATCTTCCTATCTCCTTGGAAAATCCACTTCTTACCGCCATCATCAAACACAGCTTGCTTGGAACCACAGTCCAAAACAACCTTGGACTTCTCTAAGGTATCCATCCCAAGGATCACATCAAAACCATGCATATCAAGTGGTATAAGATCCACTCGTATACTGTGTCTCAAAAAAGATAAGACCCAAGATGGGAACTCTTTTCGAAGCATCGAGGAACCATCAAGAGGGGTTTCTAACAACAAGCTATCTTTCTTACAACTAACAGGTAAATGATAGTTTTCAAGCATACTATAGGCAATAAAAGAGTGTGTAGCACCCGGGTCAACCAGAACAAATATAAATCAAGAAGAAGACATATCAGAATGAAATAACTTCATCTGCCCTGCCACCACTCGTGGATTGACTATCGCCTCCGGCTGACTCATAGCATAGAATCGAGCCATTTCTTGTTGTCCACGTCCTCTGCTTCCATGAACTGACGATCTTGCTTGCGACGTTGGACCGCGTCCTCACTCTCTACTACTGCTGGGCTGTTGTCTATCTGACCCTTGTTGATTCTGTCTCAGCTACTGCGTCACTTAACCATCTATACTTGGGCAATTTGACTTGAAATGCCTTGTCTGACCGTAGATATAACATGCCTTAACTTCAAACCGTGGCCTAGATGGCCCTGTCACTGCCACTGAAGCTGTACTATGTGCCTTCGACGGTGAAAAAACATATCCTCTTCCCTTACTCAGAGACCAATGCGATGGTGTACTGGAACCTCTCATCACGGAAGGTGCTGAAAACCTTGGCTTCTTGAAGCCACCAAACCTTTGTCCCTGGAACTGAGCATGCCTCTTCTTGGACATGGATTCTCTTTTCTCCCTTACTGATCATTCAATCCTCCGGACAGATTCCACAAATGTAGCAAACCGCTCACGGTTCTCCAACACAGAAATAGGTGTTGTCAGCTCAGCACTCAGACCCTTTTCAAAATGTCTGATCTGCTCCTCATCTGTTGCTGCCATGTGAGGACAAAACCTCAACAGGTCCATGCACTTGGCTTCATACTTATTGATGTTCATCGTTCCTTGGCGCAGGCGCTCGAACTGACTGATCTTCTCATCCAGATATGTCTTCGAAAAGTATCTACTGACGAACTCGCACCGGAAAACCTCCCAACCGATCACCTCACCAAGACGCTTCTCCTCCTCGATGGTCCACCAGTGACCAACACTACCTTTTAGAATGTAGACAGCGTGCTTGACTTTGTCTACTTCGGGGATGTTGAGGATCCAGAAAGCCTTCTCAAGACTTGTCAGCCACAGATATGCATCCGCGGGATCAGCCGTCCCAGCATAGTCTGAAGCTCCGACTCGGTGAAGCCGCTCAAAGGTATTCCCAATACCCGATGTTTCACCATGGGGAGCCTGTACTCTCGGCAGAGGCACTGGTAATCTTTCTACCATGAGATTCATCGTAGCCATCATCTGCCCCATAAGTTGTTGATAGGCAGGGTGTTCAAGAATGGCTGGGTCAGGTTGGGGGACCTCAGGCACCCGATCTTCATGTGCCTGCCCTATAGCTCCATCAACGGATGCAGCATCGCTGTTCTCGGCAGCATGTTCTTCATGGTTTCCAGACATCTTGGCTCTTCTTCCGCTGAGGGCAGAAGGTGATTGTAATAAAATCTAGAAGACTCACAAGAACAGACACAACCTAGTCCTAAATCCCTGTAAACCCAGCGAACCTAGAGCTCTGATACCAAAACTTGTGGCAACACATCCCACTATCACACAGACAGTGAGGTGTTACGCGAAAATGTGTGGAAAACACCATAAACCACTAATTACCAAAAACACGAGTTAATTAAAACCGATTGCAAAATGTAGATAAATTGAGAAATGATTACATTTAGATCCTCATCCTGCAAGGAAAATAGGTTATATAAACATGTACAAGATCTTGACATGTATCCACAGCTTAGGGGATCAGCTGTCTAGCCATCACATGAGTTCGTCACCTGTTATTATAGAATGGCCCACATCCGGCCAGCAACAGGATATACAAAACATCATCAGCTATACATCGTGAAACAATGTCAAAACGCCCCCAAGGACCTGAGAGTACAGGGATGACTCTAAGACTCTACTACAAAATGACCAAAACAGTAGCATGTCCATCTCTTGCCTTCTACTGGTCTTTTTGTTGCTCGGCCGCAACCCCGCGACCACCACCACGTCTAGCTCGAACACCTAAAAAAGGTTATAAACCAGTGGGGTGAGACACACAGTCCCAGCAAGAAGCATAACTCCCCGCCGAAACCATAAAACCAAAGGAAGATTAAAGCAATAGTAGTAGATAACTGATAAAAGGTATAACAAGAGCAGTCTATATAGCAAAGCTATTCATACCATCAGGCTTACCAGATGTACGGAAGGCATATAACCCAATATCTCTTTATGGAACATGATTAACAAGATAAGATTTATAAGATCTTACCACATATCATAAGGAACATATAAGTAACTGCAAGGTATAACAAGATCAACTACACAAGTAAGGCCTCAAACAATGTTTCGTATTGTGCCTTAAGCAATAAATACTATTTGGCTGGATTACGTATTGTTATGCACTGAGGAAGTGAGCCGTACCGCTCAAATCCAACCTTCGGTTGCGAAACCCAAGCCGGTGCCATACAAGGTCAATGGAAGAGCTGGACTCCACGACCTCCCACCTCGTGGTCAGTGCACGAGTACAACACAAGCAGGACCGCAGTCTCGTGCTTAAGTGGCCTCATCCACAGGGTCAGCTCCATAGGCTACCCTCTGCCTAGCCTGCCTTGGTACAGGTCTCGGCGCTAGTAATACTGAGCCACGGACCTGTTCACCGTGCTTTGAGCCATGAACACATTCATGCCCCCATATCGCATATCCTGAGCCATGGGCCTATTCACCATGCTCTATACATATATTGAGTCTGCAACTGCAGTTGCACTCACGTCCTCTCTATTTTAAGCTAGGAGAAACCTCACATATTCAACAATATGCGCTCCGGGTTAACCCGCAGGAGAACCCATTTCACCATCGCCAGCTCCTGACGATGATGGATCTATGGCCAGGGAAAACTACATGATATGTTCCACTGTGATTAGTTAGTTCATTTTAAGTGGATTGTTGAGGCAACCAAGTTGTAACACATGCATAACATAAAACTACACTATTATTGCCACCATCATGTTATTCTAGGATCTCAATCCCTCATCACAAGAAACCACTGCCTCAACAGGCATTCTCATCACTTGGGATATCAATCCCAGATCATCATTAGAGGATAACACCTCAACTGGGCACTTTAGCCAAACTCAGGTCCTCAGACCAAAGCACATCATGCATGTTATCTCATCATCAAGAGTAACCATCAAAGTAGTGTTACTCAAACATATATATACCTCATAGCCCTTTTCCTGGCTATGCATCTATATGAAACACCTGCATGGTTAGTATGCACAATCATCATGGATTGACAGAAGAATCATATTATTCAATATAAGGTGACATTGATGATCATATGCTTTATCATACATGCCTCAACCTGTGATCATAGACATAGGTCATATCATCATGGAAAGCATCTTATATGCTTATCATTTACTCAACATTATACATATCATTCCAGATGATCATAAGAACATGTAAAGATACATAGATGTAATCTACTACCTGAATACTATCAAGCATATCAAGGGTCATCATCATAAGCCAAACGTGATAACAAGAAACAAGAGCTAGCATATAGGTTTTCTAGAAGGAACAAGACCCTACTAGAAGTGCCCACTACCCTCACAAGAAGTGTGACGGGTAGGGCACCCTCACTAGAAGATAGCATCGAGCAGGGTACTCTCCCATATTGCCCATCACTCTAGCCTCACAACCGTCAAGCACCCAACAAGGGTGTCAGGCTACCTTCCCAAGCTGTATCGAGCAACAAGGAACCAAGCCATCTCGTACACCAGCATAACGTGCAACGCGTGTCGTGCATCTAACTGTATCGGGCAACCCAGGCATAACGGCCACCAGCATATCGTGCAGCTAGGCCCAAAGACATGTCGTGCAATAGGTGTAACGTTCAACACCATGCCATGCAGCGCTCCGTCGGGCATCCAATGTGCAACGGCTAGGGATACTATCAGGCATCGCCACTATGTCATGACACCCAGCACAAAGCCAGCCACTAAACTCCATATCGTCCAAGGTGTAACAGGCACTAGACTACCACCTCAGGCTAGATGTATCGGGCAGCACCACTCAACAAGGCATAACACCCAAAGGTGCAACGCAAACGGGCGGCAAAGGAGCATGTCGTCCAACCAGCCTAGCCTCGACCTATCGACCAACACACAAGGCAAAGGTTGTGGTGTGACGCCCGACACAAGACCAGATCACAATGCCTCAACGTCCAAGGGTAACAACACCAAGCAACCACCTGAACTAAGGGTATCGGGTAGGGTACTCAGCAACGCCCGACACACACACAAGTGTAGAGACCAGGTGTGACGCCCGACACAACCACAACATCATGTCGACCAAGGCTCTAAGCCAAAGAAAGGTATCGGGCAACATCAACCCCAAGACCATATCGGTCAAGATGAAGCTCCACAAGGTCACCACCAACCTCAAGCGCAAGGCACCAAAACCCTAATGGATCAAGGAGATGGCTCACCTCTCAACAACCAAGAGAGAGGGGTCTTGCACAACTTCTTATCACCAATCGGGCCACACAAGGATCAAACCTAACAAAGGTCCACAACCACCACAAAGCTCACCTTTCAAGTCCATGGTGAGAGGAGGGTGTTGCTCAAACCACTAGAGCACAAGCTCACCTCTCAACTTAAATGAGAGAGGAGTATTTCCCATATTACTATAACTCAAGCTCACTCCTCTAGACCTAGGAGAGAAAGGGGTGTTGCTCACCAAGAAACCCTAGAACATAGGTTCGACCAACAAGGTACAACTAATCAAGAAACTAAACTAACAACACACATAACCGATCATATGCAACATACAAACAAGAACATAGAAGAGGTAGTATAGTTAGGGTTAGGAGTTATGTAACCCGCCTTAAGCAAGCTCCATGCTCCAAGAACCACCAAGGAAGAAGAGCAAGGCACTCTAGGGTTCAGCCACTACTAGAGGAAGAAGGAGACTCCAAGAAGGATCGGCCACCAAGCTTGAAAAGGAATAGGGGTGTCGTGCACCAAGGGAGAGGGAAAACTAAGGAACTAAAGGGATCCTTAGCAAGAGAAAGGGAACACATATATAGGAAAGGATGGAGGAGAAACCAAGGAAAGACAAGGCAAGGTGTCGCCCACCTAGGGACACTTGTCCATGTGCAAAGCCACCACTCTAACATGTCTTAAACACATGTCCAAGGTCATTGCCACATGCAAGCATCAAGCACCAAGTGTCCACTAGTGATGACACAAACGAGGTCAAAGAGGGTCAAATGGTCCGTAGGCGACACACCTCCACACCATGCCCTACACACTCTCATGGGCGACACAACACAGGACGACACACCTAGGTCGACACAAGGCACTCCTGCCCGACACAAGGTCCAACCAAGCAAAGGCAAGGCACAACAAGGCCCAACAAGCTCATCCAAGCCCAAGACAACTCAAGCAACGAGCCCAAGCTTCCTCTCAACACTAGAGGAAGCAAGGAGAGGGAGGAACACCTCACAAGATGACAAACTTGCCCACAAACACTAGACTTGGGTTATTTGCAAGTAGCACCTCCAACTCTCAACAAAGCACCAACAAACCCTAATCACCACTAAAGGTGATTAGCAAGCAACTAAGCATCAGGGTTAAGAAAAGCAAACTGGATAAACCCTAAATGGAGGTCAGGGTCCTTACAAGCTATCACCCTCTACAAAGGGATTTTGTCTTTGAAATCCGAAGAGAAAAGCGAGGGATACTTCCTCCTCATCTCTTCCTCAAGCTCCCACGTGGCTTCCTCAACGCCACGATGATGCCAAAGAACCTTTACAAGAACCAAGTCCTTCCTTTTCAGCTTCTTAACTCTCTTGTCAAGGATCATCACAGGACCTTCCTCGTACGTCACATCTTCGTCAAGCTCAACTTCGACTGGATGTATCATTGTCCCTGTATCCGGATGACTTTTCTTCAACATACTGACATGGAACATTAGGTGTAGCATGTGCAACTCTGGTGGCAGCTCTAACTCATAGGCTACCTTGCCCATACGTGCTATGACTGGGTATGGCCCCATATATTTGGGTGTTAGCTTACCCTTCCGTCCAAACCTTAGCACACCTTTCCATGGCGAAACTTTAAGATACACTTTGTCTCCTATCTGGAACTCTAAAGGTCGTCGACGATTGTCTACATAAGACTTCTGCCTGACCTGTGTCGCTTTCAACTGTTGCTGTATCACCTTGATCTTCTCTGTCGTCTGCTGTACTAACTCAGTACCCAAAAGTTGATATTCACCAGACTCATACCAACACAACGGAGATCTGCACTTCCTGCCATATAAGGCCTCATAAGGAGCCATGTCGATGCTCCGCTGATAACTATTGTTATAGGCAAACTCTATCAGACTAAGATGTACGTCCCATCTGCCTAGGAACTACAAAACACAAGCCTGAAGGAGATCTTCCAAAGTCTGAATAGTCCTCTCAGACTGTCCATCTATCTGTGGATGAAAAGCGGTGCTGAACCTCAACTGCGTTCCCAACGCTTTGTGCAACTGTTCCCAGAAATGACTCGTGAACAGAGGACCCCTATCGGAAACTATCGTTGCTGGCACACCGTGCAAATGTACTATCTCATCTACATATACTCGAGTGAGCTTCTCGAATGTATATGTTGTCTTTACTGGTATGAAATGGGAAGACTTCGTCAATCTGTCCACTATTACCCAAATGGAATCATGATTCCTAGTTTTCCTGCGAAGACCAACTACGAAATCCATGGTTATATGATCCCATTTCCACTGTGGTATCGGTAGGTGTTGCAACGTACCTGCCGACTTCTGATGTTCAGCCTTGACTTGCTGACATACCGCACACCTAGCCACAAACTCAGCTACATCTTTCTTCAAACTGGGCCACCAATACAAGTCCTTCAGACTATGATACATCTTGGTGACTCCTAGATGCATAGCATACATCGACGTGTGTGCTTCTTCGAGCACTAGCTTCCTCAAATCATCAGCATCGGGGACCACCATCCTATCTTGATAGCAAACTAGTCCATCCTCAGACTCATGGAACCCATCACGCTTTTCGTTGCCAAACTCTGATATGATCAACTACACTGTATCATCTGTTTGTTGTGCATCCTTGATTTGCTATCTCAGTGTAGGCTTGACTTGCATATGTGCTAAAAGTCCTGCTAACAGGGAAACTTCCATCTGCACATTCATCTGTCGCAAGGTAACAAACATATCCCATCTATGACATACCAAGAAACTCAACTGTGCCTCCTTTGTAGAGGGAGAAGAAGACTTTCGGCTAAGCGCATCAGCTACCACATTCGCCTTACCAAGATGATAGTCGATGGTGTAGTCGTAATCATTGATTAGCTCCATCCATCGGCGCTGTCGCATGTTTAGCTCATTTTGTGAAAAGATGTACTTCATATTCTTATGGTCTGTAAAGATCTGGCATACCTCCCCGTAAAGATAGTGTCTCCAAATCTTTAACGCTTGAACCACTGCTGCCAACTCCAAATCAGGAGTGAGATAGTTCTCCTCGTGTTTCTTAAGCTGTCGCGAAGCGAAAGAAACCACATGGTCTTCCTGCATCAGCACACAAACTAAACCTTTCTTGGAAGCATCGTAGAAAACAACATAGCCCTTCCCAGGCTCTAGTAGGACTAACATTGGAGCACTAGTCAACTTTTCCTTCAAACTTTGGAAAGGTTGCTGGAAACGATCATCCCAGACAAAAGGTACATCCTTTTTGGTCAACTTTGTCATCGGAAACACAATCACACTGAAGTCCTTGATAAACCTCCGGTAGTATCCTGCTAAACCCAGGAAACTATAAACTTCTATCGGCGTCTTCGGTTGTTCCCATTCTACAACAGACTCCACCTTCTTCGGGTCCACTTTGACTCCTTCTACAGATATCACATGACCCAAGAAAGTCACTTCCTCCAACCAGAACTCACACTTACTAAACTTGGCATACAACTGATGTTGGCGAAGAAGAGTCAACGCTAGTCGAAGATGTCGCTCATGCTCTTACTTGTCTCGACTATAGATCAAGATGTCGTCTATAAAGACTACAACAAACTGATCTAAGAACGGATGGAACACTCGATTCATCAGATCCATGAAAGCAGCAGCTGCATTGGTTAGCCCAAACGGCATAACCACAAACTCGAAGTGACCATACCTCATCCTAAAAGCTGACTTTGGTATGTCATCCGCCTTAATCCTCAACTGATGATACCCGGACCGTAGGTCGATCTTTGAAAACACGGTAGCACCACACATTTGATCGAACAGATCGTCTATCCTCGACAACGGGTACTTGTTATTGATCGTGACTTTGTTCAACTGTCGGCACTCTATACATAACCGCATCGACTCGTCCTTCTTCTTAACGAACAACACTGGAGCACTCCAAGGCGATGTACTTGGTCGGATGAAACCCTTCTCCAACAACTCTTGTAATTGTTTCTTAAGCTCTACCATCTCTACTAGAGCCATCCTATACGGTGTCTGTGCAACTGGCTACGTTCCTGGAACCAGATTGATCTCAAAATCAATCTCTTGGGGTGGAGGAACACCGGGGAACTCATCAGGAAACACATCCGTAAACTCACGGACAACCGTCATCTCCTCAAGGCTAGGACCTTTCGCCTTGGTATCTACAACATGAGATAAGAACGCCTTACATCCTTGCCGTAACAACTTCTCTGCCACCATAGTCGATACTAGACATGTCGGAAGAATCTTCCTATCTCCTTGGAAAATCCACTTCTTACCACCATCATCAAACACAGCTTGCTTGGAACCACAGTCCAAAACAACCTTATACTTCTCTAAGGTATCCATCCCAAGGATCACATCGAAACCATACATATCAAGTGGTATAAGATCCACTCGTATACTGTGCCTCGAAAAAGATAAGACACAAGATGGGCACTCTTCTCAAAGTATTGAGGAACCATCAAGAGGGGTTTCTAACAATAAGCTATCTTTCTTACAACTAACAGGTAAACGACAGTTTTCAAGCATACTATAGGCGATAAAAGAGTGTGTAGCACCCGAGTCAACCAGAACAGATATAAAGCAAGAAGAAGACATATCAGAATGAAATAACTTCATCTGACCTGCCACCACTCGTGGATTGACTATCGCCTCCAGTTGACTCATAGCATAGAATCGAGCTGTTGCTTGCTGTCCACGTCCTCTGCTTCCTTGAGCAGATGATCCTGCTTGTGACGATGGACTGTGTCCTCGCCCTCTACTACTACTTGGCTACTGTCTATTTGACCCTCGTTGATTCTGTCTCAACTGCTGTGTCACTTCAACATCTCTACTTGGGCAATTTGACTTAAAATGCCCTGTATGACCGCAGATATAACATGCCTTAACTTCAAACCGTGGCCTGGATGGCTCTGTCACTGCCACTGAAGCTGTACTATGTGCCTTCGATGGTGAAGAAACATATCCTCTTCGCTTACTCGGAGACCACTGCGATGGTGTACTGGAACCTCTCATCACGGAAGGTGTTGAAAACCTTGGCTTCTTGAAGCCACCAAACCTTTGTCCCTGGAACTGAGCAGGCCTCTTCTTGGACATGGATTCTCTTTTCTCCCTTACTGATCGTTCAATCCTCCGGACAGATTCCACAAACGTAGCAAACCGCTCATGGTTCTCCAACGTAGAAATAGGTGTTGTCAGCTCAACACTCAGACCCTTCTCAAAACGTCTAATCCGCTCCTCATCTGTTGCTGCCATGTGAGGACAAAACCTCAACAGGTCCATGAACTTGGCTTCATACTCAGTGATGTTCATCGTTCCTTGGTTCAGGCGCTCGAACTGACTGATCTTCTCATCCAAATATGTCTTCGGAAAGTATCTGCTGACGAACTCGCACCGAAAAACCTCCCAACCGATCACCTCACCAAAATGCTTCTCCTCCTCGATTGTCCACCAGTGACCAGCACTACCTTTCAGAAGGTAGACAGCGTGCTTGAATTTGTCTGCTTCTGGGATGTCGAGGATCCGAAAAGCCTTCTCAAGACTTGTCAGCCACAGATCTGCATCTGCGGGATCAGCCGTCCCAACATAGTCCGAAGCTCTGACTCGGCAAAGCCGCTCAAAGGTCTTCCCAATACCCGATGTTTCACTATGGGGAGCTTGTGCTCTCGGCGGAGGCACTGGCAATCTCTCTACCATGAGATTCATCGTAGCCATCATCTGCCCCATAAGCTGTTGATAGGCAGGGTGTTCAAGAATGGCTGGGTCAGGTTGGGGGACCTCCGGCACCCGATCTTCATGTGCCTGACCTATAGCTCCATCAACTGATGCAACATCGCTGTTCTCGGCAGCATGTTCTTCATGGTTTCCAGACATCTTGGCTCTTCTTCTGCTGAGGGCAGAAGGTGATTGTAATAAAATCTAGAAGACTCACAAGAACAGACACAACCTAGTCCTAAATCCCTGTAGACTCAGCGAACCTAGAGCTCTGATACCAAAACTTGTGGCAACATATCCCACTATCACACAGACAGTGAGGTGTTACACGAAAATGTGCAGAAAACACCATAAGCCACTAATTACCAAAAACACGAGTTAATTAAAACCGATTGCAGAACGTAGATAAACTGAGAAATGATTACATTTAGGTCCTCATCCTATAAGGAAAATAGGTTATATAAACATGTACAAGATCTTGACATGTGTCCACAGCTTAGGGGATCAGCTGTCTAGCCATCACATGAGTTCATCACCTATTATTACAGAACGGCCCACATCCGGCCAGCAGTAGGATATACAAAACATCATCAGCAATACATCGTGAAACAATGTCAAAATGCCCCCAAAGACCTGAGAGTACATGGATGACTCTAAGACTCTACTACAAAATGACCAAAATAGTAGCATGTCCATCTCTTTCCTTCAACTGCTCTTCTTGCTGCTCGGCCGCAACCCCGCGACCACCACCACGTCTAGCTCGAACACCTAAAAAAGGTTATAAACTAACGGGGTGAGACACATAGTCCCAACAAGAAACATAACTCCCCGCCGAAACCATAAAACCAAAGGAAGATTAAAGCAATAGCAGTAGATAACTGATAAAAGGTATAACAAGAGCAGTCTATATAGCGAAGCTATTCATACCATCATGCTTACCAGATGTACGGAAGGCATATAACCCAATATCTCTTTATGGAACATGATGAACAAGATAAGATTTATAAGATCTTACCACATATCATAAGGAACATATAAGTAACTGCAAGGTATAACAAGATCAACTACACAAGTAAGGCCTCAAACAATGTTTCGTATTGTGCCTTAAGCAATAAATACTATTCGGATGGATTACGTATTGTTATGCACTGAGGAAGTGAGCCGTACCGCTCAAATCCAACCTTCGGTTGCAAAACCCAATCCAGTGCCATACAAGGTCAATGGAAGAGCCGGACTCCACGACCTCCCACCTCATGGTCAGTGCACGAGTACAACACAAGTAGGACCACAGTCTCGTGCTTAAGTGGCCTCAACCACATGGTCAGCTCCATAGGCTACCCTCTACCTAGCCTGCCTTGGTACAGGTCTCAGTGCTAGTAATACTGAGCCACAGGACTGTTCACCGTATTCTGAGCCATGAACGCATTCATGCTCCCATATCACATATCCTGAGCCATGGGCCTATTCACCATGCTCTACACATATCCCGAGTCTGCAACCACAGCTGCACTCACGTCCTCTCTATTTTAGGCTAGGAGAAACCTCGCATATTCAACAATATGTGCTCCGGGTTAACCCGCAGGAGAACCTGTTTCACCATCACCATCTCCTGACGATGATGGATCTATGGCCATGGCAAACTAAATGATATGTTCCACTGTGATTAGTTAGTTCATTTTAAGTGGATTGTTGAGGCAACCAAGTTGTAACACATGCATAACATAAAACTACACTATTATTGCCACCATCATGCTATTCCAAGATCTCAATCCCTCATCACAAGAAACCACTGCCTCAACAGGCATTCTCATCACTTGGGATATCAATCCCAGATCATCATTAGAGGATAACACCTCAACTGGGCACTTTAGCCAAACTCAGGTCCTCAGACCAAAGCACATCATGCATGTTATCTCATCATCAAGAGTAACCATCAAAGCAGTGTTACTCAAACATATATATACCCAAAGGCGTGTCGTGCAATAGGTGTAACGTTCAACACCATGCCGAGCAGCGCTCTGTCGGGCATCCAATGTGCAACGACTAGGGATACTATCGGGCATCACCACTATGTCATCACACCCAGCACAAAGCCAGCCACTAAACTCCATATCGTCCAAGGTGTAAGGGGCACTAGGCTACCACCTCAGGCTAGATGTATCAGACAACAGCACTCAACAAGGCATAACGCCCAAAGGTGCAACGCAAACGGGCGACAAAGGAGCCTGTCGTCCAACCAGCCTAGCCTCGACCTATCGGCCAACACACAAGGCAAAGGCTGTGGTGTGACGCCTGACACAAGACCAGATCGCAACGCCTCAATGTCCAAGGGTAACAGCACCAAGCAACCACCTGAACTAAGGGTATCGGGCAGGGTACTCAGCAACGCCCGACACACACACAAGGGTAGAGACCAGGTGTGACGCCCGACACAACCACAACATCATGTCGACCAAGGCTCTAATCCAAAGAAAGGTATCAGGCAACATCAACCCCAAGACCATATCGGTCAAGATGCAGCTCCACAAGGTCGCCACCAACCTCAAGCACAAGGCACCAAAACCCTAATGGATCAAGGAGATGGCTCACCTATCAACAACTAAGAGAGAGGGGTCTTGCACAACTTCTTATCACCAATCGGGCCACACAAGGATCAAACCTAACAAAGGTCCACAACCACCACAAAGCTCACCTTTCAAGTCCATGGTGAGAGGAGGGTGTTGCTCAAGCCACTAGAACACAAGCTCACCTCTCAACTTAAACGAGAGAGGAGTGTTGCTCATATTACTAGAACTCAAGCTCACTCCTCTAGACCTAGGAGAGAAAGGGGTGTTGCTCACCAAGAAACCCTAGAACATAGGTTCGGCCAACAAGGTACAACTAAGCAAGAAACTAAACTAACAACACACATAGCCGATCATAAGCAACATACAAACAAGAACATAGAAGAGGTAGTATGGTTAGGGTTAGGAGTTATGTAACTTGCCTTAAGCAAGCTCCAAGATCCAAGCACCACCAAGGAAGAAGAGCAAGGCACTCTAGGGTTCAACCACCACTAGAGGAAGAAGGAGACTCCAAGAAGGATCGACCACCAAGCTTGCAAAGGAAGAGGGGTGTCGTGCACCAAGGGAGAGGGAAAACTAAGGAACTAAAGGGATCCTTAGCAAGAGAAAGGGAACACATATATAGGAAAGGATGGAGGAGAAACTAAGGAAAGACAAGGCAAGGTGTCGCCCACCTAGGGACACTTGTCCATGTACAAAGACACCACTCTAACATGTCTTAAACACATGTCCAAGGCCATTTCCACATGCAAGCATCAAGCACCAAGTGTCCACTAGTGGTGACACAAACGATGTCAAAGAGGGTCAAAGGGTCCATGGGCAATACACCTCTACACCATGCCCGACACACTCTCATGGGTGACACACCACAGGCCGACACACCACAGGCCGACACACCTAGGTCCACACAAGGCACTCCTGCCCGACAAAAGGTCCAACCAAGCAAAGGCAAGGCACAACAAGGCCCAACAAACTCATCCAATCCCAAGGCAACTCAAGCAACGAGCCCAACCTTCCTCTCAACACTAGAGGAAGCAAGGAGAGGGAGGAACACCTCACAAGATGACAAACTTGCCCACAAATCCTAGACTTGGGTTATTTGCAAGTAGCACCTCCAACTCTCAACAAAGCACCAACAAACCCTAATCACCACTAAAGGTGATTAGCAAACAACTAAGCATCAGGGTTAAGCAAAGCAAACTGGATAAACCCTAAACGGAGGTCAGGGTCCTTATAAATATGGTCCACATAATAATACCTAGGGCTTTGACACTCCATCTTTGAGCTTTATTGATCCAGTTGCTGAAAGAATAAATTTATTACAAATGTCCATTCGGAATGATTAAACAAATTCTGTCAAGATATGCAAACAAACTTCAAAATTACAACAAATTTAGAGTCAAAGTATGGGTGTAACCATAGTCCCTAATATATGGTTGAGAGGCACTAGAGATCAAATTGGAATGATAGGAAGCATACCAACATCTAAAGTTTTCTAGTAACACCCCAAGGGTGTCGTGATGCAAAAACATGATTCAATACTATACTAAAAAAATCCAACTGAGCACTGGAAATTTGATTATATCTAGCATGATCATTTATCAAAATAAGATTCAACGATCAATATGATTGACACTCATCAAATGAACTAGTTGAAACAATCCTAAATCTCTCATGATTAGAGGTCATTTGCAAAAATCCAACTATTAAAATTCCCATGAGAGAGATGTTTGTTCACCAAATGAATGTCTACTCGATGGACAATCCATTATGAGCCACCTTACTTGGGCATTGTCACTGAGGCCCTGAACTGATAAGATTCCATGACTCCCATGATAAGCTCTCTAACTCTTAAACCAATCTATGTATAAAAATATGCAACATTATGTGACCCCCATTAATATTTAGGCTCATATGCCACCATAAGGTCAAAACCCTCATGCGAGACTGAGGTTAAATGGGGGAACCAAGAAGGATGTTCGATTATTGGGAGTAGAAAATGCAATAAATAAGAAAGAGATGAGGTAAAAGTGTAAGGTTTAAGTCTATATGGGCAAAATTGTAGCCAATGATTAATGTTGTAGACATACCACATGTTATGATACATCTTACATACCATCCCTTTCTTCATTTGGCTCTAACATTTTCTTCTCGCACACATACTTTTTAGGTGTTGTTGGAATAGACTCTTTTGTTTTACTTCTATGTAAGTTTATGGTTATGTTTTCTCTCTATCCAATGAGAACTTGCTTTCATCTTTAGGCCCAATCCCCATTCTCCTTTTTTTGTTGCTTTGCATGTTGGTTTTCTTATTGTGATGACAGACAATGAGCGAGAAGTATGGTTAGTTCTTTTATTTGTTTGTAAACTTAGGGGCCATCTACCTCCCACCATTCAAAATACTGGCTTTTAAATGCAAACCTTAAGTTAGATTGATAGTAATAATGCAATCACAGTTTTACTATGGTATTTGACTATAAGAATATGTGATTTTCTAAATCATGTTAGGTACAACTATATTTGTGATTGCCATTTGCGGGATCGGTGAGAGCTACTTCCATATGCAAACTTGCTTCCCAGCAATTGAATATCTCTACTCGACTACTACGATCCTAGAGTGGGGTACTGTTTATGCATACAATTAGTGGTAGTTTTAATTAAAATTGGGAGTTGAATGACCCTTTAGGGTTGTATGCTTTTCCAATCTAACGAGTACTAGTAACAATTTATCAAAAAATATACCCCACACACAACATTGGGTATGTCTTCCAAGGTTTAAACCCCATGCGAAAGCACTTGCGGTCCATGTGGCGTGGCTAACCGACTCTGCGTGCTAATCCATGTCCAAAGCCCAGAAAGGATCAATTATTTACACAAATGTATGCATTACTTGGACTAGAAAACCAACTATTTTGTCTTGAAATTCATGAAATCTACAAAGTAAAAGGAAAAAGAAAATGAATGAATAAGAAACAAGAGAGGGAAACTTCACATCACATTTTAAGTTTATATAGGCGATACAATAAATGGTGCCATAAGCATACCTCATTTCGGTTGATACATCTTAGATACCATCTTTCTTTGATTTGGTTATATTTTGGTTGCCTTGCACATTGACTTTTTTAATGTCTTGACAGGGACCTCAATAATCGAGATGTAGACTCAATTGTTTTACTTTGTGGCAAACTGTCTTGCATTTTCTTCCTATGTAATGTACGACTTATGATAGGTTTAGTTCCTTGATCATACACGGAGTAACCTATAGCCCTACCTAATTAGCGCCACATGTCAAACATAATTAATTCAAACTAATTTTATTGATTATATCTACACATGTTGATCCGTTAGTAACCAGGTCCAACTAATCTATACTTCCCCTCGGCACCCACCCCTTTTTTTTGTTATCTTGCATGTTGACTTTTGTAAGTGCTGATGGGGACCTCAACAATTGAGATGTGAATCACTTTCTGTTAATTTGAGAACGAGAAAAGTGGATTACTTGTTTGCAAACTTAGGTTTATATTCCCTCTTTCTTTGAAATGAGTACGTGTAACTTATTTATCCAAAAATTGTACCCTACACACGACATTGGGTCCATGCTCCAAAGTCTTAAACCCCAGGCGAAGGCATCTGCCGGCCCCGCCGCCTGACCAACCGGCTCTGCTGTCCTAACCGGCCAGTCCATGTCTGAAACCCGGTTTGGTTTCTATTCGAAACAACAAGGCCGGGTTGCCTGACCTCGCCTCTCCCCGCTCATGAAGGAAACCTCACGCGTCACGGGGAGGAGATCGAATACATTGCGCGAGCGCTACCAGCGAGGACGATCTGCCTTTGCCTCCACCGGGAGTTCCCCCGTCCGTTTCTTCGGTTTCCGGGAACACGCATACCTGGCCTGACTCACTCGCCGAAACCTTCTTCTCGTGGCCTACACCTCTTCAAGCCTTCTCCACCAGAGGAGGCAGCTTCGTGGAGGCAGATCTGGCTTGTAAGCGCTGGGCTTGGCATTGCAATGGCGAAAATGGACCGGGCGCTGGCGGTTCTGGTGGTGTTTGGGTGGTTGCTGGCCTCTGGGCGATGCGAGATAGAGAATTTCCGTCAGGCGTAAGTACCATTCCCATTGGAACGATCAATCTGTAGGCATTAAATTCTTACAGAAGATATATTGGCATCAATCCTCTCGTTTATGCCTATTTTCTTGTAGCTGCTATCGGTTAATCCGCAAATTCTATTTTACTGTTTCTCTATGAACTTCCTAATCGCTGGCAGAGTTGGGAAAATGTGCCGTCTTTTCGTTATTGAGAAGCCGGAAGAGAACAATGTGGTCAACAACACAGCTGAAAACTTAATGCAACTAATAGATATAGCTATCATATGGGTTTCTTAACCATCAGAACACAAAAACTCATTGACAGCACACAAAGGTGAATTTTTAAGGTGATCCGGGACTGCACAGGTTGCTGGGTTTACTCGTTGACCGGGATTGTAAAATAACCTATGTGTTATCATCACTGCTCAGCGTCTTCAGCACCCATGTGCAAATTTCACCACCGTGAGCTGGATTGTAACGGCCAATCTCAGCCTCATGCTATTGCATAAATCTATTTCCTCTCTGTTGAAGCCGCTCTGTTAATTTTAGTTTCGATCTCTGATTATCCTCATAATTATGCCAGGAGGGCCAGTGACAACAACGCTTCAATTAATAACCTGAATAAAAAACCTGTGTTCCTGAGATGAAATCCTTTTCGGACGGAGGTATCATTCACCCTGCTTCCCATGCATTCAATGGGAGAATCTGTAATAAAGAACTGTAGAGTAACTCCTTTTCAGAAAGAACTGTAGAGTAGCTTCCGTTGAGACTTCAATTAACGGGCACATCAAGTACGAAAGGGCCAAATACAGTGTAAGGTTGTTGCCCTGAGGATCTCAAAGCTAACTCCCACTCCCCTGTACCTCAACAAACACCTTGTGAACCTGAAGGTCAAGTGGGTGCTTGGATATCTAGCCCACAACGGTGGCTGATGGAACTGGCCTTTGCTACTAAATTCTATTATATGGACTTCTTAGAAGCATGATTAATATCTGTGCTATATACGTTTCATTTAAATCGTGTTTTGCCTCAGAAGAAAACTACAGTTCCAGCATCAAGAGGTTTTTTTTTTTGAAAACCACCTTATTCATTAATCAATAATAGGATTACAGATTATGTTTCCTACATTCATATGCATCTCCCCTTCATACACCTCTCTCAGAGCCAAGGACATTGAGATAGGATCCAAACATGATCTGGTTGTTTAAGTCATAGCTTATCTAGCAAATTGACTAAATTATTATAAGACCTACTTATGTGCCGTACTCCCCACATCTCGACTTTGCTCAAGGACTCCGAAATCCTGTGACATACCGGACCATACTTTCCCCAATCTGCCTTATCACCATGAAACAGTTTGCATGCGACCATTGAATCAGAGTAGATCACTATATTCGTCAGGTTGTTAGACACTGCAAGATGTGTGCCAAGTAGGATGGCATTAAGTTCCGCGCTGAGGGTATCCCTACCCATGAGCATTCTCTGTGAGACACAAATTCATCCATTCTGTCGTCTCTGAGTAATAGCACAGGCAATCTGCCTACCAGAACGTTCGTCCCCATCTATATCAACATGTAAGACTGTCCTAAGTGTCCTTCCTACCTGAGTGGGTAGAGGTTTATGTGCTTGACGTGCTGTATGTACACCGTCCATAGGAAAAAAGTATATTGATGTCATTAAGGCACTGCTTGATGCTGTTTACACATCTTGCGTTTGGGTGTGTTTCCCCTGAAAGATCAGGTTATTCCTCCTTTTCCAAATATGCCAGCTGATTACTAGGCATTCCTCCGTCCATACTCTCATGTTCTCGTTCATATTCGTAATGCTGGTGAACCAAGACTTGAAGTCCTGCAGAACAAAAAAGCTATCCGCTAAGTTGTGGTATAGGGTGTTCCATACTTGTCGGGCTGCAGTGTGCAATCACGTAAGACTGTGTAACTGACTCCTCGACATTCCTACGCATGTTGCAAAGGTGATCAGCTGTCAAACCCATACAATACCTTCTGTGGTTCGTCATTGAAATCTCATGCATTCATAACCAAGGAAAAGACTTGATCTTCTGTGGTGTGATCAGATTTCACACTTTGTTCCATTTCCCTGGTGAAATTTTCCTCTTGGTTTTGATCAATTGATGATATGCTAACTTAGCAGTAAGGATACCTTTTGTGCTAGGCTCCCAGATCCAATAGTCCTTTCCAGCGCTTGGGCAAGGTGCAAGAGTGTTGAGAATTTATTCTGCAGTACCCGTGTCAAAGCATTCATTGATGAACTCCACATCTCAGTTATCATTTTCCAACCTTAGGCATGCAACCAAGGTCACAAAGATCTTCAGGTATAGTCCTTGACGTTGGGTGACAGGCTGTAATGTAGGAGAGACCCAATTATCCCAAGCTACTGTGCTTTCACCATTCATAATGCATCTACTGCACCGAGGTAGAATAAAATTAGAATTTTTTCGTAGTTCGTATACACAACATGGAGCCTGCATGGGTTGTAGAACCAGCATATTTATGCTTCATCAAGCTACACCAAGGTACATACATCTCTTTGTTGAAGATAATCCCAGGAAATCTTCATTAGCAAGGCTTCGTTCATATCTTCAACTGATTTTATTGATAGCCCCCCTCATTTTTCCTACAACCACCTTTTCTAAGGCCACTTTGCTAATGGCATTTCCTTCTTTGTCACCCCCAGATAAATCGTCGTACAATCTAATCGATGTCAAGACACACCAATATAGGTAGTTTGCAGATTGCATAGTATAAGCAGGTATAGATGTAAGGGTGGATTTAGCAAGGGTCACTCTTCCAGCTATGCTCTAGTTTTTCCCACCAGGTAATTAGTCGATATCACATCTTGTTGATGATTGATTCATACATGCTCTTTGTGCGCCTTCCATGGATTATTGATATTCAAATACCTCCCTAGATTAGAGGTAAACCCCACTCCTGTCACCCGACTAATCCTTCTTTGTAAAATGAGCGGTGTGTTTCTTGAGAAATGTAGGATAGAAATTTCTTTTGATAACTCCAGGCCTGCTGCTTTGCTGAATTGATGCAAACAACTCATGATAATCCTTGCCGGTCGTGTAGTAGCTTCCCCATACAAACCGATGTCATCGACAAAGCATAGATGTGAGATAGGTGCACATCCTCTAGATTCAAATACTGGTTTCCGTTTCCATGAGTCACCTTCTACAAGGTGTTGTATTCTCTGGCACAAACGATCTAGACACATCCCAAAGATGTTAAGATGAGAAAGGGTCACCCTGCCTCACACCCTTGTCGTATCATAGGCGATAACAACTCCCCATTCCGAGAAATTTTGGTGTCTCCTTGTCTAATCATCTGCAGTATAACATGGATAAGAGCTAGTGGAATGTTTGTTCTTTTATTGGTGTCTTCGATGAAGCTCCAACTAAGTTTATAATATGCTTTTGATAAGTCTATCTTCATTTCCATTAAGGTAGTACGTCCTTTTTTGATTCTCATGGAGTGTATGAGTTCTAGTGCAAGAATAATATTATTAGCAATCCTTCGACCTGGTATAAAACTAGACTGGAAAGGTGAAATCCTATCTTGCATAAAGGGTGTATGTCTTTCAACAATAATTTTGGATATTGATTTGGCATTGACATTATTCAGAGATATCAGTCCTAAATGGTTGCAAGAGGTGTAGGGTTAGTGATCTCTGGGATGAGAACCATCGTGGACTGGGAAAGCTGACTGGGCAAGGATGTGCCTTGGAAAACTTCTGTTATCATTTTGATGATGGTGCACTAAACCTGCTTCCAGTTCTTCTGTAAAAAACTCACCTCAATGCCATCTGGTCTAGGTGCCTTAAAAAGGGGCCATCTTCGTCAGAGCTTTGTAAATCTCCTCTTCAGTGATTTAGTTTTGTAAGGTTTGTACCAGATTGACATTCAACTGCTTGGAAGAGCCGATGTATGACCTTGCCGACCTGTCTCTCCTCCTTGGTTTGTCATTAGTGAATAAGTTCCTGAAATGATTGAAGACAAGTGTTTTCAGATCCTCCTTATATTCAACCCATGTCCCATCTTCATTTTTAATCTATTTATTGTGTTCCTTCTTCGTCTTTTGTCGACAAAGTTCGGAAAGAACTTAGTATTAGTATCCCCATGTAGCAGCCAAATACATCTTGATCACCGACGCCACTCAATATTCTTCCTGTGAAGGATGATTCATATTGTGCTCTGGCGTCTAGAAGAATAGAGTCGACATATTTATTATACCCAATTCCTAGGACTTGTTCTAATTCACCTACTCTCTTCAGAAGCTTATTCTTCTCCTTGTGTTTCCTGTGTCGCATGTTTTCATTCCATATGCTAACTTTCCTTCTGAACTCATTGATAGTGCGTTCATAAGCTATGGTGCTGTACCCAACTTGATTTGAGGAACTTTGGCCACTCCCACCAAGTTTCTCTAGTCTTGAAGATAATGTTCTTTTTTTGTGTTCTTGTGTTCCAGGAAGGCATGAGCGGGGCATGGTTAGAGGCGATTCTGGGTAATACTTTGGCAATTGTATTTGGGTAGGCCGTCAACCATTCATGATTGAGCATGGCTCAATCGAGTCTAGCAAGTAAGCTTCCTCTTTTTCAAAGTTGTCCTGGGGCCTAATGCCCCAATATCCTCCAGATTGGCGTAATCCAATGTGGCCCTGAAATCGTTTGCAACTGTTTGATTGAAGGACCTAGCTCCAATCTTTGCATTCATACTGAGAGTGGTATTAAACTCCTCAATTAAGAGCCATGGGATGCTCATAGTGGTATATAAACGTCTGGTGTGGTTCATGAGGAGTTTCCTGGGACCAGGTTGCGGGCTTGCATAGACAAAGGTGATGCAATATTCATGTGGGAAGGAGCAGTGAATAGGATATCCAAGGCAACCTCTCCACAGAATCCATATTACTCCGCAAAATCCAACTGCTTCTCTCTATGTGAGTAAGTAAACCCCATCTTCTTGATTGTAGCAGTAGTTGTGTCGCCTCACTGTCTGGTTTCCAAGAGTACTGCTGTCTTGGTTTATGCTTCAGAATGAGTTCCGTCAAGTACTTTTGAGTGTGGTCCTTCGCCACACCGAGGACGTTCCAAACTAAGAACATCTAAACAAATTGGGTGTTGTTGTTGCTAACCACTCCGTCCATTTGTACACTCGTACGGGAAAAGGTTCTTTCAGGCCAGATCTACACTCCATATATCAGTACAGAACAACAGCTTGCGGATATCTTCACCAAAGTGCTACCCAAGACTCGCTTTCAGAATCTGAGTTCCAAGCTGGGCTTCTTCGATATCTTCGCTCCAGCTTGAGGGGGAGTATAGAGATATGTAGTTTCATGTGTTTTTCTGTTCCTTTACTTTGAGTGTCATGTGTTTAGCATGTGCCTCACTTACTCCTTTTCTTATGTTGTTTAGTCCCATATGGGTAGCGCTTAGTTTAGTCTCTTGTTATGTTTGCTATATAAGAGACTCCTATGTAATCTATTTTACTCATCCAATAAACAACATTTCTCCTCTCTTAAAAAAGAATGCAAAAAATTGTTTCTTTTAATTGTGGGGCCATCAAAGATTATTTGTTACATCGAGTGATAGAAAATTAGTAAATAAAAGAGCTTCAATTGTTGCAGAAGTTGAGGGCATGAAATTGTACTGTAGAAATATGGAGTAGAAAAGAATATTGAATTTTGTGAATATTATTAAATCTAGAGTCATTGTTCTTCCTCTAGCATACTTGAGATGCCTATTACACTAAAAAAGGAGCATTTCATAGATCAATCTTTGTCCAAATAAGTTAGTTAGATACCAACCAGCAAGGGTTCCTTAGAGTAGGGACCCAGATTCAAATCCCCGGTTGTGTAGCTTCAACGATCCTTGGTCCCCTCATGCACCTCGGCCTCTACGTGAGTTTACCTTGCTGACCCCGGTGTGCTGGTAGTTGGGGAAAGCCTGGGGTTTACAGTGTCAGGGGGGGTCACAAATCATGACGCTTCCTTCGGGGTGGTTCCCACGTCATCCAAAAAAAAAGAAATGTTTCCTACGACGACGAAGACAAGAGGAAATGGATGACAATTCCTTGCCACATCTATGCCTTGCCGGTGAAAGTCATTCATTCTCATGACAAGTGCATTTAATGCTTTGGCCCAAGGAATTAAATGACCGATACCGTTTCGACAGCTTGGATATAGATCTTTACCGATATACTGACGGAAATATCGACAGATGCAATCGTGGCCATTTCGACGCCAAAATGAATGAATTAAATCATGAAATTTTACAGGTGCAATCTCTACACCTAAATGCATCGTTTTATGCAATACAATTCTATAAGGGGTATGTTGGGGGGGTTGTCCATCATGTGGGAGGTAGGGAACCTGTCCTGTTTTCTGCGGATTTCGATGACAAAATATTGGAATTTTACTAGCACAATCCATAAACATAAACACACACAGTTATGCAATAATATCCAATTTACAACACATGAATAGCATAGTAACTTAGTAACTCATATCAATTGTATGTCGAGTTATACACTGATTCTCCGTACAATATTGATTTGGTATGGTTGACATACTGCTCCCATGACATGTACATTATGTAGGGTTGGTGATATGAATTTACGTGTTGCTAAGACACGTCATGTACAATACTATATAAGTGTATAATACTCGTTCATATTATGTAATTAAACACGACATGTTTTAGAATTTACAATACTGTGTCTCCATATGCATCATATTAGATTCTAAAAGAAAATATACACCAGGGCTTTCTATTGCTCTTCTTCAATGTGTGATTTTGACAATTAACTTCATGACTGTCAAGGAAGTTAGGCACCATCACTATCATGACACCTTTTCTCCGCTGTTGTTTGTTACCACATGATCTTGATATGCGGTAGTGAGTTTCTCCATGGATTATGCACAATAGCGGGATAAGTATAAAAGCCATTATTACCATGCCCACTATATGCATGTCGTGGGGATGCGATAATATAAAAGTGTAGTTAACATGTCAACCATGTCAATGTTGTGGGATATATGTAGCAAGTGCCATATATAAACAAATATAAGACTAGAATATTACAAAATCTATACTTTTTTACAATATTTGTTTGTTGTGTTGAGAAGTAGTACATTTTCTTCCTTTGAATGATACAAAATACTAGTAAGAAGAAATATGTATACTAATTAGCTTACTACTAAAAATGATAGCAAATCATACTTATATTTTGTGGATTATTTAGGTATATTACTATGATTATAATGTAGATTATGAGAAAGTGTTATAGATCTAAGAACACATACAATTAGGAAGACATAAAAAAGCAGATGACGGGATCTTTGCCAACTTAAGGCATTTTGGGATGAATTTACATTTTGATTGAGACATTTGAAGTGTAAATGAGAGAAATGGTAGAAAACATAAAGGCATACCTTAGATTAGACTTATCTGAGCCCTAGCTGTCGAGATCCCTTTGCTCTGCGATTTCCTCCTCTCAAACAACAAAAACAGACTCAAGCACGCAAAAAATCGGTATTTTTGTCGGTATACCAGTACATTTTGTCAAAATTTGGCAATATTTGGCGATATTTGGCGGTATACCATTGGTTTACCGATATTTGCAATCCCAACAACAAGTTTGTGTGAACTGATGACCGATGCTGTCGATATCGGTATTCGGTCGGTATACCGACGATATCGTCGATATCTCTTTCATTGCTTTGGCCAGTGTCATTAAATGCACATTTGCTCCAACCTCTTGTGATGTAGTGATTTGTTAATGATGGACATTTTGAAGCATCAATAATTTGGTTTGTGATGAGCTATTGATTCCCTCTTCATGGACCAACCCATACGAATCCATGTTTTCTGAACAATTGGGCCTTTGAGGTAAATTATAGCCCCACCGATGGCTCTTTGATGCATATGAAGATCAATGAGGTTATGTTGGAGGATGGTCACAACCTATCAATGACGATGCAAGCTCTCTCTTATGGCATTATTTGGTAGGCGTGGAGAAGGGAGGGAATGGGAGGGGAGTGTGAGCGGAGATGGCCTTGTCTATCTTACATGTGGTTAGCATGAGAAAGGAAAGGTGATGGCATACAGAGTTACTAAACATATTAAAAGAAGACATCCTTGTTTCCTTCCCTTTCTCTCCTCCCTATTTTTGTTTAAGGAAAGATGTGGAGGGACATGTATATCGATTATTTTCTTTGTCCCCTTCATACTGTATCATTTCCTTCCCTTTCTCGTCACTTTTATCCAAACAAAGTGCAATTTTATCCAAACAAAGAGCACTTTCCCCTGTACCCCTTCCCTCCACTTTCTTTTTCTAGCCTTCCAAACATAGCCTAAAAATTCTCTTTTTTAGTTGGAGCTAATATGTATTTTCAAAGATGTATGGAGGAAGATTGATGCTATGAAATTTGTACCTTGTCCTCTTCTAATATCTAAAAAACACGCCATTGTCCTCATAGGTGAAGGGGCTTCAAAATGGAAAATTTAGAAGTAACATTTGGGTTATGGGAAGAGGCGTGAGCGCTTAGATATGGAAAAAATTAACTTGTTGGTGATTGATTGTAGTGAAGCTTCATCTAAAAGTGTGGAGTCGACATTGGCTTGTATAATGTTATATAGACCTTTAAAGTGCTTAAAGATGTTTAAAGACTGGATTGAGAATTACTTCTCTCGATGTTTTCTTCTGACTGTCTTGTTGCGAAAACTTTTCTTGCATGGCATATGCTATCATTAATTATACAGACGCCCGCCTAGGTGCCACCTAGCCTCCAGATCCTAATCACCCAATCTAATAAGGCTATCAGGCGGCCGCGCGCCTGCATGGGTGCCTAATTGGGCCCAGACTCTAGGCATCATCATTTTTTTTTCATTTTTTGTGATCTTCCCACGACCTTTTGCTTTTACTACTGCTCTACTGTTATCAATTCACTTTTGCTCTAGTATTACTATTGTATTGCATGCTCCATGATTTTGTTATTATTTCTTCTTCATCCTCCTATTTCTATTTACAGTTTATTGATCTCTTGTTTGAATGTACTCACACTAAAATAACACCAATTTTTTGCTTACGTTCAATGTTCTTACTCCAATAATCCTATATTATATTCATATTTATATATGAGCACTATATTGATTCATAAAGTGCACATAGGATAATTATACACACGCCCACGCCCATGCACACAATCACACACATATATATACACATACATCCACACACATATATATACATATGTAAACATATATATGTGTGTGTGTGTGTTTATTGACCACCTAGGCATTCCTTGGTGAGTAATATATATATATATATATATATATATATATATAGAGAGAGAGAGAGAGAGAGAGAGAGAGAGAGTCAGGCTAGTGTACACTCGAGTGTACCGGAGCCACCGTACACCTCAGTCATTTTTGAAGATGTAAAATTTTGAAAAATATAAACAGTTGATCTTCTTAATTATCATAAGAACATACTATGTAATAAATTTTACCTCATTTGGATACTTATAGGCCGTGCATCTAAAGGAGGCAAAATCATGTATTTCAAATTAGTTTTGTGTGTCAATTTTGTTGTCCTTGGATGAGTGACTTACACTCATCCAAATGAGTTCAAATTTTGTGTGTGACCTATTATTATTGTAACCATGAAGATCAATGGATTAGATTTTGAAAAAACATGGTCTAGATAGGCAAACACCATTGGGGTGTACGACGTGATCTGTACACTCGAGTGTATTCTAGCTTGACTCTATATATATATGTATTTATACATATATACATATATATATACATATACATAATTTCTAAGCAGGTTGTGCAAGAGCTTTGGTTGTCCCTGACTGGTCTAGTATGTTTAAGATCAACGCATGTATAGCTTCACCATGTCAAAGCAACTCCTATAGAGGAATGAAGGTGAATTTATTCCAATCAAGGCAGCTACTGATGCTAGATGTGCAAACAGATTCTGTTTGGCATTTGGGATATTGCTCTCTGTCTCTCACCCCATGTGCTCTACTACTGAAATTCAACTGCTCGACTATTGGAGTTTATGCAAAACAAAGATCATTCTATTCAAGGAGGTTGATGGCAAAATTGGAGAACAACCTAAGCTCTAGATTTTCTTAAATATGTGGACTTGTGGAGCAGCATGTGCGGTGATTTGGTAGCCTACTTTTAATTAACTCAGACCACCCTATAATCGATCTCCGTCTTGTCTATTATAATGTACTAATCTGACAAAGCGACAATGGATCAGATGACAAGAATATAGATGTAGAGTCATATAAACTGTGTAATACTGGATCATATCCCCACAACTCAACCATCTTGCCGAGTATCTTGCAGGCTCATGAGGTACCCCTTATGTATAATTCATTTGATGAGGTACCCCTCATGTATAACTCATTTGTGTTTCTGGTAGGAAAATTCACAAGATTGGAGAATTAGCGGATGGTAGCACAATATCTTTTGATCTATATTATCACTTTTTTGGAATCTTGAAAAAATATGCCTCATATAATAAATTTAACTCGCTCACTACATTCTTGTTTTGTGTAGATGGTGAACTGTGACATATGCTGCTGGTATATAATGCTTTTGAATAATAAGGACATTGTTTTTTCAAATTATTCTACAACTAACTATGAAGGCAGACATTATTTTTTTTATAAAATTAATTGAGGTCCATCCTATTCATCTTGCCCCTCAAGCAAGCAAATTGATATCATACGCGTTACAAAGGATCCCCCTCGATCGACACAAAAGGATCAACATAAAAATGGAGCCCTCAGCCATCAAGTCTCCCTTAAAGCACGAACCAAACACAAACCATCCTATATGATCAATCCGAGCCCTAGTAGGCTACTCATCCTAGCCAGTCTCCACGCTTCTTCCCCCCAAATCCAGCCAAGGGGACAACTAAGACATCATCTTCATCACCTTCGCTTGCAAATCCATCCTCATCCAGGTAGTTGCCCACCACCATAAGAGACGAGTGGCTCAAACACTCATCATCACACTATGACCGCGCTCCCGTGACTTCGCCGCCCCGCTGAGGTCTCAAGAAATCACCGAAGCAGGGGTGTCGCAGACGTCGACGATCACCGGCTGAGTCTTGCACCCATCTCGCAACGAAACCGACTTTGGCGTCATCGGGCTCCCCACCAGAGACCGTGGATTCAGTCATCTGCAGAGCAGAAACCTCAGACTGTTGAGTAGAGTCAGAAGGATTGCGCCTTGGACAATCTCGCGCCAAGGAACCTGAAGACTTGCATCGAAACCAAGAAATCGGGAAAGGACAGTGACACCTCTAATGTCCATGTTGAAGGAAGTGAAAGCACTGATCCCCCGAAAGGGGGAACGCGACCTGCGTGCTCTACAGTTGCGCGCTAGGTGTCCTGACGCCCGACACCGAAAACTGATTGGCGAGGCTGAGCATTGATGCCGCCAATGTCCTCGTCGTAGGCACCGGAAGCACGCATCTCTAGGGACATGATGACCCTAAGAAGAATCGAGACAAGAGGGGACGAGGCTGCCTGTGATCGGGATGGCGCCGTCTGGCCTGCCGCCAGATCACCATCATCTGCGTCCAAAACACCAAGCACCCCTAGAATCAGCTGACGTCAGGGGGACACAAAGGTCACCAACCCAGAAGAACTCTCCTTTGTTGTCGGTGTCAACCACAACACAGCCCGAGGCCCACACACATCCTGAAAGGGATATGTCCTAAGAACAGGACAATCACGCATACCTTCGAACACCTAGTGTCATCACCCTCCCCTAACAGTCGATCACTGTCTGAAGCCAAGCTCACCCCAACAACAAGAGAAGGAGCACTCTCATCAGCCTTCCTCCCCTCCAAACCGTCACATGCTATATCCCCAACATTCGCAGCCCTCCTGCCACATCCCCCAACAAGCCCTTCCACCTGATAACACTCCCCCGACCCGCCACCCCCAAAAGGGGACGATTCAGAAGCGTCAGGAGATGCGTTATCCACAACATCACACACAGCCCGGGAAGACCCCCTCGACAATAGCACCGTCGATGTCACCACCACAAACAACACAGACTGACACCTCCGCAGAGAAGAATCAAGACAAGAGGGGACGAGGCTGCCTGCGATCGGGATGGCGCCGTCTGGCCTGCCGCCAGATCACCATCATCCATGCGTCCAAAACACCAAGCACCCTTAGAATCAGCTGACGTCAGGGGGACACAAAGGTCACCGGCCTAGAAGAACTCTCCTTTGTTGTCGGTGTCAACCACGACACAGCCCGAGGCCCACACACATCCTGAAAGGGATATGTCCTAAGAACAGGACAATCACGCATACCTTCGAACACCTAGTGTCATCACCCTCCCCTAACAGTCGATCACTGTCTGAAGCCAAGCTCACCCCAGCAACAAGAGAAGGAGCACTCTCATCAACCTTCCTCCCCTCCAAACCGTCGCATGCTATATCCCCAACATTCGCAGCCCTCCTGCCACATCCCCCAACAAGCCCTTCCACCTGATAACACTCCCCCAACCCGCCACCCCCAAAAGGGGACGATTCAGAAGCGTCAGGAGATGCCTTACCCACAACATCACACACAGCCCGGGAAGACCCCCTCGACAATAGCACCGTCGATGTCACCACCATAAACAACACAGACTGACGCCTCCGCAGATCCATGGTGGTTCGAACAACAAGATTTCCCGCAACCAGCCTCCGACGATGCGCTAAGAAAACCCCATGCTTCCTGAGCCACTCGCAGGCGAGTCCTGAAGGCGGAGATGGACTCCATGTGCTAGGGTCCGCGCCTATATCCTGCCGCCAACCTTGATCCCACGAACAGGGGGCGTCACACCACCTGCTCCGCCGCAAAAGGCCGCTGGGTGGCACCTTCCGACCCCGACTCAGATTGTGATACCGCAAGCCGGACAGAAAGGGACCGCTAGACGCCGTCGCCGCGCCCTCGTCGATCCTACGTTCGGTGGCGCCACACCACCTGGTCCGCAACGAAGACCCTTCACGTAGAAGTGGAGAGGCACCTCTCCGATCACGACGAGGACCTGTGGAAGCCGCTCACACTCCGCCAGATGCCGCTCAAAAACTCCACCGCCATTATTGGTCTAGACTACTTGTGGAGGTTAGCATTGAAAAAGTTGGAAGGCAACCTGCAACCAAATCTGTAGTATTAGAAAGCTTGTCTTGAGGCTTATGCCTTGATGCAAGGCTTGTCCTATTTGAGGCTTACGTCTTGCTGTCTTGGGATGGCACTTACGACATGTTTGGTTTGCGGGAAAGGATTAAATGGGATTTTCCAGAAGGATGGGATAGGGAGGTATAGGTGAAGGATGGGATGTCGGTTGATCCCATCCTACGAGTGGATGCAAAGTAGGATAGGATTCATAATGACTCTGACTAAATCAATTTTAGTTATTTCTCAAATCATGTATTATGTTTTAATGCTGATTTGAATTCATAAATATTACCAAATTATTAACTCTGTAATCAAATATGCAGAAGACACAAATTATACAAATGTACCCTCATAATTTATATTTCAAAAGATAGTTAAAGAATTTTAACAATTTTCGATACCATCTAATACTGATGTAAAATAGAATGTCTTATGTATCAATGAAATAATTGATATCGTGTTGTGTAAATGAAAGTTCATTGATGAGAATCAATGCAAGAAGGAAGAAAGCAAACACCTATGTCGTTTCTTATTTCTAAAATTTAATAGATGTAAATTTATACGAAGAGGAAGAAAGCAAGTACCTTCTTTGCCGACAAGGTCGTACTCGTATGTTGACAAATAACAAGAATAACAAATTCAAGAAAGCAGAAAATATCTTTTGGTCTCGTGGTCGTAGTGCTGGCAGGAAGTATCAATCTTTCTGAATTTTGCAACTATACAAAACAATATGTAATGGGACTCATCATTGCTCGAGTAAGACCCCATCTGCAGCGGGCCTCGCCAAGTCTGCCTCTCAGCGGATAATGGAAGCGACATGGTATCTCAGACTCCATC
Organism: Alisma plantago-aquatica; assembly: GCA_963693085.1. NCBI lineage: Eukaryota > Viridiplantae > Streptophyta > Magnoliopsida > Alismatales > Alismataceae > Alisma > Alisma plantago-aquatica. The sequence goes on from OY856409.1 coordinate 162,634,243, forward strand.
TCTCAATCTGGGTACTCAGGCGGTGAGTCAAAATTAAGCCCTTAGGCTTATTGTGCATCAGTGGACCTACTGACCACTGATCACTACAACATGTAAGACAGGTACCACTGGCATCCTCAGTTGGTGTTGGGTACCACACAACTGTAAGGACTCTGCGCTACTGGTCAAGACCCCCACACCCTACTGGTGCGCTCCAGCTTACCTCGATCTGGTACTACCTCTAGTCGGGAAACCGTTTCCTCCCTACAACACAAGCCTCATCCTATGAGGATTCTACAGTGTTCAAGGCATCTAAATGTCTAATTCACTCTTTAAATTCACAATTCAATCATCACATCAACATATCTTAGTTTAGCTTTGTAAACCATTCATTTCATCGATCTGATAATATTTACCACAAACTAAACTGTTAATCATCACCGCATCTCATACTGAGAAACATTGATATCACGATACTTGATTCATTGAACACCCTATCCTTAGGGTTTCATTTACCTCATTCACTTATCACATGACTTGCATAAAGATTTAATGCGTCATAAACATTCACTGAATAAATACTACTTTCAATAATTCATATACAATCAACATGTGTATGAAATCCTGGAATTGAGTTGAATTTGGGTTTCCACGCCATTCACTGGGAGATCATGCATCAAGAATAATATTGAATAAATAAAGTCCATGATGTCAAGAGAAGCACTTCAAATGGATTTCACAATATCTATTCGCAAATTTCCAACTTTCCATTCATCTAGGGTTTCACCCTCTTTACTAAGATATTAAGCAAACATTGATGACATCACACGAAATCCAATATAGTATCTGAAATATAAGTACTACGTATTTAAATAAACAATCAATCATAAACAAGGAGATTTAGATAGATAATTTTCTTATTTAATTATACAACAATTTCAGTCACAGCCGAAAATCCTAAATTTCAGATTATTCTTATAACCCTGCAATTACTTAGGGAATTCTCATTAGGATGGATCGTATACATTTCTAATATGGTTTCATCATCTGAAATTCATCACAACTGAGGAATAATCCATTTCATTTCATTTTGCAAAACTAGATCGAAAAGATAATTTACGATTTGTAGTGCCATGCTAAGCAATTGAAGATAGTTGATGATTTAACTGATTTTCGTGCAATCTACTGTTTAAAGGAAGTACCCACTCACCCTAAGGTGTGAAAACACCTTAAAATGCAACCTATATCTAAAATTCTCGAATCCATGTCAAAACCCTAGCAAATAACCAGTTTCTTCTTCCTTTCAACTCGGAAACCCTAGGAATGGGGGGTTATGAAGAAAGAGTGAGAAAAGGGGCATATTTTTATCATTTCAAATCAAATCAGAGGAGGGACGGAATCTTGACATGCGAGAGAAGATTCACCATGAAAGGCTATGCAAAGAAGCTAAACTTACTTGATTTCATCATATCTCGGATAGAGAAACTCTAGGTCAACATCTCTACCATTTTCTCCTCTCAAAACCCTAGCTCTCCTCTCTCTCTAGAATTTCGTTTCTCTGGAATGGATCACAAAATATGAGAGCTCCTTGGGTGCTAGCTTGCTCATATAGAGCAATTGAGGTGCTTGGGTAATTTGTACACTGACCCCTCACTATACTTTCTCTTATTTCAGCAGATTTTTCTGTCATAAAAATGTTACTGTAATTCGTTTATGTCAGAAGTCAAATATCCTCCAAAAATTATGAAAATTTAGCATGTTATTTATCCTTGAGTTTCAGATTTCCCGTTAAATTTTCAGATCATTCCGAGCTACCAATAAATAATTAAAAATTAACCAATGCATTGCTATACTGCAGTCTAAAGAACATTCAGTTTAAGAGAAAATACCCCAAAACGGCCGTGCAAGGTGCCACGACCATGCTAAGTTGGACCCAACACGACCATGCTGCCTACCACGACCGTGGTGTAATGGTTTCATCAGATTTGAGTACGAAAATTGGTCAACAGTTCAATTCTTCCAAAACGGTCATTTGGCCTAGAATGCATGTGCCACCAACGACCTAACACGACCGTGCTACCCACCACGGTTGTGCTACCAAGCCTTCAACTACCATTTTCATTGTCCTTTGCCTACCTCATTCCTCCCCAACATCGACCCGTTGGGTGAAAACCCTAATTTCAGTCAGCGTGGGTTTATAATTCTCAAACTCTAATTATTCAAATAATAGCATGCTTGGAGTTCTCATTAGGTTTAACACATCATAATTGAGATATCATCATTAATCATGTTTAAGCAATGATCAATCTAATCAAACATGTAATCATCCACATAAACCCTAACTTACCAATTAAGCTCAGATTCAGTCATAACACTTAGGCCTATATACAAGATAAACTAAATAGACTAAATAACTAATACTCTCAATACTCTCCCTCAAGCTAGAGCTTGGGATGATTCCAAGTCAACTTGCAAACAAACATACTAGAATAAAAAGCTAAAACCACACCCATACAAGAATATTATCCCCTCAATATTATAATTAAGCACTCAAAATAGTCCAATACTCCCCCTTAAGCTGATGATATCAACATTATTAATCAACATATCTTCAGTAAATCTTTGAGCAACAAGTGAGGGTGCAAGTATTACGTCAATACCAATAATCAACTCTCTAATTCTTCCCCTTAAATAGATAACTCCAAGCAAATACAAAAGCAAGTAGGAGCTTTGTGAAAAAAGAAGTGGCAGCTAGAGCAGTAGTATACAACAACAAGTCAGAGCAAGTGGCATCATCTCAGTCGCTTGCATTGTCGAGTAGTTCAAAGAGTGCTGGGTCACAAGTAGTAAACTCAAGCATGTGCTGGAAACACAGAGTAAGTCATAAATGGTAGAGAATGTTGGAACACACAGTTGACATGTAAAAACATAAACAAGCCAAATAGTGCTGGAACACAAGGTAGCGGAGATGATGTAGCCGAAATGATAACCTCTTGCGCAAATCAACATGCTTAAAACCTTCAAGATGTAAACTAATAGAAAATGAAGTTCCATAATCCAAGCTCTTCCGAGAAGAACATATAGTAATAAACATATCCTCATATGATAGTATTTGAATAAAGATAAAATAATATAAAACAACAGAAATTCCTCATACGATCATAATTTAAGAACGATCAACATAATATATATAGAAAATCACTTATCAACAGAAAAAAATCATCCTCTCTTCATTCTTCGTCTCCTCTCCTCCATCTCATCTCTTCCTCTATTAAATCCATGGTAGAGATAAAATAAGACCGCACCATGTTTTAAAGCCATCCACCAGGTAATAGAGTAATACCAAATGAAATTGCATGCCATTATATGTAGTATATGGTGAAGACTACATGTGACATGCCGCGTCGGTGAAGAGACATGTCGTGTTGCACACTAATAGATGCCACAATGTGTTGAGGTAGAGACACGTCGTATCATACGACATGCCATGTTGAATAAGTAACACGCCGTGTCCAAGGGCAGACACTGAGTAATCGGGGCATGGGAGGTTGACATGCTATGTTGGCATGTCGACACTACATGTGTTAGAGCCGACTCGTCGTATCTACAAGCATGAGTTTGAGCTAGTAGTAACAGAGGACAAAACACCATGCACATGCCATTTTCATTATTGACATGCCGAGCTGTGCGATGGAACAACATCAGGAAGTCCTGAAACAACAACATAATGATGGGAAAATCCTTCAGATCTCCAGCAAGACAAAATAGGGATTGATAAACCCAATAGAAGTAGAAAAGATGATATTTTGCCATGGATCTCTAAGATGTCGGAGTAGACAACAATAATGATGTAGACGACAACAATGTAGATGGCGAAGGTGACTAGAAAGTAGGAGGGCAGTAGCGTAGGGGGCGGCAATGTGCATGACAATGGCGACGAGTAGCATAGGCAAAAATGTAGGTTAATGGCTGAGGCAGCAAAGCTTCTTGGCGACATCATAACAAACAACTTTGATAATTTTGACTTTGAGAGGCTAACAAGGTTGTAGCTCTGATGGTAAACGCACGAGCTCCTCAATGAAGGGAGCCGGGTTCGAAACCCATGTTGTGCACCTTGGAAACAAATTATCTCGTCACGTAGGCTTGCCCACTGTGTGGTTCAAATGCCCCCTCCGATGTGCGGGTTGCCAAGGAGGTTTACATTGCCGGGGTGGGGTCACCAAACTAGCTCTTCCTCGGGGGTGGTTCTCATGTCATCTAACTTTTTTTTTTGAGATGAAGGCGGCTCCATGGAGACGCTTACAACTTAGATGAGGAAGGAAATCCCTACAGTCCGCCAAGCAATGCCTAGGGATAACCTCTGCCGCAAGGAGAGGCTCTCTCTTTCAGGGCTAGGGGCACACAAACAACTACTTCCATACCATGTGGAAAATAACAACAGTGAGGAAATTTCCTCTGCATGTTTCTTATTGAGAAATGGGAAAACCGCTCTCCCATATATAGAAGTGGAGACAAGAATAGGCCACATATGCCCATATACAAAATAGACGAAATACCTAATACTCTAAAAAATTATCATCCTCTCAAATAAATTTATGATTTTTGTTTTATTGAAACAGAATCACTCAAAACTCAGAATTGATACTAATTTAGCTTTGGCAATATTCATTTCTGGTTTATCTTTTTGCTATGTTTTTATTCAGTATGCCAATGAGTTCTCAAATCTCATATTTATCACCTTTGGTTGCGTGGTATTACTCATTCCAAATGATGTCCTCTCTATTTTTCTTTCTCCAATCATAAATTTGCATCTAATACTACAACATAGTCAAGTTTCACTGTTTGGCACAGATTTTACTTTTTTATTTCGGTGCTTTTTTATTTGATTTTTATTTATAGCTCTGTTTGTCCTTATCTAAGTTAGGTACATTTTTTTGATTTAGCATGCACGTGCGCATGCGCGCACACACAACACAAACACAGTTTATCTCCTTAATTAAAGAAAAAGACCAATGCGTCGTACTTTATGACTAGTTTTGAAAAAAAAAACGCCAAATAACTCACTATGCTCTTCTTTAAGAATAAAAAGAAATAAATCAGTGTCGATGAATGGTATGCGCAATCATTTTGGTCCTCTTTACTCTATAGAGTATGCTTAACCTGCATTAATGTGGATTATGTTCATCATAATCATACGAAAGTCATGTTGGATTATGTTTACTTGTTTTGTTTTACAGGTTCTCAATTGTGGAGCCTGATCCCAGCCATACAAAACTTCAGCTCAATCGAGAAGGTTTAGAGGCAATAAGAAGAATCACAAATCCAATTGCTGCTGTTGCAGTAAGCATTATTAAACATATCGTTCCTTTTTCCTACTTTTTTTCTATCATTGAATTGATATGGCACTTGAAAGTTGCACGCAGTCCCCCCTCTTATAATTGGATTTAGTTGGTTTCATAATCAGTTTCATTTTAGACTTATGTATTCTCTGCTGAAGATTTTTATCTGATTACTTATTTGAAGATTAACAAGGCTTTCAAATGTCGACCATCACCATAGCTAAGAATAATATATTCTGATTGTAGGTAAACATAAGTCATTCATTATTCAGGTTGTTATGTAACTAAAGATAGATATCATTCTAGTCATTTTTTCTATGAACTGATCTGCAGTCTGTTATCTATGGAAATTTTTCATTTTGTCGTGTTATTTAGATGTTATTTTCTTACTTTTCACACTCATTTACATACTCCGACATTAGTTGAGGGCATAGTGACAAATTCGGAATTCAACAACTTTTTCGGCTGGTTGAAAAAAACCGGAATTCGGAAAAAATGGTGAAAAAATCAATATACTTCGGTCAACTATACAGAAATAATCAAGAATAAGTCACCTATATATGTATATATATACCTATATATACTCATAGTGACAAGTTTGGGATTTGGCAATTTTTGGGCTGGCTGGAAAAAATCGGAATTCGAAAAAAATCGAGATAATTTTTGAAACAATTGATAAAATTTCGGTCAAAGTTCGGTCAACTATTCGGAAATAATCGAGAATACATAAGTCAGATATATAAGTATATATATATGTATGTATATATACATATATAGATAAATGTATTTATGTATATATATATATATACATACATATCTGATGCTTGTAACTATTAAGGTCACAAGACGTACAATCTTAGTGAGTGAAAAAGTAGGAAAAGAAGTAAAAAATAGTTGAGTAATAACAATGAACTGTCCGGAGGAGTGGAGGATTGGAAGTTTAGTGTCTAGCGGGAGTTTTGTATACATGGTTGGGTAAAAAAGAGCAAGCAACTTAAAAGAGAAAAATCGTATAAGTCGTGAAAAAGCAGAATAAATCGTGAAAAGTCGTGAAAACTCAGCGACTGGCGTATTAATCGTAATGAACATTCGGGAGCCTACGACATCGTGAAAAATCACCGATTTTTTGTAAAATTCGGAGACTTTTGTTATTATGTATATACTTATATACACATATATATACATGTGTGTATATTTACATATATATATATATATATATATATACATGAATATCAAATACAAGTGTAACTAATAAGGTCACTAGACATACAATCTTATTGAGTGAATGAAGTAGGAAAAGAATTAAAGAATAGTTGAATAATAACAATGGACTATGGGGAGATTAGGGGGTTGGAGGTTTAGTGTATATCAGGAGTTGTGTACATGGTTCGGTAAAAAAAGGGCAAATGATTTAAAAGAGAAAAATCGTGAAAAAACATGAAAAATCATGAAGAAACGTGAAAAATCGTATAAATCGTGAAAAACGGAAAAAATTGTGAAAAGTCGTGAAAAATCAGTGAATGATGCATTAAACGTGGTGAATATTCGGGAGCCTATAAATCGCAAAAAAACGTCGATTTTTTTGTAAAATTTGGAGACTTTTGTTACTATGGTTTGGGTCATCACTACTGACTAGGTGTAACACTCCATACAACCTTACTGGCAACTTAGCCTCTGGTTGGTTCATAGGAGCTATGTTCTAGGTTCTGAAAATGTAAACATAATGGTAGCTCGTCTATTTTGGGCTGATTTATGACACTTATAATTATTTAAAAGAATATATCGATGAATTAGCATCAGAATTGTATTGTTCTGATTCTTCTGGATGATTATTATAAGCTGTCACTTTATCCTGTTATTTTGGATCCTTTCATATGTGATAACCTCAACAAAACATATATATGACACATCTATTTAGGGCAAAATGAGCTCAATTTTCTGCACCATCATGCTATTTCATATTTGTCCCTTGCCAGGTGATCGGACCTTATCGTTCTGGAAAGTCTTTTCTCCTAAATCAACTTCTCTCCCTTTCTTGTTATGAAGGTGAATGCTGTGACAATTACATTGCGTTTTCTGCCTATTATCCAATCTGTTGTAGACCTGTATAACTCAGCTCATTTTAAAATACCCGAATACCTTACTCTTTCCAGGTTTTGGTGTTGGGCATATGCGGGATACAAAAACAAAAGGTGAGCCTTTACTATTTTTTCTCGTCCAGTTTTTTTATTCGAACTGTAATATGATTTTATTTCCCACTACTCCTGTATGTTTTCAATCTATATTCATAAGTAATTTTTATTTATGCTTGCTTTGAAATAGGAATATGGGTTTGGGGTACCCCAATTGAGCTGGATATTGATGGAACTAAAACATCCGTCCTTTATCTTGACACTGAAGGCTTTGAGAGTATAGGAAAGTCTAATGTTTATGACGACAGGTATCTGACTTTAGGATTCACTGGGTTACTTGTAGTGAATCATTTAATTTTTTGCACTAATTGCAGCCAATTGCCTATGTAACTTCTGCAGGATATTTGCTTTGGCAACAGTTTTGAGCTCTGTTCTTATATATAATTTGCCCGAGGCGGTTCGTATTCTATTCCTAAAAATATTCACCACATCAATATTATTATCATTTTTATTTGATTTTGGCTTCATTTAGAATGTCACATTTCCTTAGTGCCACTTTTAAAGCATAACCGCCATTCCCGATTGCAAGATTCCACTTTCTCTATATTTATTACAAAAGATGACCAGGCTGCAAATGTTATTTATTCTATTGATCAAACAACAAAATTGTTCCAATGTATCTCCTAACAGTTCATAAAGAGGAAGTGAGGAACGACCAATGAGGCATGTAACCCAAATACTTCAATTCAAAACAACATTTTAAAATTACAAGCTAGCTCCATGCTTAGGTTAGGTGTGCCACAGCTACTGCAAAAACATGGTTTCTTTTTCTTTTCCAACTGTTTCAAGTTTCACTTTTCATCCTCAGTACGAGTGCTGATGAGCTCACATATGCACACACACACACATGCACACACACACAGAGATAGGCAAATGGTCAGTATTGCCAGCTTGGGCGACTGGCTGCAGTTATGATATGAAATCGGAAGTAGATGTCGTGGAGGAGGGTTCAAAGTTGATAGTCATGGTAGAATATTTGATTTGATTTGCAGCGCTAAGGTGGACGTTTTTACGTAGTCAACCTTTATTTTTATATATTTTTTTGCTTGCATTTCTCTATAGAAATAACCTACATGATTCAGTTTTTAGTTTCAACAAAATTCTATAGCTATTAAATGTTGATCTCTATAGATACCATGTGTAATATTCACATTGCAAAAGTAGTCCTATCCTTTATATATTTCAGCTCCCAATACATATATTCACATGATTTACATCAATGTTTTTCTCTTCTTAGATTCGTGAAGCTGATATATCTCGGTTATCATTTGCTGTTGAACTTGCAGAAGAATTCTATGGAAGGTGCTAGTTTTAACATTGTATCTTCATCGGTTTTGCTTCTTTATTCATTTGCGTTGTAGTTCTCTAACTTGTTTGTTGGTTGCCTTGTTTTATCATGGCTATGCAGAGTCAAGGTAACTAAATAATGCATTTCATTCTCAAAATAGATTTTTGCTTAAAATAATTTTGGAATAATTCTTAACTTTTCTAGGGACAAGATGTAGCTTTTGAGCCTGCGAAACTGTTGTGGCTGATCCAGCGTGACTTTCTTCGTAAGTCAAACTACATTGAATAGAAGTACCCTCTTTATCAATTATTAATTTCTCACTTTATATCACATGTTTCAGTGTCTTTGCCCACTTTGATCTTGGAAATCACCACCTATCGTAAAATGCTTGCATTTTAGTAGCCGTTGCAATCATATATGACTAATAGTATAAAATTTTTAATTTGGAACACCAAGGAATCAGTTAGCATCTTAATTTGTGAAAGAGTATCTTTGCACCCTCTCAGGGAACAACATTATTTATTGTTGAGTCTTAAAAGATTCAAAGTGAATCTCTGACTAGAGACAACATGTGAATAAAGGAGAAAAACTACTAAACTGTTTTTAGTTAAAGTCAAGGCAAAAACTTAAGAAGCTTTAAATAATAAGGAATTCAAAAGTCAAGGTTGGGCGAACCCCTCTACTATGATTATATGGTTTAAAATTTTGACCGAAATTTTGTTGTGGTGGTACCAGACATGGAAACCTACCTTATGGAATTTTTTCTATGTAATATCATTAACATTTTTGAAAATAAAATAAAAAATCTGAAAAAAACGAGAATTGTTATGTATTACGTAATTGATAGCAAAATATAAGCTATAACATGCTATCGCACGAGAATATATATATATAGATGTATGTATGTGTGTTCATTGCATAATCGAGATCATGATCTAAACTGTTTTGTATCTTTTTACTCACACATGTAGGAGACTTCACCCTTTATCAATTTGCATAATTAGGTGTATCTATATATGTAGCTCATCTATGTAAAATTTCATGACTTAATCTCTTTGTTTGGTCATCAAAATCGTCAAAATTTGTATCAAAATCTTGTGTTGACAGGAGTGGAATTATCGAAATTTCTCTAAATTTCTATTTTTGAACCATCGGAACCATCGTCGGGATTTTGTTACTGGATTGTAGGCCTTAAGGTTTGCAACAGGTTACTTTCCACAGGATATTTATTTTAGATACTGAATACCTTCTCAGGTATGGTAATTCACGGTCATTTTGTGGTTTTATATAACTAGTTAGCTGGTTTATCCTACTTTACAAGTATGTTAAGATGGCTCAACACAATTGTTTAAAGTGATTCATCCTCGAGTATTTGTTCTTTGATCCAACCATGGACTAACTTGCCAAAAATCTCCTATTGCTTCGTTTTTCTTTATGACTTCATCTTGATTGGCAGCTCAATCTTGCTATCATTGAAATTGCATGACTCAGTTTCAGTTTACTTTTTTCCCCATGGAAGCTTATATTCATGTGGTTGGTTGTACTGATTTTTTCCCCTACATTACAGAAACAATTTTGATCTCCATTAGTATTTTTTGTCCCTTTTATTGCCTCTTTCCATGGAATTTCACTTGCAGTTTAGAACCGTTTGAAATCATAACAACAAAGTACCTTTATTAAAATATTGCCTGCCATGCTATTTATATTATGAATTTAGAGGCAATTTCTGATAATGACATCTATGGAGAAAAACCGGGTGTTTGGCAATTTTTCTAATAGAACTGGTTCTGTATTCTGTTGTTTTTTTCTGAAAAATTTGGAAAATTGTGAAACTTTGGTCACACAGAGACACTACGCATGTGTGTGCACACATGAATGCTATGCACTCATGTGCACAATTTTGATACATGTATTAATCACTCAAAAAAATAAAGAACAACTTGATGAAATCACAAAATATATATTTGAATAGTGATATAAAAATTTGCCCCTGCCTCTATTTGGCCAGAACATTTGGATGATAGAAACGGTAGCGAAGAATTGCCACTTTTTCTAATTCTTCACTGATGTTTGATACTATGTTGGCGTCAAATATATAAATTGTGAAGAAGTGTATACGATGATGATGTGTTGTTCTATTGATATGTACACCCCAGTCCTATATATAGGAAAGGAGGCCATTACAAGGAAGCACAAAGGAAGCCACTTAACCCTAATGGGTCATGGGCAACAAGCCCATGTAGACAATAGATTAATAACCTATTAACTAAATAGGCTATATTCTAACACTCCCCCTAAGCTGGAGCATGGTTGAACGCATGTCCAAGCTTGGAGTTACATGACTCGATTGAACGACAAGAAATAAACGATAAATGAAAGATAGATATGTCACTCCCCATACAGAACTTGTTACTCACCCTTAAACAAGACTTCCTAACTAAAAATATATGACGACGCCTCTTTGAGATGTGTTCAGCAGGTTGGAGAAGGTCGAGCTTGGAAGAATGTCTTTCTCTTGAAGTGCATCTGGAGTGAAGAACATGTGAAATAGACATCATAAATACCACGACTGCGTCATCTTCACTGGAGAGGAATGTGGAGTGGAATAAGCGCACGCAACACATCCAACATACATAACGCGACACGAACGCGGAGGCATAATGTCGATGTAGCAGTGGAGATGTCTCTGAATTGTCTGAGAAGTGTAGCCAATTGGAATTAGCACAGAAGACCACCGACGTGCATAATGTGACACGAACACGCTGGGCCAGGTGCTGAGGTGTCGTCTCAACACGTAGAAGTAGCAGATGCAACTCGGAGAAGACGTGATGAAGTAGCTCGGTAAAGATCACTTTGGATAAATCCTTGCAGATACAATTTTGTCACAAGTTTGAAGATGGCAAGTTGACGAGCTTTAAAGATGAAGAAGCAACCATCTAGAACACCATCAACGCAGCACATATGATCTACTGGAACATCATCGGTACCAAAGGGACTAGAGGCCGGAATATGCGCAACAAGCTCTTATCCTGACGTACATAATGCGGTATGAACGCGGGAGTCTTGGTGTCAATGCTGCAACTATAAGATCCTTCAATGCTGTCTGAAAAGTGATGTGATTTTATGTGGGAATGGCGGGCCACAAAGACATCAGGAAACCAGATGTGCCGAACAACACGAAGCTCCATGAAGATAACCTGGAATATCATCTCATCCATCTCATGTCTCTCTCCTCATATCCTCTCCTCATATTCTCTCTCTCTTATCTTCTCCTCATACCCTCCTCTCTCTCTCCTCTATTCCCCCGCATACCAAATACGACTAGAGTGAGTAGATGGTGTGGAAAAAGGGAAATATGACCCCCCGCACGTGGAAAGACGCACACATGAGGGATGGGAGTTTGGGAAAGGAAAAGGTCAAATGAGAGGTGCAAAAGTAGAGAAGAACAAAAAGAAGACTACTAAAATGGAAGCATCAGTAGAAAGAAGAGATACACTACCGAAATTTTGCTCGATAGGGGAGGAAGTGGCACTGCCGAAATGGTTTTTTGGCATGAAAACTGATAACCAGAATCAATGTTCTAAAAAACGTTAAGTGGTAAGCCTGCGGGCAGCACCTTGTAACTTGTTAAGCGGTAAGCGGCCGATTTAAAAAAAAAACAGACTTTAGTTTCCTATATAATTTTATACAAAATTACACATATATGTATATAAATACTATTGGAACTTTTATATATATCTAAACACTCTACCCAACAATACAAAACACCCAAATAGTTTATAAGATAGCTATAAGACAATAACTATAGCCATAATGTAGTAAACAATAGACTTGACATGGATAAACCACCCTACACACACGATACAAAAGTAAGTTTTCATCACATGTGTGAAACAACCTGCATCTCTGTCGATACCATCGACAGGAGGTCGATGGTATCGAGATAGTCACAGCGACAGAACATCAGTCTGTCGATACCATCGACAGTCCTGTCGATGGTATCGAGATGGTCACAACGGCGGAAATCGACGATCTGCCCCCTAGTTCTATCTTCATTATATTATTTGTTTTATTGTTTTTCTATTATTTTCTCCTTTGTACCACCATGTATCTTACCCTAATATATAAAAAGAAGTGAGACGAATATTGCCCTCTCAAGAAAGCCGCTCCTTGCAGCCGACAAATCTCTCTGTGTTTCGTCTTCTCTCCTCCTCACTTCTAACATGGTATCAGAGAAGAGCTCGATCTAGGGCTTCTCTCCTCTTCCGCCACCGCTTCTCCCTTTCCCCTTCTTCCTCTTCTCTCCTTGTCGGCGGCGCTCCTCTCTCTTTCTCTCCTTGCCGGTGGCGCCGCCGAGAGGCAGCGGCAAGGTCGCCGTCCGGCTGCAGCCCATCCGCCGATCTGGAGTGAGGCACCAGACTTACAGGGTTATCTCCGTCTACGTTGGGTCTTCGGTAGATCTCCAACGCTGCCGTAGAATCCACCACAAGTTGTTTGCGGATCTTCGGGTGATCCGACGACCGTCTAAAATCTAAATCGGAGGACTCGTCACCCGACGGTTGGACTCCTAATCACATCTCCTCCATGTGTGATTAGAAAAATCGATTGGAGGCTGTGAATGCGTCAGTAACACATTTATCCATTCTTTTGGTTGTGACGTGTATCTCTCCGTCACCCCATCTATCTCTGTGATGTGTATCTCTCCGTCACCTCAGCTTTCTTTGTGACGTGTATCAATCCGTCACTGAGTTCCCGTCTACAATGGAGGACACCAAGATTTCCTACGGCGAGGCGTCTCCTATCCCCTCCATCAAACTCAACGGGAAAAACTATCTACTATGGATGAATGCTGTTCACACTGTCTTGGAATCTCGCGATAAGGCAAGACATGTTGACTCGGGTCCTCTGGACACTGCTGATAAAGGATATGCTGAATGGAAGCGTCATGACAGTCTTGTGAAGACTTGGTTATAGAATAGTATGGAACTTGCAATTGCGGCTAGGTTTATGTTCTATACTACAGCTAAAGAGATATGGGACGCAGTAAAGCAACACTATTCCCATGAGAAGAATGCTCTTCGGCTATTCATGATATATGATCGTCTATTTGCTGAGAGGCAAGGTGATAGATCTCTTGAGGAATACTTTGGAGCTATTCAGACACTTGCTCAGGAGCTGAGCTACTATCATCCTGTGACAACTGCTGCACAGATCAAAGACAGAGACGACTTGGTTACTGCTAAATTTTTATCCGGGCTTAATTCCATTTGCGGTTCTGCCCGGAGCGTCATTTTGGCTTCCGATAAATTGCCAAGTTTTGTAGAAGCCTATTCGAGAATTCAACAGTCTGTTTTTGAGTCTGTTAATCCTGTCTCTACTATATCTTCTGGGGAGTCTCATGCATCCGTAGCTGCTGCGGTGAGAGGAGGACGACCTGGTACGGGCAGAGGACGTGGGACACGTCCGAAGTGTACCTTCTGTGACAAACCGGGACATACAGTGGAGAAGTGTTGTAAGAAACATGGGAGACCTACTGCACGTCCTGTGGGGGCAGCACATTGTGCCACTTCTACAGATTCCGCTCCGTCTTTAGCTGTGGGCCCCAATTCTGGGACCGGCATCACCCTTACTCAGGAGGAGTATGATCGGTTCCTTCAGGCTACACAACACATGAGTGTGGGATCTTCATCTTCGTCATCAGCAAACCTAGCATCTACTGCGGGTAATCAGGCTACATCTCTCATAACTTCTGGATCTTCTACATCTTGGGTAGTTGACTCTGGCACGTCACAACACATGACTGGTATGAAGAGATTGCTCCAATCTATTGACTCATATATCCCTCACCAATCTGTCACACTGGCAGATGGTTCAATGAGGATAATGCTAGCTAGTGGATTTGTCTCTCTAACACCCAAGATTGATCTTAAATCTGTACACTTTGTGCCTGAGTTTCCTTTTAATCTTCTTTCTGTTGCAAAATTGATTGACACTGTAAAATGTACAGTAACATTTGGGCCTTCTTGTTTTGTCTTACAGGATCTCAAGAGTATGAGGACGATTGGTGGGGGACCTAGGAAAGGTGATCTCTACCTTTTCCACGGTGACAGTCTGCCTCGCCCAGTATCAGCTCCAACTCCATCCATCCTGTTGAGTGGTTCCCCCTTACTATGGCATTGCAGATATGGACATCCGTCGTTAGAAATCCTGCGGAAGTTGGAACCTGAGTTGTCCCAAGTGTCATCTTTAGAGTGTCAGTCATGTCAGCTGGGAAAACATTATAGGTTGTCTTATCCCAGTCGTGTCAATAAGTGGGCATCTTATCCTTTTGAGTTAGTCCACAATGATGTATGGGGTTCTGTTAAAGACCAGAGTTATAATGGTTTTCATTACTTTATTTCCTTTGTGGATGATTTTTCCCGCATGACATGGATCTATCTTCTCTAAAGCCGAGAGTCTGTGCTATCTATTGTGAAACATTTTCATAAAGAAATAAAAGTTCAGTTTGATTGCAATATAAAAACTCTCCAATCTGATAATGCTTTAGAGTATGTTCAAAAGGCTATGTCTGATTTTTGTAGTTCTGTGGGCATGATCCATCGCACGTCTTGTCCTCACACCCCTCAGCAAAATGGGGTGGCTGAGAGGAAAAATCGTCATCTTCTTGATATTGCTTGATTGATCATGTTTCAATCCAATGTGCCTAAGAAATTCTGGTCTGAAGCTCTGTTAACTGCTTGCTTCTTAATCAATAGACAACCATTCTCCGTTCTTAAAGGGCAAACTCTTTTCTCTGTGTTACGGCCCACGGATCAACCCTTCTCTGTTCCACTCAGAGTGTTTGGTTGCACTTCTTTTGTCCATAATTTTGACCCTAAGGCTGACAAACTTTCTCCTAGGTCTATTAAAACCTTGTTCCTTGGTTATTCTAGTATTAGCAAAGGATACAAGTGTTACAGTCCTAGTCTTCGTCGCATGTTTGTGTCTAGGGATGTTACCTTCCATGAGACCACTCCATATTTCTCCGATGCTATGAGTAAGGGGGAGCAGTTGAGAGAGGGAATGCCACCAGATTTTTAGAGTGAGAGAGTGGCACCATCTGTGCAGAGTGAGGGAACGCCACCCATTATTCCTGATTATACTTTTATTCAGGACGAGCAGGCAGCTGACATGCCTGTTATTCAGCAGTACCCATATGTTTATAGTAGGCGAGGCAGACAAGATCCAGAAGAGGTAGCGACAGCAGTCCCTGAGTCTTCCTCATCGTCTTCTACTCACGAAATTCCTGCAGAAGCATCAGATCTTGATCTTCCTATTGCTGTTCGGAAAGGTGTTCGTTTTTGTACTATTAGACATACTATTACAAATGTGTGTTGTCTGTCTCATTTATCTAAGCAGGCCTGCGCATTTGCTATTGGGATTGATTCTGTTGATATACTAAGGGATCACTATGATGCTATGAAGGACAGTGACTGGAAACATGCAATGCAGCTTGAGATGTCAGCTCTCTTGCATAATGGCACATGGGATCTTGTTGACTTACCTGCAGGAAAGAAAGCAGTGGGTTGCAGATGGGTTTTCACCATCAAACACAATCCGGATGGATCCGTTGAGAGGTTGAAGGCCAGATTGGTAGCAAAAGGCTACACACAGACCTATGGAGTTGATTTCTTTGAGACCTTTTCTCCAGTAGCTCGTCTAAATTCTGTCTGGATTATTATTTCTCTGGCTACTACATTTGATTGGCCCCTATTTCAGCTTGATGTTAAGAATGCCTTTCTACATGGTGATCTACAGGAAGAGGTATATATGGAGCAACCTCCTGGGTTTGTTGCTTAGGGGGAGTGTCAGAAAGTGTGTAAATTGAAGAAAGCCATATATGGGCTGAAACAGTCTCCTCGAGCCTGGTTCGACAAGTTCAGTGAGGTTGTACTCCAGATGGGTTTCTCTCGCTCCATGACTGATCACTCTTTATTCTACTCTAGCTCTTCTTATGGCTCTATCATTATTGCTGTATATGTTGATGACATAGTGATTACTGGCAGTGATTCTCCAGGCATATCTCGTGTGAAGGGTTACAGAAACACTTCCAAACGAAGGATCTGGGTAAACTGAGATATTTTCTGGGCATTGAGGTGCTTAGATCTCATGCAGGTGTCAACCTATCTCAGAGGAAATATGTGCTTGACTTACTACAAGAGACAGGCATGACGGAATCTAAACCGGTATCTACTCCTATGGATTATCACATTAAGGAGATGGTTGATGATGTCGAGTACTCAGATCCGGGATATTACAGGAGAATAGTTGGCAAGCTAATATATCTGACTGTTACACGACCTGACATTTCTTTTGCTGTAGGCGTCGTGAGTCAGCATATGCACTCACCACGACAGTCACACTGGACAACAATTTGCATGATTCTAAGATATCTGAAGAATGCTCCTGGTAAGGGGATCACATATTCTAAACCCAAGGTGACTCCATCTATTGTGACTCTCACAGGGTATTCAGATGCAGATTGGGCTGGTGATCATACTGATAGAAGGTCTACATTAGGCTATTGTACTTTCCTAGGTGATCATTTGATTACTTGGAAAAGCAAAAAACATGTGGTAGCTAGATCCAGCACTGAGGCTGAATACCGTGCTATGACCCATGCATGTTGTGAACTACAATGGGTCAAATCTGTTCTTTCTGAGTTAAAAATTACTATCATGTCTTCTATGGAGCTCAAGTGTGACAATCAGTCTGCTATACACATTGCCAGGAACCCTATCTTTCATGAGCGTACAAAGCACATAGAAGTTGATTGCCACTTTATTCGTGATCAAATCAAAGATGGCACTATTGTGACGCCATACGTCAAGTCTGAAGATCAACTGGCGGATATCTTGACAAAGCCTTTGGGTCCAACAGCTTTTCAGAGTTTATGTGGCAAGCTGGGCATACACGATGTGTACTCTCCAGCTTGAGGGGGAGTGTGAAACAACCTGCATCTCTGTCGATACCATCGACAGGAGGTCGATGGTATCGAGATAGTCACAACGACAGAACATCAGTCTGTCGATACCATCGACAGTCCTGTCGATGGTATCGAGACGGTCACAACGGCGGAAATCGACGATCTGCCCCCTGGTTCTATCTTCATTATATTATTTGTTTTATTATTTTTCTATTATTTTCTCCTTTGTACCACCATGTATCTTACCCTAATATATAAAAAGAAGTGAGACGGATATTACCCTCTCAAGAAAGCTACTCCTTGCAGCCGACAAATCTCTCGGTGTTTCATCTTCTCTCCTCCTCACCTCTTCTAACAACATGTTTACATAGCTAAGCAGTAAACAACAGACTAATTATTGGATACCTTACTTACATAATTATTATATGTGCATATCATCAATTAGTCATACATTACAACAGTACATTTAAATAAAGTATGAGTTCTAAATTATATAATAGTTATACATTACATCAATACATCAATTAGTCATACCCAGGCTTATCATAGGATATTTAATGTTTATAAGTTAATATATTATAGTCAATAATACTTGGGACCATATAGTTTACTTAATGTTACAAGTGTACAACAATATTTAAAAAAAACGAACAAAAAGCGGGAAGAAAACGGGAAAAAGGGAAAAAACGGGCGATTTATTACAAAACGGTTAACTGACGATTTTGGTAATTTTTAAGCGGCCTGGGTGTTGGGCCGATTAATCGGCCGCTCAAGCCGTTTTTCATTTCACTGACCAGAATCAATATGCAAAAAAACCCAATTAAGATACGGATAGAGAAAATAAATGGATCTTTTCTTGACCTGAAAAGGACATTGTGGGGGTGCGAGGGCGGAGTCCCGTAAAATTTTTTGTTGGGTCAAAAAGTAATAACAAGATCCGATTATCATCAAGTATTGGAAGAGAGATAGACCTTTGGAGGACGTCATTACCAAATTTGGAAGTGGTCTGACTGCTTCAGACATGCCGTGTCTGTGATTTGACACGTCGTGTAGATTGTCGGGGGTGAGAGGCAGACTCTTGATGACACGCCGTGTTGGATTGTTGACACGACGTGTAGCTCCTTCACTGAAAATTGACTGACTCCTTGCAACACGCCGTGTGAAAAATTTGACACGCCATGTCGGATGTTGGAGGCGTGAACTGGATCTCCGTCAACACGCCGTGTTCCAAGTGGACACACCGTGTCTTAAGTCAGAGGCGTAACTCTAATGTCCGCCGACACGTCGTGTTCCAAGGATGACATGCTGTGTTTGTCGCGATCTACGCCCGTCAGGACGAGTTCTGGAATCGAACACACCGTGTCTTCTGCGTTTTGGACGAAACTCCGCGCCATCAGGGCAATTTCTGGAGCGCGACATGCCGTGTCGTTTGGACAACACGCCATGTTGACAACAACTCATGCATGATCTCAACGGGAATTTGCGTCGTCAAGGAGACAAGTACCCTGGGAATTAACACCATGGGTCGACAGGAATTAGCGCCGTCTTTTGTACTCCCTTTGATCATGAACAAAGGTGATTCCTTGACCACGATCAGATTTGGACAGGAATAAGCGCCGTCCAGGGTCTCGAGAAGTGGCATAGCGGTGAAGTGATGGATAAATCCTTGGTGTGGCGGCTCGACGCGGAGACAGCAGGGCAAAAAGGCAGTTAAGATGTTGGCGGCGATTGTTGGAGCGGAAGGTAGATCTGCTTTGATGTGGCTGTTCGATGGCGGCGGCTGGAGCTGCGTGATGAACAAATCTTGGGGAAGATGACGATTGAGGGATATATTTGGACGGGAAGGATGACGTCGTCCAAAGACTCAAACAAAATGAAAAGGATAGATAGTTGTCAGGAAGGATGGCGCCAATGCATAGATGTAGATCTATCTGAAAGGGGAAGAAGATGCGACCATGGTGGCTGGGATGTGTCTAGCGGACGGCCGACTTAAGCCATGGAAGGAGGCGACAGCCGCCCGCAGGTGGGTTGTCCCCTGGTTGCTCTCTCTAGGAGAGGAAGGGGCGGCGGGTGCTAGGGTTGGTTCGGGCGTTAGAGAGAGAAGAGGGAAGGAGGGGCGGCAGCTAGGGTTCTCTCCTCAGGGCTATTGCTTTGATACCATGTGAAGAAGTGTATACGATGATGTTGTGTTGTTCTATTGATATGTACACCCTTGTCCTATATATAGGAAAGGAGGCTATTGCTAGGAAGCACAAAGGAAGCGACTTAACCCCTAATGGGCCATGGGCAACATGCCCATGTAGACAATAGACTAATAACCTATCAACGAAATAGGCTATATTCTAACATAAATAATGATCAGAACTGCTTCCCAAACAACATAAAACACGCTTTATTTGTAAATCCTTGTTGACCAATTCACATCTAGGATAAGTTTCTTAGAATTGAAAATTAAATAGTTATTATTTATTATAATGTTCAAAGTTGGCATATTTATGATTTTGCTATAAACAGGATGGGCTTTATAGTATAGTTCCTGTCACGAGTATCATAGTATATGACAAAAAACAAATAAGATATCAGGTAGAAACTCCAGAATTTAAGGGGCCATTTGGGTAGACCCATCTTAACTACCGTAGTAATTCACAAATTCTGGCATTTTGATTACGTAATTAATGAAGTCAGTAATTGTTAACTGCCTTGTTTGGATGACTGTGACCTTGGAAATACAACAATCGGTAATTTGTTAATCCGTGTTAATGCATCATTCTTTTCCATTGTTTCTGAAATCTGTGCGGGCAGATTAGGCGGTAAGATGACAGTCCGAAGTTGCTGCCGCTATTGCTGATACAAAGACTCGTGGGCGGCAAGGTCGGTGGTATAACCGCCACCGTCGGCCCTCTTGGGATTCCTTAGGAAGTGCTTGGAGAGCAGAGAGGAAGGCCACAAGCAGCATGCCATGTGAGAAGGAAGAAGCGCACGCTTGTTTCCCGGAGCTTGCTCGCGTATCCACCAATCGACGAATGGAGATCCGAGTGAATCCCGGTGACGGAGCCACAAAAGTAAATCTGGGCGACTGGACTGGAGGTTTGGGTGAATCCCCATGATGGAGCAGCAACCGCGGATGTGGGCGAACGCCACCAACCAACGATGTCTCAACAACACGTCAACGAAGGATCAACGAGATTAAGTCGTCAGGAACTCAATGCCACAACGACGTCGTAGCCGATGGCGCCATTAGTGGAGAAGAGGATGGCGAGGCGGAACCCTAACAAACCCAAGGAGAGTTTGGGAAGTAGGGAAGGTGGAGAGACAGACTCGGAGGAGAGTGGCGGTGGTGGAGAGGTCCAGGGAGGAGAATCAAGGGATCCGGAGGAAATGATCCAGGGAGGAGGAGCGTGGTATCGGGAAAGAAGCAGGCTGCTAGGGGCAGAACCCGTGCCGAGCGAGAGAAGAGACTGGTGGAGGGATTCCAAATTTCGCCGGTTTCGGCGTCTTTTGGGAAGGTCATCAAATAAAAGGGGCGAGAATACCGTAGTTAGACTACCGTAATGTATAAAACCACCCAGGAGCATCCAAACGGTTTAATTACTAATGTTGTAGTTAGAATACCAGAATAGAATGCAATACCTCCTCCAATTACTTCTTTCAAACGGCCCCTAAGTAAAATCAGCAACTGCAACTGTAACATATAGTATAGTTCCTGTCACAATTACAATTATATTGGTGTCAACTAAGTGGATTCTTTTCTCACCCAGTCACACCAATAGATTTTTAACACAAAACATTAGATTTAAACTAGCACCCAAATTTTCATTTAATCTTGAATTCGTTTTTTTACCCGAACACAGACTATCTTAACCACAAAAGAACTCTAACAAGCAAGATGACACCACTCCAACCCGCTAGGTAACACTGAGGAGCTGTTTGTATCACTGTAATATAAACTCAATACATTCTAATGTCATCTTATGAGTTTGAAGTCATATCTGGTGTGTATTTGGGACGTACGTCAACTCTTTTTTACCCTCCAAAAGTCCGTGTTTTATGCCATGCTAAACATGGCATGGTCTGAGGCAGCAATCTCTCTTCATCCATTTAAAATCTTCATCGCTGTTTTCTGTGTCAGTTGCTACTTTGACCATCGTACTGCACTCTCTCAATTGCATAATTCGCACTGGTCCTGAATTTAATGACAGTCACAGAACAAAAGACAATCATATATTTGTATCTCGGAAAAATGTAGATATAATTTTTTTTATTAATACTGAAATCTGGATTATAAATCTTGATTTGCTTTTCTCCCACTCCAACTGGTAATGCTTGTTTCAAACTGCGCTGATGCATTGATCTTTATTTCTTATGCTAACAATGCTGTTTGTCTTTTTTCCTTTTTTATCTTTTATTTTATGTCCTTATTCTTTCTTGTTACAGAAGGAAAATCTGTTCAAGAGATGGTCCATGAAGCTCTCCAGCAAGTTCCTAACGATAATGGTCAGACTATGAACTGCTTTATCTGTCTTGCTGCACCTCTTATAGCATAATAACATTGTTTAATTGTTACTGCAGGTGATAAAAATATTGATCAGGTATTCTGCTAGATTATACGCCGAGACCATCACATGGTTCACTCCTATCATTTAATTTTTCGTCCTTAACATACAGATAAATGCAATCCGGAAATCATTAGCTATAATGGGTGATAATAGTACGGCATTTAGTTTACCTCAGGTAATTCTTTTTTCTTTCTTCTCTTCTTTTTCCTACATAGTTTGTTTTCATTAGCTTCTTGAATGATTGGGATTTGCACATTTATGAAAACTACCATGACAATGCACAGAAACAATCAGATCTACTGAATGCTGATTAGGTTACTTTGATAGCAACTTATATATGTCTTTGATTTCCAACGGTAATGACTCCGGAAACTGGAGGTACATGTGGTAATGGCACCCTAATGGTTAGTTCCACATCACCATATGAACATTGGATCTACCATGCTAGTTACTGCAGAAACCGGCAGCGGCACCCCAATTTTAATCCCACATCACCATAGTAACGTTGGATCAAACATAGAAGTTGAATAAAGAGAGTATTTTCTAGAACTCAGTCAGTTTATGGGCTTTCTGCAACCTGCAGTTAGTAGACACGTTATATTTAAATTCAATTTTAGATTGTTTTGATATTGATGCCCTTCTCAACTCTGACGTTACTTATAAATGCAGTGTCATATTTGCATAGCATATTGAGTTAAACTTATTTGTGTATGAAACCACCATGCACCCATATCATAATCAACTGCAACTTCCAAAATGGACTCAACTACATGTATGAAACCACCATGCACCCATAAAATTAAAGCCAACGGAAGGTGCCAACAAAATGATAGCAATGCTTGAGCTCCCTTCACTCTTAAAACCTTCATTAGGACTCTCAACATGGACATTACATCTCCGCTAATAATGATACTTTCCATCAATATTCCTTGCATCAACTCAGCAAATTCTTTCTTAGTCTCATTGCTAAGTCCAACTTGGGGGGAATAAACACTAATAACAAGTAATAATATCTTCGTAAAATAAGAGATTAGTTATTTTTCTGCATCCATCCTTTTGTATGATCTTGACTACATTCTAAGTCAACATCTTATCGAGAACAATTTCCACACAATTCCATATTTATATGTGTATACCAAATTTTGTTTCAAGCACCTCCAATCTCTCTATATTTTCCCCTTGTTAACTTAGTTTCCTGCAAGCAAGCTACCTGCCTTCCTGGTCTTCTTCTATTTATAGTATCCACTTTCTCTAAAGACTACCTGCCTTCCTGGTCGAAGGGGCAGGAGTCCATCATCCCATCTAAGTTTTTTGTGTTAAACTAGCTTCTTTACTCACCCCCATCCAAATTGTTGACTCAAGGTCAATGTTGACTCAAGGTCTAAATTGACTAAATCACGATTTTGATGATGACTAACCATTCCACTTATTTGTGTCTAATACTTCTACTTCAGTGATTTGAGATTAGGTATAGACACACTCCAAAAGTCCTAACTTACGCATCCTAACTTGGAGAAAAGACATGTCAAAATCAATGTAAGTGCACTTTTGTGGAATATGATGTAAATCCATTTACAATCATGTTGTAAATCACTTTAAATGATTGTATGACTTGTAATTAAGCTTAGAAAAAATCAGGAGCACTTAAAACGAATATTTAAGCATTCTAATGACATACGACGTTAAATTCATTCCCATGCCTTGTACACGGCCCATCACACTGTGGGAGCTAGTCATGCCCAAAGTTGTTACCTTATCCGCAAGGAGGGGAATGCCGCAGGTAGGGCTAGCGACTGCAGTGAAGTGAATGGGCAAATGACATGAATTGAACCCACACATGGTGGATTCGCAATCCGCCGCTTTGATCCAACAGTTAGATAAAAAACTCAAAGTTGCAGATACTCGTGCTGTACCTGCTTCGCGTATAGACCACATACTTTTTCAGAACAATGTGGCAGAAAACTCATTATTTGACAACATGATAGAACATAGTATTCAGCTGCCTTCTCCGGCGCTACCTTGGACGTCTCCAGAGGAAAAGCTTTGTATCTACCTTGTTAGCATGGTAATAAAAAACCCGCCTTGAGGCTCTCGAGGCTTACGCCTCTTGGCGAGGCTATCCCAAATACGCCTCAGTGTACTGGACTGAGGCTTACGCCTCACAATGTCTGAGGCCCGCCTCAAAGCACTAAGGCTATGAGGCTTTGCTGAGGCGCACGCCTCAATTCCGAATGATGATGCCTTATGTTAACCACCAAATTGTCTACTTTTCAGTTTATTAAAAACACTTTTTTCAAAAAAAAAATCAAAGTTCTTGTAGTTGATTGTTATTTTTCAATAATAAACGCTTAATCATGATTTTCTGAGTAACATCTTTCAATCTTCATTGTTAAATTTCTCTTTGTTTGCTACCTTCTTATTCACTATGTCGGTGAATTTCATATCATCGTTAACTAATTTTGGTTCCTCGTTCCTACTAATTTGAAATTCAGTTTATCTATTCACTATTGACATCTTTTGTTCTAGTAGTATAAAGAATTGATATCTTGTTATTTTTACATATTTATTTTGTTATTCTGGTGGGTCTTTAGTCTCTATTATCATTATTAAGTTTCAGAAATAATTACTATTTTATATTGTTGTGTTTGTATGTACATATTTTGTTATATACACATTCATACACATAAGATATAAATATATATATATATATATATATATATATATATATATATGTAAATACATGTATAAATTTATTTTTTGACCGCCTCATACATATTTTGAGGCTTACGCCTCAAATGCCTCGAGGCTTCCGCCTCGCCTCACTGAGACAAAAACGCCTCGTTACGCCTCACGCAATTTTCAACCTTGCTTGTTAGTCTGTAAGAAACCATTGTAACAATTAATGGTAGGAAAAATGAAGTGATGACTGCCTTGATTTCTGCACTGTCCATCAATAGCTCAGCATGCACGAGACCCATCCTTTTGTACCAAGCACCCCTGCAACATGACTGATATTGACACAACAATCCCATGAATAAGAACCCAATGCTGTTCAATTTTATCTAAAAATGACGATGAAGCATATTTCCTATCATCTTCACTTAGTAAAGTTATTCCTTTTTGTTTTTCCCAATGGAATGAGTTATTAGACAATCCTGTCTTCAATGT
Source organism: Alisma plantago-aquatica (assembly GCA_963693085.1). Classification (NCBI taxonomy): domain Eukaryota; kingdom Viridiplantae; phylum Streptophyta; class Magnoliopsida; order Alismatales; family Alismataceae; genus Alisma; species Alisma plantago-aquatica. The sequence continues at coordinate 162,659,730 of OY856409.1, forward strand.
TTTAAAAAGCGGGAAAGGGGAGGCGTGCGAACATCACCTTGTAACTGGTTAAGCGGCAGGCGGATGATTTTTGAAAAAGTGGGTGTCTAAATTCATATATTTTTATGCAAAATTACACATATGTGTATATAAAAAATATATTTCTAAGCATATCTAATCAGCTTATCAATAATTAACTAAGTATTGATCAACATTGTACTACTAATCAATATTTCTAAGCACTAAAATCAGCAAACAGACCAGTAATTGTAAATAACAAACTATGAATTGATTATTAAACTCTTTACTACTAATCAGTAATACCGATTGGTAAAATAAGCAAGTATATCAGTAAATCAGTATTTAACTAAGCATTTATCAATGCTTATTACTAATCAATATTTTTAATCATTAAATTCAGCAAGCAACAACCAACTATGAATTAATGATTTAATACTTTACTACTAAACAAGTAATCAGTATTGCACCAAAAAAGTAATACCAACCGGTAGTACCAATCTGTAATTAATGAAAGCAGCAAGGAAATCTAATCATCCATTAGAAGTATAATAGAGTAATATGATATTTTACTTGGATACATTATAGCAGTACCCTATTATTACAGCTTACATACAAAGTGTTAGAATATAAGATTGCTTGAATATGAATAGATTGTGATAGATACAAAGACTGGATACCCCTGTCCTATATATAGGAGCAAGGGAGAAACCCTGAGACTTGTGTCCCAAGTAATCTAAACTAGACGGGCCGGAATATAAAGGCCCACTAAACTAATTAGCCTATTTAACTAATAGACTAATATAGACACTTTAACACTCCCCCTCAAGCTGGAGCATGGGTGAAACACATGTCCAAGCTTGGAGAGTTACAGGACTCGATAAAAAGAAATGATAAATGAAAGATGAAGATAAATATCACTCCCATACAAAATATGTTACTCCCCCTTAATCAATACTCCCCCCTGAATAGTGATGATGACTTTGCAGGCTGAAGATACTCGAGCTTTGAAGAAGGTCTTCCTTGAAGTGCATCTGAAATGAAGACATCTGAAGATACTCTGTAGTATGAAGAATGCGCCACTGGAATACGTGCTTAATGCGGCACGAACGCGGATATAGTGTTGACGAATGGACCTGATACTACAACAAGTCGCCACTGGAATACGTGCTTAACGCGGCACGAACGCGGACGGACGATCTGCTGCTTGATACGATGCAGGAACCATGGGGGCTTGATAGGAAAGTAGATATCATCCATCAAGGAAAGTCCCAAGAGGATCAGCTACAGGCGATGTCGATACAGAAGATGCGGCTTGGAGAAGACATGATGAAGCAGCTCGGTGAAGATAAAACTCTGAGCTTCTGAAGAAGCACCCATCTGTCTCATGTGAATGCAGTTGAAGGAATACATCATCAACAACGGATATGATGTCGACGTTGGATCTTCACTGCTGGCTCAAGTAGAGAACCGATGCGCTGTGTGAAGCCCATGAAGATAGCCTGGAATATATATAATCTGAATACATATATCATCATCTCATCTCATCTCATACTCTCTCTCTCATAGATGCTCTCATGCTCTCTCTTCTCATCTCATCTCATCTCATACTCTCTCTCTCATACATGCTCTCATGCTCTCTCTTCTCATCTCTTTCTCTCCTCTCTATCCCCCCGCACACCAAATACGACGAAAGTGAGTGTTTGGTGTGGAGAAATGGACATGTGAAAACCAATTGGCAATGGGTGAAGGGACCACACACCTTATAAGCCCAGGACCTTTCCCAGAGCTCAGCGGTGTGGGACAATCCTAACATCCCCCCTCAAGTGCAGCCACTTTTGTGTGCTTGCACTTGTTATTTTTTAGGTAGGGTGTGGTCCTCACACTTGTCTAATGGGGTCCGCTCTGATACCATGTTAGAATATAAGATTGCTTGAATATGAATAGATTGTGATAGATACAAAGACTGGACACCCCTGTCCTATATATAGGAGCAAGGGAGAAACCCCGAGACTTGTGTCCCAAGTAATCTAAACTAGACGGGCCGGAATATAAAGGCCCACAAAACTAATTAGCCTATTTAACTAATAGACTAATATAGACACTTTAACACAAAGTATGCATTGTAAATTAGGACTAGGTACGTCATAGAACATTTGATGTATACAAGTTTCATATATTATATTCAATACTATTTGGACCATATAATTAACGAATGTTACATGCTTACAGCTGTATTTAAAAAAAAAACGGGAAGAAGCGGGTGAAACGGCCAAAAAGCGGCTGATTTTCTTCAAACTACTTAAGCGGGCGCTTAGGGGCTGAATTAAGCAAATAAGGGTCTTGGCTGCTTAAGCGAACACTCAAGCCGATTTTCTATACAAAGCCTGTCTTTAAGTATACTCTATGTGTCCAATCTATTGAAATGACTTGATCCCTTCCAAGTATTTAAGCCTTATTTTTCTGCTGATATAAACTCTAAGCAGCTTTTTTGTTCAGCCAACCCTTTTTTTCATTCAAGTCTTTGATATGAATTATGTATTACAATATTGAATTTTCAGATCATCTTCTTCGATACCTGTCCAATGTAGGATTCAGTTGGGTGGGGGGAGGGGGACGAAGAGTAGGAAACAATAATATAATAAATTTGGATCCCTTCTAGTTCACCTCCTTTGCTTGTATCATTCAAAGTTCATCACTTTTTCCATACTTGCTGAAAACTGCATATACTCCCACATGCTGCATATACTCCCACATGCTGCATATACTCTACGCAGAATCTGCTCTGCACATACACCACATACCTTTTCAAAACAATGTGGCAGACAACTCTTATCTTTATTCGACCGCAACATGATAGAACAAAGTACTCAATTGTTCAATTGTCTTCTCTGGGGCTACCTTAAATGTCTCAAGATAAATCTTTTCATCTATCTTGGGGGGAATGAAAGGTAGAAAACAACAAATTTTAAATTTGGATCCAATGTTTCAAAAAGTGTTTCTGTGCGGGGCATATGCAGTGACATATCTGGTGCAGCCCACCTGCCATACCACATATGCATAATCGACTCAATATGCAGTCATGGCCGCATATTCGGTCCTGTGCAGGGCATATGCGGTGTGCATGCGGCCTTTTTTATTTGAAGTTTTCTAAACGTTTTTTTTTCAATATAATATGTTTCAATTTAATATAAACTACTTAACCACACACCCACATGTACATATGTATATATGTATATGTATTAATAACTTTCGATATCAATTTTCATCTGTTTATATTATAGTAATACATGAATGGTATACTAACATATGATACACAAACATCTTAAAAAAAACATCTTCAAACGTGTAATAGTCTATTTTATGTATATGCATTTTGATATATATATGGACATGCATATATGATAAATATTGACATTACATGCATACATTTCTAGATATATGCTCGTATTGTATATACATTTACATCTCAATATGTATATGTCTACATATATTACACATTTTTTATATGCTATTTATGTGCACACATATATGAATATTTAGATATATTATACATATATATATGCATGGACACTTACAAATATACACAATTTTGTGTTTTTATAAATGAAATATATAATTTCTATGCTCAAGATATATTTTATACTCTATATAATTAAATTATTCTAAAAATGCATGTACTCCCGTATACCGCATGTACTCCCGTATACCACATATACTCTATAAGGTGACCTCTCCTCACATGTAATGCCTACCACCTTTTAAAACTATGTTTGGATCCCATTTTCTTTTAATTTGCCTCCACTACTAGTATTGTTCAAAGTTTATTACCTTTTCATTCTCTCTCCTGTATATTTGGCATCAATTCTATCAGTGATTAAAAAAGCGGTCCGCTTCATGCTTAAGCGCTCGCTTAAGCGTTGTAGAAGGGACAACCATTATTTTTTTGGCCTAGGTGGTGTTGAGGCAGATTGAACCGAAGCGACAGCTTTTTAGCAAAAGCCCCCACTCAGACCGCTTAATTGGGCCCGCTTTAGCGACCCGCTTCAGTTGCTTTCTAGAAAAGTGTGGATCTATTGTCAATTTGATTACCCGATTACATTGCCCCTTAAACACCAACATCCATCAACTTCCCAATAGACGATGTTAGAGGTCGGTGGCAATAATGCCCCACTAGGAAATGGTTTTCGCAAGCCTTTTGGTTTCCGATTGGGAGTGGGAATCCATCCCTATTCCTTGGCGCCCCCGTCCGTCCATAAAAGAAGTAGCAACGACTGCAAAACACACACCAATAATGACAATCTAAACAAGTCGATCCTTAGTGACCGAAGGGAAAGCATCTGCGGAGAAGACGTTGATCCTTGGAGTCCGCCTAGAGTCTGACCAGCGCCCAGTCGGTCACCCCTCAATGAGACGTCAAGGCTAACAAAGGGGAAGCAAGGACCAAGAACAAAGATTACAAAGTGGGTCGACAAGTTAGTATTTTAACTGGTCGCTTCTCTTAAGTTAAACATCTCACTTTTGATTTTTGTATATGTCTTGTGTGTACTAGTTCTCTATTAGTAATGAATAATCAATGTTTGCGATTGACATAATTGACTCAACACGTTTCATTCCAGTACACATTCACCACACTCCATTAATTTGATTTACTAATCCTTTATATTGGGACGAGTCAACAATCAAATGTTTTGGCAATTCCTCATGGGAAGGTGAAGCGATAATTTTGTACTTCCGGATATAATGATTCTCATTGTGCTATAACTTACAACCTGTGTGCCTATATGTTCTAATTTCTTTTGAATTTTTGTAATGAATCATTATATCGTAGATTAATAATTAAACCTAATTATTAATTGAAGGTAATATGATTCATACCTACTCAATGCATCTTTGCAACCAACTTTGTTTTTTCTCATTCTAGGAGCGAGGACTATTGGTTTTGTTTGATGTTTGAGTGTTTTTGAGCTTGTAACCATTTACTTTTATATTTAGGACCATTTTTAATCTATGAAAGCTATTCTGATGTAATGAAATATCATTCATAATGATCGATTGTTGAGTAATATTTCTTTATGTTAGTAGTATGGCAGTCACTAAATTTCTAACCATTTTTAAAACTATGCAGACCGCTTTTTCAAAAAGCAACCGCTTTAGTCCGCTTTAAAACCCGCTTCCTGCTCCCCGCTTCAAGGGGATCAATGCGCCTGCTTCCCACTTCGTGTGTTCCAAAACCTAGAGCTCTATCAATCTTTATATGCAAATTGTTAGAACTGATTGAACTCTAATTTATGGGATCAAGGTTAGCAAGACAATGATCTCTCTTAAGCATATTGACTTTACGATCTTGATAGTTAACTGGGTAATTATATGTCGGTCCATCTAGCCTTCTTACATTTGCAGTTATGATGGTGAATCCAATTGGCCATCTCTACTAATAATAGCAAATTTGTACTAACTAGGATACCTCATCTTCATAAGAGTTCTCTCTTTCTCTCATGTTATAAAGAGATAGTATCAATTTTTCTTTCTGCCTTCTTTAAGTGTTTTTTAGCAAGCTGGGCATGCCAGGGGGATGGCTAGTGAAAAATATTCTAGGATGATATATATATATATATATATATATATACACACTGAGAGAGAGGTTTTTTTAGGGGGTTGATTTAGTTAGATGATCTGCTTCTTTATTTGGTCACAGTCTTGGGTTGTCAGGACTCATGATTTATAATCTTTCTCGCCTAGACTATATCACGCTATAGTTAGACCATGTTCTCTGTTTCTAAAAATTCTCAATGCCGATAAAAGATTTTCAAAGGATAGTCTTTTGGTTTTGGTTCATATTACAAGATCAAGTAGAGTTTCTTCACCAAGTGGATATCTGGCGATGATATGCCTACCTAAAAATTAAGCACATTAAAATGCATATCCTCTAGTGATTTCTCCGTTTATAAAATTCTCACTTCCTTAATTGGAAACTGGAACTGCTATTTGACTTGCACGTACTTCATTTTGGTAATCTGTGCCTTATCCCCTTCCGGAACAACCCCTTAACAACTAACCGTTTACCCCACACCTCTGTAGCTCATGGTATCTCAAGTATCTGCATTAACTTCATATCAAAACTCTATGAAGAATATATTTTTAATATATAGATTTGGTCTACTTAACAGTCAGTGTCCAATCAACATTTTGGTCTCTTTTAAGTTCAAACTTCTAACTAAACTTGGTTTATTGGAAGAAAATGCCTCTAGAAATCTGCAATGTTCAAAATGTCGACGAAATTGTCAAAATTTCGCCAATTTTATCTGTGTCGTTGTCAATCGGACATTGAAATGGACTGACAAAATTCTTGAATCAAGCAGATCATTTTTTTTCACTTTTTCATATACTATGTACTACCTAGAGCATTTTTTTCACAGTTTGTGTCTTTAAGTCTATATATTGTGCTTGCAAACTATAATGACTTAATTCATTTATTTCACCATTGATAATTGACATCAAAATTCCCCATCGAAACAGTTGAGGGTCATTCACTTACAAATGACGAGACCCCACCCCCACATATCCAATATGAAATATTATTACATATTAGAGTAGATCTACACTAATAGATCATTCTAGTAAATTTCATAATAATTCGTTAATTTTGTCGAAACGCTAGGATCACAATTATCGAAATTTCTGTTTCTGTGACCACCGAAACGGCATCGAAATCGGACATTTTCTTGAAAATCTGTATCATGTCCATAATTTGATTGAAATTCAGATTAGTATGTGTTTTCAACTTCAATAGAGGCGCTATAGCTTTGAGATTGTAAAGTATAAGCTTTTGTTTTGTTTAAGTATTATTATGAATTTACTATACAATTTGGAGGTTTTTTGGCATATTGAAACAAGGACATCGAGCTTTCTCAAACTATCTGCTAACTATGCATGCTGATCTTGCCCAACTCAAATCAGTTTTACCTGTATCCTTATCTTGCTAAATGAAAAGCTCTTCTTTTTCAGCCTCATATACAAAGGACTAAGCTTTGTGATCTAGGAGACGGTGATCTTGATCAAACATATGTACAAAAGAGAGAACAACTTAAAGAGGTCGTCAAATCCATTATCCATCCAAAAATTGTTCAGAGCAGATCTCTTAATGGAAAGGAATTTGTCTCTTTTCTGGAGCAGGTGTTTCCTTGATTTATTTTGTTTTTACTTAAATGTTTGTCACAGATATGTGCTCAATTGCTTCCATTTGTTTTATAATTATTAAATTAGTTTTATGCTCAGTATTGTTTTTGGATATGCAGATTCTTGAAGCTTTGAACAAAGGGGAAATTCCATCCACAGGTTCTCTTGTAGAGGTTTTCAACAAAGCTATATTGGATCGTTGTTTGAAGCTTTATTCACAAAGGATGGAAACATTGAGACTGCCTTTACCTGAGGGGGATTTGCACACAACACATAATCAGTATAAAACTGAAGCGATGAAGCTTTTTGACGAACAACATTTTGGACGGAACCATGCAAAACAGTCTGCAAGCAAACTTGAAGAGGGAATTCAGAAGGTAAAACACAGTTAGGTAGACATTTTATTGATTCAAGAATGTGTTTGTACCTAAGTTTGTTGTCTAGCCTTTTATTTAATGTGAAAGTCCATACCTTTGAACCAATGTTTTAAAAAGCGGGAAGCGGGAGGCGTGCAGATAACACCTTGTAACTAGTTAAGCGGCAGGCGGGCGATTAAGCGGGTGGTTTTTGAAAAAGTCGGTGCCTAAGTTCATATGTAATTTTATACAAAATTTCACAGATTTGTATATAAAGTATATTTCGAAGGAACTTTTATACAAATCTAAACATCATACACAACAAAATAAAACACCAAAGCAGTTTATAGTACAACTATGAAACAATAATTGTTATGAAGAAAGAACAAATACAAATCAATTGAATAAATGATAAAATTAACACATAAATAAATAAATATAAATTAATACTGTACCTGTAGATGGAGCGGTTTCAGCATAAAAAATGGTCATCCAATTGAAGAAACACCAAAATACACCATCATGAAAATATAGAAACAAGAAATAGTTAGCACAATGCTACCAATATTTAAACACTAAATTTCATAGGCATTAGCATACTAAATGCAACGTAACTAATATTAGTGAGAATGTAAATATTAAACAAGTAGCGGGAGTAGCTATATAATATAAGAAAGGATGTGTCCACAAATCCACAAGGACAATAACATAACATTAGTCTTATCCCAAAAGCATCAAAAGTCTATGACTGTATGCTCACTATCCCAAAAACACTAAAGAGTGTATGCCCAACTATCCCCCAACCATAAAAAAAGTGTATACCCAACTAACATCAAAAAGTGTGTATGCCCAAGTAGTATCAACAGTGTGTATGCCTAAGTATCCCCAAAACCTGTGTTGTACAGGCGGGTGCCCAGGTGGCCCAAGCCCTGCCCCAATCTGGGCGCCCAAAAGTAATACACGTAATTAAGCTTTTAATTTTACTGATTTGTGTCAACTGATTAGTATTTACTTATCTACTGATTTGTATTTACTTATCTACTGATTTGTATTTATGTATCTACTGATTTGTATTTACTTATCTACTGTTTTGTATTTACTTATCTACTGATTTGTATTTACTTATCTACTGATTTGAATTTATGTATCTACTGATTTGTATTTACTTATCTACTGATTTGAATTTACTTATCTACAGATTTGAATTTATGTATCTACAAATTTGTATTTACTTATCTACTGATTTGTATTTACTTAGCTACTGATTTGCTCGTCTACTGATTTTTTTGATTCATCACATTATTTAAATTTAGGGCTTTGTATTTATTCATCTACTTTTCAAAATTATTTAATCATCTAATGATTTATATTTGTTTATCAACTGAGTTGTACTTTTTTACCTAATGCTTTGTATTTGTTTATCTACTGATTAGTATTTATTTATGTAATGCTTTGAGTTTACTTATCTAACAATTTGAATTTTTTATCTACTGATTTGTATTTACTTATCTAATGCTTTCTATTTATTTATGTACTTATTTTGTATTACTGATCTACTGATTTGTATTTACTTATCTAATGATTTGTATTTACTTATCTACTGATTTGTATTTATTTATCTACTGATTAGTATTTACTTATCTACTGATTTGTATTTATTATCTACTTTTTTTATTTATTTATCTACTGATTAATATTAATATACTGCTTTAACTTGTCTACTATCTGACTTTATTAATCTACTGTTTTGTTTTATAAATGTACTGCCTCATGAATAGAAATACAAATATAGTTAACATTTCTGATTTCTGATTTATGAGTAATCAATTTGTGATTAACTCAAACCGGCTTTACAAAAGCCCAATGAAGGAAAATGGCAAATATCTCCCAAAAAGGTACTACAAGTTCAGGTTTTTGAATGTACTATTTTTACTATATATGCAATTTAGATATATCTATTAAATTAATATATATTTATATATGAAAATAAGATATATGTAAAAACGCCTAGAAACGCCCGAGCCTCCGTCTGGGCGTCCATATGGAATGCCTGGTCATCTGGTCGCCTATACAACCATGCCCAAAACAGCAAAAAGTATGCCCAAGTAACATAAAAAATGATAAGTGTGTATGCCCAACTATCCCCCAAAACATCAAAAAAATATGGCCAAGTAACTATCCCCGGAAAGACCCTAGTTGTCTCCCTCTTCCTACATCTCTTCTGCACTTGGGTAGTCTTCATTGTTAGGAGCTTGACCAGCAACAACCTTTGGGAATTCATCCAATCCCTCAACCTTTGGCTCATAATCTTCCTGGTAAGCATGCCTCTTTGCCTCGTCTCTTTGCATCAAAAGGAGTGCCCTGATCAGATGGAGTGGGCTGAGCAGGAGTGGTGGACTGAGTGTTTCTTCTATTTCTAGTATAGACTCTCTCTGCAACCCCAGATGCTTCAGCTACTTGACCCCATGTGACTCCAACACCTGGATAGATCTCATCGTCTTCAACATTTGATATCGACAAGCCAATCTTTTTTCTTGTCGCTATATTCAGTCTCCAATGGATCCTTCAAAGCTACTTGTCTTTCCTTTTTGTCTTTAAGCTTTGCATTAAATTGTATATACACCAAGTCATTCAGCCGTTGCACATCAAGCATATTCCTCTTCTTGGTGTGTATCTATCAGGCAACATTTCAAAATAAAAAATAGAACAAAATCATATTAGTAATGATTCATAATTGATTGAAATGTTTTAGTTACTTACCATCTCGAATGTACTCCAGTTTCTTTCAAACCCTGAAAATGTGCATGTCAAATTTAGGATCCTCATGGCCATTCTCTGCAAATGTGGAGTACGATTTGTCCACCACTCCACCATTTCATGTAAGTAAAAAACTACTAGGAGACCAAAAGTTGGAGGACATATTCTATAGAAGTCATTACAAGTGATAATTTACCAGGATCTAAGTCGGAACTTGATCTTTGTCTGATGGAACTTGCTTTCCCAAAGCCCCCTGTAGCTTCCCTATAAGCTGGTAGCTCTATCTCCATGACAATTTTATCTTGGATTTCACTTTTAGGGAAAAAATTGTCTATGCACTGCACGAGTCCTCCCATGACGCCACTCGTTGTGTTTATCTCAAGATCAGAACAATAATAATAGGGATTCAGATAGTAACCTAGATTGAATTATTAATCATATATTAGCAGTAGGCATAGAACTGAAAATAACTCAACAATTGAAATATAACACTTATGTTTTATGGTTTACAGATTACCTCCCACATGCAAGGTTTGATGTAGCTTCTCATCCCATTTTTCATCAACAATGTCCATGATTTTCTTCAGCAGCAAAAGATCAACACTCATACTCTCTTCTAATTCCTTCTTGACATTAAGCATAGCAACATAGATAAATCCCATAGCTGGTTTCTTCTCACTATCAACTAGTTGTAATACCTTTAAAGCGGCTTAAAGATGTTTAAAACAAGCACCACCACTCCAAAATTGTGATGTTGTTACCATGATAGCATAGTGTTCCCCCCTCCATTTTGGAGTACCTACATTGTTCCGACTCAACTGAACAAAACATTGTTCTCATCACATTTCTCTTCTCAAGCAAGCTTTGTAAACTCAAATATGCATTGACAAATCGGGTGACACCAGGCCTAACCAAGTCACAAGGGTGAACTTTCTCAGCAGATTAAGAGTTCCATGATGACTATAGATAAATATCCTCATTTTTCTATACTTTTGGATGGCGTTCTTTATCCTAGGAAGTTCACCAACGCCCTCCAACATAAGATCCACACAGTGGGCTGCACACGGTGTCCAGAAGATCCCTGGTATCTTGTCCTTAAAAAGTCTCCCTGCTGCAATATTACAAGGTGAATTATCAGTCACAAGCTACACAACATTGGCTTCTCCAACCTCCTAAATGCAACCATCCACCAATTTGAAGATGTATTCAACATTATGGATCTCAGCAGATGCGTCCAAGGTCCTCAAGAAGCTAATGCCTCTTCTGCAATTGATGCACAAATTCATGATGCTTCTACCTCTTCTATCGGTCCATCCGTTAGTCATGACTGTGCATCCACTTCTCCATTCTTCATTGTGTGTCTCCAATGAGCAATGTAATAAAAAGCAGGAAGCGGGAGACGTGCGGACATCACCTTGTAACCGAATAAGCGACAGGCGGGCGACTAAGCGAGCAATTTTTGAAAAAGCGGGTGCCTAAATTCTTATTCATTTTTATACAATATTACTCGTATGTGTATATAAAAATATATATATCTAAGGAACTTTTATACATATTTGATCAGAAAATCAGTAATTAACTAAGTATTAATCAATATTTCTAATCACTAAATCAGCAAGCAGATCAATAATTGTAAATAACAAACTATGAATTATTAATTTAATACTTTACGAAATAAGTAATCAGTATTGTACCAAAAAAGTTATACTAACCAATAGTACCAATCAGTAATCGCTGAAAGCAGCAAGGAAATCAATAAAACTAATCATGCATTAGAAGTATAATAGAGTAATATGATATTTACTTAGATACATTTACAGAAGTACCCTATTATTACGGCTTACACAAAGTTTGCATTCTAAATTAGGACTAGGTTTATCATAGAACATTTAATGTATACAAGTTTCGCATATTATAATCAACACTACTTGGAGCATTTAATTAATGATTATTACATGCTTCCAGTAGTATTTTAAAAACAAGCGGGTGAAGCGGGCAAAAAGCGGGTGATTCTCTTCAAACCAATTAGGTGGGGCGCTTAGGGGCTAAATTAAGCGGCTGAGGGTCTTGGTCTCTCAAGCGGCCGCCTGGGCCGTTTTTAATACAGTGCCAATGAGCTTTCATGAGTGCCACCTCATTTTTCAGAAGAGGCTCTTGAAGCTCATACTCCGAAGGACCCTGCAGACCAGGACTAAATTGACCCACTGCCTCCAATATGACATTGAAACTTGTCAAATTTGCAGTGTTCATTGGTATACCTAAAACATTCACAAATAGGAACATTAATGTACATGAATACAATGAACCTTTAATTGAATGTACATGAAGATGTTGAAGCATATCAACTTACCGGCTTGATAAAACAACATGCAATGAACTGCAAGGTCTTCCTCCTCTCTTCCTTCTTCATCTTGTTGTTGCTACTTTCTTGCTTTGCCGATCTCCACTCCTTAACAACATCTTCTGGATACCCCTTATAAAACATATCATTCTGACCCCCCACCTTGGGCTTTTTTGCCCTAGAACCGCCAACTACTACCAACTCATCATCATCATAACGATCTCCAATGTTCACTTCATCCCTGGCTTCATCCATTTGTTGGTTTTTCTTAGCTTTCTTTGTGGTTGTTTTGTCTAGATAATCAATAATCTCCTTCTTGACCTCTGGTGGTATGCTCATGCATGCATCAACATCCCCCCTTATACAAGCAAAGTGCTTCTTGAATCTATAAATCCCACCAGTGGAGGTATGTTTACAAATAGTACATCTCAACTTGTCTTTTCGAGACGGGTCGGGAACCTCACAGTACTTCCAACCCGGGTCATTTGATCTGTTGTTGTGAGTGACATTTTGCGGGTTGTCAGGAACTGGAGATGGATGTGCATCATCATCCATCTGCAAACCACTTACTAAAATCAGTAAATTAAATTTAGACAATCATAACAACTAATCAATAACATAAGAAAGCAAATCAGTAACATAAGCAAACAGTAGTAGTGTAGTATGAGTTAGTATATAAGCTAATCGGTAGCATAAGCAAATCAGTAACAAATCAGCCTTGCTACTAATCAGTAACATAAGCAAGCAAACAGTAAATGAAATCAGTAACATTAGTAGAATGAGCACTGAGGGGGGGAATGCTTTACGGCACCAGCAGATAGTGTAAGAATCAACTATAACTGATGCATAACTAATCAATTGTAGTGTAGTACGAATTAGTACTTAATATCAAGGATTTTGATACAAAATTAAATCAGCAGCATGTTACAGTACTGTACAGAGTACCAATATCACATAAAAGAAGGTAGAGAGGAGAAAACAAGAGAATATAGAAAAATTGAAGAGGGACAGTATTCTCAAAGGAATCATCCACCAAGAAGCTCTGTAGAGAGTGTGGGGGGCAAAACTGTTGCACTGGGAACAACCGTGAAACTGTTCCTTCCATGCGCGACTTTCGCGATGTAGTGGGGTAACACGGGGAGTGAATGTGGTAGGGCTAGGTTATTTTTTAAGATATTGGGTATGGTTTGATTTCAGCCCAGTAATTGAGCCAACAGGAGCCACATTTTCAAAAAGTGGGTGTAGGCGGGCGGTCAAAGAGACAATTCAAGCGGGTCATTAGGCCGGCTAAGCAGCCCAAAAGCGGACGCTCAATTGCCTAACATCTAACAGCCGCCCCAACACATATCAGATGGCTAGGGCCCATGGACGCTTAAGCGGGCGCCTGGTCCATTTTTTAATTCATTGCTTTTAACCCATATATGCCTAAGAAGTATATATATCATAGCCTATAACTATGAATCAACATTCACATTGCATATGCAGCCACTATAGTGAAATAATGGATCAGGTTTGAAGGTTATGGATCTACATAGTAGACCCTAAACAATGCGTCAAAATTTTAACTAGGGGATGTTGCAGTCACCAATAATTTAGTGCCAAGTTACTAGCAAAGTGCACTGGATTGTATTTCAACATCTTTTTTGTGAAGTTAGGAGACCCATACCGTCACCCATGCATGTGCATAGTATTAATCACAAAAGGGAAAAAGTCATTAAAAGTGAACACCTACAATTTTATATAGGAAGCATGGACACTTTTCCGAAGCTGCTGTGTTCACGTCCAACATGTATTGGACATTGACACTTCTAAGTCATCTTGAAGTGTATCAGACAATCCTAGTTGTGTCCTACTCATGCGTAGGCACATCTTACTTTTTTTTTTATAAATGACAAGGTGAAAATATGCTAATCTTTTTGAAAATCTTTTGACTATTATCTGTTAGTTATGTCTAGAGAGCCATCATGTGATGATTGTAAAAGGGATATTTGTACATTTCCGTGAAGGCACTGGATGCTTTGGCCACCCCAATGCAGTAGCTGACCATGCATAGGGTGATCCTTGTGAATGGTGGGTGTGGAATGAGACCGGTGTCCCCTAGCTTAGAAAAATAGCCATACACATTTTTTCACAGACAACTTCTGTAGGGATGAGCAAAAGGAATTAGAGCCACTTTTAATTTGATACATTCAAAAAGAAGGAACAAGTTATGGCTCTTAGGTTAAGGGATCTCGTGTATCTCCACTACAACACGCGTTTGAGAGCTAAAGCCATAAGAGAGGCCAACTATGAAGAAGTGCCATTTGCTGAGGTGCATGATCCCATTAACATGGGATGAGCTTATAAAGAGAGATTTTGAATCTCTACATCTCAATCAGAATATGGCCCATGATAGAGCTGAATGGAAACGAAGGATCCATGTAGCCGACCCCAACATAGTTGGGATTGAGGCTTAGATGATGATGATGATGATGATGATGATGATCCCATTGACTATGCATACACATTCCATCAAGATAGATACAAATGCTTTGATGATACTAATGATGAGGGTACCGATGCAATAAAAGATCCCTTGGTAGAATGGATGAATGAAATAGGCTATCCAATTCTAGATAATGTTGGCTGTCCAGATCCATATGTGGAGCAACAATATAAAGATGCTTCTGGTGTTATACTTGAAGAAGAATGAAGAAACAAAAGCCCACCCGAAAGTCTTGAACTGGAGCTTGAGCATGTAGATCTTCAAACGGAAATTGATAGAGTAATGCAAGAGTTGGATGGCACATCTAGTTCTTCAAAATCTATGACTACGTCATCTGAGTCCGAAGTCTAAGAGTGATGATTGTTAGCGAGCCTGTTTACTTATGTTATTGAGTCTCTTTGTATTACGGGCCCAAGGCCTATTAGGGTTTAGTTGAGTCTGTACTCCTCCCCGTTCTCCTACATATAGGAGCATGGTTGTCTCTTACCAATATATGGATCAACTCTTTTCTTGCTTTTTAACGTGGCATCAGAGCATGATCCAAAACCCTATTCGTGAGAGAGAAAAGAGAAGGGGATGTAGCTGGCGGGTAGCCACCCTTCTTTCTTGCGGGTTAGTTGTCGACAGACTGTTCCATTGTTGCCGTTGTTCTTTCATCTCCCTATTTTATCGCTGTTCCTTGCCTTCCGGCGATGCTGTCTTTATTTGTTTCGCTGCCATTTTGTCTACTTGTTTCCCCTGCCATACTGTTCTGCTACTGCTACTCAGCCGCCACCGACCCCTGCCCAACTGTCGTCGGCCCGCCGCTCTGTTGCCCAGGATGTCTCTTGTTACTACTACGCCTACCTAGTGCCTTACCGCCACAGAGTTCTCTCCGCTGCTCAGCCTTGCGACCGCCACCTCCTATACCTACTACTTTCGCCGCACATATCTTCTTCACAATCTGCTGCCTCTGTCGCCTGTTGCATCTCCTATTGCCGACATCACCGAACGCCTCAAGAGTCCCTACTCCTACTGCTACCATCTCCCCTGTTTCTTTCCATCATCCGCTACATAAGCCGATCACTATTGATGTCCATGGTTGTCACTACTGCTGCCGCCTATTGCAGCTAGCCACCACTACTCTCCCCTACCAAACAACCCTTCATACACATATACCTTTGTTTCCCTCAATATTTTTACCGCAACCCCCAAAATGTTTTTGCGAGGCTCTGCCCCCGCACCCCCAGATTTTCTTAGCCTAAGGGCCGGGCAAATCTTCTTTTCGAGTCACAAAAAGATCCATTTTTTTTTCTATTCAGATCTATGTAATCAGGTCATTTTTTACATTGACTCGAGTTATCAGTTTCCTCCTCCACATATACTGCATATTCGTTGCCTCTATCGTTATTTCTGACTTTTCACCCAACCACTATTTTGACTTCTTTCGTGCTTGGTGTGGAGGGGAGAATAGGAAGAAGAGAAGATGGATAGAGTAGAGAGATGAAATTGAGGAGACAAGAGGAAGTTTATATGTTGCTATTGATTATGCCTCTAAGAGTGCTTTGTAGCTGGAGCTTATTTTTGCTTCTTTTGCCATTTGGTTTATTGATGGTCTTCTATCTTACTACGTCCAATTTTACTATTGTAAACCAACACTCTCTGGCTTGTCCGTGCTTTGCTTGTCCATGCTTTATATGCATGTTGACTTTTCTACTGTGAACCAACACTCTCTGGACTGCGACGTTAGCGACTGCAATGAAGACCATGATGCTTTGCTGCTCACCTCTGCTCCAGCTAACACCACTATGATTGAGAAGCTTCTGCGACCTGCTTGCCTGCTATGGAGTATCTACTTGAGGGGGAGTGTTTGATTATTTGATTGCTTTATTGTAATATTAAGGGGGAGAAAATTCTTGTATGGGCTTAGTTTATCTTTTATTCTGCCTTTGTTTTTAGTCCGCCTCTCTGTTTGCAAGCTGACTTGGGGTTCTAGGGGGAGTGTTAGAGAGTCTGTTTACTTATGTTATTGAGTCTCTTTGTTTTACGGGCCCAAGGCCCATTACGGTTTAGTTGAGTCTCTACTCCCTGTTCTCCTATATATAGGAACAAGGTGGTCTCTTATCAATATATTGATTAGCTCTTTTCTTGCTTTGACAATGATGATGCCGATGGTCATGCAGGCGGTCAACGTTCTCCACTGTATCCTCTAGCAACTGATCCTCATAAGAGATCACCCATATGTCACTATGGATATTCATATGAATCCACATGAGGCAGAGTTCCCAATGGCTGCGAAAACTTTTCAAAGGAAGAAAACTTAAGGAAGAAAAGACTACAATGGTGCACCATCACTTGAGGCTACATGGTATAGGCCTTCTACAACTACAAGATCATTATCCTCCTTCACAATACTATAGTGATTCCACTTCTGATATTACTGAATCAATGGGGAGCATGAACATTTCTGATTCTCAATCTCAATAATCAGTCAGTGATATGTTGTTTGGGCAAACACAACCATACCCCCATCATGGGTATGGGTATTCAGGATATCAAATTCAACCACCACCACGACCAGAACCAGAAGTAGAACATCATATTGGATATACATATACTGCAAATGTCTCATGCCCGCATGGATCATATCAGTGCAACAATCTTACATATTCTGGTGATGGGATGAGCAACGACCATTCAATTTATCCTGTTGTTCCTATTGTTCCTTTTGCTCCCGCTGTACAAGTCCCAATACATGATCCTCTTCCTCAAGCTCCATATGAAATCAGGAAGCACTATCTCAAAGATTTGGAACAAATTATCCAAGGTTTGTGATCAGTTTGTTAACAGTGATGTGTTTGAGGAGCATGTAACTACATACAATAATGCTTACAGAATGTACATGTCTGGGAGCAATATGCCACCCATATCAACACAATACTGTATGATCCACAACCAACTCAACCAGTACTACACTAAACATATAGCTAATTTGAGCTGGTAAGTTACTATGTTATTCATATGTTGTAAATTGGATATAATTGTAGGTGTTTGTACTTAAGTTTGTTGATTGTGCTCAATGTTCAAAATTTCATCAAAATTGGCAAAATTTTGCTAATTATTTTGATGCTGCCAACCATCAGACATAGAAATGGCCTTACATGTCTGTACGTAGGGAATTTCTCCAGAAAAAATATTTTTTTGACAATTATTTCGGATTTTGACGAAATTAGGTAAAATTTCGATGAAAAAAAGGCCCATTCTGTTTGCATATTTGAGGAAATTTCGAGAAACACATGTATTATTTTGAGAACCGGGGTACGACGTCTGTAGATTTTACTATATGATTCCTTGGGCTTGTTGGGGGCAATCCAAGTTATGTTTGTTCTCTTCCTATCCTAATTCTACCTCTCTCTCCTATTTCTCTCACTTCTATGAAGTTCTACAAAGGAAATATTTAAAATGGGTGTGGGAGTGATATCCATGGCTATAATTTCCCACTAACTTTCATTTTTGAGGTCACATGATTTATGTTAATAGTGCACAAAATTAGCACGACTATCGAGATATTTTGTATGTATGCCATTACAATCGCACCTCTAACTACATGGTTGCCTCCTATAGGCTCTCACTATAAAAACACACGACCAAGAACAAAGCTTGAGTTAATCCATTAGCAAGCATTTGATCACTTGTAGGCATATAGAGATTAACAGTGAGACACATCTATGCTTGTATAAAACAAAATAAACTGGAGCCAATATGTTGATAGGTATGATCAACAAGGAGGATGACAACCATCATGGTTCAAGTGGATGCATAAACCATAGTTGTGTCATGCTTCCTTAATACTCACTCACATACCATTGCAACATTGTTTATGTACTATGTCCTGTGATCCTACCGAAAGGTCCTACCATCCTAGGTCATACTATGTTTCCATAAATTTGTGTATTTTAAGTTTATATATTGTGCTTGCAAACGATAATGACCTAATTCTTTCATTTCACCATTCAATTGACCTCCAAATCTCCATTTAAATCCCCATCGAAATTATTCATCTTCCTTCACTCACACATGAGGAGCCCCCCCCCTCACGTATCCAATATGAAATATTATCGCATATTTGAGTAGATCTACACTAGTAGATTGTTCAGGTAAAATTTTGCTAAATAATTCGATCATTTGGTCGTCAAAACGCCAGGAACACATCTGTCAAAGTTTCCGTCAAAATTTCTATATCTGTGGCTAACTAAACGGCGTCAGAATCAAACATTTTCTTCCTTGATCGTGCTAGTTAAATTTCTTAGCTTAACTCCTACATTTTGTTATCAAAATCCTTCATCGAAATCCCTATAGTAGGACAATTTCCTTATCTCACACATGAAGGACCCCCAACCTGCTCCCACATAAAACTTTATTGCATAAAATGATGCATTTAGGTGTAGAGATCACACCTGTAAAATTTCATAAATTAATTCGTTCATTTGGGCGTCGAAACAGGCACAATTGCATTTATCAAAATTTCTGTGGAAATTTCCATTTCCACATTGACTAAATGGTATCGAAATTTGATGCCTCATTCCTTAACAATGGTGACTGTGATCTTTAGACCTGAAATCACTATAGCTAGTAACACATGTTGTTCTGTATACTTTGACACTAGCCCAACATGCTCTGGACTACAAGTTGCTAAAAGATAGTGATTGGGTACACTGTGACACATGGAGCATGTTGTGAGTAATGTAGATGGAATTTGTCCCTCCTTTGGAGTGATATCCCCGACCAGTTGATGAGTGAGACTATGAAATGCATGACCATGCTCGTGTGAGTCAATATATGATATTGAACTCACATTATCTCGAATAGTCTGCTCTAGTTCAAGGAACATAGATTGAATCTTAAGAGGATGACATTCCATGCCTTAAGTTGAATCTGGATATTTGAGACAAACGGATTATAAAGTCATAATAACATTGTTCACTTTACAGGTTGTAGTTGTTCTCCAACTCATTCTTATTATTTAGGTGGCAATGGTGTATCTCTAGACACCAATCTTTGCTTGCATTGTTTTGAACATCACTACCTAAGTAATTAAGAACCTACCGGGTCACACACATAAAGATGAATAAGGGAACTGTAGTTCTCAATCAAACATATGATTAGAATGAACTGAATAGCAAACATGCTGATCAACTCTCAAATCAGGCGATTAGAATGTCTGATCAGCTGATCAGATGATTGGGTCAATAAATTAATTAATTGTCAAGTGATCGACGAAGTTTTCCACTGGCCTCTGAGATTGTGCGAACTACTTTTGAGATCGAGCAATCACAATGGTATAGGAAAAGTCTGAAATCGGAAAGCAAGTCAGATCTAGATTTGGACTGTCATGATCGGCCGATCAACTAACAAGATCTGGCGTTCAGGGACTGTGACACGATTTTACCGTGCGTCGAACGCAAGTGCACGCGTCAATGTAGTATAGGCCCTTGTGAGGCCCGAGTCGAACTCAGGGACACTGAATTATCGGTAGACTACTACTAACTACTCGCAATCAGCTAGGCCAATTAAAAGGTTCTGAGAGTCGTTTTAAAAATAAAAGAAAATAAAATAAAACAAAGCAATCGACTAAATGTTTAGTTTAATCAATTCAAGTGGAGATCTTTAGGATTGCGGTTTCACCGCGGGTTTCCATTGTATGAATTTTCCATATAGTTACTCAGGTTCATCTCTCAATCCGGGTAGTGGCCTGTAGTCAGAATTGCCCACTGTTGTGGTACAATTCACTACCTATGTCTAGGTCGGTTCCACCGACGTAGTAACCTATACCCTAAACTAGGTGCTTTAGAAACGACCTCTGGGTTTCCACCATTAACCTTACATCACCTTGTTCAAGGGATTTGTTAATTAATGTGAATTTCGTCTCTTTTCAACCGTTAATTCTTCTTTCAAAGCAATTAAAGGCATTAGATTATCATTATGGTGATCAAACATAACAATATAATTGAGAAAACGAAATCATACCACAGATTTAAGAGATAAATTATGAATTACTATGATAAAAATGTCATACAATGCTTCCCCGGGCTACTCCCGGTCCTAAAGATAAAGGGGATTAGCCCCGCATGTTCATCTCAGAGCAAAACATGGTTGAGAAAAGGGGAAACATGGAGAAAAACGTGAATAAGTAATGAAACCCCTGAACGGAGAAGATCCAAGCGTTCCTCGGCGTAGAATGCACGATCTACAGCCTTTCGGCGGTGGAAAACGTCTTCTTCGGCTTCCGGAACGGTCGGGGCGTGCTTCTGGGCTCCGTTCTTCTCTCCACACCTTCTTGGGACGTGTGTAGCGGCTAATGACGTGATACCCTGCTCTTGGCCGCCGTCATTAGGTATAATCACTGAGTTAGGTTGCAAAAATATCACAACCGTTGGATTAGAGCCGATCTGAAACAAACTCTGATCTGACGGTGTCGATACCATCGACTCCAAAGTCGATGGTATCGACTCTGTGCTGCTACTTACGGCTGGCAACCTGTGGTTGTGTGTGTCGATGGTATCGACAACCGTCGATGGTATCGACAGCTGCAAATATTTATTTTTCCTGAAATTGCAACACAAAACCACATAAACCGAAATAAAAACATATTATTGTAACCATTTATGCTCAAAACAATAAAATAAAAGAGATTTGATACTGAGAAGGATCATAGACTAAAGTGAATTATGCAATATTAACCACCAAAATGACCAATAAACACATAAAAGGCGAGTAAAACAAGTCTATAAATACGACTCAAAATCATCGCATCAAACTCCCCTAAGTTTGAACATTGCTCGTCCTCGAGCAACAAAACTTTATAATAAAATTGCGAGAGTCAACTAAAGAACAGATTGTCACAACAAATATCACCACATGATCCCCGCCGGACATTCACATTTCGACCCTCACTAACCACGGAATGATAATTACCCTAAAGGCGACAATAATCATCCATAAAAGATATCTACCTCAAAATTGATGAACACTATCACATAAGGCAGTTAACATAATAAAATTCTCCGGTCCAGACTCGGTGCATCTTGTGATCTTCTATTCTACGTTGCTCGCCCTAACTACCATCTACATGGAAGCAGCTCTCCTGATATTAACGAGTGAGGAGAAAATCACGTGCCTACCAATTCGAGCAACGGGTGGATGGAATGGGTGGCTCATGGAAGAAATGGAAGCATTATACGATTTTAACATGCACAAAACATTAATGACCTAAATGATGCATATGCAAGTGAAAATGCCCTAATGCCTACATTTGGGTGGAATGATGCATGCACTTTCATTCCATCTCAAGGTGAGATGGAATATCTAAGGAGAACTACATCGTGTACTTATTCTTCTTAGTATGTAGTGAGAACATGTTCCTTTCTCCCTCTCATTACTACTTACTTCTCAATTCTCTTTTCCTTTTTTTTCTTTTTCTCTTTTTTTTTTCAAAACTTTTTTTTTCAAGTCCTTATTTTCATAGCTAACAACGAATTGTTTGTCGGGCTCACTTAATGCTGCATAACTTATACATTTGAAGCATTCAGAAGGTATGGAACAAGTTCATCACCTTTTATGTTTCAGAAGACATAAGATGCATGATGTACTATATGCACAAAAATGTGAATGCAGCTACAAAATGATAATTATGCAACTAAATGACACGCACCTAAGGATAATGTGCATGTATAGCTATCTATTTTTTTTTCTTTCTTTTCATTCAAAAATATGAGAAAATAGCTGTAATGCAAGACCTATCTACATGGAATGAAATCAAAGAGATTAAAACCGTATTGTACTTCCAGTTCTTAAGGTGGATTATGAAAGCAATGAGGTGGATAGATCACAAGACTAATTGACTGAACCTTTGAAGATTATTATGTGTCCCTCCTTACTGACCTGTGTAGTAATTAAGAGGTTTTTCTCTCTTATTTCAAATTAAAGTCTCATTATCATTTGATCAGTTTAGGCTCAAACAACCAGTTCCGTCCACTTTTTATGAATCATAGGAATAGACAGTTGTGATTTTCTGTTTTAGAGTTGACAAACCCAATGATCTCCTTAAGTGATGTGCTCAAAGTTAAACAACACAAGCTTGAATTCGACTATGGCCTCATAGTAAAAAACAACATTAAAAGGTGGAACAGTGATATCGATCATTCTTCCGGAGGAGGTGGGTACTGCGGAGCCGTGGGGTCCCAAGATGGGTACTGCCCCTGAAAGCTCGGATCATACTGGGGCATTGGCGGAGGTTGTGGATACCCCCCAAAATAATTCTGGCTCCAGTAATGATCGTAGAAGGGCTGCTGCTGCATCTCCATCCTATGCAACCTATTGTGGATGTACTGTTGGTTTTCGAGGAGGAGGCGCTCACTCTCGAAAATGGCCCTCTGAAGGTGTGACGTCATATGACAACAATCCCTCCCTTTTATAGCTGAGGCCGTCGCTGCTGTGCACCCGTCGATACCATCGACGTGTGTCGACGGTATCGACACCTGTAGCACAATCCGGTCTTTCGCTAGTATCGACGGCTGTCGATAGCCCGATGTGGGGGCCCAGATCGATGACGCGTCGATACCATCGACGTGGGTTGATGATATCGACCCATCCCACAGATCGACTCTCTTGATGTAGCGATCGCCGTTGATTTCCTCTCACGGATCGGTGACGTGTCGCGTTGATACTATTATCGACGCAAGTCGATAGTATCGACTTTTGCTTAGGGCAAACACCCTCGCGAGGCCCGACCGCCGCTTTCTGCCTGTAACTGGGTCGATACCATCGACAGGCCCGTCGATGGTATCGACTTCACTGAGACAAATTCGTCTGAATATCTCCAGAGATCTCGCGAGTATCGACACCTATGTCGATACTATCGACCTCATTTTTGCGATCAACCTGATGGTGTGTCGATACCATCGACGAGGCCGTCGATAGTATCGACTCAGAGAAATTTTTGCAGCCGCCTAACTGTGCCTATCTCGATACCATCAACACAATGGTCGATGGTATCGACCCTGCCTTAGTCCTGCACACTGAACGAACGATCAAAGTATCATTTTTACACTAAAAACAAAATCAAATCAAACTAACTGACAAATGTGAAAGAAGCTAACCGAAACTACCAATGGCTGGGTTGCCTCCCAACAAGCACCCTTATTTAACGTCTTAGGCTAGACGAAATCAAGCTCCTCATACATCCGGAAGCGTAATGAGTTTGACCTCATTCACTTTCCTTGTGTAATCCTCAGCGAAATACAACTTCAATCGCTGCCCATTAACCAAGAATGTTGTCTCACCATCACGCACCATGATTGCGCCATGTGGCCTGACTTCCTCTACAGTGAAAGGTCCACTCCATCGGGATTTCAATTTCCCGGGATGCATCTTCAACCAGGAGTTGAACAAGAGTACACGATCTCCCTTCTTGAAGACACGCATCTGAATATATCGATCGTGAATCAGCTTTGTTCGCTCCTTGTAGATCCGCGAGCTTTCATAGGAATTCATCCTCAGCTCGTCAAGTTCATTTTAACATACGTTTCTTTCCTGCTTCATCATAGCTCAAATTCAACTTCCTCAGCGCCCAGTGTGCCTTATGCTCCAATTCCACCGGCAAATGGCAGGCCCGACCGCAAGCCAACCTAAAAGGCGTAGTGCCTATAGGTGTCTTAAACGCCGTCCTATACGCCCACAAAGCGTCCGGTAGCAAGGTGCTCCAGTTTGTTCTCGTCGAAGCCACAATGTGCTTTAGATCTTCTTAATCTCTCTATTGGAGACTTCCACCTGCCCCTGTGTCTGCGGGTGGTATGGGGTACCAATGTTGTGCTTCACCCCGTACTTTCGCAACAATGCCGCAAACTTTAGATTTCGGAAATGTGTACCTCCATCACTAATAATCATTCTTGGTACACTAAACCTGCAGAAAATGTATTCTTTGACAAACCTGCACACTACGGCGGCATCATTAGTCCTAGTGGGTATTGCCTCTACCCACTTCGATACATAGTCAACAACTAATAGAATGTACAAGTTAGAATTGGAGGACACAAAGGGTCCCATAAAATCAATACTCCACAGATCGAACACCTCGACCTCTTGAAATACATTGAGGGGCATCTCCTGTCTTTTTGAAATGTTACCTGCCCGTTGGCAGGAATCGCATTGCCGCACATAGTCATATGCGTCCCTGAACAAAGTAGGCCAGTAAAGGCCGCTCTCAAGTACCTTGGCCGCAGTTTGAGAACTAGCATGGTGGCCACCCGTCGGTAAAGTATGGCAATGACGAAGGACACTTTCATATTCCACTTCCGGTACACACCTGCGCAACACACCATCCCTGCATTGCTTCAACAGAATAGGGTCATCCCAGAAATAATAACGCAAAGAATGGAAAAATTTCTTTTTCTCTTGGTATGTCCAATCATCTGGGATAATTTTGCAGGCAAGATAATTAACAATGTAAGAAAACCAAGGATCTTTAGATTTTACAGATAGAAGTTGTTCATCAGGAAACGTCTCGGTAATGGGTATATGCACGTCCTTCTCATCTACCCTTTCCAACCTAGACAAGTGGTCTGCAACCACATTTTCTATTCCCGACTTATCTTTGATTTCAATGTCAAATTCTTGTAACAGTAGGATCCACCTAATCAGTCTAGGTTTGACATCCTTTTTCTCCATCAAGTACTTAATGGCGGCGTGGTCCGTCCATACCACGACTTTAGATCCTACAAGATATTGCCGGAATTTTTCAAAAGCAAAAACAACGGCGAGAAGTTCTTTTTCGGTTGTCGTGTAATTCAGTTGTGCTTCATTTAAGGTTTTGGACGCATAGAAAATCACAACGGGTTTATTGTCCACACGTCCCAAAACTGCCCCCACTGCGAAATCCGATGCATCACACATCAGTTCGAACGGCTTTGTCCAATCCGGTGTTTGCACAACCAGAGCAGAAATCAATTTTTCTTTAAGCACATTAAACACATTTAAACACTTTTCGTTAAAATCAAACACAACATCCTTCTCCAACAACTCAGATAATGGTTTGGCGATTTTTGAGAAATCTTTAATAAATCGGCGATAAAACCCGACGTGACCTAGAAAACTCCTTACCCCTTTTACCGAATTCGGTGGGGGCAATTTGGAAATAACTTCAATCTTCACCGGATCTACCTCCAACCCCTTGCTAGACAATTTATGTCCAAGCACGATCCCTTCGCTAACCATCATATGACATTTTTCGCAATCGAGAACCAAATGCGTGTCCTCACGTCATTGCAAAACTTTGTCCAAATTGTATAAACATTCGTCAAAAGACGCACCATAGACGGAGAAATCGTCCATAAAGACTTCCAAACAGCGTTCAGCCATATCGGAGAAAATGGCAAGCATGCAACACTGAAAGGTTGCCGGTGCGTTACACAAACCGAAGGGCATACGGCTGTATGAAAAGGTTCCATAAGGACAAGTGAAGGTGGACTTCTCTTGGTCCTTAGGATCAATGGAAATCTGATTGTAGCCCGAATAACCATCGAGAAAACAAAAATGAGATCGACCTGCTAATTGCTCTAAAATCTGATCAATGAATGGGAGAGGAAAATGATCCTTAAGCGTAGCAACATTCAATCTACGGTAGTCTATACATACACGCCACCCGGTTACCAGACGGGTCATAACTGGCTCATTCAACAAGTTATGTGTAACAGTAATTCCCCCCATTTTAGGGACTACCTGTGTAGGACTCACCCACGTCGAGTCGGATATGGCATAGATGATACCTGCAGAAAGGAGCTTGATCACCTCCTTCTTGACGACCTCCATCATGCTAGGATTTAGTCTGCGCTGTGGCTGAATTACAGGTTTGGCTCCATCCTCAAGCCGGATCTTGTGCTGGCACAATGTAGGGGAAATCCCCTTGATGTCCGCAACCGACCACCCGAATGCACCTCGGTGGTTCTTCAGTACGATCAACAGTTGATCCTCCTCTTCGACACTCAGATATGTCGAAATAATCACTGGCAGCTTTTCACCTTCAGCTAGAAATGCATATTTCAAGTGCGGTGGCAATGGCTTCAATTCTAATTCTGGCGGGCTGATTAAGGATGACTGAAGCGGTGGTGGGAGTTCTCCAAGGTCTTCATAGTACCTAGCGTAGAAACACGACAACACCTGAAGCATCTTGGCACACTCTTGAAGTGACTTGCTTCTCATCCAATCATGTGTTATGTTAACCAGGCAGGCTTCAAGAGGCAGTTCTGGATATGCATTAAAGACAGAACTTACTATGGCCTCATCTTCAGTAGAAGGCGGAATGTCCTCTTCATCATTGGGAAAACCCACAACCTTGCTAAGAGACACAACCTTGGTCTGCTCCATGATGTCTATAGCCAATGTCCCTTTTTCTACTTTAGTCATTACATGAGCCATATCTGGAAATGGTTTCCCTAGACAAATAAAAATATTCTGATCAAAGTGCTTCATCATGCGGCATTGCTCCTTTACTTTAGATTGCGTAGTGGTTGAGGGCATGACCATTTCAAACCGATCATTGGCGATACCCAAGGTCAAACGACCTCTCCCCATCTCAAGTTTCATGTCAGCAGTGGCTTGGAAGGGTCGTCCAAGGAGTAGCTCATTACCCTGTTCATCTTGCATTTCCATTACAACAAAGTCTGCTGGAAATACAAACCGATCAACTTTCACCAACACATCTTCGCAAATACCATACGGTTTTACCACAAAATTATCCGCCAACTGTATTGTCATATTGCTCGACCTTGATTCTTTTAATCCCAATTTCTTGAACGTAGAGAGAGGCATCAGGTTTATACTTGCCCCTGAATCACACAGTGCTTCGCCGAATTTCACTTTCCCAATATAGCATGAAATGTTGAAGCAGCCCGAATCCTGCCTCTTAGGTGGCAATGTGCCCATGATGAACGCACTCACCTGCTCCTTGAGAACCACAACCTCAGTATCAGGGATTTTCCTTTTCTTTGTGATGATGTCTTTCAAAAACTTCCCGTAAGAGTGGATTTGCTCTATTGCTTCTAAAAGAGGAATGTTGACAGACAACTTTCTAAAGCTATCTAGAAACTTCTTGAACTGAGCGTCCACTTTCTTGGCCTTCGCACTATTGGGATATGGGACCGGGACAGTCTGTGCCCTTTGATGTGGTGGCACATATGGCGTCCTCTTCTGTGTCTCCTCCTCAACAACTGATTCAGATGTGACTTTCTCCACTACATCCTCTACCGGCTCGGTGATTGGGATCAGAACCTCCTCTGTGGCCTTACCTGTGTTTTCTGACTGGGGTTTGCTTGGTTCATCGGCCCTGGGGTTTAAAATCTTCTTACCGCTCCTTAGCAAGATTGCCTTAGCCTGTTGGTTTCCTCCTGGAATGTTTGTATTACCCGGAAAGCCTTGTTGCGCTGGCTTCTTCAGATTTGCTATCTCAGCTGCCATCTGCGCCAAGGATGTTTCTATAGTCCTCATCTGAGCCCCGTGACTTTGTAAGGTCTGCCCAAACTGATTCATGAATTCACCTTGTTGCTTGATCTGCTGACCAAACGTGCTCATTAGTTCTTGATTTTGCTTGATCACTTGGTTGAGTAACTCAGTGCTCTTATCCTCCGCCACCGGTTGGGGTTTTGCGTCGGGGTCCTGTAAGAAATTATTTGGATCCTTCCAGGAAATTTTCTTGTCTTTCCTCCACGAGTAATCGTTGTTTCTGTACCCCTGCTCCTGGCGCATGAATTTTACTTGAGCCTCATCATCTGATTCTGCGTCTTCTTTTGCAAGCAGTTTCTTTGCTAGAAGGTCCATCTTCTCATTTAGTTCTTTGATGGCCTTGGACTCCCCTGCAGCCCAAACATGCTCTACGACGTATCTGTCACCCCAGGATTGCTTCTTAGCCATGTTCTTCAAAATTTCCCAACACCTCGTGTCTGTGTTGTTTAAGAAGAACCCTAAACCTGCGGAATCTAGGTTACTTCTATCATGCTCGGAAAGAGCAAAATAAAAGATTTTGACCTGCGTCTCCTTGTCAAGTCCATGATGCGGGCACCTCCTTAACATGATCTGGAACCGTTCCCAGGTCTCGGAGTAAGTCTCTCCTGCCTTCTGACTAAAATTATGAATTTTTCTGATCATATCATTTGCCTTCTCGGGCGGAAGGAACCTTTCAAAGAACACTTCCACCATGTGGTTCCATGATTCCACATACTCATCATCAAGATTATGTAGCCATTCTCGTGCATTTCCCGCCAGAGAGCTGGGGAACAACTTCAAGTACAATGTCTCCTGTGGAAACCTGTCTATCTTGATCATGTCGCAGTTCTCCACGAACTGGCTAATGTGAGTCACCGGGTCTTCGTTTTTGAGCCCATGAAATGCATTTGATTTGACCAGATTTATTAACGTAGGATCAATCTTGTAAGTCGGAATGTTGACCGCCTACTTCTTTATTGGCCCCTTTGAAGCGGATGAGGAAGAAACCTTTATCTTCTCCCATATCGTCTGCTCTTCTGCCATGGCTTCTGGTTCTGAATCAGAATCTATTTCGTCTGGTTGGTCTTGAATAGAGTTCTGCTCGTCGTCTGGTCCCGGCAGTGGAACCTCTGGTGATTGCTGCGTGTAGTCGGTGCTACACGTCTTCACCATGCACCATTACCTGGAAGAGGAAAATCTCAGTTCAGTACCTTTGGTAGACGATTTCTAAATATGAATGATAAACTATGAATTAAAAAAAAAAGAATAAAATAATAAAATAAAAATGTGGCCTAGAATGGCCGCTTGCATCACTCGTAGTGTCGACAATTGCCGTGTCCCCGACAACGACGCCAAAAACTTGACACGATTTTACCGTGCGTCGAACGCAAGTGCACGCGTCAATGTAGTATAGGCCCTTGTGAGACCCGAGTCGAACTCAGGGACACTGAATTATCTGTAGACTACTACTAACTACTCGCAATCAGCTAGGCCAATTAAAAGGTTCTGAGAGTCGTTTTAAAAATAAAAGAAAATAAAATAAAACAAAGCAATCGATTAAAGGTTTAGTTTAATCAATTCAAGTGGAGATCTTTAGGATTGCGGTTTCACCGCGGGTTTCCATTGTATGAATTTTCCATATAGTTACTCATGTTCATCTCTCAATCCGGGTAGTGGCCTGTAGTCAGAATTGCCCACTGTCGTGGTACAATTCACTACCTATGTCTAGGTCGGTTCCACCGTCGTAGTAACCTATACCCTAAACTAGGTGCTTTAGAAACGACCTCTGGGTTTCCACCATTAACCTTACATCACCTTGTTCAAGGGATTTGTTAATTAATGTGAATTTCGTCTCTTTTCAACCGTTAATTCTTCTTTCAAAGCAATTAAAGGCATTAGATTATCATTATGGTGATCAAGCATAACAATATAATTGAGAAAACGAAATCATACCACGGATTTAAGAGATAAATTATGAATTACTATGATAAAAATGTCATACAATGCTTTTCCGGGCTACTCCCGGTCCTAAAGATAAAGGGGATTAGCCCCGCATGTTCATCTCAGAGCAAAATATGGTTGAGAAAAGGGGAAACATGGAGAAAAACGTGAATAAGTAATGAAACCCCTGAACGGAGAAGATCCAAGCGTTCCTCGGCATAGAATGCACGATCTACAGCCTTTCGGCGGTGGAAAACATCTTCTTCGGCTTCCGAAACGGTCGGGGCGTGCTTCTGGGCTCCGTTCTTCTCTCCACACCTTCTCGGGACGTGTGTAGCGGCTAATGACGTGATACCCTGCTCTTGACCGCCGTCATTAGGTATAATCACCGAGTTAGGTTGCATAAATATCACAACCGTTGGATTAGAGACGATTTGAAACAAACTCTGATCTGACGGTGTCGATACCATCGACTCCAAAGTCGATGGTATCGACTCTGTGCTGCTCCTTACGGCTGGCAACCTGTGGTTGTGTCGATGGTATCGACAACTGCAGATATTTGTTTTTCCTGAAATTCAACACAAAACCACATAAGCCGAAATAAAAACATATTATTGTAATCATTTATGCTCAAAACAATAAAATAAAAGAGATTTGATACTGAGAAGGATCATAGACTAAAGTAAGTGAATTATGTAATATTAACCATCAAAATGACCAATAAACACATAAAACGCGAGTAAAACAAGTCTATAAATGCGACTCAAGATCAAGCAATCACAATGGTATAGGAAAAGTCTGAAATCGGAAAGCAAGTCAGATCTAGATTTGGACTGTCATGATCAGCCTTTCAACTAACAAGATTCGGCGTTCAGGGACTGTGACTGGGCGATCACAAATCTAGTCCGAGGTTTCAACATTAAACTATTTTTTGGATTACAATTAGGAAAGTGTTTGGAATTAGGTTTTTATTCAAGCCCGTGACTCTCCTATACAAAGGGGGCATGTCCTAAACGGTTGTATAAAATTTTTAAGACAACTTGTGAGACAAGTTGGCCGTCAAACTTCTCTATTTGAAAGGAAGTCACCCTAAGGACTGCAATCCAAGATAGGAGAAGAAAGGGGATTCGGGATGCCTAACCCGTCGACAACTCATGTTCCTCTTCGACTTGATGACCAAGGTGGCACAACACGTTCTCCCTCATCCGCGTGAACGAAGTAGATGTTGAGGCATACTTGTGGAGGCTTAAGGAACACATATTACAAGACGACAACAAGTTGCTTCTTGGTGGATAGTTCAAATCTATTGGTGTTCTATCCATATTTCTTAGTGGTCGTTCCGAATCTAGATCCATAGGATCAAGTCCTTCACTGACAGAAGATGCGTTTACTTGTTTGATGAGTAGTGTGCATAAAGGTATTACCTTTACCCCTTCCCATGTCTTTTATTCACCTATGTTTTATAAATACGACAGATCCAACGACTTGGGTAGAAAGGGAAGAATTTTTGTTTTTACGCTGCACCCCCTTCCCTAAAACCTAATATTATCTTCTCTTAATCACTTACTAGGTTCAAGAGATACCCGTGTAAAAAAGTTATAAAAGAGCCTCACTCTTTTCATTTCAAATCCAGGATCTAAAATTGTAGGGACATTAAACAACAATAAACCAAGCCATATTGTATATGTTGCTTTTGTAGTTTATTGATTGGACCTTAACTTGTAAGCTATTTTTGTTCCTTGGGTTTTGATCTGTTTTAGTGATGATTGGATTCAATGTTCAAAATGTCAACGACATTGGTGAAATTTCACCAATTTTATCTGTGTCGCTAGCAATCGAACATCTAAATGGACTGCCAAAACTCTCGAAACACACATATCATCGATTTTTTTTACTTTTTCATATACTATGTACCACCTAGAGCATTTTTTTTGCGCAATTTTGTGTCTTTAAGTTTATATATTGTGCTTGCAAACTATAATGACTTAATTCATTAATTTCACCATTGAAAATTCACTACAAAATTCTTCATCAAAATGCCATCAAAACAATTCAGGGTCATTGACTCACAAGTGGCGAGACCCCACCCCCACATATCCAATATGAAATATTATTACATATTTGAGTAGATTTGCACTAGTAGATCATTCTGGTAAAATTTCATAAATTAATTCGTTAATTTTGCCGTCGAAACATCAGTAACACATTTATTGAAATTTCCATCAATTTTTTTTGAAGTTTCTTTTTTCGTGGCCACCAAAACGACATCGAAATCAGACATTTTCTTCTATGATTGGATATTAAGTAGAAATTATGGCAAAAACAACGTAATCAATGTGTTAGACATTTACAATTCAGTTAAAATGGATAATTACTAATTATATCTCATTAGAGTAATGAAACTGTAAAAAACATACGCATGTATCATTTACCCACCTAACATTCTTATGACTTGTACAAACTTCTTTGTATCAAACTGGTGTGTCTCTGCCCTATATATAACATTACCATGTCTTGTGTTTGCATTCATGGTCGTTTGTGTTTGCCACCATATTTGTGCTTTATAGCTTGGCAATAATAACCAATCTGCAAAACTCACAAGAAGTTTGGGATTGTCAATAAATGTTTACAATTGTATTTTGGTTGTTGACACATACATGGTCAACTTTGTTGAAATTTTGGTTAAAGGTGGACTGGGCCTATTGATACTAGAAGTTTGGGTAGGTGCTACACATCACCAAAGTCGTTAATTTTAGAGTTTTTTGTCCTAGTGTCAATGGTTTTTACTATCGTGGTTTTCAGATTTTCAAGAGGTGTGTTCTATCATGCATAGGTTTGAGCATTTACAAAGCTTGTTGCTAGGGTAGGCTTGGCAATTCACCCGACCTAACACCAATCTGACCGAATTTGACCCAAAAAATATGTGGTATTAAGTTTGTGGGTAGGGTTTGGGCAAATTCATCAGATGTAGACCATGTATGGGTGAAACATGGGTCGTAACATATTTCTCTTGGGTGTGCCCTTAACCCAAAAATAATAACCCCATGGAGAAGATGATGTGCTTCTTGACTCATTTGTCTCACTGCATGTACTAGAACTGAAACCGCTTCCTAGCCACTTGCACCACACACGATGTTGATTTGAAACAGATTCCTGAGACTTTGGTCGAACCAAAGCCTATGGTGGTTGCGTTGTTGCTTCTCATCCCACAGGACCCCAACCTCCTCAGATCCTAGGACATCTTCGTGAAGCTGCACTTGATGTACACATACGGAAGTCATTCCTCCCGACTGAGCAACTGGAGAAGGTCGACCCTGAAGGCGTAAACGTCAATTTTTCGTAGCCGATGACTGGTTCCATTGGGGCATTTTATATATACAACACACAATAGCTGGTGATTGGTTTTGTCATCGTCGGCGATAGTCTATCTGGTCTCACCGTGGGCGCTTTCCTACACAAGTACAACTTCCTTTTTGTCGTCCTTGAGCACATAGACTTATCACCTCCTTATGGCAACACTGCACCTAGGACTGGTTCGAGCTTTACTTCCCATAACAGTTCTACCAGCCACCTGAAGTCCCCTTTCCTTGAGGACTTTCTTGAGTAACCAACATCAAATTGTATGTCAATGAGTGCGTCTAGTCCATGCTCTTAGACGAGATTAGCAGGCTCTGGCATGTCCGCACAGTTTTCATCGACGATGCAGCAGTGGAGTGCATATGCAAGTTGCTTGTTATGGCTACTGGTTTGAACACAAGGAGCATAGTCCTTGAACTTCATGGGTGAGTTCCAAGTGTAGGTAATGCATGCCTATAATTGCAAGTCCGATGATCCACACCGTGGCAAGTGGGTGCTTTTCGCTAGATGCAGTAACTCTAGGATGAAGATCTGCCTTGATCTCTGCCACCATGGCACGTCAGCTTCTATGATCAACCCAGAAGCGGCAAGCACTTGGATCTTGAGCCATCAAAAGATGAGGAAGGTGGGACGGTCTGAACAACGTCCGCCTAGCGCCCACTCTGATGCTGCCACTACTATTGTGAATAGATGATGTATATAATCAATCACCATATATATAAATGAATCTAGTGCTTCTGAATTTAATATGTACTACCTTACCTTTGTCTCCACATGACCCATATGATCAATACAAATATAGATTTTGAGCTGTACATTTCTTAGAATTTAAGCAGTTTTTTTCACCCCTGTTTGCAACAATACCACATTATACAACATTAGACTTTTATATGGGTCAGGTTGGGAAGGACATGGGTCCGCCGAGTGAGGTGTGGGTTGGGCGAGATTTTCTCCTAAAAGGCCGCATACAATTTAGGTAGGTTTGGGTAAAGAAAATACAGACTACACCGGGTTTAGGAAAAACCCGACCCATTGCCATCCCTATGGACACTACGGCGGCGCCTAATGCTTGATGATTGGCTTGTCATAAGAACCCTCTATAAATTTTTATTTCTATACAAATGTTTGGAAGTTTAAGTCGTTGAACCATCCAATAGGTTAAAAGATGTGTGCTTTTTGAAATGTTGTGATATGTTTATGTTGAACATACCCAACTTGTTCAAGTATGCACATCAATATATCATCTTGTAGAATATTAACACATACTAGCTGGGAAAGGTATTTGGGTTCTAGACTACAATATTAGCATCATAGAATCCAAGTCCAACACTGCTGTGAACTTTTGATTGGGCTTTTTTCATTGTCATATTATGTTTAGTATTAAGGAGCTGTTTTTTGTTTGGGGAGCATGATGTGTTGATAGAAAAGGGGGTAACAGAAGAGGGGTGTTCCCCACCTGCTGCCCCTTAGACCACTCAAACCCTGGCATAATTGGCGAGCAGGTAAATTGTCAATGGCACCAGGAGTCGAATCCATGCTGCTTCATTAGCCGTCTTTAAGATGTTCCACTGGGCCATCTCCGCCCGATTGATTCTTTGTATATAACTACTGTAACTCATGTGTCACACGTCAGTGTAGGAGCATTGAATTATAAAGAGCTATATGTTAGGCTTGTTTATTCGTTATAATACCATGCCAAGCATCTAATTGCTGTCTCCACCTGAGGTAGCTACTCGACACTGCTACCGAATTAAATATCCAGCCAATCCTCGTACAAAATGTAATTTATCTAGCTAGAAATATCTGCTAAGAACTCGGTCCATTTCTTCAACTTCTCATCTTATTTAATATGGTTTTCCAACATTCAAATATTACATTAGAAGTCTCACTTTGAAGAGCTTCAACTTACCATAGTATTACAATTAATTAAAATATGGTGAAAATTTCCAAAACCGTCAAGATCGACACCTGGAGATGTCAAATTTGGTATAACCTCCAGACTCCACCATGTCGACCAAACTTTGACCCAAGGAATTAAATGACCGATATCGATGCCGTTTCGACAGCTTAGATATAGATATTTACCGGTATACCGATGGAAATATCGACGGATGCAATCCTGGCCATATTGACGCCAAAATGAACGAATTAAATCATGAAATTTTACAGGTGTAATCTCTACACTTAAATGCATCATTTTATGCAATAAAATTCTATAAGGGGTATATGGGGGGGGTCTCTATCATGTGGGAGGTAGGGAACTTGTCCTGTTTTCTGCAGATTTCGATGAAGGATTTCGATGACAAAATATTGGAATTAATATTTGGAAATTTACCAGCACAATCCATAAACATAAATACACACACTTGCCGACAAGGAGTGGTTCAAGTGGTCAAGCACGATGTCTCCTCATGAAGGGACCCGGGTTCGAATCCCAGTTGCCGCCTTGATTTATCACCCTCCCGGGCGTTCGGCCTCCGCCATGGGCGTGGGAGGGGGGGGGGAGAAATCTTTCTCTCTTAATCCCATAAATGCACACACTTATGCAATAATATCCAATTTACAACACATGAATAACATAGTAACTTACTAACTCATATCAGTTGTATGTCGAGTTACACACTGATTCTCCATACACTATTGAGTTGATATGGTTGACATATTGCTCCCGTGACATGTACATTATGTAAGGTTGATGGTATGAAGTTACGTGTTGCTCATACACGTCATGTACAATACTATATAAGTGTATAATACTCGTTCGTATTATGTAATTAAACACGATATGTTTTATAATTTTACAGTACTATGTCACATATGCATCATATCAGATTCTGAAAGAAAATATATACCAGGGCTTTCTATTGCTCTTCTTCAATGTGTAACTTTGACAATTAACTTCATGACTATCAAGGAAGTTAGGCACCATCACTATTGTGACGCCTTTTCTCCACCGTTGTTTGTTGCACGGTATCTTGATATGCGGTAGTGAGTTTCTTCATGGATTATGCATAAAAGAGGGATAAGTATAAAAGCCATTATTACCATTCCCACTATATGCATGTCGTGGGGATGCGATAATCAATGTATCAGAAAGCGGGAAGCGTGCGGACAACACCTTGTAACCGATTAAGCGGTAGGTGGGCGATTAAGCGGGCGATTTTTGAAAAAGCGGGTGTCTAAATTTTATATATTTTTATACAAAATTACATGTATGTGTATATAAAAAATATATTTATAAGGAACTTCTATACATATCTAATCAGCAAATCAGTAATTAACTAAGTATTCATCAATACTTACTATTAATCAGTATCTCTAATCACTAAAATCAGCAAGCAAATCAGTAATTGTAAATAACAAACTATGAATTGTTGAATTAAAGTAATCACTAAAGTAATACTAACCAGTAGTACCAATCATTAATCACTAAAAGCAGCAAGGAAATCAGTAAAACTAATCATGCATTACTAGTATAATAGAGCAATAGGATATTTTCTTAGATGCATTACAGCAGTACCCAATTATTACAGCTTACACACAAAGTATGCATTCTAAATTAGGACTAGCTATATCATAGAACATTTAATGTATACAAGTTTCATATATTATAGTCAACACTACTTGGACTATGTAATTAATTAATGTTAGATGCTTACATTAGGATTTTTAAACAAAAGCGGGTGAGGCGGGCAAAAAGTGGGCGATTATGTTCAAAACGATTAAGCGGGCGCTTAGGGGCTAAATTAGGCGGATGAGGGTCATGGGCACTTAAGCGGCCCGCCTGGCCGTTTTTTAATTCACTGGCGATAATATAAAAGTGTAGTTACCATGTCAACCATGTCCATGTTGTGGGATATATGTAGCAAGTGCCATATATAAACAAGTATATGACTAGAAAATTACAAAATCTATACTTTATTATAATATTTGTTTGTTGTGTTACGAAGTAGTACATTTTCTTCCTTTGTATGATAAAAATACTAGTAAGAAGAACATATGCATACGAATTAGCTTACTACTAAAAATGATAGCAAATTATACTTATATTCCATGGATTATTTAGGTATATTACTCTGATTATATTGTAGATTATGAGAAAGT
Organism: Alisma plantago-aquatica; assembly: GCA_963693085.1. Lineage (NCBI taxonomy): Eukaryota > Viridiplantae > Streptophyta > Magnoliopsida > Alismatales > Alismataceae > Alisma > Alisma plantago-aquatica. Next base: position 162,697,759 of record OY856409.1, read on the forward strand.
GTTGTAGATGTAAGAACACATACAATTAGGAAGACATAGAAAAGCAGATGGTGGGATCTTTGCCAATTTAAGGCATTTTGGGATGAATTTAGATTTTAATTGAGATCGATGAAGTGTAAATGAGAGAAATGGTAGAAAACATAAAAGCATACCTTAGATTAGACTTATCTGAGCCCTAGTTGTTGAGATCCCTTTGCTCTGCCATTTCCTCCTCTCAAACAACAGAATCAGACTGAAGCATGTAAAAATCGGTATTTTTGTCGGTATACCAGTAAATTTTGTCGGTATTTGGCGGTATTTTTCGGAATTTGTCGGTTTTTGGCGGTATACCATCTTTTACCGATATTTGCAATCCCAACGACATGTTTGTGTGAACCGATGACCGATGTCGTCAATATTCATGACCTGATGTCAACAATATTGAAAAAATGTCAATGAAATTTACCTATAACATTCATTTGTGCTTGCTTGTCAATGGTGGTTGACAGCTTTGACAACATCGAGGCTTTGGCATAATGTAAACATGTAAAGAAAGGAGAACTTGATCTACACACACATATTGTCAAATAAGTTAATAACTTAATATATTTTCTTTCCGAAAGCTAATAACCAGTAGATCTCTTCTGCAAGACTTTTATCTCTAAAATGTCCTCACATAGAGCTAATCTTCTGCAGTTTCTACTTTTCTCATATTATCATATTTTTTTGTCTTACGGGTACGTCTAGTTGTTTGTTGTGATATATTGTAACTTGTTACTCAAAGAATTGTGAGCTTGTTTGTGATGAATGATTATTCTATACATGTAGTATTGAAGAAGTCATATTAATTGTTTTAGCTAATCTTGATGTATTTTACCAAATCCCACATAATATCACTATTTTTGAGCTTAAGTTGAAATTGTGTCAAACTTTATTCCGCAACTTCCTCAAAGTTTCTCTAAAATTTCCACGAACTTCCATTTCCACACCAGGTAAAGTCAACACGAAGTCAACATCCTGAACCATGCAACTTCCATAGTCCTATCTTCTTTAGGAGAAAATCAATGTGATCGTATACATGCATGCCAAATGAATACTACATGTTTAATTTTTTAGTTCTCTCTTATCTTTAAGAAATTCTTAGGCGAATATTTTTCACATAGCCAGGAGAAAGTGAGATGGTTGCATACTTTGTATTTCTTCGAAAGACATTTTAAAAGCAAATCATTGACACTCTAATATTGATGCAAAGTTCTGCCTGTTGATTTGCGTTTTAGAAGTTAGCTAAATGTGAACTTTGCATCATATTTCACTTTTTAGTTCTGAGAATTTCTTTTATTGTGTTTTGAATGGGCTGTTTTTTCTGCTGTTACCCAATAATATTGTATCATAGATAATCAGTGCACTGGTATAATTTGATTAAACGTACTCTTGCAGATTTCACAAACTTTTATTATGGCCAATGAATATGAGTCTTCGAAACTGTGTGAGGCTTTGTACTCAAGATGTGAGGATAAAATGGACCAACTTCAAGTTCTCAGACTTCCGTCAATGGCAAAATTCAATGCTGGCTTCAATCAATGCAATCAGAGTTTTGAGGTAGAGTGTGTTGGGCCTTCAAAAGTGAAGTACGAACAACGAATAACAAAGGTTTGTCATACATCCCTTAACATCTCTCTTCCGCCTAGTAAAACATGTGGCCCCAATCCCTTGTAGTTGCAGCTATCTCTTGAAAAGTTTCCGCTAATGCCTCACTATAGCAGTAGTTGCCTTGTGTTTTTTTCTCTGTGTACCTATTTCAAATTTTATGCAATTATGCCTTAGCAGCGATTGTCATGCAATGTAGTGAAGAAAAAACATTGAGAGGAGTCATAAAACTATCACAACTCTATGCTGTTTTGAAATCATAACATGCCATTTTTATTAGTTCATTCTCATCTTTTGGATTTTACAAACGTCAACCACTTGTAAGCTTGTAGCTACAAATTTGAGATGTCACCAGATATTTTCTGGCAAAAGAGAGTTTAGGTGGTAAACCCTTCTCTGAACGAAATAAATTGGCCTAGAACCTTAACAGTTGTTTCTCCTATGAAATATTTTTGAAGAAGAAAGATAATTGTAAAGCCTGCCCTTTCTCCATTTTCAATATTTTTACAACTTCAAGGCCCATTTACTCAAGTTCATATTACTTTTTTGCAGACTTACAATCTCTACAATTGCTTACAAAGTAAGAAAAATTAAACTTTAACTTGTTTCATGGGTCTATCCCAATATTTGAACTTGAGAAATTAGACAATGTAGCTAAATTCTTTGAGCTGAAGCGGACAAGGGCAATATTTTGTAATGTTTGAATTTTGGAATATAGTTTTTTGTATGGGATATACTACCATACTCTCCATTGATACTATTAACCGGAAAGAATGGACGATGTATGTACTATGTATTTTAGATACAGGAAACACCCTCTCCTATATATAGGAGAGGTGGACACAAACCTTAGACTTGAGGGACTGACCGACTTAATGGACTGACATATACATGCTCATATTACATGACTAATATCTCCTTTGTACTTCTAACACTCCCCTTCAAGCTGGAGCATGGGAAGCATGACCAGCTTGGACATAGACAAGATAGACTTAGAACACAGACACAAACGAAAATGAAGATAGACTTTGCACGACACGTGCACTCCCCTTAATTTTGCTCTCCTTAGACTTTGACGTCTTGACTCTTGACCTTCTCGATGTCTTGAATCAATAGGTGGACCTGAGAAAGATGGAACTTTGACCATGTTGGAATTTGCATTTGGAGTAGAAGACGTATGGAAGAACATGCATTATGATCCGAAACTCTGAATCACCGACACGGTGATATCATGGCTGAAGCAAGTTCCATATGAAGACTTCTATCGGAATGACATGCGGTAGATGAGACGAATCTATGCTATAGGAAGACGATGTTGTAGCTGATAGACAACGTGCTTGACATGGCACAAGCATTCAATATGGAAACTTTGATGACGAAGTCTCGTGAATGATCGATTGACGAAGGACAAGTGTGCAGGATAACACAACCAACTAATGTATTGAGTTATGCTGCTGTCTTTCATTTCCTGTTTTACATCTTTCTTACTTAAGTATCCTGTAACATGGGCCTTTGTATAAGAGGCACATTAAGGTTTTTTTGTTTACTTCCCTATACTGCCTCCTCCTATTTATAGGAGTGAGTTTTCCCTTTTATAAATATAGAAAGACGGCACACTTCCACATGGTATCACAACAGGAGACCTAATTCGGGTCCTTCCATCGCTCTGTCTCCTTCCCTCCTAGTTTCTCCCTTCTCAGTCGCCGCTGTTGATTACGCCTAAGGGGATCTACTCCCCTCTCTAACTCTATCCTCTTCTCCAACAAGAGGATCTAGGGACATGACCGGCGGTTTTTCCAATGGTCTTATGCCCTAAAGACTGCTATTTTGGAAAACCATTCCGCAAATCTTTGTGGTCATCCATGACCACCTGTTATAGGGTTCTATTCACTTTGCTATTGATATGATTGGGTCTATCAAACATATCACTCTTCTTCTTGGTGAACCATAGTGTTTACCATTTATTCTAGGTCGTTTGTGACTTTATTCTACTGGTTCACTGCCATCTAACATGGTGTGCTTGTGACTCAACATGGCGTGTTGCCACCACCATCTGATCCTGAATAGACGAATTGCTCCAATACTTGACACACCGTGTCTCTATTTTGACACGTCGTGTCACTGCTTGCCGCCGATTCTCTGTTGCTGCCTGCTGCTAATATCACATGCCACGTCACTTTCTTGATGTGCCGTGTGCGTGTCACTACTTCTGAAACTTCTGTCAACCGTAGACACGCCGTGTCATTTTCCTGACATGCTGTGTCACTGCTTCTGGAAACTTCTGTCAACTCTAGACACACTATGTCACTACTTCTGGAGACTTTTGTCAACTCTAGACATGCCGTGTCACTGCTTTTGGAAACTTCTATCCACTCTAGACACGTCGTGTCATTTTCCTGACACGCGGTGACACTGCTCTAGATCTGCTGGTGTACTATCTACATGCCATGTACTATTAAAACACAACATGTCATGTTCCTGATGTCTATCTTTTAGGAATCATGGCTTCATCCTCTTCTACTGCTGAGATCCTTGAGAGACATGCTAGATGTGTAACTTTGGTTTAAGTTCAATGGGTCCAACTATATCTTATGCACACGTTCTTTTCAAATCTATGCACACTCCTCAGGCAAGCTTGAGCATCTCAGTGACCCCCTCCTAAAGATGAAACGACCAACAAAAAGAAAGCCGATTGTGAGAAATTAGTAGTGTGACTCTCAAGTCCTCTCCTGGATTCTAAATAGTTACGAATCTCATGTATCCACCAATCTTCTCTGCATTGATACAACCAAGGAAGCTTGGGATCATATTGCTCAGGTCTATTCTAGCAAGGGAAATACCTCCCGAGTTTTTGAACTTTATAAACGTTTGCATTTTCTAAGACTTGAAGACACATCATCTTTTGCTTCTCACTTCGATACCTTCAAAGGGATTTGGGGTGAGCTCAAACTCCACCATCCCTTGTTTACTGACCTCACAAAACTGCAGAAACAACAAGATGAAGTTCATCTCTGTCAGTTTTTCGCATCTCTGCCTCCTAGCTATGAAGCTGTTCGTCAACAAATCCTGGCAGCTGAACCATTGCCCATGCTAGAGGATGTCTATCTTCGGATATCTCACTCAGTTTCTCTACTACTAAAGAAGTGCCTGCTGCTCTAATTCTTACTAGACGAGGGCGTGGTAATTCTACTCGTGAACGTGGCATAGGTCTCAACAATGGTGGAAGAGTCTCCTCTCTTCTTCAGTCTATTGGAAGAGGGTCCTCTCCTCTTCAATCTTGGTTCTACAACTTCTGCAAACAGACTAATCATACTAAAGAAAAATGCTGGAAGAAGCATGAAAAGCCAGAATGGGCAAACCAAGTATCCACTATTGATGCTAATGGAGAATCTACATATGCCTCCAGTGGAACCACTCCTCAGATGCTAGCACTAAGTTCGTCTGACCTTGACAAGATAATCAAAGCCGCCTCTGCTTTTACTAGCACCCCTCAAGTAATTATTGCTCAATACTCAGGTGATCTTTCATGTCTTCAGGCTTCTTCCTATTCGACAAAAGAAGATTGAATTGTTGATTCTGGTGCTACAACCCATATGATCGGTAATAAAAATCTCTTCACTTACCTAAAGAAATCCACATATCAGCCTCCTGTGCGTCTGGTGGATGGATCTACTTCTTCGGTTACTGGAATAGGGTATGCTAATAACACCCTTGTTAAACCTGTTTTGTTTGTTCCCAGATTTCCCTTCAATTTGATGTCCGTCAGTAAATTGCCAAGTCTTTAAACTGCAATGTAACCTTCTTTCCTTACACTGTCTCCATGCAGGATGTCAGGACGAAGAAGACAATTGGTGGGGGATACAAAGGTGGAGATGGTTTGTACTATCTTCAGACTTCGTCAACTTCGCCTGCTACTATTTTTGTGGGTCAGTCTACCTCTCTTTATCAATGGCACCTGAGGCTTGGTCATCCTTCTTCATTAAGTTCAAGTCTTTATTTCCCAATTTGTCTTATGAGAATTTTACATGTCAGTCTTGTCAGCTTGGAAAACACCATCACTCTGTGATTTCTCCTCGTCGTGACAACATGAGTCCAAGTTTGTTTTATTTAGTTCACTCTGATGTCCTGGGACCATGTCATATTAGTAATCATACTAGTGTGCGATATTTTGTAACCTTTATTGATGTCTGGTCTCGTGCCACTTGGCTTTATCTTCTAAAAGATCGTTATGAAATTTTAGACGTTTCTTCAAAATACTCCAACACAATCAACTAACCAATACTCTACGATGCTTCCTCAAAATACTCCAACACAACCAACTAACCAATACTCCACGATGCTTCCAATGCTTGATGACTGATGCGTTACCTGATTGCTATAAGCAAGATGTAGCCAAGGGTGACAAATGCACCTGACATAGCAACTTGAAGAAGTTGGATACACCCTACATGACAACTATCTTCATGCATTGACAATGGGCAGAGAAGACCAATGGATGGCAACAAGGAAGCTAAAGGGCGTTGCTTGATATTGGCCTCAAAATCTAAAATCTGGAGACACATGGACAACTTGAACCTCCATGATGTAGACAACCTGCGTGATATAGACTAAAAGAAATTCCTTCTCTCTTGACTTGACTTTTCATCTCTTCTCTTCTTCTCATACTCATTTTTCTTATCTCATCTCTGCTATATATCCCCCGCATACCAACAACGAAGAGACAACAAGAGTGGTTGGGGTGGACAAAGACAAAGATAAGCATCCCCGTGACAAGTAGGGGATATGGGTTGGGGGCATGGAACTAAATGTCGTCGACATGGGGCAAAATTTCGCCGATAGTGTCGATGTCGACAGCTGGCGACGTCGAATCCACGTAAACATCCTCATTCCACAATATTCTCGACATTTCGTCGAAGTTGTCGATATTTCCCCATATGTCGACAAAGTTGACCCAAGTTCATTAAAAAATTCCATAATGTCCTTGACATCCGTCAATGTCGTCGAAGTTGGCCACATTCTTCTGGTGTTTTGCGGAGTTTGCTGTGTAAGGGGGAAAAAGTGTTGGAGCTTGAGGTAAGATGATTTTGATGTTATTTTTTTACTATTCTAAGCTAATAGTAATAGACCGACCCCCTCTCTGCTAAATCTACCATAGAATTAGACCACTTTTATGTAGTTTGTTTATTGTCACAAACTTTATATATGGAAAAACTCTATAGTTCGGAGACGACTGTATGTAATCATGTATTTATCTACATATGTAAACCTATATGGATGGCTATATGTAAATATATTGTGTTTTTAGCTAGATTTGATAAAATCAGTCGATTTTCATCACAAAATGACTATTTTATCTTAATTTTTGTCAAAGTTGCATCGGAGTTTGGTTGTAAAAATCCTCGACATTTCCACAAACTTCCATGTCCGCACCTGTCGAAGTCGGCTCGAAGTCGAAGTCCTATTCCATGTTGAAGGGGACATGAGTGGATGAGGAAGAGCTGAACAAGAAAAACTTAATTTTGGCAACAACAATGCACTTTAATGGATGTTTTTTTTTTGACTTTGGACAACAGTAGTAGACCAAAAAATTGGTCGTGCTATAGTACTCCGTCGGTGACAGTAGCTAGGGAGAATGACCGATTTCCCTCCTCGGACTACCTTTGCCTGTGACCTTCTAGGGTAGCGTAGTAGGGTCAAGGGCACCATCTAGGGACCAAATTTAAGGGGGGAAATAACCTATACCTTGTTGAAGCCGCAAGTTCCTGCGATAAAAGGCTGTTGACAACAGCCCATAATCTTGCTGATTTGGAGAAGAAAGAGGGACATAGCAGCTAGCTGCAAGCACCATATGACAGCTAGGACCGCGGGGAAGGTCGTCCAAGAAGAGCAAGACCTAATACCAACCAGAATGGGAGCAACAACCATCACAATGGCCGCTGTGCCACAACACGACAGTGTAGCTATGAACGAAAAAATTCAAGCTGCTGTTGTTCCACATGATTGTAGACCTCAAGAAGACTTCCTTGGAGAGATTGGCAACTCTCCTTGGGTTCCCTTGTAGCTTTGATGGGGAAGACGATCACGGAAGCTCGAAGAAGACCAAACTTAACTTTGCCGAAAAGAGAACAACATCCAAACAATCATTCAACCGCGATCAAACCTGGAAATTATTGAGATATCCTTGCATAACACATCAATAGCTTGATGCATGACATGGTACAACATTCATTCAACCGTGACCAAACCCGACACCATTAAAACCAAACCGGATGTCAAGTGACCACAACAAATTGACACGAATTATGTCAAACCGAAGCACTAACGTAAAATGAAGGCAATCATCTTCTTCACCTGATTCATTCTCGCAATGATACATTGGAACAAACTCTAAAGGGGATGAGATCCAAAACATGAACACATAAAAAAAGAGATGAGAAACGACACCACTAAGTTGTAAGTTACCCATTTAGTTTCGGTCCAACGAGCCCCTGTAAAGGCTTCAAGATGGCTAGGAGTTCATGGAAAAGCTCCCACCATCGCCAGTTAGGAAGAGAGCTAAGGAAATGATGGAGAGTAACAGGCGTCTAAATAAAGCAACCACACATAATCATGAAGGCGTAGTGTAGTCAAAACCACTGAGAAACATGAACAACACAACTGTAAAATGGACATCGGAAACCTGCAACTACAGAAATCCAAAAAGGGGAAATTAAGATTACCGTGGGAAAAAATGACAGAACGAAAAGCTTTGCGAGACCAACATGAGGGTTCTGGACGGCTTGCGCGCTCCCAGTGGTTGGGATAGTGTCGGTGAACTCAATCTAGTTCGGGAAGCATGAATAGGTTGGAAGAGTATGGCCAGAGTAATTGGAATCAAAGGAGACAAGTGGAATCAGTTTATAGGGATTGTGCAAAGGTTTTGGAGTGGTTATATTACTAGGCGAAGTCTCTGGATGGATAGGAGTCTTGTGGAGATAGGAACAATGTCGAAGGTTATTGAGGTTGGTTAGGATTGCTCGAGGCACAAATTCTTATTGAGCTAGGGATCAAGTATTGCTAAATCTTGCAAGGAAGGGGAGGGGAAGATTAGAGGAGACTTAGGAGTAAGAGAGATATTGTGAGAGTCGAGGATGCAATAATATTCACCCCCAACTGGGAGTCCTGCTCGAGGTAGAACATAACCTTAGAGCCACATGATCCCATCCAACGACCCTGCTAGAAGTGGATGTGAACAAGCTGTGTTACACCTCCCTCTACTATAAGTCAGCGTTGTATATATCAATACAAGCATAGTTTGATTTAAATCAGGACCATTAATTAGACACTATTTCTCCTAATCAAATTTAAGTATCTAACATGATCCAAATAAGACCGACTAGGCATCTTAGTTAATTCAAACAAATATGTTTTGATTTTCCAGTTATATTTGCATTTTAGAACATCAAATATGAGTTCCAATTTAAATATGGTTTACTTCGTTATTTTTGTAACTATTATTATGTATCACCATTTATTATCGACATTTAGGCTTTAGTTTCCTATTACTTCATATTATCTTCAACATGGTTATCTTATATTATATTGCACAAAATATGATACTTTGCTAAACTAACTCATTATGTCCTTTAATGTCGATATTTATTTATATAATAGCACATTAATGTTCCTCACTTACATACAACATTCAATTATTACTATTTATTTATGTTTTAAACACATTTAAGCCACATTAATCATTTATGCATATTTATCGACTACCAGTTTCTCATTCATCCTATTTAAGTCAATATGTGCATTTTAATGAACAACATGACATTGATTACATTTTTAATGAATCCAACTTACATATTAGTTTCATTAGCTTATTACATCCAATTTAAGTGTATTAATAAGATCACCACTATGTCCTAAATGTTACTAAGGATGTATATGTTAGGGTTAGTGGAATACAACTAACTTAGGGTTTTGGTCAACATAATTACTATTCATTCAATACACATCATCATCATATACAAGGTCTAGGGTTAGATATCATAGATCCATATTATGATGACTTCAAGACATATTTATCCAAGGCAAGGTCAAGGTCGTAGGTATTCATAGTTACGGTTTATATTTGAGTTACTCATATATGTACATTATAAGAGTATATGTCTAACCTTGTTTGGCCGTTTTTAAATAGCTTTCTAGAAGTAGACATACTATAAGAGTATATGTCTAGCCATGATACACAATGTTACACAATTTTTTATATTTTTTGTAATATAATATATACAATTAACACTATACTAATTTATAATTGCTAATTATAAAATATGAAAATATATGTGTTTGTGTTTAATACTCATAATTTTGAGGTTTATGCCTTAAATGCATTGATGCTTACACCTCACCTCGCTAAGACTAAAATGGAATACCTTACTTAAAAGTTCTGCTCGTACTTCACTGATCACGTTACTATGCCTGGAGAACCTATGACATAATGAAATCAAAGAAGGAAGTGCACATAGTTTGATGATGGAAAGTAAGTTCACTGTCAAAACAACATCAAAAGAAATTAAGAACTAAATGGAGTGGCGTATAGGGAGATTGAAACAATTAAACTGTGCCATGAAGTTTAACTTGTAAGAGTATTACTGACTTGATTAACCATGCATTGATATGAACATTATTCCCTATTCTAATAACCATGATGATGAGACAACTATGGAAGAGTATTACACTTGTTTTGAGAGACATGTTGTGGAATCATACCCTTGTATCAAAGAATCATTACAAATAGTATCTTGCTAAGCAACTTTGAAACGTAAAAGATCAGAGCATCCTCACTTTTCCATAATGATATCCCACCTCTTGCTGCTGAAATGAAATTTTGAATCATAAAAACATGTGAGTTCTCCTAGCATCAACTGCCATTTACAATAATGCATAAAAAAAGTTCGATCCCAACGATGCTTGAAGCAGTTAACATTTTTTGACCATAGTGGTGAGGACAAGTTGTTGAACCTGAAAGCAATTGTTAATTAGATTATAAGCTATTACCACAGGAGTCAGGACTACAACTTGATGAAAATTGATCTGAGCAAGTAAAAATAGGAATTGGACACGTTTTTGACCTCTTCTGGACCAATAAGGAGTGGCCTACTTTTAGATTATATGAGTGTTTGTAATTATATATGTCTGTATGCTCATGTCTGTTTGGCCCATTAATTTGTGGACTTTTGGTCCATTTGCGGTTTAGTGTCTTGTACTTGCCTCTTCTCCTACATATAGGAGAGGGGTCTGCCTCTAATAAAAACATCAACATTTTAAGGTTTTCCCATTTCTCGTTTTCTGACACCTAGCAAAAACCATGGTTTAAAATTTCGGTCAAAATTTCAGTTTTGACAGGTACCAGACATCAAAATGGACAATCCAAATAGTCAAAATTTTCGATTTGTAATTGATTTATAAAAATTTAAAACAACTCTTGAAAATCCTAAATAAATGTGGGAGATCTCCCTAAGTTAATTGAATCCAAAATATGAGATCTAACATGTTATTGCATAAGAATATATGTATGTATACATTGCATCACCGAAATCCTAATCGAAACAGTTTTGTGTATTTTCACTCAAAAATGTAGGAGCCCCCACCCTATACTGACATATGATATTATTGCATAATTAGGTGTATTTATGTAAGTAGATCATCATGGTAAATTTTTTATGACAATTCCTTTATTTGGTCATCGAAATTGCCAAAATTTGGTCGAAATCTTTTGTTGAGAAATATCAAAATTTCAGTTGAATTTTCTGTAAATTTCTATTTCTGGATCATCGGAAACAACATCGAAATCGACATTTTAAACATAGGCAAAAACCATGCACCTCCGGCAAAAGGAAGGTACAACTGCTGATCTTGTCCGACTTGGAGCAATCGGAAGGTAGACAATTGACCCGAACTTTGAAAAAGTATGCTTACTACCAATAGCTTCCATTAGAGCAATATAAAGGATTTCCAACATAGATAAAACATTGCTTACCTCTTTAGGATGAACATGGAAAATGGACAATGAGGAAGAGATCATCATGGAGAATTGTTGGGTTATCATGTACCTTTAAGTTCAACGACTGGTTTTATTAAAGAAGCCTGTAAACCATCTACATATCTTTGTATGGAAGGGGCAATTATCAACGTGTCTTTGACCTACATGAAAGCTAATTGACAGAAGGTATAATTAGCGAATAGCCATATGAGGTGAGGAAGTTAGCATATGATGCAAACATATCCATGCTCATCATAGAAACTTAGAAACCCTTAAACCAAGCCGACTTGTTCATGCAAACAATATTGTACATGACTTAGGCTTAATATGCTAATAAAATTTGGTCTTTGGTGCTGTTACCTTGATCATTTCATAATTTCTTGTTAGTAATATAATGTACTTGTAGTGTTTGATTTGATCTTCTATATGCGGTGTTGATCATTCTCATGGAACAAAAAGGCGCGCCTCGAGGCTTCAAAGGCGTACGCCTTGAGGCGAGGCGGCCCTCAATGTGCCATGAGGCGTGCACCTCACTGTTCAGGTGAGAGGCGTGTGCCTCATTTTTGGCGAGGCGTAAAAAGGCGTTGAGGCGTAAGCCTCAGTTCAGACCCCAATTTAAGCCTCATATGCACATGTATAATCTATAAATATGTGTAAATATACATATTTATGTATCTAAACATGTATATTTGTGTGTATAGTGTATATATGTGTGTATATATACATACATATGTATCTAAACATGTATATTTGTGTCTATATATTTATGTATTTGTGTATCTATAAATATAATGTATATGCATATACATGTAATGTCGCACATGGTATACATTTACATGTATATATTTGTGCATGTATATGTATATAATTGTAAGATGTGTATATATTTACATGTATATATGTTGATATTTTGTATTCTTTTGTATATTGGATGTACTTGCATATGTTTATTTGTATATGTAATGGAGTTACATGTATATATATCTATATGTATATAATTTTGTAAATTTGTATACTTGTGTATGCCTATGTGAATGTACATACTTGTACTAACATATATGTACATTATAATATAACATATATATATATATATATATAATATGAACGCCTCGGTACATTCTGAGGCTTATGCCTCGCCTCGCCAAGACAAAAACGCCTCGTTACGCCTCACGCCTTTTTCAACCTTGATCATTCTATTAATATCATCACTCATTACTAGTAGATCAACGTATAGTTTCTTGGTCAAAAAGGCTATAACAAGGACATTTTAGACAAACGGTCTGGGAAAACTTAACTACTTATTGGGTATTGAGATTGGATGGTTTCGGAAAGGTATTGTAATTTCGTAGACTAGATGCACTAACTTGGAGATCTTCTGCTTGGATCACAACATGCTAAAGCAACCATTGATCTCAATCTCAAGTTAGTTGTTGTTTTGGAAGATCTCTTAGAAGATCCTCGAAGATAGTAGGTGTCTAGTGGGCAAGTTTAGATACGTGACTGTTACCCATACTTGGCAAATCTTGCACCTAGGTGGCTTCTGTGGAGGCAACTCACCCCTAAGAATTGCATTCAAGATCACAGATTGACATTTCACATCTTCAGTCCTTTAATGGGTCTTCTGGTCTAATAATGGCTGACAATATCCTTTTCAAGGTTCAAGTGTTCAAATTAAGCACTGTTGTGTATGTGTTAATACCCTTATTACTAAACTGAATACCCTCAATGTTCAATCCCGGTGTGCCTTGGCGTGTGCTTGAATCAAATTTCTATCTTAACAACTAATTGTTATTCTTGCTAGACTTATTTGATCTTAATACCCATTATTACCATATATTATGTGTATGAAAGGAATATAGCATGAATGCAAATTAATTCTAGACTGGAGTGCTTTGGCGCCAAAAAAACTATGTTGTTGCAAGGCTTGATATTTCTTTTACGGTAGTGTCACATGTCTAGTATTGACACAGTCTATATTTAGGTATTGTGTATTTTTTGATGGTTATATACTATCGTTACTCTTAGAAGAGTACAAACTATTGTTGGTTCAAAACAAAATATATAGCTATCACACATAAAAAGTTTAATTGATCTGTAACCTAGGATTGTCTCAATTTGAGGATATGGGACTTGTATGTGATAATAGGCAGCAAAATATATGGAAACAGACCCTGCTTGTTACAAAGGACCAATCATATAGAGTTAGATGCCATTTTATAAGGGGAAAACTCCACGAAAAGCTTAAAATGAATGTGCCACTTAACTCAAAAGATGAACTTGCAGATTAGTTAATAAAATCCGAACTTAGGTTTCGGGTCAAATTTTTATGTTATAAACGTGGAGCTTACGGTATGCAGGCACCAGTTTGAGAGGGAATGAGAAGTCGAGAACAAGTCCAAGGTTTTTATCTGCAGTTCTAGCAGCCTAATAAGTGACACCTGTAAATAAAGTGTAAAAAAATCTTTTATATAATTTTCCATACTAACAACAAAAAAATAAAGAATATATTTTAAATAAGTGGAAATGTTGTCCTACATCCATATTTCTTTATCTCTTCTGCTCTTTTTTTAGCGGCTTTTTCAGAGAGCAATGGGAAAAATTTCATCTAGTAGAAATATTTAGTATCATTGCCTGTTTCAATTTATTATTATTAATAGAATTCAGTTCATTACTCTTAATTCTTCTACTAACTTGAATTAGTGCTTGTTTTTATTAGCTGCTCAACAAGTCTAGATCTCTTTTCATCAAGGATTACAATCAACGGCTCTTCAATTGGCTTGTTACATTCTCTCTTGTCATGGTAGTGGTGGGCCGATTTGTTGTGAAGTTTTTTCTAATGGAGATTGGTGCTTGGATTCTTTTCATCTTTCTAGAAACATATACAAGAATGTTTTGGTCTGCGGAGTCTCTGTACTACAATCCTGGTTGGCATCTTGTTGTGTCTACTTGGGAAACCATAGTTTACAGCCCAATCCTTGATGTAGACAGGTAATTTTTCATTAAATTTTTCTTAGATTTGTGACTTTTTCGTATTTATCTCATTCTGGTCATAGAATTACTAAGATCTACTTCCTAATAAATTATAGAAGCTTTTGTACACTTGAAGTATGTTAACTTTCAATAGTAATGTATAAGTGTAGTATATTTATTTTCTCAGAGTTAATTCGAGAAAACCACAGTGAATCCACAAAATTAAATATCTGTTTTGATGCCATATCTGATGGCCCAGAAACATAAATTTGTAGAAATTTTGACAAAAAGTTGGATATTCATGGCCCAGACAAAATAACCGAATTAAATCATGAAAATGTACAAGGACGATCTAAATGCCAAGATCTACTCAGATATGCAATAACATATAAAATTGGATATGTGGGGGCATCCCACATTTCTATGTCAAGGAAGTTGAACAGCTTCTCATAAAGGTTATTAGTTATTTAGTTTATTATGTAAATGGGCCAACCCATATAGTTGTCTTTAGTCTCAAGCATGCTCGAGTCACAAGTATGCTTGAATCCCAAATATGCTTGAGTCATAATCTTGCAAGTATCCCCCCTTTCTTATATATAGGAATGAGAGATTTGTCTATAAAAAAAACTATTTAGCCCTATATCTGATTTCTCCACATGGTATCATAGCACCCGCTTGCGGGCAGCCGCCCTCTTGGCGGTTCTTGGATGCCTGTCTCCTACATATTTTTACAAAACAACAATCTTTAAATGATACTTCTATGTTGTTGCTATATCTGAAGGACTGCCATTTATTTCCTACCTTATAACACCATGGAGTAGCCATTGCTACTCTCTCATACTATTGTGCCACCGCCACCTACTACACTCCTCTTCGGGTAGTCCTTCTAGCCTTACTTACATATTGTTTGCCTCAATCTATCTACAACCTCCATATATACCATGGTAAACTAGAACTAGATTGACTCAGCTTATTGGCTACCGTCCTCATATTTTCCTATATACTCATGCCCTCTACTATTGTTTATGACTCCCCACTCCAACCACTCTCTTGATTCTTTTCGTGGTTGACATGAGGGTAGAACAGAGGAAGAGATGTGATGGAGGAGAGGAGACGAAGAATGAAGACACTATTGCTACTCTGCATCCCAAAGTAACTTGTTGCTTGCTGATTTGCGCAAAAGGTTGTTCATTCCGGCTACGCCGCCTCTGCTTTATCTCCATCGTCCGTGCTTGTGCACGTTGAATACTACTTGTGATGTAGCACTCTCTAGACCTACTTATGACCCACACTCTCTAGACTACTCGATGACACTAGCGATTGAGATTCATTCTGGCTACAACATCACTACTGCTCGTGACCCAACATTCGACCTACTTGTGACCCAAGACTCTCTGGACTACTCGATGATGCTAGCGATTGAGATTCATTCTGGGTACATCATCACTACTCTCTCTTGTCCGTGCTTGTGCACGTTGACTAATACTTTGACTGTGCTTCAACACTGTCTAGCTTGTCCGTGCTTTTGTGTGTTTACTAGTGACCCAATACTCTCTGTACTACTTGATGGCGCCAGTGACTGAGATGATATCACTTGCTCGGACTTACAGCTACATAATACTGCTCCAGATGCCACTTATCTTTATCTAGAAACTCCTATAATTTGATTGTGACCTGCTTGGAATTATCTACTTAAAGGAAGCGTTATAGAGTTGATTACTGCAATTGACGTTATACTCGCTCTCTCGCTTGCTGGCCAAAGATTATTTGAAGACATGTTGATTATCTATTTGAGGGGCAGTAATAGACTGTTAGATTGTTTGATTGTAATATTAAGAGGAAGTCATATTCTTCTATGGGTGTGATTTATCTTTTTATTCTAGTCTATATGTTTGCAAGCTGACTTGGGATTCTCCCAAGCTCCAGATTGAGGGGGACTGATAAAGGTTATTAGGCATTTAGTTTATTATGTAGACGGGATAGCCCATATAGTTGTCTTGAGTCTCAAACATGCTTGAGTCACAAGAATGCTCGAGTCCCAAGCATGCTTAAGTCATAAGTTTTTAAGTATCCCCCTTTCCCATATATAGGAATGGGGATTTGTCTAATAAAAAAAACAAACTATTTACCCTTTTATCTTATTTCTCCATAGTTTTGAATCTTCTCCATAGTTTTGAATCTTTACATAGAATTTTGATGAAAATATTGATGGTTAAATGAAGGAATTGAGTTATGAAATTTTGCAAACACAATGTTTAGACACAAATACACTAGATTGTATAATAAGTTTATATGTTTAGAGGTCAGGGTGGATCCATGTTTTGATGAGTGAGTGTACAAATGAACAAAAATATCAAGTATGTTAGACTGTTACTAAGTTACAAACCAAAAAGTTACAACTTAGAACTTAAAACTTACAATTGCAAGTTAGAAACTTCAAAAATTACAACTTGTGTTAGTCTAGTATTATCATTTAATTAGGTTACATGGGTCATTTATATATGGATATACGAAAATACATTCCCAAAATAGACTTTTAAACCATTTTATGTACTAATACGAACTATTTGTAATAATTTTTAATGTATTGTAGATCTACATACTTTATACCATTTTTTCATTAATCTACAAGTTTTGTTTGTAGATCCTGTGATTTTCAAAAGATCTAGCACATAGAACTTTGTTATTTCCAAAGTATTCTTTAGATATCTATAGAAGTATGTAGGAATAGGTGTAGATTGGCTAGGGATAGGGGAAACATACCTTAGAATTTAAAAAATAGCCTTTGGAAGCAAGGGATTAATGAATATTGCAAAAATACCTAGCATGTAGTAGCAGCAGCCCTAAGAACAAATTTCTCAAAATTTGAGTTTTGTTTCTGTGCCATTTCATGAAGTTATTGTGGGATTTTTTGAAGCTAAAGTTCCCCCATGATCTGTGAAATTTTGCTCCTAAGGGCAAAATTTTAGCGAAATTACATCCCATTCACTGCATTTGTGCATTTCGATGCTCGTATGTACATTTTGATGTCCAATTGAAAAAAACGGAAATTTCAACATTTCAATAGAAGTTTGGTTGCATGAATGAATCAAGAAACAACCTAGAATCTTTTGAATTAATGCAACCATTTAGGGCACATGGTTCATTCCATGTGTCTGGTCTCTACTTGTCTATGAGGTTTGCTTAGATGCCTGGTGAATCAATGGTCAATTGAAAGTCATCCGGTTGGCAACTACCTTAGGTGACTAGCTCCAACGCAGACACTAGACATGACTTTTTTCATTGGTCGGGGAGCATCTTTAATGCACACATACATATATATCTAAGAAAAAATACTAAAACTATTTATATATCTTGTTTTTATAAGATTGAAGTTTCAAAAATGGATTTCGTTAAAAACTGGACTTGCAAGGATGATTTTGTTCAATCACATACTCAAACCCCAACAAGAATACACCTTAGTTCCGAGAAATTTAGATGTTCTACAAAACACCAAGAGGCAGATTTGGAAGGAAGCTATTGAAGAACAGATGGAACTATTCCAACTGTAGGAATAAACATCAATTTATCATTCTAATCCTATCGCCCATTTTGATTATTCTTAGTCAAATAAATGAATTCTCCTTTTTCTGAGAAGTCTAAAAAATAGATGCAAAAAAAATGCTTTGAGCCTTTGACTAGCGGGGGATCACTTTCATAGTAGGGTCTATGCACAATCAACACAAATCAGATTCTCAAACACCGTGGGTAAGCGACCTCCACTATGTCATGAAAGTTAATCTTGTAGTTGATGTGAGGATAATGGACGCTGAGAAGAAGGCAATTACTATTACTAGTTCAAAGATAGAAATATATGCATATAAGAACTTAATGCCTTATACGGTGAAAAAAATGTATTAGCTTGTATGACAAAAAAAGAATAAACAAATGAACTACAGTGGGAGTCAAAGCAATCATGCAAAACATTTGGACGTAGGTTGCAACTTGCAAGTTGGAGTTATTCCTTTCCCTCCATTTCCACCCGCACCTCTAATGAATGCAGTCCTTTGTCGACATGTCAAAAAACAGTCCCTAACAACATTGGCCAAAATATCTATTCGAGTAGGATCAAAGTGATGTGGAAGACCTACGACGCTTGCTAGGAGCTTGCCTCTCCCAACAATTCAAAAGATTAGACTATCATTCAAAGATTGAAATGTCTGCAAAAGTGCCAACATTTTCACTAAATTTTTTATCTCCAAGAGGGTGGGTTAGGGAGAATATACAAATTGGTTGGCCCATCAATAAACTAGGAATTTCATGGCATACTTAATATTTTGGTTGACAAGCCAACTAAACCAATGAAAATTTCTCGAAATTGCCTGCCAATAGTCAGTTGTAGGTTATACTTTTCTTGTAATTGATAAATTTATGTAATATTGTGTGTAGTATTCTCGATCAATATATACTTGCAAGTTATGAAGTCTCTTTATAATGCGTAGTTTTACATTGTAGTACAATTTTCTATAATTATTCTTTGAATATTATGAGATGGATGTCTTTTAAATCTAAATAACACTATCCTTAAATATCATGTCAAATATCATAACTTGCATCAAAGTTTCCACAATCTCTATTTTGTCAAAATTTTCTTCAAAATTTCCATAAATTTCATGCATGCCACTATGCAATGAAGCACAAACAAGGATATTGATACATACATGGGTATGTGTACGAATACAATTACAAGATTAGGCGATTTCTAAAATTTGGATACCGTTTTGGCAGTGGATGCAACATTTTGTTCAAAATAAATAGATACCTATATTTTAAATATAAAAGTGAAACTTAAGACCATCTACTTTCATTCAAAGATAGACATATATGAAAAGGGATCTTCCTTGGCATGACATAATTTGATATTTGTTCGACCTCATGAAAAACATGTTGCATTTCAGTTAGATGTTCTATAGTGACTTTGGGGAAAAAAATTGACCCCATTGCATAGAGTCTTTAGCAAGTGCACTTTTGCCCTAGCATATGATCTCTTGTACTCTTTGTAAACAGACTTCTAACGACATTCATTATTGCATATTTGCCACTCTTTCATGCTTTCTTTAATATAATCACATATTTCTATAGAGGTGAGTGATCATCACACTCAGTTGCGAGACTTCTGTCCTTTAATAACAGATATAATGATTGCATAACTAAGATAGAATGATCAATGGAGCTTAGGCAGTATAAAGCAAAAACAATAAACACCCTAATAATTGATATCAATGGTTCAAAATCTCAACAATAAACACCCTAATAATTGATATCACCATCTTATATGGCCATTGTCATACCTTTGATCCATAGTCTAGAAAAGTGTAGTGTAATAACAACTCCATTTATAAAAACAGCGCATCTTTAGATTTAAATAACAATTAACCTAATTTCATTGTAGTTCAAACTTCTAATTTAAATTATTGAGCAAAAGAGTTCTAGGAAAATTTAAAAACTAACACTAAGTTATTAGAATAATCTCAAGGATATGAAATTAAAAATAAGTTACTAACAAGAAGTAACAAAAGTTACTTTCAATAACAAACTAGCAACTATTTAAGTAGAATGTCAACTAGGTTTACGAAACAATGTTGTCTAGATCCATAATTATGGTACACTAATTTTCTTGATAGCCCCAAAACTCTCAAGCATAATAGTTGAGGCGGATGACTAGGTTGCTAGGTGCCCAAGGGGGATCGTCCTAGGCTACCAGTCTAGTAAATATTGATATTTAGGCACTTGGGCGGAAGCCTAAGACCGCATGGGCGACCACCGAGATAATTTGTTTTTCCAATTTTTAGAAAATTTGTATGTGTCATGTTAATATCATATTTGACATGTATAATTGATTTCATGTGTTTTTAGGCTTCCAGTTCACTATAACATGACTATTTAGGATGTAGTACACTAAGTAAATACACAGACTACCTTATATATGTGCATAGAATTAAATGTCCGATTTCGACGCCCTATCCGATGGCCCAAGAACATATTTTTTTGAAATTTTGGACGCAATTTTGATATACACGACCCTAGCAATTTCAACGACCAAAAAAGGGAATTAAATCATAAGTTACCAGGATGGTCTAAACGCCAAGATCTACTCAAATATGCAATAATATATCATATTGGATTTTAGGGTAGGCTCTCCCACATTTGCGAGGGAAGCTGAACAATTTTGACAAAATTTCGATGGAAAAATGAAGGAATTAAGTTATGAAATTTTCCAAACACAACGTTTAGGCATATGCACACTAGGTTCTACAATAAATTTATATGTTTAGAGGTCAAGGTGGGATCAATGTCTTGATGACTGTGTGTACAAATGAACATATTAGTATATATACTTTACTGTGCTGTGCTATTTCTTACTTAGTGTATTTTGGCTTTTGTCTATTAGCCTCTTGTACTTTTATCCCATATTGCTTAGCTCTACTCTATGTCTCACTCTCTTGTCTTATAAAAGAGAGAGCCATGTACTTGTTTTATTTTTCAATAAGAAGAAGCCTTTAGTATTTTAGATGGTATTAGAGCCACCCGATCCTCCCTAAACCCCTCCCTCCTAAACCCTAATACCCATGCCCGCATAACCGTAGCCGCCACCCCTCCCTTTCCCTTTTTTCTTTGTTGCCCCCCGGCCACCGGCCTCAGCCCCTGCCGCCATCCCCGCCTCCTCCAGCCCCTTCCCCCCTCTCTTCCTTTTCCTCCCCAATAGCCGCCACCACCATCTCCAAACCCCTCACCAGCCCACCACCACTTCTCTTGCCCATTCCGTCGCCGCCACCCACCACTCAGCCTGCCGTCACCATCCTCTCTCCCCTCCACAGCCCACTACCACCTTCCAAGCCGCAACCTCTTCTCTGCCATCACCACACCCCTCATCCATTATCACTCTCCCATCCCGTTGACCACACCATCCAATCCATCTCCTTCTCGTTGGTCTTCGGACATCTTCGAAAACTTTCCAGTTCTGGCACGTTGACTACGTAAATTCAGTTTTGCTCTCTGCCTGCCTGCGCCTCATGGTGGAGTAATTTTTCCTCCATGTTGGCGTATGTTTTTCTATATTCCTTGCTGCCCCTACGTGGGTTCCTGAGATCCGATGCTTGGATTTCCTACTATCATCTTGTGCGCCCAGTCTTGGTGCTTCTAGATCTGCCCATGTATTGGGTTTCTGCTGCTGTCTGTTTTTGTTGACTGCTATGTCAACCTTCTGACTGCGTCCTTTTCCTGCTTGCTACTGCTGCCTACGCCCTTTGTTCAAGTTGCCTCCTTTCCTCAAGGCGTCCACAGATGTTCCCCGCAACTTGTGCGCCACCACTGTCAAGCTGGATGGATCCAACTATCACTTATGGGCAGCCTCCTTTGAGCTCTATGTCAAGGTTCAAGGACGCTTCTCATATATGTCTACCAAAGGTCCAACGACTCATGCTTCAGATGTTGATGACAAGACGAAACATGCCTATGATCTTTGGTCTAAAGAAGATTATGGCGTCATGACCTGGCTGGTCAACAGGGCAGAGCCCAAAATCAACAAGTCTCTGCTCCGCCCGAAGACGACCAAGGAAATGTGGGATCAACTTTCCCACGTGTACTCTCACTAGCAGAATCCGAAGAAAGTGTTCGAAATCTTTAAAAACTTGGCCAAACTGAAGTACTCTGCTACTGATTCTGTGGAGGACTACTATAATCAATACTGTGCTCTCTAGGATGAGTTCGAGGTCTACCACCCCCTATCAGCAGATATTACTGAGATCCAGTGCCAGTGCAACGAGTTACAGTTAGTCCAGTTTTTTGCTGGCATGCCGTCATCCTTTGCGGGGGTAGTTGATCAGATCCTTTCTAGTGATCCTCTTCCTACCTTACGAGATGTTCTGAAGCGTGTGTAGCGTCTTCCCTCCGTCTCTCAAGCTTTTCCTGATACTTTTGACGGGACAACCCTTGTTGTTAGGATAGGAGACTCCTTCCATGGACGTGGCCGCGGTCGTGGACACTCTTCTACTGGTCCAAGACGGCGGTCTTCATCCTCTACTGCTAACATACCTGAACAACGCTATTGCACCTTTTGCAAACGCACTAATCATAATGAAGACCGCTGCTGGATCAAACATGGAAAACCTGCGTGGGCAAATCAAGTCACATCTGAATAGCCTGACACTGCTGCCACCTCTTCTGCTCCACCGTCTACCGATTGGATCAGATCGGAATTTGAGAAACTGCTTGAAGCGCATTTGGCCTCCTCTACTAAGACTTCCACTGATGGCAATACTGCTCTCCTGACCCAGTCTGGTAAAAACAGATGAGTGATCGACTCTGGTACGACCTCCCATATTACTGGCAATCCTACCTTATTTTCAAATTTGCATAAAACTACTGCTATTCCTGCTGTTACTCTTGCAGATGGTTCACAAACGCCTGTCTCTGGTTTTGGAAATATCTGTACTTCTGACTGCCTACCTCTGCGCTCTGCGTTATATGTTCCTAAATTTCTAATAAACTTATTATCTGTCAGTAGAACTGTTAAAAGCCTGCGCTGTTCTATAACGTTTGACCCGGATGGTGTTACTTTTCAGGATCTGCGCATGAGGACGAAGATTGGTTCGGGCCATGAGGGACCAGACGGCTTATACTATCTGGATGTACCGAGGGATGCTGTGTTTTTGACTTCTTTTGTGACGGACATCCAATGGCACTATCGGTTGGGACATCCGTCAGCGGTTAAATTGAAGCTCATACTACCTGCTATTTCTGATTTTGTTTTTCATTGTGAAACATGCCAGTTAGGCAAACAAACTAGATCTACCTTTTCAAAAAAGTTATGTATTGGCTCAAAACAGTCTTTTGCTATAATACATGCTGATATTTGGGGCCCATGTTTTGTTTCCAGCGTTTTTGGTTTCCGGTACTTTATGAGTTCTATTGATGATTTCTCTAGAACCACCTAGATATTCTTGTTAAAAGATAGGTCTAACATTCTTGATACTATTACTGCCTTTTTTTTCTTCTTCTGAAATACATACCCAGTTTAGTAAACCTATAAAAATCTTTCGCACTGATAATGCCCTTGAGTTCATGCAAGCCTCAGTCAGCCTTTTTTGTCACAAACTGGGTACTATTCACCAAACCTCATGCACTTACACTCCGCAACAGAATGGAGTTGCCAAACGCAAAAATCAGCATCTTCTTGAAGTTGCTCGCACTCTCCTATTTCACTACCATGTTCCCCACTGTTTTTGGCCAGAAGCTATTTGCACTGCATGCTATCTTATTAATCGCATGCCATCTTCTGTTTTTGGCAATCAAGTTCCATATCAAATTCTACATCCTGATGCTCCGTTGTTTTCTGTCCCTCAGATTTTTGGAAGCACCTGCTTTGTTAAAAATCTGCTTCCTGGATTAACAAAACTTGACCCCCGGGCCATCAAGTGTGTCTTCTTAGGGTACTCTAGGACACAAAAAGGGTACCGCTGCTATGACCCGGTTACAAAGAAATGGATGGTTTCGACTGATGTTGTCTTCTTTGAACATATGTCGTTTTAATCCTCTGCTGGCTCTGCCTTGACATCAGATTTATTTACGGATACACCGCTACCGCTGATTGATGATATTGATTCATCGTATACCACTCCTGTTGCTGCTCCTGCACTGAAGGTTTATCAAAGAAGACCGAAGGCTCCAACTCCCTCCATGACCCCTCCAGATCCTTCATCCTCGATGGCAGATCCATCTCCATCTCAAGTTTTTTTGACTTAGATATACCTATCAGCTTATGCAAAGGCACTCGAACTTGTACACAACACCCCATTGGGAATTTCTATAACACTGCTCACTTGGGGACTAATTTTACAAATTTCACATTTGCTCTTTCTGCTGTTTCTATTCCTAAGAATGCTTCTTAAGCTCTTAAGCATCCAACTTGGCGCTAGGCCATGGAATCTGAAATGCAGGCCCTTACTGAACGCAACACTTGGCAGTTAGTTGATCCTCCTACTGGTTGTTCTCCTGCTGGTTGTCGATGGGTCTTTACGATCAAATATCATACTGATGGGACTATTAAACGTCTCAAAGCTCGTCTTGTTGCCAAAGGCTATACCCAGACATATGGCGTGGATTACTTTGAGACCTTCTCACTGGTCGCCCGTCTGAACTCGTTTCGTGTACTTATCTCTGTGGCTGTTAATTCTGACGGGCCTTTATTTCAGCTCGATGTCAAAAATGCTTTTCAATATGGTGATCTGCATGAGGAGGTATACACGGAACAACCTCCTGGTTTTGTGCTTCAATGGGAGTCCTCAAAAGTCTGTCGCCTGCGCAAAGCAATTTACGGCCTGAAGCAAAGCCAATTTCGTGCCTAGTTTGATAAGCTGAGGTCTATTCTTTAAAAATTCCAGTTTCGTTGTTCTCAGTTTGATCATTCTGTATTCATCAAGTGAACCACTTCTGGTCTTATTATCTTGATTGTCTATGTTGATGACATCATATTATCTGGGAGTGACCTTGTAGGCATTCATGCTACTAAACACTACTTGGAAAATCATTTTGTCTCTAAAGATTTAGGTACACTGAGACACTTTCTTGGGATTGAAGTTTCTCGGTCATCTTCTAGTTTGTGCTTATCTCAGCGCAAATATGTTCTGGATCTTCTATTTAAAACATGTCTTCTTGGAGCCAAGCCTGCCAGTACTCCTTTGGATCCGAACACTAATTGGGATGACGAGAAATCTCCCCCTTATCCTGATCACCATCAGTATCGTCGCATGGTCGGGAAGCTTATTTACCTTACTGTCACTCGAGCTGATATCACATCTGCAGTTATCTCGATAAGCCCAGACAATGTCACTGGGATGCCGCCTGCCATATTTTAAAATATCTAAAAAGCTCTCCTGGGAAAGGTCTTCTGTATAAAAAACATGGCCACTGTAATCTTGTTGGGTATTTAGACTCTGACTATGCTGGGAGCAAGATAGATCGCCAGTCTACTTCTGGTTACTGCACGTTTGTAGGTGGTAACTTGGTTACCTGGCGCAGCAAGAAACAAACAGTTGTTGCTCGTTCTAGTGCTGAAGCAGAATATCGAGCCATGGCTCATACTACCTGTGAACTCTTCTGGGTCCGTGGTCTTTTGAAAGATTTTGGTATCTCTCATTCTAATCCTATTCCTATGTACTGTGACAACAAGGCTGCTATCTTTATTGCCAATAGTCCTACATTTCATGAATGTACTAAGCACATTGAAGTTGATTGTCACTTTGTACGAGAAGCTGTCTTATCTGGTCAAACATCTACGCCTTATACACATACTTTAGATCAAGTTGCAGATATCTTCACCAAGATTCTTCCGAAGACCCGATTCACTGCTCTGATTGACAAGCTGAGCATGATTGATATTTATGCTCCAGCTTGAGGGGGAGTATTAGTATATATACTTTACTGTGCTGTGCTATTTCTTACTTCGTGTATTTTGGCTTTTGTCTATTAGTCTCTTGTACTTTTATCCCATATTGCTTAGCTCTACTCTATATCTCACTCTCTTGTCTTATAAAAGAGAGAGCCATGTACTTGTTTTATATTTCAATAAGAAGAAGCCTTTAGTATTTTAGAGAACACAAATGTCAAGTCTGCTAGATAGTTAGAGTGTTACAAACTTCAAGTTACAACTTAGAATTTAAAAGTTACAGTTACAAATTACAACCTTACGAACTGAAACTTGTATAAGTCTAGTGTAAGCATATAATTAGGTTACATGTGACATTTCTACATCGATCTAAGAAAGAACTTTGTTATTTTTGAAGTATGTCTCTAGATCTCTATAGAAGATGTAGAAATGGAAGAAGGTAATGTCTAGATGGTCTAGGGATAGGGGAAGCATACCTTAGAATTAAGAGAAATAGCATGTACAAGTAAGAGATTAATAAAATGCCAAAATACACAAAATGTAGTATTAGCAGCTCTAGGAACAAATTTTTCTTGAAATTTAAGTTGTGTTTCTGTGCCATTTTGTAAAAGCCCAAACATGACTTTTTGCTGCGAAATTTCACCCTATTTTGTGACATTTCGCACCTAGGGTCAAAATTTTCTCAAAATTATGTTCCATTCACCGTATTTGTGTTTTTGGATGTCCAATCACCGTTTCGATATCTGATTGCAAACAATGCATTTTCAATTGAAATTTTGTTCCATGCATATGTGATATATCTATTGTTACTATGAGGAATTTTAAAAAAGGCTATGCGCCCAACCAGACCACCGCCTGGCCGCCTTCACAACCATTTTTGTCAAGTTTTATTTGAGACTCAAGAAAGAAAAATCATACAAAAATAGAACTCATAGTAACAATAGGCCTTTAATAACAAATTAAAATTAAACTTATCTATGCATCTCTATATAAATCGATCGGGCCATATCTATGTAGTATCCAAGATGTATTTACTCTCTAAAAAGTGAACAAAATTGGATATACCTAAAGAAGTACCGAATGTATATAAATATCCAAGACGTATATGACATCTATTTTGTAGTATCCGTGCTTCCTAGCCGATATGGTATAGATCTGTGCTTCCTACCCGATATGGTATAGAAGTTGACACGTTCAACCCTATTATCATATAATGAGAAGGATGTAAGTGATTAGATACATTGAGTTAGGAAACCATGGAATATAGAAACATTTGGAAGAGGTAAAAGTAAGAAGATAGTGTACTAATGGAATTCAACGCTGGCATAGGAATATTAGAAGAAAAGTTGTGTAAAGAACCTGTTGTTTCATCAGATAACGAGAAATGGGACATTGCACACATTCAAGATATCAGATATTTTATGGACAAATTTGTGATTTTTTTACTAAAACCTCAATGTTTGTAAATACCAATGTTGGACCCAAAGGATTTTACTCATGGGTAGGAAAAACAATAAAACAAAGACTTTGCCCAACCTCTGATGCATGCTAGAGAAGGCTTTCTAATTTATAGAAACAAAAACCTTGGAATTGTTACCCCCTTGTTGTTGGAGGCTGCAATAAGCAATCTTTAGCTTTTCCAACATTTGGCACAAAGGCGATGAGCTTCAACTATATGATCTATGCTTGTCACATCTTTCTAGAGTAGTGATGTAATAAACCCCTAAGACCAAGGCATTAAATGACCGATACCGATGCCGTTTCGACAGCTTGGATATAGATATTTACCGGTATAACAACGAAAATATCAACAGATGCAATCCTGGCAATATCGATGCCAAAATGAAGGAATTAAATCATAAAATTTTACAGGTGTAATCTCTACACCTAAATGCATCCTTTTATGCAATAAAATTCTATGAGGGGTATGTGGGGGGGTTGTCCATCATGTGGGAGGTAGGGAACATGCTCTGTTTTCTGCGGATTTTGATGAAAGATTTCAATGACAAAATGTTGGAATTAAGATTTGGAATTTTACTAACACAATCCATAAACATAAATACACACACTTATGCAATGACATCCAATTTACAACACATGAATAGCACAGTAACTTACTAACTCATATCAGTTGTATGTCGAGTTACACACTGATTCTCCATACAATATTGAGTTGATATGGTCGACATATTGCTCCCATGACATGTACATTATGTAAGTTTGGTGGTATGAAGTTACGTGTTGCTCATACACGTCATGTACAATACTATATAAGTGTATGATACTCGTTCCTATTATGTAATTAAACACGATATGTTTTAGAATTTTACAGTACTATGTCTCCGTACGCATCATATTAGATTCTAAAAGAAAATATACACCAAGGCTTTCTATTGCTCTTCTTCAATGTGTGACTTTGACAATTAACTTCATAACTGTCAAGGAAGTTAAGCACCATCACTATTGTGACACCTTTTCTCCACCGTTGTTTGTTACCACATGATCTTGATATGCGGTAGTGAGTTTCTCCATGGATTATGCAAAATAGCGGGATAAGTATAAAAGCCATTATTACCATGCCCACTATATGCATGTCGTGGGGATGCGATAATATAAAAGTGTAGTTGCCATGTCAACCATGTCCATGTTGTGGGATATATGTAGTAAGTGCCATATATAAACAAATATAAGACTAGAAAATTACAAAATCTATACTTTTTTACAATATTTGTTTGTTGTGTTTCGAAGTAGTACATTTTCTTCCTTTGTATGATAAAAATACTAGCAAGAAGAACATATGTATACTAATTAGCTTACTACTAAAAATGATAGCAAATTGTACTTATATTTTGTGTATTATTTAGGTATATTACTATGATTATAATGTAGATTATGAGAAAGTGTTGTAGATCTAAGGACACATACAATTAGGAAGACATATAAAAAAGCAGATGGCGGCATTTTTGTCAATTTAAGGCATTTTGGGATGAATTTACATTTTAATTGAGATAGATGAAGCGTAAATGAGAGAAATGGTAGAAAACATAAAGGCATACCTTAGATTAGACTTATCTAAGCCCTAGTTTTCGAGATCCCTTTGCTCCGCCATTTCCTCCTCTCAAACAACAGAAACAGACTCAAGCACGCAAAAAATCAGCATTTCTGTCGGTATACCAGTAAATTTCGTCGAAATTTGGCGGTATTTGGCGATATTTGGCAGTATTTGCCGATATTTGGCGGTATTCCATTGGTTTACCGATATTTACAATCCCAACGACAGGTTTGTGTGAACCGATGACCGATGTCGTCGATATCGGTATACCAATCGGTATACCGACGATATCGTCGATATCTTTCATTGCTTAAGACACTATCCTATACAACTACTTCCTAGCTTCTTCACCTAGAATAACAAGTTATGGAGATTAGATGATGAATATGATTTATTCAGAGTGTGAAAACAAGTGAATAGAATGTAGGATCGACAACATGTTATGCTCCAATTATAATTCCTCCTCTAGCTATGAGTTAAAAGTTGCATGGTTCTATGCACGACAAGCAATAACATGACGTTCTAAATCCTTCCACAACATTGGTGATGGAGAAAGGATTCCTGAAATAACCAAATTCAACAATGAAGTTTGCCAAGAAAAATAACATAAGACTATCTACATTAAAGTTGATGAAAACCCTAATGACACGATAAATGTGACTAATCGCTTACTAGTGACCAAATCAAATAACAAACTCAAAGTTGGAACTTACTATTAAACACCTAAAATAACTAATAGGTTCATGCTATCAAATGGTAAACCTAAATTGCCTAATTACTAATTGGTAGCTTTAGGCTCTCATTGGTGTTTCCTGCTTGACAGTGAGGGTTTTACAACTTGCTTTGATACCATGTGATTCACTTAGAAGAAATTTGGTTAACTGAAAAAAGATTTATAATGTTATAGACTCGACTAAAGGTCTAATGTACATGCAAAGTATAAGCTAGACTGACACTAATGAGCTTCAGTAAGAGAGCTTCTAAAACTCCGTTCCTTCAATATCCCTCAACTTGTCAGTCTAGCTTCAGATAGTAGTGTTTGATCTTCAGGCAATCAGTTGAAGAAAGTGAAGGAAGGGACCGGTTCTACAAATAATCAAAAGTTACAGGGGATGGAAGATGAGGAAGATTCTGAATGTGAACCTTCTCTACAGTCGTGGGAGCTGTATGATGACTGGGGTGGGAATCTGAAACCAAAGAAGAAAAAGAAGCCCAAGTATTTGTGAGGAATGTGGACGTGCATCTATGATGCCACAGGTTTTACAGGGAATGGCAATAGTGTTTGACTTGCAGGAAAACTATGGAAAGGAATGCTGGTATTGTCTGGTAGATTCTCCTTTACTAGCCGCTTCTGGGAGTTCGACCTGTGGCGTATTTCTGTTCTGGGTACTGTTGGTTTGGCCTGCGTGCCTTGGTTTTCTGTTTGCTTCATAACAGCTCCTGCTCTATACAGTTTAGGTTTTTTTTTGTCTCTGCTCTCTGCGAGGAGCATGTTTTGATGCTTGATGTTTGCTTGTATAGACTTCCTGGTGAGGATAGGGGCACATCATAGTATGTACCTAAAGTTGGTTAATAATAAAGTCATACGCTTGCTTGACCAAAAAATAATAATGATTTTGTTCTTTATCTTGACTATTTTGTAATTCCTAAATTATAAAAGGATGGCTTCTGATACATCTGCCAAAATTAATTTTGCAATAAAAACACTAATAAGACATGTCTGCAACATGGAAACTGAATTCAATGCTAACAGCATGACAAATTCGAAAGCCAAAGGGTAGTAAGACAGAATAGAAATAACTTTATGTATTATATTAATATTGACACAAATTTTGACCATTAGGACTAAAATTGGATGTGTAATTCTAATGAATAGGTTCAGATTCATGCTTAAAATACCCAGGCATATGGTCAAGCGGATTTAAGAAGTGCCTAGGCTTGCACTAGTGAGGGTAAACTCTATAT